>CM060479.1:26789808-28094808 GCA_030544235.1 Lepturacanthus savala | reverse complement strand
AAGGGCTTTCAGGGGCCTTGGTGTCCCTCAACCCATCCACACACACACACACACACATACACACACACACACATCTTCCTAAGGAGACTTATCTTTATCATATTCAAATTTAACTATTTTTATATAGAAAATTTATATAGAAATAAAGACTGCACCTCTAAAACATTGTTTTGCCAAAACTAAAACATGTATACCATCTTTTTTTTTCTTCTTTTTTCAATAAGCTGTTGCCTAGTTAAGTAAAATCTAAATCCGAAATTGTTCACACCACTCTAATATATTTGTTTCCAGCTCCTTCATCAGACTGGACTGTTTGAAGTAGTTAGAAAATACCTGTTACTGTATCTACTGTATCATGTGATTTAACAAAGACACTTTTTACCCATCGTCAGTCACTACAAGAGATTTCATCAACAGGCTTTAACCAGCTCGACAGAGAAGTACTATGAAGCTGTTTTCACACCTGCGTTGTTCAGTCTGGTTTGTTGTCAGGTTTGTTTCTCCCTGGGTTCTGTTCCTGTAGGCTGATCTGAACACAGCAGCACCTCTATTCATGAGCATGCTCCTACACCTAACCAATGAGCTGAGTAAAACATGCTGCTCATCTAATCAATGATACATCTTAATTTGTCTAAAAACAAACTGAACCAAGGTCAAACACAAATTAACCAATTCACCTAACGACTTGGACCAGCAGATCTGAAATCTTGGTTGGAAAACAACATAATGCTTATAATTTATGAGCATAAATCCATGGAATGAACTAGACATCTGTCTTCCTTCCATCTAAACATCTCTCTAAACAATTCGCTCAACTATAAACTGAAGACAATCTCCCAGCTTCCATTGCTACAACTGAGTTGTGCCTGTAAACACTTTCATACCAGCAACATGCATCAGCTGCAGTCAGTAAGTCGTTTTCTATATACTAACTATAATACTTACCAGGGTCACAGGGGTCTGCTGGAGCCAATCCCAGCGTACTTCAGGCAAGAGGCAGGATACACTCCAGACAGGTCACCAGTCTATCATGGGCACACACACTATTCACTCACACACACAGAGGCCTTTTACAGCCTCCAATTAATCTCAGCCTGTCTTTGGACTGTGGGAGAAAGCTGGAGAACCTGGAGAAAACCCACAAAGACACAGGGAGAACATGCAAACTCCACACAGAAAGGTCCCAGACCAAGACCTTGAACATTTGACCTTCTTGTTGTGAGGCAGCAACTCTACCCACTTGCCCTACCGTGGTGCCCTCAGCCGCAGTCACTTAAATAAAATCATTTTATTAGTATTTTGTGTAATATGGGTGGCTGGATAATGTTGGTTCTTGACATAATGTTGACGTAATGTGGTTTGTTGGTGGCTGTTCTCGCTACATCCAAGCAACTACCTTACATTTAAAAACCCCAAGATCGGTAGGTGGGGAAGTGGGATCAAATGATGCCTGAAAAACATCATGTGCCCAGCGAATAGCTTTCATTGGAATGAACAGGGCACCTTGGAACATAAGTCTTCAGTTCTTGAAACACATTCATAACACTGTTGTATAAACACAATTTGTGTGTTTGGCATGAGAATACACCAGATCTGAGGTCAAAGGGAGCAGTAAAACATCATGGTGATCTAGCATTGATTCAGTGTCTCGTTCATGGACGCTTCTACAGTATATTTGATGGGATTGAACCCTGGTTGAACTCCCACCAAGGCCAGGAATAACTGCAGTTGTGTGGTTTCGCAGCATCAGCAGCGCTGATATGTTCATGTCAGAGAACATTCCCGAGCAGCAGGTATACCAAACCTCTCGGAGCAGTCCAGGGATTGTACCTCAGCTTCTCAGCTCATTTTTCCGAATCCCTTTCACTCTCAGCAGCACTGCAGCTGTCCAGCTTCGAGGGGTTTTGAGGACTTACCCCAACACGAGATCATAAAGACATACCGCGTCCCCCTCCTTACCCGCCAGACCAGTTTTCCTTCTCCCGTCTTGATCCTGTCTTTCCTCCTCCTCTTTTTTTTTTTTTTTTTTTTTAGGAGAGTACTTTGCCCCAAAGACCACCAACAACACCTTGTCACCTCCCACCTCTCTCACCCACACTTTACCACCACCCCTCCACCACCTTCTCCACCAGTGCTGGCTACATTAAAGGCAGGCATGGCTGATGCGTGTAGCGTTAAAGGGGCGGGAGGCCCAGCAGCGCCTGCCTGTGTCTGGGCCGGGGCCCAGCTCATGAAATATTGACGGGTGAGTGTCCCTTCCAGGAGCTGGCTCACTCGGTCTTGGGAGGGGGAGGAGGGAGGAGAAGGGAGGAGGGAGGAGCAGGAGGGCCCACATTAATATTTCAGACTGCAATCTCCTGCTTGACAAATTCTCCCACGTGATTGGGTAAAAAGCTGCTTGCATTGCCTAGCAAGCAGCAAACCCCCCCACATCAGACCTACCTCCCATTTCCACTCTGTGTGTGTATATATATATATTTATTTTAGACCCCCCCCCCCCCCTCTCTCTCTCTCTCTCTCTCTCTCTCTCTCTCTCTCTCACTGTGTTTGCTGTCTCCAATCACCTCACGCTTCTTACTCTTTAACCAAATTTGATTCCTGAGTGATTGCTGTTTGCTGGTGGTGTGCGGATGCTGAGGGATGAGGTGGTGGGGGAACGGCTGAGTGGGGGTAATTAATTACGGCCAATGATTTTTGGCTGGCCCCGGCAGTCATGGGCCCCTGCCTTCGGCTGGCCGAAGCCTCCAGGGGCTCCGTCGGTGGGTCCCGTCGAATGAAGTGCCATCCATTTTTTATGAAGAGCAGGTTATCCTATTTAGTCAGATTAAAACAGGCGAGGAGGAGGAGCAGGAGGAGGAAAGGGGACAGATCCAGGAGGAAAGGCAGAAAAAAACAGAACCTTCCTTCCTCTCATCCCTCTTCCTCCTCTTTCCCTCCTCCTCCTCCTCTGTCTGCTTTACTTTACTCTTAAGATTCACTCAAAAACAACCTTCCCCTCCCTCTCTGTTGGCCGTCACCACCACTCCCATCAGCCCCATCTCCCCCCCTCTCCTCCCATCTCACCATCCACCTACCCATTAACCTGGTTATAGCTGCAGAGTGCTTTGCTGACCCTCTGCCAGGTGTGGCACAACTCTCCATCTCTTCAGTTGTATCTTTCCTGTGTCACAGTGACTGGGTTTTTCTCCTTTTATCCATCTGTCTCTCCACTGTCTTTAACCACTGATGCAGGGGTGACTGTTGATTAGTTTCAGGAGATTGTTAAAAAACATTTATATAAACATCTTGACAAGGTGAAACATTAATGCGTCTGTAATTTACAGCTGAGAAAATTAAATCTTGGTGTAAATAATTCATTGCCAGGAACCGTCTCTGCCACCACTTCCACTTTGGATGGTTCTTTGGCTCCGCCCACTGAGTTTTATGCAACCATTGAGATTATTTCTGTCTCGGCAGCAAGTCAGGCTGTGAGTTACAGTTGCGTAACAAAAGAACTGCAATTTCTATCTTTCTAACACCGGTGTTGTCCCTCTTGCTGACCTCTTGACATCCACATAAATCAACAATTATTTTATGTTAATTTTTCAAAAAAGCTAAAATCTTTGTTTTTACAGTTAGGCGTGAAAAGGGGCTTTTTTTAAGGACATACAATTTATGAGGTCACATGACCAGGATATCCTGTTTGCCAATGGACTTTTGACATATGAGCATCATTGTCTTACAATCGAAGGTCTTTTGTTCAGAATTTTGGAAAATCTTTACTAAATAAAAAATTTAACTCACTATCTGGTGTATGTAAACTTTATTTATTTTAAATTTAATTCAACTTTGATGTTATATATATATATATATATATATATATAACATCAAATATATAACATATATATATAACATATATAACATATATAACATATATATATATATATATATATATATATATATATATATATATATATATATATATATATATATATATATATATACATGTGATTATCACTGTTGTTTCATAACTATGGACAATGCTGTTCCACACACATACTAAAAAAAATAAAAGCTATTGCAGGCATAAATTAATGAATTTGAATTCAATTTCAATTTTTGTTATTTAGACGATTTTAAGTAATAAAAACATTCAAAACATTATTTATCACATCTAAGTAATATTTCATGCAATAGAGGGTTAAATCTGGTCAGTGTGTTGTATTGCATGCAGAGACAATATTCACAAGCATCTGATATGAGAACCTAATGTAGATTCATGCATGTCATGCCTCTCTTTCACTCCTTGATCATCTCTCTAACTCTAACTTCATCCATCCTGTAACCTATTTGCTTCTCTCATGAAATTATGTTCACCCTGCAGACAGAGTGAAGTTGAAGGAGGCAGGATAAATGCTTAAAGACCAGCCGCCTAGATAACTTATCCTCCTCTGGGCTGCCGAGGTGTGAGAGAGATATAAAATATAAAAACAAAGATATATTCCTCCCAGACTTCATTGCAAACCAGAAAAGACCCAACGTAAAGTTCCCACTGGGCATCTAGGAAGTGAAGGAACCACCAAAAACATCTTAAAAACCAAATGAATTAATAACACGGGCACAGACATTTCCTAAAACATTTAAATGATCAGCAGGCAAGATCATAAAGAGCAGTCATATCAGTGTGAGTGAGAAAGCATCTGACTTCTACATGTGACTCCTCCATCCAACCCAAGATTAGGTTTTTAAACTGGCTTCACTTTAATGTGAACAGAAACCATTTACACTAAATGTAAAATGTATTTAATTGTGTACAAAATATAGAATTAAATTTAAAATCTTACTTTTTACTTATAAAACCATTAATGGTATGGGCCCCTCTTATCTTAAAGGTGCTCTGGTCCCGTACCATCCAATCAGAACACTTCTCTCTCAGAATGCAGGTCTACTGGTAGTTCCACAGGTCCATAAAAGTACAGTAGGAGATAGAGCCTTTAGTTACCAAGCCCCTGTTTTATGGAACCAACTCCCAACTAATATTAAAGAGGCCGACACAGTCTGTGCATTTAAGGTTAGACTGAAAACATTCCTGTTCCAAAAGGCCTATGGTCAGGGTAGTTAAAGGTAGACTTAAACCCACAGTTCAGTCTAAGCTGCCCTAGGAGTGAGAATGCTGGGGGAAGTACAGTCACTGAGCTCTATCATCTCTTTCTGGTACCATGTACCACTGTCAACCATTAATAAACAGTATCAGTGGCTACTGTTTCAGTTCAACCGCACGAGGCCCAATGATGACGACTCCTGATGCGACTCATCGAGGCCCCTGATGAACCTAACAACTACTCCTTCACCTGCCTGGTTGGACCCACCCTTCTACCCCCACCCTACAGCATCTCTACAGACTGAAACATCTTTACAGACTAATACATCATCATCAGATGGATGTCTGTCAGTCCTGGTTCATCTATAGTCTGTCCATCCATGGGAGTGGATCTCTCCTTCACTGTGGCTCTTCCTGAGGTTTCTCCTTTTTCCCACTAGGTTTTGGAGTTTTTCCTTGTTGAGAAGGAGGGTCTAAGGATGGGGATGTCTGGGTCACTGACTGAATTTTGTGAAGCACTTTGAGACAACTGTGTTGTGATATTGGGCTATATAAATAAACATGAATTGAATTGAATTAAACTGATTTCTCACTTCATCCTCTCAGATTTGTTAAGATGAAGTGCATCCAGAAAGTATTCACAGCACTTCACTTTTCCCACATTTTGTTATGTTACAGCCTTATTCCAAAATGGATTCAATTAATTTTTTTCCTCAAAATTCTACATACAACACCCCATAATGACAATGTGAAAAAATATTTTTGAGATTTTTGTGAATTCATTACAAATAAAATACTAAGAAATTACATGTACATAAGTATTCACAGCCTTTGCTCAATAATTTATTGATGCAGAAAATGTGGAAAAAGTGAAATGCTGTGAATACTTTCTGGATGCACTGTATGTTCTATGAATATAACAATATTATTAATTTTAAAAGTTTAACTACTTCAACACATGTCTCCTATTCCACTGTAAGGTCCTTTCTCTGTGCTGGAAGCTTCAAGTTTTACATATTACACTTGTGTGAGTTGAATACTTGATGAGTATAAGGATCCAAGCAGTCTGGCTCAAAGACTCAAATACTTTAATAACCCAAAAAAGAAGAATGCTTACAAATCGATAAATCATAACTAGGCCTATAACAAGGATCAATTAAATATACGTCACCATGACATGAAGTCCAACAAGAACAACTCTCTCACTAAACACAGAGTGGTAGCTTATATACTGGCTGCCCAGACCACTCTCCAGCTGAAAGGCATAAACAAATAAACTCACTTTACCATATTTTCTGGACTATAAGTCAAGTTGTTTTTCATAGTTTGTCCGGGGGTGCGACTTATACTCTGGAGCGACTTATGTGTGAAATTATTAACACATTATTCGCGGTATATCATGCCACACGTTATTTTCACACTAAACCACAATAGGGCGCTCTAAGTTTGTGTTGATAATTTCAACAATGGCGGTAACTTTTAAAAACAACTGAGAAGGGCTTCACAAAAACGGCACAGAAAAGAAAATCATATTCTGAAGATTACAAGCTGCAAGTAGTAAAATATGACATCTGACGTCATCGACATAGAAGAGGAAGCGTCACATCTTCTACCTCCGGAGTTAGAGGAGTTGATGAAAAGTGAAACCGAGGATGAAGATTTCATTGGGTTTTAGTTAGCGGGTATTTGGAGTGACACGGATGGTTATGGTAACCTTCTTAGCATGTTATTGATGCTATAGTTAGCAGAATAACTCTTAATATGTTATGTTAACATACCAGACACGTTCTCAGTTATGTAATGTAAACATACCGTTCAGCCTATGGTTGCCTCTATTTGTATTTTAAATTATTCATCATTTAAATATTAAATGTCTTGTTGTTGGCGTTAGATTTTGTCAAATAAATTTCTCCCAAAAATGCGACTTATACTCCAGTGCGACTTATATATGTTTTTTCCTTCTTTATTATGCATTTTATGGCTGATGCAACTTGTACTCCGGAGCGACTTATAGCCCGGAAAATGCGGTAATCATAATTAACAAGACAAAAGAGAAATGTTAACATGAACATATTTTAACAACAAAAGACCCCAAAAGTAATAGTAATAATTAATGACTAAAGAAATTGTAAATCTCTAATTTGACCCCTCAAATCCCCCCTATGATGTGTCAGGCATTGGTCCGGCCCAATTGGCCTCATCCTCCATTTAAGGGTTGTGCTTCTGGGTTGGATCTTTTCTTCCCCAGACCTGACAGGATGCCCCCAGCACACTTTACAGAAACTAAGTGTTAGTCATAAAAAGCTAAACTAAAGATGTGTACTAAAAATAAATTACTGTATCAAAATTGCTGAATAAATGATGTATGCTAAATGAAAACTCTGAATGTTGTTATTTTCAATAATGTAAACTAAATGCCAGGGATGACTGGCTCCAATTATTTGTGAAGCCACAAATCATGCTCTATGCCCTGCCTATTCAAAATTGAATTTTTAATGAGCTCAGGGAAACTCATACTCATACTCATAGCACATACATCACTTTGCACAATGTAGCTCAGATATTCAACTGTAGGAACAAGAAAAAGACATTTTGGGTGGAGGGGGACTTTGTACTACATGGTAAAAAGTATCAAATGAAGCATGCCTGAACAAAACATTCACAACTCAAGTTGCATATATATGAATATACATTGAAACATTTTCATTACTGGTTTGACAAATCATGTGTCATATTCTAACAGCTCTGATCTGGATGGTTCACTCTACACAGTATGAGAAGTGTGTGTGTCAATGTGATTTTTTGAAAAAAAAAATAGAAGACGATGGACCATAGACTTTAGGTGAAGTCCGTTTTATCTGTATAGCCCCAAATCACAGTTTCCCCCAATGGGCTTTACAGTTTGTACACACTTTATATGATAGACATAAGAACTTTTTTGTCAGCACCAGAATTTTTAGTTTACACTCACTCAATCTTTGACAAGTTACGGACTAATAGTTTTTTTTCGATATTGACATTAAATGTAAGAGGATAAAATGAACTTTTTTGTTGTTTTTGAGTTTTGAAGTTTATGAGATGTTAATCAGAATTGCATGCACCACAAGATAATTTTTATTTGAATATAATGCTTAAGTTCAATTTTTAGCACCTATTTTTTTCTATTTTCTCTTTTCAGTGGATGCAACACATCTCTTTGTGGATCGTTAAGGATGACACCTTTGTGTTAGATACATTTATATGTTTTCTGTATAAGAAATAAAACACAAAACCAAAAGATAGAGCCTTGTGCATTCTTCTTTGTCCCC
The DNA here is from genome assembly GCA_030544235.1 of Lepturacanthus savala. Classification (NCBI taxonomy): domain Eukaryota; kingdom Metazoa; phylum Chordata; class Actinopteri; order Scombriformes; family Trichiuridae; genus Lepturacanthus; species Lepturacanthus savala. Next base: position 28,086,420 of record CM060479.1, on the reverse strand, counting down.
TCTGGGCTAAGCCTTGAATCTCCTATAACCTTAGACCCACCCTTGCTAACAAGTCTTTTTTCCAGTGAATATTGATGTATCTTCAAATGTCCAGATGTGGGCTTTTTCTCCAGTATGGATACACTGAGGGGTGACATGGTGGAGCAGGGGTTAGCACTGTTGCCTCACAGCAAGAAAGTCGCAGGTTCAAGACCTCCTTGTTCCTGGGTCTGGGATCTTTCTGTGTGGAGTTTGCATGTTCTCCCCGTGTCTGTGTGGGTTTTCACTGGGTACTCCGGCTTCCTCCCACAGTCCAAACACATGCTGAGGTTAATTGGCGACTCTAAATTGCCCGTAGGTGTGAGTGTGTGAGTGAATGGTGTGTGTGCCCCACGATTGGCTGGCGACCATCTAGGGTGTATCCCTGCCTCTCGCCGTAACATGCTGGATTGGCTCCAGCAGACCATGTGACCCTAATGAGGAATAAGCAGGTATAGAAAATGACTGACTGGATACACTCTTTAATGATCCCAAGTGAAACGTCTCCCAAGGTGTGAGGTTTTTCTCGAGTGTCAGTGCTCTGATAATAAGATAAGTCAGCCTGAGTAGTGTTTTAAAACAGTGACAACAGCTACATACAATTTATGAATTTAATATAATTTTTTCTCTAAAATCAAGTAAAATCAAGTTTGTTGTTTGCCCCTTTACCTCTGCTGGTAAGCTGATAGATAGATAGATAGATAGATAGATAGATAGATAGATAGATAGATAGATAGATAGATAGATAGATAGATAGATAGATAGATAGATAGATAGATAGATAGATAGATAGATAGATAGATAGATAGATAGATAGATTCGATATCATAAAAAATCAGGATTTTACAGAGTATGTTTAACTAACTGCCAGTGATGCTCCAGCAGCTAAACATAGTTTGTCTTGATCTGAGTTTTCTTGTTGATCATCATCTACAAGTAGAACACAGCTGAAGCTTCTTCTTACAGTTTCTGTACTGATGAAGTTTAATTGACTCCTGCAGGAGCTCTGAGCTGCAGGAAGAGACTTTAAAAGAAAAGAAGCTTTTGAAAAAAATAAAGATATCTAACTATGTTTTATTTTGAATTACACTACACTTGAACTACACATAATAACGTCTGCAGTTATAAAATATGTTTTAATAATTTATCTAAAAAATATAGTGTTTTGCAACTCATTTTCTCATTTTCTTTGTAAACCAGTGTTGGCTTCCTCTGTTGTGGTCTCAGAGCAGTTTTTATTCTCTGATTAAATTGTGGTTGTCGTGGAAACATCACTGTATCTGTCAGATATATACAAGTTCATGAAGACTCCTGCAACAGTCTAGGATCTGTTTTTGTTACAATGTCCCGCATGATTTGTAAAATTCAACATGGAAATGTTTCAATAATATTTGAAGTCAGTTGAGATTGACGTTTTTTCAAAAGAGGATTTGAGGGCTGATGAGATTTAACTGTGGAATCACAAAACACTTTTAAAGACTCATGATGTGTTTGTGACAGACCGTTTTCTTTAATTTTCTTATATTGTTCACAAAGGTGTTATTATGGGCAGCCTGTGAACATGTGACTGGGGTTTCTATCAAGAAGAATTTCTCAATTTCTTATTCAATTATTTCTCATTTGTGCTTCTTGACTCTCCTCTTTATTTCTCTCCCCTCCACCTCTCTTTCCTTTTGTCTGCTGTGTTTTTTCTCCATTCTGTCTTCATCCCCTCAGCCTCCCTCAGCCCCACTTTCACCTCTCCCACCTCCACCTCCTTCTTCTCTTCTTCTACCTGTCTAGCGTCGCTGTGGGAGGTTTGTGTTAAATGATGCAGGAGGCGGCAGACAGAATGCTTGAACGCTCAAAGCAAGGGCTGTGTGGCCAATGGAGGAAGCCAAGCTAACATCTGCAAGCGTGTTTGATGACATTACAATATTAGTTGCTGATGAAATACAGCTTTATAGCAGCAAAGTGGAAATTATAAATAACAGAATTAGTAAATAGAGTTAAAGTTTTTTTTTACACATTAAATTCGGGATATTCAGTCACACCAGCCCTGTTTTCTAGAAACATATACAGCTCAATCAATTGGGTTAATCAATATCCTTATTTAACTAGTTAACATATATGAACATTTTCAACTTTCAAACAAAGATGTGTTGCAGTGCATATGAGCTATGTTGCTGAAGTGACCCTGGATCAGACCTTTGAGATTCCGCTGAGAAAAGGAGAGGGGAGGTTGATGAGAGAAAGGAGACAGAGAGTTGAGGGAAGGAAGAAGAAAGGAAACACACACTCTTGACCCTCACCTCAGAGCAAAGCAGAGGCTGCTCTGATCTCTGCTTCAGTCCACACAAACACTCCCTGACTGTCCCTGCAGAGGTAACAGAAATCATGGCTCGCTGTTAGTGCTCCAAGTCCAGCCATGCAGATAATGTGTGGAAGTATCTCAGGAACACACACACACAGTCACACACACACACAGTCTCACACACACACATACACAGCCACACACACCAGTGAGTTTCCTAACGGCTGTGTTTTAAAGGACAAGGCCGGTGGGACAGTCAGTGAGCGAGAATCAATGAGGAGGCTGCGACTCCCTGTGTGTCTGAGAGACTGAGCGCTACATGTTCTTGTGTGTGTGTGTGTGTGTGTGTGTGTGTGTGTGTGTGTGTGTGTGTGTGTGTGTGTGTGTGTGTGTGTGTGTGTGTGTGTTGTCTGATATGCTGCTGCTGTGTCTTTTTGTGTATCATGTATGCATGTGTCAAGTCACTTATAAAACATTGACGTAGTTTTGTTGTAAAAACTAAATAAGATGAAAAGTAAATGACACAATAGACTGGGCTGGTCCACTCTCTGCTTTTGCAGCATCCTGAAAAAATGGACTTCATTCATTCATTGACTGGCCAAACAGAACTCCCGATTCATGAGCCTACCGCAAAGAGGCACGAGCAAAAGAAGATGCTGTGGAGGCATATTTTGTGCTTAGGTTCACACAATGAGTCCTGCATGTACAGGAGCTAGAGGTTGATGCTTCTTAATAATGGCCTATGCTCCTGAGTATGTCCCTGCCATGTTAGCAGCACCATCATAAGCTTGCCCTCTCAACCCAGTATATGACAAATTTAGACAGAGCAGTGCATCCATCATAACCTATACAAGGTTTTCTCCTGGGGTCACAGACACTTCACACAATTCCACATGAACTATCGGCTTATGGTCAACATATCTCACACATACTGCGTCCTGTTCCTTTCCTGACACATCTTGTGTTCCATCCATAATCACAGAAAACTGCAGTTGCTGAAATGACCTGATTTTATCTGCGATTTCACAAATTATTGAGTGGCTCAATAAATTCAGGATCTCATTTTGTGCTTGGGGACATGTATAGTCAATCCGAGAACTCAACTATTTCCTTAGATAAGGATAATCCTCAGATTTGTATTTCAATAGCTGTGCAAAATTTACTTCACTTGTCATGATGCCCTTCTAGAACGAGGTCCAGCCTTGCCAAGAACTGCACAGCACAGACTATTTTTAACAGACAGTTTTGTGTCTCATCTTGTGTTGTTTAGGCTATTTGCCCATTAGTCCAGCTTTTAAAATCAGTGGAAATTATATTATCTCTGTGTTTTTTGCAAGCTGTGATGTTTTCTTTTCAAATATTTTGTGACAGTGAAAGCACAATGCTCCTTCAACACCTGGGATGGAATGAAGCCAAGAGACATCCTGATACCATTGTCTCTGAAATCTTAAAGGTTTGTCTGCTGGTCTCTGAGACACAATGGTTTTAGGATCTGGCTGGTGTGTTTTTTAAAGTGACTACAGAAGTTCTATGCTCTCCCTACCTGTCAGTGCTGCAGCCTGGTCACTTTAGTATAGAAAAAAAACTAGTTCTGAAATAGCAGTATAAATTCATCTTAGAGTCGCTCTCACACTCATCCTATATGCATTTCCTTAGCCAATTGCAATTTCTCTTACAATAATATACAGGTGCTGGTCATATAATTAAAATATCATGAAAAACATTGATTTATTTTGGTAATTCCATTCAAAATGTGAAAATAGTACAATATATACATTCATTTCACACAGACTGACATATTCCAAGTACTCATTTCTTTTAATATTGATGAATGTAACTGATGATTGTAACTGACAACTGGTGATTGTAACTAGATTGGGTAAAATTATAATAATGTGGAAAGGATATTAGGACAATATTAAAGACACCTGGTGCCACATTCTAACCTGATGCCTTTAACTGGTCTCTCAGTCTAGTTCTGTAGGCTACACAATCATGGGGAAGTCTGCTGACCTGACAGTTGTCCACAGTACGACCATTGACACTTTGCACAAGGAGGACAAGACACAAAAGGTCATTGCTAAAGAGGCTGGCTGTTCACAGAGATCTGTGTCCAAGCACATTATTATAGAGGTGAACTGAAGGCAGAGATGTGACGTGGAAGTTGTATATTATATTCTTTCATTACACAAAGACTGTCATATCCTAAATCTCTCTTTCTTTTATTTTGTTGCTTAGAACTAACAACTAATGAAAATCCAAAACTTAGTATCTCAAAAAATTGGAATATTAGTATAATGAGACCAATGCCAAAAAATAGATTTCTAGAAATGTTGGCCAACTGAACAGTATGAACATGAAAAGTATGAGCATGTACAGCACTCAATACTAGTTGTGGCTGCTTTTGCCTCAATTACTGCAGCAATGCAGCATGGTATGGAGTCGATCAGTCTTTGGCACTGCTCAGGTGTTATAGAGCCTTCAGCCTGATAGTGGCCTTCAGCTCTTCTGCATTGTTGGGTCATCTTCCTTTTCACAATACCTGTACCCACAATACCCTGTAGGTTTTCTATGGGATTAAGGTCAGTTTGCAGGCCAATTAAGAACAGTGATACAATGGTCCTTAAACCAGGTTCTGGTAGCTTTGTCACTGAATGCAGGTGCCAAGTCCTGTTGGAAAATAAAATCTGTATCTCCATGAAGTTCACAGCAGGAAGCATCAAGTGCTCTAAAACGGCCTGATAGACGGCTGTGTTGACCTTGGACTTAAGAAAACACAGTTTACCAACAGCAGCAGATGACATGGCACTGCAAACCATCACTGACTGTGGAAACTTTACACTCAACCTCAAGCAATGCATTCTGTGCCTCTCATTTCTTCCTCCAGGCTTTGGACGTTGATTGACAAGGAACAGAGTGGCTTGACACATGGAATGTGACAGCTAAAACTCATGTCTTGCATACGTCTGTGTTGGTGACTGTACGTCACCAACGTCTGTGTTTTGTTTCACAGTCCTCCCCAGAGTGTGGTTATCCCTATTGTTTGCACACTTATTTTCTACAACACCTTTTCCTTCCCTTCACCTCTCTGTCAGTGTGCTTGGACACAGAGCTCTGCGAACAGCCAGCCTCTTTAGTAATGACCTTTTGTGTATTGCCCTCCTTGTTCAAGGTGTCAGTGATGTCAATGACCATTTAAAGGCCTTTGTAGGTGTTTTGAGTTAATTAGCTGATTCGAGTGTGACACCAGGTGTCTTCAATATTGAATCTTTTACACAATATTATCATTTTCTGAGATACTCATTTAGGGGCCAGAGATAATTATCGATATTAAAAGAAATAAACACATTGAAATATGTTAGTCTGTGTGAAATGAATGTATACATTATGCAGCTTTAAAGGATTTATTAACATTGTGATTTAGGATATCTACAATTTCCTCATTAAGTACAGCACTTGAAAAATTAATGAAATCCAACTCGAAAAAGTCTGAAATATGTATCCACGATTGTCTCTCACCATGTCTATTTTAACACTGATCTGGGTCCTGATACATTTTTTATAAAACCTTTTTTCATTATTAAAATAATAACGCATTTGGAGGTCTGTGAAGCCTTGGCTGAGATATGATCCCTGCATGCTTTCTAGTTTAATCTGTTTTTTGTGGTAAATATAAAAAATGAATGCACTTATCATCATGTGAATATGTTCAGGTTTTCGTCCAGTGTTTGTACTTTATCTCATGCTGGACAAGTTTTTATTTTAACTGTCATCCCCAATTGGATTTAGATTTGTCGGTTACATGTAAAGCAGATGCTGAGGAGAGAAAAAGGTATGAGGTAATGCACAGATACTTTTCTGAGGTTAAAGCTGAAAAAAACATGCAAGTACATGCTGAGAAGCATACGTCCCCTAAGACTTGTCATATGAGTGGATAGAACAGCCACATGTGTAGCGAAAAGGCAACAAAACACTCACTGACACACTTCACTGGACACTACAGACCACGGTAGATCCCTCTCGCTCTCTCGCTCTTTGTCCCACTGGGCAGGCTGGCAACACATCCATTTCAGTGGTTTTGTTGTCCAGTATTAGACAGCATGCTCTTGCACTTATGATCTTTAGCTGTCCGCTTTTTTTTTTATTATTATTGTTGCTGCTTTTTGTCCTGCACCTATACCAGTTTTCATTTCTGCAAACCATAAAAAAGTTGACTGTCAGTGTTTCATGAGTCATATCAATGAAAAATGAAATATTTCAATCTTTAAAAGTCAATTAAAAAATGTTATTATTACCATCAGTTATTAGCAAACCCCAGTTTATACGTATCTGACATACAGTCCAGGCCAAAAGTTTGGACACACCTTCTCATTCTTGGCTTGATAACTTAGTTGATAATTAGAATCAGGGGCATTGGAGTGGGGAGATTCCTGAAACATGCACGGCAGAAGATCCAGGAGCAGGTTTTGCATGCTGGTTTTGCACAGTTTGCATGGTGCAACAGACTATCCACTGAAATGCATTTATCTCCATTATATTGTAGTTGTCTCTTATAGTGTGAAGTATATATTCCAAGCCAATTTACACAACCAAAAACTACCTGCATGTCAACCAATGTAGGTAAGAATAATTCTTTCATAGACAGTTTCCTGCTGTGTTTTTAGCAGGTTTTGGGGGGGTCACCAATGCCAACCCCTGAACAGCAGCAGTAACTTTCAGCCACAGTGGAAAAACAGGAACAAAATCCATCAAAAGTGGAGGTAAGATGTTTTTACTCCCCCACCGCTCTGGACCAGATTACTCCATTAATGGACCTGCCTGCCTCTTTTTCTCTCCCCCACCAACACTCTTACAGTACTCTTCCACCTAGTGAATTATGAATGGAGGGGCCCCTTGTTTTTCTGACTCTGGCCGGCCCTCTGTCCACTCAGTGCACTCTACTGTACATGCACACATTGCATTTAAACACAGAGCAAAATGGGATGGAGTGAGGCGGTATCAGATCAGATCGATGGTGATAAAGTTTGGCAGAAGATTCGCTGCACAACTTTAAGGCCAATTGTAGTTTTTTTATTCTGTGATAAAGGCTGAAATTGGTAATTTAGCAGGTCAGTGAAGTTAAAAGGAGACAGATAACAAAGCAATAATGATCACGACTTTGTACTCAAACTTTGTCACTGTTAAATAATTCACTCAAATAATTCACTTAAATGACTCACAGGAGACACTTCTAAGTAAACCAAGAAGACAACGGCCGCTATCAAGCTTCAAATCCTGAGTTAACAAACCAACAGGTGTTGTGACAGAGGCTGCAGCCCTTGTTTATACATTCTTTGGTTAAAACAGCCTGTTTCATATAGAGGCTGAACTGAGAAGCTGCGTAAAGAACCATAAAAAAGAGCTTTTTGAACTGAAATTCATGTCAAGATTTTTCAGTAGAGACTCAGAATGAAAAAATATAAACCTGGAAATATGAATGTTATGTCCACTTTTAGGGAAATCTTAAAGGAAAATGACAAACGTGCAGTCAGACCAACAACTTGCAGATAGTCGGAGCTCAACATGGCGTCTCATTGGCCGCTATCATGTTGTTTCAACTTGACTCAAAGTGTCCTCCTTTAACAAGGCTTCGGCAGCACTAATGACGAGCCGCAGCCATAATTAGCCTCATCAGACGGACTCTCAAAATGTTTAGATTAGCTTAATTAGGTTTGGTCTGTACCGCCTGTGTGTGAGCGAGCAAGCACAGATGCAACACACGCACAGTAACACACACACACACACAGTAACACGCGTGCATGTAAACTCTTGGTCCCAATAGGCCCAGCCTCAAGCTATTGCACTAACGCAGCTGAGAGTGCACGAAAAGCTGCTGGTTTTAAAAGTTAAATGCCACTGTGTAAATATCTTTCCAGGGAATATCCAGGGAATAATCAACTTTTAATTTAACTGCTAATCTAATTAGTCGCCACAGTGCCTGCCTGCCTCCCCAAAGTGATTTGAAGGAGAAGAAGAGAGAAACAGAGCTGAAAAACCTACAAGGAAATTGCTTGAAAAATCACTATCAGAGGTTTCTTAGATTTTCTGTCCCGGGGATATCACTACATCTGTGGAATTACAATAAGGGGAAAAATCGAGAGAAAGAAGGGAAAAAAGCGATAAGAGAGGGAATATTTTGAAGAGTTTTGCCTGCAGAAGTGTGTCTCCCTCCCTTGTTAACTACAGCAAAGTTGATGCAATAGCATATTAAGTCAGTCGATGGACTTTATCAATGCCAGGATCCATTAATAGACAACAGCCCGCAGCACAAAGCTGCAGTGCGGAAAAGGCTTCACATACAGAAATGGTACAAGATGATGTGCATGTGTTTCTATGAGAAACAAGAAAAACATGTGTGACTTTGATTTAAGTATATATGAAGAATTTTTTATGCAATGAGAACTTTTTAATGCAATGAGACCAATGACGTCTGTAAGAGGTGATGAACCTTGTCTAGAGAGCTGGGTGATGGTTAGATATGAAGCTGAAGAAGCAGCAAGAGAACATGTTTCCACATTTTAACAGGACATTTTAACGGGTGCATCAGGCATTTTACTGATCGTTTTAATCCAAATGATGATCTTAGCCTCAACCTATCAATAGTGTTTGTGTGCCTAAAACTAACCAGAGCTTAACCAGGAGGTTCAGAGGAAGAATGAGATGAGTCTCACCAGTGTCTCTGAGCCAAAGTCACACACTTCTAACTGGTGCTGTTAGAATGCGAAAACACACGTGACAGTGATTTGCAATAGTATGATATAATATGACGTTACCTTGACATGGATGGGTTAACATTGGAGTCAAATGTGTTGTTTGTTTGGTCCAAACTGTGTTTAGAAAACATCTTAATTGTTATGTAAATGTGAATTTTGGCCCGAATACAACCTCACAGACACTTAATGTATAGAAAATCATGTTCTAGTGATTGCAAGTTACAAACTGCACCTTTAAATAATCTTTAAAATAACCCAGTGTGTGATCATCAGAGTCTCCTGAGTTTGTGCTGCTCTGATTAAGAGGTGTCTTAATGGGATTAACGACAGCACTGAAGTAATGAGGAAATGCAATTAGCATAAAGCGGTGGGTGTTTGGGCGATTCAAGGCTCCGGCATGGCTGTATTGCTTAGGAATGCAGAAATCAAAGAGTGGGAGAGAAAGCAGCTGCTTTTTTCAGTGTGAGTTCGGCTCCTCAGAGGGAATCAGTGGAAGGAGAGCGGAGCATCACTGGAAGAGATGGAGGAGGGAGGGATGAAGAGATGAAGGTGAGGACCAAGATCCAAACGCTGCAAAAAAAATACACTAAAATCAGATTTCGTCATCTTTTCCTTAAAACTCAAAAGTGTACAGTCAAATTCAAGGCGCTGAATCTTTAACTTTCTTAATTTCTTTACAGAAATCAAATCAATTTAATAATATCTGAAACAGTAGAAAGCCACAAAACCAACTTAAAGTCTCATATTTGACATTTTTACTGTTTTGTGATGTTACTAACTAGATATTTGTGAACTCATCTCAGTATACAGTAGTTGTCTCTAGTAAGAACAGGATGTTTAGTGTCTGTCTTAATATAAATGAACCTCCAGTCTGATTGGCTGATTTGAAGGGCTGTGAATAGGGAGTGGGTATATGTATAGTTGTGACATCACAATTTCACAGAAGTCCTGATGGCTGGTTTTAAGTTTTAGAATACAGGCTGTGTGCATTTCTCTGTGGATTGAGAGTTTTGAAACATGGGACAGTGTTTATAGAACAACTAGAGCTTCTTATAAGGGTCAGTGACAAATCATGTTTGGAAAGATGAGAAAGTCAAAAAATGTTTAAAATACAGTTTTAAGAAGCATTCATCAGGTCTCTCAAAGTGTTGTCTTCACGTTGGTTTCTTCTTATTTAAAAGTCCATTTGTACCATTTTTTCTTTTTTTTTTTTTTACAAAAATAATGATTTTGTGTGATTTTTCGACACTAAATGTCAAATGGTGTAACTGAAAAAAAATGATAAATGTATAATATAGAATATATATATATATATATATATATATATATATATATATATATATATATATATATATATATATATATATATATATATATATAATCTACCTTTAATATAAAACGTGTTGATAGCATGTGTTTTTAATTTTGTAAAACCTTTTTATGAGTGTTTGACTATCTAGTACCAAGTTTTTAGGGTTACACCGCATCACATTTTTGTCCCTGATCCATAATTAAAAAACATATTACCATGTAGTTATGGCATCTTCAGACTGTAATTCTGTGGGTGAAATAAAATTTTCTTTTTTTCGTTGCTTGACATTTTTTGCAGCATTCTCAGCACAGCCTGCGGTGAAGAGGCCAGGGGCTTCATTAGAGATATCTGGAGGCCGACCCCATCAGCCTGGGGGCAGGCCGGCAGGGGGCAGGGGGGGGGTCTATACCAAACCCAACGCTCGTCTCTCCACTGGAGACACACTGGGCTCCCCTGGGCTCCCCGCCACCGACCTCCTGCTTCTTAGGATGGGCCAGGAAAATCAACGGCGTTCCCCTTTGAACAACCTCCTCCTCCTCCTCCTGCTCCATCTCTCCTTCATGCTCTGTCTCTCTTTCTCCCTTCGCTGCCTTCGTCTATGGACCTAATGAATGATTAATTTAACCCCTCCACCACCTCCTACACCACCACCACCACCCAACTCCTCGCCTTTTCACCCAACCACCTACCAGGCTTCCTCTCTTCAACAATTTATTTTCTTTCTGTTGTAAGTTCATTTTTGTTGTGTTGTTTTGTTGTTGTTGTTTGTTTGTTTGTTTTTTAATAAAGCCAGAAAAAGTAAAGCAGCAGCTTGGTTGGTGGTGCTGTTGAGAGGAAACAACAAAGGACGGAACAAACATCCATTTGTGTCACAGATCCCTCTGTGTATCCCATTAAAGGCAATGTTTGACAAATTACTTTACACAGCTTGAATGTTGATTTGCTGCGTGTGTGTGTGTGTGTGTGTGTGTGATGAAGCACTTGTCTCCACACTCTGAGATGAACCGCTAATGAGGGCAGGAGGGTAGAAAAGCCTTTAAATGAGGTGTAACAACACACTGCCACTGAAGGAGAAGGAAGCCCGGCTGCACAGAGAAAATCAATTAAGGCCCTTATTATCTTGGAAGAGTCGTTAATTTAATGGAATAATTGGTCGGGACACGAAAGAGCTAATTGCCATGATGAAACCAAATTTCCAACATGAAAGAGGGAGTAAATGAATCTAGATGGCACGCTTGAAAGACTCCACAGAATCTGGGGATGGTTTCAAAGATGGGTGTTTTATTCTCTCATTCATTTTCCCCGGGCTCCGACTCACAGGCTCCTGTGAAGCAAACGGCCACCGTTTGATTGGAGAAAAGAGCTCTCTTAACTCAGTGTGAGCCGGAAAATAGAACGCCTCCTCTGCAGGAGGAGGAGGAGGAGGAGAGAGGGCAGAGGAGGAGCAGCGTACAGACGCCTTTGAAAAACCAAACAAAACAACACGTGCTGCCACTCAGTGAGGAAGTCACACCATAGCTGTAAATATCTGACACAATTATGGAAGAAAAAGAAGAGTCGATGAGAAACTAAAGAGAGGAGAAAGAAAGTAGAGCATCGAGACGAGAAGGATTGGGAGTACAAACATGGTCGACAGCAGCAGACAACAGTGTCCAGTGCAAAATTCTGGGATCAGTAATCAATCCCCATTATTTCCTCCTCAGCTCAGATTCAGATAAAAACCTTTGCATTTTATTGTATTGTTTTCTAAATTAGAGCTGCAATGATTAATCAATAATTGATGAATGAATGATCACTTGATTTTTTTTGTATTATTTGCAAAACTGCCAAAACCTAGCTAGTTTCAAAGTGATGATTCAATTATTTTGTTTGTCACACAACAGATTATATGTTTTGAGCGGCTGCTGGATAATCAATAAAGCATATATATATATATATATATATATATATATATATATATATATATATATATATATATATATATATATGCAATTGCAGTGGAACATGATTCCTTCAATAAAAAAAATATTAATGGTAATAATTAAAGAAAAATGTCAAATTGAAATAAATTTAATGAAAATAGAAATTGTAATAATTAAAAAATAAATAAAAGGTGAAGATGTCAAATTTGACAGCAGGAAATATTTTTTTTTCACAATTTTCTAATATTTTATGAACAAAACAATGAAATGATTAGTCTTAAATGCATCAACAACCTCTGAGTCCAGAGTCCTGACATTGCATCCAATAACTACAGGACAGGAGTACAGGAGCTGCTGTGATGTGTTTATCTTAAACCATACACTACTACTATACAGCCTCTTAATCATCTTAATTATAAATAAATAATGTTATTCTTAATAATGTGTCAACTTCAGCACTTATTAGAATTTAAACCCTTCCTAATTACAAAGTTGACAACAAATGAATTAAACTCATTGTCATTGAACATGACTTGTCAAAATCTTTAGATGTAATATAACAATGTAAAACTGGCTAAATTGCTGGTACGATATTAGGTCTGTGATAATACTTCTAATAATAATATGTCTTTATTGCAGACTCTCAGGATAATAGACAAGAGTTTAATATGTGGAGGTCAATACAAAAAACAAACATACTAAATGAAAAATGATACTGATTCTATATAAATTTTCAATCTCTGTCTCAGCAGATGTTGTATTGCAGAATTGCAGAACACAGTGTCGAGCAAGGTTATGTTGAAGGACTGGATGTTCAATAAATTGTGTTTTTAGAGAATACAAAGTTCAGCCTTCACTTCAGCATAAAGAAGCTTGTTTACACACATGTCCACACGCACACACATACACACACACACAGTTCTTGTCCTATGTGTGTATGTGTTGTGGTTGGCAGGCGTGTTTTAGTGAGCCTGCAGCCTGCAGCCTGGGTGACGTTTGGCAGACACATCTGAGATGCTCAAGAGACGCAAGACACAACAGGCTGACCTTGTCTCTCTGCTTCCTCTGGAGGAGACGCAGCCTGAAGATGACGCCGAGGCCAAGTGGCAGCACTTCACAAATCAAGATGGTGGCCTGCCTCTCCTCGCCTCCACAATTATAATAATGCCAGAACTGCTATCAGGAGAAAAAAAAGAAAAAAAATCTCTTCATCTTCCCCCATAATCTAAATTCACACACAGAGTAACGGACACACTTTTCTGTTTGAAGAACAAACCTCAGCTCCTCTGACGTGCTAAGTCAAGGCCGCCATCTGCTTTCCACCGGCGGCGTTTTCCAGAGGCGGTTTCATGGGCTCAGAGTGGCACATCCACTCAAAGTAGGAAACTTTTAATACTTTTAATACAAAACTGTCCCTGAATCACAAGTTCATGTTTGTTTAAAATAGTTTAAAAAGAAAATTATCCCCAAATTACACTTTTTAATTTTATTAAAATTACACAATTTTACAATACTATAAATCATGTCTTAATACATTAAAGAACAACTAACGAACAATAAAATTAAAATTTTTGTCACACTCATCAAATATATAATCAAGAGCCTCACTATGTAGACAAATGTAGATGCACCCAAGTTCAATTTCTTACATTAATTCTGGTCTCCTTCATTCATTGAAAATGATTGGTCAGTTTTGACCAGGAACGCCAAGAGTGTACAAAAGCTGATTAAAATACACAAAATTGTATGTGAATTAATGCAATTTATTTTGTGTGTACAAAGTCATGGAATCTTAGGTGAATCAAATCAAATTAACCATGTTTTAAAACGGTCAGATTTGACCAGGAACACAACATGAGGGTTAACACAACTGTTTTGCATTAATCCAATCAACTTCTACTGCAACTTTAAAGGTTTATTAACATGTCGCCTTAATTACTTCCAAGAGTGTTTGTGCTGGTCTAAGGAAACAATAGGAAGACAATAGAAGTTTCTCCGAGTGTGTTTTCTGCCTTTTGATCAGCGATTACCTGGGATACATAATATAAAGGGCTCAAAAGTTAATAGACTCTTTCAGATTTGGACTTGTGAGGCAAGGGGGGAGGTTTGACAGACATGTGTGGACTGATGTGTGGTTGGACAGAGAGGGGACGGGCTGCAGCCAGGGGATTCTAAACATTTACAAAAGCAAAAAAAATGGACAGAAGAGGAGTGGAAGAGAGGAGAGAGAGGAAGGGAAGCGTTGTAAGAGGAGGAGGAGAGGTGTGGCAGAACGGGCCGAGGGGAACCCACCCCCCTAATTGGTACTTAAACACCCGCGCTGAGCAGAACTGTTGCTATCATAAGAAATTGATGAATTAACTGAGTGAGAGAGAGAGATCGGAAGAGAGAGAGAGTAGGAGACTGTGTGTGTGAGAGAGAGGGTTCTGAATCTTTTAAGAGGATAACTTACTTGGGCAAAACAGCTGTTTATGCATTATTTGTGCGGCGAGCCATTTACCACCGTTTAGGATGAAATCCGTGGATCCCGGGGCTGCAGGAGTTGCCCGCGGGGACAAAGAGGGTTTTGGGAGGGACCATCAGTCACTGATAAGAAAGGATGAAAAATTAATTTGCTGGTAGTTTCGTTTTAAAAACTCAGATATCAGTCTGTCAGTCTGTGAGCTTCCGTTTAAGTGACAAACAGGCGTGTAGGGAGGTGGTGGGTAGTGGTGGGGGGTGGGTGGGGGGGGGGGGGTCATTAACTGCTAATCCAAGAGACTATTTCACTTCATTTTGTCGTTGCTGTGAGTTTTCTGTTCCCAGTCTTCATTAAAGTGCAACAGGCTGCATCTTGTTCACTGACATACAAACAGAAGACAATTACTTGTCTTTTACTTGAGTATTTCCATGTGATTCTAATTCATTCTTCATTCAATTACATTTATCTGAAGCTTTTGTTCCTTTCAGATACAGATTTGACTCAGTGGATAATAAAACAAGATTTTAAAATCCAACACATAGTTAAAGATGAAACCAATGGTATCAACTTTGTTTTCTTTTGACATCTTACTAACATCAGTGTGTAGTCAGCTCACATTTTACCTGTCTGAGCTGTTAGCAGCTACAACAAATAGAAAGTGTTCCCTCTAAACCTCTCACATGGTTTCATTCAATTAAATTTTCCAATATTTCATCAAAAATGAAAGATTAGAGAAAAAGTCCAAAAAGCAAAAACAGATTAGAGAATCAGAACTTTGTTTGTTCTTCTTTCCTCTTCCATTGATCATCCCATGACCCCTCACATTTATCTGCTGACCCTTTGGAGGGGCCTGACCCCCAGGTTGGGAACCACTGAAATATATATTGATATATGGTATAGTTCAAACAATAAACAGTAGCATTCTTCACACTGATGCTTCAGTATTAATAATCCAATGATGGTATAGTGTGATATCAGGTAAAATGGACCAGTTAAGGTTTGGGGGTCCCAGTCCCTCTGGAAATTAGAGCCAATGACTACAAAGGATTTCAAACTGTTGACATAACTGTGCTTGACAAGTAACAGGTGATTTGATTAGTTTATGGTTTCTATGGTGAGACAATACTTCAAATCTAGACTGAACCAGAAATGTACATGGTAAATAGCCTGGTATGACAAATCTAACTAAACCTATTTTACCTGATGAGATGGACCATTTCACCTGAAACCACTCATGCAAACAAGTGGCACAGAGGATATTTCAAGATTTGTAGTGCCTAAAGCCTAGTTGCCTAGTTATATTTTATCACATAATTCCAACACAAAATGATCAGAAACAGTCATTATTAATCATAAATATACATGGAAAAGGCATATTTTGTAGGGTGTTATTGTCCTAGGAGATTTAGACAAATTTACCCGACTATGTCAGAGCGATGAGACAAGAACTTTACTACAACTACTTCAATACTTTCAATACATTTAGCTGCTAATACTTTTAATGCAGGACTTATACTTATAATGGAGTATTTTTCTATTGTTGTCTTATTACTTTCCCTGAAGTAAAGGAGTAATTCTTCCACCACTGCTATGTTGTGTAGCACTGTCATTCCTGCAGGTCAGATCTAACAAGGTGGTAAATGTGGCAGTGAACAGGAGACTCAGTCTGTACATCAAAATAAAAAAAGGCTTTGCAAACATGAATGTCATCTGTTCTAAAGTTTGACATAGAAAATGAAATGAGCTTCGACTTTCTTTGTGTGCACCTTAGTCTCCGTTTTTGTCTTGGTTTGGGTGTGATGTTCTTTATTTTATTCAGTACAGAAACTCTGGACATGGAGGAAACGGACAAGACAAACAGAAACCTGGATAATGGTGGAATCATGTACATCTACAGTATGTTCCTTCCATTGTATCTCAAATATGATGCAAGCACAGATCAGACTCACAGAAATATGAGAGTGCATGAAAACACACTAAGTGAATGTTTCACAGAGTTAAGATACTTCAGGGCAAGGCGGCATATAGAAAATGTTGAATAAATGGATGCAAAATGCTTTTCCTACCGTCTTTATGTTTCTAACAAGTGGAGCGAAAGCGAATCAGTGGAGGTGTGTGTGTGTGTGTGTGGAGGAACAGATTGATGGATGGATGATGGCCTCCTTAAACTCTGTCCAGAAGGACGATTTTACATCATCACTGCTTCACTTTGATCACTTCAAAGAAAGCCTTGAAGTCGACGCTGGAGAATCACAAGACAAGCAGTAAAACAGGCGGCATCACCAATCTTCAAATACCATCGCCTGTCACTCAAGTCCAAACAAACCGCGAGAGCGCCACGGCCCTGCGTGAAAACAACAAGACCGGGGAGGAAACGCGGGTTTGGGGCGAGTGGGGGAGCTCGCCCTTCTCCACTGGAAGCGTGCTGCCGGGTCCATGCTGCTTCTCCTCTTTTTGTTGAACCAGTTGTAGCGTATTTGAAGTGTGATACTGTATGTTTACACCTTGCATCATACACACCATCTCATCCTATTACCTCGATCTCAGAGTCCACTTGTTTTCAGTCTTTTTGCATTTGAGTATTTTCACTTACTGTGTTCATGTTTTGGATTTTGTATGTTTTCAAGGACCAAATGTTTTTTGTTTTTTTTGTAATCTATAAAAGTGAAGAAATGGTGAAAAAAGGAAAGCAGTCAACATTATATTCATCAATAGGATTTCTGGGGGATTGAGGTTAAATTAACCACACCACGTGTCTCCTTCTGCCTTTAGAAGTTTTAGTAAAAACAGTAACAACAGATGGAGTTGATGGCATCATGGTAGCATGGGATGGTGAGAGATGTTGTCTTTTCCCGGTTAGAATTCCTTCAGTTGTCCTTGTTCAGGAGGTTTTTACCAATAGTATAACACATTACAGTCTGGGTTTATGTTTGCAATCTTAAAAGGATTCATTGAGCTTTTTTTTAATATCATAAAAAACACAAATTTTCAAACCATTTTTATTTTGTTTGTGTGTTTTGTTTTTGTATTTAAATATAGGTCTAACCCTAGACATTTTAATCCAGTAAACTTGCATGCTGGGCCTTTAAAGGACAAAGTATGTATGATGAAAAACTTATAAAACCTGAAACTTGCACTAAAAATTAAAACTTGTAAAAATGTATACATGTAGCTGTCTGGTTTCCCTCCTGCTTGCTGCTGTCACCTGCCCTCTCTGTTCTTGTCATCTTTTCCTGTTGCCGTAGCGACCGCCTCGGGGCGACAGACACTTCCATGTCATGTCGGGCTGCTCTGATGCTGATCGGTCCTGATGGAGACAGTTTTGTTCCTGTTTGTTCACCTAAAGCAGCGACATGTCACCGCACCACCTGGGAAGAGAAATGTCTCTCTCACACTCAAAAACACACAAAACAGTTTATTCCGAATACTTTCATACTTTTGATCATCTGTTGAGGTTTTGGCAGCTCTGGGTTTTTACAGATGTTATGTGTATGTGCAGCGTTTCAACATGAATAAATCATATATACTTTGAGATGTCAGAGTGGCAGCTACAAACAATAAAAGATCATTTCGGCAGCTTTTACAAATATCAAACCACAAATATCAAACTCTGTCTCCCACAAATTGCAACAACAAATTATATTTTGGAGGAAATGCAATGTCTGTGTTTTATACTGTATCTGATTGTTAATCAATAAAATTAGATGATTAATTTGTGTTGATACTGTTGATACTGACCTAATTACAGTTATATATCCATGGCTATTATATGGAATATATCCAGTGATATTGTAGTTCATCATGAACAAATTTGCTACATATTTACTCGTAGTGTCAACAGCATCATTACACTTATTTATAGTTAAGTTAGGCATCACTCAATTATCACTGAGTTAGGCATCACAGTTACAGTTTTTCTCAATTGATTTGGTGCATTTCTGAATATCACTATTTCCATGCACAACAGTTAGTGAATTTCTTACAGTAAAACAATTAGTATAAACCGCAAACCTAGTTTATAACCTGCAAAAGTGTGTCATTTTCTCAAAATCAACTATTTATGTTAATGAAAGAATCAGTGTCATCAAAATGAAAAATGCTTACACCATCGTTTATGAACAATAGAGTCAAATGGTTTTGTCATGTTTTCATTAGGATAGTCAGTCATCTTCTTATTCTTCATTAGGGTCACATGGTCTGCTGGAGCCAATAGTAGAATAAATATTCATCATTCACACATATAGTTCATTTTTAGCAGTTGTATGAAAACGATTTTAGAATTTGTTTGAAGGATGAGAAACTGCTGCTATGATGATGCATACATGACTAACTGTTGTATAAATGTTATTGACGTGAGAAAAGCACAGAAACTACTGAAAAAAACTCTAAATGTAGATAAAATCATTGTTTGTGGTTAAATATGCAAAAGGTCTGCAGTGACTTTTCATTCATTCATAAACATCCAGTGAAAACATGTCACCTGTGAAGATAATACAGGCAGCATTTTCATTTGTCCCCTAAAGTAATGAAACACATTTGTAAATGCACCGTGCTGACCCAAATACAATATTTGGATAGATATAGATTCTGAAAATTTTATCTGAAAAACTTCAAGTGGTTGTTTTTTTGAGAACGATATGTTCACAACACCAGAAGTTCTTCTGCTGTAATAGGAGCTCCTACAGAGACTGTTGCATTATGGGTTATTTGTTGCCTTAAAGTCACCAAACCAACAAGTCAAATGTGGTTATCTTTTATTTAAAGAGTCTTTTAGAGGCCGCACTTTTCTGAAGGTTTGGTCAACGGTCGCAGAAATAAATACATGATCAGCAGAAATGTTCCAGGGTCTAAATCACCAGTGAGAAAAAGCTTCAAGGATGACGACTCTCTCTTCCTGAGTGAACGTGTTAAAAATGTCTTTTAAGCAGGTCGGAAAGAGTTGAGACGTGTAATACTTGACCACTTCACTAAGTTCTCTGAGACATATGTTTTGAATGTAGAAGAATAAATTGTCAAAACCAGTGAGAGCTGGAATCAATTGGACGCATGAGGTGCTTCATTACAATGTGTGAACCAAACTACTTTGTGAACATAGCTGATTATTTATTATTATTATTATTTATATTTAAGAATTAATTGGGATTTCAGCCTATAAAAGCTCTTACACTCCTGCATCTAAATAGCTGCTTGATATCTAGCAAGTATGCTAGACAGATATAGATAGATAGATAGATAGATAGATAGATAGATAGATAGATAGATAGATAGATAGATAGATAGATAGATAGATATTCTCTGACTCTCTTTTTCCCACACAATGACAGGCGGTGCTGATGGAGGAGGGGTGGCCTGTGTCTGGATCTTATCATCATCATCCTCATCATCACCATCATCATTCAGGCCGGGCGTGTGGGTTGGGTCGTGATTAACTGGCAATTTATTCTGGCGGCAGCAATTGAGAGGAAGGGGAGGCTGAAATGGTAATGTGTTTAAATGTCAGAGGAAAGGTACGGTTCTCATCAACCTTTGGTCACCCGTCCGCTTTGAATATTCTTATTGCCGTCATGTATTAGTAATGAGAGTTGAAAAGTAAGTAAAATTTAACCTTCGCTGTACCTGAGGAAACTATGAATATTAATGAGGCCTATTATGTGTACCTGATCTGAAAGAATTTTAACCCCCGTGCCAGACTGGCTCGCTGGCTCTTTCTCTCTTTCTCCATGATTTCTATACACCCAGCTCTCTCTCTTCTTTTTCTTCTTCTTCTTGTGTCATTGTTTCACTCCTTTACCTATTTCTCCATTTATCTCAGTTTCTTGGTTTTTCATTCCCCCCTCTCAGTCTGTATCCCCATCATCATCATCATCATCATCTTCCTCCTCTTTTGCTTCCTTAACTTAACCTTCTCTTTACTAGTTTCTTCATCATTTCTCTCTTGTCTTCCTTCTTTTCTTGCTGCCTCTAATTTACTTCCTCCATCCATCTAATTCTGTTTTCAAACAGAAAACAGGCTGTAACGTCAGATTCACCTAACTGTCGAAGTATTAGCTTACATTTACATTCTGTAAATGTTAAAGGAAAATGACACAAATCAAATTATAAAACGAGATAAACAAGGTCTCAAAAAATCATTTTTTAGCCTTACCTGTGAGATTGATGACTGTATTTCTTAGATACTTTTCTTGTAGCCAGATCTGTGATCAGGGTTTAGCTTTTAGGATTTAAGTGCCTGTTTGTGATTTTATTGCAAATGACCTCTCTTCTCTTCAGATTCATGAACTTCTTTCTGTTCTCTAACTAATGTTAAGACAGGAAAATACATGTAAATGATGTTAAACATGATCAAATATCCTGACGCTTTGTAAAAAGCTGCTCCTTGCAAGTCAAAATCCACCTTCAACCAGCTTCAAAAGCTTTGTTCATGAAGTCACCTCCACTTCCTTATCCTGACGATGTCAGATTGTTAGGACACGCCCACAAACTCCGCCCATTTTCTTGCCGCTGAAGTTGTTCCACACTCTGTTCACATTGTTACTTAAATATGTTTGATCTGCATCAGATGTATTTAAGAAGTTCACATTTTAAGTAAAGAACAAGGAAAGTAACAGATTCTATTTGTAGACGTAGCAACACAGACAGCTACAGTCAGCTGGGATTCAGTTTACAATGTGTTTTATTTGATTTAAACCTGATTCGGGCAGCATAAACTCATTTGTATAACTGGTTGGTTCATTAACAGACTCAGACTGGATGACACATCCCTCTTCCTCTCCCCCTTTCACTCATTCATCCTGCATCCCTCTGTCTGCTCATTTCTTACTGTCATGAGAGGGAGGAGGCTGTTTACCATGTAGAGATGCTGTTTGCATAGATCAGGCCAAAGTGGGACGGGTGTGTGTGTGTGTGTATTGAATGGAGGGGTGGGGTGGGGGGGTGTTCCTCCCAGGATTAAGGCTTGATCAAGGCACCATCAACACACACACTCTCACTCCCAGCTCCCCCATGAGAGCCTGGGGTTTTCTGGAGGGGATTGACACATCAATCTGCACTGGACAACAAAGACAGAGTAGGATGTTTGCTGAAAAAATCTCTCTCTCTCTCTCTCTCTCTCTCTCTCTCTCTCTCTCTCTCTCTCTATATATATATATATATATATATATATATATATATATATATATATATATATATATATATATATCTCACTCCCTCTCTTGCTCTTCCTGTCACTTATGATCTGTACGTGTGACATATGAAATTGGGCCCTGAGATGTAGATCCAGCTCCAGGACCAAGTGATCGAGGAGCTTGTTAATAATCTGAAAAATAAAATCACATTCATTAATTTAAGCCTGCAATAGTTTATTGTTTATGTATTTATGTGTGTGGAACAGTGCTGTCCATGGTTATGAAACAATAGTGATAATCACATGTATCTCAGCCAATCATTGTACTGACATGTAAAAAGAGGAGCAAAATATACAACTGAGAGCCAACAGAAGACCTGAAATATGGCCTTATATCCCTAACTGTTGAATATTATTTCACATAATATTATTAATAATATAATTAATAATATATATATTATTAATATTAAAGTAAAAATTTCCAGCACAAACACTGTGGACTTTACCAATTTATTGGTCTTCTTCTGTTTTTTAGACAAATTTAAAAAGGCATTTAACTTCACCCACCACCTCCACATGTAGATAAACATACATACATCCAGAGCTCCTCCCAGGGGCGCTGCTCTCTCTCATCCCACAGAATGTCCACCAGCCTGGGCCTGTTGTCCTGAGTGCAGCCTCCTTGCTGCTGTGATCTGTGGGTAAGCCGGTAACAGCCCCGCTCTTATTAGCTCTCTTTATTGATTTGGAGAAGGGATTCAGAGCTGAGCCTCTCTCATTAGCGCTGGATAAAGTCATAATCCACCGACCTGCGGGGTCAGACCCTCTCTCTGCTTTTCTGCCTCGGCGCTCGGCAGCATTTGCACTCTTGAAATTCACACTATCGAGTTCCAAGATGTTAAAGGATAATGATGCTTTTTTTTATTTTACAGAAACAATGATGAAATATGGAGTTTTCTTGGATCTCACTGCACCAGCACATAAGAGTCTTAAAGTACTTAAGTTCTATGAGTCTAAATCATGAATACACATAAGTCTTTGAGAGCTCTGTACAAGTGGTCATGTGTTCACACTTACAGAAACTGCAGAAGACATCAATGTCTAAAACTTCAAATCAGGAATACACAACACCAACCAGAAGCATCAAGATCTGCTTCCACTAAATGCAGCCTTCTTGATCTCTCCCTGCATGTCAATTCATTTTTTGGGGTTGTGTTAGCCTTGAGTGTGAAGAATCCAAAATCACTTTTGTTCACAACAGAGCATCAGTGGTCACAATAATACTAAAGGCTGCAACTTCAAATAAAATATGAATTATTCGAATCTTCCTGCAGCTTCTTAAGATGCTTTTGTTGTGTGTTGTTCACACGTATCTGACCCCTGGACTGTTTATTAAACACCAACTAGACTTTAGCTGGAAGCTAGCGAGCAGCAACAGATGCTCCAACCATCTTTTTGTGCTCGGCTCAACTTTTGACTGAATTCAGAACTCAAAGGAGAGTTTATTTCTGTTATTTCCCTCCAGTCTCCAATTTTTTTTGTCTGCCAGGATACATGTTTGTTTTGTAGTTAAATCTTGTGGGTCACAGGAGCCTTAATTCACACCACTCCTGGCTAATTTGTGTCTAATCTATTATTTCCATTGAAAAAAAAATGTTTTTGTCCTGTATGAATAGTTAAACTTTTACAAATGTGTAGACCGAATTTAATAATCCACAATTATTTTTTAATCTACCTGGAATTAACACTCACTAAACTCTTTTAACCTGATAAACTCCAAGGAGCCCAAATATGATGGCAGTGTACATTTTTTGCATTGAACAGGGTGAAGCACAGGCTGCCTGTATCAAATCATTACTTCATATACATGAATTGCATGAGAAAAGTCTCACCTACAGCTACAACTGTAAATAAGTATTTTTCATATTTCTTAGTAAGCAAAATTTAGTCTGGTACATGAAAAAGGTCAAAGGGCATACTGGGTGTCCAAATATCACAAAATAGAGGTCTGCCTGGTTAGCTCAGTTCTAAAGACCTCTCTAAAATCACGTTGGTCCATCTATCTTGGTATAAATACTGATCATACATTGGAATAATGATTCATGATTCATTATCTGGCCAAATAACTCATTTTCCAACATGATATTCTCTCTAAAACATGATTTTTCTTTTTAGATTTTTTTTGCAATATTCTAGCTGGTAACATATGAATTGATTATATAGTCATCTCACATGCTGTAGCTTTCTTTTGATTTAGGAGAGATTTTCCATGATTTTCCATAATTTATTGTGGGTATGTCATTTTAAGCAGGAAACCCCAAAATAGGCTTGGAACTAGTCTGGTTATGTGTAATTTCTCAGAATAAAATGTCTAAAAATGACTAAACCTCTGTTTTGTTGAGTACTAATTTATCGCCAACCACAGAGGTCTGCTGGAGCCATTCCCAGAATGGTTAGAATGAGAGGCAGGGATACACCCCAGAGCACACACACCATTCACTCACACACTCAAACCTACAGAGTCTCCAA
This sequence comes from Lepturacanthus savala, assembly GCA_030544235.1. Lineage (NCBI taxonomy): Eukaryota > Metazoa > Chordata > Actinopteri > Scombriformes > Trichiuridae > Lepturacanthus > Lepturacanthus savala. Next base: position 28,062,010 of record CM060479.1, on the reverse strand, counting down.
TTAAGGTCCCAACTCAAGGCCTTGAACCTGTGACCTTCTTGCTGTGAGGCAACAGCAATGCTTTATGAAAACATTTTTACCAAGACATGTGCATGTTGTTTTCAGAATCTTCATTCATTGACTGGATAGTACCTTTAGTTAATTCTGAAAACTTGTTTCGGTTTGGGTTAAAGATGTTCCAATCAAAATGAAGCTACTTTTACACATTTACACTGTATTTCAATAATTCATGTTAGTGTTGCATCTCCAAAGATTTAAATCCCAAAATTAAATAATGACGACAGCTTTCACTAGGTTATTTTTTTCCTGGTCATGTGACCTCATAAATTGTATGTATGTCAACATAAAAGCCCTTTTTCATGCCTAACTGTAAAAGCATAGATTTTATATCACAACTTAGAAAAATGAAGATAAAGTAATTGGTGCCATATGGCAACACTATGCAATAGAGTTAATTAAAGAGGGTTAATTTGCTGCTGCAGCTCTGTACTCTAGCCTGGATGCAAGTTTCTGGTCATAGTCCATTTTTGAGAACTTGCTGCTGCACTTTCTCTATAAACAATATTTAAAACATATTTGAAATTGTCTTTATGATCTTTTGGTGAAGCAGACTGAAAGATTCTGGTCTTCATTTGTCCAACACAAATCTGTTTTCTATTGTTTTTGTTTTCACATCAGCACAGATGCTGAACTGACATTTGTGCCGATTTTGTTCGAGCAGCAACCTTTGTGTATCTTTTTAATCGCGATACTGGGTTAATGTCAGCCTATCAATCACTTATTCCGTACGTCACCCTTCGCCTTCCTCCTCCTCTTCCTCCTCCTCTTCTTCCTCCTGGAGCCCTCCGAGCAGAGTCCACCCGCGGCCCGCTCCGAGCCGGGAGCTATCGATCTGCCGGTGTGATAGAGGTGGGAGGTTCGCTCACAATGCAGCGGGGGTCTGCCTGCTCGGTGCATCTTTCAGAGGGCCAATCGATACCGAATCCTTTTCTCCCCTTCAAAGCTTTTCATTCACACAGACAAACGCGGAGAGAGAGAGAGAGAGAGAGAGAGAGAGAGAGAGGGAGACGTGAGGAGAAGGTGGAGAAGAGTGAGTGACGTGAGAGTTATTTTCCGTTCCTTTCTCTCCTCGCCCTCGCCTTTTCTCTTCTATCCTCTCTGGACTCATTGCCTGGCCTCAGGGTCAGCCCCACGAGAGGCTCCGGGAGAGGTAGAAAGAGGGAGGAGAAGAGACGGGAGCAGGAGGGTGAAAGACAAGAAAAGTCACATGGAAGAGAAGATGTGGAAGAGGTGGATGAAGTGAAGATGGATGGAGCAGGATATACAGAAAGCAGCAGGGAATCATCAGACCAGAAGTAAATATAGAGTTTCATCAAATTGCTGACGGCGCACTGGACAAACTCAGGCTGTTATCATCCTCTCTTCCTATGCAAATTAAAGCACCTGAAATTCATTATATGGATCAGACAAATCATGTTTGGCAAGGTGAGAAAGTCAAAAATAAAGGAACTTAAGGCCTGAAATGTACAAGGAAGTGGAAAAGCTTTTATATGAGATTTACCTTTAAAGATAAATCATAGCAGATCGAACTCATTAAGTTTGTGTTTACTCTGCACAGTAAATTCATTTTTATTCAGAGTTTTTGTTTGGAAAACCTCATCAGACTCATGCTTGGATTAGTGCTAAAACAAAAAAAAACTGAAACGTAATGTTCAAAAAATACACGTGAACAAATAATTATGAATCACCAGAATTTTTTCTTAAATATAAGTATATGGGTCAGTGACAAATAATGTTTGGCAAAGTCAAAAACTTTTTAAAATACAGTTTTAAGAAGTACTCATCAAGTCTCAAAATGCATATTTTATGTTCGTGTTGGTTTCTTGTAATTTAAAAGTTCATTTATATCATTTTTTTTTATATAAAAGTTGTTGACAAGTTTTTAAGGTTACATTTCATGGCAGTTTTGACATTGTCCCATATACCACAAAATGAGATCTAAACAGTTGCACAAGTGACAGAACACTGTTTAGGAAACACATCACTCATGTTTAGAGTCACATAGGGAAATATCTAAGATAACTCATAGCATTCTCAAGACATTTCTGGAACATTCTTTACAGATTTCTGTTTAACACTTCCACTGTTCCTAAACCAGCTTGGGAACAGAACAATATTTTTGGTTTTATAGCATGAACTTTTTCTAGTTACAAAATAAATATCCTTTACCTAAAGATTCTGAATATTCACCTACAGATATCTGTTTATAGAGATGAATGTGACCCTAACTCTCTTCTATTACATGTTACCAAAAACGTTCCCATAAAATTTGTAGGAACAAATTTTGTTCGCTGGGATTTAATGAACATTTTTTGTATCAAGTCTAGATACATTTAGTATATATATAGATATCAGGTAAAATGGGCCATTTAAGGTTTGGGGGTCCCGGACCCTCTGGAAATTACAGACAATAGGATTTCAAACTGTTGATATAACTGTGTTATACTTAGCTTATGGTTTCTATGGTGGTGAGACAATACTTCAAATGTAGACTGAACCAGAAATGTACATGGTAAGTAGCCTGGGATGACAAATCTAATTAAACCCATTTTACCTGGTAGATGGCCCATTTTACCTGAAACAACTCATGCAAAAAAAAATGGCACAGTGATTTTTAGGGTCAAAATAATTATTTTTTGTCACATAATTCCAACACAAAATGATCAGAAACAGTCATGATTAATCATAAATATACAAAGGCAAAGGCATATTTGGTATTGTGTTATTGTCCCAAGCAATTTACCAAAAAGTGGCCAAACTTACCTGACATCAGCCTACATTTTAACCCAATCTAGGATTTTTTCCTAAACCTAAACAAGCTTACAAAATTAATAGTGATGCCAAATGGCACCTTGTGTAGCAGAGTTCCACCATAGCAGCAATACTATTATTATTTATATCATAATAACTAACAAACTAAAGGTGGTATACATTCGCTGAAAGAGGATTCTGAAAATAGAAATGCACATTTCTTGGTAAAAATGTCTTCATAAGTCATTTGAATGCCAAAACTATCCTGAAATATTGTATTCATCACTGAACAAAAACAGGAATGTCCAATATGTTGCTCAAGTTCCTCACTACGGGGCCAACAACTGATGTGCGGCTGGTTTTGCTGGACGTTTGTCAGTTTATGCAGGAGAAACTTTGTAGAAGATATCACACCAACGGCTTCATGAGAAGACGGTGGTGAGGGATATGGGAGTTGAAGGGTGAAGGAGATGTTGTTGATGGGGATTGAAGGGGGGGTGGACGAGGTGTGAGAATCACAGGATGATTTTATGTGCTAAAGAACAGGCCCGAGGACGTGAGGAGTGTAAACACACACACATCCTCAGCAGACGCCAGCGAGGGTCAGAATCCTGTTGTCTCTGCTCAATAGTTTCAACCTGGAGGTTATTAAATCAATTAAGCATCTTCTTCAGTGGTGTAGTCAGGGCCGTTTTCCTGCAGCTGTGCATGTATACTGACGTCTGAGGATCGATATTAGCGTATACTCTTGATATTCCCACTTATTAGCTGCTTACCTAGACCCTAACCTAAGGTCCTTTTTTAGCTTTCCCTTTACCGCTCACTGCTGGAAACCAGAGAGAAATAATTTTGTATGGCGCTTCTTTGTTATACGTCCTCCACCCCAAGACGCAGAAGAGACGAGACAAGACATAAAACTGGCATTACTGGAAAAATAAAAGAACTGGAGCTGTGAATGTTAGGTAAATATTTCTGAAGATGGAAGCAGTTTGATATTGAAATGACATAATTTACACAAAACAAAAGCTGGTTCGCTGTAAAACTGTAACTGAACAAAGCATATGTGAACAAAAATATTTCATAATTTAGCTGATGTAGCATAAGTGATAACGTATAATGTAAGGGTCAGTGAAAAATAATGTTTGGCAAGATGAGAAAGTCCCAAAAGTTTTTAAATACAGTATTAAGAAGCATTCATTAGGTCTCTCAAAATGTACATTGTGTGTTCATGTTTCTTGTTATTTAAAAGTCCATTTATATCATTTTATTTTTTACAAAAATAATGGTTTTATGTGTTTTTTTGACATGAAATATCAAATGACAAAAATAACTGAAAAAAAACAATAAATTCTAAATATATGTAATCCACCTCAAATAGAAAACTTGTTGATAGCATGTGTTTTAAATTTTTTTTAAATGCTTTTAAGAGAGTTTAACTATCTGGTACCAAGTTTTTAGCGTTACACCACATGCAGTTTAGTCACTGACTCACAAATGACTTCATCCATTTACTATTTTATATAATTCTTTCATTATTTTGAGGGAAAGGATTCAGTCATGGATGATGTAATGATTCTAATTTTACTAGTGAATTTACAAAAATGGCACTAAACTGATAACAATCTCATTAAGGGTCTGTATGTAAAAATGACTTCACCGATGTATTAACAGGTGACTTGGTGGTGCAGGGGTTAGCTCTGTTGCCTTACAGCAAGAAGGTTGCAGGTTCAAGACCTTGGTCTAGGATTTTTCTGTGTGGAGTTTCATGTTCTCCCTGTATCGGTGGGTTTTCTCCAGGTTTTCCATCTTCCTCCCACAGTCTAAAACAGGGGTGGGCAATCCTGGTCCTGGAGGGCCGGTGTGGGTGCAGGATTTTGTTCCAACCAAGAAGCTACACACCTGATTCTACTAATGAAGGCCTTGGCAATGGTTCTAGAGGTTGATTAGTAGAATCAGGTGTGTTACTTCTTGGTTGGAACAAAATCCTGCACCCACACCGGCCCTCCAGGACCAGGATTGCCCACCCCTGGTCTAAAAACATGCTGAGGTTAAATGGAGACTCTAAATTGCCCCTAGGTGTGAGTGAATGGTGAATCTGGGGTCTATCCCTGCCTCTGGCCTGTAATGCGCTGGGATTGGCTCCAGTAGACCCCACAATATTACTGACTGATGAATGACATTTTTACCATGTCTAAGTAATATTTCATGCAATACAGGGTTAATTGCATTGTATTTATTTGAGAAAATGATGGTGTCATGTCATAATTCTCATAATGTTTATCGTAAACAAAACTAAACGTGACTTCTCTTCGTCCATTTTTGGCTTTTTTGCCCTACTCCACTATCTCCACCACCCTTTCCTCTTCCTCCTCCTCCTCTTCCTCCTCCTCCTCATCCTCCTTCTCTGTAACTGGTAGCATAGTGTAAAGCTGGTTTATCAGATTTTTTGTAGAAAAAATGACTGGCTGCAGATTAGCAGTAGCTGTTAACTTCTGATAAATAATTATTTGTGATTTCAGCAGCAACAAGCATCTCTTTCACGTTTTTATGATTCAGACTGATTTGTGACACAAAACTATTTACTTAGAGTGATATCAGGTAAATTGGGCCACTCTTTGGTAAATCGCTTGGGATAGTAACACAATACCAAATATGCATTTTCCATGTATATTTGTGATTAATAATGACTGATCATTTTGTGTTGGAATTATGTGACAAAAAAAATATTATTTTAACCCTAAAAACCTAAAAATCACTGTGCCACTTTTTTTTGCATGAGTGGTTTCAGGTAAAATGGGTTTAGTTAGATTTGTCATGCCAGGTTACTGACCATGCACATTTCTGGTTTAGTCTAGATTTGAAGTATTGTCTCACCATAGAAACCATAAACTAATCAAATCACCTGTTACTTGTTAAGCACAGTTATGTCAACAGTTTCAAATCAAATTCAAAATCAGTTACAAATCATGTGTAGTCATTGGCTGTAATTTCCAGAGGGACTGGGACCCCAAACTTTAAAAGGCCCATTTTACCTGATATCACCCTATATCACAGTGTATCACAGACCATTAACCAGACATTTTTACCTGGAAGTCAGTAAAATGCAATAAAAATTGAATGCTCCGTTTAACCCAAAATATTATCTTTATAAAAAGTTGTGGACATGTTTTTGTAAAGTATCATCAGAATCCATTGGTCTAACTGGTCTTGAGGTAACAGGTGCGTCTTTTGCCTCTGCCTTTAGCTTCAGAAGGGTACGACTCGTACAAGGAGCTGTTGTGTGATATTTGTTAGGTTAAACCATATCCATTAACAAACAGGACAAAACAAGGCCTTGATTATTCCAACACAGACGCCACTGTACGTGTCCCCTGAGACTGTGATCCTCTCCATCAAAGGCTGCAGCTCGTTCACTCGGCTCCAGCAGACAAGAACCTTTCATCAGCTCAAAGTGTGACAGATGCAGGGGAGAAGATCGTTGTTTATGGAATAATCTCACACAGAAATATGATGTAGAATGGCTTTGCTTGGTGTTTAGGTGACGGTTTTTGTCCTTGTTAGATTGGTATCATCCATGACAGCAGCCAGGAGACGCTGACAGCACAGTGAGTAAACTTTCCTTGAGAGCTCTCCCTGCGTCTCGGCTCCTAACGTTCTCCATGGCTCTGGGCGTCAGAAACAATTACATATCGGCGCTATCTCTTCCTTTCTTCACCAGAGGTTCTCACTAATTTGATGCTCTGGCGAGGAAGATCGTTGGCTTTAATACAAATCATGTTTCAATCGTTACTTGAAGACCTTAAGCCCCCGCGCCGGCTCTCTGGAGGACCACGGTAATGAGGCCTGTTGGGATTTCAATCATTTTTACATCTGTTGAAAAATAAGGAGAAAAGAGAAGAGGGGAAAAACAGAGAAAAAAGGGAAAATCAAACCCCCCATACTCCCCCTCCCAACCCCTTAAAAAAAATAATCTGTTTTGAGGATTGATAATGAAAAAAATGTATAAAGGGCTCTTCTACGTTTGTGTTCTCGGAATTCACTGGCCTTGAATTCTCTCAGCACAGTACCTCGATGCTTAAAACTCCCCCAACAATTCCTAAAGCCCTCTCCTCTCCCTCCCCTCGCTGCAAAATAAATAAATCTTTCTGATATTAGATTTCAGACACCTCTTTATCACACAAAACTCACTCTTTCTCCCAAACATTCCCTCTGTCTCTGTGGCTTATGGTGTTTTCCTCTCAGAAAACAGAAACATTACTTCATCCCTCCTCCTTGTCCTCCATCTTTTTTTTGTCTTTAATTCACTCCAATAATGGTGCCCAAGGTCCATATAGGTGGGAGACGAGACATAAAAAAATACCTACAGCCCCGAAATAAATAACTACAAGTACAAACTGGATAAATAGAATGCAGCAACGGTCAATACTGTCTGGTAGCTTCAAGCAGGAATTGTCCTCATTCAAAGAGCTTAACCAGTTGAGAAAAGGTGATGAAATAATTGCACGAAGCCGAACACAATCTTTCAACGAACTTCATGAGTGGAGTCTTAAAGATGAAGTCTCCTGTAACCAGGCTTTAGTCTCATTGTAAGGCTGCGAGTTTTAAAATCAACATTGAAAATGCCTCCAGCAGTTTGTTTATGTCTGGAGTTGCGGTTTGTCCCTGACTTTCCGAACCAACTTTTCATGCTTGAATTTCGTACGACTTGTGTGAACTTGTCGAGCAAATATCTGAGGTGATGAAATACTTAAAGGTGCATTTAGTTTAAGTTTTTTGGACACTTGGGTGCAATGGTTAGCAATTACACTGCAAAAAAATACGATAATAAAAACTGAAAATATCTCATTTAATTATACTCAACATCGGACTAATTGAACCATATAGAAGATATTTTTACTTGACTCTTCTTCACCATGTAGGTTAAAGTTTAGTGGATTGTATATCTTGTTTATTTCCATGAATTCATTCAAGAATAAACCTGATAGATTCATTCATAACATGAACATCTGAGGGCTGATGTTATTGGTCTTGTTATTAAATGAGGCCAAACTGAGGTACAGAGCATTTAAATAATAATAAATAATGTTGACCTTTGACACTACAGGCAAACTTTGTCATCCACACCTGATTGTAGTTGATTTTTTAAATTGATATTATTTTAATTATTTAATTTCAGGCATTAAAATTTCAGAATTTACAAAATTGTTGAGTTGTTAAAATTACAACCATTAAGTACATAGAATCCAGTCAGTCATTTTCTATACCTGCTTATTCCTCATTAGGGTTGCAGGGGTCTGCTGGAGCCTATCCCAGCACAGATGGTCCTCAGCCAATCTCAGATGGTCTCCAGCCAATCGTGGGGCACACACACCATTTACTTACACACTCACACCTATGGACAATTTAGAGTCACCGATTAACCTCAGCAGGTTTTTGGACAGTGGGAGAAAGCCGGAGTACCTGGTGAAAACATGCAAACTCCACACAGAAAGGTCCCAGACCGAGGAGGTCTTGAACCTGCGACCTTCTTGCTGTGAGACAACAACGCTAACCTCTGCACCACCGTGTCACCCCTGAATAGAATCCATACAAATGCAATATACTTGACTAATTGGGACTATAATAGCATTTTGTTCTCACATTGAATAATTCAAAGTCTTAAAGTGCAAATCAGTCAAAGTATTGTTTGTTAAGAACAATATTCATGTCCAAATTAAGTGTTAGAATTCATAAATATACTCAACTTTATTTTGTGGTTTTAATGCTGCTGCTTGTGTGGGGCGAGAAAAAAGATTACATTCATTGTTTTGATTCAGTCAAAGTCAAAACTTTCAGTTTAATCACAGGGACAAAAATGTTGGTATTTACATGGAAACAGACACAGAGAAACACCTGCATTCATTTGACATTGAGTTCCTGGCCATCTGACTCAAAAGTTTTTTGAGCTTCACTTTGCACAATAATTATTTCTGTCTAATTAGATGAAGTATTCGTAGAAGAAGTAATATAATCAGATTATGACTTCTGATCGGTATAGATCTCTCTGATGCCTTCGCAGTGTATCAATCTGGTCTCTCTTCTGTCAGGAAGTGAAATGTATTTGGGGGCGGAGCTTGAGGCCCGGGTGAGCTGGGTCAGACTGTCCCAGGTGATGAGAAACTTCTTGGAAATCTACATTGCTAAGCAGCTGTGGGAGATCCAGAGAGTCTTGCAGCACTGATGTAATGGTTACAGCAACTTATGAGCTGAGACGTTGGATGAGGTTTTTTTTTCCTTTATTTATCCTGGGAAAAAATTACTTAACATGCAGGCTCTTTCATACATTTACAGCAGGAAGTTGCTCAGTGACCTCAGTCCTGGACAGGAAACCACACAGCAACACAGGACCGACACTGCAGTGAGCGGGACTTTTATGTCATAAAGCTTTGACTTTTTCTGGATGATTTGGTTTGATAATGATGATCTTTATGATTGAGTTTTTAGTGGTGAGATGGTAGCTTAAACCTGCTGAGTGATGCTCTTCCTGAAGTTCATCTAACATCAGACAGACATAACATCTGTAACCAGGTTCAAGTGTCTCAACAGAGTCCAGTTTACTTCATATTCATTCATAGGTGGCTCACAAAACTATTGTAATGTTATAAAGAAAATAAAAACAATAAATTGAAATGGGGCCCCAGATGTCTAAGGTCACCACTGTGTTTATTTAACCCAACACCTCCTTATTACAACTTACAACTCCATTACAAGTAAGTACTGAATGAAAATGTGAAAAATCCTACTAAAAGTACATAAAATGCACTTAAGGTATTAAAGTGAAAGTTTATAGAAGCATAAACACCATGTTGTAGCTGCTGGATGCTGATCTAGTTTGAAGTTGAGTCCAGTGGTTTCCAATCTAGGGGTCGGGCCCATCCAAAGGGTCACCAAATACATTTGAGGGGTTATGAGATGAAAGAAAAACACAAATATCCACTTTCACTTTTTGGACTTTTCCTCTAATCCTTGATTTATGCTGAAATATTGTATCATTTGACATTTATTAAAATGAAACCATGTGAGAAGTTTAGAGGGAAAAATCTCTATCTAGAAGAGCTGTTAAGAACTCGTAGATGTGTGCAATGTGAGCCAGCTGTTTGTGATGCTGTTTTCAATACTGGTGTCAACATTTGATCAGTGGGTTTTCTTTCATTTTTATTTCGGAGCTCTAAAGCAAAATCAAACACGTTTCTGGACGTCGGGCCCCGGCCGGACGCAGCAGCCTTTGAAGCCTCCTGGTGAAGCTGCAGCTCGGAGCTGGCTGCAGAGATTTTGTGCTGCATTGATGTCGGTGTTAACACTCCACCTCAACAGCAGATCAGAAGCACCCCGGGGTGAGACGCTGCCCCTCCACGCCGCAACATCAGAGAGGAAGTACAGGACGCGGCCTGCTTTTCTTCCCTTGTCCACACCTGTGTATTTTGTTGTCTCCTCTCCTCTCTCTGCTGTCACTTTGACTCCCCGGCTGTCCACCTGTTCCTGTGTCCTTCTTATTGCTTGTACATTTACCTGACAGATTGTTGTATTTGTACCTGCCTGTCAGCATGTGTGACAGCCTCTCTGCACTTAATTCCTCCATCCCTCACTGTCTTCCGAATGTCTGTCTCTTCCTTTAAAAGGAAACATCATGTGTGTATGTATGTGTGTGTGTGTTAAGTCAGCTGTCATCAGTACATAGTAACTCTGCCTCATGCATATATATGTGCCACATCAAACTGTGCATCTCTCAATGAAAGCATGATTGCACAGCATGTTAAAGCTGCTTTACATGCACTCTGACCCAGTTTCTTTCATCAGTATATAGATATATCATTTATTTTTCCTGCCTGCCACATCTTTTTCACCCATTACCGTGCACCATTGTCACAGCAGAGCCAACATGTTCATGTTTACAATAAAAAGGTCATGGCATTTTCAAATTTCAAACCGGAGAAATACAAAACCTCACTTTTCAGCATCCAGAGAGACTTCATTTGTCAGCTGCGATAAAATAATCAACCTGTATCAATACATACTAATTTTTATCCCTGAATTAGCTGCCAGCTGATTATAGAATCAGGTTTAGACCATCATGATGCTTGCCTAATGCCCCTAAACAATCAGTGATGTGGTGCAGACGAGAGGGAGTGTTGATCTGGTTTCTGGACAAAGAAAATAGCAGAAACTAATTTGCCTATCTCTTTGTTAAGAACAACTTTAAAATTGTGGCTAGAAGTTAGTTTGAATACAACTTTATTGTCAATGGACAAACCTGTTGGCTCCTTAAAGAGGCAGCAACATGGTGTCTACATTCTGGAAATTCATACAAAGATGTGTAAATATTCAGTGATAGCTCTGGTTTAAGGATTAATGGTACACAATTAATAAAAATAAGTCAAACAGAATACAGAGATTATTAGTCATCAGTCAGTCAAACAGACTCACAGTCAGATAATCAGTCAGTCGGCCTGCTCCAGTCCCAGCATCAGAAAGTCATTAAGTCAGCCAGTGAGTCAGAAACAGTCAGAGAGGACTTCTCCTCTGCAGATGTCAGACACTGATGAGTGACAGCTAACCTCCCTCAGTGCTACTTATTGATCAGCCAGGGCCTCTGTTGCTGCAACACACATACACACACACACACATATACCCTGTGTGAATAACTGTAAGCGTAATAGAGAGGATCTCTGTGACAGTCGTCACTAGGGGTTCAGAGGTTATAAATACAGTTTCCACTGACCCTTGTCTGAACCTCATGTTCTGCTCAACAGGGACAAGCAGCAAGAATCTATCTGACATGGAGCTGTGAGAGTTTACTGCAGCACCGACCAGAAACTGGAGTTATCTTCATCAGATTTGATTCTGATTATGAGGATCAATCAACAAAACAAAACAAAAAAATCTGAAAAAATTCTCTATTCACTCAACTTCTTGACTTGAGGATCAGTAATTCTTTCACATGTCACTTGCTTTTTGAACATTTATACTTCAGCTCGGGGACAACGGTGGAGCAGGGGTTAGCGCTGTTGCCTCACAGCAAGAAGGTCGCAGGTTCAAGACCTCCTTGAGTCTGGGACCTTTCTGTGTCGAGTTTGCATGTTCTCCCTTTGTCTGCGTGGGTTTTCACCGGGTACTCCGGCTTCCTCCTACAGTCCAAAAACATGCTGAGGTTAATTGGAGACTCTAAATTGCCTGTAGGTGTGAGTGAATGGTGTGTGTGCCCCATGATTGGCTGGTGACCATCTGGGGTGTATCCCTGCCTGTAATGGGCTGGGGTTGGCTCCAGCAGACCCCTGGGACCCTAATGAGGAATAAGCAGGTATAGAAAATGACTGACTGACATTATACTTATAACTATATCTCTAACCTAATGAGGAATAAGTGGGTATAGAAGATGAGATGCTTCAACTCTGACAGAGTTTGATGCAAATCATGTAAACACAAAGTGACGTATATGAAATTCAGCCTGTTTTATTGCAATATATATTGTTGTTTAGAGTATGGATTGCAGAGTCGATCTATATATATCCAGGATTCATTTTGTAACAGATGAAGATAAGAAACAAGTCAGTAGAAATCAGAATACAACACAATCCAAAGAAATTAAAAAGGGTGAAACAATGTTATAGAAGTTAAATGCAGCACAACAATTATGAAATCAGTGCAGCTGACAGTATGTATGTAACATCCAGTGACTTATGCAGTGACTTAATTAACCCTGATTAACTGACTAACCCTGGACTAAAGTCTCACCAGGTGCCTAAAGGTTACAGGAAGGCCCAGGTGAAGAGTTGTTAACCTCCTGCTGTGGAAATGACTATTATAGGACTTTTATCAAGTAAAGTGGAGTATCCAGTGTTATAGACCCCATTATTGGTCAATAAAGCTATGACTGCAACTGTATGTGATTTCAAACTGTACATGAAGTTAGTATAACTAATCTCACCTCACAGAAAGGAAAATAAAGGAGTATAAAAATGAATATGAATATTTTGACAGTATTTAAAGTAAAATTTAGTTTTGTTTTAGTGAAAAATGTTTGGTTTGGTTTTGGTATGAGGCCTTTTTTACACCAATTTGTACCATTTGTTTATTATAGGGGCTCTATTAGACTTCCTGGGGTCCAAGAAAACATTACAGCATTATCTAAGTAAAAGTTACATAAGTAAAATAAAATTAATACAAATGAATGTAAATACATAAATAACAATCATATTCAAATTATAATAGAAGTACTTAGCTTCTTTTAGAAACCTACTTTATCTTTGACAGACTGCGTGTTAGTTGGGAGACTGTTCCATACCACGATAGTATTGGAGCAGTTGTTTCTGTTCATGCAAATGAATCAAAAAAGAGACAAAAGATGAAAAGATGTATTTCTAGACAAATAAGAGGACAAGCTGAATACAAATCACAGCTGAGTTATGGACACAAGTTCATGTCTGTTTCTTGATGGTTGAGACATTCTGGGATTTGTATGGAATCACCAGAGCAGCAACAGTCAGGGTAGGTTGACGGGAAAACTCTTCATCTCAATTCTTGGATTGTGTCCAATATCATAAATGCATTATTATATCTCCTGGTGTGAGAGTATCAGTAAAAAAAAACTTCTCTCCAGAACCCGCTGAAAACCCCAAATCTTTCCACCCGAGATGCTCGAGGCCACTGCAGTCCTGAAGGTATGAGCGTGTTAAAGCAAGCCCCTTAAAAAGCAGCTGAGTCAGCCTCTTCCTGCAGGACCTGCAGCACAGACAGATGCTGTCTGCTCAGGTGGATTTAACCACCATGGCTGACAGGAAGTGCTGCTCGGAGCTGCAGATCCCTGCAGGCAGCACTGTTGAAGCAGATAGTCTGAAGCTCTTTGTTTCCTGTTGTTTTTAGGCTCCAGACTGTTTAAAGCAGCAGAGGGAGGGGAGGTCATGTGACTGCTGCCATCAGGGGATCATTACAATGCTCCAATACTGACACCTTGTGGAGAGAAACAGTACTGCAGCCCATTTATTCCAGTCTGCAGCAACAGAACACACTTCATCCCACAACATCCTTCCTTCCTACACTTTCTCTGCCCTTTCCTTTCATTGTTTCCTTCTTCTAACCTTTAGTTTTCATCCACTGTGACCTTTTTTCATCACGTATGTGTGATGTATCATGACCTCTTCTTTCTTCTGATCAAGTTCTCCTCTACACCTCTTCCTTTCTTTAAATTAGTTATTCTATTTTGCTGCTATATTTATTAATAGGTATTGTTATTTTTCAGTGTATATGGATGTATATTTGTGATGTTTTAATTACACTTTATTTTTACATATATAATGTAACTATTTTCACTGTAAAGCACTATATAAATAAAGCTTACTTACTTCGCTGCTTCCTTGTGACATTTTATAACTCATTTTCATTCCCCTTTCTCTTTTCTTCCTTCCTAAAGTTTCTCTATTTAAAAAGACATTATTGAACAATAACACTGACATTATTAAAACTTAACAACTAACTGAAATAACAGGGGGAAAAATATTATGTCATAAATGAATCGTCCATTACATCACCTGATCAGATAATTTATATTTTAACAAAAAGTAGTTTTTTTAAAGTAACATAGTCCTACATGATCACATATTAAGACAAAAAACAACACAATCATCGATTTGATCAAAAATAAAGTGATTTAAACCAAACTCTAACATCACTAATTAATGAAAGGAATAAAAACATTGATGACAAGTGTAGTTTAATCTATAACTGACATGTTCTTGGTGCTTTTATAGTTTACGATGTCTGTGTTCTGGTTCTTCTTCTCTCACCCCTGATGACCTCCTCTTCCTCCTCCTCCTCAGCCCCCGACACTCATTGTAGAAAGTAGAGCATCTATTTATTATTGATGAGACTCTGTAGTGATTGAAGGAAATAAACTTTTGTGCTTTGCTGCTTGTAGTTTTACAGATGACCTGGGACCAGCAGACACTGATGTTTTTAACCTCTATGACAATGTTTAATCCGTCTTAAACTTCTTGGTCATGCTGTGAATACACAGAGCTGAGTCTTGTGTCATATGCATCTTAAAACTGACTTTCTGACTTTGAAATTGACTTTACTTACATTTGGTCAACAATTGTAGCAAAACCAAGTGTTGCAGCTTAAAAACGTGAAATGGTTGATATTAATTTATATACCATTCTATATCAAATAGAAAATTAAAGTTGCAAGGAAGTGTATGATATACATGTATGATATATATATATATATATATATATATATATATATATATATATATATATATATATATATATATATATATATATATATAAACTAAATGGACAGTCAAACATATATATTAAACTCAATTGCATGGATTTATTGATATGAACAAAACTTTATATCATTTTCTATTAAATTATTATTAAATTATAACTTTGGACTAAATTACTATAACACATTATACTTATGGGCGACACGGTGGCGCAGGGGTTAGCGCTGTTGCCTCACAGCAAGAAGGTCGCAGGTTTTCACTGGGTACTCCGGCTTCCTCCCACAGTCCAAAAACATGCTGAGGTTAATTGGCGACTCTAAATTGCCCGTAGGTGTGAGTGTGTGAGTGAATGGTGTGTGTGCCCCACGATTGGCTGGTGACCATCTGGGGTGTATCCCTGCCTCTCGCCGTAACGCGCTGGGATAGGCTCCAGCAGACCCCTGTGACCCTAATGAGGAATAAGCAGGTATAGAAAATGACTGACTGACATTATACTTATAACTATATCTCACTCACCAGTAGAATTTGATTCAAGAATCACGTCAGGGTTTCCACCACTCTACAACAAATGCCCCCCGCCTCATCTATGTCCCTCTTTCCTAATCCCTGCATTCATAGTATTGTAAACCACAATCAAATTAAAAATTAATTTCAATTTAGCTGCTAAATTTATCCCCCCCACCCAAAAAAAATATCCAAAACAGTATCCAAACTTTAACTTAGGCAAAAAATAAAATGGCCTAAGTAAAATGGCCGTTGTCCTATAGGGCATAGAGAGTCTGCTCCTTTCATCTCTGGATTATGGTGATTTCATCAGACATAATGATGAAGATGATTTAGACCAAAACTCATTTTCATCAAGAATGACAAAATGACCATTGTTTTAATAGGACGCTGATATGTAACATGTTTACTAAGTAGAAAGAGCCTTGACATGTTTAAAGATTAAATTGAAGAGAATAAAATTAGATGATGTTAATGAGATAAATGTCTTCAAATATGAATGTCTTCAGATATTAATGTGGTTTTGTGGTGAAATTAGCGGCTAGCTGACAGAGCTTGTTGTGCGCAGTGATTGGTCAGGTGATTGTTTGGTCAGGTGTTTGATTGGTCAGGTGTTTGCAGGTGTGTCTGGTACTAGCAACACTTCAGCTCGTTTTTCGTCCGAACATGTGCAGACTCACCGTTAGCTGACGGTGCAGAAACATCGGTATTACACTATAGTCAGTGAGTTTAAAACTTTGCGGAGACGTTTGAAGTCAACATGAATGTGTCATGAATCACTTTCACGGAATTGTTGCTGCACGCCGTGGACATGAAGCAGCGGTAGGAAAACGTCACATTTACTGTAGAATTCAACTAGTATTCATAAACAGACTAATGTGTTGCTCTTTAGTTCATGCTACATAACAGACAATAAATGGCAATGAAATGGTTAATCCACTGATCAATTGATTATTCATGAATTAGATGTTTAATCACTAATGAAAACGCTAAATAACTGCAGACCCATTTATGTTAAAGTCTGTTTATCCTTCAGAACTTAGCAAATATGATGATTGGTTCTGACATGTTGTCTTCGTTTTGTTAAATTTGATATATTTTTTTGGCTCCATTTTGGTGCTTTCATTAGGCAGTAACAGAAACACTCATACAGGAAGTGGGTTACTGTTAGTATTGAGATCCTTTACTTAATTACAAGTAGAAATACTGTCATTTAAATGTTTCTAAGTAGAAAATCCCGAGTTAATTAATAATAAGTAAAAGTACAACTAAATATACTAGTAATATTTAATAATAGTAATAGTACTTATTATACTGTCTGTGTTATACTAGTTTTATCACTAACAAACACATACTGTAAGAGTATTTAATGTTGTAGTTAATCAATATGGAGCCAATAGATATTTGGGGGAAAATTAATAGCACAAGAACTGCATCATATAAGTACCATATATTGTTTAATACCTTTTTATATAACACCCTTTTGTACAAAGAAAACAACATGTTTAAAAAAATAGAAGTAATAAAGCAAAGTACCTCAAAACTCTGCTTAAGTAAAGTACTTGAGGAAGTGTTACTTTATTTGATTACTGACTTGATTGAGATACTGTGACAGTTTTTTAATAATCACATTTTGAGGGGTTGGGCTAGGTTATATTAATAGACTGCAGCTAGATTCTGGGATGAGAGGGGCTGTTAGCTGCAGGCTCCTCTCTTTAATTGGAAACTCCAGCCAAAAATGAACTAAAAGCCTTTTAGACTCCTCCTTTCTTGTATGTATTGGTCACTTGTCAGAACAGCCACACGAGGGAGCTGCAGCCACACAACTGAACAGGAGCTGCAAACTCCCACATTCTACTGGAGCTCCAAACCTCTCAAACCCCACACAGGCGGTAATTCCCCACTGTAAAACATTTAATCTCCATACTACATAGTATATTAACTGATAAGTATAACACAGTTCATTTAAGAGAGAGAGAGAGAGAGAGAGAGAGAGAGAGAGAGAGAGGGAGGGAGAGTGTGTGTGTGGCAGGGAGTGTGAGCATACAGAGAATAGATTCTCATCGCCACAATCAGCATGTATTAAGTGTAATAAATAAATGTTTGGTAATTTTTAACTAAATTAGAACTTTGAGTGAATCATTCTCCAGCCAAATAGAGTGAGAGTGATTAGATGAAGATGAAAGAAGTGGTGATACAGTAAAGTTAAATGAAGTTAGAAATGGGAACTGTAGCAGGCACGAGAGCATCCAAGTAAAAATTATCTGGAGAGAAAGAGAAAAATGAAAGCAGGAAGTTGGACTTTGGATTGTTTAGATAGAGATTCCACATACATTTACATATTTTTAATAAAGTTGGACTAATTTGTCTGACTTGACGCTTCCTGAATAAAGTAGAACTGGAAACAGCTGTAACCTGGTTATTTCAGCACATATAAACAGAAACAGTTTTAGGAAATTAAGAAAACTTAAATTAAACATAAGAACTATTGCAATTTATTTGAAAACATTAACATGTTCACAAACATTAATGCAACAAACACATTCTGTTTCAGAGGCTGCAGCTCAGTTATAAAGCGAGAGTGAAGATCCTGGTGTCATGAAACTAGACGAGCTGAGGCCTCCACTGGTAAGTTGCAGCCATGTAATGAAAATGAAGTGAGCTGAATAATGCTGTGAAGTTACTCATACATTCTTTTAATGATAGTATTCAATTAAAATGATAGTAGACAACTTAAACAAAAAATTTTAAGCCAAGTGCTTACTTCCTTCAACCCTGTCATGTATATATCTATTTAATCATTAAGTCTCTTGAATAATCCCCCAAAAGAATTTTGTACATGGGACAAACATGTTTTTGTTCATGAGCAGATTTGTGCAGGCAGCAACTAGTGATTAAAATGCTATTTACTGCAAGGCAAAGAGTACAAAAGGGAAAAAAAGAGATAATAACATGATTGTTAGTAACTCGATTGATATAAATATATGCATGAAAACTTAAAAAAATCATCCATTAAATGGTTTGATTTCAATTCAATGGAAAACTAAATGAATGAGAACATGTTTATTTTTAATTGATTGATATTGTTGGTTATTTCACATGAAGTATTTCTGTCTGTGCTTTTTGGTCAAACTGTTGAATATGATCCAGCTAAGTCAATAGGAAACAGATCTGAATTTTTTGTTTCTTGGGCTTTGAGCTCAGCCTCTTTAGCAGCTACCTTTAGCAGGTTTTAAAGTCCATCTGAAACAGCATTTTGAGAGTGTTTCTCATCCGTGTAATGATGTCTGCCCAGTATGAACAGTGCTTACAGGTGAGAAAAACATTGGGAATAATTTGATTGAAAAGTGGCTGCATCCCAGCATGTGGAGGATGGATCTGGCAGCAGCACGGATCTATCAGGACTGCTCACCTTGATTGGCAGGTGGAGGTAATGGTGCTATTTGTTGAAATAGAAGTGGTTGTAACTGTGGAGGCAGTTGGAATGTGTTAGAAAACCCTATAGGTGGAGGGAGGAAGCCACTGTATGACATCACAAAGTCAAGGAAGTAAAAAGGAGCTGTGAATCAGCAACGTTTCTAAGTCCAGCGTGTGTGCATTTCTCTGTCTTTCTGAGTGTTTGAGGCGTGGGGCAGATTTTATAGATTTTATAGAACCACTAGACCTTATCTAGGGGCCGTCCACACCAATGTGGGTATTTTTGAAACCGTGTGTTTCTCTGCAGGGTTTCAGCCTTTCATCCATATGTAACCATAGTCGTGGGCTCCGGAAACCTGAGTTTCCTGTAGCTGGAGTACAGGGTGAACATTATCCAAAAAACTGTTTCAGCAGTTATTTGTGGATGGAAAACCACAGTTTCTTCTTCTTCTTCTTTGAGGTTTTAAGGCAGCCGGAATCAAAAAAGTTGCATTGCTGCCATCTGCAGGACTAGTACTTTATTGAACTATATCCTACTATATCAGGGGTCGGCAACCCAAAGCGTTCAAAGAGCCATATTGGACTGAAAGTACAAAAAAAAAAAAAAAAAATCTGTCTGGAGACACAAATAGTTAAAAGCCTTATATAGGCCTTATATGAAGGCAATACAGGCTGTGAGTGTGTGTTAGCTATATTAGCCTACAATCAAAATGACTAAGTAAGCTATAAATACACAATGAGCATTCATTCATTAAATGTTTATTTTCCTTGCAGCTCATCCTGGTGAGAATGACACACACTACTCTGCTGGACCAGTTTAACGTCCATAATTATAGTACTATATTTTATTGCATTGATGAAGTTATAGAAATACAATAAAGAAATCAGATTTTTAGTTTATTTTTATTTTGAGGATTAAAGAAAATACAATACAATCCTCATCTTTCCATAACGGCAGATATCTGATACCGATCTGATTCTACTGTTGAATGAATGAACTGTTGCAGACACGGAGTGGAAGCACTGCGCCACCCTCACGCTGCAACAAGAGAATAGCCATTTTTTACTTATTTTATTTAGTGTCTTTTCAGCCAAAATCATATTTTAAAGCTACAGCAAACTTTATTTTCCATGTCTACTAAAGAGGTGAAAAATGCTTTTGTTTCTTTTTTATACCGGGAGTGAATATTTTGACAATGACTTTTTGGAACATTGCCAACAATTCCGCTGTCCTTATAAAAGTGATCCTTTGTTAACTATGTGCTGTTACTCTCTAAATATCGTTAACCATAAGAAACGTTTAATAGAGAAACACAGTGTATTTATACTGTATTTATACTGAGATATAAACGGGAAACAGGGCTATTCGCACTTAAAGATGCACATATCGCTGGCAGGTTCACACAGGGGATGCACCACACGCTAATAAATACAGACCCTTTGGTAGTGGCTTGTGAGCGGGTCGTTTAGACCCCAGTGTTCACATCGGAGCTGGGTTGTTGTTTGTGGTGTTGTATTTAGTGACGTTATTACCACACCGACCAATGTTCGTGTTGCAGATATTGCATACAGCCGTCGTTTTGAAATGTTTCCAAGACATGACTTGGTCGTTCGAAGTTCATCTCCAATTAAAACAAAAAAAATATATTTCCCCCATCATTTTCCATTTTCATACAGTTTTGAAAAAGCTCCAGGGAGCCACTATAGGGGCGCTAAAGAGCCACATGCGGCTCTGGAGCCATGGGTTGCCGACCCCCGTACTATATAATCCAGAAGAAATATCATCTTCCCCTCCCGCTTTACCCTGTTTTTAAAATGCTTTTCAGAGATTCTTCTTCCAAGGCAAACTCTGCACTTGTCTGATTAACTCCTGTCTTTGCTAAACATTAATTTCTGCAAAAAAATATCTTATGTATAACAATTTTTTGTCGGCATTGCTTGACAGCACACTGCATGCAGGTAAACAGGAAGTTGTATCCATGGAGACTTGTGGAGTGCTCTAGCTGTGTGATTGGCTGAAATGGCCTTCCAGGTAGGAGTGCTATCGCCACCTACTGCTTTAACATGTGCATGATATTGTTTGAGATGGATTTTGCGGTGGTGTGGATGGCATTTTTTATTTATTTTTTTTTACTGGGGCCATACAAGTTCAGTTTCAAAAATACCCGGGTTTGTGTGGACTAGGCCAACAAAACCAAAACAAAACATCAAAGATGTTATTTGCATGGTAAGTCGACCAAGCAGATGTCAATTATTACTAATGTAATAGATTGAAGGCAATTTATGAAACTTGTTTGTGTGCATGTGTGTGCACTGTGACCTTTCTTTCCTGTGGAGACATTGGGCAGTCCATTACCCAGGGTCCTTAGCGGGGCCAGCTGTCAGGGCCTTCATCCAGCGTTTTCCAGCTCAGACTGTGGGAAAGTGGGAACCCCAGTCCGTCCCACAAGGCTCACTAATATCTAACAACCGCCTCCCTTTCTCATCCTGCTTCCTGGACCAAACGGCTAAATATAATACACCCAGGGCCGTGGATTTCCCGCCCTATCCCAAAATACTGAGCCAAAACGCAGCACTGACATGAAGCATGTTCTTTCAGAGATTTACTGCCAAGTCTCACATTCTGTTTTTCTCTGATGTGGTGTCAGGTCAGCTGTGGTGATGATTTGTTCCAGGAGAGAATACTTACATGAACAAATTGACAGTTTATAACTCAGAGCAAAGAGAGTTGACCTGGTAGAATTAAACACTACTATTAAACATACAGTAATTAAATTAACATGATCAAAACCACGAGAAGAGTTGTTTATTGTTGTGGATATTTTCACACCTTAAATCTGGGCTCATTCCTTCTATACATTTGATCAATGAACATGGACTACGTGTGTCCCGTCTTCGTCACCTTTGTATTTCATTTGTGTTACGCAGTTAGTTTCTTTTCCTGTCTCTTGCTCAGTTTGAGATCTTTTCCCTCCAGGATTTCCTAGTTTTTATGCTTTGAGGCTGTAAATAAACTTCAGGCCAAACCTGACCCAGCTGGATGGATGAATGGATGAATGGATGAATGAATGAATGAATGTAAGAATGAATGAATGGCTGGTTGGTCGCATGGCTGTCTGAGTACACATACACAGCACTTAACCCCATCGCTGGATACCACACAGCCATCAGCAGCAGGCCATTACTGTTCAGGAAATATACTGAATTATTCAATCACTTCCTCTCTGCATTCTCTACAGGATGCACAGTCTATTGAAAATTTGTGTGTGTGTTGGGGGGGGGGGGGGGGGGGGGCGTCCATACATGTGTTTGGTCATGACCTACATTAGGTTGCTTGTATAGAACTTAAGGATGTTTTGAGTTGGAAAGGACCAGCCTCTGAATTTTCCTTTTATTTTAAATATCTGCATCTATGGGGGCACATTCATTTTGCTGACCTGAGGTTATAAATGTGAGAATATCTGGATATTCATGTAGTGCACTTTCATGCGTTCATCACAGATTTGCAGTTGATGGTTGTTAGAAACCAAACCCTGAATGTTCCCTAAACAAAATGTTTTAGTCGCCTAATACTGACCATTGTTTAACTTTAACAACTTGTCACTGAAGTTAAATAAACATTAGGTAAATCCTAGGATAGATGGGCCATTCAGTTTTTTCCATCAAACTTCTTCTTCAACAAACTTTCAAACTTCTTCAACACTTCTGCTGAAGTAGATGTTTCTTTATTATTCAATCAAAAAAAGGTTTCTTCAATCAAAAAATATATTTTCAATAAAAACAACTTCTCTTCATGCATTTAAACACTGTTTTTCTTTGATTGAACACGTTTGAAGGTTGTTTTTTTAAGCAAGTTTTATAATTGAAGTATTTTTTTGTGTTTGGGCCAAATTATGGGTAGGACATTTGTGTCTTTATTATTCAATCAAAAAATGCTTCAAACAAAAGTATATATATTTTCAATAAACCCATATGCTCTGGTTGATAAAGTAAGAAATTCCATTAATTAACCCTGATAAGACTATGAAGTGAAAACCATTTCAGGTGACTACATGAAATGGTAGTTCATCAAGAGAATACCCAGAGTTTACAACGCAGTAATCAAATCAAAGGGTGGCTATTTAGAAGAAACTAGAATATAAAACATGTTTTCACTTATTTCACCTTTTTTGTTAAGTACATAACACCATAAATATGTGTTCATTTGTAGTTTTGATGCCTTCAATGAGAATCTACAATGTAAATAGTCATGAAAATAAAGAAAACACATCGAATGAGAAGGTGTGTCCAAACTTATGGCCTGTACTTTACATATATACAGTGGGGAAAACAAGTATTTGAACACCCTGCTATTTTGCTATTTCTCCCACTTAGAAATCATGGAGGGGTCTGAAATTTTCATCGTAGGTGCATGTCCACTGTGAGAGAGATAAACTAAAAAGAAAAATCCAGGAATCACAATGCATGATTTTTTAACAATTTATTTGTGTGATATAGCGGCAAATAAGTATTTGAACACCTGTGTGTCATCTAGAATTCTGACCCTGAAGGACCTGTTAGTCCGCCCATTAGAAGTCCACCTGCGCTCTATGTATCATCCTTAATCAGATGCACCTGTTTGAAGTCGTTAGCTGCATAAAGACACCTGTCCACCCCATACAATCAGCAAGACTTTAACTTGTAACATGGCGAAGACCAAAGAGCTGTCCAACGACACAAGAGAGAAAATTGTACACCTCCACAAGGCTGGAAAGGGCTACGGAGCAATTGCCAAGCAGCTTGGTGAAAAAAGGTCCACTGTTGGAGCAATCATTAGAAAATGGAAGAAGCTAAACATGACGGTCAATCTCGGAGTGGAGCCCCATGCAAGATATCACCTCGTGGGGTCTCAATGATTCTAAGAAAGGTGAGGAATCAGCCCGGAACTACACGACAGGAGTTGGTCAATGACCTGAAAAGAACTGGGACCAACGTTTCCAAGGTTACTGTAGGTAATACACGTCATGATTTGAAATCATGCATGGCACGAAAGGTTCCCCTGCTTAAATCAGCACATGTCAAGGCCCGTCTTAAGTTTGCATGACCATTTGGATGATACAGAGGAGTCATGGGAGAAAGTTTTGTGGTCAGATGAGACCAAAATAGAACTTTTTGGTCATAATTCCACTAAGCGTGTTTGGAGGAAGAAGAATAAAGAGTACAATCCGAAGAACACCATCCCTACTGTGAAGCATGGGGGTGGTAGCATCATGCTTTGGGGGTGTTTTTCTGCACATGGGACAGGACGAGTGCACTGCATTAAAGAGAGGATGACTGGGGCCGTGTATTGTGAGATTTTGGGGAACAACCTCCTTCCCTCAGTCAGAGCATTGAAGATGGGTCGTGGCTGGGTCTTCCAACACGACAACGACCCAAAGCACACAGCCAGGAAAACCAAGGACTGGCTCCGTAAGAAGCATATCAAGGTTCTAGCATGGCCCAGCCAGTCTCCAGACCTGAACCCTGAAATCTTTGGAGGGAGCTCAAACTCCGTGTTTCTCAGCGACAGCCCAGAAACCTGACTGATCTAGAGAAGATCTGTGTGGAGGAGTGGGCCAGGATCCCTCCTGCAGTATGTGCAAACCTGGTGAAAAAATACTGGAAACGTTTGACCTCTGTAATAGCAAACAAAGGCTACTGTAACAAATATTAACATTCATTTTCTCAGGTGTTCAAATACTTATTTGCCACTATATCACACAAATAAATTGTTAAAAAATCATGCATTGTGATTTCTGGATTTTTCTTTTTAGTTTATCTCTCTCACAGTGGACATGCACCTACGATGAAAATTTCACACCCCTCCATGATTTCTAAGTGGGAGAAATGGCAAAATAGCAGGGTGTTCAAATACTATTTTTCCCCACTGTATATCCTCCCTAGTGATTCCTTGTGATTGAAATAATCATTCAAAAACATCACTTTTATTTTTGCATTTGAACAGTTTTTTTAGATTGAAAACATTGAATAGTAAAGACACAAATGTCTTTACCCATATACTAATATAGCCCAAACAAAAAAATAATAATAAAATAATAACTTCAATCAATACAAAATTTTGCAATGCAATTTTTTGAGTTTTAAATATTTTTGGCGTAAAATCTATGATTGAATGTGTTTTTGATCGAAATATTTGAATCAACTTCTTTTTTTATTGAATAATGAGGATCCTACTCATAATATGTCCCAAGCACAAAAACATGACTAGCCTTCACTTCTGTCGAAGAAAACATTTTAATCAGAGTTCAAATGCTTTTTTTCTGAGTCTCAAATATATTTTTTCATTCAGACACCTTTTTTCTTTGAATGAAAGTATTTTATTGATTGAAGTTTTTTTTATTGAAAATATATTTTTTGATTGAAGCAACCTACAAAAGAAACAAATCTACCTCCATACTCTTCAAAATTCATCAAATTAAATTGCTGGATTCTACACTCAGGCTTCCAACTCTGTAAGTTGCTATACATTCTGGGAATTAATCATTGAAAAAAGTGGTTGGATATGTATAGATGGATATTCATACAAATTATTTCATAGATGTTGACATATTTAACAGGATACATGAAAACTTTGGCCTGCTGATGGTGTTAGATGGCATTTCAGGGATTTTTAAATGCTTTAGGAGCACAGGATGTTAAGATTCAGTCTGGATCATGTAAATGAACCGACTGATCCACTATTAATCCCAGTATGTTGAAGACTACATCACATGGAATAAAAAGCACCTTGTTGATTTTTGCGGTGGGAGGAATCTAAACACATCCAGTACAAAAAAAATTATTTAGCTCTTCCTCACACAAATTTTTGTCTTCCATTCACTTTCTAGCCCTGAAACATCAGGGCTAGAATCTGTCTCCTACTCGTGAGCTCTTGTGTTTTTGGCGTTTTGTTTCATGGGTATTTTTTTTTCTCTAATGAACCACACCAGACTTTTTATTTTTATTTTTCTCATTTTGACCAAACAAAGCAAATTGAAGTTGTCTCAAATGTGTTTTTTTTTTTGTTTTTTTTTTGTTTTTTTGTGGGTGGGAACATTTTTGATCCAAGTGGTTTATCTTAGTCCTCAAACACAGCTGCATCTGTGAAGGGACACCAACTGCTCCCTCTGACCACTGGGTCAGCACAAACATCCGCAAAACTAATGGACGTAAATACTTTGGTGTGAGCTAATGTTGGTTTTATACAAAGATGACAAGCAAAAAAAAATGTGGTTATCCATATTGCCATGATCCCAGCAACAAGTCCCTAAGGTTTCAGTCGACTCATCAATCACTGTCATCTGGCTCTAAATAAAAGACTTGTTGACTTGCCAGTGAACAAAAATGAGCTTTTTCCATCCTCACCCTGAATACTTTTCTACTTCATCAGGGACATTTTAAACACATGTTGTAAATGTCAGCTCTTATAATTCATTGTTTACATTAAAATATGTGAATGGGACTCCAGCTATTGAGAGTGAGAACAAGCTGGAGACGGGACAGCGGATGAAAGCATGAGAGTGGGAGGGTGGGATGGATTTGAATTCCAGAGGGTAGGGAGAGGAGATTTGTCATCCCAGCAGCTGAAACAGGAAGTGAGTTGAAACCTCTCTCCTGACCTTTTGACCCCTGCAGATAACATTCCCACCCTCCCCCATCCCTGCTGTTGTGAAGCCCTCCCTCGCTCCCTGGATCTTTCCTACTCGTTTCCTGTATTTCATTCCAACTCCATGAAACTCCACGGCTGTTCGTAGGCATGTCTTTCTTATAGCAGGGCAAATTTCTCAGCTAGTTTTACTTGAAAATTTGCTCCACATCGGTTATGACTAAATTCATTGACTTATGTTATTGCCCAACTCTTCCTGAGACCCCTATCAACATCATTGGTTAAATGACTGCAAGAATTAGAATGACTCTGGCCACTAGAGATATACAATGTAGGGCTGCAACTAACAAGTTGTTTGGTTCATAAAATGGTGTAAAATGTCAATCACAATGTCAATCTGTCCCAAAGCTGAAGATTCAGCCTAAAATATTTTTTTGTCCAGACCAACAGTCCACAACCTAAACACCATCAGTTTACTATTATAGAAGACTAAAAAAACTAGAAAATAATCAGAGAAGAGAAGCTGGAACCAGAGAATATGGACATTTTCTTCTTAAAAGAAAATGTTCTTGTTCTTTTTTCTTTGTTTTAATTTCAAAGTTATAAATTTTAATTCTTAATTTTTATTTTTTATTTGTATTTTTTTATTTTAATCAACTGTTTTAAATTGTATTGTTTTAATTTAAAAATTTTAAATTTTAATTCTTAATTTTTATTTTTATTTTAATCAACTGTTTTAAATTGTATCTTGATGCTTTTAATGTTTTATGTAAAGCACTTTGAATTACCTCGTTGTTGAAATGTGCTATACAAATAAACTTGCCTTGCCTTAAAAATGACTAATTGATTATCGTAATAGCTGGTGATTAATCTAATAGTTGGTAACTAAGCGATTAATCATCACAGCTCTAGTCCAAAGGCATGTCAAATGAATTCAAATAAATGCTGTTTTCTGTATTTGCTGCAGCAATTGATCATTTATCTCATTCTTAGTCTTTTTTCTTGAGGATATATTTTTCTATTTATAATATTTTAGGCTGTATTGTTTAAGTTTTAATGATACTCAACCTAGGAGTCACTTTTCACTTCTTTTAAACTTAATTAGATTGAAGAATAATTATGACTTTTGTCTTTAATTATTAGTATATTTTGTCTCATATACTATCTTATTTTGTTAACGGGACAGTTCATCCTCATCTGTGGCCACAATGTGACTTGAAGATGTGTAAAGTAGGTATCCTGATTGATTTTTCTTCTCATCATTTTGCGTCATCACATATTTGTCTCGATATTTAACTGACCTATTGTTACATTCCTGGTGTTAAACCAAAAACTTTGAAATATCCATAAAATAAAATGCGTTGTCATAAAAAAGAGATCACTGTGGATCTCTGGGTTCATTTCTGAATTATTTGGATAAGCTCTATAATTCCTTTCATAGCTACTTGGTCACTCATAAATCACTCATAATGCTGGTGGTGATGGTGCAGAAGGTCGTGGTTGGGATGCAACAGGTGCAGCTAATATTAAACTAACAGGATGATAGATAAAGTATTCCCACATCATTTTCAGATTTAAAATCCGGCATGTTATTGAAAATGATCTCAAAGTCAAATCAACATCTCATATATCTTCATCCTTTCTTCTTTTCCACCCACACTAATCCCCAACTTCCCATTGAAGCTTCTCCCACAGACACACAGGAAAACCCCAGCTCCGACCTCTTATCTTTTCCAAACACTCTGCCAGCACCTTAGCCATCTAATTCCATCTCGGCTCATTACATCACAGACTAGGCACACATTCAAAACAGAAGTTTTTAACGATTCACAGGACCATATTAGCTTTCATGCTTCCTGTTCCATCATCATATTCCACCTAAACTGAACTAACTGCCTTTGAGAATCATAACTCACTGTCCTTGTTAGGCAATAATTCACTTGAGATTTGTCAAAGTGACAAATGTGTGAAGTTTTGTTTGTTTTATGGTTTTATTGTTGATTGTCGAGGTCACATTTACCTCATGTTAAATGACTAATCATCACCAGAATTATGTGAGGGTGCATCCATTTACCTTGTGAAGTGTCCTTCAGCAAAATACTGATCTGTAGCTGATCCTGATCTCTGACCTTTCTTTTATTTGCACTTTTTTTGCTTGCCTGTTGACAGCTATAAACCATGTGTGTGTGTGCGCGCGTGTGTGTGTGTGAGATCGTCTGTGTAAACACACAAGAATGGTATTTGAAGTGATTGACAGCTGTATGGGCTGTTTGACAGACAGGCAACTTTGTTCCTGAGGACTGAGAGACTGACTCCCAGGGCGCATCAGGACAGCTCCTGTATAGAAACGACAAGGGCCACAGTGAAAATGCACAAGTCGGTGAGGGTAGGGGGTCGAGCTGGGCGGGGAGGGAGGTGGCAGCTCCTCACCTCTGGACGCCTACTGCTTTAACAGCAGGGTCAGAGGTCATGGCTGGAAGTGGCATCACTCATCTGCTTGTCTCATCACTGAGGGGAGGAAGAGTTTTAATCGAAGTACACTTCCATTAAAATGTAATTCTCATCATTTGTAGTAATACATGCTATCACAGTATGTTCTGTACTTATCTTACAGTTTTCCTTGATGCCATTAGTTGAGTTTTACCTGATGATTCATGTCTCTTTGCATGTTTCTTTCTTCCGTCTCCAAAGGATCTGATCGTGAGAGAGATGTTCTTTCTCTGGAAATCCCCACAGCTTCCTGTTCTGTTGGGGAAACTACAGAAAATACCAAGTGCTGCTTTTAATTTAAACCAGACATAATTCAGTCTTCAGACTTGAGCATTAGTAAAAGTGTTTTATTTCCCCAAACATGATTAAAACCCAAATAATCTCATTGCAGTGCAATTGAAAATGTATGTTGGAATTTTGAGGTTTGCCTCAATTGTAACAATCACTTGAGATTTGAGAAGTTAAACAGTTTCACTGTGTAAAACAAAGACAAACTGGCTTCAATGCAGTCAGTTTGTCTTTGTCCTGATAAGGTTTTCATACTCGTCATTCTTCAATCAGTTTGTTAAAACCTTAATATGCAACTTTTGCATAGTACCTGGAAAAGCTACATTCATTATCGCAAATGTTTCTATCAATTTTCAATCCTGAGAAGTAGGTAATCATTCAATTTCAAACCACATTTTTCTTTTTTTTAACTGTTTTAACTTGATAAAGGATTATAGTTGTTGGACGCTCTCTACATAAACAGTTTGTGACTTGGAAGCTAACATTGGCTTTTTTTGTGGTGTTAAAGGTCCAGTGTGTAAGATGATGTAAGAATGGATTTGGCAGCCTTCAGCAGTATTGACTTGGCAGAAATAGCATATAATATTCATAAGTATGTTTTAATTAGTATATATAAAATATAAATATAGTTTTTTATCTACATGGGGATCAGGTCCCCCTCTCTGAAACTGCCATGTTTGTTGTATTGTTATGTTTGTACAGCTTGAAACAGACAAATGGCTACTCAATGGCTAAATAATGGATAAACAATGGCTGCATCCAAAGCCACCTACTTCCCATCTATATAGTTGGCAATAATGAGGAATCCACTATGTAGAATGTCCTTAGTCGACTTTCATGAATGGTACCTGGAGGGTTTACTACATCCGGTCATATTTTTTGCAGTGTGCAACCGAACCACACTATGTATCCCAGAAGTCACCAGGAGGTCAATAACTGCAGCAGAAGAAAAACTTTCCCTTTTTTCCCCAAATTTATTGAGCAATACAATAATTACAAATTCATGTAAGAATCTCCACTTTGTGTTCCTACATAAACTTGAGCAAGTCAAAAGAAAAAATAAGGTCTATGATGTCACTAAGTAAATTAATAAAAATACATTTTAATAATACAATTTTTGCAATGAAACAGTCCTTCTCACCATATCATTTATATTTCAACCACATCAAATAGTGACTTTTCGTTCAGTTAAGCATTACAAATTGACTTGACACAAATTGTTTTTTGCAAAGGTTTTGTATTGGTCCATATTTTTCAGCTTAGACTAATAGAGGAATAGAAGATTTTAAGTTTGTTTTTAAAACATGTTATTCAAGGTCTTTCATTGTTCCATTTACATGCATGTATATGATATGATGATTTCCCACAATCATGATATTATTGGTCATATCAGATATTTCTTTAGTGACTTTAGTGACTTCCAATTATGCAAGTTCTGCCACAATTAACAAGTGACTCTACATCAGAAGAACAGTACTTCATCCTTTGAACATCTGGATCCAAAGAATTGGCAAGATGGCTGCTGTAGTATGTGGGAATTGTGCCTTCTACAGGCTAACTTCCTACACAGAAGATAATACTGTGGCTTTGGAGTAGTGGCTACTGGTTAGTAGCCAGTGATACTAACTCATAGCATCTGCTGGTTAGTAGTCAATGAAGCTAAATAGTAGTAGCTTCTGGTGAGTAAGCAGTGAAACAAAGGTTTCAGATGCAGCCAATGACGATGAAGATGGACTTTCCATTTCACTAGTGGGTTTAGACATGATGGAACGCACCAGGGACAACAGGTAAAAAGTTTAAAAAAAAATAAATAAATAATAAAAAAAGCCAGGTCAGTGACACGGATTCAGCAGAATTGAACCACCAACCGTCTGTATCCAGATGAGCAGCACTCATATCAGACCTCGAGCTGGTGAATGGGTTTATTGGTAAAAGCTTGAGGGAAACACCCATGCATTATTCATTTCCTTTATCACATTTTTAACATGCACGCACACATACACACACAGTCTTCTGAATGTTTCTGTGTCACAGATGACCGAGAAAGTGTGTGTTCTTCTCGATGGGTGTGTGTGTGCACTTAAATATGTGTTTGCTCGTGTATGTCAACAGAAGCACATACTGAACATCCACGTTGTGTGTTTGTGCATTTGTGTGGCTCCAGAGGGAAGTATGCAAGAGTGGAAGATGCTAAGAGCTCTGCTTTAATGCACTTTGATTTGACATGATAAATAGAAAGGTTGTTTTTTTCCCTCTTGAAATCTACAGACACACACATACACACACAATTACATTTCTCTTCCTCTAATCTCTCTTCCTCATCTCTTTGCATGTCTCTCTCATGCACACACACACACACTGACACATACACACACAGACTGACACACATCTGTATTCACTGCTCTAGGAAGCCATTAGTGTGACCCAGCCTTGATTACTTATTTATGGACCCAACAGAGTAAAGTGAGGGGAGTGGAGTACCAGGGGGCCTCATTTATAAAACTGTTGTTTGACTTCACCCAGATTTCATCACAGTTGATTTTATCATTTTAACAATGTCAGCAAAAAAATGCAGTTAAATCCTTGGCATTCAAAAGTGTTTAATTACTGGGACAATCGAGTCACTTTCATACTCTGCTTCAATGTGTTTAATTTGGCAACAAGAAATGATGAAGGTCATCTTGTAGCATGCGCCAGTGTAGTGGTTGTCTGCCAGGAGCTTTTTATCCAGTTTCAAGCCACATTTTTGTGACACACCTGGTCATTTTTTACTATATCTTTAAACTGGATGGAAGATCTTAGTCTTCCAAGATATAGATGTTAGGTTGTCAGAGAAACAAGCTTAGTAAATGTTAGCAGCAGTTGGAGTCAGAGCCATTCAACATGTCCTCACAGATTTTTAACATGAATCTGCTTTATTCTGTGTTTTACTATTGTCTGAACATTGTTTATTGAGATAGAACTATTGCACATTCAATCGTTGAGTCAGTGATGAAGCACGCGTTTGATCTGTTTGGAAACTCCTTTTATTGGATCATCTTTAGCCAGGAGGGTAGCAGCAGCCACATCACACCGAGAGGAACAAATAAACAAAATCAAAGAACAAACAACAACAATGGTGCTCTTCATCTCCCCTGACCCCAGTAAAATAAATACTTCCACACCATGTGCATGATTACTGTGACCGCTATTGTTGCAAACATTTAAATAAATACCCATGACGCAATATCAGCATTGAAACAGAAAGTGTGAAATGCATATTGTTCCATATATAATATATTCATTTTAGATAGATTTCTATATATATTTGTTCCATATACTCTCCTTAAATTCTTTTACAACATACAAGATGCCAATTTGTACCAAAAGCGATGCTTGCTAAGTCACGAGAGGAGATGTTAGTGGTTATAGTGGCAGCCTGCACACAGACACCAACAAACAGGTTCCTGGCATGAGGGACGATGTGGGAAAATCTTGAAATTAGAGAGATAATTTGAAGCACTGGAAATTATTATTTCCAGGTTGCTGAAAAGTTGACAAATGTACACACAGATACACACAGCATGGTCATCAGAAGTGATGTATGGAGGTTGCTCATCAGTAATAAGTAGTTTTGTGTTTATACCAAGAGATAAATCTCCATAAAACAAGCCTAAATGTCTGAATGAAGTATTTCATTGTAGTTTTTTCTTCTTTTTCCTTCAATTTTAAAGTATATTATATATACTTTAAGTTAAATGTTACTTTCTGTTGCCGTCATTTAGCTGCTAATGTGATATGTACAGTAGTCCTGAGCCGATATCCAAAAAGTAATATTGCCATATATATATACAGTATATATATATATATATATATATATATATATATATATATATATATATATATATATATATATATATATATATATATATACAAAACTGAAACAAAACTGAAACACACACATATATATATGTGTGTGTTTCAGTTTTGTGGGAGTTTGTTCCAGATATGTGGAGCATTAAAACTGAATGCTGCATCTAGTTTTATTAAACCATACAGCAGGTTCACTGTAGAATAAACAAAGCAGTCACATGAAGCAGGGGAGACTGTCTGTAACTGTAAAAAGAACAATAATAATAATTTTAAAAAAGATATTTCAATATTTTAAAATGTTGCAAATGGTGGAAACATCGCAATATTTGGATACATCAGAATCGGCTCAAGCCTAATATACAGAATAAAACCACTTCAAACTGATGAACTTAACATTAACTCAAAATGACTAATTCAACATGAGAATCACTGGACATTAGTCTCCCTTGTATCCCACAATGCACTGCTCACACCATACACACTGTGTGTCTGTAGTACTGTGATTGGACTGCTGTGAATTATTTGAAAACTGCCCTGAACACATACAGAACATAATTAGTTGTCATAGTAACGTCATCCAGCTCAGATAGAAAATAGTCTGGCTACAAATAACCTCAGCTCGTCTCCACAAGGACCAAATCTGACTGAAGTCATCCAGTCAATGTAGAGGAGACTGTGTGTGTGGGTGTGTGTGTGGGGGTACGCATCTGAGGCTACTGTATGTCCACATTAATATGGTTGATTTTGAATTTAAAGTTTTCGTTTTGAAATATTTCTGTCCACACGTTTGTTTCCTAACACCACAGCAATAGCAAAGTAATTTGTGCAGTGAGGCATGTGCATGGAGGCTGGGTCAGCTGCTCTACTGCAGCTGCCGTGTGGATTTCTGCTGCTTTTGAACATTTATTTGTCATTTACAGAGCTTGCATGCAGGATAGTGTGGTAGCAAATGATCAAAAAGGCCAGTTTTCCTCTCATCAACACTATAACATGATCTCTGTGGATGTTTGAAAACAAGCCTCGGTGGGAAACTCCTCAACAATCTTTACTCAAAAGTTTTTCAATTTCATTCCCATTAATGTGGACAAAATATCAACCCAGGTGATTTGCATTAGTGTCAACTACATAGATGATTTTGGTTGCTAATAATTAAAGATTGAGAAAGGTGCAACAAGTGAAATCAATGATGAAAAGAAACAATTGAGGGCAACATTCACATATTCTGCAAACAAACTGCTACAAATTATAACTATAAAACATTTCTTACCGCTGTTCATTTAGTCCTAATTATTGTGTGTTTTATTACCAATGAGAAAATGTCCAGTGTGTACGATTTAGTGGCAATCAGCAATCAATGAAAGACTATATTATTCATAAGTCAAAAAAAAAATTCTTATTTTTAGCACCTTAGATTGAGACATTTTTCTATAGATGGCAGCAGGTCTCTCTCCCTGAACACTGCCTTGTTGCTGCCATGTTTCTAGAGATGTTGTTTTTTTGTCTTTTTTTTTCATGGCCAGTTAGTTACAATCACAGTTGCAATCTGCAACCTCACCACAAAATTCAGCCAGATAACTACACGCTATATATTGTTAATAACTGTATTTGTACTTTATTAAGTAGGGGGAACATTATACTTTAGGTCAAGTTGTCACTAATGCCTTAATTACTGATCTGTGATAATAGTTTTTCCATTGTCATTATTGTCCTAAATATTGACCAAACTATGTATTACATAATTGCATCTAGCTTTGCTCCAACCCGTTTTTTGTGCAATTTCCTAAGTTGACAAAGACTTAAAATTGACTTGACGAGTAAATGGAAACACACATTCTGGCATTAATTTTGTTGCAAAAGAACTAAAAAAGTTAAAACCCTGCCTACTTTCACACCTCGGCTCACCTGTAAAGAAAGAGTGATTGTTGGATTGTCTGTTTCAGGACGTTATGAATATTGTGGGACGCAGCTTCTTGATTCCACCATCAGAATGTGTGTTTCAGGCTCTGATGGTTTGGGAAGCTCTTTGTCTGAAGCATAGAGAAGCTTGTTATTACATTTCACATAGCTATTCCATGCAGCAAAAAGCTGCGCCATGTTACTCTTCAGATTGTCTGACAAATCCCTATTTTGTTCTCTTTTAGACCCGCAGAAAGAACAAGGAATGATTGAGAAGACAACTTACTCGATAGCCAATCAGCTGCAGAGCTTTTGAAACTGGTTTATACAGACAAATTTGGTCATTATGCAATAAGCTTCAAAACCATAATACTGACTACATAGTAATTAACTGATGCCAAAATGATTTCAGAAGACATTGTTCAAAGTTTCCTGTCAGATTTGCCCCCAAAAATTCCTGAATTGATCACAAGTGGGCAGTAAATAAACAAATGTTCACTATAATGGAAATGGCTGTAATAATATCAATCTCATAGAAACAAAATAAAGCGGAATAAAAATAGTTATAGAGTTAATAGCCCATATTTACATATAAAAAATATAGCAAAGTAACGTTTAACAAATCAGGTCAGTGTGTGTGAATGTGTGTGTAGGTGACGCATCTCGGTGCACATACACATGCTTGCAAACACACACACACACACACACACACACAGGAAAGTCCATATACATCCTAACAGATACACACCCACATTGAAAACATGTACATTAGGGCTGCTCGATTATGGAAAAAATCATTATCACAATTTTTTTTGGTCAATATTGAAATTCAAATGATTATTTTTTAGTTACACAATGCATTTATTTAGCCTGAATGACATTGTGCTTTTGTTTGCAATGTTTAAATGGATTTGTTGTGTTGCAAAGAGTTGTGGATACACTGTGTGAATGTATTATGCATGCACTTCTCTTTCAGAAATTATGCAAAGAAAAACTACAAATAAATCATTACTCCATCATGAGTTTGCAAATCATTTGACAAATTCGAAATCGTGTTTAAAATTCAGTCAACTGCACAGCCTTAATGTACATGCATACACACAAGCCTACACACATGCATGCATCTGACACTGCTGTTGCTTTATCAACTTTGAGTCATTTCCTTATTGAAAAACAAAAAGCTGTGATTTGTTTTATCATTTGAACTGTAAACCTGAAGTGTTGAATAAGTTCTGTACAAGTGATGAAAGTCGATACATTGTTGAGTTTTTTCTCAGATGTATAGAGAACATACATTTTATTTAATTGCTGCATTGACATCCTCTCTTTCCCCTTTCCTTCCCTCACTCAACCTCTATTTTCTCTCTCCTCCTAGCATCCCTCTTTCTTTCTCTCTCTCTCTCTCTCTCTCTCTCTCTCTCTCTCTCTCCCCGTCAGCTGTCCATCTGCCAAACACCACAACTCCACTCATCCTGTCCCTTCTCTTCCCTACCTCCCCCTGCTCCATTCTTCTCCAGCCCATTAAGAGCTATCATGAAGCTAATTGCCTGTTTGATCAACTCTCGATGGACCAGGAACTGGAGGCTTTTATCCCTGTGTGCGTAAGAGGAGAGATGGATGAGGGATGTATGGGTGTGTGAGAATAATACGCCTCGTGCCAGCCGACATCTGCTGGTTAGTTTATTAAAAATATTGTTATTTATGCTGGGATATTTTTTAAAACGGGGTATTTTTACAGCATCTTCTTAAAGGTACACTGTGTAGTTTTCTCAAACTAAGGTAATAAAAACATAATCCTTATTATGATTGAATACTATGGTAACTGAAATATACTTATGTATATTAAATTCAATTTTTGGTCTGTTCTGGTAGATGCTGCTAAATGCCAAGTTTGACAAACTGCACCTATAAGTTGCTGAGAAGAGCTGAGGACAACTCTTAAAAAAATTGTTGGGATATTTAGAGTTCATCAGGGTTGTCAATTAACCTGGTCTGTTAAAAACAATTTAGGATCAACATTTTCAAAAATGCTCTGGAAATAGAACCTTTTGTTTTTTAGTAGAAATAAAACAACTGTATTTGTAGCTCTGCTCAACCTTGTTGGTAAATGTGCATGTTTTTGAGCTTGGGATTTTTCATGTACCTCCTTTGTGGCAGCAAAAATATATGATGTAACTGTAAAGCCCCCATTGGTGTTATTGATGTGAATCAATGACTATTTATCTACCGTAATTCATTCTAGTTTAAGATACTAACAGAATGACTATCTGAATGAGTGTGTGACAGAGAGAAGGCTCAGAGAAAATAGCTTTTTG
The DNA here is from genome assembly GCA_030544235.1 of Lepturacanthus savala. Taxonomy (NCBI): domain Eukaryota; kingdom Metazoa; phylum Chordata; class Actinopteri; order Scombriformes; family Trichiuridae; genus Lepturacanthus; species Lepturacanthus savala. The sequence goes on along the minus strand of CM060479.1, from coordinate 28,024,548 downwards.
ATTTGAGGATAGGAGGAAGGGAAAAAAGAGAGAAAGAGAGGAAGAGAGAGAGAGTGAAGGAGGTCGGTCGGAGGAGGGCGGTTGGCGACAGACTGACTTCAGGAGGAAACTCGACCAGACCCTCAGAGCTCCACTGAAGCAGCTCGGCTAAAAATAAGACAAGGGATGCTTCTTCTGCTGACAAAACAGCATACACACAGGCTCTACATATACAGGTTGTTGTACAGTAAGACGACACACACACTCACACACACACACACACACACGCTGCCTTATCACAATGGATGCACCCTCCCTCTGGTTAAATAAACCCCATTCAGCTCTTGGCTGCCAGGGAAAACAATGTCCATCTACCTCACAGTGCTTTTCCTTTACAAATGAGCTTAATAATATTGAAATTCACGCAGTTTGTACAGTGCATGGTCCCTTTTTTGGTGTCAAACTGTTGTTTCAGGTGTGTTACGAGTGTCTTTGTTCTCACTTAATGCCTTGGTGTTTTACTCAGATTCCTAGTCAGATATCCACCGTGGCACAACATTGGGTTCTTCATTCATTCCTTCCTGTTTAAGCTTTGTGGAGCTTTCTGAATGCCGTTGTGGTCTAAGTACTCAATCTCTCACGCTTCTTGTGATTCCCTCTTTCTAGAGGACAGACACTTGTGTTGGCATAGATCATATACGTCGCCACAGGCATCTTTCCTCCCTGATTTTGTCCATCGGCCATCTCTGTGGTCTGTGCGTTCCTTTTGCAGAGGATTAGAGGGAAGGAGATTCAACAATAAATAGATTTTACACATCCAGATTACACCACAGAAGGCGAAGAAAGGTGATTTCTCTCTGGAAGTCAAAACAGCTTCTTCTTCTCCAGGACAAGTTTTTTTTTCTTTTGTTTTAGGAATCACGTTTCACGTTTCGACATGAACAGGCACAGTAAAGCTTTGGTCCCTCCTGAGCTGGGAAAGTAAATACATGTTACATTAGGTGAACACTTGGTGGTTGGATGGCTTGTCATACGTAGGGAGGGGTCACAATGGCAATCGCCGTCACGTTGTCAGCTGTGGCACTGTTATTTGGCGACAGCCTTGCTTTGGCGATGGCTAAGGGGAAAATGGATGGATGCAGCCTCCATCCAGGCCTGTCATAACGGTTTCTCCAGGGCCTTGCTGCGGAGCGCGGGATGACCAGGGCTGGGGTTGGAGGCGGAGATCTTGCGGCACACAGTGTTGGTGTTGCTGCACCTGCATCCAGGACGTGTGGCACGGTCGTGGGCACATCGGCACAGGGCAAGGCACAGCCTGGCAGGAGGGTAGCAGCAGAGGCAGGGCAGGCACAGCGCCAGCAGCCCCATGGTGCCCCAGCGTGCGCAGGCATGGGCTGGAGCGCAGGAGCATGGCCGGTCGGCACAGTTGTCCTCATCGTCCTGGGCAGAACAGTGGTAGAATAGGCCTTTGACGCAGCACAGGCAGGTGCCGTACTCCACGGCACTCTCGGCCGAGCACAAACAGCGTTGCCCACAGGCCCAGCAGGACGGCAGGCGGCGGGGAGCGCAGCACTCTTGGCACTTACAGCGACCACACTGCTCACAGATGAATAGGTGGGGGCCCAGCTCGGCCTCGTCCCCAGACAGGCCTTTACTGAGGGAAGTGTCAGGCTTGAGTTCCCCCTTAGGCTGAGAACGAACCACCGAAGCTAAGCCAGAGTGTGACGGCGTCAGACCTGCTAGTAGCCGCTGGTCTGAAGCGGTACTGGTCCGAGACATGGAGGAGCTTACGGTACTGGAGCGGCTCAGGTGGGCCAGGTGGACATGCTGCTGCTGACTTTGGCTGCGGGGCATGGCAGAGTGGAGGGTGCTCTGGGGGTGGTGAGGGTATATTCCATGACGGTCATCGTGAGTGTAAAAAAATACGGACTGGGACGTCGGTTCCGGTACCGCAGGCCGCTCAACATAGTCATTGTTGGCCCGGATGGCCCGGATCTGGTCGAGTGACAGCACTGGGACCTGCTGGAGGTCCAGCCCGTCCATCCTGAGGGAATGAGCAGGGTCCATCCTGGGGAGCCGGGCCAGGTGGCACCAGGGCTGCAGGCCGGGGAATGGTGCTCCCAACTCTCACGGCACATCAGATAAACCTAAGGACACACATAGAGAAACACGGTTATCGTAGGGTTTTTAAAACAAAAATTACCTTTTCATATAATATTGCCCCAGATAGTGCAACTGTCACTTGTCATATTGATTCTATTACACGGACAAATACAAAATATATTAGTTATTGCATCTAGCACAACTTGGGCTGTTTGAAACTTTGCCCACCTTACAGTTACAAGCACAGAGTCCCTCTCCCCACTCCCCTTCAGGCGAGTGGCTACTGTTTCAACCGCACGAGGCCCAATGATGACGACTCCTGATGCAACTCATCAAGTTAAATGCAAGGTTATTGGGAATTTACACTAGATACTGGCAAACTGTAAATCCAAATTTTCCAAAGAAAAATCATATACAGTAGTCTATAAAATGTTATCAAATTGTGGGAAAATGTCCCAGGGCAATGATAAAATGACTTTTCTGTTAATATTCTCAGTAATCTAGGTCATGGTTATGGTTCATGGTTATGTTATGTTACAGGAACCCAATGAGGAAATTATAGTCCTTCCCAGTGTTTGATTGAAAAGCTGTTTACTGCTAAAAATAAAAAATAAATAAATAAATACAAAAAATCTAATTGAAATAGGGAACAGATCATAAATATAATTCTCAAAAGTATATAAGATATTGTAGCAACCTACAACAACAACTATGAATAACTATTTTATCATTATAATCCTGGCTATAATTATAACTGTATTTGCTGTGGAAAAGGATAAATCTTTCAGAAAATGAATGGAGGGCAAATAGAAAATCAGGCAAACTGTATTACTCCAAATCTTTAAGCAGCTCCTGATCAAAGATGGAGTTTGGCAGCACAACTTCCACACAACCATCAGCCATGTCATCATGACCACTGAGGTTCTCCGCTGCTCAGGCTAACGCTATTATTAGCCTGCCAGAGCTAGAGAGATACAGCCATGAGGTCCACACTGTAATTTAGCATCTGTTAAACACAGCTGCTGCCACAGAGGAAACCCACCTGCAGACAGAGGCCAGAGCGGAACCAAGCAGCTTGACTGCAGAGAAACATGCAGACACAGGTCTGTGTGTATCAACAGACACGCTTCCTTTTGAACGGGTAACTTTCTTACTTTATCTGTAAATTTTGGTGAAAAGATGCCCTATCTTAGAAAGAATAAGCATAGAATTTTAGAAAACGAGATGATCTCTTTGTAATTCCAGATGTTTGGTTAGTGGGTAAGTCAAACAATGATGTGAAGAATTGTCTTCAAGCTTTTGTTACAAGTTAATTTCTTGTCTCATGTCTGTGTATTGGCTTTTTTTTATACATTTTTGCTAAAAAGATGTTCAATCATGATTTGTCACCACTTGAGTCACAGCGAAATTGGACCAAATGATGTTAAATTGACTACAAAGTGTAAAGTGGTTATGTTAGCTTTATTAATATAGTCCAAGTGGGTTGTGATATATGAAAATGTAGTCTGTGTTTACATTGTAATGCTGGTTAGGATGTGGCTGCCTCCCCTAGTAGTTCACTTGCTTGTAGCATAGCTTGGTACCATCGAAGTGTGTGAATGGCTGGATGAGAGGTAAATTGTAAAATGCTTTGGATAAAAGCACTATATAAAAGCAGTCCATTTGCCATTTACCATAAATGCAAAGGTAAATTTTAATTTGCTTACAAGTGCAGTGAATGCATGAACAAAAAAGGCTAAATTAAATCAAACATCTGAGTGTAGTTGAATGCATGAGCCACTGATTTGATTCCCTAATCGACGTCAGATGAGCCCTGAATGAATGTACAGAACTCTGGGGTTAAAAAGAATAATCTCTGATATCTGTTGCTCATTTTGGAGGGAAAGTGTGTGTGTGTGTGTGTGGTATACACAAGAGAAACCTTTTCCAAAAATCCAAAAATGGCCTATGATTGGTTGACACTGCACCCAGAAAACAACTGGATTTGGTGGTATGTTTACCTGCAAAAAAATGCTGCCAGTTTTTCAATTTCTGCTTTTGTTGCTTACTTATTAGATAACGTTTAGCGACTGGAGGCAGCAAAAAAGTATGCAGATCATTGCGGTATTGTGGTGGTGATCGTAAAGTGAAAGTAGTTGCTAAATGGCCACCGAAAAATATTTTTTTAAACTTCGCAAACTGCTAGCCTAGCCGCTAACCACCAGCAGCTGTCCCTCTGCTGTGCTCACCGCCAAAATACACAGAACTACCGTACAGGGCCGGAGCCCCACCTAGTGGAAAAGTCACACCACGTCACTGCCAACCAGCCCGCACAAATACTGTACACTCACACACGCAACACACACAGGCTGAGCAGCACGCACACAAAGATGCTGTAATCCTGCCAAGTGGCCAAAGGGAAAAGATGGCTGGCTCACTCCTCACATTGGGCTGGTCCTCTCTGAGAGTAATGAGGCCAAGATCATGAGATTAGATAGAGGAGGAGCAGCAGTGAATGACCATCTTTGGGCCATGTTCACATGAGTCTAGATTCGGCTTAAAACACTGTTCATCATCAACATCAACAAAAGTTTCTGGTCAACATCTGTTTTTCTAAGACTGTTTTGAATTCAGATCTATGCTGAGCTACCAGAGCAAAAGATAAATGGTTCAAAATGAAATTTTCTTCCAATCAGTATCTCAAACTGAGGTTCATGACAATCATGGAGGGAGACCCTCTCCCTATGTAGTTAATAACAGCTCAATCTAAGGTAATTAAAACACATCAAATCTTATTTTGACCGAAGTCTATACTAATTAAAATACACTTATGAATATTATATTCCATTTCTGCCAAGTCTGACCCACCAAATGCTGTGAAATGCCAATAAATCTCTAAATGCCAATGGCCATTTTTTCCCTCCACATCTCATTTTGTGCAATATTACAGTTTTTACAATTATACACAGTACAACCTGTTAAGCAAGTTGATAAATTATAAAATGTAAATCTTACCCTGTTAATTGTAGTTATATAAATAGTTAGGTATACAAAGTAGAAAGTGGGTTCTTGAAAACAAAGCACAAAAGCAATAAGAGAAGAGCAAACAGGAGAGGAGATGGGGGAGACGGATGAAACCCAAGAATGGCAATCTATCATTGGGGAGGGAAGGAAGGAGAGGTGATAAGCATGCTGGACTGTTAAAACAAAAATAAAACAAGATCCCCCAAAACACTCCTCCTGTCCTCCAGGCTTTCCAAGAACAGACTTTGGAGCAAATTCCGGCTTCATCCCCTCCAGCCTCCATATCTATCAGCCACTTCCTTCCAGACATCCAGCCATAAAGCGGCAGATAAGGAGGCCCAGGTTAGTTAGATGAGGATGCATTTTCAAATTAGTCCGAGGAAAGAGGAGAAGTCCTGGTGACTAATCTCATCAGACCGAGCGTTGGCCGTGGCTCGCTCATACTCTGCCCGGCTATCAGCCCATCTAATTGTTAAAAAGAAGAGGGCTCTCATCCATTTCCATGACCTCATATTTACTTACTGGTTGAGCCAACCCTTCAATCTCAACTTCAAGGATAAACCCAAGCAGAACAAGCTAATGTTGAAATGAGCACACCAACAGAAATTTAAAGTTACTACATCATTTAAAAATGGTTCATTCTTATCAAATGTTAATCAGAATAATGACATTTTTTTAATTATTTAATATCTTTGTAAAGCCGTCATGTTGAACTCAAAATAACCTCTAAGGAACAGCTCTACAAAGTTTTTTCTCAAGTCAGTATGGGTAAGTTTATATCCTAATCCCATCCAATGTTATATGGTGTCCCCCAAGGCTCAATCCTCGGTCTAATTCTGTTCTCAATTTATCTTCTTCCCTTCGGCCAGATGAGTCATTCACTTCATTTTTTGCAATCATTCATTTGTCTGTATAATCATATAATATCAGAAACACTCTCCATAACTGTTTAGCTGTGGTAAATGATTGGATAAAATTTCCAATCCAATTTTCCGATTCCACATCCCAGTATGCACAGTGTAACCTATCTCAAAAACCACATGCTGAGCTGTTAGCCAGGTTAACTGCTACTTTATTCCTCACACTAATACAGGCTGCTGTGGCCATAGCCAACGCCAAAACGAGTGCTGCTAGTGCTGCTGTCTTTCCTTCTTTTAGAGGAAAATCACTCTATACGCTACAAGACACATTCACAGACCATCAAGAGATCTCAGCATAATTACCATGATCACTATCCCCCCGTCTGTGTGTACATGGTAAAGGGCAAGGCAGCCTGCAACCTCCCCTCCTACATTCCAAGTCTATCTAAGGGGCTGGTTGTGCATTAATGTTAAAGGAATCATCTGAGAATTCTGGGAAGCTGACTTCGCAAACATTGGTTTCCATGGATACATCTTCTAGTAGAAGAGATGATTGTGACAAATACCTCAGACTCACTTGTTGACATTGATATTAATAATATTAAAACACCAAAAACTGCAAAAAATGTTAAATTGCCAATATGTCTGGTGTGTGTTTTTAGAAGTCACTGTTTCTACAGTGTAAACTGATGTGGTTTTATAATATGCATGTCCATTTTTATCAAGGATTTCATTCATTTTAACTGCTTCTCTATCCACAATTTTCCAAGTCTTCCAATATCAGGTCATTCATGTTCATAAACTCTAAAGCCCTTGATTGAGAAACCATGTATTTTAATGATAATGAGGCTTTAGTTATTGGGGTTACTGACTTAGTCAAATGAAGTGGATATCATCCAGAGTTTTTTACAGCCTAAGGATAAAAACAAAGCGATTTGGCAATAAAAGATAGTAATTTTGAAAGATTGGTTTGACCTCTTTGATTGGCTGAAGCCTCACATTATCCTCAGCAAATAAACTTGTAAATATGTTCTGCACAGAAAGAGGACTGTGATTACAGCAAGAAAATGATTTGTCCAATGATCATTTGGACTCCTGACTGTTGTTTTAGGACAGAGAGAAAAATCATGAAAGTAGCACGCCATGGATGAGGAATTTGTGTAAATTTTATCTTAACACATTGTGGACTGCAGTGGAAATAAAGCCCTAAGGCTTTATTGTTCTTTCATTCTTGGTGATTTTTAGGAGTTCGGGGTTCTATATTTTATCATCATTAAAATTCAGTAGAGCAAAAAATATAAAAAAAAAAAAAGGGTACACATTTTTTTTCCTTACCTGATAAAACAAATTTAACAAAACATAGAATCTGACAAATTGACCATTTGCTGATACCTTTTGATAATAACGTTACAGCCAGTAAATTATTTATATATATTTATATATGGAGCCATTTGACACTCAGCCCTTAACACCACTTCTGAGTTACACCTGGAAATTGATCATTTTGCTTTGGCCCTTCCTATATTTCTATATCCTCTTTATATTTGGGCCACATGATCCCCTCATCATTGATGTTCCCACAAATGTAACAGACGTTCAGGGGAAACTTGATGCAGGTTTGCGGCTAACACTGAACCAATATGGCCGGCAGCACAATGAGTGTTTTATTTAGTAGATAATCCATCTGGCTTAGAGGAGGAGAGGAAAGAGGATGGGAGAGGCCTCCATCCATCCTCTCTGTCCCTCTCTCTGAAACTGGTACTCAATAACATTATACTGTAGCATAACATTAGGGAACAATAAAGTCATATTGATATGATGTATTAGAGAATAGAGGAGTGTGACAGTTGGTGTCACCAGTACACATGTTGTTTGTTTAAATCTTTTTTCTGTGATGAATTTCCACAGTTTTGCTTGTGTAAAATGAAGCAAAGCAGAGAGAAACGGTCAGAGTGAGGTGGTGTTTCAGGAACCGTCAGTGGTAACCTGAGGATAGACCTGTGTGCTGGGGGAGTATCAGCAGTGATACTCTGCCCTGGGATGGACACACACACATACATGCATACCCTCACACTCCTCCTCTCATCACTCTTTTCTACATAAACACACAGTGTACACTTTGTCTCCGCTGGCCAATCACCAAGCCTAATGTGAGGCTTCCATCTACTGTACAACTGAACGAAAATGCATAGAAACATGCATTTATAAATTAACAACTCCCATTTCTTAAAAAAGGTTTAATATGTAAATATATATTTTCAAATTTTGTAATAACTTCTACCATTTTAGATAAACCAGAAACTTAAAACACATCATTCTTTTCATCTGATAGTGATAGTTCACAAATGCCTAATTTATATCTTTGCAAATGTTGGAGTATTATTCAGACATGAGCTACGATGCTTCAATTAATAAACTGCACAAACACACACTTATTTTTCCCTGGGCCTCATGTCTGCATCCAGAGTGAGTGAGTTCAGTATTCTGCAACATCCATTAGCTTATTGTTGGACTTCTGGCAGTAATGTTAGGCAGCTGACTGTCAGTGCTGGGATGTTGTCTGTGCACTGTGCACTGCAAGGAGGCTTTTCAGAATACTCCCTTTTTGAAGAGTAACTTAACACCCCATGAAAATTCTTATTATTGGCAACCTCCAGGAACCTTTCAGAGATGAACAGGTGTAGTCCAGGACTCTGTGACATCATTACTGGTTTACAGGTGTTTTATGCTCTTTAAGTGACATGTTGTTGTGCAAATTGAGTTTCTGCAAATTAATTTTCTTTGCACACAGCATTGAAACATTGAAATCTGAAAACCAGATTCACAATGCAGTTTGGAAAATAGTCACTAGAAGAAAAACAACTTTAGAGAGATATTTTATAAGTTATTAATGCAAACACAATTTTATGTCAAGTGGAGCTGCACCATTTATCCACTAACTGATTAGTTGGCAATTATTACATTGCCAACTATTATGATATTTTGATAATAATAACATTTGATAATAATTGCTAAATCGATTTGAAACATCTTTAAGGAGTAAATGTCCAAATTCTTTGGTTCCACCTTCTCAAACCCGAATATTTTCTGGTTTCCTTAATCTTCTTTAATAGTAAACTGATGATCTTTGGATTGTGGATTTTTGGTCTGGGCAAAAAAGACATTTTAGGTTAACTTTTCAGCTTTGGAAAAAAAAGGTGATCAACATTTTACACCCAAACAATTGAATGAATCATAATAATCACTAGATTAACCAACTATCAAAATATTAATTAGTTGTAGCATTAATGTCAAATCATCCCCCAAACCCCCTACATCTCAGAGGATAGCAGATTATATAGTGTCTAGATCTGACAGTCTTCTGAACTATTAAAGTCTCAATACTTTGGTTAACCAATTTGAATATTTACACAAACATTAAGTGCACAGTAACTATTTGAAGAATTATATTTTAAACTCATAATTATTTGACCAAAAAGATATCCTGCTTTCCCTCTCATTGCCTTGATGATTCCTGTGGGTGTCACAGACAGGGTAGAGTTTAACATTGTTCTTTCATTTAAATATAACCAGAAATACATAGTGTTTGTAAATATTGCCATATATATATATGTTTTATGTAGATAATTAAATACTCCTGTAACAATGGAAAAGAATGTGGTAATCAAACTAATTTTCTAGTGTCTTTTGTCACGTGTTTAGCTCTGCTACTTATTTAGAAATGAGGAATTAGGAATTGATTTGTTGAAAATGTCCAAAAAAGTTCATTAAATCTGTGCAGTAACAAGTGTTTTTGTTAAAACCGGATTCAGCAGCAGAGAGTAAAGTCTACAGTGTGGTGGCCCCTCGTCTGCTGCTGACTCTACTTCCGCTGAGTCTGACCTGCTGATGGTCGATGGAGTTTAATGGATAGAGCATCACTGCATGTCTCACCAATGACATCATGGTTTCAGGCTATTTTAAAACTGACTGCAGTGACCCTTTGCCTTGGAATGAGGAGGGGTTGCCCTCTCTCTCATCTTCTTTCCTGTCTTCTTCTCTATCCTCCTCTCATTTCTCCCATCCTCTCACCTCCTCTCATCCCCTCACGTCACCTTCACTCTCTCCTTTCATCCCCTCCCTCCCTCCTCCTCTACTCCCCTCACTTTTCTTGTTCTTTTCTGCTTTTCAGCCTGCTTTTGTTTCCTCTGTTTCCTTTTCATTCCTCTTGATCTCACAAAATAATAAAATAAATTTGAGGAGAACATGACATCCTTAAAGAACTTTAGAAGTGAAGCTCAGCGGTGACCATCGCATCATAAATAACCCAAGACGAAGCTAAAAACACAAGCATTTACGGTCAGTATGTGACAGTGTATTAACAACTTTGAAAATTAAAAAACGTGCTTCCAACAACTCCGGATAGGACCATATTCAACATTATAGAAATACTGAGATGACGAGTCTGAGTTACCTCAATACAGCCACAACTATGACTAGAATGTGACCAAAAAGGTGGTTTTATCATATTATATTTTGTAGTGCAGTCCCCATACAGAATGAGCTGTAGTGTACAAATCGCACCAAATTTGAAATGGTCACTCGTACATCATATCTAAACATATCTGACAAATGCGGCTGCAATAGCATAAATTGTTTAGGAGAAGCCTATGAACATCAAAACTCAGAAATGGCAACATTTTCTGGTTTGGCCTGTAACAAATTTGGAGACTTGCTAAACAGCAGCAATACAGATATGGATATAATTCTAAATGGTGGCACAATGATATAGATGCAAATGTGCCTGCCTTATATGGAAAGATTTGATTGGACACAAAGAAATTAGGAAAAATAACCTTGATTCTGAGACATATGGTTCTGAAGTTACGTAAAGTTTGTTTAGGAGGATTTTACCAGATGCTGAATTATCCTCAGTCTTTCATTCAGTAAAAAACACTGAATTAATAATAATATTATAACCTGAACTAATGCTATTGCTTTCTCTGCTTGGTGACTTAAATCTTTCATCTGGGCAAAGATAACTATAAAACAAAAATGTTATGTGAAAATGTGTATCATAAAAATGTTTTAAAACTGGATAAAAAAAAAAAAAAAAAAATTTATGATGACTCAGGTGCACAATCCCTGATGCATGTTCACAGGGAACAGTGAGAGGTAGTAATCATTGATTTCTCTAGTTTTAAAAATTCTAGAAACATTTGGGACATTGAAGCTACATAACTCAACAAAATATTATATATAATAATATATAACCTCTATTTTGACATTTCAATCTGCAAAAGTTAAATAGTGGGCCTTTAAGTCATAAACATAAAGATAACAATGTCCTGTGTTGTACAAAAGCACATTTAAACCAAAAGATTCAAAAGGTCAAAACATTTAACTACCATGCTGAGTGTGTGTGTGTGTGTGTGTGTGTGTGTGTGTGTGTGTGTGTGTGTGTGTGCGTGCGTGCGCGTGCGTGCGTGCGTGCATGCATACGTGAGAATGAGGCTCGTCAGGCACTAAGACCCAGGGGCCTTCCTCGTGATGCCCTCCGGGAGCACAGCAGGATTGAATGACAATAAACTGGATGAGATACCGGATGTGCCGAATCTGACCCTAACGGAAAGACTGAAATAGACACTGCAGACCAGCAAGTCCAGGAGAGGGGGGGTGGGGGGACGGGGGGAGGAGAGGAGGCGGTGAATGGGTAAGGGGTCGTGATGCTAATAGGGATAAAAAATGAAAGTGGTGGAGCCAGATGGAAGAAGTCAAAACAAGATACAGAGAAGGAAAGAATGGGAGAGAAGTGGAGGGGAAGTTGCACTTTGAGGTTATTTGATGATGCAAATTGAAGAACAGATTTCATGTAGCAACCTACATGGACCCATCAGCATGAACTGAAAACATAATGTAAGATGCTTCATGTTTCGCCCAAGTCAACAGAAGTAGTACTAGTACTTTCAAAGATTTCATCTATAGTGTTTCAGGAAAAGATTCAATTTTCACATGCTCATAAGTCAAGCCTGAAAGTCCCTACTAAAAATGTTTCATCCAGTAAGATTTGTATTTGTGCATTAATGTAAGCCACTACAGAAGTCTACATGACAAAACTAGGTCCTGTCATTATCATGTGTGTACGGCATGTCACTATACTTGACAGTGATTGGTTTAGACGATGTTGTGTCTGACGTGGATGGCGTCTTGTCAGTTCAGCAGATAACTAATCACTGTTTGAATTAATATTAATTGTATTCTCACTATAAATAACTTTGTATATTGACTTTTTATAACATCTTCAGACCATGTTTAAATTAAAACCTTGGCCTCTGCTACCACAGCTCATTTGTCCTCTTTCATATCCTGCTGGATCTTCCTCTAATTGTAAAGTCTGAACTTTTTCAACTAGAAACAAACTGAACCATGCTTCAGTTTGATCCAGATCCGAGACCATCTTATCTCTTTTTGTCTGACCAAGGATCTGTGGGACATTTCACACCTGTAATTTTGGTTTGGTTCGAACTGAAGGTCCAGACCAAATAACATAGGTTTGAAACGCCTTTAAAGTTAGGAAAAGGATTAAAATCAAAACTTAAAACTTTGTCCCCCGCTCAGAGCCGCCTGTGAAACATTTGGTTGCATCGTTCTCTCCTTTGTTTCTTGTCTTCTCTCATCACTCTGCTGTCTCTGTCTCAAAAAGGGATAAAATGTGATTGGTCATGGTTAAGAGAAGCTGATGTCGACTGTCAGAATACAAGGGAGCAAAACCGAGGCAAGTTTGACATTTTGTTGACTCAACCAACCATCACAACCTCCTTCAATTTTGTCAACTTTGAGGTTTTTGCCTCTTGAACGCAAACAATTTTTGGCAAAGTCTTTCACAATTGCTATTGCACCATCTTTTGTGGAATTTCTGCAAATTTAAAAATATATGTAGTCCTTTTTGCCTTTTTAGCCAAAATGGCTTGTTCTTGCTCATCCTGTCAATTATACAGTTCAGTTTTACTCCACCCAAACTTTTGGGAACATGGAAAATACAGATAAATATATAAGATCTTTGCAGATGGACAAAAAGGAGAAGACCGTAAGTTCTTGGAGGTACCTGCTTTTGTGAACTGTATCATGTTGTTTTCAGTTAGAAAGAAATGAAATTGACCTTTACTGTTTTTATACTTTAAAGAAATCACACTGTTCTTTTCATATTAAAGTCATTCTATTTAGTCATTCTATTCTATTTATTTATTCTATCTAGTTCATGCTATTTTTACAAAGTGTTTTTACCGTGGTTCTTCTGTGTTTCTGTAAAAGTGTGGTTCTATAGGCACATTAGTCAGTGTATGATCTCTTCTGCTTTGGCTTAAAAAATTCAATCTCTATTCATCCCCCCCTCTCTCTGCCTCATCCATCTATTCATCCATTTCATCGTTCATCTATCCGCCATATTCCTCTGTTCCACACAGACTGTCCCCTCCCTTCCATCCACCCATCCATCTCTGGTCAATCCCGCTGCCTAATGCTACTGCTGCTCTCATCCCATTCATTTCCCCTCTCTCTCTCTCTCTCTCTCTCTCTCTCTCTCTCTCTTTCTCTCTCTCCCCCCCCCCCTCTCTCTCTCACCCCCTCTCTTCCCCTCCCATCAGTCCGCCCCATCATTTGCTCATCCACCCGCCCCTCCAGTCCCAGCCCAGCGGAGATGGGTATTGACATTCTGCATCCGACCTTGAGGACAATCAATCCCAACCCCACATGTCCCCATCACATTTACACACACACAAAACACACACACACACACACACACACACACAAACTGCTAAAACACACTGAGACTATTGTGAACATGCAGCCTAACAATCAGTTAATAAGAATATTTCCCTCTGTTTCAATTGGGATTCAGAAAAATTGTCAGATTTAATTTAAAGTTGCATAAAAGTTAAAGTTACTTCAAAAGTTGGTTCTAAAAACACAAATTGCATGTGTCTAAGAACTAATTCACCTTCAGTTCACCAGGAGGAGATTACAGTTTGCACAAACGACCAAATCACAGGCCCAAACATCCATTAAACTGTAAATACTGACCAGCTATGATGACACCTATATGCCTGATGCACACATGTAATGATAAAGTCAAGATCACTAAAACATGAAACTTTTTCCAATCTTCAACACAGGAGACATAAACCAGGTGCAACAGAAATATATACAAGGAAGATTTGATCTATTGAACAAATCAGCAGCCACATATCTGACCACTGATCAAACAGTGGAAAGAAACAGGGAATTAGAAACTTGGATATTTAGGAAACACCTTCTATCCTCTTCATCTCTTGTCTGTGGCTGCAGAGGATTTGGCGGTTTTCACCTGAAGTTACCTGCTTGCTCTGTTTGATAAACACCTCCTTTTCTGATTTGTGTTCCTACTGAAATTGTGGCAAATTTATGTCGTAAAAAGTTGAGCCCCCTAAAAACGTGAATAAAAAGAACACGCTTTAAAGAAATCTGTAGGCTCTAGAGTTACTTAGTTACTTAGTTCAAAACTTGAGATCAAATCACACAACTCAACCTTTCGGAATAATTCTTTACATTATCATATAGAACTTTTCCATTCCAAGGTCACGCAATTCATCAATAGTTCATTAGCAGATCGGATGGCGGCAGGATGAACATATGCTTACCTCTGATTGGTGGGAGATCCATTCTGTAGCGGTGTGCTGGGGCGTCCCGGGTGTCCGTGTGTGCGTATGCCTCTGACAAAAAAAATCTCTACAATATTCCTATAATGTCCTTTTTAATGACTTACAGTACGTCTGTGGAAACCAGCTGTGAATTTACTTAATTTGCTTGTACTTTACTTCATGCAGTAAGGTTTTTTGAAGTCCTTGTCTTACTTTTTGTTGCTGCAGGATGTAGTTCTGCTAAAATGTTTCTAGGGTTTGTCTCTCTACAGTAATTCTGTAAGATCACTGTAGCCCTGTTGTCTTGAGGGTGTGTTTGTTGGGAGAAAGACGGCTGGGAGGATGCTCGATGCGCCTCCTCCTCTTCCCGGAGCTCTTGCAAAAAAAAGAAAGAAAAAAAAGAAAAAAAAAAAGAACCCAACCAGTCCCTTTACACACGGAGCATGAACGCTCCGCTTTCTGGCCAAGTTGCTGAAGATGCTTGTGATATTAGGATCCTGTCAGAAGACAGGCGGGTTTCAGAGTCCGTAGTTGCAGGAGGAGACGCAGCGGTGGATGTATCTCCATGCAGAGCAGGAGCAACGTGAAATAACTTGATGAAGAAAACGGCAGCTGGAGGTTGAACTGAGTCTGAGATAGAATGCAGAACTTTTTTTTAATTCTTCCTTTCTTTCCTCTTTAAAAAAAAGTATTTTCCCGCCCTGCTGTAGTTTCCTCTCTGCCAGAGAGATGAATGACTGAGAGCTGCACTTTCTGTCTCTCTCTCTTTTTCTCACATACACTCTCCAGTCACCCCTCCTCCTCCCTTCCTCTCCCCCTCTCTCTGCCTCTCACTCCTCTTTCTCCACCCCCACCCTCTCCCATCATTGAACTCAATTCAGTTCTGCTCTATGAACATGACAGAGCAGAAGCCATATATCCTGCTAGTGTTCATCCTTCTGTGTAAAGAGATCATTTTCTCTGCTGTATTTTACTTTCAGCTCAAACCAGTTTGTTTTATTTGATAATGATATAGTTCCTCTGAGGAAATTAGATTTCCTTCTTATTTACCCTCTATTGCATAATAGAGAAATAATTCCATAAATAATCAATACATTACATATATATATATATATATATATATATATATATATATATATATATATATATATATATATATATATATATATATATATATATATATATATATATATAGTTGTCATATGGCAAGAAAAATCTATTTTAGCTTATTAGAAAAACACATCCAAATTTAATTAAATGTAAAAATAAATAAAGTGAGTTCAATTTTTTATTTGGTGAAACTTGGTTGTGATGCTCACATGATAAATGTCCATGAGCAAACAGGATATCCTAGTCTTGTGACCTCATAAATTGTATGTCCTTCAAAATAAAAGCCCACTTTTCACTGTAAAAATATAAAATTAATTTGTGTGAATTTTCAGAATAAGTGGTGCTAGAAACATAGCAACGCAGTAACAGATTGTCTGTTACTGCCATGTGAAAAATTTATTCATATAGTTTAACTCTTTTAAAAAAGTTTTAAAAAATGAAAAACACATGCTATCAACAAGTTTTATGTTATAGGTGGATTATATATTTTCTTTTTCAGTCACGCCATTTGAAATTTCGTGTCAAAAAATTGCACAAATTGACTTTTAAATAACAAGAAACCAATATGAACACACAAAGTACATTAAGAGAGACCTGATGAATGCTTCTTAAAACTGTATTATAAAAGGTTTGGGACTTTCTCATCTTGCCAAACATTATTTGTTACTGACCCTTATATCGCTGCAAAATGTTTCCTGTTTTAAAAAACAAAACATAAAAATAGTGAAATAACGTGTGAAATCGCTCTGTAAGCTATGTCTCTCTCCAAGTTAAACGTCACCAATGGCAACATGCTCATATTCCTACAGAGACTCCTGGTCCAGCTAGATATCCATCTACTGATACTGTTTCTGCTTTAAAGTCTAGATAAAAACAGATTATTAAAAAGAGCCTAAAAAGTCTGACCTGACCAATTTCTTTTACTACGGGCTTTTAATTATGTGCTTGTACTTGCTGTTTTTTCTCCTTTTTTTATGTTTGTTAATGTTTCTTCATGCAGGAAAGCATTTTGTGGTCATTGCGTTACGAAACACACACATCACGTTAAAATAACACCATGTATCAAAACTCTCAATCCACAGAGAAATGCTGCACATATGCAGAAACTGATCTTCAAAGTCAGCTGTCATGACTTCCATGAAGTTGTGATGTCATAACCATACAGTCGCCACCCACCCCACATTTACAGCCATTCATACCACTAAATCAGAGGAGAGGCTCATTAATATTAATGAGACAGAAACAAAACATCCTGTTGTTTTAGAGCTACAGAGAAGCTAGAGAAGAGTAGATGTAAAATTATACTGAGATGCTTTTTAGTTCATACAAACCACAAATATATCTTGTTATTGATATCGCATCTTCAAATAAAACCCAGGAAAAGTGAACATTATGGGAGCTAATCTTATATCTGGCCCAGCTGACTTCCTGTGGGCCGAAACGTCACATGACATGATTCCAGCTGTGGCATCTGAGCTCCAGAGCTAAGAGGTCCAGTTTGGACTGGACCCACGTCACAAACCGTCCATCACTGATCGCTAGAGTGAGTGTGTGTTCCAGCAGCCATCATCAATGAGTGAATAAAGGATCCCGACCATTGATTCAATTTATTCAACAGTACTATTGACTCTTATCTCATGAACGATCTCAAACCAAGCTGCATCTTTTTTTTCTTGCATTCTGAATTATTTTTACTTCATACTGGATTTAATCTGAAGTAAAATATGAAGAAGAAATTCATTCATTCATTGCTTTCATAAGGACAAGTGACATCACTGACAATATGCTGCATGACTGTAATATGAACCTCTTCCTTTGTGCGTGTGAGAGGATGCTCATGCTTGTGCTCGCGTGTGTGTGTGTGTGTGTATGTATGTGTGTGCGTGTGCTTTTGTCTCTTTTGGTCTGTGCCCTTACTCAGCAACTTGCAACCATCCGGACTATAGTGAGACACACTTGTATAGAGACTCAAACACACACACACACACACACACACACACACACACAGGTAACCGGACACTGGTCCCTAATGGGGGTGGGGGGAGGCTCTGTTTCCTGTTGAGGAAAATATCTGAGATGAAACAAACTGCTGATAGAGAGACACACTGAAGGGAAATAGACAATGAAAATGTGATTATGGAAGATGAATCAAAACTACCTTTAAGTGATTGTCCTGTAAGGATTCTGTGTTCTTGTATAGAAATTTAATAAAAATAAAAACATCATCCACATAGTCATTCAGAGATAGAAATGCAAAAAGTCCATAAATGCAAACCATATATTTTAGCTCTAGTTTAGTCTGTGTGATTAATGGGTAACAACAGCTCGGATACTATCACAATGATGTTTTTTACATTAAAAAATGTACTGAAGACATCACCTGTTTAATTTTAATTAATTATAATTAAAACCTTATTTTATAGTTTTTCCCACTGACCTTTAACATGTTAGGATTCTGATGTTGGTGACAAACAACAAAAACACACAGTTTGCACAGTCATTGCTTGTGTAATGAAGTTGTATATTTGTCTAACATGTAGCATGCCAATTAAAGTGTGTGTGTGTGTGTGTGTGTGTGTGTGTGTGTGTGTGTGTGTGTGTGTGTGTGTGTGTGTGTGTGTGTGTGTGTGTGTGTGTGTGTGTGTGTGTGTGTGTGTGTGTGTGTGATAGATGCGAGGGATGTTCTGGGTCAGGGAGGGATCAATGTCAAATGGCCTGGTTAACAGCATACAGCTGACAAAGTCATTCATTTCTGCCGGCGCTCTACTCTGGATGCACTCTTCCTGTGTGTGTGTGTCTGCATGATAGGGTTGTGTCATTGTGCTACAGTAACAAACGCCTGCTGGATGGGGAAGAGGCGTCCCGTGAAGCACATGGGTGTCAATTTACACAACACATTACAGTGCCTCACGTGAGCAACTCTGTGCCTGCACGCACACACACACATTCACATTCTCACACACTTTTCTTAGTGGTGAGCTCTAATGAATAGATCAGTAGAACCTCAGGCTGTAAATCAATGTTGACATTATGTCATCAGTGCAGTTTGAGTATTGAAGTCTGAAGTTTACCCCCAAATGTCTCTTTGAGTGGAGCTAAGATGCCAAACACAACGTTACAGCAGACTATAGTAACATCATCCCACTGAAAGATTTATTACAGGAATTATGTGAGAAATAATGCATGATGAAGGGTGACAGAGGAAGATAGTGGACATACAGGAAGTGAGAGGCATCATCCTGATCCATTCTTCAGCTTCAGCATGATTTTTGCACTAGTTGGACTAGTTGGACTGAACCATCTCTAGCTGTCAGGGAAAATGTGGCTTAATTGAATAAAGTGTTGATTAAGTTTATATAGGATAAATAAAGTATTTTTGCAGTTGCAGCTGAAGAAAAGCCAAAGATAAAGCAATAAATCAGCTTTTTGGGAAAAAACACTTTCTGGCAAAGAGTTAGCAAAGAAAATCTAATATAAAAAGCTCTTGTCAGCAGCCAGTTTGTTTAGTTTATCACATAGTCTGGAAAAAATGGGAGAAAAGCCAGTCTGGTTCTGTAAAATCCACCTGCCTGTACCTCTAAAACCCACTGATGAACATCTTCTGTCTCATTTGTTTGCTAAAAGTATCGTATAAAACAATTGCTGCTTAAAGGGGCATGTGTGTTGTTCCATACGTCTGAGTAAGTAGATTATTAAATTGTGTAATAATTCAATCACAGTAATTTGTCTGTAATCAGTTGTTAATAACAGTAATTGTTTGGGTCACATACTGAAATGAAAGGATTGATTCCATGATTGATTCCAGGAGGAATTCACAAAGACAGTTACGCCCTTTCTGATAAGATTCCTACAAAATAGTCAAGTATTTTGATGATTTGATTTGATTTTACAAGCTTTCTTTTTATTTTACTCTACTGAAAAATGCCACATTCACCATTTGATGTCTGGAACCATTTGTTACAAGCTCATGTTAAAGTGAGGTCTTTGTACATGTGTGAATATTGTGGAAAGACATACATGAAGAATGCTACAAAAAAGGCAGCAGGAGTTCCACTCCAGGAGAAAGTATATCTGCTGTATCAGAGTCAGATAAATATAAATATTTCCACAATTCACCAACTTCCCATTGAAAGTTTGTGGAAATTTACTGTGAATTTTCTGCCCCTTTGCAAGTCTATTTAACGATATTTTAAATTTTGCAACACCTGCATGAGGAAACACATGCATGAGGAAACAGCCTTGTTGTTCTTCATCTTTTCACACACATGTACCTGGCTGGTTAGTTACCATCAGTTAAATGTAGCTGGAGATTTTTAAGATGACGTATCTCCATATTTCAGCTCATTCTCGGTTTCCCATCACACAGCCCCCCCCCCTCCTCCTCCTCCTCCTCCACCACCCACACCTTCTAATTGCTGCTGATATTTGGGTGTAGAGAAGAGTAGAGCCACTGATCCATTAACTGACCAGACCCAGCTTGATTGGCTCCGGACAAACCCCCTGAAATAGCAGGATTGGCTGTCGGCCAAGCGCCCATTTCCTGTGTGTCTGAGGAGCTCCAGCCACCGGGGCTCAAATGCATTTCCTGACTGTGTATAAAACTTTTATTAATGACCAGGAGTGCATCAGCGGCTATGCCCGCTCGCCCACACTCACTCGCTCACCCACCCGTTCACTCACTCATCACCGGAGAGAGAAAGAGAAAAGGGAAGGAAGAGAGGAGTGAGAATGAGTTGCAGCACTGAGACGAGGATGAGAGAGAAAGAGGGTGTGTTTGCAGGGGGAGGAGGAGGAGGAGAAAGAGGAGGAGGAGGAGGGAGACACTGACGGATGGATCAGGAGATGAGGAGATAGAATTAAGTGAGACAAACCAGAGCCGAGACATTAAAAGAGAAAGAGAGACAGGGAGGAGGTTCTCTATAGGCTCACAACCTCCAGTATCTCTTACAGCGGAACTCCATTATCCACCAATACGCTGCAGGTCACTGCTACACTTTTACCTTCCTCTTAATACAAGATTATCACAAAAAGACACGTCTAAAATATTTGTGTAGACATCAGTTAACTATTAGCCTTAAAACAAAGAATGTTTATTACAGCTGATAATATGAACTTGTTTTTAAAGGTACAGTGTAGTTTTCTGGCGGCATCTAGTGGTGAGGTTGCAGATTGCAGCTAACTCTCAGGTTGCGAAGAATGCAAAAGGCCACCTCTAGAGGATAATGAAAACATGAATTATATCCTAATTAAAACATACTTATGACTATTATATTTCATTTTTGTCAAGTCTGTTGTCCTTAATGCTGCTAAATCTTACATACTGTACCTTTAAGGCCTTATACTGTCATATTGAAAGTGGGGGTGTTAGGAGGAGTTATTAATACATCATTTTGCAGCAGATATCACATAAACTTCATTGTATGGCCCCAGATGGTAGAAAGGTAGATCTTATGAGTATAATAAAGTCTAGGTGTTATATAAATGAAGAGATAATTTGCAAAAGCAGATGACTTCATTTTTAGAAATCTTCAAAAAAATTTATTATTTCCTCAGTCGAACCAAGTTTCAGCGTCTTTGACCAAGATGATATGAAATTGAGATATCTCAAACTCTATTGAAAATTATAGGCCTCACCTCATTCTTTTCCAAAATGGTTTTCATCTGTTTTATTTCTTCACAGAGAAATGCACTCAGCCTGGATTCAGAAACACTGCTTTAAAACAACTCGTACTACTGTGACTTTATGATGTCACACCTACACAGTTACTACCCACCTCCCATTCACAGCCATTCAAATCAGCCAATCAGAGGAGAGGCTTATTCAGGTTGAGAGAGGAGATGTACAACTATAGTCAGATGACTTTTGGTTCTGTAAACGACAAATAATGTTGGGGATCAAAACAAATTGCCCCCCCCCCCCCCCAAAAAAAAAAAAAAAAAGACATCAGATATGAGAATTTTAATGAGTAAACTTAAAAAAAAAAAAACATATCATGAAAACACCTGCAAGGTTAAGTTAGAGGAGGAGAAACTGAGAGCTGTGAGAAACACTGACACCGCAGCCTTTCATCACGCCTTAAAATGTGAATGGAGAGCTTCGGATGTGTATAGAGGAGCATAATTACATCAAAATGTCTGAAAGATGAGAGCTGTCAACACTTTCCTGGCAGGGTGGAGATACAGAGAAAACAAGACGAGGAAGAGAGAGAGAGAGAGAGGACGACCATGACTGGTGGAAAACTGAAGCTATCCAGACTGATTAGACTCAACCTGGATATTAATGCAGACCTGGCAACCCGAGAGGCCTTTATACATCTGTCACAAAAGAAGTAGCTTTATTATTGATGTAGCTTTATGTACTTCAATTTATGAGTCATGTTTCCATGTAGAGTCAGTGAAATTTTAAAGTTCAAAGTCTTCTGATGTGTGAAGGCAGTAATTCAGCAGATGTCTCACATCACTAAACTGTATCAAGACCCGATTGTGAACAAATTATTTTATACAGGACCACATTAATAGATTAATGTGGATCTGGGGGTGTTTTCTGTATCTGTAATATAGTATCTGCTATACCCACAAACCACATTAATGTTTAAAAACAACTTCTTTATGAAGCAATAGTTAAACTCCAATTTAACCGAGCAAAACAAGAGTCAAATTCAAATCCTTGTGATGGTTACTAAGATGAACACGTTGATGTTTTTATATTATCTGTTTCAGTAGTCTAATAAAGAAGTACTGAATGAAATTAATTCATGGGACACATATTTCAGATTTGTAAAAATATCTTATAATAGATTTCTAATTAGTGTGTGAGTGAAGTTAAATCACTGTGAAATTGCTGATAAAATGTCAAAACAATCTGAGGATCAGCTGTCTGTGGTTACCATGGAAACAGTAACTTGTACAGTAACCAAAGGTACATTAAATGGCATGAAACAAAGCAAGAATACAGAAACTGTAGTTCCTGTACTTTTACTTGTAGTTACTATAGAAAGGAATATCATTTTGCTCTAAAACACACCTTTGAGATAAGATATTTTGTCACATAACAAAGGATGCCTTGAATGTCATAAAAATAATAACTCATTTCTGACCAAAATGCAGGTACTACAGTTACTGCTTTTTTTGCTTTTAGAGCAGAGTAGCCAATACACAAATACAAACAAAAGACATCTCTTGAGGTAGATTTGAATATTTTCTCATTTTTCTTGGCCAGTGTAGTGTCTCCTACATGCTTAGGGCAGTCAGTCGGTTGTAATCTGCAACCACACCACTAGGTGCCACCAGAAATTACACTTCAAATCATTTTAAATATTTGTTACTCAGAGAACTTATTTTTGGACGTGAAATATTTCTATTTCTTTTAACTAACTTTTTTCATCAAAATGTTTTGAGATCCAGCACCACTAGATGGAAAAAAAAATTACAATATGATGTAACCAATTAGTTTTTGCTTTATAGGGAGCTGCCTGTTTGAGTGTCATTAGTGGGGACTGCAGCACAAATGCTTCGCTATCTCCCAGTATGAAGGTGTTTGGGGGTGACGGGGTCACACACACACACACACTGACCCCACAGCCACCCAGGGGGCTCCAGTTGGTCGCTGACCCCAGGCCTGGATACTGGGAGAGAGAGGTCGATAGTAGGAAATCAATATGGATTAAATACACTGAGAAATTGTGGTTATCAGTTCCATTGATTCAGTATTTGACTTATTCTTAAGTAAATAGACTGAATATCTTCTAACTTTTACAGTTTAATTTGTGTCATGTGACTGTATCCATCTACTGACCGATCAGCAGTTTAGCAGCAACATGGTTCCCTGATCCCTGAATTGATTGTTTTCTTTTACTCTTTGGCATCACAAGGTTGACATTTTTAATTTGTCTGTTTCTCAACAGTTATTGGATATATTTCTATTGAATTTGGTGTCAATTAAATGCTTCATATTCTATCTTAAAAATTTTAGGATGTCACATTGAGCTTTAAAGAAAACATTTACTGGATTAATGGATAGAAAAATAGTCATTGTAGTTGTTTTCCTGATAAACAGACATGTTAGCGTTTTGAGTATTAGCATTTGTTGCTAATTGCTGTAATGTTTTGTGTAATTCCACGAGCTGTTGAGACTGTACATCAGCTATTTTAAACATGTAACCATCACTTTTCTGAGTGGTGGCAACCTTTCGTTGAGTTCTTTTTTTGTCAATATTGATATCGTACTTCCATTCATGCCAATAAAATTTATTGATCCGATTATGTAGAGAGAGGGAGGCTGACTGGAGAGCGTAATGGGGAAGCATTGATTATGGCTGATAACTCCAGCTCTTTGATGTGGATAATGCAGTCTATTCTCCTGCCTCTGCACACACACACACACACACACACACTAACACACACATACACACAGCACAATACATGCTGTGTAAGTTGTCAAAAAGACTAATGTGCTTAAACAGGAGAGGGTAAAGAGGGAAATATGTGTGTTTGCATGTTGAGGAGTGTTTGTGAATGAAAGACAAGTGGATAATTATCATCTAACACAACTAATTATCTTGCTTTATGCCTCACACCTTTACTGTTTTGATTAAATATGACCGTAGTTTTCAGGTGGACCAGCTGGTGGATATACCAGAGCATTAAGCAGCACGACTACATATACATATGTGTAGTCGTGCTGGAGTTGAATCCAGGGTAAAGTTTTGTAATGACCAACCTGCGGATCGCATGTGTCGTTCTGGAGGGGAATTAATTTTGGCAGATTTGTTGGAAATTAAGCAAAATCAACAAAGATAGATTGAATATTATTATTTTTTTTAAGATTTGGGTGGACTAACCCTTTAAATGTTCTGATTTTGGAGCAATTAAACTCTCCCTCTTGTCAAAAATCTCTTTTCTTCTCGATCCTTGAGTTGGACATTTGAAGTTCACTGTGTAGATTTTGACATTCGACAGGAGGAAACGTTTCTTTACGCTCACCTTAAATATGAGTCTTGGGTGTGTGGACATGAGCGGGATTTGTGACGTCAATGCTAGTTTGGAGCCAATCGTAGGCCAGTATACAACTTCCACAAGAACTGAGAAG
The DNA here is from genome assembly GCA_030544235.1 of Lepturacanthus savala. Classification (NCBI taxonomy): domain Eukaryota; kingdom Metazoa; phylum Chordata; class Actinopteri; order Scombriformes; family Trichiuridae; genus Lepturacanthus; species Lepturacanthus savala. Next base: position 27,999,751 of record CM060479.1, on the reverse strand, counting down.
GAGATGGTTACATATTAAATAGATGTTTTATTCATTTTAAATGAGGAAGCTGCTTATGTGTGTGGAGATGAAGATAAAACATGTCTGAAATATTTAAGACTTTTGTATTAAGTATCAAAAATAACCACAGCAGTGAATCTATGTTTAGACGACCAAAGATCATTAAACACGAGATGCATCAGATGCAGTTAACAGCTGGAGAAGCGTAACCTGTTTTGTCGTCATTACCCTTGACTTGAATTCAGAGCTAACTCCTTTTCTTTTTTGTGATCAGTATAAACATCAGAGATAGAAAAGTGAACTACAACAGTGTCGGGAGCTAATTGAATCCCACAGAAAGGCAGTGAGTTTTCAGACAAATTCAGCAGAACTGGATGAATCATTTCCTGTAGAGACCATTACTGCACTTAGAAATCCACCTTTAATTATACACATTATTACAGGAAATGAGGGAACATGACTGAGTTGAATCCAGGGTTAAATAACTCCTTTTCTTTTTCAGTGTAACTAATTTTGAATTCATGTGGCCTTCATAGAATTTCCCACATAATTGACTCAGTTAAAAAATGTGTCCATGAGGAGAGAACATGGGGAATGAGTTCAGCCAGATCATGAACTTTGACCCCAGTAGCAGCAGTTTTATCTGCTGGAGCCTCGATAGAGGACTTGACTGACTCACGATCAATAAACTCAACAAATGAATAAAATTCTGCTAGACTTGAATTTCAATAAAAGTACAAAATAATAAAAAAGGATAAAACATCCAGAGGATCCAGATACTGAACATGTTCAATCATTTTAGGAAGCATATATATGATATCATATATATGATTTTGAATTTAGGTACAGTACAGGCCAAAGGTTTGGACACATCTTCTCATTCAATGTGTTTTCTTTATTTTTCAACTTGTTAACTTGTTATATATATATACACACTGTATATTGTGTGTATATATATATATATATATATATATATATATATACACACACATATACATATACATAATGCAATGCAATCCTACAATGATTACATTTTAGTTTCAGACAGAAACTTTCTTGGCTCTCCTGACGTAAATCAGAAATCATATGATACAAACAAAATGATACATTTATAGACGCCAACAAAAGTCAAAATACAAACAAAAAACAAGAGATCAAGTTTTTCTCCTCTTTAATGTTTCTACTTTCTCTCCCAGTTTATTAAAGAGTACATTTTAGATCATGACATCTAAAGCTCTTTGTGGCCCAGCTCCAGGCATTTCTGCAGTTCATTTCTGAACGATTTCCCCTCATCAACCTGCAACTCATCTGTTATCTCTCTGATTTTGTTGTTGATATAAGGGAACAGAGCTTTTACTGATAGTGGCAGCACAATAATACATTTTAATCACTTCTGAAAACGTATTACTTTGTTTTGCTTCTGAAGATGTATTCCATTTCCCTTATTATCTTAATTTTAATGAATTCTCTGCATGCATTCATCATTTCTGTCCTTGTGATGCACTCTCTGCTTTTGAGTATGTGCTATAAAAATAATTATTCTAATTATACATAAACTTTTATATACCAGCCTCCACTTAAGTGTACGATAATACATTCATTAAGCCTGCTTCTAACTACATTATATTGTTGTACTGCCTAAAAATGCCAATCCAGACAATAAATTTGATTTTTTTCACTATTGTTGATCATTATAACATTGTGATTATTGTTTAGTTGTCATTAATTCCTCTTGTCACTCATGTGTCGGGATGTTTCTGCCTGTTTGCAGCGAGTGTTGTGGCTGTGATGGTTTGTCTCTTTCTCTGTGGCCATGTGTGCTTTGAGAACAGTGACAGAAGTCAAAATGGTTGACGAGTCGCCAAATGAGCCAAGCCCTACAGAGCTGTGATGACCTCATTCTCGGTCTCTCTCTACTCCATCAGCTCCACTCCATGACCCCGAGAGAGGAGCAAGCTGCAGAGAGGAAGTGGCTCCCTCCTCTGGAGCAACAGCAACACTGTCCAGGGACCCAGGAACCGAGAAATACCCTGAGTCCATCTGCTTTTAACCAAATGCATGCTGGGAATGCATTCTGCAGATTTTTAAAAAGCGGGAGGAATGCATCTTTCTTTTTGGAAGAAATGCACATCACTTAACATGCATGTGAATGCTGAAAGCGCTAAATTGGATTGTAGAAGAGAAGCAGATAAAAGAAAGGAAACACTGCAGCAAACAAATATTCAGACATTTACGTATATATGACAAAAATTGTGTCAGACTTAGCAGCATCTAGCAGAACAGACTTGGCAGAAATGGAATTTAATATTAATAAGCATGTTTTATTTATCATATAATTCAATCAAAATAAGAATTGTATTTATCTACATCATTAGCAGGCCTCCCTCCACAGAATCGGCCATGTTTTTACAGTAGCCCGTAACAGACAACCAAACGGTGGCTCTAGAGATGGACTTCTGTTTTTTGGCGTTTGATTTGCATTTTTGATTGAATTCTATACTAAAACATACCTACGAATATTATATTCCATTTCTGCCTAAATGTTACACACTGTACCTTTTAATGTCATGTTCGGCAAGTGATTTTGTTTGCAGTTTTTATCATCCTGTATCTTAAGTAAAAAACAAAACAAGTGCACTTTGGAATGACACATTACTGATTTTAATGACAAATCTATCACAGCGGAAACATCTCTCATTGGAAAACAGCCCAAATGGACTGAAAAGAGAATGCATATGAAAATATACTCCGACTATCTAAAGACTATTTAAAGATTAGATCCAACCAGTTTATTTAGCTCAGCACTAATCTCTGTTGGAGGAAAAGTCAAAAGTTCAGCATGTCACACAGTGATGTGACTGCTCACTATTAGCTTGCTAAACACATTTAAAAGGCACTTGATGTCCGACGCTAGTAAACGTAACTATAATTCCTACAGAAACTCAGCTGTGTGTCCACTGAGCAGTTCTCACCTGTTGGTGTTAAGATCAAGCTGTAATTTTCTATTTTTTTCTCATCACCAAATCAGGTCCAGAGCCACACCACCAATAAAGTGATCTACTTAAAAGTATTGTGTGTGTATCTCCTACATCATCTTCACTTCAGTGAGTCTCCAGACATCTCCTTTAAACCAGGTCTAATACATAGATACATTTAATGATGAAGATCTATGTATTAGAAGTGGTTTAAAGGTGATATCTGATGCACAAACTGAAATAAATTACATCACCTTGAGACTGAATGAACACTCCAAAAATCAGAATTTGATTATTTTCAAACTGAACTTTCCTCTTATAAATGCCAATTATTTTAATTACTGAAAAGATCCTATTAATTTTCATTTATTTTGTTTGCATTTTTAGTTAAAACAATCATTGTTTGCAATGTTCAGTCTCTTAAGAGGAGTATAAGGTTATTGTGATTACTGAATTTATAAGGAATGTTTAATGATTATTTTAATCTTGTAGGAGCAGATTGGCTGGTGAACAGACTGCTGCCTGTTAAAAGTGTGTGAACACACAGCCTTCAACATGTCGGTAAAAACCTGACCATAGACAACCTGAATAGATAACCAGAAAGACTCAATGTACAGTTCACATAATATTGTGCTTTAAAGTGATCATCCACCATCATAAAACACCATAAAACATGCTCTAGTTCCTTAAACCATCCACCGAACCAGATCCCAACATTATAAACAAACACATCAAACCTCAAAAAAAAAAAAAACTAAAACACAGTAGACAGATACACACACTCTATACCAATTAGCACAAAAGCAAGCAAACTACCCGTTTGGAACATTTTTCTAATGTTCATCAAAGTTCTGCTCTACAGTTCCCATCTTACAAATATAAACATCTAAATATTTACATGCAGAGTAGCTATCACAGTAATACATCCCCTTCCTCATCCCCTGGGCTTACATGGCTGTGGTGGCTTTGTGGAGAACCTCATGCTACATGCTAGATGCTACCAACAGCATCAATACATGCATTAGTGACAACTGGAAGCTGAAGCCGCACTTTTTTTGATAACTTTGTCTGCACTTGATTCCACACGTTTTCCCCTAGGTGACCTCACAGTACTGAACTTTGTGATCGTCTCTCCATAATGCGGTGCTGTGAATCAGCTGACAAATCTCATTGTAGTAACATGAATGAATTCTACTATAAACACCATCCCATGTTGCAATCTGCAACCTCACCACTAGATGTCACCCACAACTATGCACTGCACCTTTAATTTATTTTGTCGATTTCACCCTTTTGATTAGAGAGAAGACCAAATCCAGGTGGAACCAAATGCTGACTTACTGTATCATCTGCAATGTGGGTATGGAACATATAGCCAGTATGGCAATATATTACAATCTAATCACCTGTGATATTGAACCTGTGGAGCCTCCAGGATGTGGAACCATTCTGCAGTATCACAGTCTGGTTAATACTTTTTACTTGATCTAATTAGATAAACTGAATTGGGAGGAGCATAGACTTAAAACACCTTAACAGTATAAACATTCATTTTATTATAGTGTTTGCATATGATATTTAGTTGCTGTTGCTGTCCCATCGAGCAGCAACTAATTCAGGACCCAGATATTATTTTAATTTGTAATCTTGTATGTGGGACATCTTCACCTGAAGTTAATAGAATAAAGTTCAGAAGGAGAAGTGTCTGTTCATGCTAAATTTGTTATTAAAGCTCTGATTTTCAAATCACGCCCAGTTCCCAGTTGTCATGATTGATTTATTTCTGCCACCATCATCCATTACACAACCAACCAGCTGCAGCATCATCTGGAACAATTTGGTGTTTGATTATTTTGATTTGTAGCCTGTAACCAAAGATTTTAAGCCAATGTTTTGTAGGGGGAGAGGGAGTATTTCAACCACCACCAACCCTGGGAGCCCTGAGGATGAGGGGAAGGAGGGGGGAGGGGAGGGGGGAGGGGAGACATGCGTGGTTAAATAGCGGGGGACGTCTGGATCTTCCTGTTGTCCAATCATATCTGTCGGAGAGAAGCAGTGTGTCTTTAAGGGGTTGTAATGATTTCCTGTTTTGAAGCAAACAAAGCACAGGTATAGTTGTTACGTCTTTGTACAAATAACGAGTTGCAGCTTCAGTTAAACAGATACTGGATGACTGGATGTTCTGCAAAATCAAAAACAGCAAGCAGACAACCTTTTTACCTGGGATAAAAAGTGTCTTAGTTATTGTTTGTGAAAATTCTCATTCCATTTTTATTGTGACATGAAGTTTCTGGCTGACTGTACCGACCAACATCTGTGAGGTTCAATAATGCAATAGTAAAGAGTTGTTTAAAAACAGCCTACATGAAGTATTGCAAACAAAAATTCTATCTGACCAAATAGTTAATTGCAACAACCACAACACCAGATCTGCCTCTAACAGTCACGCTGTGGGCTCCAGTCTCAGATCTGTCATTTAACCCTAATATTCTCCTAATGACAATAAATCATCTTTTAAAGTGAACATGCAGATTAAGACTGAATAGTAGGTTATCTATATGAGTTGTAAAATGTTTTTGTAAATGTGAATCATTTAATACAAAATACGAATTTAAAAATAATGAATTGCACTAAGCGTTTTGCAAACTGTTTTGCACCTTTTTACCACAAGGAGGCACCAGATTTCACCAGGTCGTGAAACTGTGTAATTGAGTGACAAAAAGGTGAATAATTTGTCAGTATAAACACTGAACAGATTTGTTCAAACAGAGTAAAATATGTCAGGTTAAATCTCTATTTAATTTTTCTTGTTTTTTAAAAAGATATTTGAGTTAGAGAATGAAAGCAGCATAGTAACTATTTACTTTAATTTGATAATATTTATCTGGGAAGAGTTATTAACACCTTCATACAGAGACGTGCAGGAGTATTAAACCTTCAGTGCATCAGCACAGTCCAAAAAAATTTCTGGAAGGTTTTTTTTTTTGTTTTTTCTTCAGTTTCAAGTTTCCTTCGTATCTTAAGTTGGTCTGAAACAACATTGTGAATTTCTATGGCTAAATAAATAGAAGTATGATGTAGAAACCACTCAGCCTCATACCGACCCCTTCATTACAGCAGTGTGGAATGTAGCTGGCCTGTAGCAGCCAGCAGGGACAGAATGTAGCACAAAGTCTCTATGACTGCATCTTTATCAGAATCAGTGTCTGTCACAGCAACAACCACCATGTGGATTTCTACCTCACATGATCAAAGAGGGCTGATATTTCTGTGCTGTAGTTATCTCTCCTCCTGCCTGTTTTTACCTGTTTTACAATCTCTCCAGTTTTCTCGATGACGATGGTCTTGGCATCTTTCACAGGTGAGGTCATCAGGTAGTCGTCGCCCAGCAGACCAAGGATGGGATACTGGTTCCTGTACCTAAAAACACACAGATACAGCAGCTTTAGGTTAAGCTCAATTTCAATTTGCTCAAAATATATTTTGGTTTATGAAAGGGTTGGAAGAAGAAGTACTTTAAATGTATGCCAAGACTGTGGGAATAATGGAACTACATGTTAAAAATACTGAACTCACCCTTTACATAACTTCATTGGAAAACAAGCACAACATTCTCAAATTTGAGAATAGTGAACAAACATGTATTTTACTTGAAAACTCTATGGAAATAGATGCTACTTGCTTTTCACTGTGTGTTGCTGTAACATGTCGGCTTTGTACGGAAGCGGTTTTGCATTGTTCTACCTCTTGGTGATGGTGGTCCTGGTGACACCCTTGGAGCTGTTGTTCCTCTCCTGTATCAGCTGCTTGATCTCCTGAAGGCCACAACGGGTCAAAGATCAGCAGGATAAGAGACAGTGTGTCTTCACAACATCTATGTGAAATGCATTTCATCTCCTCAAATTAGATGTCAAACATGTTTATCTGATCAGATTTCTACTGTTTAACTTCATCAGATTGTTCAAAAATTTTACAATTTGCAGACTGGATTTTAATTTGTAGAGAACTTTTGTAGAGAAAGGTTTCTGGGGCTGATGTTTTTTCTAAAACATTTTTTTTATTAAAATTTCTCTCTATAAAATGTTACTTCATAAATGTTATTTCTGTCTGGCCAACAGTTGTGACATCACATTTCAGACCATACTTCAATATTAATAAAGTTGCTATATAATTTAGTTTTACTTCAACCAGAGTGTGTGTAACACAGTGTGTCTGACCAGCAGCACACACCTTCCTGAAGTTAAATTAACTGGCAGTAAAAACAAGACAAGCATCAGAATGTTGTCAGACCTGAAAGGTGAAGACTAATCGGTGAAATGATTGTTTGTGTTTCTAATGAAACAGATCAGTGATTCTGACAGAAACCAGCTGGCTGGGTTTTTGTGATTTTAACACGTTACTACAGGTAGCTAAGTCACAGTTTGTTTCTGTATTCCTAGACCTTTCGAAATGTGGTAACAGATTAACAAAATGAAAACATTCCACCGCTTCTGATTAATGATCAACAACTGGTTAATAAAACGCAAACTCCCCAAATAACTAGGACTTGGTAATTTACAGGCCAGAGTCCTGCTTTAACCTCTAGTTGCTGTTTGAGGGATTATTACTGACATGTCTGCTGCAGTTACCTCCGGATTAAAAAAAAGGCAGAAATCTGTCCAGTTTGGTAGATTTAAGGAAAGCGTGAACAGGTTTGAACTACAGGAGACAATGATGTCGTAATCAAATTCACCGAAGAAGGTTGTGCACACCTAGTCAGAGGACAGATGTGTAGGAAAGGCAAAAAAATCCGAACCGGAACAAGGAAAAAGGAACTCCTGCACGTTGTTTAATTAGATGTATTCCTTTGCTGGTGATTGACAGTGTGTAGGAGTTCCTTTTTCTTTGTAATCAAATTCAACTACAGCAAGAGTCAAAGAGGAGAGAGTTTTGTTGCTGACCTCCTCCTGCCGGGTGATGGTAGTCTGCCTCTGGTCCAACAGGGAGAGCAGCTCTGAGATCTTCAGCTGGAGACACTTCTCAGAGGAGGATGAAGACCTCATGGTGCTGAACTCCTTTTGGATGGTTGTAATTTGGGACTGGAGGTGATGATGAACAAACCAGCAGAAAGAGAGATTAGGTACATATTTCAATAAAGACTAGAAGATCTGTTCTTCAAGAGATGATTTCAGTAATGCCTCCTTCTCCTCTTCCTGACTGTTTTAAGACAGATTTGATTCATTATGACCCTCTCCTTAAACATGTTTGTTCTCACCCGCAGCCTCTCGATCTCCTTGTCTTTCTCTTGTCTCAGGCTGCTGAGCTGGTCGTTGTACTGACGGGACAGCTCCTCTGTCTTGACGTGCAGAGAGGAGCTGCCGGCCTGCTGCAAAAGCAAAGATTTAAAACAACAAATGAAAGACTAAATTGTCTTTTAATGGATCAAAAATGTTTTCACATTATCAACTTGGAGCCTCATGTGAGCATGGTGTGACATTAATCACATTAATCTGACATTAATCTGTGTGGATTCCAGACAAAGAAAAAAGTATGTGTGAATTCAAATGTAACTCATAGATCACTGATCGATGATCTGAGTAGTTTTACCTGCTGGCTTCCTGGAAAGTCATCTGTGTCCTTTCATACAATCAAATAGTAAAGTGTTGCCAGCTGGTCTCCATATAAGACTCAAACACTTCAGATCAAATCACTTGACAGCATGCTACCTTCTGTCGCAGCATCTCATTCTCTTTCTCCAGCACCCTCAGCCGACCCTCCAGCTCCTTGATCTTGAACTCGTAGCTGGAGTCGCTGTTTTGGCTGCTCAGCAGCTTGTTCTCCAGGGACCGCTGGGCAGCACTGGTCTCCTTCAGGGACAGCTGGACAGGAGACACACAAAGTCGCTATTACCTCCAGTAATATTCAATAGGGTTTTTAATAACAGTCAATGACCATTCTCATCTTAATAAATCCTAAAACATTTAAGACTGACTCTGAATCATGAACTAAATATCCGCCAGTACACCAACACACACACACACACACCAACACACACCAACACACACACACACACAAACACAGTGTACCTGGAGCTGTCTGTTGTTTTCCCTCACGGCTTCTAGCAGGCAGTCGTACTGTCGAGCCTGGTCTGCTTTGAAGCTCAGATCTCTCTCCAACGACTCCTTCTCAGCTTCCAGACACTATCACAAGCATGCACAAATTCACAGTGATATTCTATATATATATATATATATATATATATATATATATAATAACAATAGTCAAACAATAGTCAAATATTCAGTGTGTCATCTGTTTGTGGATATTTCTACTCGGTTATCCTTTGTTGCACATGTATTATAATATTTTGGTTGCGTGATGTGAAAATACAGAGATTTTTCTGTCTGTGTTTGATTTAGAAAAAAATACTGTGAAAGAAAGTCACTTCTTTTTGTTTAAGGGTCAGCAACAAAACTGTCATGTGGTGTAACCCTAAAACCTTGGTACCAGATAGTTTAATTCTCTTAAAAAGGTTGTTTAATATGTTTTCATGTTGAGGACGTTCAGTTCTAACCTGACAAACAGCTGGAGCTGGACACACGTTAAATTTGGTTGTTTTTGTTACTTTATATAAAACTTAAACTTCAAAATGTTCTCATGTGTTTGTTGGTAATAAAATACTATTAATTAATTAGATTTCAAATATTGCACTTTATATCCCACTTTACATCTTGGACAGCTACAATTCTCAATTCTCAATTTATTGTTACATTATGAAAAATGAAATCAAATGAAAAACTTTCCCGTAACAAACTCATAGTTTACAATCATCAACACAGAATTAGTCCAGTGGTTCCCAAGCAATGGGTTGGGCCCCTCTAAAGGGTCAGCAGATGAATGTGAGGGGTCATAAGATAAGTAATGGGGGAAAAAGTTCTGACTTTACTAATCTGTTTTCATATTTTTTATTTTATTTCTCTAACCATTGATTTTTGTGAAATTTTTGAACATTTATTAAAATGAAACCATGCGAGATGTATTGAGGGAAATATTAAAGTACCTCAAAATTATACTGAATTACAGTATTTTGTAAATAATATACAGTAAATTGACTTAATTACTTTTCAAGTGATAATGAATGTTCATCTCATTAGCCCCAAAGATGATAGATTGATTTATTGACTAGTCAGGTTGTGATGATGTGATTAGTTTCACTGCCTGAAGCATCCACAGATATTTATTATCTAGTCACCATGAGTTAAACTAGAGGCCCAGGCTTGTCGACTGACCTGTGAAGATGCCATTTGACCTTTCACCATTCAGATATTGGAGCTGCGTGTTGCAGGACGTTTTATAGTCTTACCCGCAGGTCCTCAGACATGTGCAGGAGCTCCTCTCTCAGGCTGCTGAAGGTGGACAGCAGCAGGCGCATGCTTTTATCTGCAGTGAGACGAGTCTGACAGAACAAACACAGAGTTCACACCAGATAGTCCTATTCACTACAGGATCAGTACAGGATCACATGCAGAGAACGACATGTGATCAGCAGTAATAAAGTTGTATTTGAATGATCAGAAACAGTCTCACCTGCAGCAGGTAGCGGATTTGTTGTTTGGTCAGTTCACTGCTTCCTTTGGGGATTAAAGCCTCCACCTCCTCCCTCTCCATCTACACACACAGAAATAAAACCACACCTTGTGAAAAAAGTAGGAAAATCATCCATTTAGATTTTACAGAATTTATTTTTTATCTTTCCTCTGAGATCTTCTTTAATAAAATTACAGATTTACCAGTACATGGGTCAGTGACAAAAATGCAATGTGGTGTAAGCGTGCAATGTGGTAGCAGAGAGTTTAATTCTCTTAAAAAGGATTTTTAAAAGACAAATAAAAACACATGCTATTAACAAGTTTAAATTCTAAGTGGATTATAGATTTAAAATGTATCATTCTTTTTCAGTTGCACCATTTGACATTTTTGAAAAAAGTAAAAAATTATACAAATGGACTTTTAAAAAAAAGAAGCCAACATGAACATGCAATGTACATTATGAGAGACCTGATGAATGATTCTTACAACTGTATTTTAAAATGTTTTTGACTTTCTCATCTTGCCAAACATCATTTGTCACTCACCTATATACACATGCAGAAAATACTGTCAGTGATAAATTAAACGGTATGAGAAAACCAACTATTCAACATCTGATAGTTTTTTAATTAAATTCAGATTCTTCATAAAATAACTTTTGAATGGATTTAGTGAAGTGTTTGGATGTGTTTGTTTGATGAGCTGGTTCAGATTTATTCACCAGATGTGATAAAGGTTCATTTCTCACCTTGTAGTCATTGCTGGGATCCAGCTGGTGTTTCCTGTAAAAGAGGAAGACAAACAAAGAGGAAGAAAACATGACTGGAAAAAATGAAGTGTGTGTGTGTGGGTGTGTTTCTTTAGGACAAAAGTGTGTTCAGTCACTTCAAGGGAACCCACTAAAAATATGTTCTGCACAGGGGAACTATTTCAGTGGTGAACGAAGTACTTAGATTATATACATGAGAAAATATATATAGAAAAAAATAAAACATTCGACAAGTAAAAGTCATGAATTGGAAATGTTAGTTAAGTAAAAGTACACAAGTTACAAAAATAAAAATATTCATTATGCAGATGATAGTAAACGAATATTATACAACATTCAAGCTAGAACAATTAATCAATTAGTCCATCCACTGAAATAGAACTGCAAATTATTTTGATGATAAAATAATCACTTTAATCAGTTTTTAGGGAAAAATGCTAAACAAATTAGCAGGTTGCAGTTTCTGGACTGTGATGATTTGAAGCTTTGCTGTGTCAAACGTTATTATCTGATAGGGATTATCTGAAGCTGATTATCTTTGGATTTTGGAAAAATCAAAACATCTGAACCATAATCTTTAAGAAAGATGACAGCATTTTATAGATAAAACTAATAACTGGCAAATAAAAATGCAGATATTATTATCATCAGGACAAATATGAAAATAATGGGTGGTGTTATTTTAAGCAAACTACACTGCCAGGCAAAAAAGTCACCACCTGGATTTAACTCAGTAAACAGAGTCTCCTATTGGATAATTTCTATATGGGTGATTATCTTTCAGGTGACAATAAGTCATTTAAACCCAACTGATGCAATGAGTAGCTTCTTATTTCTTAAACAACCATGTGACACATCCAGTGGTTGTGGAAAAGATTTTTGAGAAGAGTCAAATCATTGGCATCAAGCAGAGAAAACATCTAAGGAGAAACAGAAACTACTAAACTGTCGTGCAGGTTCTCAGTTCATCCAGCTCATCTTATTCTTGTGGAGTTTAGAGCAAAGCAACTATACTTCTTAGTTGGTTTGAACACATTATTAAAACCTACAAAAACAATGAGGAACCAGAGTGATGGAGCATCAGGGTAAGATGAGAAGCAGCATGAGACATAACTTTCACACATAGATTGGAACCACAGAGTCCAGACCTTCATTCCATCCAGAATATTTAGTGTGTTGGAGAAGACTTTGTGCAGTAGCCGACTTCACCATCATCAATACAAGATCTTTGTAAAAAATGAATGCAACACTGGATGGAAAGAAATCTTGTGACGTCACAGAAACTTTTCCAAACAATGCCAAAGTGAACATGTGCCATAATTAAAGCTAAAAGTCGTCCAGTGAAATGTTTGTGACCTACATTTTAGGTGCTACTTTTTGTTTTTTGGCCAGGCAGTATACTATAACAGTAGTAAATTCAAGTGGATTTGTTGGGGTCTATTTTCAGCAGCGGTTTAATCCACATTTGGCGACTATGACTGTGCTGAGTCATTCAGTGGTTATAGACAGATTAGGATCTTTTATTTAGTCTCTCTGACACACACACATGACTCAACTGGGTGGTACCTGGGTGGTAACAGCAACACTAAAACACATTACTTCAATAAACTGTAGACTCTCTCTCATTGGACGACTCACACCTCCTGACCTACAGTTCAGGTCGCCCTCCCTTTTTTCTCACCCTGGATTCCTGGGAATCCCACAGGGTCTCAATTAGAATTTCTTTTCCTTTTTTGCCAGGTTGTCATGTGTTTCCTAAGAAATTAATGTTCCATTTCAGCACCTGCTGTGTCTTCAGAAGAACTGTAAGCAACGAGTGAACTGGATGAGTTAGGAGGAACAGAAACTAAACCTGTTTCTGACATGTAGGAACATACAGTTCCTACTGTAATGAACCAAACCTCCAAACCCAGCATCTATCTCCATGACGATATTACATGACTGTTGTCTGGCCATCTACTAGCCTTTATAATAGCGTCATCTAAAAAAATGTTTGTTATGTTAAAGTCTGTAGACAGCATGAGGAAAGCACTTTGTAACTTTGGTTTGTGCCTCATGCTCCGGTCAGTTTAGCCCTAAGATATAAACTATATGTTTGTATGCAAAGAAAAAAAATGCATGTAAATTTGATACTCTGGTCCTAGAGGACCTTGCTAAGGACCTTCATTAGTAGAAGGTCTACTGCTTGGTTGGAACAAAAACCTGCACCCACAGTGGTCCTCTTGGACCGGATTTGCCCACTGTATTTTTACAGTAGCCCAGGACAACCACTAGATGCCACTAAAAAGAACACATTGTACCTTTAAAATCCTGCTGAAACAGGATTTCAAGAGTAATGTCCAGGAATGTCAATATCATCCATTTTTAAAATACACATATACGGTCTGGAGGAAGTTGATCTTTCACATGCATGTGCCAAATGGATCGAGCAGCAGCAGGATCAGGTATCGCCTACACAGCTGATGTGTTCTATTCATTTGCAAAGCACTACTCGCCTTGATTGTGAGGCAAGACGACTTTTACATAAACAGGAAGAATGTGTGACTGAATTTTGATATAAAAATCCAAATCAGATTTTGGCAAATATAGTTAAATAACTAAACAATATGATTCGTGGTTTGATTAAAAGGAATATAAATATTGTGTTCATTACAGCTGGACTTTAAAGTCCTTTGTTGTCAGATGTCCTGTGTCAGATGTCAGAAATTCACCAATAAAAATTTGACCAACACTTACTGTCCGCGGATCTTGGACACGTGGTTGGAGATGCAGGAGTGGATGTCGCAGTTCTTCCTGTAGATGTCGGCCAGCAGCTCGCCAAAGTACCGCGTGTCCAGCTTGGTCAGCTCAGGAACTTCCCTCTGCTCAGTCCTCACCTCCGTCCTAGATATCTTCTCGATCACCGGCGGTGGCTTTGGCTGTATGACGTTGATGATCTCCACCTCTTCCACCTCCACCACCGCCTCCTCCTCCTCCTCCTCCTCCTCCTCCTCTTCTTCCTCCACCTTTTCTTCCTCCTGGAGGAAGAAAGCAGATGAGTTTGTATTATTTGTGCCATTTCCTGCCTTTTGTTGATTTTTTAGATACAGTATGTAGAGTACAGTATGTGTGGGTTTTCACCAGGTTCTCCGGCTTCCTTCCAGAGTCCAAAAACATGCTGAGGTTAATTGGAGACTCTAAATATGTGTGAGTGTATGAGTGAATGGTATGTGTGCCCCACGTAGTGTGCTGTTTCAGATAACACAGATAACACATTCTAATTTGCATTAGAACTTGTTAAACTCTGTCAGCTTTTCTTAGCATCTGCTGTTAATAAGTGTTTATTGTTAAACTATATTATTAAAAGGTAGTTGTAAAAGATTGAAAAGTTAAGAGCAAAGCATACAAAAGAGATTTCAACAGATTAGATTGAACTAAATATTATGGAATAGATAGTAAAGTCGTTTGCTTTGCTAATAGACAACAGATGATGATGATGTAATGTAATCATCAGTGGGTTTTTCTGTCAGTTAAATTACATAAAAAATTGAACTATATATATATAGTTCACCCATTCAAACTGTAGCATCTTATTAACTAAAAAAAGGAATAAAAATAAATTGCCCTAGATGTAATTTTTGCATTAACTGACAGAAAAACCCAGAAAGGTGAACTATATATATAGTTCACCTTTCTGGGTTCCATTCAAACTGTAGCATCTTATTAACTAAAAAAGGAGCGGGTCTGAACGAGCGGATCTTCAGACTCTGAACGACTCGCGCACAAGCTGCTAAAGAAGGTGTTTATCACAGAGAGAAGTTCTGAGTGGAGGGAACGTGTTGGTCTGATGAATCAATGCTTCCTCTTCACAGTAGCAACCGAACACCAGGAAAACAAAAGAAAGTCCAGTACAAAAATGAAAAAAGGCAAAAACGCCTAAATAAGACTATAAGACTATAATAAGAATATTCAAGACTGGATGTAACAGACTTTTTTTTTCTTTTCCCTATTTTTTCTTTCGTTCTTGTATCAGGATGCAGCGCGTGCGTTTGGAGCTTATCGATACCACGGAGCAAATGCTTTTGTTCATTCATTCAACAATATATATATATATATATATATATATATATATTGTCACATCAGGTGACAATATAATGATGTAACACCACAACCTGTAACAAAACAACCGGAGGAAAATTAATGAATAAATAAACAGAAAAAAAAAATAATTCATAGGATCCTCTCAGTAATTCACCTAATTATTACCAGTACGTTATATTGGGTGCAGGGGTTAGCGCTGTTGCCTCACAGCAAGAAGGTCGCAGGTTCAAGACCTCCTTGGTCCTGGGTCTGGGACCTTTCTGTGTGGAGTTTGCATGTTCTCCCTGTGTCTGCGTGGGTTTTCACCAGGTACTCCGGCTTCCTCCCACAGTCCAAAAACATGCTCTAAATTGCCCATAGGTGTGAGTGTGTGAGTGAATGGTGTGTGCCCAATGATTGGCTGGCGACCATCTGGGGTGTATCCCTGCCTCTCGCCGTAACGCGCTGGGATTGGCTCCAGCAGACCCCTGCAACCCTAATGAGGAATAAGCAGGTATAGAAAATGACTGACTGACATTATATTAAGAAATATATTATATTAAATATAAAAAATAAAAATAAAAAGGCCCCAAACACAAAGGCCTAGAATAGTTTGGTAATCTTGCATTTGTACTGTTAATAAAGGTAATATTTCTTTAAATTTGCCTTAGTTTGTTGGGTTGGAGGAAAGCTGAAGGTGTAAAATAAAAACTGTACATTAGAAAAAGTGTCCATTACTCCTGTTCCTGCTAATCACAGCCAACATGAGTGGCACCTCTCTGATATTTTTACAATTTTAGTAATTACATAGTTGGCTGCCTAACATTTGGCAGCTGATACAGTTGTAAGTGGAGATTTATGTGGTGCATCTGTGCTGCAACACAGCAGAAATGTAAATATTCAAACTGTATGAGATGTTATACAACCTATGAGACACTTGTGAAACCACTGCAAGTTTCCATTAACTCTCCAACACATGAATAAACCAACATAAAGGAGACATTCAAATATAAAACAGATTATAAGATAATAACAGTATGGGGGACCATTCTTTTGTATTCAGAGGCCAGAGGTCATGTGGGAAATACATGTTGAATCATGTATCAAAATGTAAGTTCAATCAAAGTCTAAAAACAATGTGAGGCCATTTCCTCCTGTTTTATATTACAGGCCAGTTCAGTTCTTCCCCACATTGAACTAGAAATATTCACTTATTTTACTGTCACCTTAGGTTATGGGTTGTAACCCTAAAACATACCAGATAGTTTAACACTCTTAAAAAAGTTTTTAAAAAAGTAAAAAAATGCTATCAACAAGTTTCATGTTCTAGGTGGGTTATATATTTAAAATTTATCATTTTTTTTGGTTACACCATTTGACAATTAGTGTGAAAAAATATACAAATGGACTTTTAAATAACAAGAAACCAACATGAACACACAATGTACAATTACAGACCTGATGAATGCTTCTTAAAACTGTATTTTTAAAAAGTTAAAAGTTTAAAAGTTTTTGACTTAATCATCTTGCCAAACATTATTTGTCACTGACCCTTAGACTAATTTTATGGATTTCAAAGTAATTTGATGCATTTATGTAATAATAGTAATAATATTAGAGTTGACCGACACACTGAAAATGACATGCTTTTTCTGTCAATTGAAGAATTTTTGAAGAGGCTAGCACATCAAGAATAAAACATTTAAAAAAAATCTTTTCCTTGTACTAAATTTGTACCTTTCTATTCTATTCAAAACTTTAAAAAAATCCCAGAAAATGAGAATAAATTAAAACACCTGTAAAATAAAACTGTGCCTCTAGACTACAGGTACTGAGGTGAGCTGCTGGTCGAGGATCTGCACCTGCCCTCCTGCACCCTGCAGAGTCCACGCTGCAGCAACATGTGACCTGAGCCCAACACACCCATCAGCTCCACTTATCTACATGTAGTAACAGAGGAACTGTTGTTGCATAACCTGTTGCCTAAAGCAGCAGCAGCAGCCCACACTGAGCAGTGTGTACTCTTCACACACAGAGAACCTTCACTCTCTCTTTGTTCACTCACACATGACTGACTGCAGGCCAACACCAACATTATCCATCACATTTGCCTCCTCCTGTGTTAAACTCTTTTCTTCTATATTAATGTGCCGTAGTCCACAAAGCCGGTTGTTGGAAAAAAAAAAAGAAAGAAATCATTTCTTCGGTCAACTCAGCTGTCATCCTGTCACAGGTGAGTCACTGTTCACCAAGTGTCAGGTCACCGTCAGTTTGATTTATCTGTCGAGTCTTAAGGTCTCACCTCTACCAGGCTGCAGCTGTTTTCTAGCCGCAGCATGAATGCTGCAGGTCTCTGCAGGATCCTTGTCCCTACTGGTCCCTCTGAATGCAATTCATCATCAGAGCTGGTGAACAAGATTTTGAGTATAATAATGGTTTAATAAGGAGTTGTTCTTATCTGAATCTGAATTGACTGGTGATTCATACAGTGGGGAAAACAAGTATTTGAACACCCTGCTATTTTGCTATTTCTCCCACTTAGAAATCATGGAGGGGTCTGAAATGTTCATCGTAGGTGCATGTCCACTGTGAGAGAGATAAACTAAAAAGAAAAATCCAGAAATCACAATGCATGATTTTTTAACAATTTATTTGTGTGATATAGCGGCAAATAAGTATTTGAACACCTGAGAAAATGAATGTTAATATTTGGTACAGTAGCCTTTGTTTGCTATTACAGAGGTCAAACGTTTCCAGTATTTTTTCACCAGGTTTGCACATACTGCAGGAGGGATCCTGGCCCACTCCTCCACACAGATCTTCTCTAGATCAGTCAGGTTTCTGGGCTGTCGCTGAGAAACACGGAGTTTGAGCTCCCTCCAAAGATTTTTGATTGGGTTCAGGTCTGGAGACTGGCTGGGCCATGCTAGAACCTTGATATGCTTCTTACGGAGCCAGTCCTTGGTTTTCCTGGCTGTGTGCTTTGGGTCGTTGTCGTGTTGGAAGACCCAGCCACGACCCATCTTCAATGCTCTGACTGAGGGAAGGAGGTTGTTCCCCAAAATCTCACAATACACGGCCCCAGTCATCCTCTCTTTAATGCAGTGCACTCGTCCTGTCACATGTGCAGAAAAACACCCCCAAAGCATGATGCTACCACCCCCATGCTTCACAGTAGGGATGGTGTTCTTCGGATTGTACTCTTCATTCTTCTTCCTCCAAACACGCTTAGTGGAATTATGACCAAAAAGTTCTATTTTGGTCTCATCTGACCACAAAACTTTCTCCCATGACTCCTCTGTATCATCCAAATGGTCATATGCAAACTTAAGACGGGCCTTGACATGTGCTGATTTAAGCAGGGGAACCTTTCGTGCCATGCATGATTTCAAATCATGACGTCTTAGTGTATTACCTACAGTAACCTTGGAAACGTTGGTCCCAGTTCTTTTCAGGTCATTGACCAACTCCTGTCGTGTAGTTCCGGGCTGATTCCTCACCTTTCTTAGAATCATTGAGACCCCACGAGGTGATATCTTGCATGGGGCTCCACTCCGATTGAGATTGACCGTCATGTTTAGCTTCTTCCATTTTCTAATGATTGCTCCAACAGTGGACCTTTTTTCACCAAGCTGCTTGGCAATTGCTCCGTAGCCCTTTCCAGCCTTGTGGAGGTGTACAATTTTCTCTCTTGTGTCGTTGGACAGCTCTTTGGTCTTCGCCATGTTACAAGTTAAAGTCTTGCTGATTGTATGGGGTGGACAGGTGTCTTTATGCAGCTAATGACTTCAAACAGGTGCATCTGATTAAGGATGATACATAGAGCGCAGGTGGACTTCTAATGGGCGGACTAACAGGTCCTTCAGGGTCAGAATTCTAGATGACACACAGGTGTTCAAATACGTATTTGCCGCTATATCACACAAATAAATTGTTAAAAAATCATGCATTGTGATTTCTGGATTTTTCTTTTTAGTTTATCTCTCTCACAGTGGACATGCACCTACGATGAAAATTTCAGACCCCTCCATGATTTCTAAGTGGGAGAAATAGCAAAATAGCAGGGTGTTCAAATACTTGTTTTCCCCACTGTATCTAAGGAAATTAAATATTCCTGATGCCAGTGGTCTCTGTTAAAACATGTCTCTGATCATCATGAAGCACATCCTGTAGCCACCACCCAAACTCTGGCACAGGAGTTGAGTTTTACTATTGTTTTCATTCATTTAAAAGGAGAAGAAAAGAAGGGAAACACCAGCAGCAATGAGGCGGCTAACAAGCCTGTAAGGAACCCCGACCTCAACTCAAGAAAAACAACACTAAAAGATAAACTGCAGGTCAACGTGACACAATAATTTCAGGAAAAGTCAAGTGTTCGTCTGTGAGGGTCAAGTTTGAGTCTTAACTGGTTAATTACTGTAGCTAGTTAGGAACTTTTAGTGTTGTTCTTTGACAATAAAGTCAACAACTCAAGAAACCTTCAGGCTTTTTTTCAATTAATTTTTGAAGAAGCAAATACTCGATTAATTGAGAACAAAAAATCAATAAATTAATCAAAATTATACCAAGTATATTTTTCTACAATATAAAAAACGCATATCTGTGGAGTGTGTGAGCTCTGGCTGCAGATATTGTGACATCTGGAATTTGTTTTATCATCTTGCAGAGCTCAAAGGTCAGAGTAGCAACAGCCACTTTTAGGCTTATTATTTTTGTTCTAAACGTGGAATGCTAACAGCAGAGTGCAGAGGGAGGCGGAGGCGTCTCTGAATCACAGGGCCGCGGCTACAACAGTAACATGCCTGTCATTCCTGCACTGAAAAGGAGAGTAGAGACGACAGACCTGAACCAGTCCGGACACTAAACAGCTCGAGGACAATTGTTACCACACAGACCAGTTCCTACAGTACACAGCAGCTCTGACAAGGGCACACTGCTCAGTTTAGTAATACTGACACTCAGCCAGATTTGTCATGTTGTGTTTGTTTCATGTTAATCAATGTGGTCTTCCTGGTCATATTTGACTTTATATTTATATATTTGAAGACTCATCATAAAAACTGTGATAATGCATATACATATATATTATATATTTTAATCAACATAACTTCTTGTGAACATTACAAGTTTTGAACTTCTATATGTTATTTATGGTCCGTATGTGTCATTGATCTGAACTGATAGGTCTTGAATTCAAGTTCTGAAAAACACAAATTCTGGATTATTTTGACTATAATAAATAATCAGATAGAACATAGACTACTGTTTATCACAGAATACTTTGGGTCAAAGTTACCAAGGACATTTGTTTTGAAACAAAGAATGTTTATACAGTCACAAAAAGTAAAACCTGTTGTGTTCAAGGTCATAAGTGACCGGAGAAGATTTTAATTGTTTACAATGAAAATGATCCCAAAACTACACTTGACAATTTCATGATATTTCAAGTCATGTCTTCATACATTGAAGAACAACAGGAACAATAAAATTACAATGTTCATCAGATTCATCAAATATAGAATCAAGAGCCTCACTATGTAATCAAATGGAGATGTACCCAAGTTCAATTTCATAACATTTTATGTAAATTAATAATTAATTTATTTATTTTTTGTGCTAAAATCCTCTTTGTGGACAAAGGCATGGCATGTTTTTCAGAGACAAAACCTTTGAAATGGTCAGATTTGACAGGGAACACAACATGAGGGTTAAATCCATCAGAATGATGACAATGATCACAAAAAATGGCACCGCTGACCAGGTTTTATCTGCCAGTAACCTGCAGATGCTACATTCCTGTGATCCTCTGCAGCTCGTACTGATGTGTAGAATGTGTGAGAGGACGAAGACGGAGAGGAGAGTGAATTAGAGCAGAGAAGAGCTTGTATGTGTGCATGTCTATGTAAAGCAGACTGACCCCCCCAGGGATTTTTCACCGGGCTGGTTCCAGGCCTGGCTTGGAGCTGGACCCTGACTTAGCACCAGTTCTTTGGTTATCCAGAGCCTCAGCACTGGAAAACTGGCTCCAGAGTGACACCAATTCTTTGCAAAATCGCTTACGCCAGCAGCTGAGGGCGGGTTATCATGAAGCCCAATATGGCTCATTCATAAAATTCTGACATGATCCTGTAGCGATTTAGGACAAAGGGATGACAGGAGAATTACGATAACTGAATAATAACTGAAATCATTAATGAAGGGGCTTAAATGTGAGAATTGGCTGCTTTGTGCTACCAGAAGTTTTTTCAGTAGATGGTTTGTTCATACACAAATAGTTTCTCACAGTGTTTCCAGGACAAGAGGTGGAATGATCTGGTTTTATTTTACTTCTACAGGCTATAGTACAGTGTCCAACATTCAATACTTCACCTCTTCACCATGTCAGGATGTGTGTGTGTGTGTGTGTGTGTGTGTGTGTGTGTGTGTGTGTGTGTGTGTGTGTGTGTGTGTGTGTGTGTGTGTGTGTGTGTGTGTGTGTGTGTGTCAGCGTGTGAGCCAGCTCTCAGGATTTTGTAACACTAGAGGTTGTTATCGGGGGGGAGAGGAGTCACCTTACCACCCACCTCTTTGTGGGAGTCTGTTCTCACTGCAAACATCTCCTGATGATTAAGTCATTTCTGCTGCAGTTTGTCAGAGCAGCAGCAATATTTCAACCTAACATCTTCACCTCAACCTGCTTTCAGTATTTTCCAAAATGTCATTTCACCTCAAACCTTCCTCCTGTAACATGCTGAAATATTTCTTATTTAAAAACACTTTACATAAAACAACACCTGTGCCAAAAGAAGTCAGAAGTCTCAGGAATTTGCTGCTCCAGGCAAAGATAGAGTCCTGTGACCCCTAAAAAAATCACCATGTGTCATATTTAAATGTCAGTTTTTACCGGTATTAACCCTCATGTCCCCTTCTGGCATTTTTGTACATTTCAACTTCAACTTCCACTTTTTTTGTTGACCTGTTGATCATTTTGGCTGTGTTACAGAATTTGTCATTTAGTCTTACATATCTTCTCTACTCTCTGGACAAATGGTGCACCCTTTCAACACCTTCGTGGCAATAAAATCATCATACATCAATATTTTTTATTGCATTTTTCATAAATCTTTTGAACAACTTATTACCTGATCAATACTGAAATAAACCTAATGAAATAATTCAAATAGATAAACTGGCATCTAAAAGGTTAAAATCCTAAAAATGACTGAATGTTTGGTAGTTTTGAGCAGGAAAGAAGTTGTTTAAGATATTTAGGAGGAAAAAAAAGCAGAAGAAAAATACTGATGTATGATGAATTTACAGCAGTTTGTTTGTGAGAGGACTTTTGCCAAGAAGGTGTCAAAAGGGTGCAAATTTTAGGCAAGGATGAGGGTCAATAAACATGTGCTATAGTGTGTTTATCAGCAGCAGACCGTGGAGCAGATGTGCATACAGATGTGAGAAGATAAAAATCTAAGAATATAAACAGCTTTATATGGCAAACCTGAACATCAGGATAGAAAGCCTAAAATAGCTGGTGACGAAAGTGAATAATGACAACTACTGAGTCATTTTACGGAGGTATAGAGGTATAAGAATGTTATTTATGCCCCTTTAAATAAAGCTAAGTGATCATATTTTAACAGATTTACACAGTTTTGATGACAAACTACTGAAACTGTAAACATGTGACATCTCCCTCAATGCCCTGTAATTAAACCCTTAACATACACCACAGAGGGGAGGAGCCTGTCAGCAGACACCACCAAAAAAAACTATTAGAGCAGGAGTTCCGCAAAGTCAGATTCCCTGCAGCAGACGAAAGAAAACACGAAACACAAGAGTCAAAACAGCAGCATTTTGTTGTGTTTTATGAAAGGTCATGATGTACAGGCTTCATCCAAACATGTCCATCAACAGCTGTCCTGCTCAGGAACAACCTCACACCTTCACTGAGCTCCTGCCGTTCTTCTCTCACCAGAGGATTTTTCTGAGAGCAGTATGGCTTTGACCTTTGACCTTACTCTAAATGAAATGTGTTCATAATGCCAGACATCTTGAAGATTCTTCTCGCTGCTGTTGCAACAAAAACTTAAATGCTGTGAAATGTAAACTGTGTCTGATCTGCAGATGGACGTTATGTTGCCACAACAAACTCCCTGAGGCTCAAAAAACTCAATTATGTGCAAATTATAAAACAACTGAAACTTAATGTTTTCATTATTGACTAATCTGAAATTTTCTTCTAAGCCTGTGGTGCACAAGCTGGGGGTTGATTCCCCCATAAGGAGATACTGGAATAACCAAAGGAGATGAGAACATACAGAAAAAAAACTAAGTGAGTTTTAGATGCAAAATGTAGATTTGTTTTCAAGATTGCTTTTACGTTTAGCTTTATTTTGTGTGGATCTCTGTATTTTACCTTCTAGAGCTTTTACAAGTTATTCAGATAAAAGTCAGGCTGAGGGAATGTCTGTCAGTCCTCAAATAGCAGAGGTCAAAAAGCAGAGCCTCCCTAACACTCAACAGTACTTCAGCTATCAATGCACACACACACACACACACACACACACACACACACACACACACACACACACACACACACACACACACACACACTCGACCACTAGGTCTGCGTTTTTTTGTTTTAGACAAGAAGCTACAATTTATAAAAGGATGTCAAACTGAGATCCAGCAACACCAACCTTCAAAATAACTACTGCTACCTTAAGAAATCCAGAAATGGCAAAAGAAAAATTTAAAGAACCGTAGGAGTACGCTAAACAAACTACCCTCCTCCATTCCCATAGGAAAACTAAGTTTTGGAGAGATGGAGGAACATGGAGTAACCGGTTTCATCTGACTGTGTCTTCACCGAACAATAAAATCATCAAAAGACTTCTTCTGCCTCATTGAGAAAGCTGACGAGCACATTACTGTCTGAAGTCCCAAAACAAGACTGAACACATGCCAGAGAGGTGGAGGGAAAAGACAATTAAGCTGCAGCAATGACTCAAGTAACTCAGCAGAGGATTCACGTCACACACAAATACACACACAAGTCTTTACTCCTCACACACATATATAAATATTTGTTTCTCAAAAGAAGAAGAAGGAACTTAACTTCAGCTTTATGACTCTACTGATACTGAGAAGCGTCTCGCTGCATTTTCAGTCGACAATCAAATATGCAAAACTGTGAGAACACGTATTCTGCTGTGCAAAGGTCCCTTTGCTGTGTTTGCTGAGAAGCTTCTTTAATAGATTATTTTAAATGTGGCGATATATAAATTAATAGGATGTTGTTATGATTTGAGCATTTAGATTGATATAGAAACATACTGCTAACTGTTGATAACAATTTGAGTTGATTATTTTATGGATATTTGAAGATAGACTATGATTTTATTTGCTGTGATGATTAAAGCTGTTGGAGTAAAAGAACAAGAAAGTAATGACAGATATTTGCAAAATAAAGACAAAATACAAACTTTCCTGTTTTAAAGAATCTTTGTAGCCATTTGAGTATAGATTTAGGAGTTTACTATGTGCACCTGAATGCACCATGAAGTCCCTTGTTTTTACTTAGGTCACTGCCTCTTTTCTTTGTTTTGTAAATGTTAAAAACTTAAACTGTTTAAATTGTGATAGATTTTTCACAACTAAAATAAACACTTCAACTGTTAAAGAAAATAATCATTAATCACAGCCCTAAAGTGACAAGTTAATAACTTTGGTGATTGAAAATGGTTACTTTCATTTAAGACAGATGCTATTTCAAAGATTTTCTCATCAGACTATGATGCTGTTGATGAGGATGTGCTACAACAAGAAGCAGAGTCTAACATCAGTTGTCATTGTGATTACCGAGCATTTGTAATGCATCAGAGGGTAACTCAGGTCATGTCGAGACAAACAACATCAAAGCACCACCATGACCACCAAACTTCCTTGTTTTGCCAACACCTACATGACGCTGAGGTTTCAAATTAAAGGAATGCTCCCACGCATAGCTGAGGAGTCTGGGAAGTAACGAGCCACACCCCAATTAGCCAGCCACCTTAAATGGTTAGTCAGTGCAGAGAAGGCTGAAGGTCCATGATTATAACACCGAGCTGTTGCAACAATGCGGAGGCAGGGCAGAGGGTGGAGCTGCACACAGAGCATGCGTCGTCGCCTACGGCTCAAACTGAGGAGGCTCTTTTTAGACACTGGTTATGCCTCTGTTGTTTCACACCATTCCATGTTTGGGGCTACTAGATGATGGGTGTGTCAGCACCAACACACAGGCTCAGCACTCAGTCTGCAGTTTTCCATGTCTTTGTCTCTCAGTTTGCTCCGTGTACTGAAAACCATGAATCCTTCAGAGGGCACCAACCACACTGCAGAACTTAAGACACTTACAACCGTCCTTTTAAATGTTAAAAATGAGAAGGAGATGGAGAGCGTGAGGGGTAAAAACAGCTCAGCTCATTCAGTTATGTTGTTACAAACTTGCCACAAACTTGGTACCAGAGAGTTTGTCTCTCCTAAAAAGGTTTTAAAAAGTTAAAAACACATGCTATTAATGGACTAATAAATGACAAGAAATCAACATCAACACAAAATGTACATTTTAAGGAGTTTTTGACTTCCTCATCTTGCCAAACATTATTTGTCACTGACCCATTTACTAGAGGCAGAAAACAACGTCACTTAACATTTGTAGGTCAGAGGACATTCACACTCTTAGACTAAACCGTATTTGCTTGAAAAATTGAAGTTCTGTGATGTTTAGGATACATATAACCAGAGCTGGGGATTGAAACTATGTTCTGGTGTAAGGGCAGCAAGCTGAGCTGCTACAAACATTTGATCAGCTTGTGTTTCTAATGGTTTAAGATCCAGACCAGGGTTTCCCACAGTGGTTTGTAGGGGAGGCAGCCACCTCTAAAACAAATAGCCCCACCTCGACTGCATCCCTCCAAAAAAACAAAACAAAAACATTCCGCGTCCCTCTCTCAAGAACCACATGCTAATCCATTAGCCAGTTTAACTGCTGCTTCATTTCCCCCTCATCTACAGCTTATACCTACTAAACTACATCACATCACAACACGTCTTCTTCCTTTATTTTATAAAATCAATCAGCATCTTCAATGATGGTTACGAGCAGTCAGCCAGAAGAGTTTTATATATCCTGTCACCTCATCCTCCACATACACAATTCAATATATTCCTGTTATCTGTTTAATGTCATACTCAATTTTTCCTGTTCAAATGTATTATTTCAATCCTATGTACACTTCATCTATTGCACACCTGTCCGTCCTGGAAAATGGATCCCTCTTCTGTTGCTCTTCCTGAAGTTTCTTCCATTTTTTTCTCCCTGTTAAAGGTGTTGTTTTTTTTTACCTTTTTCTTGTACGATGTGAGGGTCTAAGGATGGGGTTGTTGTGTTGTATAACCTGTGAAGCCCATTGGGGTGAATCTGTGATTTGTGATTTTGGGCTATACAAATAAAATTGAATCGAATTGAATTGAGCTATTTGCCCAGGCTGCCACTAATCAGCTGTTTGTTTGTTTTTTAAGATTAAATGTTTGCTTTTTGTATACTTAAATCTCAACATCATTTGCATTTATTTAGCAATTTGTGAATCAGATCACAAGTTAAGTAGATGAAAAAATACTGACATAATTAAGGCAACTCGTGTACCAGTGGGCATATACTAAGAGAAGGACACATAGTTGTATGGCTGCCAGTATCTGTGTGTGTGTGTGTGTGTGTGTGTGTGTGTGTGTGTGTGTGTGTGTGTGTGTGTGTACTTGCCTCCTCAGCATTTGGCTCTGGACTCTTAATGGGACTGGATGACTGGCTGAACACTGAGGAGGACTGTCTGCTGGTGCTCTGGAATATGAAATAAGAAGAGGAGACCATCAGAAATGGACGGGGACACGCACGCACGCACGCGCACACACACACACACACACACACACACACACACACACACACACACACACACACACACACACACACACACACACACACACACACACACACACACACACACTCCACAGCATCAACTTTATTCTTCCAGAAAATGATTTAAAACCATGTTAAACATCCTCAATGAATGCCTTTTTAAGTCTTTACTGCAAAGTTGATAAACATGTCTGCACTGTTGGACCAATAAGCACTTAAAGATCAATCTATAAAAAAAGTTTAAATAAAACTGCTTCCTCCTGCAGTAAATCATGCCGGATAGAGATGATTTTTTTTTCTCTGCAGAACACTAATATCAATTCAGAAATAGATAGAAAAACATGTTTCACTTCTGATTCAGCTGGGTGGAAGCACCATAAACACTGTGACTCCTTTTATAAGAGCAATATTGTACACAGGGTAATAACCATAATGACCTTAAGGCATTCATGACAAAATGTTATCAAATATGGACTCATATTGACTCTCTGACAGACAAGTCAAGATTGGCTTCCATGAAATTTAACAAAAAACTTTTAATTATTAATTTATGACCTAATCAAATTCCTGATCTGACCTGATATACCATAAAAATGTTGGCTGGAATCTTTACTCGAAATCTGTTATAAGAGAATGTTTGTTACTGAAGTTGTTTGGTTACACAAAAAACAAATGACTGTATTGTCAGTGTAACAATGGTAAAACAAAGAAATAGTGAAAAAGTGACTGATTATCTGGCCTAAGGGTGTATAGATTGAGAACAGAATTGGACCGATGATTGAGCCTTGTGGTACACCATATGCTTCAACAATCAAGCAGATAAGAATAGTGTATTTAAATTTGTATTTAAATACAATATTGTATTTAAATGTATCTTAATTTTCTTGAGTTAAAATATAATAAAAAAAGAATAGTGACTGAGAAACACTTGAACCTTATGTCACATGATGCAACTTTAAGCACCATGTGGCAGCACAACAAGAATTTAAACAATTCTACTGACTTCTGACACTTTTTACCATTTGTCTCCAGGTTCCTGTTACATCGTCTAAATGGTATTACATCACCTGGCAGACTAACTCTAATACAATGTTCAACATGTCAAGTATTGTTGCTACTTGTCCCTCTAACCAGATGCAATTCTGAAAACATTTAAAATATCACAAATTGAATCAGTACCATAGAAAATTAATTTGGCTGAGGTAAGTGGATTTATCGTCAACTTGCCCTGTAAAATGCAGTTCACCGGAATTGCATCTAAACCCCAAATTGTGGCTCACAATATCAAGTACAGTAAGAAATGATCTTGTCACTGATGGGTAAATTCAGTAGTAGTTCAGCAATAATCAATAGGCATGAGCTCAAAGGTCACATTGCAATGTTCAACAATGAACTAAACAGTCAGGTGAGCCACATACACAATGTGTGTCGTTAAATGTAAGTTGGGTGAGTCAGACCGGGTGTGGCACCACTTCTCTATCAAACCTGTTATGCCCATTGAGCTGAGAGCAGATACTCAAACAGCAGATGAAATCAGTTTGAATTACTAAGGTGTTAGGATGAAAAGAAGCCAAAAGGAAGGTCAAGAGGAAGTGTTGATAGTATTCTGCTGCAAAAAAATGCATTAAATTAAGGAGAGAAGTTTGAAGCACAGTATATTTCCAACAAAGAAAACTACAGGAAGTAGAAGAGGAAAATGTGGGAGAGCAGATATTATTCAAAAAGACCTTGTGTAAACCTTCCAAAGAGGCAAAGGGCGAGACGTTCAGGAAGCGGTTATTTCTGTGAGCAGGGCAGTGAGGGGCTGGTGCCTCATAAAAGTGATCAATGAGGAAGAAGAGTTAGATAAAGCAGTGTTGTGTGTTGAGTGTTGGGTGAACATGTTCACAGGTGACAAACCCTGAGGCCTCAGCTCTGTTTGTGTGGATCAGCAGAAATATGCAGTTACTAAACCTGCAGTGACACTGGCAAGGATTCATGAAGCTGGAACCATTAATACATTAGTAAAGTAGATTTTAAATAAATACTGCCGCGTGTTTGAAATTGTTCAATCCATAGAGAAATGCCTATATCCTACAGCCTATATTCAGCTGTCAGGACTTCTGCAAAGTTGTGATGTCACAACTCTACACTCACTACTATACTCACAACTATACACAAGTACTAAATAAGATAAATTTGTTAAATGCTTTAGTGTTTGATTTATGACTTAAATTAGGAAGTAGCTTCACAGAATAAGAAAACAACAAGTATATGAAACTTTTGACACTCAATGGGCAAATTTCAATTATGCAGAAGCAATCTTGATATAAGATAGCAGAAGAAGCAGCCGTATCTATGGAACCTACTTTTTTACCTTTATTGTAGCTTTGGGGCATTTTTAGCCAATATTTACTGAGAATACTTAATAAATATATTTAGTGAGTATATTCACTGAGGATATTTGCTGATGATATTTACTAAGTATATTCAGTGAGGATATTTACTGAGGAGTTCAGGAGAGGGATGTTAAAGATGGATCACATCTGGTTTTTCAGAAACACCACAATTTACTGCTAAAAACTATGTTAGTGGATGATTCCTACCACTTTAAGTCACAATATGTAACATTTCCTCAATCAAAATGTTTAAACCTATGTTAAAATTTTGAGTTGTGTACTTTCACTATCCAATTTTTTAAATGAATTTAGTCTTAATGAGGCGCATGTCAGTGTCTTATGCTCAGTGTTGTGGTTGTTTGCCTGAAGCCGTCATGAATTTACTTTTTATCCAGTTTACGATTTACTTGTTTACATCTTAGTTATGTTTTAACTATCTTTAACAGAATGAGGGAATCAGTCAGTCATCAGACGTCTGGATATGAGACCATCAACAGCAATAAGCAGAGCAGACAGCGTTGCAGTTCAGCATTAGCTCAGGTAGCAGTAGTGAACAACATCAGAGAAACAGATATTTTATGCCTAATATGTCCTTTTTTGTTTCCTTCATCTGTCTGTTCTTCAAAGTCAGTGCAGTGTTCTGTGTGGAAAGTGTCAGCTCAGCCTTCTGTCCATCATGTCCGCCTGTTTATTTCTGATCATAGACTGTGAAAATTCAAACCGCAGTGTCAGAAATAATAAGTCGATGCCATATGGGCGACATGCTTATACTGCTCATATTCTTCTGTAGAAGCCTCATACTGCAGCCTCAATCTAATGAGATATTCTGTAGGACATGTAACGCCTGAGTGTGATCTGTAACTGATTATTGATGCTCCAGGTGGAGGTAGAGATGGATGATGACATTTAACAAGAGTGCAAACAAATCAGGAAGTCATTCAAATATGCATTTGGGTCAGTGTCAAAAATATCATGTGGTGTAACCCTAAAAACTTGGTACCAGATAGTTAAACTCTCTTAAAAAGGTTTTAGAAAATCATATCAAGTAGTTTTATATTTTAGGTAGATTATATATTTAAAATTTATCACTCCTTTTTTGGTTACACCATGACATTTCTTGTAAAAAAAAAAATAAAAATCACACAAAATTGTGTTTTGTAAAAAAAAAAAAAAAAGATACAAATGACTTTTAATATAACAAGAAACCACACTTTCACAAAGTAACTTCTAATTATATGTGACATAAGTCAACTATTGGGCCCTACACCTGCGGAAGTTGATTTTAGGTCTTCAGTGATTAGTTGCCCACTGTTGAACTAATCACTGATTAAAAATCGATTCATTTGAATTCTGAGAGGATTATTCGCTTTGTATCCAATGTGTCTGAGGTGAAAAAAAAGAAACATTTGAGGACATCATCTTGAGCTTGAGGAAACATTGATCCATGTTTTTTTCTGATATTTTACAGACTAGACAAACTTTCATGCTTCAAAGGACACATCAAGCAAATATGTACTGATTTATCGCAGAGATAAAAGTGAAACAATTGCCAGTGTGAACAGTGTAATATTTGTTTTAATAAACTGGAATGGAGAAGTTTGATGGATTACCATGGTTACATAAAGTTTTGATGCTATTATGTGTTCAGAAAACCTCATTTTTAAGACACACAACATTACCTGACACAAGAAAATATATTCTCAAGTGGTTTATTTATATATTAAGATTTTAGACTTTAAAGTTAGGATGTAAAACCCTTAATTTGATTCCATTTGAAGTTGTATGAGATGCAGAGGTTGTACGATTCTCACCTCCAGCTGCTGCTGGTACAGCAGGTCTGACTCCTGGCTGGAGACGCTCAGGTGCTGCAGACCCTGGAGACTCTGCAGGTAAACAGGAGACACCACCGGAGACACCATCTGCTGCATCACCGGCTGCTGGATCACCGGCTGCTGCATCAGGTAGTAGGACTGCTGCTGCTGGACGGTTTGGACCGGGACCAGGTACCGGACCGTCTCGTAGTTTCCGTTTAGCGTATACGGCAGCGGGGACACGGAGCCGGCGGAGATCACCTGGCGACTCACTGGCTCCGGGGAGGCAACGCTCACCGTCCGGTAGCTCGTCGTGGTCTTTTGACTCGAGTGGACACTAGACATGTTTGTTTTTTATCAGCTCAGACTCCCCCCAAAAAACACAAAACACCGACAGAGACAGAAAGAGAAAAAGGTTGTAACTTTTGACGCGGAGCAGAACCGAGCCCGCTTCCAGCGGCGCTTCCTACTCTGCGCGGCCGGGTGAAGTGGAGGAAAGTCCGGATAGGTAGTGGAGTCCTTCCGAGGACAGGAGAGCCAGACCCGGAGGGAGGAGCTGTCTCTGCATCAGGAGAGGGGAGGACCGGGAACCGGGAAGGACTCACGGCTGAGCGGTTGGAGCAGGTGTCCACCAGTAGGTGGCGGTAATACATAATTAAGATGGAGGGCAGCCGCCGTAAAATCAACAGGAAGAAGAGTCTTGTAGTCGCGGACCTGATGAAAATCTCGCGAGATTTGGTTGTGAGCTGGACGCAGAAGAAGAAGTGAAGGCGCTGCGGGGAAAATTAAAATGTCTGCTCCGAAAACCATCCCGAAAGATGCTCAGGTAACTTTATTGCAACAGAGGGAGACGGGTTTAGTCACCGAGCTGCTTTTAGAATAAATCTCGATCCTTGTTTTTGTTTCCATCAGCAACCGGTGCGACAAACGTCAGCTAGCATGTAGGGTAACATTCACAACAATAACCACCAGCTAGCACTTTAGCTTAGCCGGAAGAGGGTTTGGATGTCACAGAAGTGATTTAGTTCATTTTGTCTCAGAGTTTCTTAATATTTATCTTTAGTATGAACTGACGCTGCATTTTAAAATGCACGATAGCATGCACGTCACATTAGCTTGATCAAAAAGTACGAAACACCGTAAACTGACTCCATAGGTGTTACGGTAAAACTGCTGCTCAACGACTTATATGTAAACATTAGTAAGCAGCACCTATAGCTGAAACTAACGAGTATTCTCATTATCGATTATTCCTGGTGAATTTATAGACAGTCAGTCTGTTAATTGATGAAATAATCAACACGTATCTATTATATAATAATAAATAATAATGAAATATTAACATGTCTGTGGTGATATGTGTTCTGATTAATTATAACCGTGTTTGGCAGGTGATGATCCAGATCCTGAAGGACATGGGGATCACAGAGTACGAACCCAGAGTCATCAACCAGATGTTGGAGTTCACCTACAGTGAGTGAACATCTGCTTCTAGTTTGTGGATGAAGCCCTGGACTTCCCATGGCTTGTTGTTTATATGCATCTTGCAGAATACAAACTTTCGGACACACTTTTTCAATGTCAATTAAAAATGTATGACACAGAAATGCTTCTGAGAAGTTGCAACCAGGAAAATGTTAGCTTTTTTTAAATTAATAAATTATTATTTGATCATCAAAATAGTTGCAGATTATTTTCTGTTGATCAACTGATTATTGCAACTCTATAAATTTCCCTTCTCTGGAAGATGAACTTAAAGTCTTGTCTCATCAAATGGAAGCACTAAAAGACACAAATGTTCTCATCACAGGATATGTGACGACTATCATCGAGGACGCAAAGATTTACGCCACACATGCCAAGAAGTCCAACGTGGATGCTGACGACATCAAACTTGCCATCCAGTGTCGCATGGACCAGTCGTTCACCTCCCCGCCACCGAGAGATGTAAACCTCCTCATGTTACTGTCCACCATGATCATACTGAGGGAGACAATATTCATAGATAACATCTATTAAGTAAAATAAAGGCTTTTGAGTTTCATTCACCTTTATATGTAGATTTTTTCAGCATCACAGTTTCACTCCCAGCAGCAGTTTTTGATTTTAAGGTTTGTTTTTGTTTTAAAATGCTGAACTTTCTACTCTGCTGTGTTCAGTTCCTGTTGGAGGTTGCGAGGCAGAAGAACATGACTCCTCTGCCACTGATCAAACCCTACACCGGACCCCGGCTCCCTCCAGACCGCTACTGTCTGACCGCTCCCAACTACAGACTCAAATCTGTACAGAAGAAGGTCAGAAGGCCTCTGATTTCCTTCATCTCCTCAGATTCCTTTCTCTATTCTGTTTTATACCCTGGTTCTGATCTTTTTCTCCTTCCAGGTTTCATCGTCTGCTGGGAGGATAACGGTTCCCCGCCTCAGTGTCGGCGCCGTCTCCAGCAGACCAAGCACGCCAACCCTCGGTGAGTCTATCATTTGCCATCTGGTCCAGAAACAGAGCTGCATGTTTTGGTTCACTTCATATTTTGGTGTTTCATTCAGTCCTGGGGTAAAGCATCTGTGTGTGAGTGAATACTGGATCTGTTTTCTCCACAGGAACCCCATCTGTCCAGTCCATCACCACTAAAGTGGGAACTCCCGTGTCTCTGACAGGTCAGAGGTTCACCGTGCAGATCCCACAGCCCTCCCAGACGGCCACCACCAAAACCAGTAAGAACCAGTTTAATATTCCAGTTCAACACTTACACCATCTCCACTGAAGTTCACTGCAGAGGCTATTGATGACATTTGTTTTGGTCACTTAAGCCACAGGCCTTTTTAGTTTTCCTGCTAGAAACGATAATAAATATAGAATATCTCTACAACCACAAAAGTTATTGTATTTAAACCTGGTATCAAAATAAATCTACAACATGTGAAGTGACTACAAAAGAGTCTGAATCAATTTATGTTGCTGTGACAGAGCAGATAATCTGGAAAGAAAACGTGAAATAAACTAATTAATCTGCAATGCAAAGTTCAATGATTAGTAAGAGTTCAAAGATCAAGTATTTTTCCATAGAAATCCCACTGAGTATCGTTCCAGAACATGAAGAATATATTCTGTACGATGTTTAAAAAGGAGATTATAAGGGAGCCAATTAAATAATCACACAAACAGCTCAAATCTAAATTAAATATAAAAATAGTTGGTAGTTGCAGCCCTACTACTGATATTTATATTATATTGTTTTCTTATTGTATTAATGTGGATATTGACAGTATATATTGATATTGTAACAATAACATTGTTTTACTACAGATAAAAATAATTTTAGTGTTGTAGCTGAGGTTTTCTCATGTGATTATATGAATAAAACTGAATGTTGCCCCTATATCAGGGAGTTTCGTTTAACAGGTTAAATATGAAGCATAAACAAGCAGCCTTAATTTGAATGCATTTATTTATTTTTTTTATTTTAGCTTAGCAAGTATAAAAAATATGTGATTATATTCTAATATAAACCAATTAAAACCTAAAACACAAAATGCAAACTTTGAACATAACATTGAATGTTTCTTGCTGCTCTTCTCGTCCTGACAGCCACGCCGTCCACGCCCGCCGTCTCCAACGTCCTCATCAACCCGTCTCTGATTGGCTCCAAGAACATACTCATCACCACCAACATGGTGTCGCAGAACTCGAGTGGCGAGTCGCTGAAGAGGAAGCACGAAGACGATGACGACTACGATGCCTTATGACAGCGTGACTGAACAGATTTTTTTAGATAAAAGAAAACTCACCCACAACAAAAACATTGCTACTGTTCTCACCAGAAGCTGAACTCGTGTTAATCTTTTTTTAGTTTTCTAGCACCATCGTTCTCACTTCACCTTCAGTCACATTTGTTCCTGCTGGGTCTCAACCAGTAAAACCAGTCTGACATCTGGACCCAGGATTCACACCGACAACCTGAGGAAACCTGAACCCATGACCCACTGATTTCCAATAAACTGCATAAAAGATAAAACATGTTGTGTCTGTTCTTAGCATGGTGCTTTAAAGGAACACTCCACTCAAAAATCTACCTTTTAAACATCAATATGAGGGCTGTGACTCATTTAATCTTCTGAGTTCTAAATAAAATGTAAACTAATAATGTCAATGTCTATTGATCAGTTTTTCAAACTTTAACTGTGAAACCAAAGTCCACAAGCCTGAGTCTGAGGCGGGTATTATTCAAAGTTTGGACTTTTCCACTGCAGGATTAATTATGGACATGTCAATAAAAACTTGCTCAGTGTCATATTTGTGGTTACAAACATAGCTGCAGTGGAAATGCTTTTTACATTTCCAGAGAAAGAGATAAGTGGAAGAATTCCAGCAGATAATTAGATCGTTTGGATGTGATATTATTGATGTTCCTGACAACCTGATGAGGTTGAGGTCATTTGTAACATAGTGGCACAATTATTTTGAAGAAAATTATGCTGTAAAAAGAGTCACAGAATAAACCAGAAACATTTCAGACCAATATCTCAAAGATATTATACAGATTTTTTTTATTGATAGTTTTCATATACAATATAATATTTATAGTGTGTACATGAATTGTTTCCACTAAAAACTCATTCTGCGTCATTTTTACAGCCATGAGATTATCAGGAGGGAATGAACACTTGAATATAGATTTTTTTTCTTTTCAGTTGCATAAAAATACATCATCTCGTTTGTCTTATGTAGAGAATTTGTCCAAAAGAAACAAAAAATAAAATAAAAAACTATTTACATTTTGAAAATACTTGTGTGAATGCTTCAATAGATGTGCTTTTAGTTCCCTTTTATCATCTCGAATAATAAACTCTAGCAGCCCTTTTTTTTAAAGTCGTATCACACTCTGATCGATCGTCGTCATTTTTCAGCACAATTCTGACCTGAACGTGGCGCTGCTGGTGTTGGTTCCACCTTTTCCCGTGGCTCATTCATTACATTATGGATTCTAATCGAGTTTTACATGGTGGCTTCGGTGCTTTCTGGGGAAAACATAACAAACGCCAAATTTAAAGTGCTTTAAGTTTGCTTCATTAACTTTAGTCAGTAAAACTGTCATACATATTCAACACAAATAAAATATATATTTTTTTTAAATGAAAAGAAAATGTCTGATTTTTTTTAACTCAGAGCTCCTACATTTTGCTTTAACAAGGATCAAGTTGCTTGATGAATGTTTTTTACGTTTTTTGTGGTCTCTGTAAATTAAAGAATACTCGAGACCTGCTCTATATGAAAAGTGCCCTGAGATAATTGTGTTTGACTCTATATATATATATATATATACACAACTGACCTGGTTGACCTCCTCAATCCATTAAAGCACGTATTCCCAATACCCACCAAGCCTTCATAGGGGTTTCATTATTTTAAAGTGTATGTTGTTATTTATTTAGAAAATAAAGACAAAAGTCATAAACCCAAAAGAATCTGGCAAAAACTCAAAATGTATTCAGAGTCATCACACTGCTAAGCTAAATGGCCTCATCCTCCATTATAAGGTACACAGCTAATATAAAGAGCTAATGGCACAATGGGGAGAAGAGAACAACAAAAAAAATCCAATTATTAATTTTAAAAAGTCTGTGTGATTCCTAAAACTAAAATAATAATGTATAGACAGACAAATCATCTCTGATGCAATATTCACAGGAAATAAGCCCTTCTAATTTTAATCCAAATAGCTAGTTTTCCACAGAAAAGTTAAAATGGGGGAATGGTTGGAAAACACCCAATTAGATTTCATTTGAGTCCAATAAAAAATAATTAAAAAAACATTAAATAAAAGCAATTGGCAACAATGGAGCCAGAGTGGACATTTATAAAAAAAATTGCTTTATTTTCCTAAAGTAAAAAACAGCTCATTATATATTTTTTGGAAGTTTTCATCAAAACAATCTTAACTATGTTGTTGAAATAAAATTATCTTATATTATTAAATATCTTTCAGACTGAGTTGAAATGATTTTGTCCTCTCTGGGCTTCCGTTCAGAACTAAAGCAACAGGGGGACGACCTTAGATGTATTACACATCCACTGGGACTACAGGTCACGTCGGTGCGTATCGGTGCTGAGAAATCACTGATCTTTCAGAGTTAAATACTGCTTTAATACTGAAAAAATGTTGACCGGCTTCTCACTACAAACGTCCGTCTCAGAGACAACAAACAGAAAACACAGAGTCAGAAACAGCTCTCACTCCCTCCTCAACTTCAACTAAATAGTCCATGAGCTTTTCATCTGTTCCTGAAGAACAAGAAAAAGTGAAGCAGCTCGCCACAAATCCCAATAATATGTTAGTCACCAGGGCTGAAATCATCTTAGTTTCTGTCATCAGAAACAGAAGATCAACTGATGGTAATTCCAGCTTGATTGGAGGTTTTTCTAATTCAGTACTGACAATGATTTAAATGAGTTTCAGTAGTAGAGATAGAACAACCATGTTATTAGAGTTTAGCTCTGCAACTAACGATTAGTTTAATCTATTAGCTGATATGACTGCTGATTGTTTATATTAATCTTTTATATGTGAGACACAGAGCAAACTGCCCATCACAGTTTCTGTCCCTTATGTTCTCACTAGAGAAGCTGGAACCAGTGAATTTGTTGTATTATTACACAAAATTCTAATTTTCAATCATTTCAAATCTGATTTGACCTCAGACATTTCAAGGTTGAGATGTGTGTGAGCTGATAAATGAGCTGACATACAAGAAATGAACCAGATATTTCCAGTGCATCAGATAATTCTTCTTCAATTTGATTGTTTGTTTGTTTGACTGAAAAATAACAACCTACACTAAATACAGCAAAACACATCCACTGAAAACATTGTGACATGCAGCAGAAAGCTCTGGAAATGTTAGTAAGCAGAGTGACGCCACCAAAGCCTTTATAAAACTGGATTTCACATTATTTTTAACTTTTTGTTCCTGTGATTTAAAAAATCTAATAATGTAAAATATAGTAACAGACTTTTAATCTGTAATAACCTCTAAACTGTTGAGCTTCACTTCACTATTAATTTAGTTTTAGTCACATACATGAACTTTATATTTGATTAAAGTCACATTCTAGTCTTTTATTCTAATTAAGATTTGGAACACAGTTTTAATTTTAGTCACATTTTAGTTTTTTGGTTTGTTTCTAATTCTTGGTTCTAATTTAGTCATGGAATGAGATGATGTCGACAGTTATAGTTGGAGTTCTCACGTCTGCTTTGAGCTGAATGCTAACATTAGCATAGTGACACATGCAGTTAGTTTGCACTTTAATGCTCACCATTTAAAATGGTGTAACAAGTAAAATGGTACATGGTTTGAAGTGATGAGAGCTGGACTTGAGCAGAATCTCCAATCACACTGGATATTTTAAACATGAAATATTCATGCATTATTTAATATAATAACTGGACTTGCAATGATCTGAGCCCTGAGACACTTGTGAGAACCTGTGGCAGCGGTGAGGAGACAGGACGCTGTGGACTACGTTTAAAAAGACATGGAAAGTGAAATCAGGCAAAGACAGGAGCAGGACGAGAAGATGAACCCACACAGGTGAATACTGGTCTTCTAGCAGAAGAGTTTTCTTACAACACTGTTGCATGATTGATTTTTGGCTTAAAAAACATTCTTTGAAACAGAAATCCACCAAACTGCAAACTAAAGACATTTAGAACTAGAGTCCACATCACGGTCTGATCCAGCTACATGAAAACTGTTCCTCTACTTACTGAA
Source organism: Lepturacanthus savala (assembly GCA_030544235.1). Classification (NCBI taxonomy): domain Eukaryota; kingdom Metazoa; phylum Chordata; class Actinopteri; order Scombriformes; family Trichiuridae; genus Lepturacanthus; species Lepturacanthus savala. The sequence continues at coordinate 27,960,483 of CM060479.1, read as the reverse complement.
CCATGTGATGGTGAGTGTGCAAAGTTAAAATAACACAGACAATACAATAATGGTCTTAAAGCTACAGTTCGTCTGAACAGCTAAATGGATTTGGCAGCGTTTTGTTACAGCTCAGAAGAATCTGTCCTGCGTTTCACTGCTCTCTGAACATTATTGAATATGGAGTAAAACATTTTTTTAAATTGAATCTTGTTCATGTGTTTTCCTGTTTGGCTTCAACATAAACTTGAAGCCAAATTGAGCTTTGTGCCAATATGAAAAAGATTTTATATGAATAAATCGTCATCTTCAGTTGTTAATATATTTTGATTTTAAAATCAGATTTAATGTGATGTACTGATCACTTTGCCGTGTGTCTGGGTGTTTTAAAGCTGTATATTTGAGGATTTGACTGTTTGAAACAGGACAGACTCTCAGAGATGATAACAAGTTGAGAAATAAAGCAGAAAAAGCAGCAAAACATAACAGCATTTTGTACATGAGGCTATGTTACCAATCATGTAACAAAAAAAGATTAACATGGTCTAACTAGTATTGTGCAAAGTCGTGACAACAGAAAAATATGTCAAATCTATCACAGAGAGATTTGGAAATCATGTTTTATGAACTCTGCAGTGTTGGATCAACTGAATGTGCAGACACTTGCAGTCACATCGGTTTCTTTCTTCTTCTTTTTCCACACTTCCATAAAAACAGCTTATAGACTCTATGTACAAACATATCTCACAGGTGACAGGTCAGGTGATTATAAAAGACCAAGAAGGTTCTTTAAAGGAGAATCTTCCTGTCAGCATGGGAAGTTAAATCTCTCAAATCTGAAGCTTAAAATCGACACGAGGAAAAACAAACCGACCGTCGCTCCTCCAAAATATGACGACATGTTTAGGCACAATGATGAGTGATAGTACGAAACTGTACAATACTGTGCAAGTGCAAACGTTGGAAGCAGAACTGCAGCTAAATTCGGAAATCCTCACACAAAAAACTACCACCACTTCTGACCTCTGATCTTTCTGCTGAAACTACAGGTTTCTCAGGCCAGAGGCCTCTGTTTTGTGCGCTTGTGTATTGTTTTACAATAATTTCATTCAGATAAAGATAAATCCACATTGGTGAGATTTATGTACAAACCTGGCGACTCAGGTGGGGATGATTTTTTTTTTTTTTTTTTTTGTGAGTGACAGGAGTTGTTTACATGCAGTTTTTATATTCACTGGACTGTTTTTGGTAAGCGCCACATAATCTCCAGTGAGCACTGGAGGGTTTTATAAGTGCTGGATATGTTTCAGATCGATCGTTTCTCCTGAGCAGCAGAAACCAGATCAGGTTTCCTTAGGGGCTCAATAAAAAAATAACAGGACCGACTAGGACTGGGTAACATGGTTGATATTATCGCAGTAATAAGGATATTTTACAGTCCCTCACAGGGTTTGTAATGTGATTGTTGCAATCGGACATTTTGGATGTAGCTGTGGCTTTTGTCAAAATTTACAATGTAATTTGCAATATTTTTATGATTTTTTTTTTTTTAAATCAGAAAATTGCAAGAACAGGCTAAAATTGTGATTTCTGCTTGTGTTTCCCCACATTGATGAAAATCAGTCTGGAAATAGGTTTGTCTGCTGTTGCAGAGCTTTCTGTTGGGTCGCTTTCACACTGTCCTGTTTGGTCGGCTTTAAACAGACCAGACGTTTGGTTTGGGCAGGTGTGGGAGCTCATGCAAACTATTGGTTCTTTTGCAGATGAACTGTTTCAAATTTTTTGCAGCAAAATCACAGGAATTTAGAAAAAATGCAAGTCCTCGCACACATTGCAAAGTTTGGTTGGATTTGCAATAATAGATGCAAACGCAAAATCACGATTTCCTGGAGGGACTGACTTTCTGTTACGATATAACACAATATGGTTTCACTGTTGTGCATCAAATTTGAACTTCAGCTTGTTCAGAATACATTTTTTTTGGGCAACATAAGTAAGTAGAACATGAAGTTCATTTCATCACCACATGATAATCGCCCAGTCTGAGGACTGCCATCAACTACAACTGCTGAATACTTAAATTAAGGTTTTACTTGAAGTGCAAAAAAGTAGGAAATGATCCAGGAAAAGAACCCGGAGTTGTTAATGAGGACGTGGATTTGTCCTGCTCTTATAACTAAGGCAAAAAAACGGTAGAACGATGTAGAACAGACTAAAAACTATTACTAAATAGAAATAATATCACAGGATTGGTTATGCTTTATGTGGAATTCCATCATAATTGAACTGTGTACTTAACCCTTCACATTATCTTCCTGAACTATTCCGCAAGAATCAAAATGTATCTGAAGGACAACGTGGTTGATTTCAAGTAGAACAGACTGAAGTCAGGGAAAAGAAAACTAACTGGAAAATGAAAAAAAGTAAAAGTAAAAATGCACCTTGAAGAGGGAAGAGCGCAGTCGCCTTCTGCAGATTTAATATGTACAATCAAACCCTGCAGGCTGAAGAAAATGAGCATATATCAGCTGCTCCGACTGTCAATATTCACATATAGATACACTATAAACAAGCAGACGAGGTGCTGAAGACCACAAGACCTCCACACCAATGCTGGTTTTTAAAAACCAGCCTCTAATCCCGGTCCTGCAGTAAAACCTCCGGCGGAGTTGAACAAACAATAATTTAGGCCTCCGTCACCGTGACGCAGCCATGACAAGACAACTAAAACTTTTCATTAAAACACAAAAATCTCTGCCTGAAACTTTGTTCAGTGGCTGAGTTTCATGTTTGACTCTGGTTTGGCTTAAAAATATCAGACTAAACCTAAATTTCTCAACAATTACAAGTTTGGGCTGAAGAAAAAGCTTTAAGCGCTTCACTTGGTGTTGGGTTAGTTTTGATCACTAAAGACATTAAATTCATCAGCATCTTCCTGATAGAAATATAATATGTTTACATACTTGATTTCGAACAAAAGGAGAAGAGGTTTTGGCCGAAGATTCTGTGGTTGGTTTTGCTCCTGTTGGTGTCGACTGGAGCTGGAACTGAATGTTCCTGAGGAGAATTGACTCGTTGCTCATCAAAGATTTTACTGTCTCCTGCTTTGGTGTCCTCATTACGACTCAAGAACTTATGGGAACAACTTTCAAACCTCTGACCGACTGATCAAAAAAACCCTGCAATTTTGTAAACAGCGTCCACTTATTGGTCAGACTGGACTGGAGCCGTCATGTGACCTTGAGGTTTTATCCATCCAGGAAGCAGCAGAATGAGCGGCTCCTGTTTCAAGCTCCGAGTCTTCAGACTGGAACCTGATTCTCATCCGCAGGAGTCGTTTCTGTAGCTGGTTCTTTTTTGGCTCTTTTAAGTATTTTTTTTTCTTTTTCTCTGCAGACAGGGACTAGATGAGCTTGTTTTAATGTGGAGTTACACACGACACGATGAGATCTGGAAGGTGTGTGCTTCCTATATTTACCCATGACACCTTTCTCTCCATAGGTTTAACACAGACATTTATGTACATCCTTGCAGAAGCAGAACTCCATCTTAATTCTGACGACACAACCAGTGTGCCCTCAGCTTTACAAAACGTTGCCTTCGCTGCCGATGAGTCCTGTGACGACTGTTTAGTTTGACCCTCAGTCCTCTGGTGGACACATCTTCTGTGGCCAAGTGAATACGGGTCCTTCTGGCCGACTTTTAGAGAACCAACATAGTCCAACATGGACTTCTGTGGAGATTGATGGAGCGGTTATGCAATAAACTCAGTGACTTTGGGGTTTAAATATCCAGGCAGAAACATGCAAGATTTTTTTTTTCCTGTCGGGAGCTTCTAGTCAGTAAAAAAAATATATATCCAGGGAGCCAGAAGAGAAACTTTCCATGAAAACAACCACCGCTCAGAGAGCAAGTAACCAGACTGAACTCCACTGAGCGGAAATTCACATTTTGACTTCGGAGGATCTCTTCCGGTGGTTCTTCACGCCGAGGCGGGAACAGAAATAAGGTGCGACGGGAGGGAGGAGCTGCTGGTGGTTGGTTTACACCCACAGTGACAGGGTCAGGACTCTGGGTGAGTGGGTGGGGGGTGTTTAATGTCCAGGGTGCTGGTGGGAGGTAAAGGGGGTGAAGGAGGGGGGAGGGGACAGGGACAGAGGGCTGGACTGAGGACTGACGCCTCCTGCAGGAGGAGAGTCTGCCTCCGACTGAGAGACGCTGAGGGGGAGGAAACAGAAGGTTAATCTCCATTAATCCTTGCATATTACATGATGTCGTACATGTGTTATTGTTTTGTGGTCCTCACCTAACGGTGTAGCTGCTGCGGTGGGTGGGTTCTGTTACCCCGGCAACAAAAAGCTTCTTGGGTGGACCGTCAGACTCCACGCCTCCTGAAAGACCAAGAGGTTCACAAATTAATAAACAAGGTATTCAACAAGCTAATTCAAAGTGCTTTACATAAAATATTAAAAGCATCAAGATACAAAAACTGTTTATCAAAAAGGTGAAAAAAAAATCACAAATTTGAAGAGAAAAAAATAAATAAGAGCAATCAGAAATTAAAATTTAATTAAAATTAAATAGGATTAGAAAATTTAAAAAAATTAAAAACAAAAACAAGCAAGATCTAATTTAAAAACAGTTTATTAAAAGGGAAAAATTAAAACAAAAACAACATAATTTATAAAACCTACTAAAGATTTACTTTAAATAGGGTTAAAAGCAAAAATATGATCTTCATTTCAGTGATCGATTAATACAATTCCATAATCAACCTTTTAATATTTGCCTTTTCCAACGGATGCATGAAGGACCCTTTTATTCCTGTTAATTCCTGTTAAAACCAGACTCATTTATCTTTATCTAATGGGAATTTGCCACGTTGCTGCTCCTGCTGCTGTTTGATCAGTTCAAGCAGCTGACAGCACAACACCCAGTCAATATTTAACATTTTAATACCACACAAGGATGAAGGATTCATACTACAATTCACAGCATTAGTTGTCGAACAATTTCAATCATATATTTTCTTGTAACTGAAATATCCCTAAATAAATTCATGCTCAATCAAATCAGTTTTAATTTTAAATATATATAATTTATAATATATTATTTTTTAATATATACTAGTAAAATTATTACACACACAAACACTTACCTTTCCTCTTGAGTGGAGTTAATGCAGGCCATCTCACAGTGGCACCGGCTGCTGGTCTGTTGGACCATGAACAGATTTATAACTGGACTGATATTAGACATTTACTAAATACTGGATAAAACCCTAAGGTGTGTGTGTGTGTGTGTGTGTGTGTGTGTGTGTGTGTGTGTGTGTGTGTGTGTGTGTGTGTGTGTGTGTGTGTGTGTGTGTGTGTGTGTACCTGAACCTCCTGGTGGGACTCGGGGAGGAGTTGGGTGTGACGCCGCTGTCCTGTGACTGGACCCACTGAAGAAAAGTTCGAAATCAGGAAAAATACTAAATACAACATGATGTACACTGGCTCAAGAAGCATTTTCCCCACACACAAATGCTGTAACTGGAAAACTGGAAAAGAGCTGCACAATTACGTGATTTCATTCCTTCCCTCAGGAAAACACCTTCAGATCATCAGAGATTAAACCACTCGCCTCTAAGGGTTGTAGCTCCAGGCAGCCAGAGTATTGATCACTAGCACTGAAGTGTTCCTGAGATTCTGCTGTTTGTTTTATTGGTGTTTTTTTGTTTTATTTAGAGATTCTCAGGGATGAGAAAGAGCCTGGGTAAATGCATTCTATTACATAGCAATGATTGAACACTGTACTTTTTTATGTAACAATTTTTTTTTATTTAATTGAGCAACTTTCACACCAATGAGCAATATCACTTCTTATAAGACTTCCATGACCCTGAACCCACTGATCTGGATTCAGTTGAAACATTTTGATCCGGCTTTATTCCAAAGGCTCAGATCTGCTCTCAAACGACAATGCACCCAGACAATTGTTTGCCAACATTATTAGGGTCAATGACAAATAATATTTGGCAAGATGAGAAGATGTGTTTTTAATTTTTTAAAACCTTTTAAGAGAGTTAAACTATCTGGTACCAAGTTTTTAGGGATACACCACATGGCAGTTTTGTCACTGACCCATTAACATCTCAGCTCTTAAGAAAATGCTTCAGTTTTCTTTCCTTACAAATCTCATCTCTGCCGCTGATTGGTGCACAGTATCACTTTAAATACTACAGTAACCATGAGCCTTTGCATTCTAGAAATTCACTAAGTAACTAAAAAAACAACCAAAAGGGAAAAAAAAAATAAAAATAACATAAGACTCTCACCAGAGATGTGTGATTGTGCCACTGACTGACTTGAGGAACTGGGATCAGACTGGAAGCACTGGGAGAGAAAAAAAGAAATATCACACTTCTCACTAAAGACTAAATATTGGACTTTTCCACAAAATGCATTTAATGAATTCATTAGATTAATTGCTCTGCTATTTAAATAATAAATAAATAAGTCTATGAATGGGCTAAGTTGATGCAACTATTAGCATTTGAATCCAAGATGATAAGTTTCAGTTTAAGCTTTACACATTAATATAGTATTTGTGCCCTAATGATGTATGATCTGTACCTTAGTCTCTGCAGACTCCCTCTCAGCGTCATCTCCATGTTCTCCTCCTGGATTAAACACAAACAGTTTTTTTTATGTCTGCAATTGTTTAAGGTTTTTTAAAGAACCGGCTTGAATAAAGTAAAATGCACTGATATGAAAAATGCAACATTAAGATTTAGGGTTAAAGTTTTCTAAATATTTAGGTTAAAATTAAATTTTAACAATAAAACAACAAATAAACACTTTAATTATATTCAGCATTAATACAGTGTTTTATTATTGTTTCTTTTTTCTTTTGAGGAGTCAAGCAAATAGTAAATAAGAGGTAGACTAATGTATGCACTATACTGAAAAAGCTAAGTAAGGTTATTGTTGTTTTTGCTTTTTAACATGATTTGTATTTAAGTAATGAATATTTAAGTTCTTCCTTTTAAAAATATAGTTTCAGAAAAAAAAAACAGGACTCTCTTCAGTGTTTCACCCACAAAATCTCACAATCCATTTTTTGATTTAAAAAAATATTGTTCTGGTTTATTTCCTGCCAACCAAGAAGCTGTGGAACCACCACAGAGACATTCTCAAATTGGTTCCTACAGCTGGAAAGAGACAGAATGAAAGCAGCATTTTTTCATAGAGGAGGAAGAAGTCTGAGCTCTGTCTGTCCTCACCTGCCTCTTGTGGTCGAGTCTGTCTCCAGTCAGAGAGAAAGGAGAGAGAGGGACGAGCTGAAGGACAGAAACAATGGAGAAGAGTCAGCGGGAAGCAAAGGTCAGAAAAACAAGTCAACAGCTGCCTCTTACAACATTCTATCTAAATAATTACTCATTTATTCATGAATTACACAATTTTAGTCATAATATTTTGAGAAAGGATAAAGTGTTAAAAAGATTTTTTCTGAAATATTACAACCTTTTCTTAATATTATGGATTTATTCAAAAATATTATAAAATATTATTTTAAAATATCTATAACTACATCTATATTTATCTCAAAATGTGTTTTTCTTGAAATATTCAACTTTTTTTCTCAAAATACTACTGCTTTATCCACAAAATATTATGACTATTATGACCAAGATATTAATACCTTCTTTTAATAAAAACACTTTTTTCTGTGGCAGTGACCCTCCATCATCTCTTGAGGAGAATATCTGAGTTCACTTACTTCACCAACTAGTCTCTAAATATATGTTCATAAAAAAAACATCTGAGACTGAACTAGACAGGAAATGTGCTGCAAACAAATCATCGAAACAAACACACTGACCTGTGAAGGACAGCTGGGATTGATGGATACACTGCTGCGTCTGTATCGAGCCGAGACCACAGGACTGAAGACTGTCATCCCATCACTGAGATACAGAGAGAAAGGTATTAATATGGTAAATTATATAAATATCATGACTGAAGCAACTTCTTCAAAGTAAATATTTAAGTCACCATTATCTTACATTTTAGAAAAGGAAACATGGGCAATATTTCCTCAGATATTGTGGAGTACAGACATGGAACGCCAGAGTAGATATTATCAAGAGCTTGATATCTCTCAAATATTTTAAAAGCAATTTGTCATAACATGATCTAATGATTTCTTCAGATCTCTTTCTCCATATTGTCTCATATATTTCTTTGTTTTTATTGGATTGTTCTATACTGGTTGGTATGGCTGTCCTTAACTGGATAGATGCTCAGTTTAATAAAGCCAAACAGATCTATTAATCCACTTATTTACTAGGCTAAGGTTAGCTCTACTCATTAATGTTAGTTGGTTGTTTTACTTGTCATTTATTTTGTTGTGTAAAATGTTATTTTTTGTTTCTTTTTCTGTCGATGGTTGTTTTTTCCCTCCAAGTTGTAGAGAGGTCAGTATAGGCCTGTTGCTTCTTAACCTCTCCTGTCCTATTTTATTTCTATTATCTCTATTTTATGCAGTTTTATGTGTATAAATTAAATAAACTGTAGTACTACCAACCTGACACTGGTAATCATGGGGGCGCTGTTCGACCTGCGGAGAGCCCCGCCCCCTGCGCCTGCGCACTGGTCCACTTCCATCCGTTCCATCCCGAGGTCCGCAGGCCCGGCGGCGGCAGCGCCAACTGCGGGCCTCCGACCTTCCGACGGCGGCGTCGGGCTCTACTCAAGCCCGGTGGAAGCCCGACCCGCAGGCCTCACTAGCAGCAAACGTAGAGCCGCAGAGTCAGCGGGCTGAACACCGTTACTGCCTCGTCTTTACCGCATTTCTCTCAGGAAAAACACTTTATCCGAGTGTGACTGCGGCTCCGAGCGGCATTTAAAACCCGCCGCTGCGCCTCACTTACTGCTGTCTGAGCGCAAATTTTATGGTTGCGTAAAAGCCAGAGAAAACACGACTCCTGCGAAAAAACACTCCACACAAAGTTTTGTAAGCGCAAACGGTGAAAACTCACCCGGCTGTCCTGGGTTTGCGGGGGGAGTTTTAATTCCAGTCCGCACGGTGACGTGACTTTTGGATTAGCTGTTGAGCTAACTTGGTTTGCAGTAAAACCTCCGTCAGAGATCAGAAAACCGCGGAGCAGCTGTCCGGAGAGCTCACAGCCGGGCCCGCCGCTCAGCCGCCAGGGTTAGTCGGTCATACGGCTCCTAAAAACATCGAGCGGACCTCCAGCCGACTCAAGGAACCTCTGAAAATTAACAGTTTGAAAGATTTTTACAACATAGTCCTTCACCAAATAAGAGGTAGTTCACCAACTGTGAAAACAGCGCCGCTGTCTGGCTGCAGCGGGAACTGCAACACGAGCAGTGAAGTGAAGCAGAGTTAATAAAGAAAATAAAACGTTTATGACTCTGCGTCTCTGATATAGAGCCAGGAGACTCCTGGTTTAACTGTAAAACGATTTATAAAAGCTAAACAGTTTATACTTCAAATAAGTCAAATAGTTTAAAACGTGGTTTTATTATGATAAGAAACAGAAGGGGAACTGACAGTGCAGCAGTGCAGAAAATAAGGAAGTCAGTAAGAATAAAATAAAGTAATAAAATACAATCCAAATAACAAGTAAATTAAATTTACGTGGATTGTTTAAAAGGGTGTAGTGATGTTCCTTAAAACTAATGGTTCTGGTAGAATTATTGCATATACATACACATATAGTGTAAAGTATAATATGTAATATACTTATCTAGGACTTAGAAACCTAAAATAACAATTAATGTTGAATGGCCTTATTCATCCTGATTCAAAATCAACTGTGTGCAACAAGTGAATAAAAGTGTTTTTGGCATAAATATAAATATTCCCTTGAATATATATATATGTTATAAACGTTAGGGCTGCAACTATCTGTGATTTGTATTATTGAATCAATTTGTCGATTTTTTCAGTTTCAATCTAAACCTGGAGATATTCAGCTTATGATGATATGAATCAAAGTAAAAATTCAATCACCAACATAATTGATAAATTATCAAAATGTGTCACGTTTGGCAAGACACAAAACATTACAAAGGCATTTAAAGGGTCTAAAATAATAAAGTATAACAACATCATCATAAGTTTAATTTCATATATGTCAAAAGCACAAGTTCACTTTAATTTCAACAGACGGCCCAACAGAAATATTCTAAAAATATTATGGAAACGGGAAGAAACATTATGAACTCAGAGTGGCACTATATCAGAGAAGTATTTACAGTACACTGTCCTATATTACAGGAATGCTGTGGTGTTCTCTTTGGTGTTGTGACACTAAACTGTCTGCTGTTCTCCCAGAATCCCCCAAATCCTCCATCTGCTTCCAGTCGTCATCTCCAAAAAATGGTGAAACAGGACACCAGGAGGCTCGGCCTTTAACCCCTTCACTGCCTCCGGACAGACGGACTTGCTTCCACAAACAGAGACCAGACGTTAGACCTGAACCACAAACACACTCAAATCAGGAAACAGGAATATCAAAAACATGTTTTACAAGTACAAGTACTTACACATTACTGTAACTAATAATAATAATCCAATAATATAATATATAATAATATAACACTTGCTGGTTATTTTATAATATTGATGCTAATTCACACATACTTTTACTAAAGTTAAAACGTTTGACTAGCTCACAATCTTGACTCAGAAAATCTTTAAAAAATTTTGTATGTTTCACTTTCACAAATGAGTTTTTCATAATCAAGACCAAACAAGTAAAAGTATGAAATATGAATCCTAATTTTGACCCACAAGGCTGAGGTCATGGTTTCAGTGTTATTTAAGGTAATTCAGGAAACTATAACTTTAAAGTACTTGGTGACTATTTTATATGATGATTGCAGTATTTGTAGAGTAATTTTATTAACCACTTATTTTAATATATCAAAAGTAGATCAAATTACTGTGTATATGTGGCAGTGGTGGCTCTAACCCACAGAGAGTAGTCACTTCCACTTTGTGTTGGTTGTCTAGACCACAGCTTTGCTGTTTTGGTTCAGTAACAAACAGGCAGCTGTTCATCAGGGGAAAAACACCTCAGCTCTGTAGATAAACCTGTGAACTGGTGAGGAAACTGGAAAAGTGGACAAAAGAAATCTAATCATGCAGGTTAAAATCTGATTATTTTTGGAACAAAAGGTTAGTATGAACAGTGAAATTTCCTGGCAGTAATTATTCCTCCTGTTCATACTGGCTGTTATAAGAGTCTTCCAATGTATTTTCATTGTAAGTGACGCAGGACAAAATCCACTGTGTCCACACAGTCATTTAAAAGTAGATGTGACATTTATATGAGGCTTCAGCAGAATGACTTTATAATATAAAGTCAATATCTGACACTTTTACAGCTTTTTCAGCAAATTCCCTATTTGTGTTTTTTTCTCACAGTTTCCCTGTTGACCTGTGCTGGAAGTAACACAAGTAAGAATTTTGGCTCTAAAAGACTGTAATGTTGAAAGATGATTTGACTCTTTTGAACAACTGAATCTGCATATTAACTGATGGACATTATCCATGTCACTTACATTATTGCAGCATAATGAAGGATCTTGTGATATGATCAGGAGAAACAATCACAGAAAGAAAAAAATGTTCAATTCAGGCTCCTGACTGTGACTACACATTAAAAAGTTATTGAGTTATGATTTTGTTTGTAGTAAAATACAGAGGCAGTAACATAAATGCTCATAATTCCATTTATTTGATAGGTGGCCTGAACTAGACCCTCATCCTGCTAACTGCATATTTTATTTCATGTAACTTTAATATTTACTTTTTACTGTCACACTTGTTTCTATTTTTCACCATGTATAGGTATTTGTTTAAGAAAATAAGAAAATTACAGTGCCTCCCTTTTTATTACTTTGTTTTCTTCCTTTCTTTATATATATAAATATATATATATATGTGTGTGTGTGTGTGTGTGTGTGTGTGTGTGTGTGTGTGTGTGTGTGTGTGTGTGTGTGTGTGTGTGTGTGTGTGTGTGTGTGTGTGTGTGTAAAAAGTCCAACATTTGTCCAAAGTTATTAAGGGAGAATGATATTTTTCTTGTTTATTGTTAATGATCATTGCTCTTATAGATTATTATTATCCTCCTAAACCGGCTCCTGCTGTTCAAACCTCCAACCTCCGTTAAGTCAGGAGGTTAAAGTGGGAACAGCGAGCGGAAGGAGGAGGGGAAGGAAGGAGCAGGAGGAGCAGCAGCAGCAGGAGGAGGAGGAGGAGGGAGAGGAAGGTCCTGCCTTCCTCCAGACGGAGTTAAACAACTTCTAGGCCACTTTTGGGCAGCTTTCTTTTATTATTCCAGGGAAAACGTCCGCAGCTTCGAGTCGCGGTTCGGGAGCCGCGGAGTGACGGACAGCGACATGTCGCAGGGATCCGGGGCCGACTAGATGTGACTCAGAGGTGGGTAAAACACTCGCAGAGTCCCCGCTGCTGGTAAACAACTGCGGACACAGCAGGCGGCGAAAGTTCACTCCACACAGCGAGTTTAACTAGAGAGAGAAGCAGGAATAAGTCACTTCATCAAACAATAATATCAAGCTTTAGATTATATCAAACATAATCTAAAGCTACAACAGTAGTTTAGTATAGACTGACCTTTGCCCTCCATATAGATAGATAGATAGATAGATAGATAGATAGATAGATAGATAGATAGATAGATAGATAGATAGATAGATAGATAGATAGATAGATAGATAGATAGATAGATAGATAGATAGATTCATAATTGAGAAATTGGGACTAATGAATTTTGGGGGGCATTTCTTTTCTAAAAATAATAGGTTATAATAGGTAATTGTTACTAATTAAATACAATTAAATCAATTTTTCTATTGAAAATGGGAAAATGGCTGAAATTATTTTAAAAGATATGCTGTTTAAACTTATTCTTATTAGAGCTATGACTATCAGTTATTTATTTGATTGTTTAAAAACAATCTGTAGCTATTTTAAAGATCAATTATTAATAACAGTCATTTTTTTTCAAGCAAAACTGCAAGAAATGTGTTGGCTTCATTTTATCAAATGTGATGATTTGCTGCTTTTCACTGTTTTACATGAATGTAAACTGATTATTTCACAGACTTTGATGTCGATAATAAGTTGTTGCTTATGAGTTTTAGTTTTGCTATAAAAGTAAAATACATTTGTTTATTGATTAAATGTCCTTTGGTTTCTCCTTTTAATCCTTATGACTCCTCTATTAACAATGCAATAGCTAAATATTTACTATCAGAAAAGTTCTATAGCTTGTGTCAATAAATTTGTCTCTATTACTTTAATAATTGGTTGATTCATGCAGGTTCAGTATTTACATGGGTATTTAAAGTGTTTTAGTGCAGGTTTACAGGGTCAGGGTTGGTTTATAATGACATAAAGAGCACATTTGAAATATTGCCATACTTGGTGTTATTGGATTGTTCATCAGTCTTTTGTTTATTTCCAAAGAGGAGGATGGAGGGAGAGAAAGAGATGGCCGAGGAGAAAGAGGAGGAGGAGGAGGAGGAGGAGGAGGAGAAAGAGGTTCATCATCACATTGCAACAGCGTCCTCTCTGGACTGCCAGGAACTTCCCATCATGCACTGGGAGGACCTGAGCCAGCGGATAGCTGAGCTGGAGAAACAGGAGCAGGAGAGGAGGGAGAGGGCAAAGGTCAGTCATGAAGCGAGGATAAATGTTAGTGTTTATGGATCATCTGTGGTTCAGTGTTATTTTAAAGCTATAGTTTGTTTGCTTTGGTCTGAATCATTTGCTAAGTTTAAACCTCATCATGTTCACACCACAATCACAACACCTCAGATTGATTTCCTGATCAGACAGAGACCTCCTCCTTTTAAAGAGTCATTGTGTTGTTTTGGTGCGATTTCTCAAATCTGATGAATCCAACCGAAGAGGAAAACCAACTAATGTTTGAACAACACAGGTCTGAAACCACTGCAAGTCTCTGACTGATTCTGAGCAACTTGAGATCAGTAAGATTTAGTGTCTTGAACAATGCTATAATTTTTTCTGCTCACCAGTGGGTGGCAGATCACTGTGTTCAGTATCTTGTCAGACAGGAGAAATCAGGGATCAAACCTATTATCCTAATGAGGAGTGTAATGCTGTGTTCATGGCAAGAGTTACAGTAAACATGAGTTTCCACCTTGTAAAACGTTTTCACATCAAAGACGCAGTGTCCTAAATAAAACTAAAAAACCTCAGAACCAGGTCAGGAATTTCATGAAGGCCATGGCTCTTGTTCCTCTCAATTTGGCCTTGTGTCCTTGAAATATCAGCCAGAAGGCCACAATGGCCTTGATGACCTGCCTCAGTTAAACTCCTAAGACCTGAACTCTTGCATGGCATGCATGCAGGAAATACACATATGTGGACGCCAGGTCCTAGGAGGTCATGTTGTGGTTTTGTAATCTGTTTCTTTTCCGTCAACATAGCATCACCACAAGGGTCTTTAAAAATACATAATTAATGGGTTTGTTTCAAGCCTAGACATACTATGATGACAATTACATGCCAATCTATCATCAGCCAACCAAGAAACTTAGTCAAAAGCCATAGTGGGAAATCATAGTCACATTGTATCAATAGAGATATTTGGCTTCAATATTGAGATGCTATAATTTGTCCATATCCTGCAGCCATAGATATAACATCTTAATTTAGTGTTACAGAGTGTGCCACCAGACCCCCCTAGAGGGTCAGAGGTCCAACCAACATTGGTGTAATAGAGTTTGTGTTTTTACAACTCTATAACTAAATTGAATTTAATAATTCAGATCAGTGACACAAGTGCTACTTTTGAATTTAAAAGTCAAATGTTTTTTTTGTCATCTATTTAGATAATTTTAATTTCCTCAATACTTTCTTTGATCAACTTTAAGAACGTAAAATCATTGTTTTAATTTATGGCTTCGGTGCCCTAAAAAAAAATAACAACACAAAAGGCCAAGTAGCCTTGACCCTAAAATGATGACATTCCAGGCCTGTCCAGAACACAGAAGGACCTAAAAACCTCACATCCACTGAAGAGCATCATTCAAGGTGATTAAATGCAGATTTATATAGAAGGATTTCTCTTAGCCACATTACTGTCAGGGCTCCAAAAGTTTGAGTCACTGCAATTGTTCTATTTAATGAGTTATGAGCTAAAACTAAAGCTGAAAATGAGGGTAGTTATGTACATTTCTATTACCTTCTCTCTTATTTTGTGTCTCTGAACAGAGCTACTGTATTAAAGTAACTAGGTTTCATTATATATGGGTCGACTGATTTTTTATTTTGAGATCGAATTGCTGATATTACAGTCGAATCATCAGAAACAAACTTCTTGCACAAAATTCCATTACCATTGCTGAAGTCAGTGAACCAGTTTTCTGATGAATTGGCTCTGAGGTGGAAGTGTTGTCAGCTGTTAATAAATTCATGGCTGCTTATAACTTTCTCAGAAAAAAAGGCCATGACTCATACACAACATTACCCCGCATCCTCATAAAAACTTAAAGCTGGCAGCTCCTCTTTGTTTCTGGGGATATTCAAAGTTTAAGGTCATTTAATGCAACAGCATTGTGATAAGTGTATAACTTTTGGATGTGTTGGATTCCACATGGAAGGAAGGATCCATCAATCTGTGGATTGTGGCGTCGTATACTGAGCTTGTCCGCCCCTGCCCATGGGAAGGAGTCTGTCCGCTCTGGATTAAAAGCCCTGTTTTTGCTGTCTACTTTTTTTTACTTTTCAGAGCATGAAATGTAAAAACTTTTGTCTGACTCTGTTTGGCTGAATCAAACTGCTGAAACCCTCTTCTTGCATGATTTGATTGTTGCTTTTTAATCCATACTTCCCAGTGAAGATGCATAGAATTTATTCAGGATTATAATAACCTGGTTATGATTGTACATCCTGTTTGGATTTTCAGGTACTGTAACGTCTTCATGTCTTTCTGCAGCGGGGGGTGGAGGTGAGGACGGGGGAGTGTCGGGGAGCGGTGTGGAGAGACGTATGGGAGGAAGAAGAGGAAGACTTCAGGAGGCCACGGTAACAAAGAACTGGACAGTCTGCAGTTTTACTGGGTGTGAGGGCTGATAATGATCAGTTTTTGTTGAGTCAGCTCTGTGGGTTTGTTTTAAAGGCTTTAGCTTATGTAGTTTTTGTAAAGTTTTTCTGATTGGAAACAAAAACACAAAGTGCAACCTCATGGCAGCCACAGAGCTGAACACCTCAACAAGGCAATAAAATGTGGACTAAAAACTGCATGGGAGTGTAAACAGATCCCTACACTATGTCAATTGTGCACAATAAAAGGCAAAATGATCTCAAAAATAAAGTGCACCTACGCACTGAATAGATGCTAAAAAGCGTTTAATTTATCCTAAATGACTTTTGCAGTTTCCATGCATGGGAGCTTTGTTCTTGAGAGTCTCATTTAAACAAAAAGATTATGTAATAGAATACATAGTTACGAGTACTGTAAATGTCCAATCCTTTGAATATGCAGAGAAGTAGTTTCTTGTGTACATCAATTAGTGAAATTGTGCTTTAGAATCAATCTTAGCAATAAATTATTAGATGGATGGGGAAAGAGTTGGGCGGCAGTCAGAGGCAGGGACCCTGGCGGTCCAACCCCCAGGTGCAGAAGTTGGCTCTGTGGACGTGGAACATCACCTCTCTGGCAGGGAAGGAGCCTGAGCTGGTGCGTGAGGTCAAGAGGCACCAGCTAGATGTAGTCTGGCTCGGCTTGGCGCACAGTGTGGCTCTGAAACCACTTTCCTCGAGAGGGGTTGGATCTCTACCACTCTGGAGTTGCCCCCTGTGAGAGGCACAGAGCTGGGGTGGGAATGCTTGTTTACCCTCGGATCAGTGCCTGTACATTGGGGTTCACCCCTGTAGATGAGAGGGTAGCCTCCCTCCACCTTCGGGTGGGGGGACGGGTCCTAACTGTCATCTGTGCTTATGCGCCGAATGACAGTAACCACTCTTCTTGGAGTCCTTGGAGAGGGTGCTGGAGGGCACCCCTTCTGGGGACTCCCTAGTCCTCCTGGAGGACTTCAGTGTTCACGTGGGCAATGACAGCGTGACCTGGAGACCTGAAGGGGCGTGATTGGGAGGAATGGCCCCTCTGATCTGAACCCGAATGGTGTTTTGTTGTTGGACTTCTGTCCTCGTCATGGATTGGCCATAACGAACACCATGTTCAAGCATAAGGGTGTCCATATGTACACTTGGCACCAGGACACCCTTGGCCAGAGTTCGATAATCGACTTTGTTGTCATATCGTCGGACTTGTGGCCTCATGTCTTGAACACTTAGCTGAGAAAGGGCCGGAGCTGGCACCCTCACCCAATCATTGTGTGAGGGTTTGCTGGGAATGTCTGGCTAAGTCTTCTGTCAGAAAGAGCTTCAATTCGCACCCCCAGAAGAGCTTCACTCACCTCCCGGGGGAGGCGAGGGCTTCTTCCGCACCTCCATTGTCAAATGGCCAACAGGAGCTGTGGCCGTAAAGTCGTCAGTGCCTGTAATGGTGGCAATTCCCAAACCAGCGGTAAGGGATGCCGTCAAGCTGAAGAAGGAGTCCTACAGAAACTTCTTGGCCTGTGGGAGGCAAAAACTCCGGTGTGGGAGGAGTTCATTGAGGCCATGGAGAACAACTTTCTCTAGACATTCTGGGTTGATGGGGGAAATGTTTCGAAGACCTCCTCAATCCTACCAGCATGTCTTCTGTTGAAGAAGCAGAGTTTGGGGGGCCAGTGGTGGGCTCACCTATCTCTGAGGCTGAGATCACTGAGGTAGTCAAAAAGCTCCACAGCGGCAAGGCCCTGGGGGTGGATGAGACTGGAGTTCCTAAAGGCTCTGGATGTTGGAAGCCTGTCTTAGTTGACACGTCTCTGCAACATCACATGGACATCAGGGGAAGTGCCTCTGGACTGGCAGAACGCGGTGGTGGTGCCCCTCTTTAAAAAGGGGGACCGGAGGGTGTGCTCCAACGAAAGGGGGATCCCACTCCTCAGCCTGGGAAGGTATAATCAGGGGTATTAGAGAGGAGGGTCCGTAAGATAGTCGAACCTCGGATTCAGGTGGAGCAGTGTGGAAAGCAAAATGAACATTCTACAGGCATACAACAACGCAAACAACGGAAAACAAAAACAATGACAACAAAAAACACAAACATCATCACCAAAAGAAAAAAAAAGTACAAATTGAGCAGATCTCTATGGCACATATTATCATGACAGTGGTAGGATGGGCAAAGCAAAGCTGATAATTACTAATTGAGATTATAATGTGCTATAAATCATGTTGTGTAAAACACCATCAGAAAAATGTGCATTTTAACTTAAGATATACTACATCACCATAGTGAAAAAATGGTAAAATAAGTCGTAAGGCAAGTTTCCTTCTAACACTGAATGTAAAACAGTTTTTGGATCGAAACAAATCACTGATACCAAAGCTGAATTTAAAATGTCTATAATCATTGTGGGGTTTGAAAGTGAGTTCTGGGTCAAGCCATAATCCTAAATATTTAAATTGATCAACTCTCTGCATTATTAAATGACTAGATTTCATTTTTAGGTTATGTTTAATCCTGAAGACCATGGAGTCAGATTTAGTTTTATTGAGCAACAGTCTATTGGAGAAAAGCCAGTTAGTTAAGAGTATCAGGACTCAGAAGGAGAAAGAAACCACACACATTTAAAGAGGAGAGAGACACATTTATTCCTGCAAACTGAAACAGATGAAACGTTGGAGCTTCATGATGTCTGTTGTCTGTTTTTACAGATTTCACAGTCACAGAAACCTGCAGCTGTGTTTCATCAACAACAGTGACAGCGACGACGACGAGGAGGGAACCAATAAAAAGGTCACTTCCTGCCTCTAGTTTCACCAAACTTTGCACAATTTATGTGTGTGTGTGTGTGTGTGTGTGTGTGTGTGTGTGTGTGTGTGTGTGTATATATATATATATTTTTTTTTTGTCATATATATATATATGACAAAACTGCCATGTAGTGTAACCCCTATTATAACCCCATTATATATATATATATATATATATATATATATATATATATATATATATATATATATATATATATATATATATATATATATATATATATATATATTTTTTTTTTTTTTTTTTTTTTACACATATATTTTTGTGTAAAAAATTGCATAAAATTGGGATTTTGGTAAAAAAAAAAAATGATACAAATGAACTAACATAGATATACACACACACACACACATATATATATATATATATATATATATATAGATATAGATATAGATATAGATATTTCTGTTTATACTGAATTTAATGTATAAAATGTTTGTCACTTTTTCAATAGTTCTTTTCATTATAGTGTCAAAACATATCTTTTATGTTTTTTTCCCAGGACATGATAAAACTAATTCTGAAACCTGTTTGGATCATCAAGCCTGTTGCAGAGAATCCTGGCGTCTGTAATTTGAGTTTTGAGCAGCAAACCACAAAACTTGTGCAATCACACTTTTATCATCCTAGAAATATTTCAAAAACATGATCTATTTGAAATTGTAAACACACATTTTTAAAGACCGTTTTACGCACCTTCATCTCAACATGACTGGACTGTTGCAACAGCCTTTTTAGTCACTTAAACAAAAGCTTCTATTGATTGAATCCAGACTGATCAGAACTGAGGTGCCAGGCTTTTAACCACAAAAAAAGCCTGAGATGTGATCACAAGAGATGTGATCACATCTCTTGTTTCTCTAGATTTAAAGATCTCACTGATACCCCAGGTACCCCAGTTCAACAAAATAAAACAAAAAAAGTGTTTGACTAAATCATAAAATGCTCTAGTTGACGTCATAACTTTTGTGTTGTTAGTGTTGGTTTTGACCCAGTTATAAAAATAAGACTATGAAGCAATAATTAGAGGCAAAACTGAAGTCATAAGTGAACTGACAGCCAACTGGCTTGTTCTGATCTTCATTTAGTTTTTGTATAAAATTTTTATTGCTGAAAAAAATAGTTGTAGGTTTTTTATTGAAGTAAATAAATATGGGTGGAAATTCACCCATAACAAATTGGTTGATAAATAATTGTTTTGAGTGTATTTACAGCTGATTTAAAATATGGGTCAAAACTGACCCATTAACATAAGGGATGGAAACAGCTAACTAACACAAGAGGAAGGTTCCGGCTCTTAATGGCTTCTCTCTGCTATATTTCTGACTGTTTTGTTTCATGTGTGCTGGTGGAAGTGTGAGATCCTCTAGCTCTTCATCTGTTCCAGGATCTGAAAAGTAAAGAGGACAGATTGGTCATAGTCAGGGTCCTGAGCTCTGGACAGAGAGAGCCTTTCCTGGTTTTTACTTGGATTTTAATCTCCTTCAGGTTTCCATGGGAACAGGGCGCAACGGTTGCCATGCCACTGGGCTGAAACAGGAAGTGGTCACCGCACTGAGGACGCTGAGAGACAAACTGCTGGCTGAACAAAAGGAGAAGGAGGTAAAGATGAATTTTGTAAATTAGCAAAGACAGAAAAAAAGTATTTGAAGGAAAATCACAGTGTCGGAGAAGCCAAGTCACCAAACAGGAAACGTAAGAACTCCTCTCTCTACCAAAGTCTGCAGGGAAACATCTGGCTCTTTAGAAGCTAAAAGCTCCATAAATGTGAACTAAGTTCACCAACTAGTCTTCAGCTAAGTGTGTGTGTGTGTGGTGTGTGTGTGTGTTGCAGCATCTGGCCAGCAGCAGCGGAGCTGCTAAGAGGAAACATCTGGAGCGTTGGGAGCTGCAGGAATGTTCAGTGCAGCAGCTCAGCGGTCTGAGAGCATCCCTCCAACAGGACGTACACGGTACACAAACACGTGTTGTTCTTTAAAGGAAAATACCGCTGAACATCTACAGCATCTTTGAGGAGTCAGAGTTGACTCGGCTCCATCGGTTTTTATGTCCTCAGGCTTGTAGCTTGACTTTTCATTGAAGAAACAGATGTTTTCCCACACAGTTGTTTGTCTTTTGTTTGGATGATTTAACCATCATGTTGGTCAAATTATTGATCGACTCCAACTGTCATTCAGAAACTGAACTTGACTTTTACTGCAGAAACTCTTGGTCTGCATACTTTTATCCCCATGAATCAGATGACATCCATGAACCGGAGTCACGAAGCACCGCAGCATCCTCACAACACACAGGAAACAATGTGTTTTCTGTGTTTAACAGATGATTTTATTGCATGTGATAAGCACATTGTTATCAAACATTCCCAAAGCAGCTTCCCTGCACATTTAGCAACTTAATATGTTCCAAACACTCTTGTATTAGCTACATTATTGGTAAATATATTATTTTTGTTAGCAAACTGTTTATCATTTGCAGTGTTGGGCAAGTTACTTCAAAACTGTAATTTATTAGGGCCCGAGCGGCGACTGCAAGGCAGTCGCGGTACGCGAGGCCCTATTGTTCTTCGTTTGACACTTCAGATTTTTTCCGCGTAATCAACTGCCTTTTTGGGGGCCTGAACATACATGAAAACTCACCAAATTTGGCAGCTGCATCGGGCCTGGTGAAAATTTACGTATTTTATAGGATTTGAATATGGGCGTGGCAAAATGGCTCTATAGCGCCACCTAACATTTTTCAAAAGAACACCCTCACCATATAGTTTCACATAGAGGAACGAAATTCGGCACACACATGTATCAGGTCAAGACGGACAAAAAAGACCCAGGGTACCGATAGCCTAACTCTAACAGGAAGTCCACTATCTTGAATCGAACATCGCCAAAAGTTGCAGAAATCGCTGTTTGCAGGCATTGTACTTTGGCGAACTAGTCCTAGGAAATTGCCAACAGCGACTTCAAATTTTGGTTGTAGCATCTAAAGGGCTTGATCATGAAAAATCATTGAAATGGTGAGTTTTCATCGGAGGGCGTGGCCTCGGCGAGGCCTCAAATTCTGATGTTTCGCCATGAAAAAGGAAGTTGTGTTTTCTCCATGAAAGGAACATTCAAACTGCATTAAATTGATAGTGTATGATGCTGGTCCCGCCCTGAACACGTGTATATGTTTATATTCACGCCACGTCAGACCGCCCCCTGCTGGCAGCAGGAAGTCACTGTCGTCACGCTTTAATGAATTTCTCAGAGGAAATTATGGATAACCAATTCAAATTGTGTTTCTGGCATGTCAAGACCTTTGTGATGAAATGTCTTTAATACCATGAGTTTTCATTGGAGGGCGTGGCCTCGGCGAGGGGGCGAGTTTCCATCCCTCGCCATGTGACATCAACTCATCATAACTTCCACATGCTATATTCTATCTGCACCAAATCTCTGATGCTTCATAAGGGTCCTGCCCTGAACATATTTATACACTCATATTCACTTACACTCATAGCGCCCCCTATTGGTAGCAGGAAATAACTTTCAAATGTAAAGCCCCATGCTTTATCTTTAACCTAGACTTACGAAATTCAGCAGACACATGGAGTACTTCAGGATGGACAAAAAAGCCTCTTGGATCCATATCCTAAGTCCAACAGGAAGTCGGCCATCTTGAATTGAACGTCAGCGAAATCGCCATTTGCAGGCGTCGTACTTTGACGAACTAGTCCTAGGGATTTATCAGCAGTAACTTCAAATTTTGGCTGTGGCGTCTAAAGACGTCAATGATGAAAAGTTATTGAAATGGTGGCTCTAAAGGTTAGGGCGTGGCCTCAGCAAGGCCTCAAATCCTGATGTCTCGCCATGAAAAAGGAAGTTGTGATTTCTCCAGGAAAGGAACATCCTAACTGCATGAAATTGATGGTGTATGATGTTGGTCATGCTCTGAACACGTGTACATGTTTATATTCACGCCACGTCAGACCGCCCCCTGCTGGCAGCACAAAGTCACTGTTGTCACGCTTTAATGAATTTCTCTTGGGTAATAACCCACAAACAGGTCAAATGGTGGTTGTGGCATGTCAACACCTTTGTAATGACATGTGTTTAAAACCATGAGTTTTCAGTAGAGGGCGTGGCCTCGGTGAGGCCTCAAATTCTGATGTTTCGCCATGAAAAAGGAAGTAGCTATTTCTCCAGGAAGGGAACATACAAACTGGATTAAATTGGTTGTGTATGACCTCAACCCTGCCCTGAACACATCTGCATAATTATCCCTTGACGGAAACAGTGGAGGGCGTGGGCGTGGCCAGGTGAATAATTTCGATCCCACGCCATGTGTCATCAACTTATCATAACTTCCACTTGCAACTTCCTATCTGCATCAAATCTCTGATGCTTCATAAGGGTCCCGCCCTGAACATATTGATACACTCATATCCACTCACACTCATAGCACCCCTTATTGGTAGCAGGAAATAACTTTCAAATGTAAAGCCCCATGCTTTATCTTTAACCTAGACTCACGAAATTCAGCACACACATGCAGTAGGTCAAGACAGACAAAAAACGCCTCTTGGACCCATATCCTAAGTCCAACAGGAAGTCAGCCATTTTGAATTGAACATCAACAGAAACGCTGTTTGCAGACATAATATCAGGGTTTATCAGCAGCAACTTCAAACTTTGGCTGTCACATCTAAAGACCTTTAAGATGATACGTTTTCGAAATGTTGGCTCTACAGTTTACGGCGTGACCACGGTGACGCCTCAAATTCTGATGTTTCGCCATGAAAAAGGAAGTGGCGATTTCTCCAGGAAATGAGCATACAATCTGGATGAAATTGATTGTGTACGATAGTAGTCCCGCACTAAACATGTGTATATGTTCATATTCACATCACGTAAGACCGCCCCCTGCTGGCAACAGGAAGTCACTGTCGTGACGCTTTAATAAATTTCTCCTAGAGAATAACCTGCAACCGCTTCAAATTGTGTCTCTAACATCTCAAGTTTATTACTTGGTACTCTCAATTTGTTATATAACATATTACTATATTTAAAATGTAAAGTATTACACTTCTATTGCATTACTTTTAAGTTACTCTCACCAAAATAACTGGAAAAATGGATTCATCAATCTAAATCTAGCTCTATACCTCATATACCTCATTATTGCTTTTAGTCACGACAGGGATGTTGCTGACATCTTTTCAAAAAGCTGATGATTCCACTGTGAAAGTGTTTTTCATATCTTCAACAACATCCTCCGATATCAAGTCTTCTAACCTCTTGATGTTGAAGAATCTCAGAGCAGGAGAATGTTAATTTAGTCTGTTTTGTGGTTTTATCTCCACTCTCATGCTTTACTTGCTTCCTTCATGTTACTACAGCCTAAATGTTAAATTACTGCTGCTATTCCATGAAGTGGACACTTCTTTAGGTGTAGCACAAAGTGCATTTGACTATGATGTTCTTCTGATCCTTGTGTTTCACAAACGTAAAGTAATGAATCTATCTGACGAGCCAAAAGGAAAAGGAAGTGAAACATTTTCACATTTCACTGCTGCTGATCTTGTGGTGATTTTAGCGAAATTGTATAAAGAAAAACAAAAAATCAACCACTTCAGTCCTGGTTACAACACATTGCAATGCGTGTTACTGACATTTGTACCAAGTAAAATATTACCAGTTTTTTCTGTAATACAACAATTGATGCATTACAGTAATTTAATTACTTTTGTTATAATTTATTACTTTTGTAACACATTACTCCCAACACTGATCATTTGTAACCACTGAAGGTAAACAGCAATGCATCCTTCCCTCTTTGACCTTTGCTTCTGTTCTTGTCTCCCAGCTCTGAGCTCTGAGCTGGTTGCTCAGCTGCTGGTACGAGACCAGCTGAGGACGAAGCAGGATGCCATGCTGCTGGACGTCCAGGATCTGACCTAACACCAGCACCACAGACCAGACCGATCCAGACAAACTCAGCCGAGCCATTGCCTTTCCTCAACCCAGACTTTTTACCCCGCTCCAGGACCAGGAGTCAGCCCACGAGTTGTTTACTCAAAAGGAAAAGATATTAGCCTCCCAGCTAATTCCCCACAACTGACAAACCACTAGCGTCAATGAGAGGGAAAGGAATCTAAATCTGGATGTTCGGGTTCAAAGGGATTCAAATTGCCTGACAGCGAGGATGAGACGTCCAAAGTAAAAGTTTGTATAGGAGTTGGTATAGGTCAGGTAGATTCACAATAACAGAAGTAAGCACTACGAAATAACAGAAAGTCACTGTGAATGTTTCAAATCAACAAAGATAGGTCAACACGGTGAGGACAGCGTTGAAGCAGCTGCAGCTACGAGGTCTTTAAAACCTTTAAATCAAACACAGACAAATCACATCTCTTGGATATTTTTAAAATAATTTCTTCTAAACACTCAGCCATTCCATCTCTGCTCTGCCAATTAAGCTGCTTAGGACCTGTGTTTTTAAATGGACGTCTGCACCAGCTGCTCCTTAGTTGTTAAATGAGGTGTTACTAAATATTTAAATTTATGTTATTTCTATAACTACAGATGGAGCTGTTGTTGGAATAAATAAATGAACCAGTTGACAAACCTCATTTATACAGAAAATCTGACCCATCTGATATGAAAATAACTAAACCATTATAAGCAAATAATTTTGATTATCTCAGCATAATCTCACTGTAGTCACTTAGTAAATCACTCATTAATCACTAAGAACTTTAAGAGTGTTTTCAGACCTAAGGTTAGTTAGTTCCTGTCAAACTTCCTCTCTCGAAAAGGCTCAAGAGAACATTTAATCCGCTGGGAGGTGGGAGAATGAAAATAATTCCCAGAGTTGATTTGGGACCAGACTGAGACCACCTCC
The DNA here is from genome assembly GCA_030544235.1 of Lepturacanthus savala. Taxonomy (NCBI): domain Eukaryota; kingdom Metazoa; phylum Chordata; class Actinopteri; order Scombriformes; family Trichiuridae; genus Lepturacanthus; species Lepturacanthus savala. The sequence goes on along the minus strand of CM060479.1, from coordinate 27,934,667 downwards.
TCTAAAGGGACTCAGAAAGGTTTTTGGTTGGTCCAGATCAGTTATTGTGTTCAGATCTGCCCAAACTGATATCATGCTAAGGGTGAAAAAGAACTCGAACACCTTGCTTTTTTGATATTGGAACGCTATCCGATGCTAGATCAAACTAAACTGGCAGCAAAGGCTCCAACATGCTAACAGAGTATCTCGATGGGAGCATGATTAGCATTAACACCACAAAAAACAAACAAAAAAAATACTGGTGTGGACAATGGGTACATCTAAAGATATATAAAAAAAAAATAGCGCCGCTGGTTTTCTTGAAGAAAAAAAGGATGAAATATTCAATCATGTACAAAAAGAAAATTAAGGCATGTAGGAACTAGGAGATAATTCTAGAAAACAGCCATGGCAGGGTCTCATATGAATTCAAAGCTGCTAAACAGATGAGAGCCTGACACTTTCTCTCCTATACATGTCCAAACTATCTAGATTTAACAATTGTTTTATGATTTGAACTTTAATATAGGACACATAAATGTTCTGGATTTTTCTCAGGTAGAAAGACCAGCAGCAGGTTCACTCACAGCAGGAAATTGAACCGGTCAAGCACTTTGACCAAGAAGCTCTATGAGCCAATGGGAAGAGAGTAGGATCCCCAGATGTCAGGTGTGTCACTCCCATTAGTGTCCCATGAAGTCAAATATAAATGTTAGCTTAGCCTACAGGCTAACATCACCTGAGTTTTATGTACCGCCAACCGTGTTGTATTTCTTTTTATATTTATAGTTTTGATATTTATTTGACTTCTAACGTCCTACAATATAAACTACTTCTCTACTTATTTACCTCACTGAAAATATTAACGCTAATTAAAGCCTTGAACAAAAATGGCCACCAACGAGGACCCTGCTGTCATCCCATTGGCTCACAGAACTGCAGCCTCAGACGTGAGGTTTGACAATAGTACTTAAAATGGATCAAATTCTAAAGAGAACTCAGAAATCACTCATCAGTCTATGTTTTTCACTGTCAGCCTCAACATAAAAGTCCAAAAATCTGTTAATCTATATTTACTACAATTCAATACTTGTTTGTTGAACGGTGAAACAAAAAAATCTTTGGACTTGTTTTGTAAATCCATACGTGTATATGCAAATGAGGGATTCTAACTTATCTTATTTAAATTTGATTGTGTTTAATACTTTATTACTTGTACCTGTCATTGTAACAAGGGCACAGTACACTCATACATCATGTGTAGCAAGACAAGCTCAACTTAATGATACATTTATACTGTTTTTGTTTGTTTGTCATTACTTTGAAGGGGAATTTCACCAAATTTTGCTTGGCCATAATCATTTTGAAGATATTCTTCTGGTTTTTGATGAATTTTAATACTATGTGTGATATCAGTGTTTGGCAAGTACAAATTTTGCTTACAGTCTTTTGTACCTAACGCAAAAAATAAACAAATCTTATGTTAGATATACATCCAGCCATATTATTTTATAATTTATGATATTTGATTAATTTATAATATTAGCTAAATGCATAAAACACCAGAAGTTGAGAATGTTTTAATGTTGGTGGCATTCCTCTTGATGCTAAACACTTCAGGTACAGTCAGTGATTATGTTGTTTACTTATGATAAATAAATATAAGGGAATTATCCACTTAATGTATCCTAGTATATGTGATGAGAAGTGTTGGACGTACAGTGAAATATTAGCCCTCGCGTATGAAAACCTCAAAGTTTTCCTGAGGGATGTGAACATTTCATTGGGCTGCTTTGATATTTAAAGCCAGCAGCAGCAGATATTTCACTGGTAATGTCTTCTAGTGCCTTACTAAGAAATTATATTTTGATGCTGTTTACTCCTACAGTCTCTTATATTGATCTGTAATAAGGAGCTGTCATATTCATGGAAGGCAATAATACTGTAAAATGAAAAAAAAAATCTTTGTTGTTATTATTATTATTATGTTTAATAATATGAAATGCCATTTTAAGACTTTAAAAATAGTGAAGCATCTTGAACTTGCTGTGTTTCCTTTTGAAACATAATTAGGAAGGAACCATAGATTACACACAGGATTTTACACAGTGAAATTTAAAAGTAATGACTGATGAAAGTAATATGTTCCACTTATTATGGCGCTGAAGATTAGCTGCAAGGTCAACAGATTGATTTTGATTTCACTGACTTTGGAGATTTTTTTTATCAATTTAAAATTTATAAACATTCATTTTGAAATTTATTCAAATATATTCAAAGTCAAATTAGTTTAACCCTCTATTGCATGAAATATTACTTAGACATTGTAAAAAAAAAAGTTTTGAATGTTTTCATTACTTAAAATGGCCTAAATAATAGATAGATAAAAATATATATGTGAAAAAAAGTTGTAAAGAGCAGTCTCAGGATACTTTCATGCTATGTAAGTCAGTGTGACTTATACACTGGGAATTTTAGATATTTGCATTGTGCTGCTATATGACAACAAATCCATTTTAGCATATAAAAAACTTATAACATCAAAATTGAATTAAATTCATGTCAAATATCAAATGTCCATGAGCAAAAGGGACTAATGAGTAGGATATCCTGGTCATGTGACCTCATAAATTGCATGTCCTTCAAAAATAAAAGCCTTTTTCATGCCTAGCTGTAAAAACATATAATTTATATTACAGTTATTTAGAAAAATGAAGATAAAGTAATTGTTGCCATATGGCAACACTATGCAACAGAGAGTTAAACCTGAGAAATGTCAAGAAGACCAACAGGGATGATTTCCTTCCAGTGGTAAAATCAATTCTCACTTGGAACTTTCACTCTTTTGTTCCCATCTCTTAAATTAATTGCCAAATTTGATAATTAGATTCATCCTTTTGCATATTTTTTTTTCTTGTTCAATGTTCAAATTCTCTGAATCTAGCTCCTTAAATGTAAATATTTCTTGGTTTCTTTTGTCCAGTGACAATAAACTGAATGTCTTTGCGTTACGGACAGGACAAGACGTCTGATGATGTCATCTTGAGTTCTGGGAAACACTAATTGACTTTTTTCACCATTTCCTAACATTTTATTGACCAAACAATTAATCACTTAATATTTCCAATAAATGTCAGAGTGATATATGTCCTAACTCACTGTGTTTATTCATACCTCTGCTACCTGCATGCTGTCTGACCCCCGATTGTGTTGCAGTGTTTGATTACACTCACACACCATGACATGTTCAAACACACATGCAGTGGTTTGTCACGCAGCTCTTTGCCTCCGTGTGCATGTGTTTAGGTGTGTGCGTGTGTGTGTGTGTGTGTGTGTGTGTGTGTGTGTGTGTGTGTGTTCAAACCTAGTATTTACTGTATGAATCAGAGGTGATGATGTTGAAGATGGAGGGAAAAGAACGGGAGGGTTCGTAGAGGAGGAAGGAGGAGCTGCTGTTTAAAGGATTCACTTTGCTTTCTAATTAGAGCCTCAGATAATAGAGGCAGAGCGAGGAGGGGAAAGTGAGACATTTACAGCTTCAGCAGCTTCTCTGCAGGAAAAGGTGAGAGATTTAATACCTTTTTAACACACTGCAATTGTTCTGGGTGAGTCGAGGCATGCAATCTTCAAGTTGGAAAGATTAATCATCTTTTAAATGTTTTAATAGCTTCTATCTTTTGAATTGGTATATTCTTAAAGTGATTTTGAATATGCCTTATTTCAAGATTCGCTGTATAGTAAAATTGTCTTGCTGCATGGACAGATCATTTCACCTGTATCAAATAATTTTCTCAATACAATTCTTTTTGCAGTGCAGTTTTATTTAGCTTTTTGTCTCAATTTCCCTGCTCTTCATCTTACAGCAGTTATTGATCAGGTCTACAGAATATTGCTCATTTAGAAGGGGAAAATATATTCATCATTTATTCTAGCAATGTACTTGCAGCCAAGTGTTTTTACCCTGTTTCACCATCTGCAACTTCATCATAGCTTGTCATTTGTTCTCAGCTGATTCAACATTATTTCATTTTTGTTATTTTTACTTTTAAAATGAAAGATAATGAATATCCTGTAAACCTATGACTTTTTAGTTTCTCATTGAAAATCTGTTGTATTTTCTCTTTTCTTCCCTGTTTTGAGTATACGAACGATTATTCTCTCAAGCTGGATGAGAGCTTTGTTTGTTGTTTTTAGCAGAAACCAGGTGCAGGACAATTCACTGCAACTGGAGCAGAGTTAGCTAAAAGCTAATTTGCATCTATAGTAACGATCAACAAAAACAATATTGAAATATTAGAGTTTTCAAATCCCAATGATCTAAAAGCTTTATTTGAGAAATTATAGCAGTGGTTAATTTTAAATATAAAAAAATGTCTTATTTAGTCTTGTGATAGAATCTCTCAGCAAAGGCTTTTACTTCTTGCAGATTTTTCAAAAGTATATTTTCTTGCATATTTAAAACCTCAGTTGCTAAAAAGAGCGAGTGAGCCAGAGCTGCACTGTGAGCGCTTCCTCCTCCTCCTCCTCTGCAGTCCTTGTATTGGGTTTCATTCCTGCAGTTCTAACTGAATGAACACTGATCAATTATTTACAGAAACTCTGAAGGTCAGGGAAGAAGCCACAAGAGACCCTTCGGCCCGAAACAGAAACACTTCTGAGCCAAAACTCTGCCCAAGAAACCGGACCAGACGAGCTTCAGGATGGTAGGTAGGTAACTCCTTCAAACTTTGACATCAGTCTCTCCTCCTCTGATCCAGACCACACCATGTATGACTGACATATGTTCAGATTTAGTTATTCAGCTCCAGTTTGTATGCTGCAAACTGTGTTCATGTCTTCTTTGGTGTGAAACAGTCCAATTATTGATTAATTTAGCGGAAGTTCTAATCATTCTCTGGTTTCAAGTTTCACTGGACTTTGGTTCTTGTTGGTTGGACACAATATATCTACAGACCTGGAAATAGTAATAAGCTTTTTAAGTGATTTTAAAGACCAAAGATTACTAAAGAAACTACCGAGTCCCAGAGTTTCTAATTGCTAATCACATTTTACTACTTTATTTTACTTTACTTTCATTCACATTTATATGTACAATTCTCAGTAAAGCGTTATATTTAAGTAAGTATTTCAAGTTAAACCAATCAACTTCAGTGAATCTCCAACATCCAATTAAAAAACACAGAAAACATGACCTGTCTGTCTACAAGGAAACCTCTACACTCCTCTACAGGTTGATAAAACCTAAAAAAAAATATGATATACACTCAGTCTAGACTATTTTGAACATTTGTTTTCTTCTCTACATTAATGTATGACAGATAATTTTGTTGAGGCCACTTTCTAACTCCAACTCTGAAGCCATAATTACATCTCACCTCTAGTCGCTCTAGTTGTTGTGACATTACTTGACACCATTGTTCCAAAACACGTCTTGAATTTAAACCCTGATCCCAACGCTTCAACAGCTGGAACAGGCTACACGAAAAGAGAGAGGTTACCCAGAAAGCTTTGTTAATGATTGTCGGACTAATTGAGCGAGACTTAGTCTTCATCAGCAAAAGACTGGTGGTACATTCTGAACGAACATTTCCCAACTAGTGATGGTGTGTTTTCTTCACCCTTTGTCACAGAAAAGCCTTCATCCCAGAGACATGTCAATCGACAATGAAGCTTAGATAGATAGATAGACAGGCAGACAGACAGACAGACCAGACAAAGGACAAATGAAGGAAACCTCAGTCATCGAGACAACTTGAGACCTTTGAAGCAGCTGAGATGACGACAGAGGAACCTGAACCGATCCAGCTCTGCCAGAAATAGCCTCCAGAGGTTCATGATGGGACTGGGCCAAGCCTCAACTGTAGCTCCAGACGTCAGCAACCATGCCAACACCTCTGGCACCTCGCTCACCTCGTCCCTACCTCCATCATCCTGCAGCATCGACGAATCCTACAAGTATGTCTTCCTGCCCGTGTGCTACTCGCTCACCTTCCTCTTCAGCCTCACCCTCAACTCTGTGGTGCTGCTGCGCTCCTGTCGCCACCATGGAGGCTGCTGCCATGGCAGCAGTGTGCGCCGCTGGAACACCTCGCTGATCTATATGGTGAACCTGGCCACCACTGACCTGATGTACGGCCTGTCGCTGCCCTTCCTGGTGGCGAGCTACGTGCTGAGGGACCACTGGGTGTTCGGGGACTTCATGTGCCGCCTCGTCCGCTTCCTCTTCTACTTCAACCTCTACTGCTCCATCTTCTTCCTCACCTGCATCTCCGTGCACAGGTAGGAAAATACTGTTAAGATCAACACTTGATCTTAAGTATACCTGTGTAACAACCAGTGACGATGTCTTACAGATACATATCACTTTGTTTTATGTATAAAAAACCTGGGAAGCACCATTCTATATTTTTGTACTTGCTTGTCTCCTACAGGTACCTAGGGATCTGCCACCCCATGAGGACCATCACTCTAGAGAGCAAGCGGGTGGTGAAGGGGACCTGTGCATTGGTGTGGGTGGTGGTCTTCGTCCTCACCTGCCCCATCTTCAGGTTTGCGCAGACGGGTTATATCCGGCGAGGAGGCGGAGGGGTTGTTGGGTCTGGAGACATGAGGGACAGGGGGAACACGACTGGATTTCAGGTGGAGGAAGGAGAGGGGTATATGAACTGCTGGGATGACGCCATCGATAAGGAGTTTGCCGACTACGTCCCGTATGGCATAGTCCTCCACATGCTAGGCTTCTTCGTGCCGTTTGTCATCATCGCCTGGTGCTACTCGCAGGTGGTCAGGACAATATTTCAGACCCTGCGCTCCCCTCCCAGTTCAGTAGAGGGCGGTGAGGACGGTCCAGTGGGAGATGGGACACCAGACGGTATTAGAGATCGAGAGAGAACCTCAGTCTCCATCTCTGGCTCGCAGTACTCGCACTACATCCGGCGGCGGCGGAAATCCATTAAGACCATTGTGACCATCACGCTGCTGTTCGCGCTCTGCTTTCTGCCCTTCCATGTGACCCGGACAGTGTTCCTGCTCCTGCGGCGGGGGCAGCTCGGCGGCTGCAACGCCATGAAGGCTGTATCCATCTGCTACAAAGTCACCCGGCCACTGGCGTCCTGCAATGCTTGGCTCAACGCCCTTCTCTACTTCCTGACCGGGGATAAGGGCGCCCCCTGCTGCTGGCAGGTAGAGCCCACCGTTCGTAGAGACCTCCGCAGTGGCTCCATCTGGTGGCCGCTGAAGATCCTGAGGAAGGATGGAGTTGGAGAGGATGACCAAGAGGCAGCCGAGAAGGTTGAAATGGAAGTGCATCTGGAGAACGAGTCCAAGTCCTCAAGGGTCATCTTCTAAAGACACTTCAGAACCAGTTATTTTATAAAACACGATATAGCGCGAGATGCACCTGGAAAAAATCCAGTAGCAGGATTGTTGGGTATTGTTTGACTTTTTCAATACTTGTGCCGATATAATACCTGACTTTTGTTATTAATATGAAACAAAACTTGATAAAAGTTTAAACAAAAGCTGCTCGACAAGAACTTCTTCCTGTCTAAATAAAATGAGAGAATTTTTCATTTACATCAAGAACTCTCTGATCACAGCATAAGTGAGCAATATTTGAATCTGAGTGTACATTCAAGGCCTTATTTAGGTACCAGTACATGAAAAATTGATTGAACACCTAATTCTACAGTTTCAGTGTTAATGTCAGTAAGACACACAAACATTTATCACACAAACTCTGAATATGAATCAGGAGTAAAAGAGAGCAACTTACTAAATCAGAAACTCTGAGTGTTTAATAGCTCAACTCTTTTTCAGCTTTTGTTCTCAGATTTTGTCATTTCTATCCCTAAATCACTCCTTTGGATATTAGTGTTCTTGAGTGAATCCATTGCCTGAAATTAAACTTAATTTGTCCCCTCAACACTTGCAGTATGGATCACTTAGATTTAAAGCAGTTTAGTTTATATTTGATGTTTGCAAAAGAGACCTGGATATTCATCTGGTTTTGGCTGTTAAAGAGCTAAACTGTCCCAAATCCAGACTACACAATAATTCTAGGCAGGTTTTTAAGTGTATTCACACAGGAAAAAACTAAAGAAAGAATGTGACTGAGATTGAGAATACTAAAAGTAGCTGGACAAATGTAAATAAATTCCGTGGTGGTGAAACAGCTCCACAAATAAGCATTAAGTATTATATTTAAAGTGACATTTTGCCTCAAGTGTAATTGTCTGTGACACTTCAAAGTCTGATGTTGCATGTATTAAATCATTTCCTGTCAGTATATAACAGTTAATCAGGTTTCGGTTTATCAAAGCAATCAGCAATCACTTTGATCATTAATCATTTTAATTCCTCTTCACGTAAAAATATTTACTCAAATGTGATGATTTGCAACAGTTTTTTCACACTGCAATAACTTCCGTTATCTTTCTGGAGCTAAAACATACTGAAAACTTATTAATATATATATATATATATATATATATATATATATATATATATATTATACATTTCTGCCAAATCTTTTCTGCTAGAATGCTGCTATCTTACACACTGGCCTAATCTTGAAGCTTGATTAATCTATAACATATTTAAAAATTATCATAATCTTTGAATTAATAAAACGCCAAACAAAGGAAGGAGCAGCTGATGCATTTTGCGAATTGACTGTCAAAAAATGAAATAGAAATCTGTCCAATGCACCTATTTTAGACTTGTTTCAGTCAAGACTTTTGAAATAGAGTTTCAACAATTAATTAGCCAGTTGATCAAATATAATTTGGCAACTATTACGATAATCACATGATCATTTATGTAATTGTTCTGGTAAAAGTTAATTTATTTATTATCATAGTAAATATTTTGGGGTTTGGTATTATTGGACAGGACATATTTAATGACTTTATCTTTGGCTCCAGAAAATAGTGACACTTTTAACAGCTTTCTGATGTTAAATGGGCCAAATGAAAAATTATTTAAAAAATTATTTGCAAAATAATCAGTTCTGAAAATATTCATTAGCTGCTAGCTGCTCGCGCTGACCTTCACAGAATCAGTCCTGGAATATGTAATCAATATCTGTGATAATAATATAGGGTTGTAAGCTCTGTATGGAAGCCATGTTACTGACCATACATTACTGACCTGTGCTGCTGTCTGAATGTATTTTCTGCATGAGGGACGTTCCTGCTTCTTGTGATGTTGCCGTTTTAGAGCTCAGGTCAGTCTGTGATACCAGACTTCTTTTTTATGTTCTTAGTTGGTCTGAACATCATTTCATCTCATTCTCTGGTGAATATGAGCAATAGCCCAGGATGCCTGGAGGGAATTTCATTACATCTAGCACAACCATCCATTTGGACTCAAGATTTTTGTGGGAAAGAGTGGAAAACACATTTTGGCTGTAACTCAAGAATCCATATGCTAATTAATGGCAACGTTTCACACAAATGTCTGATAGGATGAAATAATGGCATTTTATTGCTAAAAGGTCAAAGGTCAACTTCACCGTAACATCATAATGTTCTACAAAAACACTTCCCAGGTCATTCAGTGGCGTAACTCCTTGAAACCATGATGATTGGAAACAGTATATGTTCTGTGCTGGTTTGAGATGTGTGAGAAGTGTCCACGTTCAGAATTCATAGCTTCTTTGCAGCAACATCCATATCTGAAGCGTTGTGTATTGTCATGGCTCCAACCTTGGTGGAGGTATGCAACCACAAGGCGCCATTTCTAGGTTTTTGTGTATTTTGACATTTTGTGGCGCAATATCTTGATTAAAGTCTGTTGTTGACATCAGCTCTCTGTGTCTCCGACCTCGTTCATGGTTAACTGGTGGATCCGGAGCAGAGGTCTCTGAAATCATTAGCCAGCGGAACACTCATCTCCATTTGTCTGTAAGAGACACGTCCGCCCGACACTGCAGATCAGACTGCTAATTAAAACATAGCTCATTCACACAGGAAGTGGTGGAAGAAGTACTCTGATCATTTACTTCAGCAAAAGTATATAAGGATTATGAGCTTGATGTAGGGTGATATCAGGTAAAATGGGCCATTTAATGTTTAGGGGTCTCAGTCCCTCTGGAAATTAGAGCCAATGACTACAAATGATTTCAAAATGTTGACATAACTGTACTTAACAAGTAACAGGTGATTTGATTAGTTTATGGTTTCTATGGTTGGTGAGACAATACTGTAAATCTAGACTGAACCAGAAATGTGCACTGTAAGTAGCCTGGCATGACAAATATAACTAAATGACTATAAGGATGATAAATCGATAGAAACAAACATGCACATGAAAAACTATGCATGACATCTGTGTTGATGGCAACCATCAGAAATAATGCTGTTTGATATATTAACATATGGTAATATGTTAATATATCAATATATGCCACCAAGATAATATATGTTTATCTTGGTGGTATAATTTACCCCCTTAACCCCCTAAGCTTAAATAGATGGTTTCAGCTAAAGTGGGCCTAACCCTCTGTGTCTCTCACAAACATGTGTAGGACATTTAGTTCAACTAAAACATGCTGAGTATGTTGTCATGTGAAAATAGTGCAAGTCAAAGTAATGCACCACCCTGTTTGTGTAACTTAGCTTGTTACATACTTTATTAGGTACACCATGCTAGTAACGGGTTGGACCCCCTTTTGCCTTCAGAACTGCCTCAATTCTTCATGGCATAGATTCAACAAGGTGCTGGAAGCATTCCTCAGAGAGTTTGGTCCATATTGACATGATGGCATCACACAGTTGGTGCAGATTTGTCAGCTGCACATCCATGATGTGAATCTCCCGTTCAACCACATCCCAAAGATGCTCTATTGGATTGAGATCTGGTGACTGTGGAGGCCATTCGAGTACAGTGAACTCATTGTCATGTTCAAGAAACCAGTCTGAGATGATTCCAGCTTTATGACATGGTGCATTATCCTGCTGAAAGTAGCATCAGAAGTTGGGTACATTGTGGTCATAAAGGGATGGACATGGTCAGCAACAATACTCAGGTAGGCTGTGGTGTTGCAACGATGCTCAATTGGTACCAAGGGGCCCAAAGAGTGCCAAGAAAATATTCCCCACACCATTACACCACCACCACCAGCCTGAACCGTTGATACAAGGCAGGATGGATCCATGCTTTCATGTTGTTGACACCAAATTCTGACCCTACCATCCGAATGTGGCAGCAGAAATCGAGACTCATCAGACCAGGCAACGTTTTTCCAATCTTCTATTTTCCAATTTCGATGAGCTTGTGCAAATTGTAGCCTCAGTTTCCTGTTCTTAGCTGAAAGGAGTGGCACCCGGCGTGGTCTTCTGCTGCTGTAGCCCATCTGCCTCAAAGTTGGACGTACTGTGCGTTCAGAGATGCTCTTCTGCCTACCTTGGTTGTAACGGGTGGTTATTTGAGTCACTGTTGCCTTTCAGCTCGAACCAGTCTGGCCATTCTCCTCTGACCTCTGGCATCAACAAGGCATTTCCACCCACAGAACTGCCGCTCACTGGATATTTTTTCTTTTTCGGACCATTCTCTGTAAACCCTAGAGATGGTTGTGTGTGAAAATCCCAGTAGATCAGCAGTTTCTGAAATACTCAGACCAGCCCTTCTGGCACCAACAACCATGCCACGTTCAAAGTCACTCAAATCACCTTTCTTCCCCATACTGATGCTCGGTTTGAACTGCAGGAGATTGTCTTGACCATGTCTACATGCCTAAATGCACTGAGTTGCTGCCATGTGATTGGCTGATTAGAAATTAAGTGTTAACGAGCAGTTGGACAGGTGTACCTAATAAAGTGGCCGGTGAGTGTATGACTGGGTGCTAGCTTTTGTGTAATGATAGCTTAGCCTGGTAGCTTAGCTTGAAAGTTTAGCTTACACACCCAGGTGTGTTTGTATGTACAAAACAACACTTACCTGCAGTATGAGTTTGTTTATTGTGTAGTAAGGTGGGTATTGGCATTCTTTGCCTTACCCACGTGACCGGCATCATGACGTCACTACCGGCGTCATTTGCATTATTTGCGTCGTAGCCAGCTGATTGCTCAGCTGATTACGTGGCTTTTTAAGTCGGACTGGGAAGCCGGTATTGACGGGCTGAGAAGCATAGCCGGCGGCTGTTGGGTTTCTTCTCCTCCATCCCTCGCGGTTTTGTGGCAAATCGCTGCGCTCCGTCCGGTTTCGTGCACGTTCATGAGCGCGTCTGGCTGCTGCTCGCCTACACTTATCGCGTCTCAACCGCGCTCCTTACTGCGGAGTTGGGCACTTTTCCTGGCTCAGTTTGCATTTGAGTTTCCTCCTGCTTGCTGGTCTGTATTGCGCTCTTCTCGCCGCCTCTGAACGCACGCTTGTGTAGCCGGGGACCCCCAAGTGTCTTTGTGGGTGTTGCTGCTCTGTCCCCTCTTGAACGTTTCCGTCGCCGCGCTGCCCGGTGGGCAAGCTGCGACTGTGTGATTCTTCGTCCCGCTGGTCCATTGTCAATCGTGTGCGTGTATGTGCGTGTGTATGTGTCTATATTTGTTAATTGTGTTTATTGGGGTGTATGTGTCTGGAATCTGTATAATTGATGTATGTATGTCGTGGTAAGGGCGCGACTAATTATGTTGTGATTTTCCTTCTTTAATATTGTTCCATTGTTCTTTCGTTTGACGTCTTGATGTGTTTTATTTCCTTTGTGTTGGCCATGTTCTGAGGCCTATACTGCATAAGCAGTTAAATTCATTACATCTGGCCTTATATTGTATATTGTTTGGTGTGGTGCTCATTAACTTTTTGTGGGTGCAGTCTCTGTGTTTTTTTTGTTTAACAGGTGCAGGCAGTCCCGAGGGAGATCGTTGCCCATTGTATTGGCCCGATTGCATGGGGTGCCGTGTAGTGCAGTGCTGTGTCACCTGGGTGGTTCCTGATAGTGAGTGCCTTAGCCCACCCTCATTTAGTGTGTGTATTTGAGCATGTGTATATAGGTACTTATCTAATCAAGGCTTTCACAGGGGCCGACCATCTCCCTCCGGGCGCACCTGCCCTGTGGTTGAACGTTTTTCTTGCGTCCTACTCATTGTTACGTATTTTGTATGACTTCTCGTGTGGGCCTGTGTGGGTGACAGTGTGTGTGTGGGGGGGAAGGAAAATCCAGTGATTGATTTTAGTATTTTGTATTTGGTAGATTTTCCAATAAATATATTTTTTGTATCAGAATCCACGTCTGCTGATTTTTTGCATAGGAGTTGTGTGGGATTCCGAGTTGTGGCTCTTGTGGTCCCGGGGTGGTAATTTCTAGTATTTCCCCCGGGTGGAGTAGTCGGGCTCAATCCAGGGGGAGACTACAGTTCTCCCCCAGTTAATATCACCTGGTCACATTTTGGCGTTGTTTGGCAGGATTGCATAGCAAGACGTGGATATCTGTGTTTTTATTTTTGTCTGTTTAATTCTCTCGCTGGTTTTCCAATTCAGTTGGTGTGTCGTTGCATGTGTGTTTCTGATCTGGTGCAGTGGAAGTGGGACAGAGCGGCAACAGTCCAAGTGGGTGATACTTGTTGGTGGGGCTAAAGTGATTTGCTGGTCGCCAAGAATTTCCTGGTAAGTGTAACAAACATGAGTCAGGGTTTACAGGAACCTGGCAATATGGCGCCTGCGGATGAGATGCAGCGACTGCGTGACCAGCTTGCGCAGCTTCAGGCTGAGAAGAATCGCTGGCTGCGGCAGCCAGGGGGGTCAGGGGCAGCCTCTGCATCTCAGCCGACACCAGCTGAAAAATTTGTGTTCATTCCTCGTGATAAAAAGTGTCCTACATTTTCAGGAAAGGGTGGTATGGGGCTTGATGAGTGGGAGGAAGAAGTGCAAGCATGCATGAGGGCCCGCCATCTGGCTCCTGCTGACCAAGCGTACTTTTTGTTTGATCACCTTGAGGGGGAGGCGAGAACGGAGATAAAATATAGGCCGGTAGGAGAGAGGAAAGACCCAATAAAGATTTTGGCCGTTCTGCGGGAGCTTTATGGCTGCTCACAGTCCCATGTGTCACTACAGGAGGCTTTCTTTTCACGAAAACAACAGGAGGGTGAGAGCCTCCTGGAGTTTTCTTTGGGTTTGATGAGCTTAATGGAGAAGATCAAACAGGTTGCACCAGACGCAGTACCAAACGCAGATGTCTTGCTGAGAGACCAATTTATAGAATACGTCTGGGATGGAGCTTTGCGCAGGGATCTGAAGCAGTTCGTTCGTAATACTCCACAAGCTTTGTTGCTCGACGTTCGAGGGGAGGCGATTAGGTGGGAGCGCGAGGGCATGCCCGTGGCCATGAGGGCCAGAAGCCAGTCGGTACCCTCTGCGTATGGTTTAGTGTATGGTGTTCAGGGTGATTCTCGCCCCGTGGCTAATAGGCCAGCGCCAAACCCTGATTGGGTTGAAGTGAAGGAGATTCTAAAGCGCCAGCAAGAGCAGTTGGACCTTCTTGCTCGTAGCATCAGCCTCCTTCAGGAGGCTAAGGCCCCTGTTAGGCCCCCTTTTACTGGTCCTCTGATCTGCAGGCGGTGTCAGCAACCAGGGCATTTTGCGCGTGATTGTGATGGCCCGAGGCGCCCCCCGCGTCCCCGGACAGCTTCCACCTCTTCCGTGTCTTATTCTGGCCCAACACCTCCCTCCCAGGTTCAGGAAAACTAACACCCACCGATCTGTTGAGTCGCAGTTCGGATGGGGTTTCTAAGGGCTCAGAGAGGGCAAAGGGAAAAGTTGGGGTCTTGCCGCATTTATTGTCATCGTGCCCAAACATACAGGTAAACATGGGGGGTGTAGATGTACTATGCTTATTGGATACAGGTTCCATGGTATCGACCATCACTGAGTCATTCTTTCAACAGCATTTTGAACCCTGGGGTCAAGACCGCCTCCAACAGTGCCAATGGTTGCAGCTACGGGCTGCAAATGGGTTGGCAATCCCATACCTTGGTTACTTGGAGTTGGACGTCACCTTGTGTGGCAAGGTCCTTCCCGGGTGCGGGGTGCTGGTGGTGAGTGACCCGCTTGGTGGGTCCATGTCAGAGGTCCCTGGTGTTCTGGGGATGAATGTTATCAGTAGGTGTTATCTTGAACTGTTTGGTGGTAAGACTGCGTTCTCTGTTGAATCTCTTTCCATGGCCCAGGTTTCCAGTCCCATTGTTGAGGCCCTGCAGAAATGCCATCAAGCCAGCGTAGCCGATTCCAGGGTGACTGACCGGACTGTTCGACTGCGGGGTAGAAGGCCGCATCGCATTAGTGGGGGCACGCTTAAATTTGTTGCCGTCACATGTTCTAGCTCTGGCTCTGCCCCATCTGCACTTTTTGAGCCACTGCCCAATGGGCTGCCAGGGGGGTTGTTGGCTTCTCCGGCGCTAGTTTCCCTCTCCCAGGGCACTGCATACATCCCGGTGGTTAATGTCGGCACTGATGACATCTTGTTGTATCCGCGGACTGTCTTGGGCAGTTTGGTTGACGTTAATATCACTTCCATGCCTCCAGGCATTGTTGAAGTTCGGGCAACCTGTACCTCTGTCCAGGTACAGGACCCTGTGGATCCCATCCTGTCTAAAATCGAGGCTCTTGATCTATCTGCTTTGAGTGGCCAGGAACAGAATCGAGTCCGTTCCCTTCTATCTAAGCATAGCTCTGTGTTCGCCGCCCATGAGGGAGACCTCGGGTGCACTGACCTTATCTGCCATGAGATTCCTTTGCTTGATGAGGTCCCAGTCCGCCAGCGTTACCGTCGATTACCACCGTCTGAGTACGATGTAGTTAAGTCACACATCCAACAGTTACTGGAAGCTGATATCATCCGGGAGAGCTGCAGCCCGTACGCGTCCCCTATTGTCCTGGTTCGGAAAAAAGATGGTAGCCCACGATTGTGTGTAGATTACCGCCAGTTAAACAGCAAAACCCGCAAGGACGCATTTCCACTTCCGCGTATTGAGGAAACTCTGGATGCCCTCTCTGGTGCCCGCTGGTTCTCAACCTTAGATCTTGCCAGCGGGTATAACCAGGTTCCCGTTGCAGAGCCAGACAAGGCAAAAACAGCTTTCTGTACTCCGTTCGGCTTGTTCGAATGGAACAGGATGCCTTTCGGGCTCTGCAATGCCCCAAGCACTTTTCAAAGGCTAATGCAGCGACTCTTTGGTGATCAGCAGTGCCAATCACTATTGCTATATTTGGATGATGTCGTGGTGTTTTCCTCTTCGGTCGACCAACACCTGCAGCGGCTCACAGTAGTGCTCGAACGATTACAAAAGGAGGGATTGAAAGCAAAGTTGGAAAAGTGTGCGTTTTTCCAGAGGGAGGTAGGCTACCTTGGCCACGTGATTTCAGATAAAGGTGTCTCCACTGACCCCAAGAAGATTGAGGTAGTGGCTAACTGGCGACGTCCCACCCATGTTTCAGAGCTTCGGTCATTTTTGGGGTTCGCAAGTTATTACAGACGCTTTGTTGAAGGGTTCGCAAAGTTGGCTGCTCCTTTGCATAAGATCGTAGCGGAGCTGGTGGGTACCAAGACACGAAAGGCCTCTGGTCGCAGCTTGTCATCGGCCTGGACTGCAGAGTGCGAAGCTGGGTTCGAAGGTTTGAAAAGTAAACTGGTGCAGGCACCTGTGCTCGCTTATGCGGACTTCTCTTTGCCGTTCATTTTGGAGATTGACGCCAGTCACTTTGGCCTAGGCGCTGTCCTGTCCCAGGAACAAGGCAACCAGGTTCGGCCAGTTGCGTATGCAAGCCGTGGGTTGAGGCCCACTGAGCGCAACATGTCAAATTACAGCTCTATGAAGCTTGAGTTTGTTGCGCTCAAGTGGGCTATGACGGAGAAGTTCCGTGAATATCTTCTGGGTCAGAGGTGCATTGTGTTCACGGACAATAATCCTCTCCGTCACCTCTCCACAGCTAAGCTTGGGGCCACCGAGCAAAGGTGGGCCGCCCAGTTGGCTGCATTTGATTATGAGTTGAGATACAGGTCAGGACGGGTAAACCGAAATGCTGATGCACTATCACGGCAGTATGTAGATCCGGGCATCTGCCCCGAGGGAACACGGGGGACACCCCTTCCGACATCACTACAGGCAACGGGGGTGGGCCAAGATCCTTTGCTTGCAGTGCAAGCTTCAATTTCTATTCTCCCCAACCACTCCTCTTCCAACTTACAGGAACTACAGAGGGCCGATCCTGTCATTCAGCCGATATTGGCCTTCTGCGAGAGGAAGAGGCGTCCAGGTGCATCTGAACGGGGCCTACTTCCACCCAGAGCTCTGGTGTTGCTGCGCCAATGGGACCGTTTATTGCTTAAGGATGGTGTGCTACACCGCCGTATCCGCCGTCCTGATGGGGGGGAGGAGGTCCTCCAGTTAGTTCTACCCTCCCCTTTGCATTCGGTGGTAATGACCCAGCTCCACCAGAATCATGGCCATCAAGGGGTTGAGAGGACTGGCCGGTTGGTGCAGCAGCGATGCTACTGGCCGGGTATGTTCGCTGACATTAAGCGGTGGTGTCAGGAGTGCGAGCGCTGTCAGGTTAGTAAGGACACCCAGCCGGTGGCTCATAGTTTCATGGGGCACCTGCTGGCTTCTCGTCCTAATGAAATCCTGGCCCTAGATTTCACAGTCTTGGAGCCTACCCGTGGTGGTATTGAAAATGTCTTGGTGATGACGGACGTCTTCAGCAAGTACACCCTAGCTATCCCTACCCGGGATCAACGCGCTGTTACTGTAGCCCAAGTCCTGGTCAATGAATGGTTCTACAAGCTGGGGGTCCCCAGTCGTGTCCATTCAGACCAGGGCCGAAACTTTGAAAGTGCCTTAATTCATCAGCTTTGTCAGATGTATGCGGTCACAAAGTCTCGAACCACACCTTACCATCCGGCTGGTAATGGCCAGTGTGAGAGGTTCAACCGAACGCTGCACAATTTGTTGCGGACTTTGCCTGCATCGCAGAAACGTGATTGGATTACTGGCCTCCCTCAATTGGTGTTCTGCTATAATACTACCCCCCACCAATCCACTGGGGAGTCTCCGTACTTTCTTATGTTTGGCCAAGACCCCAAACTCCCAGTGGACTTCTTGTTGGGTAGGGTAGCCCACCCTGTGTCGGGTACTGTAACCGACTGGATAGTAGAACACAAACGGCGACTCGATCTAGCCTTTAGGGGGGCCAGGGACCGGCTGGCTAAGGCAGCAGAACACCGTCAGCAGCTTCACACCCAACGTGTGCGGGATTCGCCGCTGCAGGAGGGCCAGTTAGTTTATGTCCGGGACCATAGTTTCCGTGGTCGCAACAAAATTCAAGACCTCTGGCATCCAGTGTTGCACAAGGTGCTTAAGGTCCCGAAACCTGGGGGAGTGGTGTACACCATTGCCCCCATTAATGCCCTGAACAAACTTAAGCATGTGCACCGCACAATGCTGAAACTTCATTTTGGTTCAGACCCTGGGTGTGGTCCTCCACTTCCGACCCCTGTTGTGGTGGCCCTTCAGGAGGATGATGATACTGAAGACGTTGGGTGGTTGGTGGCTACAGGGTCGAGTGTCGATCTTTCCTCCTCTCTTTCAGAACCGGCAGAGGCTTCTGCTGTGCCACCGTTGGCTATTGCTCGTCCCAGTATGCTACCTCAGTCTGGGATGCCTCTAGTGGTGTCCCCACTGTCCCCATCTGGCAATCCAGCAAGTAGTCTCCCCTTGGAACAAGGGAGTAACGAGCCGTTGGTCATTCCCTCAGCCAGTACAGTTACACACTCCCCAGAGGGTGTACGTAGAACTGCGCGAGTAACTGCAGGTCAACACTCCAACCCACACCATCTCCCACGGTCAGTGGGAGATGCCAGTTGAGGATGGTATAACGTTAAGGTACGTAAAAGGGTTCATCGTCGGGACGACGATGCAAATCCCGGGGGTAGATTGTAGTAAGGTGGGTATTGGCATTCTTTGCCTTACCCACGTGACCGGCATCATGACGTCACTACCGGCGTCATTTGCATTATTTGCGTCGTAGCCAGCTGATTGCTCAGCTGATTACGTGGCTTTTTAAGTCGGACTGGGAAGCCGGTATTGACGGGCTGAGAAGCATAGCCGGCGGCTGTTGGGTTTCTTCTCCTCCATCCCTCGCGGTTTTGTGGCAAATCGCTGCGCTCCGTCCGGTTTCGTGCACGTTCATGAGCGCGTCTGGCTGCTGCTCGCCTACACTTATTGCGTCTCAACCGCGCTCCTTACTGCGGAGTTGGGCACTTTTCCTGGCTCAGTTTGCATTTGAGTTTCCTCCTGCTTGCTGGTCTGTATTGCGCTCTTCTCGCCGCCTCTGAACGCACGCTTGTGTAGCCGGGGACCCCCAAGTGTCTTTGTGGGTGTTGCTGCTCTGTCCCCTCTTGAACGTTTCCGTCGCCGCGCTGCCCGGTGGGCAAGCTGCGACTGTGTGATTCTTCGTCCCGCTGGTCCATTGTCAATCGTGTGCGTGTATGTGCGTGTGTATGTGTCTATATTTGTTAACTGTGTTTATTGGGGTGTATGTGTCTGGAATCTGTATAATTGATGTATGTATGTCGTGGTAAGGGCGCGACTAATTATGTTGTGATTTTCCTTCTTTAATATTGTTCCATTGTTCTTTCGTTTGACGTCTTGATGTGTTTTATTTCCTTTGTGTTGGCCATGTTCTGAGGCCTATACTGCATAAGCAGTTAAATTCATTACATCTGGCCTTATATTGTATATTGTTTGGTGTGGTGCTCATTAACTTTTTGTGGGTGCAGTCTCTGTGTTTTTTTTGTTTAACAGGTGCAGGCAGTCCCGAGGGAGATCGTTGCCCATTGTATTGGCCCGATTGCATGGGGTGCCGTGTAGTGCAGTGCTGTGTCACCTGGGTGGTTCCTGATAGTGAGTGCCTTAGCCCACCCTCATTTAGTGTGTGTATTTGAGCATGTGTATATAGGTACTTATCTAATCAAGGCTTTCACAGGGGCCGACCATCTCCCTCCGGGCGCACCTGCCCTGTGGTTGAACGTTTTTCTTGCGTCCTACTCATTGTTACGTATTTTGTATGACTTCTCGTGTGGGCCTGTGTGGGTGACAGTGTGTGTGTGGGGGGGAAGGAAAATCCAGTGATTGATTTTAGTATTTTGTATTTGGTAGATTTTCCAATAAATATATTTTTTGTATCAGAATCCACGTCTGCTGATTTTTTGCATAGGAGTTGTGTGGGATTCCGAGTTGGGGCTCTTGTGGTCCCGGGGTGGTAATTTCTAGTATTTCCCCCGGGTGGAGTAGTCGGGCTCAATCCAGGGGGAGACTACAGTTCTCCCCCAGTTAATATCACCTGGTCACAATTGCATTTTAAGTTCTAAGTTTCAACATTAAAACCTCTGTTCATTCTGGACTTGACAAGTTCAACATTAATTCATCATCAGACGCAAAAAAGTCAGATTCAGGAAGTTTTTTTTTCTGAGCTGCAGAGAACCAGGCTATGATAATAACTGCCTCTGACTTCCTAAGAATAAATGAAGTAAATATTCTATTGTAACAAGAACCAAAAACAATCCCGAAGGACGAAAAAGGCTACGAAACACTCAACTTAAGCTAAATCCGAAAAACTAGGAAACTTACAACACAAATTCACGAAGACAAGGTACAGGCTGTGGAACTAGGACTGGCTTTGGCGCAACAACGAGAACGAATGATGACACTTCGACACAAGACAAGGGGAGACACAGACTATAAATACACATGGAGGGAAATGAGGAACAGGTGGACACAATCAGGAAGACGATCAGACACATGAGGAAAAGCAAGTGACCTGAAACGAGAGGAGAGTTAGACTTTCAAAGTAAAACAAGAAATGTACACAAGACAAAAACCCAGACAAGACAACCTCACCACTGTGACAGAACTTGAATTTCCCCATGTCATTAGACTGGTCCCTGGTAGCGCTCATGCAAAAAAATTGGCACAACGGATGTTTCAAGATGTGTAGGACCTAAATAATTTTATCAAATAATTCCAACACAAAATGATCAGAAACAGTCATTACTAATCCTAAACATACCCTAACATACTCATTTAGACACTTTATATGTAATTAGCTAATTTATAGGGGTGTGACGAGATCTCGCGAGATGTGATTTGACGAGATTGCTCGTCGTGTTAAAATTCTGTCTCGCGAGATTTATCCAGCAAGCAGCCAGAATGACGGAAAACACAGGTATTACTATTGACTACGCCCCCGCCACTTTTAAATCGTTTGTTTGGCAGCATTTTGGGTTCCCGGCAGAAATGATAAATGGTAAGAGAGTGACTGATAAGACACGGACAATATGCAGACACTGTATGCAAACAATGCCGTACAGCGCGGCGAATACGAGCACAATGCAGAGACATTCACAGCACTACCACAGCTCAGTACTCAAATCAACAACTGCGCCTGCTGACAGAGAAGAACTTTTTGTTTTACACATATTGTTTGCACTTGAAAAAAGGACAAATGTATAATTTTTTTCTATATATTTTAACTTTTATAACATTTTATTTTAGTTTCAATTTGTAGAGGAAGAAGTTCATTAAACGTTAACGCTCACAGAGTTATAAAATCCATGTGCAACTCAGTTAAATAAAAGTCTGTTGTCCAGGAATTCATATAATTTGTAATTTAGTTTTCTTAAAATCTCGTCTCTATCTCGTGAACCCAATCTCGTGTCTCGTCTCGTGAGCTGAGCGTCTTGTCACACCCCTACTAATTTAGTGTATATTCAGTTTTACAGTGGTGCAGGATTAAAAAAAGCTTAAATCAGCAGGATTCATGAATGGCGCTCAAGATGTAAAACGTTACATCAGCCGATCAGCTCCCACTCTGTGTCACTGATCAGTCTGTAGTTGTTGTTCCGGTAGTTTTCTGGGTGAATCTGCCGCTGTCGATGCACCTCCTCGTACAGACTGCGAATGACTGGACGCAGCGGGGTGAAGCCGGCGGAGCGGGCCAGAGCCCGGCAGTACTCCCACTGCTCCTGGTGCATTATCAGCATGTGGCGCTGCAGGACTCCCCGCGACCCTTTCTCCTGCAGCTCCATCTGGCATTCGGCCTCCATCTGAGCCCGAGAAGGCAGCGTCACCGAGCCGTCCAGCACCGCCAGAGAGAACTGGACCTGTGGAGACAA
Source organism: Lepturacanthus savala (assembly GCA_030544235.1). Lineage (NCBI taxonomy): Eukaryota > Metazoa > Chordata > Actinopteri > Scombriformes > Trichiuridae > Lepturacanthus > Lepturacanthus savala. The sequence continues at coordinate 27,912,529 of CM060479.1, read as the reverse complement.
AAGCAGGTTTTAAACCTCAGTGAGAGCTGGTCAGTCTGACAGCCCACAGCCCAGCAGCCGTTTCACTGCCTGGGAGTGTTGGGAGTAATGCATTACAAAAGTAATGAATTACTGAAATGCATTGCTTTTTGCTGTAACGCAATAATGTAAGGCATTACAGAAATAAAATTGGTAATATTTTAGTCGGTACAAATGTCAGTAACACGAGTTACAACTTATTTTTAAACTGAATTGAAGTGGTCTTTTGGTTTATTTTTCTACAAATTAGCTGAAATCACAAAATGTTTCACTTCCTTTTGGCTCCTCAGACAGAAGATCAAGACGAGTGAACGTGCAAAAACGTCGGATAGCACATTTTCCAGATGGACACATGGTCATTACTTTATGTTTTGGTCTAAAATATTACTTTATGTGAAACATAAGGATTTAAAGAACGACATAGTCAAATGCACTTTGTGTGCTACACCTAAAGAACTGCCCACTTCCTGAAATAGCAGCAGTTATGTGCCAGGAGCTATCACTGTGGTTATTATATTCTACTGTTTTTAACAATAAGATACATCACCCACTGGATGTGTGATGAGTTAATTGAGCGTCATGAGCTACATTTAAATTACCAAAACCATATTTCCAGTTATTTTGGTGAGAGTAATTTGAAAGTAATGCAATTTTAGTGTAATGCCTTACATTTTAAATACAGTAATATTGTAATGTAACAAATGACTTTGAAATGATACAAGTAACAAGTAATAATGCATTACGGTTTTGTAGCAACTTGCCTAGCACTGCTCACCTGACAGTCGAAGTTGGGTAATGGGCAGATCAACCTGCACATGCCGATGAAGAAAAGCGAGGGGAAGGCGGGGTGGCACCATGAAGCGGTACAGAGGGAAGATCATGTGGTTCTGGATCTCCAGACCCAGCTGAGCCGCGTCCAGATATGGAAAGTTGTACTTGTATCCGGTGCAGAACAGCAGCACATCAGCCCTGCCCACTGAGCTGTCCTGGAACAGTTTCCCAGTGTCCATCACTCATCATCACATTAGATGTGAACAAACCTCATTGCTGCTGCCTCTGACCCTCCAAACCCTCATTTACACCTCAACAGGTGTAACCTACCTCAGATAAGGAGGAGAAGTATATTATAATCACAAGAACTTATCTTATTATCTTGTTATTATCACTCCTCCCTCCTCATATAGAAGGTGGGATTTTAAATTTCTCGTCTTCTTCTCCTCTTTTTTCCCAAATCCTGGTCCTTCTTCCTTCCTTCCTCTCCCAGATGGGTTGTTTATTGTGGGGAACAGCATAGGCAGCGTAGTTGGTCAGGATTATTACAAAACAGTCTAAAATCTAGAGACGTCGATCATTATGTTTTTTATTATTTTTTTGGGGTTATGAATCATCATCTGATCTTTACATCATGCTTATTTGAAGGTTGTATAAATGTCACTGAATTATGTGGATGTTTTTATTCTTAACGTGATGAGACATTCTGAGCAGATACAGATGTGAAATGCAGCAGCAGCTGGAGCAGTAAAGAGTTGGACATTGTCCCTGTTGACACCTGGTACTAACATGTGATCCACTACATGTGTAGTCACACTCTGCATTAGTAAGTGCCTCCAGTTACCATTTGTGGTCGGATCTCATTTCCCTGCTCTATGCAGATAATCATTTAAATATCTCTCTCCCTCTCCGTGTGTCTGGTGATCAGATGTCAATGCATCCTCAATGTGTGTTGTGTGTGTTCACAGCTTACACACAGCACTTAGAGCGGTTCACTGAGGCAGTAATGCACCATGAAGGATGCCGACTCCTGTAAAACCCCAAACAAGAAGCAAGAAGCAATAGAGGAGTAGACAGAAGCAGGTGTTACCGGAGGGATTATGGAGGTTTATTTGACACTAAGAATTACAACAAACAAAAGAGTTAACACCTACCTGGAAGCAAAGGCTGCCGTCCTCCTTGACCGCCACTAGTGGAGTGGACTGTTGGATCGCAGGAGGAAGAGGGAAGGTAAACGGGGGATGACCGTGACTCAGAGTTACCTAGAGGGAGAGAGGGGTGAGGGAGAGAAGTTCTTCAAATTGTTTGCTTTGTTTAACCAATAATCCAAAACTCAAAGATATTCAATATATCTTTTTAAATTTGTAATCACCATCAATTGACTACTCACAATAAGTTAGGGATATTTTTATTTACATGAGCACTTTTCCTATTTGGTCTAAAATTTTACAAATAATACATGAGAAGAAACACAATTTATATTAGTTTAATATTTATTACTCCCAAAAATGTATGAAATCCACTTAGTCTCTCACAATATCCCTAACTTATTGTGAGTAGTGTACTTTTTTAATGGCTCTCAAACATTTAAACAAATATCGAATGATTTATGGATTAACTGTCATTCACTGCATACACTTGTCTCAAAAATGTCTTAAAATTGCCGCTCAACACAGGACATATTTATTACATTTTTATTTTTAAAACTTATATATCAGTTTAATCAGATTAACCTTTTAACTCTTAATACCAGACACAAAAGAATGTTTGATTTTCCAATTCAATGAATGCAAATAGGATTTTTGGATGATTAGCAAAAACATGTGTTTATTTTTTGGAGGTAAAATGCTTACATTTGGATCCCTTAGAACATAAATGCTCCCTATTTAAGACTGCTATAAATATTATATAATAAGAGAGAGAGAGAGAGAGAGAGAGAGAGAGAGAGATTTCCATAACTGGTTTCCACATTGAACAACATGAACCTGCCAACATTCTTGAACAAATTTAAAACACATGTGCATGTCAACACAGCAAGTCTAAAAAATGGGATGATTAGTTTATCAATGTAGTTGGATAAAACTCTGGTTAGAGCTCTGACTCACTTGAAATTTACAAAAAAACATTAATGCAGTAATCCCACTGGGGGGGGGGGGGTAGCTGTTGAAGTTCAAAAATGTATTTATGTGCAAATTAACAACAAGAACACAGTTGTTAAATAAACACTGTGAATAAATGAATGAGTTTAGGCCCAGATTCTGTTCTATTAGGTGATGCTGGGATTTCCTGAGGGTCTGTGAACACGTCTTGGAGTAACTGCAGCTAGTATCTAAAGCAGCTCTCCTCTGAAAGAAAATATGACGCAACACTTAGACTTGTAAACGTTTCTTATGAAGTTTGTTGTCTTGGCACATTAGTCTGTGCTAGCTTGAAAAATTAAGTAGCAGATAACGAGCTAACAGTTTAGTGTGTGGTTTTTAAGATGGTCTAATGTTATACTACTATGTATGCAGGGATGCTGAATGTTTTAGTTTTTCCCCTCGGACAGACGTAGGCGAGGTGGGATATATCTGTTGAAGAGGCAGCCACCTCAACTATAAACTCTGACGCAGGCAAAACGTAAACAGAATAAAGCGTCCAAGGATAAATGAGCTGACATGTGAATGTCCAGGTTCTGGATCGTTCACTGCTAACATGTTTGTTCCTTCACTGACTCGTGTAAATTGTTTTCTGTCATCAAGCCAAACTGCAGCTGCTTGCTTGTTACCTGAGCTCCAACTTTAGCCAGTTCAATGGAAATGTCCAGTCCTGAAGCTTTGGCTCCCAGAATCATCACTGACTGACCAGAGAACCTGTCTGCACACCTGTATGAATGACTGTGAAGAACCTCACCTACAGACAGACAGACGGGTAGAGAGAAAAGGTATCAGTTCACAGCTATGCGATTAGTCCATTAATTACAATTATTCAATTAGTCACCAATTATTTTTATTGGTTAATTATGTTAAGTAATTTTGTTAGAAAGTGTCTCAGATTTTAAATGTGATTTTTTTTGGTTCTTTAGTCCTCTGAAGTAAACAACGTTTTTTTTTTATTTGATTTTTATAGGTCTAGACTACTTTGGTAATTGTTTATTTTTATTGTTTTAATATAGAACACTTCTTTAAATTTTCAAGTAAAACTGAAAATATTTTCAATTTTAAATTAAACATTGTACATCAGTCAAAAATTTGGATTTTATTTTTAGGCCAAAACACCCAGCAATTGCTCGTATGTATATATTAAATTGTACATTTATATATTAACACATTTTCACACTAAATGAATGTGGATTTTACTCTCCATCTTATAATGAAGCTTTTAATTGTCAGTATGAACAGGAGGAATAAATACAAAGAGGAAAACCTCTTTCACTTGTTCATATGTATTTGACCATTTTAAGACAGACTTGATAACTGTGAACCTACAATTTACAATTTTACAGTTTGTGTCATGGGTTTGAACAGAATAAACGATTGTGTTGACTGTACCTTTAAAGTTCTTTATTCCTGGAATATCTGGGATGTAAGGGTCAGAGTAATGCCTTCAAGAGAAATAAAAAAACACAGATTTAAACTGCAAAAATGCAGCATTTTGGTGACCCTGACTGGTAACTCAAATACAACAAGCTGAGTATTACTGTGAAGTACTGCACATGCATCACATCCTACCCCGAGCAGACAAAGACCGCGTCAAAGGTCTCCGTTTTCTGACAACCTGACGAGTCGGATGATGTCACTTCCCATGTTGCTCTCTGCTTCTCGCTACCTGTTGTCATGACGACGGGCCTCACGCTTTCCACCACTGTGTTCAACTGAAGCATGAAGAGTCACAGTGACCGTTACTTTCACTGCTAAATCACAGCTGGTCCAGAAAATATTCAAGTATCAAGATTCCATACATGTTTAAAACACAGCAGAAAGACAGAATGTTTGATATTTTTTGCTTGAAAAATTGCATTTAATCAAATCTCTAAATTGTTAGCAGTTTATTTTTTGTTGATTGGCTAATCAATTAACAGGTGTCAGTTCCAGTTTTTACAGGTCCTGATATCAGCTTCATCTCTGTCTTTAATACACAGTAGTGCAGTGACTGTAAGAAGTTTGTATTCCTATAGGAAAGTGGAAGCCCAAGTAGATTTTTCATGTTTGGCCAAATAAGGATGTTTTGGAATGTTACATAGTATTAATAGACAAATTGTACATTGGGTAAGACATAGACATACATTGAAATAAGGAGAGACATGAAAATACAGTTATTGTAAGAAAAGGCTACAATTTATATTGAAAGTTCAGACATCAATCTACATGTCAGTTTTAAACTCATAGGCTATGTAAAACCAGACTTATGATAAATCTGTTACTTCATACTTTTTCGAGTATAGTGTAATGACCTGGACATGTTACTGTTATACATGTCTTCAAATGAATTCTGATTCCTTTCTTAGGTGATAGTGCTGGGATTTCCTGAGGGTCTGTGAACGTGTCTTGGAGTAAGATGGATACAGCCCACAGTGAGCGGTGTTAGTGTGAGAGTTAAAGTAGCAAATAACGGCTAATAACATCTTTTCTATCTATCAAAAACATTCCACCAAAAAAGGATATTTTGAAGGGTGCTGAATTCAAATCTCCTGTATTCTATTCAGCTCTCCACACCATGAACGTATTATGCATTGAATATTAGATAAATTACTAAATAAACAGGTAAATATGCATAGTAAATAAATAGTTTAAATACAGATTAAGTAAATAAATGGTTAAAATATTGTATGTATCTCATATATTGTAATCTACTTTGGGACATTTTTGAGCCTGGAATACAGAATGTTTCAATTTAGCACCCTTTGAAACCCCCAAAAACCTAGTATGCCAAAATTTAACATGAAATGCCTTCAGGGTTCATCTTTTTTGAAAACTGACCCTGGCTATATATGGGAGACACAGATGCTCCTTGTAAAATAAATTAGTTCATTCTTTTAAAAAACACTTTTAGTTTTTATGATTTTAATAATGAAAACGGGGCAACAGTGTGACGTCGCAGTCACATGATCAGCAGCAGGTGGTCTCACCCGGATGTGGGGCTGGATGCGGTGGCTCTGACAGTATTTCTCCAGGTACCTCCGCACCTCCTGGTGAGGCAGGAAGCTCCTGAGCTCTGGGTCAAACGGGAAATCAGGGAACATCATCACCTCTTTGGGCAGGTTGGTCCTGGACAGAGTCAGGAAGTTATCCCACAATACTCGGCAACATAAAAGTTGTCTCATTAATACATTTAAATTCCTCATATATTCAGGTGAAGTCATTCAAATTATTACACCAGATGACCTGTGTGTGGCCTGCATGAGAGGTCTGAACTCATGAATTTTCAAAACAACGCTAAATATAGGGTGATAACAGGTAGAATTGAGCCACTTTTTGGTAAATCATTTGGGACAATAACATACCAAATGTGCTTTTTCCATGTATATTTATGATTAATAATAATCATTTCTGATAATTTTGTGTTGGAATTGTGTGATAAAATATAATTATTTAGGCCCTATAAATCTTTAAATATCTGCTGTGACAGATATTTACCTGCAGTTTCAGGTAAAATGGGCCATCTCATCAGGTAAAATCGGTTTAGTTATATTTGTCATGCCAGGCTATTTACCATGAACATTTCTGGTTCAGTCTAGATTTGAAGTATTGTCTCACCATAAAAACCATAAACTAATCAAATCACCTGTTTCTAATTTCCAGAGGGGCTGGGACCCCTAAACCTTAAATGACCCATTTATCTGATATCACCCTAAAAAAACAATATTATTATTTGGACCTTAAAAATGACGAAAATGATTCAATGATTATCAGACTAGTTGCAAATTAATTTCCTGTCTATTTACCGATCTTTTCACTTCTATAGTTTATCCGAAAGACTCAGGTTTCTCACAGGAAAAGACAAAAACCACACTTACCCACCTGTATGCTGGTTAACTTACCTGAGGTTTTTGTACAGGCTGCTGTGGATTGGCCATCCGTTGTTGTGCGTACCGACGCGTTCTTCATAGCACCAGGTGCCGCCGATGTTGCCGCCGCGTTCAAACACCACCGGAGGAGCGAAGGTGTTGGGACGTGCCAGGATGTGTCTGGCTGCACAGAGTCCTGCTGCCCCGGCACCGACCACCGCCACCTGCTGCAGAGCCATTCTCACCCTGATAGAGACAGAGAGTTCTGAATGAATAAGAATACACAACTGGTGAAAACAGGAAGTTAGTTGAGATTTAAATTCTCAATTGTAATCCGCAGAGAACTGCACACAGCCTGTATTCAAGAACCATGACATGGAGTTGTGATGTCAAAACTATGCAGTGGCCCACCATTCACAACCATTCAGACAAGGTGAGACTCAATATTATAAAAAAAAGACACAAAATGAGCCATTCTGTCTGGAACTCCAGAGAGTTGAGAGATGTCAAACTATGCTGAGAAGATTTTTTTATACTTATACTACAAATATACCTTGTGGGGGATATCAAATCTTCAAAGAAAATCCAGAAAAAGGGTTAAATATGGGACCTTTAAATTGTGAATATTTTTTTATACTTTTTTCTTATTCCTCTGTGAGATCAAATGTATTTTGTTTTTTTGTTTGGAAGTCATTTGATCTTTGATCTATATTTATATATATAGACTCACCAAGCACTTCATGAAGAACATATATGCAATCTTAATGCAGCTCAATGCAACAACTGTGCCAGAAATTCTGCTTTTAAACAGTTCATACATTTTACAAAAAAAATATGCATTGTCGATATTATGACATTGTAATATTACGATTTGCTTCACCCGATTGTATGTTCTCCCCGTGTCTGTGTGGGTTTTCACCGGGTACTCCAGCTTCCTCCCACAGTCCAAAAACATGCTGAGGTTAATTGGAGACTCTAAATTGCCCATAGGTGTGAGTGTGTGAGTGAATGGTGTGTGTGCCTCACGATTGGCTGGTGACCATCTGGGGTGTATCCCTGCCTCTCGTCTGTAATGTGCTGGGATTGGCTCCAGCAGACCCCTGTGACCCTAATGAGGAATGAGCAGGTATAGATGATGACTGACTGACTGTTTCACCTGACCACAGTCCAAACTGGAAGCTGCCCAGTACATCCTCAGCCTGATATGCTGTTCACTGTTCCTCTTGTCTTTCCCTCCTTATCTAGGCAACAGAGTACAATAAAACGCAGCCTGCAATTATATATATATATATAAAAAAATCAGCAGCCTTTTGAAAAGGTAATTAGGCTATATAAAACGAAAATAAGAGATCTTAAAGAAGACGAATAATAGCTGTTATTAGTTAAGTTGAATGTACAATATTTCCCTCTGAAATGTAGTGGAGTGAAGAGGCATCACATGTTAATGTTAGTAAGAATCTCAACATTCCACCTACATTACTTGAGTAAATGTGCTTAGTTACGTTCTACTACTGGTTTCAAAATGTTGAAGCATATTAAAACTGCTCATTTGCTTCAAGATCACATTTTAACATTTATTAAAGGTAGGGTGGTGATGTTTTTTTGAATGTGTCTAAAATTCACCGTCACACGTAGATAGCCATCAATTAATTAAATGAGTTGAGACTTACAGAATAAATAACCTGTAAAACCAGCTGGGCTGAATAAACTTCACTGATATTACCCCTCTCTCTTCTGCGCGTACACCTCTTCGTGCACGAACGAGCCGCGCGTACACGCTCCGCTTGTTAGCGATGTCAGATAGCACAGGATGCTAAAAGAAAATAAGATGGAAACGGTAGCGACATCACGGCAGAAGAAGCAACATCAACGGACCTACAACACAAAACAGTATCTGAGACGGTAACTGGCGAGAAAAAGGCTGATGAAGAATAAAACTAAACCAGAGTTAGCATCAAGCGAGTTTCCACCCTACCTAGATACACCAAAGAAGATAATAGTCGTTTTGTGTGCGCATGCGCAGTTAACAGCTAACTAAGTCAATTTGATATTGACATTGATTAAAGGTAGGTGGATGCATAGGGCGGCATAGGGTGGATGATCTTGGAAACTCGCTTCAAGCAGGCAGCATTTAGAAAAATAAACACCTCACAAGACCAACCCCGTATCCAGACGCACCTTGAAGCCACGCCCCCAGAGAACAGGCACGTGCACCGCTAAGTTCCTGGGTTCACGAGGACTGCTGCATCAACTAGATAACCCTGTGCTAAACTTTTCTCATGGCTCATTTACAGATAAGAAAATTCCTCTCAACACCATAATTAACATAAATGACGAATATGATGATTGTTTCAGGTTATATTTATTAATTCATCACATTAGAAGTTTGACTTTTCAGTTTTTAAGTATAATTAGCGTAAGTAATCTTATGATAGTAAGAACAGCTAATTGCTGTAAGGTAGTTGTTCAGCTTGTTGCTTTGAACACATGGAGCGGTGTATTTTATCATTATGTTTTGGACTCTAACAGCCGCTGCCGAGCTGCTAATGTTACGTTGTGATGCCTGTGACCAAACATCTTTACATTGATCATGTTAGCCTATCCAATTTATTAAAGTTTGCAATATGTAACTTATTTACAATTTACTTTCTAATGCTATATTATTACTTTTTAAACATATCTTGCCTCTGACATAGTACATTTTTATCTGAATAGAGTGGTCACTGACTTGTAAACTGTATGTATGTATTTACAGACAAGTCTCATCTGCTGGAGCTCCGTCTGACCCCTGACCCCCAGCTGCAGGTCAACCCACCTGGTGTGTCCAGGAGATGACTACAGACGGGGAGGAAATACTGTGGACAACTTCAAGACTCCTGCATCTCCACACAATGATTTATACATTTTGCAAGAGGGGGTTCCTCCCCTTGCCAAGAGAATGTGTCCCAAATAGGGTATAATAAAAGTAATCAATGTAGATATTTAATATTACCAGTATTTCATGGCTTCAGTTTTTATAATGTTATGAACACCATTTGATTTGACTCTTATGTAAATATATGGTCAATCATAAGCAATAAATCTGTTCATTTTAAATAACTGATTGTAATCTTCTGCATGAAAAAATGTCATATCCATCATCCCTTTTCAATCAAGGTAAATAATCACAAACAAAATACATCACAGATGTTTACTGATATATTTTTGGGGATATAGATAATAGAAAAACACAAAGATATAAATGATACACAGGTCAGACACATGCTGGAGAGTCTGGTCTGTGGGAGGTGAAGTCTGTTCTGTATAAAGAAAACCACAATAAAAACATACTGCATCTGACAATAACTGTTAGAATGATGCATACAAGTTATCCCATATTTATCCCATCATTTACACTCTTTTATTCGTGAACTTCCCTTCAACTATTTAACTGATGTATCTGGTTCTTGTATTGATAAGGAAGTTGTAAATTTGTTGTAACACCATACCTAACCTGGGAGAGTGACTGAGAAGAAACAGACCTGTTTACATACTAGAGAAACAACAACAACAGGGCTCTGGCAGAGATATGGTTAGAGCGGGTTGGAGACTGCAACTGAGCATATCTGTCATATCTTTGTCTTCTCCTCTTTGTGTGTGTTTTTAAATGTTTTAGGTTGTTTGAACCTGACAATAACATTAAAAAGTGTAGATTCTGCAACAGCTCCTGGTTGTTGGGACAGGGACACCTGATGAAACCCCCAGTCTACGAGGATCCTCTGGTCTTGATGGCCTGCCTGTTCTTGTTGGGGCAGCAAGTCTGGGATACAGGGGTGTTGGAGGGGGTCTCAGGAAACCTTGTTTCACTGGTGTAGGACTTCTGTTCTTCTCATAACTAAAAATATACAAATATGTCATAATTCATGGTTCTGAAGGCTAGTAATTAGCATTTAGCACCGTAGTTTGTTATTTACACTAACATTTTGTTTTAGAAAAAATAGCCTAGTAAAGAAAAAAAACGCTAGCATTACAAACACTGTAGCTCATCCAGTTGACTTTATCCTCATATATTAAGGATATCCTGATCACATGTTTTTGCCACTGAGTCAGTGAGCAGCAAATATGTTTAATGCTACTTCTCTGTATCAGAGGCTGTAGATAATACTGTATCAGCAGCAGTGGTGACAGCTGTTTATAGTAATTTAACTTCAACCAGTGATGCAGTGATTGTTTACTTGCTTCCAACAACATTTTAACTATATGTAGACGTAGCTATGGAGGATTCCTGGTTGTGTTTTCAACACTACTATCATGCTCGAAAAAATTACGCGATCGGATCGGGACATCCCTAATTAAAATAACAACATAACAACATGCCGGAAAACAAAGAATACGCTCTAAAAACAATAAAATACATAGTGTTATCTTACCAAGTATCAAGTAGAAATCCTGTCATCATGGTGTATTTGCAGCTCTCTGTTGCTTCAGGTGAATCCTCCGTTCATTTGATGCCAACTCTGGTTTAGTTTTACTCTTCATCAGCCTGTTTCTCGTCAGTTACCGTCTCACAGTTTTACAGTTTTGTGTTGTCAGTCAGTTGTTGTCGCTCCTTCTGCCGTGATGTCGCTACCGTTTCCATCTTATTTTCTTTTAGCATCCTGTGCTATCTGACATATCACTAACTGGCGGAGCGTGTACGCGCGGCTCGTTCGTGCACGAAGAGGTGTACGCGCAGAAGAGAGAGGAGAATGATAAATATTAGTTTAGTATGATTGACACGTCACCATCCAAATAGATTTGTACGTGCAGAAGCGAGAGGAGAGAAGGGTTAATATGTTTAGTTTAATTGATAAGTCACCATCCAATGACTAAGACCGGGACGCGTAACGCGATTGGATGAAGTTTCTTCAGTCCTGCTCGTCCTACAGGTCACCCAGGCCTACAGGGGACTCGTTGAAAGCATCCTCACCTCACCATCCTCCTTGGTGCCCTTTTATTGCTTATTTATAACTGTGCAGCCCTTTTGTAATATTTCTGTTACATATTTGAAATATATTTTGTAATATAATTGTCGGTAAAGTTCTGTAAAATTGTAACTATTGCACGTACATATTTAGTTGTTTGTATATAGCTTCTTATATGTTTCCTGTGTTTTTCCAAGTTTATAAGTTAAGTCTAGGTTTTTTAGCTACAAATGACCCAGGGACGCACACAAGAATTCCAATGTACTTGTTTAAACTTTAACATGTACAAATGGCAATAAACTCTATTCTAACTTTAACGAGACATTCTAAACGGAATACTCTGATGAAATACCAATATTCATTGAAAAATTCGTACCGTATTCACCGTCAGTTTTTATCCGTTGTCTCCACCGTTCAATGAGGAAATGAAGGAAACGGCAGTAAAACGCTGTTTCCAGTTAAAACACCAGCGCGTCGTCCCATTGACGGAGGAGCAATGACAACAATAGTTCATGGTCCACACGTAATGTCGCAAACACAACTTCCGACTCTGGCTCTTTCAGAATAAAAGCGATATCATTTCACATTTTAAATGAGAACAAACTTAAACTTATTAAAACTTCGTAATTTGTATGTCAGGGATGCTTTCACAATTAATTAAATGCATATTAAAACAAACATTACAATAAATTAAATAGAGAATGCAATTGAAATAATTGTGATTTTGGATGACATTGTATACTGAAAAAAGTGAATTACTATTACTCTTTACTCTTTCTATGAAAAGTGTTAATCTAAATAGAACTGTGAATGAACACTGTCTACATACATCACAAGGATACAGATATTTAAATTTTATATATAAGTGAAGGATGTGTAATGACTTCAAAAACAGCATAAATGTGATTTAATGTTCCAAAAGGAGGCAGCAAAGACAGCTCATATAAACATTTCTTACTTAAAAGTAAAGCAGGATTTCCTATTCCAATAATTCAATGAAGTATCACTCAAACACTCAAATGGCTGATTTATTGAATACAGGCTGCAGCTATTTGGTAATAAAAGCCTGTAAAAGTGAAAAGACATTCTTTGTTCATACAAACATTTAGTTACTAACCAAGATATCTGTGCATCAACTAAAACTTTTATTAATATTAATTCAAATAAATTGAAACAATTTAGAGCATCAGACCTGATCCAGGACAGTATAAATATTACAGCCCTGCAAAAAGTTTGAAATTTCAATTAGATCTAATAAAAAAAATGTTTCACACAGAAATAATATCCACATGAACTCACTGGACAGCAGGAAATCTTGTTAGCAACCTAAAAGCTGTGAAAAAATTATGTCAGGTAGCTGGAAAGTCACAAATTCAGATTTATTCCAACAGAGAAATTTCTGGAAGATATATTAAGGCAGAATTAGTACAGAGTCCCTGCCATCTGGTGAATTTTTCACTCAGCATTTATGAGCAGAATCTTAGACTGAAATGGTTGAGATAACTGTGCCGTCTGGGATCAAGCTGCCAACAGCGAAACATGAAAATATTTTCAAGAACAGATGTTCTGCTGCTACAGAATGTTCATCAACATACTCCTGTTCTGGAAACTTGCACTGCCTATTAGAGATGAACTGCAGTGCTTTTCCACATCAGCGTGTGTTTCCACGTTCATGAAGCCTATTGTCTCTCAAGATTGAGCTGATGATGTCACCAATGATGTCACAGATGATGGCACTTAAGTCAGTGTCAACAAGTTTGTAAAGTTGAAAAAATATGTGGGTATGGAGTTAGAAAAAACATTTTGGATACCAGACCGCTGTAGCTCCTCATCATAGCTGGAGGCTAGCAGCTCCAGGCTACATTAGCCACTACTAGTCTAATATCAACACACCACAATCTCCAATTGCACTGTGGGTAATCTGGTTTTGACAAGGAGGAAGAAAGTGTGGAATAAAAAAGATGGGTTCTTTGACATCCTGGGTCCTACAGTGATGAGATGTTAAATCGTTAGAGTAGCCATACTTTGACTCTCCCTCATGTTCGTATGTGAAGCCCAATGACATCATCACTTGGCAGCAGTGTTCCCGTGTGGTGGCGGCTGCTGCTGTGGCTGCTGCTGCTCAGCCAGCGCCTGCTGCAGCCGGGTGCGTTTCCTGGAGTAATGCTGCCAGTGAAGCAGCTGCTGCTCATCGATGAACTTGGCACACTGGGCGTTGACCAGCTCCTTCCTGAAGTGTTCGTACTGCAGCAGCTCCAGCATGTGCAGGCAGTGAGGATACCTGCAAATGGATGGCAGACAGGTCAGAGGACACACTCACTTCAACAAAGTCCTTTATTATGGAAAACACACAAGGGCTGCACTATAAATCATAAAAAAAGTGATTTCAATTCACACATACACGTGATCTCATTTTGAAACAATGATTCTTAAGCATTTTATTTTGCAAGCAGCATCACAAACAAATGCTCCCATTTCTTCCTGGATTTTTTCCCCTAAAGGCAGCACTGAAGCAGGAAGCAGTTGTTTCAGCAGGGTAATACAGCCATAGATAGAACCCCTAGCAAAAAGTATGGAATCACCAGTCTTGGGCAAGCACTCACTCAGACATTTTATTCTATAGAACAAACTCAGATAAAAAACATGAAAAAATAATGAAGTTGTTCAAAAGTGCAACTCCTTGGCATTCAGAAACACTAAAAGAAATGAATAAAAACCATTGTGGTGGTCAGTAAATGTTACTTTTACAGACCAAGCACGGGAAAAAAAAATATGGAATCACTCCATTCTGAGGAAAAAGATATGGAATCATGAAAAACAGACAAAGAAATAACAATCAAAACACATCACCAGTATTTAGTTGCACCACCTCTGGCTTTTATGACAGCTTGCAGTCTCTGAGACATGGACTTGATGAGTGACAAACAGTATTCTTCATCAATCTGGTGCTAACTCTCTTTGATTGCAGTTGCCAGATCATCTTTGCAGGTCGGAGCCTTGCTATGGGCAATTTTTTTCAATTTCCACCACATGTTTTCAATTGGGCTGAGATCTGGGCTATTAGCAGGCCATGACATGGACCGGATGTGTCTTTCTCCAAGGAATGCTCTCACAGTTTTTGCTCTGGGGCATGATGAATTGTCATCTTGGAAAATGATTTCATCATCCCCAAACATTTTTTCAATTGAAGGGATAAGAAAGCTGTCCAAAATGTCAATGTAAACTTGTGCATTTATTGTAGATTTAACCACAGCCATCTCCCCAGTGCCTTTGCCCGACATGCAGCCCCATATCATCAAGGAATGTGGGAATTTGTGGGAAGTTTTCTTTAGGCAGTCCTCTTTGTAAATATCACTGGAATGGCACCAAACAAAAGTTCCAGCATCATCACCTTGTCCAATGCAGATTCTTGACTCATCACTGAAGATAACCTTCATCCAGTCATCCACAGTCCATGATTACCTCTCTGACTAGCCCATTGCAGTCTTGTTCTTTTCTGTTTAAGCGTCAATGATGGTTTCCTTTTAGCTTTCCTGTATGAGAATCCCATTTCCTTTAGGTGATTTTGCACAGTTCTGTCACATACATTGACTCCAGCTTCCTCCCATTTCTTCTTCATTTGTCTTGTGCATTTTCTGTTTTGTCGTCTTGATGCTTAGATGTCTTCCTTGGTCTACCAATACGCTTGACTTTAACAACCTTCCCATGCTGTTTGTACTTGGTCCAAATCTTTGATACAGCTGATAATGAACAGCCCACATCTTTGGCAACCATACGTGTAGAGTTACCTTCTTCAAGAAGTTTGATAATTCTGTCTTTGGTCTCGAGAGACATCTCTCTTCTTGGAGCTATGATTCTAGCCAATCCACTTGGTCCAGCAGCCCCCAAGGTGTGATAACTGCACTGTTTTTAACTGCTGACTAATGAGCAGATCTAATCTGAGGCAGGTGCCCAATTAAGGAAAGGAAATTGACTGGGTGTGTCCTTATTTTCTACTCAAAATGGAGTGATTCCAAATTTTTTTCCTCAGAATTGAGTGATTCCACATTTATTTCTCTGCAATGCTCGATAAAAGTGACATTTACTGACCATTGCAATGTTTTTATTCATTTCTTTTAGTGTTTCTGAATGCCAAGATGTTGCACTTTGGAATGACCTTACGATTGTTTCATGTTTGTGATCTGAGTTTTTTCTACAGAATAAAATGTCTGAGTGAGTGCTCCCCCAAGACTGGTGATTCCATACTTTTTGCTAGGGGTTGTATATACACCTGTGTATCTTCTGACTTTTCTGTCACCTTGTAAAAATAATATAAACAACTTAATAATATTAATAAATTCTCAACTACAACTGCTGTCTGTGCTCGCTGTCTTTTTTTAATTGATCAGACTGTGTGAAAGTCATCTGTGCTCTCTTTACTTGGCTGGTTCTGGTGGCTTCTCTGCTCCACTTTCTGTCATCTCTACTGTTGTGGAGCTTCATGCATTGTCCAGCTTCAGTCTAATTTATTCAGTTCATTTTATTAAAGGCATTCATTTTTACACTCGGACCTTAACCCCACTATTCATAATCCACCAGTGCAGTCACTTTATATAAACATGCACAAAATGTTTATCATACTGTGTTTACTTATTTAAATACCTCCAACTCAACCATAATGCATGGCGCATACTCTGTATGCTTATACTGGTACATTTGTACTATCTGTATATAATGTGTATTTAGTTTTTTTCTGCCTCTAGATTTTTTTTTTATAAAACTGTGTCATTGCTTCTCTATATCTGAGCTGTGGTAACAGACAAATTTCCCTGATGTTGGATCAATAAAGTTTCTAATGTAATCTAATCTAATCCAATATCTAGGTGTTATGTGACTATGAGAATTCCAACTGGGTTTGCTTTCAATCCAACTAAGGTATTTTAAAAATCCCACCATAGTCAGATTAACACAATAGTTTGATTATTTTTTTACTGTTATGTAAATGAGGGAAGTGAAGTCAGTGGTAAGCAGAGTTAAATGGATACCTGGAAACTCCAGGTAGTGGTGGAGAGTCAGCCACAGACCTGAACCAAACCTGTGCCCAAAAAAGGGTACTTGTTCTACAGAATATCACCAGACAGATGCAACAGAGAAAATATTGTCTTACTTGAGGAACTTGGCATACTCCGGCTCCTTCCAGTACAGCAGGTATTTTAGATAGTTAATGAATGGTCTCTCCCTCAGGAAACCTCTCTGAGCCAAAACTGGAACACACAATTCATATAGAAATATCAAGTCTAACTCATTTGACCAGAAAGTGTGATCATCTACTTTCTTTCTAATGGACATTACAGTTTAATGTACAGGTACAAAAAGCAGTAAAGATGGTTTGAGCTGGTAGTGTTGTGGAGAGGTAGTTGTAATAGTGCTGCAGCACTGCAGCTCTTTCTATCAGCTAATACTGTTTTTGTCGTAGTGATAATGAACGGAATATTGTTGTGTTTTGGACTGATGCACAGACAAAAACAAGCAATCTGATAAAATCAGCTTGAGGTTTGGAAAATGGTGGTTTTGCTTTTTTTATTAGTATTTTCTAAAGTGTCTAACGTTTTCTGATTCCATACAGATAAATCAGTCATGAAAATGGTCAGTAGATAAATAAATAAATGCAACTGCACTGATGGTGAATTGGCTTCTGCCATATCTCAGAAAAATAACATATTAATTCTGAATAAAATTATGATATGGGACAGTAAAGGAACAGGAAACATCTCCAGACTGTCAACAGGTGAAAACATGATGAAACACACCCAAAGTGCTGTGATGAATATAGAGGTACTGATTGTTGTATATCTGCTGGTCTGTAAGTTATTAACATTATAACATTTGCTCACAGTTGAGGTAGTTGGGGTTGGCTAGACACTGGACGAACTCCAGCTCAGACTGGAAACGGTTTCTGGCCTGCTCCTCTGCACAGACACAACAACAACACGATGAAATACACCAAACATCATCATCAGGACACATATCTGACTCTGTGTGAAGGGGTGACAGGAAGATCGTTTAGGAAACGCAGATTTATGACAAAGTCGTCCTTAGGTAATGTTTCATTTGCTTATTTTATATGATATATGTTCAATTTTAACCTTGTTTATATGTAGTTTCAGAAATTACATAACATATTCAGGCCTTCACATGTTGCAACACGTGCTTTAAACCAACATATTTTGTATTAACGTTAATTTTAAACATAGATGTAAAATATTAGTCCAGATGTATTGATGCGGTCGTTCAATGAGCCTTTAGTCTTTATTCTGGACTACTTAACTATATATCAGGATTGATTGGTTACGTGTTTGTTTTTTTTTGCTTTATTACATACTAAAACATCTAAACACATAAAAACACATTGCTTTAAAAACAGAGCTCAACCATGCTAACTAGCGTTAGCTGAACACTGCTAACATTAACGAACTAATGTACAATAACGGCCACAAACCTGTTTCCATTACGACAGCTACGGATCGCCGCGGTCGATGAAACAACAGTCAGTTGCTAATTTAATGTGAAACTAACAGAGGAATAAAAACGTTAACGGGACTCTGTGTACTTGTCTTCAATATCAACGACACTGAACCATATTTGCCGAAAATGATTTTGCAGCAGTTTCTGATAGTAAACGTCAGTTTACGGCTCCCGCTGTTCAGCATCTGACCGCAAGAGGGAGACATTTTAACACCTTAGTTACGTTTGATTCAATGGATAATATATCAATCTTTTGATAATACAACACAATCTTTAAAATACAACACAAAGCAAAAAATTAAACCAGCGTTTTTTTACAACATGTTTGTCTTTTAACATCTTACAATTGTCGTGTTATGAGATGTCAAAGAGATAGAGTTCAAAGTTCAAAGATTTGCTGTTACACATTAATTTAAAGTTCAACTTTTATTAATACGAAATAAAACTGTAAGCAACGAGATGGTACAAAAACTGTGGAAGTTAGGTATGTACAATATACATGAACTCTCTGACATAAAACTATTACTAAATAAAAATCCAGTCATTTAAATAATACAAAACACACAGTATATGTTCTAATTATGTGAAAATACTTCCAATTCACAGGGATACAAGTTGTTGTACAACATTTTCTCCTGCTGAAACTTGTTCACTAACCCAGACTATTCATTACTGATTGTAATCTAAGAGTGAAAGAATATTAATGAACAACACTTTTTCTAATCTGTTGATTGGATTATTAGCGTTAACATGTTGCATTACTCATGCATGTATATTACAATTATTATGTATTTTTTTAGTATATAAAACTGTTACTCAGCTTATTTAGAAAATGTCAAAAAATAGTAAAAGAGTTCTTTGAATGTCTTGTTTTGTCTGAACAGTCCAGAATTCAGTTTACATTGATACAAAGCAACAAGTCCTCACAGTGGAAAATCTAAAACTAGAAAATTGTTATTAATTTTATATTGCTTTGCTTAATTATTTTATCCCAGAGGAAAATCTATAAAGTTGGTGATAACTATATATATATATATATATATATATATATATATATATATATATATATATATATATATATATATATATATATATATATATATATATATAATAAAAAATGGAAACATGTGTTATCCATGTAATACTGTAATAATATTTATGTTTATGCAGTTTGCTCTGCTGCCCCAAAGTGAACAAAACAATAAATTAAAGCATGTTTAAATGTTCAATAAATTAAAAGATAGAATGTGGATATTGATATTATAAAAATGGATTGATTAATATCATTCTTATTTGAATCCTTTTGTGTTTTTGTCTGTATTCACAGATATTTTTGCATTAAAAGCGATTCAGTGGCTCAGATCGCAGAATCCCACCTGTTCCTGGATGGCTTTTAATTTGAAACACCTGCAGGGAATGATGTTTCATTGACAATAACTGTACATTAATTAAAATAAAACAGCTAAGAAGATCAGGATTAATTAGAACATGTAATCAGTATTAGTGTTAAACAGAGAGTGTTTTCAGCAGTATTGTGTATAGTGTTTTTTGGTGGCTCAGAACCAGCTGTCACATTCTGTAGGATTTACAATATATAAACAGAAACAAAACAAAAAAGACATCTCTGCTGGGACCTTTCACCATCCAGAGTCTAGTGATGAAGCTTGAAAATCTTAATGAGATAAAAAAAATGTGGCAGAAGGTTGTAGGAACCAGAGGCTCCTACACAGGAGCTGTGGTGTTGGCCCATGAAGGGAAAGAATCCAGATCAAACATGACGCGACCCCAGCTGTTGATAGCCAGACTGATGCAACCGATCCCGATGATGTTCATCACCACGCCACATTTAGCCTGCAGCAGAAACACAGGAGGGACATGTGGGGTTACTGTCATTTACTGGGTGGATCCTCTAAAGTGACCTTGTCTGCTCTGTATACTGTATATGTGAGTTTATGATGTATATGAAGTGTCATTCTTTCCTGAACTAGTTTAGAACTATGACAACAATGTTAAATCAAAGTAAAAGTACTTTGTCCTTTCATTGTCTCCTGTAAAAGTGGCAGAATCAAAAAGACAAAAAAGAAACATTTTTAGAGCAATTTAGCCAACGTATATGAAGTAATGCTACAATTACAGGATTTATTTTATATGTTGAAGGTCTAAGGGGTTACTGAGCCTTTGCTGACCTCAATCTGAACAAGAATTATTTATTGTCATGACAACAGTAAACTCACAGCTGCAGCACAAACCTGAAGATCATATCTCTATATCTCCCATTACCAAGTCGTATCTAGGTCCATCCTAATTACTGGAGTAGTGAGGAACATTACTATTGCATGGGGACCTTATGGGATGGTAATGATTGCCCCAGGTATTAGTCAATAGTCAAAATCATAAATCAATGCTGCTAATGACAGCAGGACTCACCATGTCGGACACTTTGAGATAACCGGAGGAGAAGACGATGGCGTTGGGGGGCGTGGCCACTGGCAGCATGAAGGCAAAGGAGGCACTAAGCGTGCACGGGATCATCACATACAGAGGGTTGAGGTTTATAGACTGAGACTGGACAGAGACACAGACACAGACACGGAAGGTGAAAATGTTAGAGACATTTTGAGGTATCATTGTGTGCTCGTTTTCCACAGAGAAAAATCTTTTTCTGCTGTAAATTTAAATTTATTAAAATTGAACTGAATTTTGGGGAAATATGAGCCTTCTCAGTTGACTCCAGGACAACTAGAGATATATTTAAAAAATAAATGAACAACATTTTCATTTTGAGAATCCTGTTTAATATTGAAATTTATTTCTGTAGGTGTTGAATGTGATTGCTAATTACAGAAGTGATTTGAGATTACTAAAAGAAAGACCATTTTGTTCATAAGCAAGATGAATATTGTATTGTTGATTGACAGTAAGATATACAAATCAGGTTGACACATGAGGCATAAGACACTGCAGAACAGCTTCTGATCATGTGTGTGTATGTGTTTTATTACCATCGAGGCCAGGATGGGCAGGAAGAGCGTTGCTGTGGCAACGTTGCTGGCACACTCAGTGAAGACAGCGATGAGGAGGCAGAGGACGATGGCGATGGCCCACGGAGGAATGGAGTGCAGCGGTGTCATCTGAGCTCCCAGCCAGCGGGACAGACCAGAAACCTGACAACACACACACACGATGCTCTTAGTGTTCTCAATTTCCAAACACATTCTCTTCAGCCAAAATGCCATGTCTCACTGAAGATATGAGACTCAACTCAACACAAAATACAAGATCACACACACACGCGCACGTACGCACGCATGCATGCACACACACACACACACACACACACACACACACACACACACACACACACACACAAACACCTCACTGCCTCTGGCCAGTGCAAATCCTCCTCCCAGCAGCAGGACAATGTTCCAGGGCATCTTCTTCTGAGTCACCTGCCATGTGAGCAGGGGAGGGGCGGGGCCTCGTGACACCTGGGAATCTGATTGGACAAAAACATAAATATTTAATATAACAAATATTTACAAGTCCAGGTCATTTGATAGTGTGTGTGTGTGTGTGTGTGTGTGTGTGTGTGTGTGTGTGTGTGCGTGTGTGTGTTTGTGCGTGTGTGTGTGTGTGTGTGTGTGTGTTACCAGTATCAGAGCTCCTCCAGCAGCAGAGGTATCGTGGTGGTTCAGAGGGAAGAACAAACAACAACACAGCAACAAACAGAGCGACGGTTGCGTCAGTGACGAATCTGCACAGAGAACAAAGGAACAAGCGAAGGCCTGAAGGTGAGTGAATCATCTCACTTTCCAAAAAGGTTTCCTACTCTAGAAAAATTCTGACATTGCCCAAAAGAGGTCTTTTTCTCTAAAAAATTGTTTCCTGTCCAACCATGTTCTTACCTTCCACTTTATGCTCGTGTTTAATTGCGCCTGGAGATGATGTCTAATGAATTATTTTCTCAGTAAAATATTACCTAATTGTACCATTCACCTGTTTTTACACATTATTTACTTTGCTCTGCTGCCAAACTCCCCACCATCCACAATCTCTCACCACAATGTATTTGTGTTTGCATACGAACAGGCCAAAGGTGCTGGGACATTTCCAAATACTCCTGTGCAATTCTGGCTTTTTTAACCTTCCAAGAGCTTTCATTCAAAAAAGATTTCAGGTGCGTTCAGATTTTTTTTTTTACGTGCAGTCACAAAACTGATTTTCATGTAAAAGAAATCAGATTCAAATGTATATTTGTATGTTTCAAAGGATACGATGCAATGTGTAAAAGTTTCAGCATTGCAGGTGAGTTTTTTTTCCATTAAATAAAACATTCATCGCTATGTTTTCTTAAGACACAAAGAAATTCAAACAGTTCAAATGCTGAAAAATTCTGCAGTAATTTGGCATCGGGTAAACATCAAAATAATCATTCGTTACAACCCTAATCTGTCCTAATCCAATGCACAAAGTAATTTTCAATATTGAAGGAGTAAGAATTAGATTTCATGTAAAGATTTTAAAAGTGATCCCAGATGTTGAAGAAACAGCAGGATCAGCTGTAGGCTGCAGGTTCCTGATCTTCATTACTACTACTTTTGTGTATTCAGGGCTGTCCAATACACCGACTGAGACCCTAAAAAAGTACAGTGGGATTAATCTATGTGTCCCCCTTTCCCAAGGCCCCTGAAACCGCTCCTGGTTTTCCCCCTTATCGTCAGGTCTGTCTGTAATCAGGAAACATTTCGAAATCCTCTGTTTGCACAAACATGTCCAAGGTGACCCATCCCTCCCCTCAGACAGCTGCTGCCGTAAACACTGCTACTGGCACACAAACACAGAGTCCTAAAAAACTGCTGCACACATCTATATATGAACAGTTTAAACATGTCATAAAATATTATAATTACTATTAGTGTGGAAAAACTCCACATACCCACTGAAATCAGATATTAGATTATTAAAATGATCTTTATTTATCTTAATTATTCTTTGATTGCTGCATTTTTTGATCTTACCACAAACAGCTGGTTGCTGTTATTATAAACCAAACTAAAACACCATATTTATATATAAACACAGTGTTAAACAATATAATGGTATACAAACATTAATATTATATATAATATTAATGCACATGCATAAATTCACTTACTCCTGATTGACTGTAGGATGAAACAAAACTAATCTGATTATCTGATCTGAGTTGTAGGTCATTTTTTTGTTTTATTTTAATATTCATAAGAAAAAAAACGTTTAATTTTATTAAAATCCTGTTTTTTTTTTTTTTTTTTTACCCTTTTCATATTCAAATCCATAAAGAAAATAAGATAAAATAAGCAACTTAAAACGTTTAAGGGATATTTGCCATGTGGGTTTACCTGTGTTAAATAATAATAAAAGCTGCACAAGAGAATGGTTTTCAGTGCAAATTGTATAAAGACTTGAATAAAAGGTTCAGTTCTATTCAGTCAAATTAGGGTAAAAGTCAGAGTGATGATCGACCTTTGACCTGCAGCCAGATGATGCGTGTAGGTGATGTGGCTGCAGACCAGAACAGCAGCTGTTGACCTGACACTTAAATTTACTGTTTGTACCCAGAACAAGTTTTCCTGAGTTTGTTCTTCACCTTTGATTCCTGTTTGTTCAGGGATTTACCCCGAGGCAAAGTCTGCATTAAAAAACAGTTTGAGTTCATTCCAACCTCTTAACTCTTCCTTTTTTCCACTTTACATTAATGCACACACACACACACACACACACACACACACACACACACACACACTGAGAAATGTGAAGAATGTATTCACAGCTGTGTTTCTGTTTAAAGATTCATATGGAAACCGTCTATAGAGAATCTTTAATCATGATAATTCTCAGGCAACTTTCTAAGTGGTTTATAGGTGATAGACATCAGAGATAATAATATCCACTGGAAGTGTTCGTCACACTGAATGACTGATCAACATGTCTCTTGTCTGGGTGTTCAGGATGGAACATTTAAGCTGTTATATATGATTATAGGGTCAGTGACAATAAAGGTTGGCAATATGAGAATGTCAAAAACTTTAAATACAGTTTTAAAAGCATTCATCAGGTCTCTCAAAATGTACATTTTGTCTTCATCCTGGTTTCATGTCATTTGAAAGTCTATTTGTACCTTTTTTTTTTTTTTTTACAAAAATCACATGGAATGTATGATTTTATTGAATATTGAATCTGCCTAGAATGTAATAGTATGTTTTTTCTTTTATTTTTGTAAAATCTTTTTAACAGAGTTAAACTATCTGCCCTATAATCCCTATAATAGTCTGATGATACTCACTCAGCCTTGGCGTTGAAGACGTGTGTGGCCCATCCGACCATGAATCGTGGGTCTCGTGTGAACCACAGCATCACCATGAGGATGAAGAGACCCAAGACATTGGCCTCTCCATAACTCATGGGCCCCAGACGGTCATGCTCATCCCTGATCACTTCATATGCTGCCCGCTCCTTCTCTGACTGCACCATCCTGCAGCCCCATGTCCGCCGCAGGCTGCAACCATAGGAGAAGAACTTTAAAGTGCTTTTTTTGCTGAAAGGAAGAATAGAGCAATTACTGCTGATTACTTTCATAAAAATCCTAATTATCTTGGCTGTGGTGGGAACCTGTAGAGGTGGAGAGTTACACCATGACATCATGAAGTGAAGGAAGTACAAACAAGTTGTGAAAGAGCAACATTTCTAAATCAAGGCTGTGTGCATTTCTCCATGTCTTTGATGGCCAGTCATGGGACAGGTTTTTTTTCTATAAACCTTTGACCTTATTTAGTCTGTCTACTATGTGCAAGAGGCATGAGCCTAGCGTGGGGCACACACACAACTGGACAATTTGAGTCTTCAATTAACCTCAGCATGTCTTTGTAATGTGGGAGGAAGCCAGAGAAAACCCACACAGCCATGGGGAGGACATGTAAACGCCTCACAGGAAGGTCCCAGCTCGAGGACTTAAACCTACAACCTTGTAGGAAATGTTTGGATCAACTTTCAAGGCTTCATTTACAGTAGTGTTCAAAATAACAGCAGTCCAGATTAATCCAGGTTTTATTATATTTTTATTGCTACATGGCAAACAATTTACCAGTAGGTGCAGTAGATTCTCAGGAAACCAACAAGACCCAGCATTCATGATATGCACATGCTGAAAGCTGTGACATTAGGCAATTAGTTGAAAGGTGTTGTGTTCAAAGAAATAACAGTGTCTGCTGTTGACTTTACAAACTTAAAACCTTAAAACTAGTTTGTACAAACTTTTGTGTTTCTAGAATTTAGCAATATTGTGAATGCCTTTTTTTTTATATAATTGTCTATAATCACATCTGTGTGTCATGGAGACAACTTTCAGCTG
This sequence comes from Lepturacanthus savala, assembly GCA_030544235.1. NCBI lineage: Eukaryota > Metazoa > Chordata > Actinopteri > Scombriformes > Trichiuridae > Lepturacanthus > Lepturacanthus savala. Next base: position 27,886,917 of record CM060479.1, on the reverse strand, counting down.
TGCTACTTGCACAGCACATGCTGGGTCTTTTTGGTTTTTGAGAATCTACTGCACCTATTGGTAAATTATTTGCCATGTAGCAATAAAAAATCTAATAAAAACCTAAAACCTAATTAATCTAGTTAGTCACAATGGATGGCTATTATTTTGAACACTACTCTATTATATACAGAACAACATATACTGTAGTATACTGTATGTATATATATATATATATATATATATATATATATAAAATCATAAGCATATCTGTGCAAGTAGCAACTATAATAAGTGGTAAAAAAATATACATAACATGATTGGTAATGGCTGATATAATTATATGCATGAAAACTTTGAAAAAAAATCTAGGCTTAAATAGGTTAAATGAATAACAAAGTCAACAAAAATATTTCACTCACTTGCAGCCAACAAAAAGGAACTGCAGCCAGAACCAGGCCAGCATCAGCATCAACACCATGGTTGGGAAAGCAAATGCAAACCAGGATGCAAAGTTGATCACATCACCGTTCTGAGGGAAGAGTCTGTGAAACAGGAAGTAGCCAAGGATGAGTTTATTTTCATAAACAGAGGTTCATGTGTATATGATTGTGTCGGTCTGAGGAGAACTGTCTGTGCTAATTCTTACTGGCTCATCTGTCCGATCAGGACCAGGTTGGGTCCGGTTCCTGTCAGAGTGGCGATGCCTCCGATGCTGGCGGCGTAGCACACACACAGCAGGAGGCCTTTACTCAGCCTCAGCCTCTCCTCCTCCACGTCGCTCAGCTCCTCCAACTCCAGTGGACAGCAGGCGCTCTCCACAGGCACCACCATGGAAACTGTTGGTAGAGTAGTTTGAACACAGTTGTTCTCAATATTCTCTGTTGATCAAGACAGATTGTCGTTTCCAGGTCTTTCCATTAAAAACAACATCAACAGTCTGTAACAACACTTATTAAATTAAATAGAATAAATTTATACCTCTGTTACAACTCAGTCTTTTATTATTGTTTGATTGAGAGATGCTAGCACCAAAAAAATTACATGATTTGGGAGTTAAGTGGATGAATATCAACAGATCTTTAACAAGTTCCATCTTTCCCTCCTGTTGATTTGGTTTTTTACAAGAAAGTTGGATCTAGTTCAGTGGAACTTGAGTCAAAACTGAGATGAAGTGAAACCAGCTGCTTTAAAGGAAAGAAATCAACCTGTGTGCTGATGTGTAAAGATGTAGAAGATTCTTCACCGTGGACTCACCTGTCACACTGTCGGTGCAGTCTGATGGAGGTTTGTCTTGTGGTGTTGGTTTGATGCTCTCATGTCTGTCCATCTGATCCTCTGATGTCTCCTTCTGTTCAGAGGACATGGATTTTTCTAAGCTGCCTTCTGTCAGATTTTCTCCTTTCACACCTGTAGTCAAACACAAATATGTATTTACCCCTTTAGAGTTTTAAGCCTATTATTGAATGCCTTCAATAAATGTGCTTGTTGAATCATCAGACTATGTATTATCTCGGTGAAAACTTAATTACCTGCTTGTTTGTCTGTTTGTTAGCAAGATACCTTAAAAAGTTTCAGACAGATTTTTGTCAAATTTTCAGCAAATGTTGGGAATGGTACTATGAACCAATGATTAAATTTTGATAACTATCCAGAAAAAATCCTGGTTTCTGGATCACTTTAATTTTTTTTGTTGTTCTTCTATCTTGTACCTGCTTGCTTTTTGCACGCTATGCCAGAGAGGACTTTGACTGCGACTATTTTTCATTCCAACAATGCAACAGCAGTGAATTCACTAGGACAACAATGTTGGGTGGGAGTCACAATATGCTTGGTGGAGGTCTGTGATCTCAGAGGACTTTTCTAGTTTTCTATTTCCATCAACATTTTCTAATGCAATACTTTAAAATGCATTATTTCACATCTTCACACAACTGCTTATGTTACTTTCATTTGTGCAACACTTTCGATAACAAACTGTCCCTATGTAGGATTGATTGTGCTGCATGTTTGTCTTTGGCAGGTAGCTTTTTACACCACCTGCAACGCTGTAGACTCAACCTTTATCCTGAGTAATTGATCTGTTGATTGAGAGATGGCCGTACCAGGATTCTCTGACATGTTGGCGGCAGCTGTTTGCAGGACACTGACGGTTTTCTCCTGATACTCCTTCTGTAAAAGGCTACTCTTGCTACGCTGGTTCTTGGAGGGGGGATCAGGGTCTACTTTGCCGTGGATCTGTTCAAGGACAGCCTGGACGATGGGAACCATCATGGCGGTGGTTGCTGTGTTGCTGATCCACATGGACAGGAAGGCTGTCACCCCCATGAAGCCCAACATCAACCTGTTTGCCACAGGGGACAGTTTGAATTAAACCCTTTACACCTGTTAACTCGTCAATGCTGAGATGAGTTTTCTTTTTCTGTTTTTTTTTTCTCTTCGACACTACAGCGAAGCAGTTTCCCTTAAGTTCTCAGAGAAGCCAAATGCACATTTTTATAAAAACATTTTTTATTTTTATTTCCGTGTCCATCTCCTCATCACATCATGCTACATGTGTTAAATAATGTTTTGTCAATGGAAATATTAGGTGATCTTTTTTTACTATAAGAAACCAAGTAAACTCTAATGTATTTTTCAACAGTTGATTTGGCTTCTTAAGGCTTCACACACAGGTTAGAGCATTAATTTGTGTTTTTAATGAGAGCAGGCTTATAGACTTCAGGCTTGGACTCACAGGGCGGGTCGGACTCCGACCAGCAGCAGCACTCTGAGCGCGATGCGTTTGTGGAGGTTCCAGTGCTCCACAGCCACAGCCGCCATCAGCCCCCCCACAAACAGCATGTTGGTGTCCTTCAGGTACTGCATACACACCTGATCAATGACACACACACACCTACAACTTAACAAAATAAGGTTAACACTTCACAAGTTAATGAGGTTTTACTGTTTCTGTTTTATCTTGCTATTGTTTTTCCAATTGACTTACATTACTTATATACTCTATATTTATATTCTGGCTCTATCTGAATGTTTTTACAGTTCCCGACTCTTTCAGGACCCCTCCCCACAGGCCCCTTGTTCAATGTCCAACATCAGAACAAAATACAGGCTAGGAAACCAAAAAAGAGAACAATATATCCCCTTAAAATAATGTTTACTCCTGTCTCATATTACTTTGAAACTATCTGAGTGCAAACTGATATCCAGTCCATAAAGACCCTGAATTGTTCTGTTTGTGATGGAAATGTATTATATAATTTCAGATTAAAAAAAGAGAGAGAGAGAGAGAGAGAGAGAGAGAGAGAGAGAGAGTGTGTGTGTGTGTGTGTGTGTGTGTGTGTGTGTGTGTGTGTGTGTGTGTGTGTGTGTGTGTGTGACTCACATCTTTGGACTCCATGATGCCGAGGAGAGGAAATAGGATGGTCGGCAGCAGAGCTGTCACCGCCAGCGGCAACACCTCCGTGCACCAATATAACGCCATGAGGGCTATGACATAAGCACAGGCTGCCTCCTACAGACACACACACACACACACACACACACACACACACACACACACACACACACACACACACACACACACACACACATACACACACAGACACACACACATACACACACACACACACACACGGAACCTTTTAGAAGCAGAACAATAAGTACATGTTGCAGGAAGTGACCCTATAAATGACGTGAATGACCCTAATGCAGATTAAAGTGGCTTTTAACTCTGACCTGTGAATACATTTTAAAAGAAACAACATCTCAGTAACTTATGACAGTGAACTTTCACAAAGTCTGGACTCTGTTCGTCAATCAGTGACAGAAAGCTGTGAATGCTGGCTGTTCTGCACTGAGCTGTGGACGTCACAACCAACTTCTACAGATCAATATGATGGTACAGTCTTTTACCAGCACAAGGACACCAGACATTCACGTGACAACCTCATGATTCACTGCTTCTTTTTCCATTTTATATCATTGAAAACTGAAAAATTATTTGGAACTTTTGGTAAGATCTAACAAAATATGTTGGATTAGAATATTGCATAAATTTATAGACTAAATTAAAAAAAATATCAATAGAAAATATGTACTAATAATAATAATATAGAAAAGGTCAATAGTAATATACAGCATAACGAATTCATTGGTTTATCTGGGGTGAGAACTACAGCATTTATGACACCAAAGGTCACTCAGCATTTAATCAAATGAATGATGTCAGGATATGGCAGCTGGCAGGATTCAGTAAAGTCTGGCCTGACTTTCCCCATTATTAACCCTCTATTGCATAGTGCTGCTATGGCAACAGTTACTTTATCTTCATTTTCCCAAAAAACACATAAAATCCATGTTTTTAGAGTTAGACATGAAAAGGGGGGTTTTCTTTTTGAAGAACCTATAATTTGTTATATGACCAGGATATCCTGTTTGCTCATGGGCATTTGACATGTGGGCATCATCACAACCAAAGGTTGCCTTTTATTCAGAATTTAGAAAATTTTCACCAAATAAAAATATTATATAAAAAGTTTTAACTTAAATTTAATCCAGATTTTACTTTATTTTTTTCCTAAATGGCTAAAATAGATTTATTGCCATATGGCAACAATATTCAAATATGGAAAATTCCTAGTGTATACAACCTAATGGAGTCCAATTGACTTACATAGCATAAAACTATAATGACACTATGTTTTCAACTGTTTCTTATATATTTAGGCCATTTTAGGTAATAAAAATATTTAAAACACTTTTTACCATGTCTAAGTAATATTTCATGCAATAGAGGGTTAATATCAACCATTCGCAGTGTAAAATGGCTGCAGAGCATGGCTGTGCTGTCTCTGCCTTCTCCACACACGTTTGATTTTGGAGCAAATATTAATAAATAAGGTTTATTGTACTTGAGCGTGTGGGGTAAAAACTACTGAAAACTGTGAATTTTTCTGCCACAGGGGTGTTTAATAAGAATTTAACTATGAATCTAGCCTGGGTAAAGCCATCCTTCATTGCACGCAAATTCACTTTTCTCTGCAAATCAGTCTGGACACCAATTTTGCCCTCAGTGAGGCAGCCAATCACAGAATGGAAGAGAGCGCAGCAAGACGATGACGAAACATCAAAGCATCAAAGGAACCGCCCTAAGCTGGTTTAAGTCATATTTTTTAGATCGATCTCAATTCGTTCATGTCAATGATGAATCCTCCACGCATACCAAAGTTTGCCATGGAGTCCCACAAGGTTCTGTACTTGGACCACTTCTATTTAGTTTATATATGCTTCCTTTAGGGAACATTAATAGGAATCAGTCCATTAATTTTCATTGTTATGCCGACGACACCCAATTATATTTATCAATCAAACCTGATGAAACCAACCAGCTAACTAAACTCCAAACATGTCTTAAGGATATAAAAAGTTGGATGACCTACAACCTTTTGATATTAAATTCAGACAAAACTGAAGTTCTTGTAATTGGACCCAAACATAAACTCTCTTTCTAGAGAATTAGATACTTTAGATGGGATCACCCTGGCCTCCAGCTCCACTGTAAAGAATCTTGGAGTTGTTTTTGATCAGGATCTGTCCTTTAATGCCCACATAAAACAAATTTTGAGGACTTCATTCTTCCACTTACGTAATATCACTAAAATCAGACGCATTGTCTCTCAAGCGAATGCAGAAAAACTAGTCCACGCATTTGTTACTTCCAGGCTGGACTATTGTAACTCTTTGTTATCAGGCTGCTCCAATAGGTCTCTTAGGACTCTGCAGCTAATTCAGAATGCTGCTGCACGAGTTCTGACAGGAACCAAGATCAGAGATCACATCTCTCCCATTCTGGCCTCCTTGCATTGGCTACCTATTAAATTGAGAATAGAATTTAAGATTCTTCTCCTTACATTCAAAACTCTTCATGGTCAGGCACCACCATATATAAAAGAGCTCATAACACCTTACTATCCCTCTAGAACACTGTGCTCTCAGGATGCTGGGTTCCTTGTGGTTCCTATAGTCTCCAAAAGTAGAATGGGAGCCAGAGCCTTCAGCTATCAAGCTCCTCTTCTGTGGAACAAACTACCACTCTGGGTTCGGGAGGTAGACACGGTTATCACTTTTAAGAGTAGACTCAAGACTTTCCTTTTTGATAAAGCTTATAGCGAGGGCTGGCTCTGGTCATCCCTTAGTTATGCTGCCATAGGATTAGACTGCTGGGGGACTCCTCTCTCTCTCTCTCTCCCTCTCTCACTCTCTCTCTCCCTCTCTCTCTCGCGCGTTTTCTCTCTGTCTCTCTTTCCCTCTCTCTCTCTCTATCTCTTTCTCTCCACCTCCATCTGTGGACTTACATGTCCACAGAGGGATGTTACTAACGAAACTCCCCAGAGTTTCTGTGCTCTATCGTCCAGCAGGTTCTCATGGATCGTGGCTGCTGCTGTGATCCTGCACGACGTCCACTACACATTTATTACTGGGAGTGGCTACTGCTTCAGTTCAGCCGCATGAGGCCCAATGATGACGACTCCTGATGCGACTCATCAAGGCCCCCCTGAATCTCTACAGACTGATTCATTTTTACATCTAACAGACTGATAAATCATCATCAGATGGATGTCTGTCAGTCCTGGTCCATCTATAGTCTGTCCGTCCATGGGAGTGGATCTCTCCATCACTGTGGTTCTCCCTGAGGTTTCTCCTTTTTCCCACTGGGTTTTGGAGTTTTTCCTTGCTACGAAGGAGGGTCTAAGGACGGGGATGTCTGGGTCACTGACTGAATTTTGTGAAGCCCAGAGAGGCAACGGTGTTGTGATATTGGGCTATAAATAAAATTGAATTGAAAAGTGACTTTGTTGATAACTGTGGGTCCAACATGATGGCAGATGTAATTTAGACCACAAGTTTGTGATTATTGAAAATTATCAACTTTTAGCGCTAAACTATTTCAACATCATCTGGTATGTTTACTACAACTGGCTATAAGCTATGTACAGATGCATTTGGTTTTTCATAAGTCACGCCTCCAATATGAACAAATCAATAGATGGTTCCCAGACCTCAATCTCAATCATAATCTACATTGAGATTAGGTCTGGTGTTAACCTCTCTACCATAATCCAGGAATGTTAATTGATGAAGTCTGAAAAGTAAATAAGTCAAAGTCTGTTTCCCTTCAGGCCTTCAATTTGAACGATTGACAAACAAGAAAAGGATGACACAACAACTCTAGACATTGATTGGTCAGGCATCTCTAAAAAAAGAGACTTAATTGTCCAGTGAAAAGAGCGCATGTACATCAATATTCATGAAGGCTTTTACACTGACTGTCGATGGTTGACTGTGGTTGTGTAGAGCAGCAGCTCCCAAACTTGTTGACGTCAAAAAATCCCTAAACTAATAGAAATTAGACCAAAGAATCCGTTTGATAAGATTTCATCACAGGGACATTCGAACTTTTACTTTTAGATATTTATTTCCTATGTTGAAACTCCCTGAATGATCCCTGGGGGCCCCCAACATGACTTTAAGAACCACTAGTGTAGAGAGCAGCATATGAGAATGTGGCATATTTCCTGTGATGGTGATTTATAAAGCGAACGTCGCCAACAGTGAAAGTATACAGGGTTCGATAAATCCTATTGTTTTTCTTGGTACACACCATGTCTGGATTTTTGTGTCCTACACACTGTGTGAAAAATGTTAACTTTTAACTAACTGGTCATTTAAAGAGGTTAATGTTCAGTAAATGGGTAACTTAATCTTGTTATTCTAGTTAGTTTAAATAAACTGGTGAATTGAACTCACCAGAGTTCCGTGAATTATTAATTTGAACTATTCATTGATCAGTAAACTGGTTAGTTAGACTGGTAAACCTGTTCCTGTCCAGCAAAGTACTAAAACTTGGACTGGTTTGTTAAAAGGTAAACTGGTAAGTTGAAATGGTAAAATACACAGTAAACTGTTTATTTAAACTGGTTAGGCACATTAAAATGTCTACTAAACCAACCCTTCTTCAATAAACAGGCAAACTGAACTTGTCAGCAAACTGGTCATTTAAAAATGTCATTTTAACAGTTTAACTGTTTAATTTTCAGTGAACTGTAAAATTTAGCTGCTCAAACACTAAAGTGCTCACTTGAAAATGTTAAAATGTTCCATTATCAGAAAACAGGCAGTATACTGGTCAGTGTTGAGTAAACTGGTCTCACCGAGGTGCTGACTGCGAGCGGCAGCAGGATGAAGGGACTGCAGACGAGGACGAAGATGCCCTTTAACCTCCAGACCTGCCGCAGCACTTTGACCCGCAGAGGAAGAACTGACATGATGAATATGGTGATGATGATGAATAAATCTGAACGACTGTCAGAGATCAACTGTATTGATGAGACTTTCCTCTGTCTTTACTCTCACCCTCTGCCTGCCTGACTAGTCCTCTCTCTCTCTCCCTCTCTCTCCCTCCCTCTCTCTCTCCCTCCCTCTCTCTCTCTCTCTCTTTCCCTCTCTCTCTCTGTCGATTCTCTCCCCCCTCTGTGTCTCTCTAACACAATTGTGATGCATTTCACGGCCAGCACTAAATATTAACTTAATGTGAGTTACTACACACACAAACAACACATGCAAAGACACACACACACACACACACACACACACACACACACACACACACACACACACACACACACACACACACACACACACACACACACGGTGGCCCTGCTGCTAAACTCTCACCAGAGTAAACATAGAAGAGGAAATCAGATATCCTCTTTTGCGTCAAACTGTACTCATCTTTTATCTTCCTGCACCCTTAACATTTCAGAATCTAAGGGGTCATGTATCTTCACACACATTATATAATATATATATTATTATATAATATATATATAATAATATATATATATATATTATATAATGTGATTATATTATACTAAGACACCTTCTACTACAATAGCATCAAATATTCAAAGCTGCAATTGTAAAGTTTTGAAACCAAATACTACATGATCAGCCACAGCAGTAGAATCAAATTGAAACATTGTAGAACATGAAATAGTGATGTTCTCTGATCAGAGGGAACTTTTCACCATCGATTCCAAATTTTTCTTCGACTGGTGGAACCATAATGAGTCACAAGTTAATTAAAGTTGATTAAATGATTCATTGAGAAATTGAGTTCATTGATAATAAAAGCAATCAGATAGAAAATAATCGACAGCTAAACAATGAGCTTTAGGTCCCTCTAGAGAGTTTTAATTTAAACCTGCTCTCTCCTCTATCTATGGTTGGAGCAAATTTTCTTTTTAATAGGCTTTTCTTTGATGTGGAGTTTTATATTTTATTTTAATTTTTTCCAATTGCTAAAATACTAACATGACATACATAGCACAATTATTTAAACTGACACACAGAACAAATCCTGCCATATTATTTTTCTTGCTTCTTTATTTCTATATTTTTTTTGCACATTCTTTCTGCAATTTACTTTTTAGGTTTACTGTTTTTGGTGAACATATTTTTGTTTACACACATTTTCTGAAAACAGGCCACATGCAATGGGTGAAAACCCCTCAATTATCCTGGAAAATGAAATGTTACCTTCAAAACAATGTTATTTCTTCACAAAATGGTATTTTGTTTAAAATTGCAAACAGAAACATCATATGAACAGACTTTTATGAGATTCAGTTGAAAACTGATGTGCTTCATGTAAAACACTATGATGAATGTTAAACACCTCTCCATTCATCACAATGACTTAGGCCTTTTTTGTTCAAGCAGTACATAATATAATGTACCTGTTTAATATAGTTACTTAATATAGTTGAACAATATTTACAAATATTGTCTTAATACTCAAAACACACAAATACACCACAGCCACCTCTAGCTCAATGACTCTTGGAAACATGCATGATATTATTAGACATAGACATGGAGTGGTCACTACTGTGGAGCACAATCATTATGATTACAATACTGCAATATGTATAATTCATTCACCGTTGAGAGTGTGTTGGGATCAATTGTGAGACTGTGTAGGACTTACTTGCACTTTGTTATATCACAATTCTTTAAATTGTGTTGTGAATTTCTGAATTGTGTTCAAATGGCACCTGTAGATGTGCTTCATCCTCAGATTATTTTTGTGTAAGATACAGTCTAGTGTTGATAAACTTACTCTATATTTTGAAATATCTCATTGTTTTTTGTTGCACTGTATTTTCCATAATGTTATTTTCTAGGACCATGTTCATGAATTCAGTTTCCTGTTAAGGAGACAGAAGATGTCCCCAACCAATACTCTAAATACTGTGTAGGAACACAAAGTAGGGATACATGTCCCAAAAACTTGGAATATACTTTATTATTCATTATTAGACAGTCTATAGCAGGGGTTGGCAACCCAAAATGTTCAAAGAGCCATATTGGACCAAAAAAACAAGTAACAAACAGTTATTGTATTGTGTGTTGGCACTGATGAAATTCTATAAATAAAATAAAAAATCTGATTTTTGGTTCATTCATTTTTATTTGAGGATTTCATAAAAAACAAAAATACAATACAATCGTCTTCTCTTTCTCTCTTTATCTGGCCAACAGAGTACCATAAAACACAGCTTGCAATAATAATAATAAAAAAATAAATAAAATGTCAGCTTTTTGAAAAGGTAAGTAGGCTATATAAAATGAAAATAATCCAATTTAATTTCGATTTCAGGATTGCAGGAATTTTGCTTGTAGCTTGTAGAGTTGGCTCAAGAAATTGGTTGTATAGCAAGTGTGTTCCATAATTTGAACTTTTTTAGTATTATGGCAAAGCTACTAAAGATGAGAGAGCTTTTCATTATGCCCAACAGTGTGTAATATGAATGACATGTGTCTAATATATGGTGCAATACTTTGATTTTAATCATGCTATATATAGTTCCAGTTGTAGTGCTTCATTTTGCAGGATATATGAGGTATTTTGCAGTTTGAGTGTGTGGTTTTGTGAATTGCGTTCAATATTTTGATAAAACCAGCCAAGTTTGCAAAATTTAGATTGCAAAATATATGGTTGTAGCGAATTATCTCTTTACTTGACTTTTGATGTGGAATTTTAATATATAATATTGTGTATATATATATATATATATATATATATATATATATATATATATATATATATATATATATATATATATATATATATATATATATATATATATACACACACAATATTATATATTAAAATTAAAATGATGACCGAATCTGTAGCATGTGTTCAAACTCATTCAGCAGACATTTTGTTGTTTTATCCTTTGCTGCTACCCAGTGGACACATTTAAACTTGCATGAGCCAGTGAAAGCTGTTCAGTGCTCTGGCTTTTGCTGTGTGTAAGACTTTTTAAATAAACTTTTAAAAACTATCTTGAACAGTTTCACCTTGACTAAATAAAACTATAATCTTACTCTAAAACACTGATTAGATACCAAAATAATCCACTCACAAAGTTTAAAATAAGAGTTATAGCAATAATATGTATATATTTATTCTCAGTATCAATGAAGACTATAAAATGGCATTTTCCTCACTGAAGCTTTTTAAATGTGAACAACAGTGTTGGGAACATGTCCATACAATCCAATTGGCGACATCTGCTGTACAATATTTGATAGTGCAGTGGAGGGATCTGGACCTGATAAACAGCTAGAAAAACATGTGAACTCACTGCTGCATATTTGATATTTTAGTAAATACAAGTTAAATTATAACAGGACTAATAAGAAACGCTATTAAGACGATGTTCACCATCTTTTAACAAAATTATTGAGATTGTGCTGAGTGATTTGCTTCTATTTTAACCTCAAAGGTAATGTTAGTGTGGCTACAATGGATGTATTAAAGAGGACTGAATATTGTGGTTAAAGATGACACCCATTTATTTCTATGAAAGCTGCTGCATGGAACATGATGCCATATTTCTGTTTCCTCACACTTCTATTTTTTGGGGCCCATACTCACCAGAACCAGCTGACTTCATGTTGGTGCCTTATTCACACGGTTAGGATAAAATAATTTAATCATGCAGCATCTTAAAAATATTATGGATTATGATTAGAACATAAGTCATTTCAATTAGAATGTCAATGAATCATTTAGTCACTGTCGCTCCTTGTACAATGATTGTGTGTAAAGAAAAATACATTTTGGGTCAGGACATCACATGACAGACAGGAAGTTGTAATTACAAGGTCAAACCACTATGTCTCAGCTCTCTTGGAGACTACTGGCTGTATAATTTTGATACATTATTGCTCCATTAGTGAGATTTGAAGACTTATATCACCTTTGATGTCTGCCACGTGGGTGTTGGTTGAGTCCGGGACTCATACGCGTCAGATTTTCTGAGCTTCTGTTTAAAGGTTTAAAGGTTTAAAGAGTAAACAGTGATTTCTCTGCAGACACACTGCCGTGTTTGTGGTTCAGGAGTTACACTAATAAGACCCTGTTGTCAGTCAGATGGACATAAACACCAAGGAGCAAACTCTGGAGCTGAAAAATGAAGCCAGTGCACAAGTGTTAAAACCTGCAGTTCCTTGAACGGCCAGTTGAGGCTTACTCCAAAAGTAAATCAATCTCCATAGACCTCATGTTAAAATGGTAAAAGTTACAGCAGAAAAACATGTTTACAGCGTGGTATGAGAAATTGTTTAATGCTAGCCTACTTTCATAACTTCCAGGACCAAAGAATTAGCCTAAATCTCTAATATAAACCAAATAGTTTTATCAAAAAGTGGTCAAAAGAAAAAACAATGTTTTATCGAGTTAATGTCAAAGAGGGAATAAACAAAACATGCTCCAGACACATTCAAGTACATCACTGAATGTAGAAAGACTTTGACCATGTGTAACAGGGTTGGTCCTTTAGTTTATTGATTGCTGCTTCCTTCAGTCTGATGTACAAATACCCAAGACACAGCTGTGCAGGATCTGCCTAATCACCAGCATCCCTTCATAGTTAGAACAGCATGTCTTTACAGACTGGAAACTTCAAACATGGCTATTGAATGTGTACAGGAAATAACTGGTATTTGTTTGGCAGTCATAAAAAAAGTTAAAGGTATGAGTTAATCTGCCTTCTCTTGGCCTATTGCTGCTATTTATTAGACTCCACACTGCTCTGTCAAGATAATTGGGTGTGTTTTGCTTTTATCAGGGATCCATGTTATTTTATGCTGTAACCTATGTTCTCATTTATATTTTTGTATGTCTGGATTTTAGGATTTAGAAGTTGGGAGGTCAAGCCCTGGCTGCAGGGAGAAGCACAGTCTGAGTCCATCTTGGTTCGGTTGTTAAAGTTCAGGTATCTTGTGTTCTATCTTTGATTTATATGAAAGGTTGTCCATGTGTTTATACAGTGGTTACTGAGGTGTTCCCCACCACCCCCTCAAAACAATTAAAGGGTCTCTCACTGTAGAACTACAAACCTTAATTCTGCTTTCTTGCACATGAACCAAATATTTTATTGGTATTAACTCACATCATGTGTAATATGGATACATGGATATATGTGTAATAACAAACTGTCCAACATGGCAAAACCACCTGCATATGTAGGCCGACAGTACAGCTTGTGTTACAACACACTAAAGCTGCATTAGAATCCTTAGTAGCTCTGTCTACTAACCAGTAGCTACTACTTGAACGCCACAGTAGTAGCTTCAATCCAGGAAGATAGCAAGTAGAAGCCACAATTAGGACATGCTACAGCACAGCCATCTTGCCCTCCCGGTGACTTCCATGGATGTATTACAGACCTGGATATGGTACCCCCTCTCAGCAACACACTGATTTCTCCCAGTGGCCACTCATGGCACTGCAACATAAAATCCCATGTGGCCCAAAATAATTTTTCCCATAGACCCAAATAGTAAAAGAGCAGCCTGTAAAACGGTTGACAGGGCACTCCCAGCTATAACCCTGTTAATTATTAATCTTTGAATCTATGCATCAAAAACCTTTCTAATAGCCAGAAAAGCTCTGTAAAAGTCTCTATTCCTAGCATGATGTCACAGCTGTGTGACGTATGCTGTGACTCTCTCGAGAGGGTTTTTTAAAAAAAAATTATTAATTAATTAATTAATTAATTTTATTTATTCATTTTTCTTCGATCAGTTTTCAATTTGATCAGCAAGTGAATTAAACGACTCAAAGGTGAGTTTTTTTTTGTTTTTTTTTCCCGCAATTTACACATTCTCATTGAAATGAATGGTGGCCATTTTTCAGTCCGGTGTCCAGTTTGCTTGAACAGGAAATATACATGCGTATAAGTGTGTAACTTCTTGGTTGGAACAACATCCCTGCCCATCCCTGTTCTAGATAGAGCATTGCTTATTTTGCCTACTACACAGGCAGATAGTTGTCAGTTTCTGATGCAGCTTAACACTCCACACACTCCTTTAAACACTTCTAACTAGGCACATTGAGTCCACAACGGGTGACGTCACAGAAGCTACATTTATAATAATCACCTACTTTCACTAACATTGACTATTATGAATATAAATCAAGGCCCAAACAATGCTGAATGAAGTTGATAATTCTTCACAAGTCTTCAATTCTGACTACGGTGTATTTTTTCAGTTTTCAGCAGTCAGGTTTTATACTGACCAATGTTTTATTTTGTCATCTTTTATCTAATGAGACGTCTTCTGCCTCTACCAATCACAGAGATGGTTTACCGGGTCAATTTGCGATCGTGTGTGCAGTTGGCAACTATTACTGGAAATCAGGCAGCAGAAGGTGTGGGAGGTACGGAATGTTGGCAAATCACAATATTTTCTTCTGTCAACATTCTGGAAAGTTGCCTACAAGTCCTCTCAGGTGTACTCTGCTCCTCTCTGAGGACCCTCAGGAAATAAAATATATAAGATGTCCATGTATGTGGACAGCAGAACATTATCCATTATTAATAATAACTGAACATGTGATACAGACAATGAATTATCACCTGGTGTGTTTTCTAACTCAACATATTCGTCAGAAACTAACTCTTTTCTTTTTGTTTGCTATTTTGATTAAACGAAGGCTTCACTCTTGTAAATAAGTAGATTCTTTACTTAGACTGCAGGCTGTTTAATGTGGAGGCCGACATTTTTTAAAAAACAAAGTAATTTCAGATGATTCACAGTGTGTTTAGTGACTGCTCTGTGGTTAAAACAGGAGGATCAAGGGGAAGGAGGGATCCTGTTTGTGACAGAGCTGCATTGTGGGGGCGTTAAGCTGCAACCTAGCGGTCAGAACAAGACAAATACGCCCACTCCTTCTGCTGAATGTATGTGCCGGGCGCCAATGAACCACAAAACCGGAGAACGATTCAGTGAAAAAAATAGTGTGAAACTACTGGTAGTAACAGTTTAGCTTTGTTTTTCAGTGTAGTTAACTTTCATTTGGTGTGCATTTTATTTAGCCTCAACAACACAACTAGATTATCAGTACTTTAGCTTTGATATATAGTTTAGTTTAGGTTTGTTGTATTGTGTAGTTTAGTTTTGTCACATCCTTTAATTTAGCTTTGTTGTAGGCTATAATTTAATGTAGTTTAGTTGTGTACTTTAGTGTAGCTTAGCTTAACTTTGGTATATACTTTAGTTAGTTTAGTTTAGCTCTGTTGTGTAGTTTAATGCTTAGCTTTACAGTTTAGTTTATCATAGATTTGTCATGTATCTTAGCATTGTGCACTTTATGCTTGTACTTTATACTTGTTCTGTGCATGAAAAGTGATTTAAAAAAAGACTGATTAATTGTTGTAGTTTAATTTAGGTTTATAGATTAGCTTAGTTGCGTCATGTAGTTCAGTTAAACAATGTTGTTAGCTGTATTTATTTTAGTTATGCTTACTTAAGTTTAGCTTTTTTATTTAGTTAACCTAAGTTTAACTTCAGGTTTAACTACTTTGTTGTCAACAGTATATCGTTAGGCTATTTTTAGCATTTTCAAAAGAAGTAGATTATTCATTTACATGAACTAACAGGATTTTGGGGATAAAGACAGTTTACTGTGTCAGAGTAACTTCCTTTTGGAAATAAATCAGTTTACTTTGAGAACGCTAATTAATGAACTTGATTGGTGTTAAGTTTCTGAGATGCTGTACATTTCTAAAGTGTTTTTAGACTCTCCAAAGAGCCTTACAACTGTCTGTCTGTCTCTTTATTGTTACATGACTGCAGCCATGATCTGGCCAGGGTTGATAATTAACCATCCAACAGGGGGGCAGCAGTTGCTGAGTCCAGGCACTACGCTGTCCAGCCTAGCACATGCTGACAACATCTTTCTTTACTCTTAATTTTTCCATCTCATCTGTTAGTCCCGTTTTGTTCCTTCACATCAGACACAGGCCAGGTGAGTTCTGACCATCTTTGACTTCACCAAAATATTTTGCAACTACATTTTGTCTTGCAAATCATTTGCAGCTCTGCAAAAATAATTTGTAGTTTCCAAAGTGTTTTGAATTGCTCTCAGATAGGGAAGATGCAACGTGATCCAACGATGAAGTTTGTGTATATGAGCAAGAAGTTGAGTCTTATACAGTGGTGGTAGATTCATATAGTTCGTGGAGTTCAGTGTTTTATGTTCTGTGTATTCAGTGTATTGCAGCTCAGCCAAAACAAGGTTCTAAAACCAGTAACCTTTAGTCCCCCGGTAAACAAAGCTGCCGTATCTGAAACCTCAAGTGACTTTACTAAATGGACAGATGCATAGATACTATTGACCCTTGCTAAGTCCCGCCCCTTTTCTGTCTGTGCCCCAATAACAGTTGAGTAACCTCTGTCAACTTTTCTCTTTCCTGTATATGTCAGATCCAAATCTTCATGGACAATACATTGCACATAGTCACATTATTTGATAATTTTACGAAAATGCTAGCTACTAGCAAACTAACCTAGTAGCTAGCTTCATCAAGCCAAGTTTGCTACGTCACTAACTTTTGAAAAAGGATAGAAAGTTTGGTCGCTAACATATTTTTATAATGACACAAATTATCATTAGCTAGAAAAGATCAAGGCTAAGGCTTTATTATTGTGTGAGTGTGGAGTTTGCTTGCTAGCAGGAGGTCAGTGAAGGGTTCGGTTGAGTGTAGTCAGCTATGATTGGCATATGGATGCTATAGAAGTTGATAACTAAGAAAGTATAGTGATACCAAGCTACTGCTACATTCACCATGTATGCTGTGCCTCTGCGAAAGAGTGTAATCCATAATCCATAAAACCATAATGAAAGGACACACATCACCATCCCAACATTCACAGAGGGAGGGGACAAGTTGAGGCTGTTGAGTCAATCATAGCTGTTTGTATTTTCTTTGAGACCCCAATTCCTCAAGTGGCCACTGTCTTGTATAGTCATTAACTGTGTGGTCCTGTGTGTTGTCTGAATCATCTGATGTGTACCTTCAGATTGAAATGTAAGAAAAAAAAAATGAAGTCATTAAGTCTGTGACCACCCATGATATTAAAACCTGTTAAACTTCATAGTTGTTGAGTAGACAGTTTAAAGAAGAATTTAAACATGAACCAAATATGTTGATGGTTCATATACTGTGTTGTCAAACGTGTGGTTTGTCAAAGTGCCGTTAGTGTACCTAGCTGTCGAAGACTATAGACCTATTCACACATGTGCATAACGGATCATGTTGATCATAGTGTTCAGTATAAATCTATACTGAACAGTTTACAGATCAGGATAATTGTCTGTTGCATATTTTTTTATATGTATTGTTTGATTTGCACTTTGGATATTGATTCCCACAGTCATATTTCCTTTACAATTTCCAATGTAATAGAAATTGTAATGGAAATTACAACTTGTAATAAACTTGTAATGAAGTATTAATAAGTAATAGAGTAATTGATCTGATCCTTCTGTTTAATCATTTAGATTAAAGTGTTATAATTCAAACTGTCTTCCTTGCTGGTAATGATGTCCCTCTGTTTTTCAGGCTGGTGGTTTGGAAATGAAGTTGTGTATTCTTCTTCACTTGCTCTGTCTCTGCTGTCAGGGGCTGACTGTAAGAAGAACCTCAGTCTAGTAAAGCACTAAAGGGGAATTCTTTATTTGCTCTTTCTTCATGATGTGACCTAACTCTTCAGAATGTCAGCCCTGTCTGTCCTCCTGTCTCCAGGAGGAGCCCAGTCTGACTCCAGAAGCTTCAGATGTCTCTTTTCCTGTGGATAAAGAAAAGGAGACAGACGAGAAGGTTCACAGCTGTGAAGGAAGACAGGTGTTCAGTCCTGAGGAACACCGGATGATAGGCGGTGCCATAGAGCGGCTTGGTTTACAGCTCCTAGAAAATCTTCCGATTGGTCCACAACAGCCAAATGTTGTTCTATCACCTCTCAGTCTGGCCTTTGCCCTTGCACATCTCACCTTAGGTCAGTCAAAGTTTTCCTAAAATGTTTATATTCAAGATAAAAATAAGAACTGTTCTTCTGGTATCACCCTCAACATTGCTTGCCCATATAAAACCACATTTTGTAGGCTGCTCATTTTACACTGTCAACCATCATCTGTTCCTGTAGATTCCTTCAAACCACTTTCAGATGTGGTTCAGATGTAATTTTTCCTGCAGGTGCTCGTAGTGAGACAGAGAAGCTGCTGCTAAAGAGTCTTCATGCCCAAAGTCTGCCGTGTTACCATCATATATTGGGAGGCCTTGTAGCTCATTTCAGCAACATGGATGTAGCAACACGAATGTACTTGGAACCAGGTGTGTGGTGATTAGTATTGAGGAGGTGGTTAGAATGAATTACAGTTTGTCTTACGCAGCATTTCCATTTTCTTTTCTCTGCATTTTTTCATGTCTCAGGACTTGAGGTGAAAACATCTTTTGTTAAGGATTCTCTGGTCAGGTATGAACTGCATTTAGGTCATAAATACACATCTTGAAAGCAATTTTCAGTCGAGTGCTCATGTAGATTTTGGTCAGCCTGCACACATGTACATGTAACAACTGTACTTCAAAGAAAAATGAGAGAATTACTTGATTCAGCAATCTGTCAATATAACAGATGGGTGCATTCAAGTAACCCCCTGGCAGCTGTAGTAATTATGAAATCATGTGTTGTAATTATGATGGCTTGGGAAGGTTCAGACAAATGATCACATCAAAAAACACTTGACATCTATCTTCTTTTGTGCTGTCTAAAATGTCTTAGATTTTTTTGCACTTCAGGTACCAATCACAGCCCATTCCCCTGCCCTCTTTGGAGGAGGTCAATCAATGGGTGGATAATGTCACCAATGGGCACATCCCCAACTTCCTGGAAAGAATTCCATATGATGTGGTACTTATGCTCATCAACGCTGTGTACTTCAAAGGTGAACTATTCTATCAGACCACTCAATATGTTGTTTGACAAAATCATAATGAAGACAGAATAAAAACTGAAATTAATTCCAATTTTATGAAGTACAACTAGCCAATCAGATGTTTCAGCAGTGAGGTCAGTGTTCAGAATTTAAAAAGAGGTGACATTGAGGTCTATTCCGTGACTACTGACATGTCTTAACTTTATTGGCCACATGACTGATGTCTTCTCCACCACTGCTGTGAAGAATATACTGACTTGGCAATAATTTACTTGCCAGCAGATGTTGGTGTCACTTTACTGTCAATACATAAGCAGATTAGAAGCGTATCTTTCACAAAAGCTCTACTTAGGGCATCCCTGTGGGTAAGGATGTCCTCACAGCCTTCAAAGAAATGCAGGTACCTGATCCATTTAATTACTCCAGGTGAGGAGTAGCTACTCAATATCAAGGTCATCTTGAAACATCTACTTCCTGTTTACGTAAAACAAGGCCAGTAATCTGGCAGAGTGAAACCTGAGAGTGACAGATTTGATCCAAATTTTCATTCCTTGAGCTGAGCATTGAGCGCTGAGATCAACTCTAATATGCAGTAAGCCTTGTAATCACTCAAGAATAAGACCCAATGTTTGCTGAAGTTCTCTACACAAGAGAGTTGCTGCCCATTAGGTGGACTGAACAGACTTGGACACATTGATCTTCATAGTGGCTACATACTGCATCATAACACATTAGAGATCAGCATCATAATCAGCAAAGATATAGTAGCTATAGTATAGACCAGGGGAGGGCAGTTCCGGTCCAAGAGGGCCACTCTGGGTACAGGTTTTTGTTCCAACAGAGCAGTAACACACCTGATTCTACTAATGAAGGTCCTTAACAAGGACTCTAATTGTTGATTAGTGGAATCAGGTGTGTTAGTGCTTGGTTGGAACAAAAACCTGCACCCACAGTGGCCCTCTCGGGTTGGAATTGCCCACCCCTGG
Source organism: Lepturacanthus savala (assembly GCA_030544235.1). Lineage (NCBI taxonomy): Eukaryota > Metazoa > Chordata > Actinopteri > Scombriformes > Trichiuridae > Lepturacanthus > Lepturacanthus savala. Next base: position 27,866,595 of record CM060479.1, on the reverse strand, counting down.
TTTAGACTATATAGACTGTAATAATGCCTTCCTATGAGCCATTTCTAAATGGCTTGTGAAAACAGATTTCAGCATCATTCCAGCGGATGTCAGACTACAACAGAATGAATGGGTGGTCTTCTTTCACAGTTTAAGTGTTAGCAAGAACACCAAAGACTAATATAATATTTAAACACAAGCATTGAAAAAGTGTTTGTTCATAAAGGGTCCCTTTATTTCTAAAATTGCAAATACAGGAGCTAGATGAGCCATAAGTACACACCAAAAACATTAATTTAATCTACTAATGAATCCCTCCTGCTACAATGTGCCAGGTGAATGGAAGACACAATTTGACCCACTAGAGACCTTTAAGGGAAGATTCTACCTGGACAACCAGAACTCAGTGTCAGTGGACATGATGAAGTCTGCCCAGTACCCACTCCGCCTGCTGGATGACCCAGCACTGGAAGCACAGGTAACAGTCTTGGGTACATCAGTGATCTTGGCAAGAGCCAAACATGTCCTCAAGAATTTAACACAATAATGCATGATATTCATTTTTATTGCCTGTATTTGAAAAGAAGCATGCGGATATCTGGGATCTAGTCTTCATTCTGTCCTGTAGAGTTACCAGAAGTCCCACTTAAGTCAGACCAGTCTGGATTCTTTAGTCGTTTGGCAGAAAGGCTCTTTTGGAAAATTAAAAGTCATATTTGTCAAATTTGTGGGCAACACAGATTTCAGACTACATCAAAACAATGGAGATTTATTTGTTGGGAAACACAACCATATTTTCTCATATACAAAACTGAATGATGTAGAGAAGTGACACTTTCACCCAAGTTTTTAAATGATTATACTGCATTATAGATCACTCTATTGAGGCGCAGATTTGAATTTAGAGTTGGCTCATGAGTTTTGCCAATTTTAGCCACAATCTGACTTAGCGATGCCTTGGGATCCTGAAAATGTTGCTGGGACATCCAAATGTTTTAGTGAAAATAACTTGTGTCTGGTTCATATCTCTTTGTATTTCTTTTCATTAATTTTCTTTTCCCCTTCAACTTTTAACTCTATTGTCATACTGTTTGTAAAGTGATAGTCCATTATATTCAAAAACAATGAAATAACAAGAAATATCTTGTCTCTTGTCCAGGTTGCCAGTTTTCCCTTCAAGGGAAACACCAGCTTCTTAATCGTCATGCCTTTGCCGGGCAGAGGAAATGTGTCATCAGTGCTTCCTAAACTGAACATCTCTGACCTTTACAGACGTCTACCTCAGGAGAAACCAATGGTGGTCAAATTACCCAAAGTGAAGCTACAGTACCGCCAGGAGCTCCAGGAAGCACTCACCAGCATGGGTGAGAATATTCACACAACCCAAAGACACATTTAGAAGAAACAACATTTCACAACAAACAGCTAAAAGGAAACACATTGATCATGCTGTAACTCTTCGCAACTCTGTTTCTCTCTGGTTGTCTCTCAGGTCTTGGTTCTCTGTTTTCGGGTCCTGACCTCTCTGGAATTTCCGATCAGCCTCTGAAGGTGACTGGTGTCCGTCATGCCAGCACCATAGAACTCAGCGAGGAAGGCGTGGAGGCTTCTGCCACCACTGCTATAACCTCCACACGCTCTGTCTCTCTCTCTTTCTCTGTCAACTCCCCTTTCCTCTTTGTGCTTGTCGATGATGCCTCCCTTGCTCCCCTCTTCATGGGCATTGTCACAAACCCTGCCCCTGACAACGACCCCATGCTTAATGATGATCCCCACGGCAACAGCACCATGAGTGATCAACCTCCAATGGACAATGTCAGGAAAAGAGATATAAATAGCGACCTCATGTCATGCAGTGACACAGAGCCAACAGATGGCAGCAGCAGGCAGTCATGCAGCACCCCCACTGTTGAGGAGGAGCAACTGCAGCCTGGAAATGGACTGGAGAGCAGCAGTGGGAAGAAGAAGACACAAGGAAATGAAATCTGCTCCAAACCAGACAACTTTGTACCTGCCTGATGTATGTAATCATACTTGTGAAAGAAATTGTTTGACATTTTGAGAGATGTGCTTATTTGCTTTCTTGCTGAGAGTTAGATGGGAAATCTAAACAGATGAATAAACAGACATGGGAGTGATATAAAATGTTTCATCAAACTGTTGGAAAAAAGCTCATTTCTCATAATGATGTTCCTTTAAAACAGATTCAGATGTTCAGCAGAGATGTAGGAACACCATGGTCTAAGTGTTGCTCATAAGGCTCAACATGAAAAACATGTCAGGTTTCAGATGTATTTAATGTCACAATACAGTGTTCAACGATTGTTTATACAACAATAATGAGGCCTTGCAAAGCAAGACAAAGAGACAAAAGTTATACTTTTGGAGATGGAGAGGGCACTGCGCACACAGAATACACACACATATAAATATATACAGAAAATTCCATGAAAACGTGAGTTTTTACACAAATATTCTTTACAACAGGTTTTGCATTATGATATTAAGTGTACTTTCTGTTTCTTTTGAGATGTTTTATTTAGTGTGATGATTTCAAATTGATATTATGTCAGGGAAAATAAAACTTGACACAAAGTCTATTTATCTGTGTTGATGGATTGAGTTCAGCTTTCCAGGCAGATCCAGGCAGATCTAGACAGATCCAGTACTCACGCCCAACAGACATTAGGCCCATTTCCACCACAGGATGTTCAGGATCTTTAAGATCTTTTAGGGCCGTTTGTGCATGTTACCACCACAGGAACCACCCACAATAGAACCTTTACAAGTACCTTCACAGGAACCTTCAAAGTCCCTGCTTCAGATTAGGTACTCAGAATGATCAAAAAAATACCAGATGGTGATTAGATAATACTCTTCTTTCTTCTGTTTGTTGTTGATTACATCACATCCAGAGGGTGTTAACCTTACAGGAACCTTCCTACTCAGTGGAAACACAGTGGCAGAGAGGGCAGAGAGAGATGAAGGTTCCTTGTATTAGATACTGCCCCTGGAAGTGTCTCAGTGGAAACAAGACTATTGTCTTGAACTAATTCTTAATACTTTTAATCTGAAGCTATGTTTCCCAGGGCAACATGGTGGAGCAGTGTGTGGCACTGTTGCCATAGCAAGAAGGTCAAAGGACCTTGGTCTGGGAACTTTCTGTGTGGAGTTTGCATGTTCTCCCCATGTCTGTGTGGATTTTCTCCAGCTTCCTCCCACAGTCCAAAAACATGCTGAGGTTCATTTCATTCATTTTCATTTATTTCAGGCCTGTCTATTCATCAGTTTACATCACACATCATTATAGTCTCAATACACATCAAACATGGCCGAAAGGGAAGCAGGAGAAGCCGAAGCTTATGGAGCCCTGCCCCCATTTTCCACAATATTTTTCATTTTCTTGTCATGTTATGTTCATGTTACAAGTATTTCCCCAGTCTTGTCAGTCTGTGTTCTGACCATTATTTCTTGCTGTTTTGCAGTTATGGAATATTTGTGGGCTATACCTCAATGAACATGATCCTCCAGCTCGTCCTCACTCCTGAGCTGTCGTATCTTCATTTCCTCTGGTGCTGTTCCATTTGTCTTGATGTAAATTCTGCAGTTAGCCGTCCAGGTGTGTAGAATCTTGCCCTCCTTCTTCAGTTGGCGAGCTGTTTTGTGCTTTCTGTTGACAAATCTTAGCAGGACAGCTTGTCTTCCATCCTTTAAGGGAAGATTCTATCCCAACTCTTTCGGGGAAGGAGTTGGCATGCATCCACAGAGTTGAGATCCATCTCTATTCCTTTGGAGTTCAGGAACTCAGACACCTGCTCCTCCACAGATCGGATCTCTGCCTCCTCATCGTTGTCCATCTGGTTGCCTGTAACCGCTCTTGCATAGGACCTGGGCTTGATCATGATGCCAGTTATGATCACTTCATTGATTTTTCTCTGTTGTTCCAGCTCTACCACCTTGCTTCTGAATTCTTTAAGCAGCTGGTCTTTTTTTACATTTTCCTTCTGGAGCCGTTTGATATCGGTCATCAGGTCTTCTTGCATGTTGTCCATCTTCCCCATCGGAGCCTTCAGCTGTTGTTTAATCACCTCGAGGCTATTACTCAAAGCATCCATGGGTGCCCCAGCTTCAGTATTGCCGGTGCCTTTCGTTTTCACCATTTTCTCTCACTTTTTTTCTCTCTTTCCGCCTCTTTTCTGAGCCAGAGTGGAGTGCTGAGTGGAGCAAAACTCTGCTGCTTCTGCAGTCAAGGTCGATGGTGAGGTTAATTGGAGACTCTACATCAGGGGTCTCAAACTCAATTTACCTGGGGGCCGCTGGAGCTAGGGTCTGGGTGAGGCTGGGCTACATAAGGTTTTCCACACTTTTCCTAAAATTGTCTGTGCTCATCACCAACCTTTCTCTGGACTTCAGGCTTTGAGGAAGACATATTTGGGGCTGTGTAATAAATATAATTCCACTAGTTCTCACTGTTGTGTTGAAGTTTCAGCTTTAGCTGACGTACAAAGAACGCAATTTCTGCTGGTACCAGATCGGCTCAGGGTCCTGCGCCTGCATATGACGTCACCACGGCACAGTTGATTGGTTGAAAGTCAGAAACCATGGAGACACAGAGTGTTTGTGGTGTCTGTTTAATATTAAATTAAATAAATAAAAAATTTAATAAAGTTTGAAAAGTTCAACTAGCGGCTAGCATGGAGCTAACGCTAACACGGACACATACACATAAAACTTCGCTTGTGTGTGCAGATTATAGTGTTAGCTCCACGTTAGCGTCACTCATTTCCCCCGTTCTTGTGCGCGTGTACCATCAGGTCTGGTGCTTCAGAGCAGCCGGCTCCGGTGACAGCCACACCGTCTTGTTGTTTATCTCTTTAAATGTGTATTCAGCAGCACTGGCGAAGGCAGCAGCGGCGGGTTGTTTACATGAGTATTCAGCGCTGCTGCCTTCCCCGGTGCTGCCAACCAGCAGCACCAGGGTGGCAGCTTGATTACGTCCGTGGTTTACACGTGTATTCAGGCTGGTGCTGGGCACCATGGGCACAGTCACATTGCCGGTATAGTCCGGGTGCTCCGAAGCTGTCGGCCTTTGAATGAGACAGACCTAACTATTTAGCACGGAGGTAGTGCTAACTACGGTGACTGGGAACCCTCAATGCTGCAAATAAAATAAACTAACTCCACAACGGAAGTGAATTACCGGGGACTATTACTGGCGGTGCACCTGTAGTTTTTTATGTGAGCAAAGAAGACTACGAATACGAAGAAGAGGTGTTGTAAAGCAGAAGTAATTAGGGGGCAAATAATTGTTTCTTCTTCGTATTCCTCCATAAATATGTGGTAACTTGCCAGTGAAAATGACCACAACACACAGATGCCAAGTTTCCACTTTTTATCTGGATTAGAAAAACGATAAATCCCTCTCAGTCACGGGGAGAACAACAACAATCCGCACATGCGTGGAACCTCCAGTCTTCTTCATCAATCATCCTTGCCGGTCATAATGGTCATATAGCGGCACCTACTGGAGAAACAATTATTTCCCGACTAATTTCTTCTGCTTTACAACACCTCCTCTTCTTCGTATTCATAGTCTTCTTCGCTCACATAAAAACTACAGGTGCACCGCCAATAATAGTCCCCAGTAATTCACTTCCGTTATTTACATCATTGAGGGTTCCCAGCCACCATACAAAGTCGCGCGGGCTGCACTAACGTTAAACTTTCATATCAAGGAGGGGGCCTCAAACTAGCATCCGGCGGGCCGCATTTGGCCCGTGGGCCATGAGTTTGAGACCCCTGCTCTAAATTGTCCATAGGTGTGAGTGTGTGAGTGAATGGTGTGTGTGCCCCACAATAGGCTGGTGACCATCTGGGGTGTATCCCTGCCTCTCACCTGCGCTGGGATTGGGATCCAGCACTCCCGCACCCTAATGAGAAATAAGCGGGTAGAGAAGATGACTGACTGGCTTTGATTGGCAGATCTTGTTCTTGTTAAAGACCATACAAAGCCAAGGAGGCAAGTTCTGTCTGAAAAGCAAAGTTCAAGAAACTTTGCCCTCATTAAGAAGTAGCAAGGTCTTAATGGGGGCTCCAAAAGTCGTAGAAAAGTAGATCCAATGGTCTCTTAAAGACAACTAAGTCCATAAGGGGTCAAGAGGCTTGAGGTTGGGTCCTTCAAATTTCTGAGATTTCTGGGTCCTAATGTGGTTCGGAGTAATTGTGAGGCATCAGTAAAAGTATTATCAGCTTTATTTTTATAATTAAAGCATTTCATAGTAGTGGGGTCCTTTGACTGATATAAAGTGATCAGGTACGTTGGGCCACTTTTTGGTATATCGCTTAACACAAATGCCTGGCTACTTAGCATGCACATTTCTAGTTGTGCATGCTAACTATTGTCTCACCCACCATAGAAACCATAAACTAATCAAATCACCTGTTTCTTGTCAAGCACAGTTATGTCAGCAGTTTAAAATCGTTTTTAGTCATTGGCTCTATTTCCAGAGGGACTGGTGCCTCCAAATATAGAATATAATAAAATAAGGTGAACAAATACTAAAAAAAACTTTAAGAGATAACAATTTAAAAGAGTTTTCAGGATATTTAACTTTGAGTACCCATTGTCTTGTTTTCTGTCTGTGGCTGTAAAGTTCCACCTTTATTCAGCAGCTCCTGTATTACTTGCTCGTCCCCGCCGCTCCTGCAGCAGCGGGACGCCGCCGGCGCTCCGCCAGCTGCGCGCGTCAGCGGGGAGAAAACTCCTCTCATCTGCAGGGATCAGCCTGAGCGACGTGGACCGTCCCGGAGGAGAGGTGAGTGCGCTTTCTATGCGCTTTTACGCACAACTTTTGAAATCACTTTTCACGATAACCGCAGCGGTTTGCTCGTAGGTAGAATTAGTTTACAGCTGACTGAGTTCTGGATGATGTCTGAACTGTCTGCTGCTGTTCAGGCTGCAACTTCGACTGAGAAACCGAAACGAAGCTCATGTAAATGCCTGATGATCCTGCAGAGAGTTATGGTGTTTTGGCATTTCCAATCCAAAAAAAGGGAAGTAAAAAAACTTAAGTCGTATATTTTTATGATATAAAGTTGGTCCAGTTCGCTCTTTATTGCCCCTCAATGGAAAAGTGGCATGCAGCAAAAACAAACTCGCCTGTTAATTTGATTTTAAACAACAATAAATATCCTGAAAAGAGCATCATAAACAATAACTGTTATAAACAGTAAAATAAGGAATGAGCGTATTTCAACTGATGGAAAACGATCATTGCGTTTCAAGCTTTCTCCAGTTGAGTTCAGCTTTTCCACCTCAGTTCTGTACTGTGCCAACAAGGCAGGCAGCTGCTGTTCCACTGGACAGTTTATATAATAGTTCTGATTTCACAGCAGGTCGTTTCCATGCCACTACTCCGATTAAACACATTTGAATCATTATATCGTCTCTCTTTTTTAATTGAATTATGTTTAAAAGTTAAATAATGTTGAAGATTTTATCAAATATAGGCTATTTGTGATTTCTATTGTTCATGAGTTTGCTTTTATGGGTTTGGAACCAGACAAACTTTAAGGGTTATTTGGGGTTGTAAGGAATTTGATGCCAAAAACAACATTTCTACAGCTCTGTGGAATCATTTTAAGATCAAGACCCAAACTTAGATCCCGGTGTCATATCAGAGCAGCCAATCAATACAAAAAAAAACATTCCAGTGAGTTTTCGAGACAAGTTCCTGCAGGAAATGTGTCCTCTGCTAATCAGCTGGTCATCTCCAGTCCACTGCAGGACTCTGCAGGTCTCCTTAAGGCCGGTTCATACTTTACACACCTCAAATATGAACTGAGGCAGTTGCATTTTATCCATTGCGAGACCTGCTACTTGTAGTTTACAATTAATTAATTTTTAATTTTAAGAAGTACCAATAGAACAATGTAAAAATAATCCAATACAAAGACCCTGCATGAAAAATCTTACTACAGTAAAAGTATATATATATATATATATATATATATATATATATATATATATATATATATATATATATATATATATATATATATATATATATATATAGGATCTAAATACTTCTTCTACTTATAAAAAGAGTGGGTGTTTAAAACCTGCAGATTCTGTTAAACTACTTCCTTTGGGAACAGTTATTGTTGTCATAAATCATATTTTAAAACTGTAATTCATCATTTTTAATGACAACATATTTTGAGAAACAGTTGTGAGTTTTGGGAAGTGATGGAAAGAAAAAAAAACTGAAGTTCTGAGCAGAAGGGAAGAAAGAAATCATCTCCTCTGAGGTTTGGGAGAAAGGTGTGTCTGGGTTTCCCATCAGGCGTGTGTGTGTGTGTGTGTGTGTGTGTGTGTGTGTGTGTGTGTGTGTGTGTGTGTGTGTGTGTGTGTGTGCGTGTGTGTGCACGTATGTGTATGTATGTGTGTGTGTGTGGTCTGAGGTTCAAATGTCTGATTTGTCTGAAACCATGAGAATCAGCTCCAGATGTGTTTAGAAGAACAAAAGAAAGTCTGTGTGACTGTGAGGCCTTTTCCCTCACTTAGTTTTACTGTTTCACCAGTTGACCAGTTCTAGAGGGAAACATTGACAGTTTACGTTTCTACAAACCACAGATCCACTGAATGTCCATGTTTCATCAGACGTACTGGAATAGGTCAGACATTGTTCTTCTTTAAGTTTCACTTTTCTAAGCAGGAGGAGGGTTGGGTTGATGATTCAATGATTCTTGGAGGAGAGCTGGAAAAGTTGTCATAATCAATACCCTGGCTGGATATTAGATTGTTACTCAAGCATTAAAGTTTCCACTGTTATGTACATCAGTCATTTTTTTAAACAGCAGTTTTTGCCTTCATATACAAACATTAAACAGCATGAATTCACCTTCTGCTAAGATAAATCAGTCACAGTAGCTCTTGCACTGACAGATTTATTACACAGAATGTGTGATCTCATTTTAAATTTAGAAAATTGGTATGAAGCTTTTAACATGTAGGATCAATCAATAATGATTTCTACCACACATGATGGGCTGGGTTGCACTAATATACTAAATATACTAACCTTAACCCTAAAATATTGGATGCTATATGTTCATATTTGTGAGTGAACAGGATCATGGTGCAGCTGCAGAATATAGTTTGAAAGTGATTTTTTTATATATATATAAAGGTTCATAGTCTGAGGGTTGCAACATTTGTTGAGAAATAATGTCACTGAACCCTCCCGAGCCAAGATTCAAATAGGAGTGTAAACATATCTACTATATTTTAACCTTGACATTTTGTCAAATGCAAATCAGCAAACACATTATTGATATCAGATAAAATTGTGTCCTTCTGTCTGTTTGAAATATTTAACTCTATTTTTCATCTTCAGTCATAATTAACTCTGAATGCAAATTTATTGACATTGACTCAGAATCTCAAAAAAAAAGATGTTCACAGTCCACATGCACATGGATGTCTGTGCATCCACATGCACATGGATGTCTGTGCATGTCTATGTCTGCTTTTTTAAAATGGAGGATCTGCCTTTTGATTAGCTGTTGCCATGGCATTATGTGTACCATGCCATTAGTATGGCTGCTCCATTGATGGCTTTTTTCCATTAGCCACACACAAGCTGAACTCAGAGTCAAGATATTCAGAACTGAATATCTTTCTGTTTCTGTTCTGGAAGCACCAACTCTGAGCTTTGAATCTCAGGTTCCTCAGCTTAGAGATCAGAGTTTGTTCAATTGGATTCCTGGAAGCAGCCTGGAGCAGCAGCAGGGAGCTGCAGATCTTCTTACTGTGGTGACGTGGTACAGTGACATGATGTCCATGATCATCAGCAGTTTGTGATTTGAAGTGAAAGTTAAGCTGATTGTATAATTTTGTGGTGTTCCTCTACAACTGTACAAATACTGCCAGTATTTAAATTCATTGCAGTGTGTATTTAGTGTTTGTAACTCTTCAAACTGAGGTTGAAGACTAATTTGGATGCATGTTTTTTTAAATCCCAAAATATTTTCTTTTGTTTCTTTATAGCTTTCCCTTCGTGTTTCTGTCAGATTTGATTTACTTTCTGCCTGATGTGACTTTTCAAACTAGACTTTATTTCATTAAGGCAACGTATTTAACAACATCAACATTTAGTATTGTTGAATGAAAAACGACGGTTTTAAAATGTTTATCTCATCCCCCATCAAAGGAATGGAAAAAGGTTTTGGTATCTGTACAGAAATGTCAGGTGCAGAATCATTTGTTGAGTCATTTATGTGATTTTCTTCCAGGATGAAGCAGACAACTTTCCTGCTAGTGTTTGGCATCGTCCTGAGCTTCTGTCAGGCTCAGGTACCAACATGTCCACAAGCTGATTTTTAAAGGAGTTTCTATTAAGTATAAAGTAATAAAAGCCAAGGACTTGCTTCTGTAGCCTATATATACTCACCTATCACCTGTTTGTTGTCACTTTAGACTTGAACAGTCAAATATGAATCTGTTGCATTGCTATGTTAGCTGCAGGTTAAAGTTTAAACTGTTAAACTCCATATTTAAATGATTCTGACAGTCAAAGACTGAACTTAGATTGCAAATCATTTGACTTTTCTTCTGATCTGTACTGTTTGGAGCCGGGGGAAGAGGAGACAGGCGCAGAGGAGGAACATGTGGAGCTTTTCACCACACCCACGACAAAGATGGCTGCTGCCACCTCGGACTTTGGCTACAACCTGTTCCGGGCTCTGGCGAGCCGTGACACCACGTCCAACTTGTTCCTGTCGCCCATCAGTGTGTCTGCAGCACTGACGCAGCTGTCCATGGGTGAAGGCACAAACACACAATCTAAAACCAAACTGCTGCTTTGGCTTTGAACACCATGGTGTGTACGGGCTCATCTGCTGGTTGTAATGTATTTCAGGTGGTCAGCAGAGTCACATGACTAGTTTTATTTCTCACATGCCCTTTTGGTGGTGAGTTTTTTCTGTGCTTACAGATTTTTTTCCTCCTCTCTTTTTTTTCCTTTGTTTAACTAAGCATCAGTCACTTTGAACTGAGACTGGGATTACCGGTAGATAACCATGCAGACATTCATCATATGTCCTTTTTCATTCAAATTTACAGTATAACATGTGCCAGAAATCTCTGGTTGTTTTGAATTTTTAAGGTGGAGTCTAAGCCTAAACTGATTTTAAATCACTAATTCCTACACACATAGATCATTTATGCTTTAAACTTGCTTTCAAAAAACATCAATTCACCAACATCACACAAAACATTGCATGGAAAAATCCCTAAAACATTCAGAATGATAAACTACCAAACCAGATTGTTTTTTCACAAGAATTCTCCAAATCTGCAACAATCCAAGAATAGAATCCCTAGAGACAAAGTTCAGAGTTCTCTATTACATCATTTACTGTTCAGATTCTCCCTGAAGAATAATGTAATATGCAGCTGCAGCTTCATTGCATCACTTCTGCTGCATCTCTGTGTGATAAAGCATGAATACAATCAGTCAGTCATTTTCTATACCTGCTTATTCCTCATTAGGGTCGCAGGGGTCTGCTGGAGCCTATCCCAGCGCGTTACAGTGAGAGGCAGGGATACACCCCAGATGGTCGCCAGCCAATCGTGGGGCACACACACCATTCACTCACACACTCACACCTATGGGCAATTTAGAGTTGCCAATTAACCTGAGCATGTTTTTGGACTGTGGGAGGAAGCTGGAGTACCTGGTGAAAACCCACGCAGACACGGGGAGAACATGCAAACTCCACACAGAAAGGTCCCAGACCCAGGACCAAGGAGGTCTTGAACCTGCGACCTTCTTGCTGTGAGGCAACAGCGCTAACCCCTGCGCCACCATGTCGCCCATGAATACAATCAACTATATGTATTATAAACAGCACATAATTGTCATTATAATCGTGACAGTGGGCAGCCCTTTTGACTGCTGGACTCTAAACTCTGTAATCCCTCATTATAAAGATCCATTAATGCATTTTTTGTATTAGGATTTCTTTTTAAATGGCCACTATCTAAAGTGTGAAGCATCTCCACGATCATGCTGTAGCTGTAGATGTTTCTCTCCATTCTTTCAGACATGTTCTCTCTCTATCTCTCCATCTTTAGATTAACGATACTAAAGTCTGCATTGGTATGAACTGTTTATGACCGAAATGAATATGTATGAAAATTTTGAATCTCAGCTAACGTGGCTATTCTTGACCCTCAGGAGGGTCTGAGAATGCTCAGAGGCAGCTGTACAGGGCCCTGAGGTACCACACCCTGCAGGATCCTCAGCTCCACAGCACCCTCAAAGACTTGCTGGCTTCAATCAGGGCGCCCGGGAAAGGCCTGAGCAGCGCCGCACGTCTCTACCTGGCACGACGTGAGTTCATGAAGGGGTTGGGCAGGGCAAAAAAATGTAGACTATATACAGCAAAAGCAACTTCATAAATAAAGCTTAATAAACCCAGCCAACACTCAAACATAAAACTCCTGACTTCTGTCATTAATCCAGGCATTGTTGTGTCTCTCTCTCTACTATCTATTTCTTGTACTCTTGCCCTTTTTAAAACAAGTCAGGAAGCCAACAAAAAGTTTAACTTTACTTTTAATCAAAGCCTAATCTCTAATATCTCTGTTTGCTGACAATTAGAGTAACTGTATCCAAATATCAATTTTCCTGTTGATGGTCTTGAAGTAGGTCATACAGAGGCTTCATGAGACTGTTTTATAACCAATTAAAAGTTCCTAACTTTAACCCTCTATTGCAGGGGTGGGCAATCCTGGTCCTGGAGGGCCGGTGTGGGTGCAGGATTTTGTTCCAACCAAGAAGTAACACACCTGATTCTACTAATCAACCTCTAGAACCATTGCCAAGGCCTTCATTAGTAGAATCAGGTGTGTAGCCTCTTGGTTGGAACAAAATCCTGCACCGGCCCTCCAGGACCAGGATTGCCCACCCCTGCTCTATTGCATAGTGTTGCCGTATGGCAACAATTATTTTATCTTCATTTTTCATTGGCACTCTCTCTCATTCTTTCCCCTCATCGCTACAATCCATATCCTCTAAACTCTGATTAAACCATCCATGTGCGCCTGTGCTCAGGACTCAGTCTGAAGCAGGAGTTCCCAACACTCGTGGAGCAGCAGTATGGCGTTCGGCCTAAACCTCTGCAGGGGGGAGCCAAGGATCTGAAAGACATCAACACCTGGGTGACTCAGGAAACGGGCGGAAAGGTGCAGCGCTGCCTGACCAAACCCCTCCCCAGAAACGGTGGCGTGTACGCTGTGAGTGCTGCCTACTTTAAAGGTACAAGAAAGTCCCCCAAAAACTTCTGAATGTCAAACACTCCTGTAGATTTTGAAAGAAAAGATAATAGCTGGTGTGTGTCTTGGTAACATTGGAATGTTACTCTAATCACTGCACCTGCCACCATAGTGTAATATAATAGACACAGTGCTCAAATGATCGTGCAAACTAAATAAGAAATTTATAACAAATTTAAAACCAGGAAAACAAGTAGGGGAGAAGAAAACTTAAATAAAATCTCTTGGTTGAGCTTCATGTGACCAGATGTTAATGAGGACAGTTTCCTGTCTGTGAACAGGGAAGTGGTTGACTCGGTTTGGTGGGAGTGGATCTCAGGAGAACTTCGAGCTGTACGGCAAAGCACCTGTCCGTGTTCCCATGATGCAACAGAGTAACTACCCCATAAAGATGGGAGTGGACCCAGATTTGAGCTGTGTGGTGAGTTTTCTACTTTGAAACAATGTCAAAACTCAACCAAACATGTACATCTCACTACCCTGTGTGGCAGTATCACCACTAACAGATGGATTCTAGATGTCTCCTGAGCGTAAATCTTATGTTTGCCCTCCAGATCGCTCAGATCCAGATGGAGAACGATGTCAGCATGTTCGTGTTCCTGCCTGATGAGGTGACCTCCAACATGACCCTGTTGGAGGAGAGTCTGACTGCAGAGTTCGTACAGGACCTCTCCATGACGCTCCTTCCTGCCCAGGTGACGCTCACGCTGCCTGCGCTGAAGCTCAGCTACTCCACAGACCTGCTGCCGCTGCTGGGAGACCTCGGTGAGACACCAAGACCACAGCTATAGACTACAAAGATAAGAATGAGCATAGTATTACTTAGCAACTGTGCAACCAAAGGCGTGAAATGTATGTGGATGTATGAAGCTTGAAAAGGAAGTTGAAGGTTATTTCCTGTGAAACTTAATTAGACCTTAGATATACATAGAAATGCTAGATGTCTCATCCATGCTGACGGCCAATGGGATTAAACGTCCGCACTGGCGGCCATCTTACCACAGGCAACTCACTCAACCATAACAATGTATTTTAGTGATGCATGTTCTTTTAAATAATCAAAACGTTTTTATTAAGTATATATATTATATAGTTCTATAATTATAGCTGTGTTGATAACATTTGTAAGACACCAAACCCTGTGTAAATCCCTCAAGTTTTCAGAGAGATTAGAGTATTTAAGTTTCTTTAGATCACTCACCTTCCCTTACGTTCAATACATCTGGTCAGATTGTTTCCCTGTGGCAAGATAGCCGCCGGTTGAGGATGTTCGAATCTGTGCCGTAAGACCTTTTTTTATGTATATCTATGATTTAGACGAACATCAGTGTACAGGTAAGTGCTGCTAGGTGTCACTGATTCAATGTTAACTCAAGCTCTTTCCCTGCAGGACTCACTGATTGGCTTGCAAACACAGGCCTGGAGAAGATCTCTAATCAGCCTGTCAAGCTCAGCAGCATCAATCACAAGATCGTCATGGAAACTGCACCCGAGGGGAGACAGTACCCCAGCACCACCCCGACGACCAGCAACCTGTCGTACCGGGTGGACCGCCCCTTCCTCTACCTGATCCGGGACGAAGCGTCAGGGGCACTGCTCTTCATTGGCAGGGTGGTGAACCCCAAGGACCTGAGGATATAACACACACACACGCACGCATACGCACACACACACACGCGCGCACACACACACACACACAATGAAGTCAGGAGTTTATCGAGCCAAAAATACATATATATGAGATCTTTGGTTTTGATTTGATTTTACATGATTTTTTTTTATTTTTCATGTTGAAACATGTTAGCGTGATCATGTTAATCTCACAGAAATCCTCAAACACATTGATAACACTCTGACCCACACTGCAACATTTTTTACAAATCCAATATTGTCCTTTGTGTTAAAAGAAATAAACGACAATGACAGGAGACATGTTTATTTGTACAGTTTATTTTGGTCCAAAATTCTGCCCAGAATGAGACATCTACACAACTCCAGGTGAAGATACCAGTGTTACTGTAAGTGCAATAAAATCTTGCGGTTAAAAGCCAATACTTAATCAATACAACTGATCAATCAGTATAAACATGTGATGTTAAACATGTAGAAGAACAATAATTAGGTGGATGCAGTTTCTCATCTATCTTTGCTGTTTCTACCTCTCTACCTGCAGCAGATCAGTATATATATATATATATATATATATATATATATGTATGTATGTATGTATATATATATATATATATATATATATATATATATATATATATATATATATATATATATATATATATATATATATATACAGTACAGGCCATAAGTTTGGACACACCAAATGACTATTTACATTCTCACTGAACTTCATATGTATATATGTAGCGATACCAGCTGACACCAACATCAAAAAGAAGAAACACAAAAAGGTTGAAGAGCACCAAGGGTTGAAAGAACAACTGCAACAGACATGGAAGGTCAAGGCGAGCGTGATCCCTGTGATAGGAGGAACAGCTAAGATACTGCACAGAACCCTCAAACTCCCAGCCCTTTGGTAGAGGACCCAAGCTTTAGAATAACACACACAGATACCACCCAGGAGGGTGAGAGAGAGGATATATACAGTATATGAACAGAAAAGTAAGGCTATATCTCTATATGTTGAATCTTTTTTTTAAAGACGAATTTTAAAGAGTTTTAATATCAGTAGTACTAATGTTTTCTATTATGAGGTGTAATGAGCTTTAGAACCAGCAGGAGCCACTAGCATACTGTTAATCTATTTCTCATACTCACATGGGTTCATGCTACAGTTGTCCAAAAGAGTCAAATTCACTACATATAGCTTTTCAGTTTTCAGTGACAAAGTTTCTGTTTGTGTTACTAAAGTTTCACCACAGCTCAACAGAGAAACATGTCAGAGGAAACACAAAGAGGGAATTTTCTGCTAACAAGACTGTACATGTGTCAGATATCCACTAATATAACTAACTCACTGCTGAAGTCTCATATAATCTTAAGATTTATTTCTAAATGTCTGAGGAGAGGAAAACCACATTCACTGTTCATATGACTCCATGGCTGTTGAAAAACATGTGAATCTGTCCTTTAAACCTTCTGTTGTAACTTTAACATGTTTTAGTGAATTGTCAGCTTTCGGTACAAATGATCGTATTTGATGTGACACCAGAGGTTCTGCACAGATACAGAAATTAGATCAAAACCTTAGTTGTCATATGTGCAACAGGAGTGAAAACACAAGCAAATGTTTTAACCATATAAATTGATTCAGTCAGACTAATGCGTAGATAAGTCAGCATGAATAAAGTCCAAACAGGCAGCAGGTCAAAAACCGGCGGCAGATACAGAAAATCAGGTACAGGTGAAAGGGATTGGGTAAGTTGTCTAGAAAGCAAAACCCAACATCTGCAATCTGGCAAAGAGTGAATAAACCTGGGCAGGTATAAATTCTACTGGCTGATAAGTTAACAAGATGCAGGTAATGACTCAAAAACAAAGAGCAAAGCTGAGCAAACAGTTGTATTTTCTACAAAACCCTTTAAAAAAGAAGCCAAATGTGTCAAATGTTGAATTTCTTCTCTGTGACACTGATTAAAACCAGGCCTTTTCAGTTTATTTAATGTATTTGCTGCATTTATGGACACTCCTACTGCTCACGCTGTGATTAATGTGAAACCCAGGTCATGTGACTCTTCTCCCAGTTTTCCATAAAAAAACACCTTATAGTTTACTACACCTAAATGAGGCAAAATTTTACTAGGTTTGCAATGGGGGCTAAGAAAGAGAGTAAAGCGGATTTTCATTTTCCGTGTGTGTGTGTGTGTGTGTGTGTGTGTGGTTTGCACACATGGTCTTGATTTCCACACAGTCAGAGATTCCTGAGGTTTCTGAAATGTCGCCCAGCAGAAAGTAAGCTGACAGAGAGGAAAACTGGACTATATAATCCAAATCAAATATACAGTAAACATAAATTATCCACAGCAGAGCTTTCAGAAGAGGCTCAGTTAAAGGAAGTAAAAATCTTACTTTATTTATCACATACACCTAATGAAAGTTACAGATCTGCAGTAGTTTTAGGGAATTTTACAGTTGTCCCATTGTTTTTAGAGGTCTGAAACTAATAAATGATTTAGACCTTTTTATGCATTTGGCCCATTCTCACATTATGACAAAAAACAAACTTCTCTCTCAAGTGTTGAATGTCTATGGAATCAAATGACATGATCATGATCTCATGCAGGAACTGTGAGGGGGGAGTGAGGGACGTCTTTATCCCTGAGGTTTGTTTGAGGCCCACAGTCTGTTTCTTTACTTCAGCAGCAAAGATGTGATAAAAAAAGAAAAAACTGAAAAAAAAACAGTTCAAATTAATAGAAATGGTATCAGAACTTTTCAAACTGGACAGCTGATCCAAAACAAAGTAAACCACTCTGTCAAAACACAAGTGTCTTTGCTGACAGGAGAACTACTGAAAATGAAAAACAAACATATAACAACCCTACCATAATAGCTACTGCTTTCACTTCCATTCTGATACCAGAGGAATTACAGAATGTCTGACAATGATATCAACGACCTTCAGAATACTTAGTTAGAAAGTGACGTTTTTGAGTTTTTGGAACTGAGTAAAAGCTGCCAAGAAATAATAGGTTGAAGGTCTTTCTTAGTAGCAATAAATTAAGAACTCAGGCATGTGTCTCATTATTCAGGAATTATATTGAACCCCTGCCTGAAGTGTTTGTGGTTCTAGTATAACATTGTGAAAGTGATTTCATGAAGTAAACACAGTGAACACCTGTATCACTACAACACATTTATTCTGTGTGACAATTAACACACCAAGACACCTATAGCAAGGGGTCCTTGGGGTTCCTCAACAATAATTAACAATCATCTATTTTGACTATTTTTATGGATATTTTTAAGTCTGGCTCTTGTGTATTCATCACAGACACCTCTGACTGCTGCAGACCAGCGTAAGACAATTCAATTCAAGTGTTCAGAGTGTAGAAAGAAGTTTCTCTGTACAATGAAATTCTTACTTGCTGTCCACATAAATGCCATATCAATAGTAATAAGATAGTTAAGTTAAGATAAAATAGAATAAAATAACACACACTAGTAACAGAATATAAATATAAGCTACAAACAGGCAGATTATGACCAGATATTTACAAATAATGTGCAAGGAATGATTCAGTATGAATAGTGCAAAAGTCAGGAATAAGATGCATGTTCTTGGCACAGTCCCAGCTGTATGAGGTAGTTTAGTGGTATTATTTCAAGTTATATTCGTTGCAGAACCTGTCGGCTGTTGAGGAGTCTGATGACAGAGGGGAAGAAAGAGTTTCTGAGTCCGGTGGTCCAGCATTTCACATTCCTGTACCTCCGGCCTGAGGGGAGGAGAGTGACCAGTCTGTGTTGGGGATGGGTCCTTGATGATGGAGGCAGCTCTCCTGTGGACTCTACACTGGTAGATGCTCTGCAGAGAGGGCAGGGGAGTCCTGGTGATCTTTTATGCTGTCCTCACCACTCTCTCTAGGCATTTGTGGTCCATGGCAGTAGAGCTGCCGTACCACACAGTGATGCAGCTGGTTAAGATGGACTCAACAACACAGCTGTAGAAGCTGCTGAGGATCACGTCAATCCAGGGGACAGAGACAGGTCTTATGGGCAGACAGGGGGTGGACAGTGGGATCAATAGACTTTTGTGTTGCCTGGGTGGGGCAAGCTAACACCTCTTTGTCTTTCACTGTACCGAGACTGGTCTTGATACAGATTGACCTTTTTTTATATAAATATAGACTCATGTGTATATTTTTTTATTCATCAGAAGCAGGAAAAAATTTCATGACAACTATAATTCCTAAAAACTATCATCATGAAAGAATGTATGATTGACTTACAGAACTAAAAGCTCACTTCCCCATATTTTCGTATTGACCCTCATGTCCTCATGACAAAATCAACCTTTAGACTAAAACTGTCATGTCTCGTCGTAAATGTTAAGTCATCACTCGTGTTGTCTTGTCGTGCACTTCCTGTTTTATTTTGAAATGACTCTTCCCTCTTGTTTCAGGCACCTTTGCTTCCTGCCCTTGTGTGTTTCCCGCCACTGTGATTGCCTTCCCCTGCCCTGATTGTTTTCACCTGTGCCCTGTTACCTTGTGTCTATTTATTGTCTGTGTCTCCCCTTGTCCTGTGCCAGTTCGTCATGTCCCATGCCCCAAGAACCAGCGCCCAGCTCCAGGTCCTTTCAAGTTTTGTGTTTTGTTCTAGTCTTGTTTCGACAGCCTTTTCTTTGTTACTTTGTTCTAGTTATCATTAGTCCTGTTTTCCTCATAAGAGTGAATTTATGTTGGTACTTTTATAGATTAGTTTAGTAGTGAATTTTTGTTATCCTCGTAAGAGTAAATTTATGTTGGTACTTTTATAGATTAGTTTAGTAGTGAATTTTTGTTATCTTCGTATGAGTGAATTTTTGTTGTCCTCGTAAGAGTGAATTTTTGTTGTCCTCATTAGAGTGAATTTATGTTGGTACTTTTTAGTTTAGTAGTGTTTTTTCCTCCTTGAGAGTGACTTTCATTTTTGCAAAATAAAGACTTTCCCTTTTTGAACGTACTGTGAACGAGTCGTGCATTTGGGTTCAGCCTCCAGCCCCCGCCTTGTGTCAGTACGAACTGGCCAGCCATGAACCCAGCCGACTCCAGCCCGCTGACCGCAGCGGTCCGCTGCCAGGAAGCACGACTAACAAGGCAGGAGGAACACCTGACATCCCTCGCCCGAGGGGTGCAAGGGTTGGTCAACAGCCAGGACAGTTTTAAGGCAGCCATGACCACTGAGATGAGGGAGTTAGCCCTGCAGATCAGGCAGGCCCTCCCTCAATCACAGCCTGAACTTTCTGCACCCCCGAACTCTTCTGCTTCACCTGGATCACCTTCAGCCTCGCTCCGGCTAGCCCCACCAGAGAAGTTCTCCGGAGAAGGTGAAGGTGATAACTGTAAATCTTTTATTGTACAATGTGAGCTGCACTATGAACTCCAGCACACAGCCTTCCCGACAGACTCGGCCAAAGTGACTTTCATGATTTCCCACCTTACGGGATGAGCAGCGGCATGGGCGACCGCAGAGTGGGCTCGAGGAGCGTCAGTTTGCTCCTCCATAGACTCTTTTAAAGACTCTTTAAGGAAGATCTTCGATCGCACAGTACCAGGGAGGGAGGCGGCAAGAGAGCTGAGCACGATAAAGCAAGGCAGACGCACGGTGGCCGATTACGCCATCCACTTTCGCACCATAGCTGCTGACAGCGAGTGGAACGACGCGGCCCTACGGGACACATTTTTGACGGGACTCGCTGCCTCCGTTCGGAGCTTGCTAATCCCCCTGGACTTACCCGCAGACTTAGACTCCCTCATCGCCCTAGCCATCCGGACGGGCAATCGGCTGAGGGACTGGGAGAGGGAGACCGTGACGCCTTTTCACCACCGGATAGCTGCTCAACCCCCCACGCTGTCACACCTTTCTCCACAGGCTGCAGCACCCCCAGAGCCCAGGGAGGAGCCGATGCAGTTGGGGCAGGCAAGGTTGTCCAGAGAGGAGCGACGTCGCCGGTTACTGGAGGGCAGATGCTTTTACTGTGGAAAGACTGGACATCTGCTGGCTGCATGTCCAGTGAAAGGTGGGCGCTCACCAGGGAGGGGAGGTACTCGGGGGCGTCGGCTGTCCACGCCAGAAACTCCCCCTCGCACACTGACTACTGTCCAGGTAATCCTGACTGATGGCTCCTTTTCGGTAGGGGCTTTAATTGATTCAGGGGCCGATGAAAGCTTGTTAGACTGGGATTTGGCCCGCAAGTGGCAAGTAAAAACCGAGTTGTTATCCCAGCCTCTGGAAGCCACTGCTCTTGATGGCCATTTTATTTTCAGGATAACCCATAAGACTGAACCGCTCCATGTTCAGGTTGGTGACCACCATGAACAGATGTCTTTCCACCTTTTTAACTCTGCTCGGCATCCAATGGTTCTCGGATACCCATGGCTGTCTAGACACAACCCCCATGTTAATTGGGAAACAGGAATTATCACAGCCTGGGGAGAGAATTGTGTAGAAAACTGCTTAGCCATGGGTCAGAGACTGGCGATGGGTCAAGTCAATACTAGAGGGGCAGACCCATCTCCTGGCAAAGAACCAGACTTTGTAACTGAACTTACTGACCTAGCAACTGTACCCGTGGATTATCATGACTTGGGGGAGGTATTCAGCAAAAGCAAGGCTGCGTCCTTGCCTCCCCACAGACCATATGACTGCGCCATTGACTTGATTCCAGGTGCCCCAATTCCTAAGGGGAGACTTTATGCCATTTCGGGTCCTGAGAAAAAGGCCATGAATGAATACATTGACAGTTCACTCAAGGCTGGCCTTATTCGTCCCTCTTCATCTCCTGCGGGAGCTGGTTTCTTTTTCGTAGGAAAGAAAGATGGCTCCCTCCGTCCCTGCATTGACTATAGCCCCCTTAATGCCATTACGGTTAAGAACCGCTACCCTCTGCCCCTTATGGCCTCTGCGTTCGAACAGCTCCAGTCAGCGAAGGTATTTACAAAGCTAGATTTAAGAAACGCTTACCACCTGGTTCGGATCAGAGAGGGGGATGAGTGGAAGACTGGTTTTAACACACCATCAGGGCACTATGAATATTTAGTCATGCCATTTGGACTTGCCAATGCCCCTGCAGTATTTCAGGCTTTTGTTAACGATGTCCTCCGTGATTTCTTGAACTTGTTTGTGTTTGTATACTTGGATGACATTTTGATTTTTTCCCCTGATCAGCGTACTCATGTCAATCATGTCAGACTGGTTCTCCAGCGCCTGCTGGAGAACCAGCTATATGTCAAAGCAGAAAAATGTGATTTCCATGCCGATACGATATCGTTCCTTGGCTTTATTGTAGCCTCGGGACAGATACAGATGGACCCGGCTAAAGTTAGCGCTGTGGCTCAATGGCCAACTCCTGATAGCCGCAAGAAGGTTCAGCAATTCCTGGGGTTTGCTAACTTCTATAGGCGGTTCATCAGAAACTTCAGCGCGATAGCAGCTCCACTCCATGCATTAACATCTCCTTTGACACCCTTCCAGTGGTCCCCAGAAGCTGACCAGGCATTCAGGAGGCTGATTGCCATGTTCACGACAGCGCCCATTCTCACAATGCCTGACCCAAATCGTCAGTTTGTGGTGGAGGTGGATGCCTCCAGCGAAGGAGTGGGGGCTGTTTTATCTCAGCGGTCAGAGAAGGACCAAAAGATGCACCCCTGCGCTTACCTTTCCAGGCGGCTCTCATCAGCTGAGCGCAACTATGACGTCGGGAATCGTGAGCTACTGGCAGTGAAGGTGGCCCTGGAGGAGTGGCGACATTGGCTGGAGGGAGCTCAACAACCATTCATCGTCTGGACGGATCATAAAAACTTAAAAAAAAAAAAAAAAAAAAAAAAGTATATTAGAAAAGCAAAACGTTTAAATGCACGTCAAGCGAGATGGACATTGTTTTTTAACCGTTTTGATTTTGTCTTGTCTTACAGGCCGGGGTCCAAGAACACCAAGCCGGACACCCTCTCTCGCCTTTATGACCCCGAGTCTGTTGCCAAGGTCCCCGAGTCCATCCTGCCACTGAAACGTGTGGTTGGGGCGGTGAATTGGCAGATAGAAGCTGAGGTGAAGCAGGCCAACGGTGAGAGCCCGCCACCTAGTGGTTGCCCAGCCAATCGGCTGTTTGTCCCAGCGCCCCTGCGACCTCAGGTGATTCACTGGGCTCACACCTCCCTGCTTACCTGCCACCCAGGGGTGAGCCGAACTATGTTTGTCGTCAGGCAACGCTTCTGGTGGCCGGCTATGGAACAGGATGTCCGGGAGTATGTGGAGGCCTGTCGGGTCTGCGCCCAAAATAAAACATCCTCGAGACCTCAGATGGGATTGCTCCATCCCCTCCCAGTTCCCAGTAGGCCCTGGTCAGACATCTCACTGGACTTTGTTACGGGACTTCCCTTGTCTGAAGGTAACACCACTGTATTGACAGTGGTGGACCGTTTCTCCAAGATGGTGCATTTCATTGCCTTGCCTAAGTTGCCGTCAGCCAAGGAGACGGCTGAGATAATGCTGAACCATGTTTTTCGCCTACATGGCCTCCCTAGAGACATAGTGTCCGACCGGGGCCCTCAGTTTGTATCACGTTTCTGGTCTGAGTTCTGTACGCTGATAGGGGCCACAGTTAGTCTTACGTCGGGTTACCATCCAGAGTCCAATGGACAGACTGAACGCCTCAACCAGGAGCTGGAGACTTGCCTCCGCTGCCTCATCTCCCAGAATCCATCAACCTGGAGTAAGCACCTGACCTGGGTCGAGTATGCCCACAACTCCCTTCCCACCGCAGCCACTGGCCTGACACCGTTTCAAGGCGCCTATGGATACCAGCCTCCACTGTTTCCTGACACAGAGAAGGAGGTAGTGGTACCGTCGGCGCATGCTTTAGTTCGTCGTTGCCGGCGGGTCTGGGCAGCAGCCCGCAGGGCCCTCCTGCGGACCTCGGCCCGGATGAAGAGGGCTGCTGACCGGAGGCGCCGCCCGGCACCAATCTACAAGCCAGGCCAGAAAGTCTGGCTATCCACCAGGGATCTGCCCCTCCATGTAGATTCCAGGAAGCTGGCACCCAGGTTTGTTGGTCCTTTCCCGGTTGCAAAAGTGATTAACCCTGCTGCTGTTCGTCTTCGTCTCCCCAGATCCCTCAGGGTCCATCCCACTTTCCATGTGGGGAGACTTAAACCAGTAAAGGATAGCCCCATGGTCCCTCCTGCCAAGCCCCCACCACCCCCCCGAATGATTGATGGCGGTCCAGTGTACACAGTTAAGCAGCTACTGGCAGTCCGGAACAGAGGTAGAGGACGCCAGTTCCTGGTTGACTGGGAGGGCTACGGTCCGGAGGAGCGTTCATGGATACCCTCCAGATTTATTGAGGACCCGGGCCTCATAGATGACTTTTACCGCCGCCATCCTCAGGAGCCTGGGCCGTCTGGTGCCGTCCCTAGAAGGGGGGGTACTGTCATGTCTCGTCGTAAATGTTAAGTCATCACTCGTGTTGTCTTGTCGTGCACTTCCTGTTTTATTTTGAAATGACTCTTCCCTCTTGTTTCAGGCACCTTTGCTTCCTGCCCTTGTGTGTTTCCCGCCACTGTGATTGCCTTCCCCTGCCCTGATTGTTTTCACCTGTGCCCTGTTACCTTGTGTCTATTTATTGTCTGTGTCTCCCCTTGTCCTGTGCCAGTTCGTCATGTCCCATGCCCCAAGAACCAGCGCCCAGCTCCAGGTCCTTTCAAGTTTTGTGTTTTGTTCTAGTCTTGTTTCGACAGCCTTTTCTTTGTTACTTTGTTCTAGTTATCATTAGTCCTGTTTTCCTCATAAGAGTGAATTTATGTTGGTACTTTTATAGATTAGTTTAGTAGTGAATTTTTGTTATCCTCGTAAGAGTAAATTTATGTTGGTACTTTTATAGATTAGTTTAGTAGTGAATTTTTGTTATCTTCGTATGAGTGAATTTTTGTTGTCCTCGTAAGAGTGAATTTTTGTTGTCCTCATTAGAGTGAATTTATGTTGGTACTTTTTAGTTTAGTAGTGTTTTTTCCTCCTTGAGAGTGACTTTCATTTTTGCAAAATAAAGACTTTCCCTTTTTGAACGTACTGTGAACGAGTCGTGCATTTGGGTTCAGCCTCCAGCCCCCGCCTTGTGTCAAAAACAGTGTTTCCTGTCGGTGGAGCACTTCACTTCTGAACTGAAGATTATCATGTATCAAATTTAAAATTGTTCTTTTATTAGATCAGGTAGGACCTATGACCTAATTAACCTTAAATTAACATAGTGTTGCATAGAAATAGAATGTGGATTTATGAATTATTTTTAAGACTTTGTACCTAGGAGGCGCATTCATGTTGCGATAATTTTATTTAGTTAATTACTGACTAATGTTTGATAGAGAGGGAGCTCTATCAAACAGTTGAGTTGATTGGAGGCAACATGTAGTGGAAATGAGCCATGTGAAATTCACCTTATATCATGTATTGAAAGGCATCAAATTGTTATTGTTACGCATGAAGAGGTGATAAGACAGGAGCAGCTCACATGTTTCAGCCTGCAACAGAAGCACCAACAGACACAACTCTGCTGCCAGGACTTGTTCAGGTAGCAGCTCCCTACAATGGATGCATCTCTAGAATATTCTATTTCAACATGCTCAGGTTTGGAAATCAATTTGTTGTGTTTGGCTCATGTGTCTGGGAAGAACATAATAGGAGGAGATTAAAATGCAGCCCACTTGTTTAACCCAAGACATGGATCAGGGATCAGTCATTAGGTTTTGTTCCACATAATGATTTCAATATGTTTGTTTTTTTTTTTTTTTTTTATTTACTGAAGAGCAAGACAAGGGTGGTGCGGGGATTAGCGCTGTTGCCTCACAGCAAGAAGATCACAGGTTCAAGACCTCCTTGGTCTGTGGAGTTTGCATGTTCTCCCCGTGTCTGCGTGGGTTTTCTCCAATTTCCTCCCACAGTCCAAAAACATGCTGAGATTAATTGGCAACTCTAAATTGTCCATAGATGTGAGTGTGTGAGTGAATGGTGTGTGTGCCCCATAAGAGGCTGGTGACCATCTGGGGTGTATCCCTGCCTCTCGCCTGTAAGGTGCTGGGATTGGCTCCAGCAGACCATGGGACCCTAATGAGGAATAAGCAGGTATAGAAGAATAAGACTACTTTAAACTTTTCATTTAATGTTTGTATCTAAGGGCAAAATGTTCCATAGGGCTAATAGACCCAACAGCTTAAGTTAATACTAAAATTACAAATACATACAGTGGAATGATGCATGAAGAACATTGGTCCGTTTGTGAGCACAGGTCTGTAGTCAAACAGGCAAATATTGTATTCACAAATATTTAATTAAAACAATGTGGATAATATTATTCATCTATTACTCATCTCATACTTTATTAAACCTTATTTCAACACAGTCAGATGAAAAGTCTTAAGATCACCAAAACGATTACAGTTCATCCTGTTGAGTACAGGAATGCATGCACACAATTTCATGACAATTCAACAGCCGTAATTACCCCATAATGTTAATTTCATGGTGGCACTGCTAGAGGAAAAAGAAGAAAAGATGCCAGAAGTCAGTAGAAACAAAGTCTGAATACACTTTCTGTTATGTTCACAGTTTTATTAAATTTTATGTAGACTGCCTTTAAGTTTCTCAGCTGAGAATTTGAGCTTTATATCACATAACATTAATCAAAAGCAGGAATAATATCATCAAGAGAAACCAAGCTTTTCACGCACGCACATAAGCACACACTGGATATGAAAATATATTTTTAATTATTAAAACTTCAAAACCAAAGCCCTGAAGTCCCAAATTATTTAAGCAGCTCATTTTAGGACTTTGAGATTCTGTAAAAGACACAAAAAATACAGACATTCCCTTAGATGCTGAAAAAGAAAAAAAAAAACTTTTTTAATACCATTACAATCCATTAAAACTATAATCCATATAATTATAATATCAATCCCCTTTTTTGTATTATATATATGGTCATATTATGGTTGTATTTTTTCTGCACCAGTCATTCTATGCATTGAATTGAATTTCAATGCATAAAATGACACAGCTTTTTCTTTATTTAAAAAGTCCTTTTTAATGTACAAAATTCAAAAATAAAAATAAAAAAGTGTCACTAAAGGCTCAGATTAATGTTTGTGTTTCAGATCTCAATTATCTTCTGTATATCTCAGATATGAAATGTAAAATTAAAAAAAATTAAAATGTCACATGACTCATTAGACATCAACACATTCAGTTTGCTCTTAAATCTCAGACACAATAAACACAGCTTCACTAGCTTATTGTGCTACATATCAAAACCTCTGGACTTTGAGACATTTATAATGTAACACTAAGTCCAGAGGTTGTAATGTTAGTGTCACAGCTCCAGCTGTGGCTCCCTGGACCTTCCCTGTTTGTCTATCTAGTCCAGATGTAGGAAACCACGGGTCTAAAGGGCCGCTGTGGGCTTTTGTTCCAACCAAACAGTAACACAGCTGATTCCACTAATCAACCATTGGAGCCTTTGTTACGGAGCTTATAGTAGGATCAGGTGTGTTACTGCTTGGATGGAACAAAAACCTTCACTGACAGTAGCTCTGTAGGACCAGGGTAGCCTACCCCTGGTCTAGTCTGTCTTCTCCCTGTGTTTGCCCCTCCCCTCTCTGGGAGCAGTCATGATACTGCTCCTTAGTATCATGTGGTCCCCTTGCCGCATGTTCCTATGGCACTTCCAGTAACTTGCCTCAGAGCTCCAGTCTCCACCAACCTGAGCCCTCACTTCAGTTTTGTCTCATTGTGTCTGACCTCCATGGAAACCCTCGCCTGACCAAGTCTCCCCACCCTACTCCCTGCTGTAACCCCCCTCCACAGAACCTGCACCCAAGCCTACCTTGCCTGCCCAAGCCCATCTTTCACCTGCTCCTGAGACAATAAAACACTCCTCCTATGTTGTATTATAGACTTGTGACATGGAGCACAACTCACTGGTGAAGTTGTAGACAGAATAATGTTCCCTCACATGCTCGGGGCTGCCTTACACAAAACTACTACTACTCTCCAGGGACTGAAAAGGCATTCGCTTTCTTTGGAGGAGTTTCAAACAGTTGTGACATTGGTGTGACTCACCAATGAGGTTTTTAATAGTTCATGGACTGAATAAGATATATCCGTACATCACATGTAAATACACATCCTATTTATCATCTTAGTTCATGTGTGTCAGCATGCGAACATTTGTTGATTAGTGCTAAACACAAAGTATGGCTGAAGTGGATTTGTGATACGTAGTTTTCCATGTATTTGGTAACAAACCAAATAGTGAAGATCAAAGTTCTTTCAAATCTAGGAGGCACTAAGCCAGACTGGTTGCATTTTTTATTTTAACCTTGTAGAATCTCCCTTTATCAGAAATGCAGAGGTGCTTTAGTTTGAAAAACACTAGGCCAGGTTCAGTGTCATTAGTTTGATTGGAGTTGATAAATTGTTAAAAACAAAAAATGAATCATTAATTTGTGATCTTGAGATAATGCATTAAAATAATAATTGCAACCTAGGTCACTTACAGTTTCTGTATTACTCATCCTCTGGGGAGCATGAATGTCTATAAAAGATATTTGAGATATTGAGATATTTGTGGTGGACTGATGGATATTGCTGCTAGTGTTGCTGGAAATACTTGGTATAAATGAAATGACGGATCAGTGTCCTGACTGTATTTGTAGACATTCAGACTTATTTGAGCAGCATAGTGGACTTTTACACCTCAGCACCAGATACAACACTCACAAGTGGAGGAGGTTGTTTGGACTCAATCTTTCATCTTACTTTTTTTATCATATAATGATCAGCTTATAGAAAACACTCCAATAATCCCACTGGAAATGTTAGGTGAGCTTGAATGTGAAAACATATGATATAAAAGGTTTCTTAGCCTCAGTATAGCGGCTAACTCTCGTCACACTGTCACAGTTAGCATAGCAGCTTCCATCTGCGGCCGTCTAAGAAACTCGTTCTTTCTCTTTTTGTTCCATCTCTCTCGAGTCTGTTTTTCTGTGACCTGTCATTTTGTGTCTTCAGGTGTTGATGACCTTCAGTTCTCTTTCTTTAGACAAAGAGCTCTCCTGTGATTTCTGCTTGTCCACCAACTCGTAGCCTCCTTTGCTTCCCGCGTCTCTTTGTTCCTCGCGTCCGGCCGTCCTGCGCAGGACCACGACCGTCAACAGGAAGCAGAGCAGGCCCCCGGCCACGAACAAAGCCAGCAGACCCAGAAACCTGCACACACACACACACACACACACACACACACACACACACACACACACACACACACACACACACACAGCAGGTGGGGTTATAGACTGAATTGAGTGTTTTGGAACAGATCCAGGGTAAAATCTGTTGAGTTCTGGTACTTTTCAGAATCGAAACTGCCAGGACCAGCAGGGTTTTTTTTTCTTTCCTGACTTCAATAAATGTATTTCTAGAGTATTGTTTTTTTCAATGACTCTACTTCGAAGCAGTGTTGTGCCTCTGTCTCTCTCTACTTATCTATTTCTTGCACTCTTCTCCTTTTTAAAACAAGTCAGGAAGGAAAAGTTTAACTTTACTTTTAATGCTTTCAATCAAAGTGAAATATCCTCCCCTCTAATGTCTCTGTGGGTGGACAAATAGAATAACTATATCCAAATATACAGAGTATACAGACTATGATATATGTTTTTACAGTTAGGTGTGAAAAGGGGGCTTTTATTTTAGAAGGACATACAATTTATAAGATAACATAACCAGGATATCTTGTTTGCTCATCGACATCTGACATGTCTGTCTCACAACTGAAGGTTGTCTTTTATTCATAATTTGAGAACATTTTCACCAAATGAAAAATGTAACTTGAGTCTAATTACATTTTTTTGTATAAGTTTTTTTTTTTTCTAATATGCTCAAATAGATTTGTTTCCTAGTGTATACAACCTAATG
Organism: Lepturacanthus savala; assembly: GCA_030544235.1. Taxonomy (NCBI): domain Eukaryota; kingdom Metazoa; phylum Chordata; class Actinopteri; order Scombriformes; family Trichiuridae; genus Lepturacanthus; species Lepturacanthus savala. Next base: position 27,836,642 of record CM060479.1, on the reverse strand, counting down.
GAGTCCCATTGACTTACATAACATGAAACTATCCTGAGACTATGTTTACAACTTTTTTCTTATATTTCTTATCTTCTTTATCTATTATTTAGGACATTTTATATAATAACATTCAAAACCTAACAGAGGGTTAAGTTAGTAAAGTTTTAACTAAAACATGAATAATGGAGTTATGTGGAGATAAAAATGCATATCATACATTCAGGTCAACAACAATCCATCAATATCTAATTATGGTTTCTATTAAACACTAGCATGTTGTGTCTCTGTCCCTGTTCAGATGTGTTTTACCCAGTGACCAGTGTAATAAAGTGATTCCAGTTTTGTAATGAATCTGTCTCAGAGTGACTTACCTCTGTCTGAACTGGTCCAGGTTGTAGTATAGACAGGAAGTGTCCTTGCCGCACCTCTTGCCCCACATGATGCAGGTAGTGTCGATGACGCTGCCGTACAGCACGGGGCCGGGCATGAACGCTGCTCACAGATAACACACCGACATACAGACTCAGTTCTGGTGTGATACTATATTTCATCAGGTTCCATTTTGCCTTAATAATATAATTCAAAAGAATCTACAAATAATAACCTGCACTGTTATATAGAGTAGCAGGCGACTTTAAGGAGTCAGTTAAACAGACAATCAAGGCATTTGACTAATGTGACAATGACATTTTGAACAACTTGTTTTGAAAACTTTGCTGGTAATGCTAAAATATTTAGGACGACAGATGTCGATGGTAATCTGTCCAGCAGATGCTGAGATAACTCACTTGGATCAACATTCTTTTGGCTCAGTTTCAATTATAATCATTTTTCTTTCCTTTACCAAACCTTCTCTCTGAAATGTTAAAAATCCCCTCCAGACGTGTTTTAGCATGTACATAAATAGTCTCCTTTGAATAGGAATTTAGACCTGATGTTTTTTAAACAAACCAAGTTATCTCTGTTTTTTAAAAAGACATCTCCTCCCTCTCCTCTGGAATTCCAGAATCATTTTGAAAGTTTTCCTCTTCCACTGTGAAGTCTAGTGTCAGTGTTTGTGTTCCAGTTTCAATATCAATATATACACATAGTTTTGAAAGGAGGGGAACCTTTACTTGCGCTTAATAAACTTCCATTATTCATAATTTTTACACTTTCATCAGAAAAAATAAAAAAGCAGAGCTGATATCAATTTACATCTTAGGATCCAGTAAGGATTGTTTTTGATATTGTTTGACTATCACATTTCTATAATGCACATTGACCCCCTATTGCATAGTGTTGCCATATGGCAACAATTACTTTATCTTTATTTTTTTTATAAAAATCTGTGATATAAAATGTGAAAAGGGGGCTTTTATTTTGAAGGACATACATTTTATTCGGTCACATGACCAGAATATCCTGTTTGCTCATGGACATTTGACATGTGAGCATCATTGTCTCACAACTGAAGGTTGTCTTTTATTCAGAATTTTGGAAAATTTTCACCAAATATAAAATTTAATTTGAATTGAATTAAATTTTTATGTTAATTTTTTGTTTATATAATATGCTAAAATGTGTTGTCATATGCAAATATGGAAAATTCCTGTGCATACAACCTAATGGAGTCCCATTGACTTACATAGCATGAAACTATCCTGAGACTGTTTACAACTTTTTTAAATATACTTCTTAAATATACTTCTTACTACTACTAATACTAATATTACTAATATTACTACTTATACTTCTTTAAATATACTTAAATATACTTAAATATAACAAACATTATTTATCATGTATAAGTAATATTTCATCAAATAGAGGGTTACATTACTTAAACTACCATATTGTTTGACTGAAGGACCAACTAGAGACGAGACAGACCACAATTAGTCTAGAGATGAGATATCTGTGAGTAAACCTCAGATGGACTCACCAAGGACTCTGAACAACATGTACTGAACTCCCACAGCGAAAGACTTGTCTTCTGTCGGCACCGTCCTGCACACACAAATATAAATAAAAAATTAACTGCAGCCGGGACAGAGATGATGCTGATTTCTGCATGTGCACTCATCTTAGTGTGTGTTTGTTTTGCAGACTTCCTGAAATAGACCTGAGCAGCAGCAGGAATGTGGTGGGATGATAACAGCAGTGATGGCTGCTCTGATAAGAAAATACCACTTGTGACTTTGCATTTGATTTTAAATCATTGCTGTACCGGTTGAACATTTTAAGTTTGCTCCTCATTTTTGTAAATATATGTGCATATACGTATATATATATAAACAGATTTTTAAAAATAGAGAGAAAGACAAAAACAAATGAACGCATACCAATTAGACCTGTGATCACTATAAAATAATAAGAATGTTCAACAAGGACAACACAAACAAAACCATGCATATAGTCATTCATGCATTGGTTGAATGATTGTTAATAATGTTTGGCAAGATGAGAAAGTAAAAAAAAAACGTTTAAATCCAGTTTTAAAAGCATTCATAAGGTCTCTAAAAATTTACATTTTGTGTTCATGTTGGTTTCTTATTATTTAAAAGTCTATTTGTATATATATTTCTTTTTACAAAATAATGATATTGTGTGATTTTTTGACACAAAATGTCAATGATGTAACCAAAAAAGAATGATACATTTTAAATATTTAATCCAACTAGAATACAAAACTAGTTGATGGCATGTATTTAAATTTAGTAAAAATCTTTTTAAGAGAGTTGGTACCAAGTTTTTATGGCTACACCACATCACATTTTTGTCACTTACTCTATCTATTTACTCTATTGTTTTGTCTACTATATATGTGTCCTGTAAAATAAGTCTAAAAAAGTTAAAAAAGTAAAAAAGATTTATGTATTTTATGTACAAAAAAATAAGAATAAGTTAATAATATACTTAGCGAGATATCAAAGAAAGTGTTTATATTTTCGTACCGTTGTTTTTACCAGTAATATATTTACGGTGACGTCACTTTCAGTTTCACTAACGGCCAGTTGGACAGTTGGTTTCTTCTTTTTTGCTCCACATATTCTTCACCCACATCGTTTGTAGTTAGGCACTGCTGTAAGTGCTAATATGTGGGATTGTTTATGTGTGTGTATTGTAAATTGGTATATCTGAAATATTGAGTAGGTTGTTTGGTCTTTGTTACTTTTACTCTTTTTATTGTCAGTTAAAAATCAGTTAGGTTGTTGGCCATTATTTGATTCACCTGAGCTAATTGATTAATGTAAATCTGTATGTTTGTTTGCAGTTTTTACCACACACATCAGTTCAATACAATATAAGGTTAACTCGATGTATTCTAGTTGGATTAAATATTTAAAATGTATCATTCTTTTTTGGTTGTAGTTGGTTCAACTACAACCAAAAGAGAACATTCCAATATATTTTCATGAGATGTTCACTAATATTGAGACAATCAAACACATTTTTGGAAAAACACTAGTTCCAACTTCACAATTTTAAGTTACCATGGAAATGTAAAAATCAAGCTTGGGCTGGTACAAGTGTCTACTTGGGTGACTGTGAGGGCCACAGCGCCCCTCATCTTGCTGTCTTACCTGAGTATCATCATGTATGACGGTGTCTGAGAGAAGGAGGCGACAAAGCTGGTGACAGCCATCAGGACCACGAAGGGGAGGAGGAGGTGGGAGCAGCCGGTGCCACAGGTCCCTGGGGATGCAACGCCAAGACCCTCAACGCACCTACAGCCTGTGAAATTCTGCAGAAACAACAGCACATCATCAGCGTACAGGCAGAGTCAGAATCCACTACACACTGACTGCTATGTTAATACAACAACAGCAACCTGAGGCTGAACAACAGAAGAGAAATGTCATCAATGATGTATTCTCACAATAAAAAAGTGAATTGAAACAAAACATAGCACCTCTGCACCACCATCAAGGTATAATGAGAATAACATTTCAAATCAGATTAAAAGAAACAAGCAAACTTTCAGTAACCAAGTGAATTAGCAGCAAGTTTTGAAAGGTGAATCTTAAGTTGTATCTCAGGAATTATATTATATTATGTAATTGAATTCATGGTTAATACCTACTGTATGTTGAATACACAACATTATAAGACACGTACCTCAAAAAGGAAAGCTTCAACTGTAATTACACTTTTGGACTCTTGCAGAAAGCATACTATTCAAGAGTTTAGTCATTTGAACAATAAAACAATGAAGTAATAAGTGGAAATAAGTTTAACTAAAAGTAAATTTTTGAAATAAGATTGTTTATTAAAATATTTTTAGCACAATTTGGATACGTGCATTTAAATCATATTCATTCTGAACACAGTATCATTGACTTACTAATTAAATACTATGATGAATCTGCTGCTCCAGTAAATGCTGGGAAGTTCCAATACGAAGCAAGTGGACCTTTATTTCTTATTATTATAAAAGTTGTAGTTGAGGTCATGGTTGTGTAGCTGTTTATTTCATATGAATTTATTTTTCTGTTACTAGTGGGAAAAATAGTGAGTTGCTGCTGTTGGCTGGATTTCCAGTGTAAACTGATGAAGTGGTCGTGATTCAGTCCTGAGAGGTCTGCTTTGCCTATTTACTCAAACATTTCATATTTTACTCTTTTCTTGGAAAGCCACACAGGGAGCAGGAGGGTTCAGTTACAGGCACATGGGGAGGTGGATGTGAGCTGCAGATCAGTTTACAGCAGGGATCCAGAGTCTGCTCTGGCACCTTTACTGTGGGGGTTGGGCTGGAAGGTTTGGTAAAACACTCTGCTTTATGATCGTAAACTCAATAGATTTGGGCTTGTGAACAAAACAGCACATTTTTGTTCATCCTGGGCTTTCAGTAACAGTGATCAAGATTTTTCACAATTTTCTGATATTTTACACACCAAACAACTAAGAAAGAAAAAATATTTAGTTATTAGTTTAGTAAGGTAGTTACATCCATACATGTGTCAGCAACCTTTAACCACTGAATCCTTTTACTTTTTACTTTGAACATTAAAGCTGCCTGTTTTCAATTAAGAACAGTCCCGCAGAAATGGCCGTTGGACGAATCTGAGGTTATAAAGATCATTGAATAACAGGAAAAAAACTGGATTTTTCTGTTGGAGAGACGTTGGAACATAAGAGGTTTAAGGAAATGAGCTGAAGCAGAAGAGAAGAGATGACCACAGCCTTTGCTGCCTGCAGCACTGAAGGAGACTAAAGGTTTTTCACTAAACCACAGGATGTTGATAGCATTTTTTGACCACACTGAGGTCTCTCAAAATATACATTTTGTATTCATGTTGGTTTCTTGTTATTTAAAAGTCTGTTTGTATCTTTTTTTTAATAGAAATCATGATTTTGTGTGATTTTTTGACACAAAATGTCAAATGGTGAATCCGAAATAAAGGATGATACATTTTAAATATTGAATCCACCTAGAATATAAAACTTGTTGATAGAAAAGAGTTAAACTATCTGGTTGTTATTTCTATGGGTTTACAGCACAGCTGCATACCAATCTACAAAAAAATGCTGCAAAATAAAAGGACATTAGGATAACAGCTAACTTTGCACAACCTTCCCAAGACTAATATTATAAGAGACCAGTATGTTATGTTTTTTTTTTTCTGATTATTAGACTGTGACTGTCTGTTCGACTCACTGCACTGTTCCACTGACTGCTTCAACAACCAGGCTCAATTCAATGCAGCTTTTTCCAAGAGACTGGTAATCAATGATGAACATGTACTTTACAGCCAGAAAACACCATTGAAAACAAGCTCATCTGATGAGCATCAGGCACTATCTATTTTCCCATCTCCACCCACGGGCTGTGTCGCCTGCTACAGGTGGAGATGCCGTGCCAGATAGTGTCTAATGCGCATCAGGTATTATTTGGTAGCATCAGATATTATCTGGTATGCACAAAAAAAACGGACTTTTGTTTTGTGGTTGTCTCGGCCAATTCTCCCAGAACACATTGCTGTGTTAATAAACACATGAATATTAATAAGACAGACCAATTAAGTGACCTGTTAATCTATTGCATAGTGCTGACATTTGGCAACGATTAATTTATCTTAATTTTTCTCAACTCAAAATAGGTTCAAAATCATTTTTACAGTTACGTGTGAAAAGGGGGCTTTTATTTTGAAGCCTTATGAGGTCACATGACGAGGATATCCTGGTTGCCAGACCCTTTTGCTCATGTGAGCATGTGACATGTGAGCATCACAATGTTTTTATTATATCTATTATCCATTTTAGGTGATACAAATATCATAACTTTGTAACGCGGTGAGGTCAGGTCGGGTTTTGTTTTGTCATTTTGTCTTGTCATTTCCTGTTTTATTTTGAAAGATAACTCTCCTCTCATTTCAGGTCACTTGCCCTTCCTCATGTGTCATTGGTCTGATTGTCGGCCCCGCCCTGATTGTTTCCACCTGTTCCCTATTACCCGGTGTATATCTTGTCTGCGTCTCCCCTTGTCTTGTGCCGATGTGTTTCGTCCTCGCGTTCACCAAAGCCCTTGTCCCTGTTTTCCAAGCCATAGCCTTGTTGTGTGTGCTTCTTTGTTTTTTTTGGCCTCGAAAGAGTGATTTTCTGTTGTAGTTTTATAGCGTAGCCTTTTGTTTTCCCCTCGTTCGTATAGTTAATGTTTTTCAGCCAGTTGTTTTCCTCTTAATGAGCGATTTTGATTTGGATAAATTTAATAGTATAGATTAAGTCTCGAAGAGTTAATATTTTTCAGCCCTTTTGTTTTCCTCCTTTGGAGTGATTTAATAGTCAGGATTTATTCCGTTAATGTTGTATAGCCTTTTTGTTTTTCCTCGCAAAGAGAGATTTTGAGTTTGATAAGTTTTATAGATCAGATTAGCCCTTTTTTTCCTCTTAGGAGCGATTTTCAGTTTTCTAGCCTAGGACTGCCTTTTCATAGCCTCACTCTGTCGAGGGATCCTTTTGCTGGAAATAAAGAGACTCACCCAACACCTCTGCTCCTGAGTCCATATTTACGTCGGGTTCTGACAAACTTCAAAGAACACCCAGAAAGGGCACAATATGTGACCTTTAAGTGCTGAATGAGTCCTAATGTGTAATGGTTCAGGGGTGAAAATGCGCATGACAATATCAAAGTATAATACAAAACTATTTCTTACGACAACTTTGTTGTAGGCATCCGTTTCCATTCCCATGCAGCCAGCATGGCAGGGAGACCTGAACTCCACTCCGTCTGACCCACACACCGGGTTAAACGCATCCTCAGGACACCGACACTCAGGGCTGCACAACGTCTCAGTCCTGTAAGTTAGTTAAGAAATCTTTAAAAATGTGACAGTGATAGAAAAAGTGTTGCTGTCTAATTAGTTTTCTATTACTAGAAGTTATCTTTTTCTCAGGGATCAAGTATTCTCACGAGTATTGAAATAAACTGTGAGTTCTCTCTCTGCCCCCACTGCTGACATTATTACTATTGGTGATACAAAATATATACTTGAATGATCTGATGTTGTCTTATTTGTTTTTAATTTATTTGGTCAAAAGTTCATATAAGACACAAATATCCTATAAACAGACTTTTTTATTGCAACAATTAACCCTCTATTGCATGAAATATTACTTAGATATGGTTAAAAATGTTTGAATGTTTTTATTACATAAAATGGCCTAAATAATGGATAGATTAAAAAATATGTAAGAAAAAGTTGTAAACATAGTGTCAGGATAGTTTCATGCTAGGTTTCATGCTAAGTCAATGGGACTCCATTAGCTTGTTTACACAAACCCTAGATAGTGATTTAGGTTTTTTATTTGGTGAAAATTTTCCAAAATTCTGAATAAAAGACAACCTTTGGTTGTGATAGTGATGCTCACATGTCAAAAGTCCATGAGCAAACAGGATATACAGGTCATGTGGCCTCATAAATTGTGTGTCCTTTAAAATAAAAGCCCTCTTTATAAACACCTAGCTGTAAAACAGATTTTATGTCACAAACTTTTAGAAAAATTAAGATAAAGACATTGTTGCCATATAGCATCTCTATGCAATATAGGGTTAAAGGCACCTACCTAACATAATGTAATTGGCGAGGAATTGCTTTCTAATTGTTCATCTAAGGTCATTTTATTGAAATAACAAACAGTGGCTCTTAAATTTTATTTGCAACATATCATCCATGTTGCTTGTGCAAAACTCCTCAAACAAGGCCTGTTTTAAATTGTGAATATTTTTATGGGAGTTCTGCATGAGCCAGGCTGATCAGTTGAGGCCACAGTGTCTTCAGTGCAAATATGTGTTTCAGAGCAGAGAATGATAGTAGAAATTAATATTTTCAGGGAAACGTAATCTTATATAGCACACTTGTTGATTTTTGACTTTTGCTCAGAAGACTAATGAGGTCATGCAAATGTTATCTACATTTAGATTATTCCAGAGAAATGGACTGTGTGTGTGTGTGTGTGTGTGTGTGTGTGTGTGTGTGTGTGTGTGTGTGTGTGTGTGTGTGTGTGTGTGTGGCTGTGTGTGTTGGTGAAAAACTAATAAATCCAGTCTCTCAGAAAGAAAAAGCTACCTCTGAGGAAAGTGCCCAGCAACCTTCTGGGTGGGGCAGCCAATGAACAGCAGCGGCAGGGAGGACAGCATGCAGAGCAGGATGGCGATGGTGCACAACTTGCTGGCGCCACCAACGCTAAGATTCAACCTTCGCATCAGGGCTCCACCTAGAATGGTGCCCAGCACCGCCAGTGGGATGACCACTCCTCCTGTAATAAATAAAACTTTTTATCAGTCGCCATTTAATCGAAACTGTCCTCAGTTCACTCAACCCCGCAGCTTCATGTGCACTCTCACCTATCAACATGACAGAAAAGGAGATAGTCTGGCTGAACTGCCTCTCGATGAACTTGGCCATGAAGGTGGCGAGGCCAGACAGCAGCGCTGCCAGGTTGACCTGTGCCAGGACCACCAGCAGGTAGATGGGGCTCCGCAGTGTCCTCAGAGCGATGTGAGGAAAACCTGAGACAGTGGAGGACAATAAGGCCTTTTAATATGTCACTTCACCAGTGTTGGAAGTAACGCATTACTAAAGTAATAAATTACTGTAATGCATTGATTTTTGTTGTAACATAATAATTTAAGGCATTACCAGAAGAAATGGTAATATTTTACTCAGTACAAATGTCAGTAATGTGCATTACAATGCTTTTTCAACCTGGATTGAAGTGGTCATTTTTTTTTGTTTTCCTTCATACAAATTCACTAAAATCACCACTAGATCAGCAGCAGTGAAACAGCCGCACAAAATGTTTCACTTCCTTTTCCTTTTGGCTCGTCAGACAGAAGATGGAGATGAGTGAACCTGCAGAAACTTTGGATAGAACATTCTACAGATGGGCATACATTACTTTATGTTATTCATAAGGATCATAGGAAAATGCATTTTATGTGCTACACCTAAACTTCCTGAATAAGCAGCAGTAATTTAACATTTACAGAGGTGCCATAGTAACATGAAATTAGCAAGGAAGCAAGCAGAGCATGAGAGTGGAGATTAGGAGAGGTTAGGAGACTTGTGTTGGAGGATGCTGTATGACATAAAAAATACTTTCAACAGTGGAATCACCAGCTTTTTGAAAACTTGTCAACAACATCCTTGTTGTAACTCGCAGCAATAATGACAAAGGTATAGATCTATATTTAGATTGATGAATCCATATTTTCAGTTATTTTGGTGGGAATAACGTTAAAGTAATGCAATAGTAGTGTAATGTAACACATTACTTTGAAATGACAGTAACAAATAATAAATAACACATTACAGTTTTGAAGTAATTTGCCCAACACTGCACTTCACCAGAATACACCAACTACTGTCCTGACACATAAACATGATTTACTGTCCTAAATCATGTTGAGTCTGTAGTGTAGGGCTGCTCTATTATGGACAATTTTGGTTAATATTAAAACCACAATTATGTAAACAATCATTTTTTACTCAATACATTTACTCAGCAAGTGCTTTTGTTTGAGATGTTAAACTGATTGTGGTACCACGTGGATATCACCTTATAGCAAATACTGCACGTTATGTTTATTCTGCTCCTGGTTCGGATTCTTGGAACCAAAAGTGTTCCCATATAAAAAAATGTTTCCGACCCTTTTTCTCAAACAAACACTTTGCCCTCCCTCTGCTATTTCATGCTCCCTCACACTTGTGCTTTCTCTTTCAGAAATTGTGCTAAAATGTCAAAAATCGTGTGAACCCCAAAATGAGTTTGGAGATTGTTGAAATCGAAAATCATGATTACAATTCCATTCATTCCACAGCCTTACTGTAGAGTATTCACAAAATTTCTACAAAGATGTTTTGTGTGATGTTGACATTATTCTCCCACAATGCAATGCACAATGGAAACAGAGGATCTCCTGGAACAGAAATTGCTAGTGATTTAACTTAAATAGTCTTTAAATATGTCTGTAAGAAGCTTTGGATGAGGTGAGCATCAGCTGAAATCCTATATTTAGCAGTAATGATGAAACACAGTGAACCTTGTCCACTGTCAGTGTCCTGCAGTTGTTTCTTCTGCAGCCACATCAGACAAACAGGAAGCAGAAGAGGAAAGGATGTCTCTTACTTTTAAGGAACTGAAGCAGGGAGAGTTCCTGCAGCGGGTTTGTCTGCTGCTTACTGTCCAGTTTGGACTCCACATCGTCCCCGCCGTCCTGCACAAATATGGAAACAGAACATCACATGCTGGATGTGTTTTTTTTCAGACTGTTTTGATGTCTTCTGCTTTTAGGGTGTCTGTCAGGGCCCCACAGAAGTTTATATTTACAGCTCTGCTCGACAGTTTAGATAAATGTGATGCTAGGTGGTTTATGCTATGAACTGCTGTTACAGCATTCTGCTGCTGAGAAAGAATATATTTATTCCAGAGAAGTGGAGACAGGAGAATGCCACCTGATAAACATCATAATGCTCAGACTTTCAACATTGACCCTTGACAGGTAGACACATAGATAAGGTGAACGACATTCTGATTAATTCTTGATTCATCAGTCTTCCTTCCAATCCTCCACAGATTAGAGGAGGAATGTAGATGATATCAGTTGTGAGGCTACAATGTGTATGTCCTGAGGACATAACAATAATACCACTGAAAGACCCTCAAGCAGACCCAGAATGCAGTAGATAACTGAGTTACATAATTAAAATACAAAATATGAGTAAGTGTATTCCACTGCAGTTATAGTATAAATTGAGTTGTTCTAAATAGTTACCTTTTTTTCATTAAAGATGTACATTTTCCCTTGAGGTTACATCGAAAACTACTACTTATGTTCTTTTATTTTGAAATCTCTGTGCTGGTAAATTCTTATTGGATAACTGATGAGGAATCAGTGTAGAATATTCAGGTCTAGTCCACACAAACAGGGGTATTTTTTGAAACCAAGCTTTTATGGCCCTCTGGTTAAGAAAAATTCTTGTCCACACCACCAGTGTGATAGCACCACAGAGATCACCTTAAACAATGTCATGTACATGTCAAAGCAGTAGGTGGTGATAGCACTCCTAACAGAAAGGCCTTTTTAGCCTATCACAAGGCTAGAGCATTCCACGCGTTTCCATGGATACAACTTCCTGTTTGCTGTCGCAAAGTGTCAGAGATGTCAAACAATGTTGACAAGAAACTGTGATACATGTTTTACTTTTTTGTGGAAATTATGTCTACAAAAGACAAGAGTTGATTAGACAGTTGCAAGAGATTGGCATGGAAGAGGAATCCCTGAAAAGCATTTTAGAAATAGGGTCAAGTGGAAGGGGAAGATGATATTTCTTCTAGATTATATAGTAGGATATAGTAGAATAAAGTACTAGTCCTGCAGATGGCAGCAACGCAACTCTTTGGATGCTGGCTGCCTTACCTCAAAGAAGAAGAAGAAAATGTGGTTTTCCATCCACACGACTGCTGAAACCAGACTTTTTGAAGAAGTTCACTCTGGACTCTGGTTACAAAAAAGTCCAGTTTCAGGACCCCACAATTATGTTAATGTTTGCATGAAAACCAGCAGAGAAACACATGGTTTCAAAACTACCCACATCGGTGTGGACGAGGACTCAGTTGTTACTTTTCACCCACTTCCACCTACCATGATCTCAACTGCCCTGCCGTCGCCTGTGTGCACTCAACTAATCACCCCTTCACCTTCATAGTCCTCCCACATCCTCTGCTCTGGCTTTGACAGCAGCAGAGCAACCTCAGAACATGTGAGGCTCATTCTATTCTATATGGTTATGTGACTAGCGAGTTCTAGTGTGGTAGGATTTGATTTAATGTTTATTTGTGAATGTCCTCATGTCCCATCCTGCCTTTACACTATTAATGAAGGTTGTGTGTAATCCAGAGTGCAGCTGCTGTAGTGATTAGAGCTGTAGGGAATGCTGTTAAATCCTACAACCATTTGGAACTTTGACTGTTTATGTTAAATGTTTGTCTCATTGCACTACACCATTATTAATAGGCCTACCACTCGCTCCGCACAGTGTTTGAGCATGTTGAGCATCATAACTGTGAGGCTGAATTAAAACTGCCTTTTATATGTGCAGCACAAATAAATCGCTCAACTAGAACCTGTCAGTTCACAAATTTCCTGTAAACAGTGTTAAAGTTTTCCTTCAATCAACCTTCATCTTCACCACTCAGTCATCAGCCTGATGACTGATGACTGAGTGGTGAAAGATGTACTCAGATCCTTAAACAAAAATGGCAGTACTGCAATGGAAAAAATACTCAATTATATAGTAAAAGTCCCAAATTTTAAAATGTAAAGCTTATTGTTCCAGGAGTTAACTCAGTGTTGCTGAGGTGTTTTGAAACTGAACTGAAATATCCCTGATCAGACGTCCACATGCTGAACACACACTGTTACTTACTGTCTCTGGAGGTCGTCCAAGACTTTCACAACCACAGCTACACATGTCAACTTCAGTGTAATCTGTCTAGGTTTTTTTGACCTTTTACATAGTGATAAAACACAAACCATATGTTTAAAATATGCCGTGTTCAGTGCTGATGTATCTCTGACCTCCTGACAGTTAAAAACATTTCACATGAGGAAACTTGGGAGTCAAATATCTGGTGATTAAAAGTAAAAGTGTTGAGATTCCCCAGCTGTTTTTCCTCTCAGGTCAGTCATACCAGAACAGACACTGTTAATCATTGGCTGGACACTCGACATTGGAGTTGAACTTTCAGTTTGGTTTTAGGTGATGCAGCTAAAACATGCTGAGGACTTCTTGTTGAGGTGACATGAGTTAACTTCACCATGACTGATTAGATGTTAGTTTGGAATAATTTACAAAATGACCATCAGCACTTTTATTAGGTGGCATGAATTTAGAGATCATAACATGTTGGAGGGAAAAAAACACATTGGTCTAGAACAGGGGTGGACAACCCTGGTCCTGGGGAACTGCTGTGGGTACAGGTTTTTCTTCTAGCCAAGCAGCAACACATGAGATTCTACCAATGAAGCTCATAGTAAGGGCCCTAATGGTTGATTAGTAGAATCAGATGTGTTCCTGCTTGGTTGGAATATAAACCTGCACCCACAGTGACTCTCCAGAACCAAGAGATGGAGACCCCTGGTCTAGACCCTAAAGAGAAGGTGAGGCTTGTTTAATGGGAGTCAGCTGATCCCAACTCACTTCTATGGTCATGTTTCTGGGGAAGAAGAAGTATGGCAGCGCAGTGAGGAAGATCAGGCAGGAAGCCACCAGGAAGCCGAGCCACCAGGCTCCCACCCACCGCAGATCCTTATCGTTCAGCTCGATCTGATCTGGAAACACAAATACCACAAATCAGACACAAAAGACAAGAGCATGTAAAAGTAGGACAGGAGCCTAGTTTTCTATTCAGTAATTTTACTCACTTTACATGACTCAGAGCAACAGAGTCGCATTGGAAGCGGGTTCCAACCTCTGTGACCATCTACTTTTCAGTTCTCGTTAGATTGTGTCCATTTGGAACGATTATGATTTGATTTTTATGATTATGATGTGATCAGATTCCAGAATTTTGTTTTATATTCATTGATCAGTTCAGAAGATATTCAGTTTACCATCACATACCAAAGAGAAGCATAAAATCTTCCCATTTAAAAAGCTGAAAACTAGCACTTTTGTCTAAGTTGTTTAAATTATTTTATATTCAAAATAGTCTGATGTCTAAATGCTCACAGTCTAAATGCTGTGGACATATTCACATTGAAAAACTTGTCCTTTTTGGCATTTTCTGTGTTACCACTTAACATAAATGAAACACATTTATTTGTTGTTTGTTTAATTTTTGTACCTTCATGCTGTATCACTTACTTTTCTGTCCCTGCCAAGTTGTGTCAACGGGAAATCTCTCTGTCAGCCAATAAAACCACTCACTGATTGTTCATGAGTCACATTGACTTCAAAAAGTCTCACCGGTTTAACGGATACATCTGGCTTATATCCAGAGCAAGATGAGTGATAAAATCCTGACCTCCTTAAGCATGTTTATAACTTGAGTATTCCAACTATTGCAACATAAAAAAACACTCTCACACACACACACACTCTTACACAATCACCCCACATGGTATAAAGAAACCGATTTGGAACAGAAATGAGGCCTTATGCTTTCTTCAGACTCGAAAAGAGTTTATAGTAACACTTTAAAATCCTCTTCAGTGTTCATAAGCAACATATACACATTTGACACATGGTTTATAAACAGTTAAAACACTATTTCTCAATCTTACTATATATATATATATATATATATATATATATATATATATACACACACACAACTTTGTTTTACTATGCTGTCATTTATTTATTTTTCATATATTCTATTTATACAACAGAAACACTCCTACAAGTGGAAGAGTATGTTGTGTTTGTTAATTATGTGAATGAGGGGGATTAGTCCACCAGTGGTCTGGCTCAATTGATGTTGAATGTAGGAGTAAACTCAGACTGTTTCAGTCAGCATTCTCCACCTTCTGTTGTCTGTGTTAATGTTTCAAATCCCTAACAGCAAGTTATAGTTATCTCTTTTTAGCAGTAAAAGAGACACAATTTTGCAAGATCACTGTTGCTGCATCCTGAGCTGAGCAATGCAAGACATGCAATCAAACCAGAGTGTTTTATAGCAGAAATAGTACAGTCTGGGTGACTAGTCGACCCAGGGTCTACAGGCACACTCAGAGCAGCAGCAAGTTCAGACCTGTCACATGTATAAACAACCAGAGCAACCTGAGAGCTGGCTACATTTACTGCAGCTGCTGCTTCATGTCTGTTTCCTACAGAAACAGAAGTAGATCAGCAGTGTGTGAACTGTTTCCTTTAAGTAAACAGACACAGTCCGGAGCTGGGACATCACCGATTCAGACCAAACTAATACATTAAGTCACCCACTGGACTGAGAATTATTCAGCCTACTTGTGAATGCAGAAAATGAAGTTTTGGACTATTTTTGGTATTTTCTCTTTTGGTTATGTTCTGTATTGTATTGCATAAGATTTTACCAACTATCCCAAAAAGAGGTTGTGACCCTCTTGTGTTAAGATCACTTAACACAAGTTGTGCAAAAAAGTCAAGGAAGTGCAAACCCATTATGAAATCAATGAAATGTCATCACTTGAACTCCAAGTCATTTATGTGTCTTCTATCTGCTCTGTTAAGTACTCTGAGGAAACCATCCATTTATTAACTTTACCCTGGTTTTACTAGAAGTTTCAACAGATGCACATCCAGGAAGTCCTCCCTTTGCTTTTTTTGTGTTCTCTGGAGTATTGAGTATTTGAGACCAGCTGGAAATCATCAGCAGCACAGTAATGTAGTATCTCAGTAGTTTCCTCACCTTTGGATAATGTGTTGAAGTCGACATATAAGCGCAGCATGAAGGATCCAGAGATGAAGCCGAAGGCTGGGCCAATGGAGGTCACAGCGAGAAGGATGCCTGGAAAAAACAAGCAGACGCGGATGTGAGAGTTCAGTCGTTCTTAGAAGAACAACAAGGTTTTCATGACATTCAGCCGCAGGAAGCAACATAACAACTAATTTCCTCTTATTTTTGTTCCTATTTTGTTTGTTTCCTAAGAAACAAGATAAAAAAAAAAGTTTTTAATTTCGACTGATTGTTTCCAAAGCAAAATTTAGAAAGAAAAAAATGCCTGAATATTATAAAATCAAATTTAGATTATTATATGTTTGGATAATTAGATTTGTGGGTTAAAGAAATATTTGGTCAGTTGGTTCCAAGACTAAAAACCCTGGTTGAGGTTGATTTTAGAACACTGACACAGCAGAACTCCAGCCTGATCAATCAAAATGTACATTTTGTTTGAAGTTCACTTACTGAAATTTAACCCTCTATTTCATATGGCAACAATTACTTTATATTTGTTTTCCTAAAAAGTTGTGATATAAAATCTATGTTTTTACAGCTAGGTGTGAAAAAGGGGCTTTTATTTTTGAAGGACATACAATTCATGGGGTCACATGATCAGGATATCCTGTATACCAGTACCTTTTGCTCCTGGACATTTGACGTGTGAGCACCACTGTCTCACAAGTGTTGTCTTTTATTCAGAATTTTGGAAAATTTCACAAATAATAATAATAATAATAATAATAGTAGTAATAATTCACTATCTGGGGAAAGTAAATTATATATTTTTGTTTTTACATTTAATTAATTTTTGTTACAATTTTTTTCTAATATGCTAAAATATGTGTGTTGCCATGTAGCAAAATATGCAGATATGGAAAATTCTTCATACAAACTAATGGAGTCCTATTGACGTACAAAGCATGAAACTATTCAGACACTATGTTTACAACTTTTTCTATTGATATATCTTTTTTTCATCCATATTAGGTGATAATAGCATTCAAAACAGTTGTTACCATGTCTAAGTAATATTTCATGCAAAAAAAAGAAAGAAAGTGAGATGAGACCTAACATCACTTGTCTTCTGCAATCAATCTGCTGCTACATTACATGTTTAAGGAAGTATTGATTAAACATCGTTGTTACAGTAAATGAACACTGATCCGTGTGCACAAGGTTCAGCTTCAAACAGGTTCCTGGAATCCAATAAAAATCTATGTTAGACAAGCAGAGCCTGCAGCACATGCACTCGTTATCTGCACATGCACTCGTAACATTCCTACTAACCTGTTCACACATGAAAAAGAGAAAGTGTTTCGTGGTTCTTTGTTATCATGTTTTTAGTGTCAGCTTCATTTGTGCTTCAGTGCTGATAGACCAGTCACATTGTTTAGAGTGTGTTGAACTTTGTTCACATGGCCAGTCAGTCCGATCCCTTAACTGCTTTATCGTGTCAAACTGCACCTACAACTCTGCCAGTGCAGTGTGGAAAATATTGTGTAGCCTAACAAATGCTGCAGCCATCTTCCAGCTAATACATTCTAATTCAGGTGCTTTACACACTGCTGTGGCATAACAATCACTTACAGCACTTTGTTGAGGTAAATACTTGTCAGCTTGAGAAAGCTTTAGATTTAAGTTGTTTTTGACAAAAGCAGAATGTAAGTAGGTTAAATTACTGGCGACAAACCTGAAAATGAACTGAAGCCTATTTAACTGTACAGAGACAAGAACAGATGGCACATTAAAGGTATTTCCACAAACTCTTGTTTAAAAGTTGTACTATATATTTTGCAGTATGCAGTGTCGAAAAGTAACTAAGTACATTTTATCAATAATGTACTTAAGTAGAATTTTAAGGTTTTTGTATTTGAGTGTTTCCATTTGATGCTACTTTTTTACTTTCACTCTACCTCGTTTCATAGGGAAATATTGTAATTTATACTCCACATTTATTTGAGTTAAATGATGGCACATTGTTAAAACTGTCACCAACGGTTCACTGTTTGACTTGTGGCCCTTTATAAAAAAAGTCTGTGTTAATTTGTGTCTTTTGTCATGATTCCGATTGCTCTGCCAAAGACATGTTTCCCCTTCACATAGTTTCAAATAAATTATAGTCTGAGGGCCAAAGAGGTCAAACTCAATATTTTCCGAATTTCAAAATAAAGAAAGGTTCTGGAATATGTATTAAAATTGATGTATCTAAAATTGTAATTCTTTTTCCTACTGGATTCCTTATCTCAATAGTTTTAGATTTAACTTGTGACCTTTTACTATTACTGAAATACTGTAGGATTTTTCATGCAGGACCTTTACTTGTAATAAAGCATTTATATATTGGGGTATTGATACTAAAGATATGAAAGATAATAAAGTAAATGATTAGAGTACTTCTTCCAACACTGCATCTATACCAATTTATGTACTTGGACCCCAGTTATTACTGCTTGTGGCTATTTATTTAATGTAATTATATTTATCTTGTCTTGTTTTTTTTTTAGTAGTAGATCTCTATATCACCTTCTGCACACATTTACTTTATTTCATGTTTAGCTAAATATCTGTAGGTAAACGTGAAGTGAAATCAATAAATACGGGTCAGTGAAATAATGTTTGGCAAGATGAGAAAGACAAAAAACTTTAAAAAAGATAAATGTTAAATATATAACTTGTTGATAACATGTTTTATTTTTTAAAAAGAGAGTTAAACTATCTGGTACCAAGTTTTTAGGGTTACACCACATGGCAGTTTTCAGACCCATAAAAATGTGTTTTAAAGTGCATATCTATAAATAAGTAATGCAGACTAGGCTGTTTTGGAAAAACATGTTTCCACAGTGTACCGAGGTAGAGCGGCGAGTTCTTCTTGCTGGCGTGGTCGTCGATGTAGGAGATGCCGAAGGGCTGAATGGGGACGGCTCCGATACCCAGCAGCAGCTGACCCATCAGCAGCATAGGGTAGACGGGCGTGTACTGGGCGGGTTTCTCCTCCTTGCTGCAGCTCCGATTGGAGGACGATGTGGTGAGGGTGCTCTCTGATTGGCAGAGGCCAGAGCTGTTACCGCTGGTTGCTGCTGGGAAACAGATTTTCAAACATAATGGCCTTCAGTTTAAGTGATTCTGTTATCGAATCATCAGCTTCTCCACCTCCTGTCAAGCATTGAACATTATTATGGTGTTGTTGTGTTTGGTCGTACAGGTGATGCTGTCATATTTGTACTTTTCTCCAAGAAGGTGCGGCATGGCCATGAGCAGCGAGGCCAGACATGCTAGCAGAGCTCCGCCTCCGATGAACCGTGGGCGGTGGACCCGACTCCCCAGGAAACTCACAAAGATGATGAGGACCGTGTTTCCCACCTGGAGTCACACAGCAGGGATGACATCAGATTGAACACTTATACGCAATTTAGCAGATGCACAATGTGAAAATTTGTCTGACCTCGTTGAAGGAAGCCAGCAGGCCCGACTTCTGGCTGGTGAGGCCATAGCGTCTCTCAATGGTGGAGATGGAACTCTTCATGTAGCCCGACACCAACAGCTGCGACAGCTGCAGCAAACTGTGGCAGAACACGAAGAACTGGAGGCACGAGAAGAGTTCTCAGAAAGAGATGATCCTTTTTCTGTCTTTACTCATTAACCCTCTATTGTATAGTGTTGTGACTGTCGCCATATGTAACAATTACTTTACTCTAATTTTCTAAAAAGTTGTGATATAAAATCTATGTTTCTACACCTTAGCGTAAAAAAGGGGCTTTTATTTTTAAAGGACATAGAATTTATGAGGTCACATGACCAGGATATCCTGTTTGCTCATTGAAATTTGGCATGTGAGCATCACTGTCTCATGACCGAAGGTTTACTTTTATTCAGAATTTTCACAAAAAAAATGTAACTCACTATCTGTGGTAAGTAAACTTTAATTTATTTTATATATGTTGTGTTGTTATGTTATATATATATTTTTTCTACAATATGCAAATATGGAAAGTTTCTAGTGCATACAACCTATTGGAGTGCCATTGACTTACATAGCATGAAACTATCCTGAGACTATGTTTATTACTATGTTTTTATTTTAAGTAATGAAAATATTCAAAACATTTTTACCAGTTCTAAGTAATAATTCATGCAATAGAGGGTTAAAGATCAGGTTGATGTTAAGTGAAATCTTAATGATATGTGTACAACTGTAATTAGAAACTGCAACAAGCATTAAATATAGAGACTGAAAAAGTAAATTTATGAGACATTTACAACACAGTGAGCTCATCCCCGTGACACAATGTGAGAGCAGAAATATTTACATGTAGAAATCTCAGAGAACAATAGCAGGATGGACTTCAGGAAGTGAAAACTCCCCACTGACAATGGACGCTTCTACAAAATAAAATCTCTGGTACACACCAACTTCGAAATGGGCATAAACTCAGTCAACATTTTTAAAACAGAAAGAATAAGTCTGTAATTAAATAAGGTTATTCAATATAAACATATGTTACACCTGTCACAATGGATATATTGGACAGAATTTTAGACGGAGAAGCAGAATAGCCTGTAGTGTGTGCTATAAATGGTAAACGAACTATGTTCGTATAGTGCCTTACTAGTCTTTTTGACCACTCAAAGCACTTCACACTACAAGTTTATGTACACATTTATACACTGATGGCGATGGCTGCAATGCAAGGTGCCAACTGCTCATGGAGCTAGTCAATCATTAGGTGTCTCTTCCAAGCCTGGAGCCTGGACGGAGCCTGGAGCAGCCAGGAATCAAACCGCTGATCCGCTCTGAAAAATGGAAGACTGTTCTACCTCTTAGTCATAGCCATGCGAATGGGGTGAGATGGTATGATGTGGTTTAGTCTGTACTGTGTTTAACTTTTCTCCTTCTTGTGTCCCTTGTCTATTTATGTTAAAAAATTATATCATAGAATGTTGTAGAAGAGGATTTGAACTCTAATCTTACTAATAACTATTATCAGCTTTAACATCAGCTTTAAATAACTGGGATCAGATTTAGTTCCAGACCTCTGAGTTGTTTATTTCAAATTTGTTTTCAGAAGTGAGTTCCTGAATTTCTCTGCTGTGGTTGAGGATCTGGACTGTCTTAATACTTTGCTGTTGTTCATTTCTAAATGAAAACCACATTCATCACACTGTACAGGCCAGACACAATTAAATAATTAATTTATGATTCCCTACATTCTGCCATATCTTCTTGCTGCTACATGTTCACCATTGCACACTCATTTAGATACATTGATCAGTGTCCTGCTTTCTTTCATACAGAAATGGAACAAAGTATTTGGAAATTCTGTCTCAACTTCAGACCAAAAAGCTAAAAATTGCAACCTGTATTTTGTAGGTTATTACTAAACATTAAAATGACTTGTTATGCCTTTTTATTTTGTTTGGTGTTGAAGTTACAGCAGTGAACATCAAGCACAAACCTTGATACTGTTAAAGGGACTGCGGCACCGGGCAGGAGGTTGCGACCCGAGGTTGGAGTTCATGTTGAGGTTGTTGACCCCCATGGTTTAATTTCTACCACACGGAGGCTGATGTACTGAACAGAAGCTGTGACATACGGAAAAAAAACAAAAAAACAGTCACTTTACTGCAGTCAGATGTTCAGTTTCAACATCCAGACCCCTATCACTTCCTACTTTTTTAACATAGTAACAGAGGATCTTTATTCTTTCCCAAACACACACTGCTGTGCACCAGAGCTTTTGCTTATTTCACTTGTGTCAAACTCAGCCTGTGCAAACACGATTGC
The DNA here is from genome assembly GCA_030544235.1 of Lepturacanthus savala. Lineage (NCBI taxonomy): Eukaryota > Metazoa > Chordata > Actinopteri > Scombriformes > Trichiuridae > Lepturacanthus > Lepturacanthus savala. Next base: position 27,814,969 of record CM060479.1, on the reverse strand, counting down.
ACTTTCTCGAATCCCCGAGAGCATGAAGAATGTGCATGTGCTTGTGTTGCACGTTTACACAATGAGAGAGAGAGAGAGAGAGAGAGAGAGAGAGAGAGAGAGAGAGAGAGAGAGAGAGAGAGAGAGAGAGAGAGAGAGAGAGAGAGATAAGGTGACTGAAAACAGTATACTGTAGTTTGGATTAAAGCCAGGAAGGAAAATCACTGGAGAGAGAGAGAGAATGGATTTATTAGTCTTTCACCAACACACACACAGACAATTGTATGTTGTTCTCTCTGATTTTCTTGTGAAAAATTGAGAGCTGGGTATTTTTATTTGAATCAATCAGAATGTAGATAACATTTGCATGATCTCATTAGTCTTCAGAGAAAAAGTCCAAAATCACCAAGTGTGCTATATATAAAATTTGGCTTCCATGAAAAAAATATTAATTATTACTATTAGTCTCAGCTCTGAAACACATGTCTGAGGCCAAGACCGAGGCTGATCAGCCTGGCTCATGCAGAACTCCACTATAAAATGCATAACGGGCCTTGTTTGAGGACTCTAAGCAAGAAATAAAGTTAATTTATTATTTATTATTTCTATTTTTTTCTATTTTTTAGGACTCACTGTTTGAGATTTATTTTAGTAAAGATGTACCTTAGATGACCAGTTAGCAAGCGATTCATTACCAATCACATTATATTAGGCAGGTGCAAATAAAACAAAAACAAATAAAATGAATGATGAAGTCATCTATTTTAAAAGACTGTATTATGTATTTTGAAGTTTATCAATAGGACAACATCAGATCACATAAGTATATGTGTTGTACCACCAATAAGTGTGAAGGTGTGGAGGAAAAGAAAATACTTGTATGCAGTGAGTCAATGGCAGCTTTATCAAGCATAAACATAGGAGCAGGCATCATCAAGATATGAGATATTTGCAGATGGAAGGGGAAGCAGTGAAAGAAAAAATCATAAGGCAGACAGGAGAGAGAAGGTGGTTGGTGTGTTAATCACAACAAAACTTTTCAAATAATAACGAAGCATCCCAATGGTAATTTTGATCAGTGTCAAGAACAGGAAACAGTGGATCATGTAGGTCAGACAGGAGACATAAGGAGAGGAGAGAAGGAGAATGAAGAGTCAGGAATGAGAGGACACACTGAAAGACATCATAATATGTTTGAGAGTGATGGAGGGGAAAAGGCTGGTGATTCATTTCCTAAAGGAGACTGAACTCTTCGCACAAGTGTCATCATGATAGTGAAAGGATCAGCGAAACTGTGACAGCAGGAGAACAGGAGATGGCAATGTAACATATTGGATGTCAGATGCTGTCAAACTCCAATGAAAAAGAAGCATTGAAACACCAACAACCATAGCAACAACCCCAGCAACTACCTCAGCAACAACACATCAACTTCCTTAGCACAACCTCATTGACAATTTCAGCAATAGCAGCAACCTCAGCATCCTCAGCAACAACCTCAGTAACAACCTCAGAAACTACCTTAGCAACATCCTCAGCAACAAAGCACCTATACCTCAGCATTGTCAACAACAACCATAGCAACAACCCCAGCAACGCAACTACCTCAGTCAGAACTTCTGCAACAACCTCAGCAACAACCATAGCATCTACCTCAGCACAACCTCATCAACAATTCCAGTAATACAGCCACCTCAGCATCTTCAGCAACAACCATAGCAACAACCTTGGTAATTAAAGCTGTAATTTTTGACTTGCAGGCTATATTTTTATGTACATTCAACTCAAGTTTTGGAACTTTGACCATGTTTAACATCCACCATCCTAGCTGGATGTAAAAATTACATAAAATCACAAAGAGCCTGACGTGTGCCCTTTAGCTATGCTAAAACATGAAGGACACCTAGCACTTTTAGATACTTTTTAAACTGCTGGACAAAATGAAATATAGACTTGATCATGGTGCCAGATGAAATGTCAGAGCATCACCCAATTTATTTCAGTTTATCCCGAGGGGAACTTCAACATCTGTAAAAATGTTCACATCAAACCTTCCAATAGTTGAGATATTTCAATCAGAACTAAAGTAGGGAACCTACGTGTCTCTTTCTTGCCACCATGCATGCACCAGCATGGCTAAAAAACTGGGAGTCAAACTCCAAAGAAAAACAGGAAGGATGTTAGAATGGTAACAGCAGTTTTATCTCCCCTGAGTTAAAAAAAAAACAAAAAACAAGTTAAATCCCTTGTAGCCAGATAAGATCCAGGAGTATGGGGTAATTTGGGTTTATCTCAGATGCATGCAACTGTTGTTCTGTGGTACAACTACTGAAACGTGATGTAATATCCTCTCTATGAGACACTTTCATCCATACATCACACAATTGTATGAAATATGAATGTTTGAGGTCATTAATACAGCTATTATTTACTATCAGAGCCTCATTGTGTAATTATTCTCACTGCCAGTGTGTGTGTATTTGTCTTGTGAGCATGATACATAGCAGATTTAACAAAGGGATAGAACATTAAAGCTTAATTTTATGGGGCCACTAAAGTCAATCATTGTTTTTAAATGAGTCCTTATGGTCTCAATTTCTAAATTCATCATTGGATCACGTGTTGTCTCAACCCAATCTGCTGTTGGGTCATTTTAAACAATGAACTGGTTTTCCCCCAGATAGGCATTTCTGCTGTATTTGATTAGGAAGTAATACTAAGGAAAAACACATCTGCAGTAACACTCTGAGGTCAGAAATGCTGCTATCATGAATGTAATGTCAATCAATACATACATACAAATAGAAATACGGGGAGCTGTAAACTAACTAAAACATTGACTTTGTAATTTTTGAACTGTAGTAAGAAACAACTGGACTTCTTAACTTATATGAAGACATTTGGCCTCTCATCCAGAAATCCAGGTATTTAAAATCAGAGTAAGTGGTCCTATATGAAGCAAAGTCACATGATCCCATCCCTGAAACTTTAGTGGCATGTGTCACACCTCTGAAACTGCATATTTTGTCCTTGGGGTGGACCAGTGTCTGTCTGGCCCATTTTGAAATTGACCTGGATAGGGTTAGGGTTAGGGTTAGTGAATACTTCTGAATTTTTCGGATAGACCTACCGCATGCGGGATGGCAATGTTCATCTTATTTTCCTTTTTGGCCTCAGGTGTTTCTTTATGGTGTTTTTTTTTTTTTTGATGATGATATGACAAAGGTCCACTTTGGGTAACTGTAGGTTTGGAGCGCTGTGCTAATGTGTTAGTTTCTTCTGTCATGTTCTTTCTGACACACCTCAGCACAGCGCTCCAGCTGCCGTTACCCAAAGTGGCGAAAGAGGCAAAATGTCTTCAAACAAGCTAACAAGTTCAGTTGTTTTTTTTCTACAACTTTACAACTCCACAAGCATAAGATAACCTGGATGATTGAGAGCCTTCACTGACATACAGTCAGAGGTGTTCAGAGCAGCCTCTAGTGGTCATTACAGAAACTGCAGTGTAGTTTCTGTGTTTTTAGTGATTTATTATTCAACCATCAGCTCATGTTAGTAATTTAGTTTTCATTGGTTAGTAATAGTCAAAGAATTCCCCCCAACCCCCCAAAAAATGGAGCATGTAGACGCAACATGAGTCTGCATCACTGCTGCACTACTTAACTGGTTTTAAACTGCTCCATCTGGAAAGAATGCCTGTTTTTAATATCACTAATTTCATTATGAGTGAAATTAAAACAGTCTTTCAATATTTTAAAATAAAAATTCTGTAGGAATGTTTAACATAATATATATGTATAATGAAGTATCAAAAGTCAGTACCTATACATTTATGAGAAACTAGTGAACTAGTACATTTTTCTGATAAATGTTGTACAGCAAAATTAAAATATTTTCCTCTGACTGTAGTGAAGTGTACAGTTGTATACAACGGAAATACTGAAGTAAATTACCTTAAAGCTGTAGTAAATTAAGTTGATTGACACAGAAGCAGCATTCATTCATGAAATTACTGCAACAGACCTGATCATTACTACTTATACTTACTTATTTTTTTTAGAAATTGTGTATCAGGCTTTACAAACTAGCATCAATAGTCACAATAAAAGCCCTGAAACATCAAGAGAAAGACATGATTAATTCACACTCACCGTGGAAGCTGAAGAGCAGCAGCACAGTTCAACCTCGGTTCCCTGTTTCACTTTGCTCAGATTTTATCTGGTGTTGTTGCAGTGAGCCATCCAGCTGCCAGTTCCAGCTCTGCTGCAGAGTGAAGGAGGAGGAGGAGGAGCCCAGATTGGAACTTGAACCCTGGTGTTGAATGCAGACGCTTGAGGAGGCGGGTGAGATTTCAGGAAGGGTTTTCAGGCACACATGTATAATCCTACAACATGAATAACAAAGAATGAGTAAATCTGTGTCAAAAAGATTGCATATTCTTGAGGCACTAATGAAAGGTTCCATACTGTTCACTTTCCCCGTTTTGTTTTAACTTTTGATGACTCTAATATGATTTATTTGTGGTTTTAAGAACCAAAAGTCAGCTCATTATAGTTTTACATTTCCTCTCAAGCTTCTATCTGTAACTCTAGGATGAACAGTTTTTTTGTATCTGTCTCATTAATATTAATTAGTCTCCTTTGATTGGCTGATTTGAATGGCTGTGAATGCATAGCATTTAAAATGTATTTATTATGGAAAGCATGTAAAACTATTTCATTGTGAGATTTAATATCATTCAGTATCATTGTTGAATACTATTATTTTTGTTTGAAGAAACTCTTATTTCACTGTAAATATATACTATAACTATATAAAATATACTGTATATACCCTACATACAGACTTGTTTGATATGTGCAAAATTAATGTAATATGCAATTTATAGTGCAAACAAGGTAATGTATGATAATTTGCATTAAGAGGCCATATAACAAAAATAGAATGACATTGGGACACTGTAAATCAGACTGTCCCAGTTTGTTATCATAAATATTTAAGCCAAGATAAATTAAAGTTTAAACAGCACTGAATGTTTTCTTCTTAGTTGAGAAATATTATTTGTCTTTAAAGAAGATAGGTTGAAGTAAAACAACAGTTCATTGTTCATCAAAAAGAGAAAAAAAGGCAGTAAGGTCAAGGAATCCAATAGGTTGATAATGTTGCTTCATTGAAATTGTGCAGTGTCACCATGTGACCAGCAGATGGAGCCACAGTCAAACAAACATGCTACTGGAGCTGAGAAAACCAAACAGTTCATATCACATCATTCATTCATCAAATATGTGAACAGCTCCTCCTCTCTACCTGGAGCAGAGGTCAGGAGTAAGGACTAGGTCTGTGTTCTTCTTTCTGTCTAAATTAAATGTCACAGCGAAATGAATTCACATGCAATGAAGGATGGCTATACCCCGGCTCGTGGGGCATAGAAACTGAACGCTACTATTCCATGTTTAGTTATGACTCTGGGAACAGATCACAGATACTGAGGCCCTAGACCAGAGGTGGACAATCATGGTCCCGGAGGGCTGATGTGGGTGCAGATTTTTGTTCCAACCAAGAGATAACACACCTAATTCTATTAACCAACCTCTAGAGCCCTCGCTAAGGCTTTCATTAGTAGCATCAGTTGTGAAACTTCTGGGTTGGAACAAAATTCTACAGCCACACAGGCACCCAGGCCCATGATTGCCCACCCCTGCCCTTTAATGCGACTGTTAAAATTCAAGTCTGAGTCCATAACTACACCCAGATATCAACTTGGTTTGTGGGCTTTAACATCACTAAATGAAGCTGAGCATTGGCTTTTATTTGTTCCTCTGGCTCCAAAAACAATTAGTTGTATCTTGTTAAATCAAAGAAAGTTATGGAACTTCCAGTCATTGATTTAAAATATAAAATGTCCTCCAGGTTTCTATGGTTAATTTTGTCATGCCATCACAGTTGATTTTGAATTCACATTGGGACATGTTTCCTGTATCTGGAGTGGAGACTGATCGCCTAATTTTTAGAATTTTGTCAGTGAAGTTTGCATATGAGTGAGGTATTAAACAATATGGAAACTCCATCCCCTCTCTTTCCCACAAAAGTTTCAGTCATAAAACTGAAGTTTGGAGAGGTTGACTCAAAAAGGAAGGATGCACTATTATCTTGATCTTATCATATTTCAGTTGAAAACATACAAATCAATGTTGTGTTGAATAATAAAATTAATAAGAACGTTTTTCCTGCTAATGGTGTAACATTTAATAAGGCCAAGTTCAGTGTTTCACAGTTTTCCTCAGCTGGCTGTGGAAGACAAGGAAACACTGATATGTTTCAAAGTTGACATACTATATTTAATACATTTTCAGATTTAATTGAACTCTTTGTATTTCTCATCAAATTAATCAATCTTTTGGTATTTGTCAACACAGGGATTGTGAAAGTTTCCTGTACTACACAGGGCCCTGACTTTATCTGAAGGAGATATTAGTACTGATATCAATATTGATCTGACTCATATAAGTCAAGATTCACAGATGACATATTCCAGAGTAGGTGGGGGGGCTCTGTAACTTTTTTTTGATGGTTCATTGCTGTGTGGTGAAATAGAAGGTGCTGGATGATAATGGGTAGTAAGGAAATAAAATATGTTTTTTTGACATGGTTTAAGTTGGATTTCAAGATCGACAAGCTATTCATCACCTCCTCCTGGGATTTAAATAGCTTTTTTTCCTGGGGGAATCCGTCAGACCCCTCTTTTCGTTACGTCTCCCCCACACCTCCAAACCAAAGTTACAATCTTGGCCCAAAAACCACTACAGTGGTGCCCAGCCTCATAGAACATAACTGAACTAAAAGTGATACACCACAAGAATAAATGAATAATAAATAGGCTAATATTTTAATTTGTGTGACCTCTCAACATTTTGAATGTGGCCCCGTGAAAAACTGTGTATTTCACACACTGCTGAAGAAGTACACGTGAAATTTGAACTTGTGAACTCTGTAAACTTATGTGACATCTTCATGTTTTTGTCTGTTGTTAGAGATTCTTTCAGCTGATGCATGTTGGGAGCTCAGGGAACAATCCTGTCCTCTAATGGTCCACAGTTTCATCAATGTGTGTGTCTCTGTTACCACGGCAGCCACTAATGAGTGCTTGTGAAACAAATGTCATCAATAATGAGGTCCAAGGTGATCTGCTTCATAACAAAACATGTATCAACAGTTTCCGATGGTAATTAATCCTCTGGGTGCAAAGAGCAAGATGTTTATCAGTGGTTACAGGAGGCAGTAATGAAATCTCCGGGGATCTGTAGGGACTCAGTCACTGTCACTGACTGATGATTCAACTTCTGCTTTACCACATACTCTAACAAAGTGACCTCCACCTCATCCAAGAGGAAAGCTGGAAAGTTTAGTGCCACACCAAAAACATTAAGAAAAAAATATATAAAAAGGTTTATATCGAATAATAATAACCTGCCGTCAGCCTGCCTTCAGTCAAAGGATGTGCACACTGCAGTGGTGTCAAAAGTACACACATTTGTTACTTAAGTAAAAGTATAGATACTGCAGTTTAAAAACACTGGTAAAAGTTGAAGTATCAACTTGACATCTTTACTCAAGTAAAAGTGAAAAAGTATGTGCTCAAAACCCTACTTAAAGTATAAAAGTATAAAGTAACATTTAAACAAATACATAAAATAAATTAGTTGGTGCCAATATATAGATTGGAAGCTTAATTTGAAATTCAGTTCAGTTCAATTTTATTTATAGCCCAACATCACAACACAGTTGCCTCACTGGGCTTCACAAAATTCAAAAATTTTGAAAAAAATTGAAACTGATTATACACGTGGCCCAAGACACAGCATCATCATAAACCCATTACTATCAAAGACAAAGCAACTCGAGGAGCATGTTCTTTCTTAAACTTTATTGGAATTCAACATCCAAACCGAGGTAGCATCAAGAGGTAGGTATTCAGGCCTGCAAAACTGCCAGAAACAGAGAGACACTAGCAGTACATGGCGGTGATGATGGTAACATTTCCATAGGGGGTCTATTTGGAAAGGCAACAGGCGTTGGATATTTATACCTTTTGGTTCTTGAAAGAAAAAGAAATGCTGATTTTTTGTTTCCTTCTCTGGCTCAATAGATAAATCATCACTTACTCTTTGAATTAATCATTCAGCCATTTGAATCAGGTTCACGCGGCAGGCACAGGCAAAAGAACCTGCTCCTCTAGGACCACACATGGGTCGAGATGATGCGTTATGGGACGTCGGAACTCGGAGCTACAAACAACATAACATCAGAACTGAGCACTTCCAGCTTAAAAACTGGGATATCATTGAATATAGAATAAAAGAGAAATGATATTGATGGACTGAAAGGAAAATCTCAACGTTTGTACTTGTATAGATGCTAGATTTCAGTGATTCTCTGACTTCAAACTTCCGATTTACGAGTACAACTGAACGCACCTCGTTGCAGAAACACCGAGACGATCACTTTCTCCTTTATTTAACATGTTTGTCGACTTACGTAGGAACATTGTGGGAGAGGGGGACAGATCGGTGTCACTGTAAATGTGTCCCCTGTGCTATCTGTGCCCATGGACACATAAAAAAAGTTTTTCTTTTATGTTTGTATAATATTTATTTTTGAAGGTTCTGGTTCTTCCGGCCGGCATACATACAGTTTTCACCCGTTTTATAAAAGTTAACGGTTCACCAAGTTAAAGCAAGAGTAACGAGACCGTTGGTTTTAAACATGTCAGCAATAGAAAGTACAGATACTTAAGTGAAAATGTAATAAGTAGAAGTCAGAAGCAGGCAGAAAAATAGTAATGGAGTAAAGTATAGATACCTAAAAAGTGTACGTAAATACAGTAACGAAGTATTTGTACTTCGTTACTTGACACCTGTGGCACACTGTGCTGACAGCTCCCAGCAAATTAAATTTAAAGCAAAGCCTATATAAAGTATAATTTCTCTGAGATTTTACTAAAATATGTTTATATTTTATTTCTTTGAATGCTTCTTTTTTATTTTTCATGAGAAATTCTTAATAGTGGAGTGACTTGAACACAATGTTTTTATTAGGTCTCACTAACTTTACCCAAAGTACTTTTATTGTCTAAACCTGAACACACACAGGATTCAGAGTGTGAAGCTTGGTCTCTTTACTCTCAATGATACAAAATTTGATTATGTTTGTAATGAAATTAATTGGAAATCTCTATGGTAGTGTATACATGTTGAATGTTCTAGCAGACAGGATTAGAGCTTTGCCTGTGTGAGAAATACCTCAACTAAATCATGGTTTAGAGAAAGCTGAGATTATACCTGACTGTGAGAGGAAAGAAAAAAGGCCCAGTGTCAGGCTGGAGTCTCTCTAGAGAGAGAGAGCGGGTCCCTGAACGCCTCATGGTAGCTTTTAATTCAATTTACCTGTTGGTCATTGAGAGGACACCTGGGAGCTCTGCAGGATGCTTATTTTGGGCCAATGATAAACAGATGGACAAAAGCCAGAACACACAAGGAAATATGGATTCGTGAACACAAGTCTGCAGTTATGGCGCATGAAATTATTCTGAAAACTCTGCCACTTGACCTCTGTACCCATCTTCAAACCTACACTCAAAACTCATCTGTTCAGAATTGTTTACTCTCTCAGAGTGCTTCACATGGTCTCCCCATCCTATTGTTTTTTAGATCTTGTTTTTATATATTTTTTTTACAGTGACCTTGGATGTCCTGAAAGGCGTTTTAAATAAAATGTATTATTATTTCTATTTGGTGAAGCAGTAATCCAATATTGACTATTGCATTAGCAATTAAAGGTCATTTTAACAGCTCCATTGTAATTACACCATCATAATTATGTGTGTTATAAAACTAGAATTTAAGTTTTTACATTTAATTTAAAAACTACAGTCACTGGCAGCCTTCATCAGATAATCTTGATACTCTCTGTTGATAGTCTCCATGGAGACAGATTTGGTGACTTCACAACACACGTCATGACTAAATCTCTTCATAAGAATCGATACAGGGGTTGCAATGGTATTATTTGCACTGCAAATAAAGAAGATAGAGAAAAGGTAGAGAAACAAAAGGTAATATTCATATGTTTGATTATTGAATCAATGAATTGTTTTCAAAGGTTCCTAAGTTTAAGTCTTCAGTGTTGTGTGTATATTGCTTTTAAAATACTGTTATCTGAACTAATTTCTATCTCTCTCTATTGTGATTACATTTGCAGAAATCTCCAGAACAGAGCATATAAGTGATCACTGTTACCCAGAATGGAAATAATTTCATTTTACCTCTAACAAATTATCATCATCCCATTTAGTTTTCTTTGGTTCACATTGATGGAAAACTACACATTCAACAGTTTCACCCTCCAGCTGGAGGGGTTAAAGGTCACACCAGTTTCCATGTATCCTGTCTTTTTCTTTTTCTTTTTTTCCTACATAATTATTATAGCAGTTAATGTTGGCATTGTTGTCCTGGTTTTCATTGACAAAAGCCTCCACCAGCCCATGTATCTCCTGTTTTGCAACCTGCCAGTCAATGACATTGTTGGGAACTCGATCATGGTGCCTCGTTTGCTCTCAGATATATTGCTGCCTCCTTCTGATCGCCTCATCAGCTACTATGAGTGTGTGGTCCAAGCCTTCACCACACACATGTTCGGCACCACTTCACACACTGTGCTCATGATTATGGCCTTTGACAGATATGTTGCCATCTGTAATCCCTTACGTTATGCTGCCATAATGACCAACAAGATGGTGATCAAGCTGACAGTTTCTGCATGGGGAGTGGCCTTTGTTTTGGTCGGGATTCTGCTTGGTTTGACTCTACGGCTGAACAGATGCAGGACTCTCATCACAAACCCGTTCTGTGATAATGCTTCATTATTTAAACTGTCCTGTGAGAGTGTGTTCATTAATAATGTCTATGGCCTCACTTTCACAGTTGTTCTGTTCACAGCTTCTATAGGCAGCATGGTTCTCACTTATACTAAGATTGCAGTAGTGTGTCTAACCAGTAAGAACAAGAGTTTAAACAGTAAAGCCTTGAAAACCTGCAGCACTCATCTCTCTGTTTATCTAATTATGTTTTTATGTGGAATGTTAATCATCGTCCTGCATCGCTTTCCCCAGTACACAGACTACAGGAAACTCTCTGCCATTTTATTTCACATCATCCCCGGCAGCTTGAACCCTATTATTTATGGGATGCAGTCAAAAGAGATACAAAAATTTATGTCAAAATGGTTTCATCCCGGAAAGGTTGTATCATCATCATAATGTGAATCCAAATTTGTTTTGTAAATTGTAATCTAACACAACATGTTTGGCTGCAAAGGTTCTATACAAAAGGGTTAATTATTATCTAAATCATCAAGTGGGTGTGGATGGGTGATGATATACTGTTATGTTGTTAAAAATGTATTCCAGAGAAAACTCATTTTGGCTTCTTCCATCCATGATCATTACAATGAGGGTGACTGACTAGCCAGTTAAGGATTTTGCCTTCTTGCCCAGCCCTTTTTTTGTAACAACAGTGTGCTGCAGTGAGTGCAATACTGCTCCTGCTGTTCCAATTCTCACAATCCAGTTTTCCCTCTCACTCAAAAACAAGACCCAGAGATACTTGAACTCCTTCACCTGGGGTAAGGACTCATTTCCTACGACAGATGAGTACTGTGGCCTAAGAGTTGAAGTACTGTTTATCACATGTCACACTTGGCTGTGAACTGTGACCGATTGTGCTATCTGCAAAAAACAGAAAACCCTTCCAGCTAACATGGTGTCTATTTCTGTATAATAGCAATGATAACAAAATTCTAATAAAATATTTTAGTGTTAAATTCAAAACAGGATGACATGTTGTGTGTGAGTTATTTTTTGAAAAGTTCTTTTGTCCACCACAATCAAATGGTTTGGAATTTTATCATGGTATACACAAACATATGGTCCTATCTGCAAAAATCATAAAACCTTTCCAACTAACAGGGCAGGCCACCTGTACATTAGCAATAAGTGTAATGATATTAAAATGTTTTATTTCAAAATCAAAAACAAAAGGTTTACATACTGTGTGAGCACAGGATGTCAAACGAAAAAAAATCTGAATCAAATAATAAAGCCTGTATGTGTGATGGCTCAAGTATATTACATGAAATAGGCAAACACCTAATATCCTGCAGCCAGAAACAGTTAAAAGTGTAAAAGTGTTTTCCAACATGGAAAGAACCAATATGAGGATATATGAGCATGACAAACAGGACTCTCAAGACTCGAAGACACTCAGGACTCGAATGGAGAGTACAGAATGAGGCAGATGACTTTATTTTCGAAAGACTGGGCAATGCCGGGGAAACTAAACTCAAACTAAACTACAACTATGAAAAGGCAAAGGCCAAAAAATAATACAAATAAATAAATAAATAATCATTCTCACAAGGAATTAGAAAAAAATAACTAAATAAAAATAGACTACGAGATTTAATTAGGACTAGACTATGACAAGAGGGCTGGTGATCAGGATAAAGGACTTCACACACTGGCACAGGACAAAGGGAGACACAGACTACAATTACACATCGAGGGAAATGGGGAACAAGTGGACACAATCAGGTATTAGGGAACACAAGCAGATTGGTGATACAAAAAGGAAGGGCAGGTGACCTGAAACAAAAGGAGAGTTAATTTCCAAAATAAAACATGGAGACAGGACAAAAAAAAAAAAAACTCAACTTGACATACCGGTGTGACATTACCCCCCTTTCCAAGGCTGAATACAACACGGCTCTGGAATGTCTGTGTGATCTTTATAATAGTCACCAATGAAACCAGAATCCATGATGAAGCTGGCCAGTGCCGTTCCTCCGGGCGTACCCCTCCCAGTTCACGAGGAACTGCTGGCCCTAACCTCGATTGCGCACAGCCAACAGCTTCTTAACGGCATAAACAGGGCCCCTTTCGACCATTCGTGGAGAAGGGGGTGGTGTGGTCGCTGGCAACATGGCACTTTCCTTAACTGGCTATCCTTGCTGACATGGAAGGTAGGATGTACCTCTTAGTGACCAGGACAGACGAAGGGGCACAGTTGCTGGGTTGATGACCCTTGAGATGGGGTGCGTGGAGCCAGCTTACAAGACTCTACTTGCAACAGCAGATCCTTGGCAGAGAGCCAAAATCACTGGCCGGACCGACAGGCAAAGAAGCTGGCCCTGCGGTCTGCTGGCAGTTGGCGTGCAGCTGCCCAGATGCAGTGGACTAGGGCCTGGGACACCTCAGTTTCGAACTCGAAAAATAAACCCCCGGAAAAGACCAGAGGTTGGTATCCATATACACAATTGAAGGGCAGCATATCGGTGGCAGAGGTGGGAAGGGAATTGTGGGCGTACTCAACTCATGTCAGGTGTTGGCTCCATTACGCAGGAATCTGTGCTACCAGACACAGAATCTTGTTCATTGAGGCATTCTGTCTGGCTGTAGCTTCAGGATGGTAACCCGATGTGAGGCTAGCCATGGTTTCGATGAGCTTTCAAAACTCCTTCCAAACTGTGAGACAAACTGGGGCCACCGATCTGACACGATATCCTGAGGAAAACAGTGGATCCTAAACACATTGTTCTTCATAATCTCTGACGTCTCCTTAGCTGACAGCAACTTGGACAAGGCTATAAAGTGCCATTTTGGAGAATCTGTCCACCACAGTTAAAACTGTAGTGTTACCTTTGGAGATCGGGAGCCCTGTGACAAAGTCCATGGAGATCTCCGCCCACAGCTGGGATAGAATGGAAAGAGGCTGCAGCAAGCCTGCATGAGCTCTAGAAGAGGTCTTGCTCCTGGCATAGACTGGACACGCCTCAATGTACTCTGGAACCTCTGGTTCCATGAATGACCACCAGAACCGCTCTGCGATGGCAAACATTGTCCAACGTACGACGGGTATAGCAGGTGAGCAGAGATGAGTGGGCCCAGTGAATCACCTTGTGGGCACAGATTAGCAGGGACAAACAGACGATTATCGGGGCATCTACTTGGTGGAGAAGTCTCACCCATTGCCTGCAGGAAACCTCTCCAACCATACAGTTAAGTGGAAGAATGGGCTCAGGTTCCTTGGCCATGGGCTCAGAGCTGAAAAGATAGGACAGGGCATTGGGCTTAATGTTTTTGCCCCCCGGTCTTTAAGATAGAAAAAAATGAAAACAGTTAAAAAACATTGAGCAGCAGGCTTGACGGGGATTCAACAGTTTAACTTTTCTTATATACTGCAGGTTCTTGTGGTCTGTTCAAACGAGGAACCGATATTCTGCCCCCTTCGGCCAGTGCCACCACTGTTCCAGTGCCCCCTTCACGGCCAGCAGCTCTCGATTTCCCATGTCATAGTTTCACTCTGCTGGCATCAGGCATCATGACAGGAAGGCACTTGTTGCCAACCTCCACTCGCTGGGACAGAACGTCCCCAAACCCCTCACTGGAAGTGTTGACCTCTACCACAAAGGACAGGGGTCAGGAAGCGTGAGGATGAGCACTATGGTGAACCATTGCAAACTCCTGCAAGGCTGCATCTGTGTCAATGGACCAACGGAACGGCACCTGTGGGGATGTGACCGTGTGGAGAGGGGCTGCTATCGTGCTGAAGCCTCCGATAGGCCGCGTGTAAAAGTTGATGAAACCTAGAAATTGTTGCACTTTCTTGCAGCTATCAGGTGTGGGCCACTTGACTACAACTTTAGCAGGGTCCATCTAAACCCTTCCAGGAGCTAAAACAAGATAAAGACCAGGAAGGAGATGGTTTCGTCATGAAATTCATTTTTTCTGCTTTGACAAACAGTTTGTTTTCTAGGAGATGTTGCAGAACAAGTTCAACATGTTTTTGGTCAGTCTCTAAGTCGGGAGAGAAAAATCAATATATGATCAATATAGACATCAATATAGCTCTAGAAAGTCTCTCAACACATCAGTTATTGACTGAAACACCGCCAGGGCGTTTGTGAGGACAAACGGCATGAATAATATTCATAATGGCCGGTTGGTGTATTAAATCCAGTTTTCCATTCATCTCCTTCCCAAATGCGGACAAGGTAATAAGCATTACTTAGATCTAATTTGGTAAAGATCTGTGCCTGTTGAAGTTGGTTGAATACTGATGGCATGAGGAGAAGGGGATATCTATCCTTAATGGTGATGGCGTTGAGGGGGCTATAGTCATTCCGCGGGCAGAGGGTCCTGTCTTTTTTCCCTACAAAAAAAAAGCACCAGCCGGGGATGAGATGAGGATGGCCTAATTAGACCTCCTTTCAGTGAAGCTTCGATGTGGTCTTTCATGGCCTGTCTCTCAGGCCCAGAAACTGAATAAAGCCAGCCTTTGGGGATGGTGGCACCCGGCAGGAGCTCTACGGCACAGTCATAGGAGCAATGGGGTGGAAGAGCTGTGACCTTACTTTTGCTAAAAAGTTCTGTGAGGTGGTGACAGTAGCCTGGCACTGCAGTCAGATCTATGGTCTCTGGGTCTGTGGCAGAGTGAGCAGAAACATTATTGCTCGATCCTCAAGCAGTGGCTCCCGGCTCCTTACAACCCTCCCCCCACTGAATAATGTCAACTAACTAACTACATTGGCCCCAAACTAAACTACAACTATGAAAAGGCAAATGTCAAAAAAAAAAAAAAAATCAATCTTTCGAGGAACTAGAAGAAAACAAAAAACTAGACTACGTACCAAAAGGCAAAGGCCAACAAAAAAATCACTCTCATTAGGAACTATAAGAAAACAACAACAAAAAAACTAGACTATGAGACTTAATTCGGAATAGATTATGATGAGAGGGCTGGTGATCAGGACAACAGACTTGTATGATGTGGTCAACTCTACCTCTACTCAACTCTATCAAAAGTAGCTGTCAGATCAATGAGTAAGAGACAGGAAACATTTTATTATCATCACTCACAGATCATTGACTACTTTTAGAAGTGGGTTTTAGGGCAATGTCCCTTTTTAAAACCAGGCTAATACTGATCATGGGTGTGTTTTTAATGCAACAATACATTGAATACATCATCAACCAGACTATCTTAAGACTTCTTAAAAAAACAGTAAGGATTACATCTGTTGATTTTTTTACTGAGTTTTTTTCATTCAACTGGACAAATTACTAAAATGATTCATGATGTCAGCTCGGATATTAATCTTGACCTACAACTGCTCATGAGACTAAGGAGGATTTATATGGTCATTTGTGAAGAATATAACTCTGGGGTTGTTCCTATTTCCCTTTTATATGCCAGAGAAATAAACCTGTTTTGCACAGCAAAGGGTTTACTTAAAAAAGCAAAAATAGACTAATAATGCCTACAGGGCTGGGCATGGAATTGACTATGGTGCTGGTGGGAAACTAGCAATTAAAGGTCATTTTAATGGCTCCGTTGTAATTACACAATCTTAATTATGTGTGTTTTAAAACTAGAATTTAAGTTTTTACCTTTGATTTAAAAACTACAGTCACTGGCAGCCTTCATCAGATAATCTTGATACTCTCTGTTGATAGTCTCCATGGAGACAGATTTGGTGACTTCACAACACACGTCATGACTAAATCTCTTCATAAGAATCGATACAGGGGTTGCAATGGTATTATTTGCACTGCAAATAAAGAAGATAGAGAAAAGGTAGAGAAACAAAAGGTAATATTCATATGTTTGATTATTGAATCAATGAATTGTTTTCAAAGGTTCCTAAGTTTAAGTCTTCAGTGTTGTGTGTATATTGCTTTTAAAATACTGTTATCTGAACTAATTTCTATCTCTCTCTATTGTGATTACATTTGCAGAAATCTCCAGAACAGAGCATATAAGTGATCACTGTTACCCAGAATGGAAATAATTTCATTTTACCTCTAACAAATTATCATCATCCCATTTAGTTTTCTTTGGTTCACAATGATGGAAAACTACACATTCAACAGTTTCACCCTCCAGCTGGAGGGGTTAAAGGTCACACCAGTTTCCATGTATCCTATCTTTTTCTTTTTCTTTTTTTCCTACATAATTATTATAGCAGTTAATGTTGGCATTGTTGTCCTGGTTTTCATTGACAAAAGCCTCCACCAGCCCATGTATCTCCTGTTTTGCAACCTGCCAGTCAATGACATTGTTGGGAACTCGATCATGGTGCCTCGTTTGCTCTCAGATATATTGCTGCCTCCTTCTGATCGCCTCATCAGCTACTATGAGTGTGTGGTCCAAGCCTTCACCACACACATGTTCGGCACCACTTCACACACTGTGCTCATGATTATGGCCTTTGACAGATATGTTGCCATCTGTAATCCCTTACGTTATGCTGCCATAATGACCAACAAGATGGTGATCAAGCTGACAGTTTCTGCATGGGGAGTGGCCTTTGTTTTGGTCGGGATTCTGCTTGGTTTGACTCTACGGCTGAACAGATGCAGGACTCTCATCACAAACCCGTTCTGTGATAATGCTTCATTATTTAAACTGTCCTGTGAGAGTGTGTTCATTAATAATGTCTATGGCCTCACTTTCACAGTTGTTCTGTTCACAGCTTCTATAGGCAGCATGGTTCTCACTTATACTAAGATTGCAGTAGTGTGTCTAACCAGTAAGAACAAGAGTTTAAACAGTAAAGCCTTGAAAACCTGCAGCACTCATCTCTCTGTTTATCTCATTATGATTTTATGTGGAATGTTAATCATCGTCCTGCATCGCTTTCCCCAGTACACAGACTACAGGAAACTCTCTGCCATTTTATTTCACATCATCCCCGGCAGCTTGAACCCTATTATTTATGGGATGCAGTCAAAAGAGATACAAAAATTTATGTCAAAATGGTTTCATCCCGGAAAGGTTGTGTCATAATTATAATGTGAATCCAAATTAGTTTTTTAAATCGTTCTGTTTAAATCTGTTTTGTGAAACATGTTTGGCTGCAAAGGTTCTATACAAAAGGGTTAATTATTATCTAAATCATCAAGTGGGTGTGGATGGGTGATGATATACTGTTATGTTGTTAAAAATGTATTCCAGAGAAAACTCATTTTGGCTTCTTCCATCCATGATCATTACAATGAGGGTGACTGACTAGCCAGTTAAGGATTTTGCCTTCTTGCCCAGCTCTGTTTTTGTAACAACAGTGTGCTGCAGTGAGCGCAATACTGCTCCTGCTGTTCCAATTCTCACAATCCAGTTTTCCCTCTCACTCAAGAACAAGACCCAGAGATACTTGAACTCCTTCACCTGGGGTAAGGACTCATTTCCTACGACAGATGAGTACTGTGGCCTAAGAGTTGAAGTACTGTTTATCACATGTCACACTTGGCTGTGAACTGTGACCGATTGTGCTATCTGCAAAAAACTCTCTAGTACTATCTGCAGAAAACACCTTCACCTCATTTCTTGCAGACAGTGCACTGATTTCCTGCTGAGTACTGTGGCCTAAGAGTTGAAGTACTGTTCATCACATGTCACACTTGGCTGTGAACTGTGGTGCTATCTGCAAAAAACAGAAAACCCTTGCAATGGTTATAACAACAAAAGTCTGATGATAATAAAATATTTATTTGCTAAATCAAAACAGGTTGACATGTGAGTTATTTTTTTTTTAAACATTCTTTTGTCCACCATAATTAAATGGTTTGGAATTTTATAATGGAAAATGGTATAGACAACATATGGTCCTATCACAAAACCCTTCCAACCATAGTTCGAATTACGTGGGAGCCAATGGGAGCTCAGCTCCCATTCCCCAGGCTCCAATGATATTCACATTCATACTCATATTTCACCGTAATAAGGTTAAATATATCATATAAATATAAATAAAACTTGTTTCATTTCCAATCATCATGCAGCCATAACTTCGTAGGCTGCTGAATGTGTAATAAATAGGGGTGTGACGAGATCTCGTGTGACGAGATCTCGCAAGATGTGATTTGACGAGATTGCTCGTCGCGTTAAAATTCTGTGTCGCGAGATTTATCCACCCAGCAGCCAGAATGATGGAAAACACGGGAATTACTATTGACGACGCCCCCGCCACTTTTAAATCGTTTGTTTGGCAGCATTTTGGGTTCCCGGCAGAAATGATAAATGGTAAGACACGGACAATATGCAGAGACTGTATGCAAACAATGCCGTACAGCGCGGCGTACGGCACGGCGCACGCGTGGTGCTCCGCCGAGCCGTTCACTGAACTACTTTCCTCGAAGTGGGTGCGAGCCGTTCACTGATCCGCTTCCCTGTTAGTGGGTGCGAGCTGTTCACTGAACCACTTGCCCGTAGGTCTGAGCCATTTAGTGAACGGCTTCCCGTGAAATAGTTCTGAACGGATCCACTGAATGACTTTAAGGGGAAGCCGTTCAGTGTACGGTTCGTTCTTGTACTGTCGGTGTATGTGTCGTTTTTTTTTTAATTATATAGCTTTTTAAAACTCAGACATTTTACAGTAAAGGTTGGTTAAAAACAATAACAACTCAAAGTCACTTTACATTAAAAGCTAGTTAAAATTAGTTAAAAACAATAATACTGATATTATTAATAATAATAAAAAAATATTGTTATAAGTATTACCCTTATTAAAATAACCAATGAATCAGAAATCATTTTTGTTTATTATATTATATACATATACGCATACATACACGCTCTCTGCACCCCCCCGTGCGCGCTGAACGAAATGAACGGATCTTTTTACTGAACGATCTGAACTGAACTACTTCTTCAAAGTGAACGACAATTCCCATCACTACAACTCAGTTAAATAAAAGTCTGTTGTCCAGGCATTCATATAATTTGTAATTTAGTTTTCTTAAAATCTCGTCTCGTCGAACCCAATCTCGGGTCTCGTCTCGTCTCGTGAGCTGAGCGTCTCATCACACCCCTAGTAATAAACCACAACATGTATGGCTGTACTTCACCACAACACCACTATGTGTGCAAACTGAAATTTGCAGCCTGCGAATGTGAAGTTTAGTCAGATTCGGATACATATGCAACACTGTATGTGTGTGTGTGTGTGTGTGAGAGTGTGTGCGTATGCATGTGTGTGTGTGTATGCCTGCCTGTGTGTGAAAGCTGTGCAGTGCACAAAGTGCGTTTTTTTTAAAATAGACTCCCATAGGGTCAAATTTATAATTCAAACCCTGCTTCCAACTAACAGGACAATGATAATACTAGGTTTTATTGCAAAATAAAAAAAAAAAAAAGTTTACATGCTGTGTGAGCTCAGGAGATCAAATAAACAAAAACCCCAAATAATAAAGCTTTTATGTGGCTCAATTGTATATTACATAAAATACTAAATAAATAAAATAAACTGAAAATGCAATATCCTGCAGCCAGAATCAGTTGAAAGTGTTTTCCAACCTGGAAAGAACCTATGTGAGCTTATGTAAGCATATAGAAAACCTATGCAGTTTATCTGCACATTTATATATTTGTCTATATGCCACATTTGGGCCATATTGAGGTGCATATATGTGCCTGTTGACAGGTGGCACTCTCAAAACAGAGGAATGATGCAGATAATTTTATTCTTTCAACAAAAGGCAAGGTGATTTGAGTGACTTTGAACGTGGCATGGTTGTTGGTGCCAGAAGGGCTGGTCTGAGTATTTCAGAAACTGCTGATCTACTGGGATTTTCACGCACAACCATCTCTAGGGTTTACAGAGAATGGTCCGAAAAAGAAAAAATATCCAGTGAGCGGCAGTTCTGTGGGTGGAAATGCCTTGTTGATGCCAGAGGTCAGAGGAGAATGGCCAGACTGGTTGGAGCTGATAGAAAGGCAACAGTGACTCAAATAACCACCTGTTACAACCAAGGTAGGCAGAAGAGCATCTCTGAACGCACAGTACGTGGAACTTTGAGGCAGATGGGCTACAGCAGCAGAAGACCACGCCGGGTGCCACTCCTTTCAGCTAAGAACAGGAAACTGAGGCTACAATTTGCACAAGCTCATCGAAATTGGACAATAGAAGATTGGAAAAACGTTGCTGGTCTGATGAGTCTCGATTTCTGCTGCGACATTCGGATGGTAGGGTCAGAATTTGGCGTCAACAACATGAAAGCATGGATCCATCCTGCCTTGTATCAACGGTTCAGGCTGGTGGTGGTGGTGTAATGGTGTGGGGAATATTTTCTTGGCACGCTTTGGGCCCCTTGGTACCAATTGAGCATCGTTGCAACGCCACAGCCTACCTGAGTATTGTTGCTGACCATGTCCATCCCTTTATGACCACAATGTACCCAACTTCTGATGGCTACTTTCAGCAGGATAATGCACCATGTCATAAAGCTGGAATCATCTCAGACTGGTTTCTTGAACATAACAATGAGTTCACTGTACTCAAATGGCCTCCACAGTCACCAGATCTCAATCCAATAGAGCATCTTTGGGATGTGGTGGAACGGGAGATTTGCATCATGGATGTGCAGCCGACAAATCTGCACCAACTGTGTGATGCCATCATTTCAATATGGACCAAACTCTCTGAGAAATGCTTCCAACACCTTGTTGAATCTATGCCACAAAGAATTGAGGCCGTTCTGAAGGCAAAAGGGGGTCCAACCCGTTACTAGCATGGTGTAACTAATAAAGTGGCTGGTGAGTGTACATCTTCTGGTCTTCTGTATTGCTTCTTTATATCCACATATAAGCCCTAAATGTACGTATAGATACATATATACGTATGTCTTCTATACAGCTCCTATACCCCAGGGCAGGTTCTGGTCATACCTATTGTAGCTCATATCTCACTTTGTGCAGCTGTCAAATATGATGCCTAGCTCATATTTTTTACTATCAAAGTAATACCTGCAGATTTGTCTGCAGTCACTTACCCTAGGGAAAAAATCATGCAATAACTTATTAAACTTATTCAGTTGTGTATTCTTGAGTTTATTCAAAACATTTATTGGGATGGACCCTATTCAGGCATCATGTAGTTGATGACATCCTCATGCACAGACCCAGCAGTGGCATGAAAAATAAACCATTGGAAGTGGGAAGTGGCAAGCAAGAAGCAGCAAGCAGCTGGGTGTAAGAATGGTGATATCACCCGCTCTGTCCTGTTGGAATGGACAGAGAGTGGGGAAAGAGAGGCCCATAGTATTTTGGCCCTTGATTGTGTCTGGAGTTTTGAGTTTGTTTTATGTAGGTCTTGTTTCTGTGTGCTGATGTATCTTATTGTCCTGTATCATGATGTAACATACTACTTTACATCAAATATCGATGCCAATATCACACATTAACCTGGAAGTGATGCACATATGATGCTGAGTAATTTACGGGTGCCAAGCAACAGTCACCAGGTGATGCTGCAGCTGATGGCAGCGAAGCATCAGATAAAAGTGTGTGCTGTGTCCCTGTTGGTCTTTGGGTGAAGGGCAGAGCTCATGCTGACAAACAGACAAACCCTGAACAGCTGTTTTACTTCACATCACAAATTATGTTCATGAAAATTAAACTATCTTCATTTTATTTAGAAAAAAAGCAGACAGGGTGTTCATAGATTGTATTTTTTGTTGTAGTTTGCAAAATAGTGCTCAATGAATTAACTTGTTCTAACAAAAGCAAATTATAAGACTCTACTATTGTATGCGTTAAATATAACTACGGTCCAAGCTTTTTAAATATGTTGTTCCTAATAATGAAAACGTGCCAAAGATTTAATAACTCTGATATCCTATCTCCAAAAATTCATGTGAAAAATTTCTGTGAAATTGCAACTTGTCAAAGTGTCATCAAGTTATTTAGAATTTAAAAACTGTATTATCATGAAGAGTTGTTTTTCTGTGACTTTAACTCTTTTGCTTTGTGCAGCGGAGTCATCCAAACAGATTTCATTGTTATATGAGAGACATTTGCAATGAGATATGGAAAACCTGACTCTACATGAGAACATCCTCCTCCTGGAAGGGTTAATGGTCACCAGCAAGTCCTCCGTTCCTGCCTTTGTCCTCCTCCTCCTCATCTACATCTTCATCATGATGTCTAACCTTGGCCTGGTGACTTTGATCTTTAGGACCAGGAGCCTCCACCAGCCCATGTACCTGCTGTACTGCAACATGAGTATTAATGATATTTTTGGGGCCTCGATAATTATTCCTCATGTACTCAAAGACCTATCAAACTCAGAACGTTACATTCATTACATCAGCTGTGCCATTCAGGCCTTCTGTGTTCACCTCTATGGAAGCACCTCTCACACAGTGCTTATGATCATGGCTTTCGACCGCTACATGGCCATCTGTAACCCCCTGCGATACACCACCATTATGACCAACAGTATGGTGGTGAAGTTGTCGGTTGCGGCCTGGGCTGCAGCTTTTGTAATGGTCGTGATCCTTTTGGGCCTCACCATCCGCCTGTCACGCTGCAGGCGAGTCTTGCCCAACGTGTTCTGCGACAACGCCTCGTTGTTCAGCCTCTCCTGTGAGAGCGTGCTCATCAACCACGTATACGGCCTCAGCTACACGCTGCTCCTGCTGGGCTCCTCCGTCGGCAGCGTAACCATCACCTACATGAAGATCGCTGCCGTATGTCTGCGCAGCAAGAACAAGGCGCTGAACAGCAGAGCGCTGCAGACGTGTGCCAGCCACCTGACCGTGTACATCCTCCTGCTGGTGTCGGCTTTCATAATTGTCATCCTGCACCGTTTCCCCCAGCTGTCAGCTTATAGGAAAGCTGCGACTATTGTGGGTGAAGTGGTGCTGCCTGCTCTCAATGCTGTGATCTATGGTCTGCAGATTAAAGAGATTAGACAGAGAATGATGGCTGTGTTTCATAGTAAAGGGACTTAATGAATATGAGATGGTGTACTGTTTGGTCCGACAAGTGAATGAAATTTGTATATAATTGTAATTTATTTTTTTGCATATATATATATATATATATATATATATATATATATATATATATATATATATATATATATATATATATATATATATATATATATATATATATGCAAAAAATATATTACATATGTGTGTGTGTTATTTGAATATTTCCCCAAAATGCATTTTTAATTATATTAAACTCTGAACAGCTCATTATAATAATTTCCTTTTCCTTTTAGTATAATATGTAGAGCTGCAATATCAAATCGTCAACTGAAACTCAAACTGAAATCGTCAAGAATATCATTGACCAAAAAGAGATTTCAAAAGAGAGTTAATGGAAATATATTAATTGATTATTTAGGAAATTATTTGGTAGATTATTCTATAATGAAAATGATACATAACTTCTTTTAAAATTTGTTTTAGGACTAATATTTGATTTAAAAAATAATTAATGACACATTTTTCTATGATTAATCACTTTAAGACTGTAATAACAAATATTGTAGTGTAGTGTAAAATCATTGAATTACTGTTGTAATTAATAAGTAATTAATGTGATATCAAAAGATGGCTAGAGGTAATTTAGTTTAATATGATACAGTGTCTTTACTCTAGCTTTAATTTTACTACATTAAATATTTAAAATTATTCTCTTACATGCAACTTATTCTCTGTTCTCAGATAATTTGTTTCTATAAATCTTAAGATCTGACATTTGAAGTAAACAAATTATATTTTATTTGTATAAAATACAGGAATCATAACTCTGCTTTGACAAGTATTAAAGGTTAATGAACATCATGTCATAATATTTGTTTTATTGTTGTGAAGGAAGTAAAGCATGAGAGAAAATCATGCATCACAGTATGAACATTAAACTTGCCATATGTAACTTTTCAGTATTTTCAGGATCTCCTGGCCTGACATGTGACATGTGCTGTAGAGGAAGTGATTTCCAGCATGGCCTCACAGTGATGTCATGATCTAATATCTAATAGAAACCACTATAAAAAAGTAAACAAGGGTGTTTTAAACAAAGATGTTTTACTGTTTTGCTGCATTTCCCTTTTACTGCAGTCAGTCAGTCATTTTCTATACCTGCTTATTCCTCATTAGGGTCGCAGGGGTCTGCTGGAGCCAATCCCAGTGCATTACGGCGAGAGGCAGGGATACACCCCAGATGGTCGCCAGCCAATCGTGGGGCGCACACACCATTCACTCACACACTCACACCTATGGGCAATTTAGAGTGACCAATTAACCTCAGCATGTTTTTGGACTGGGGACTGTGGGAGGAAGCCGGAGTACCTGGTGAAAACCCACGCAGACACGGGGAGAACATGCAAACTCCACACAAAAAGGTCCCAGACCCAGGACCAAGGAGGTCTTGAACCTGCGACCTTCTTGCTGCGAGGCAACAGTGCTAACCCCTGCTCCACCATGTCACCCAGAATGAACAAAATAAAATCAAAATAATAATGATGATTTATGCTGTAAAAATCTACAATAAAGTAACAAAAAGATGAATGAAGTATTGTCAATGAGATGATCATAGCGCTCAGGGCAGCAAGTGGCTATAGGCAGTGTTGGGGGTAACAAGTTACAAAGTAACGGATTACAGTAACGATATTACCATCACGGGTAACGAAGTAAAGTAACGCGTTACACTCCAAATATCAGTAACTACACTACGATGTACACTACGATACACTATGATATTCGTCCATGTATCCATGCGGTAACTTTTAACATTTGCTTAAAAAAACTGGAAAGTAAAGTAACTAGTAGTGAAGTTACTTTTCAAATGCAGGAACTAGTAAAGTAACATAGTTACAAATCTCACAAGTAACTAGTAACTTGTAACTAGTTACTTTTTTTTAGTAACTACCCCAACACTGGCTATAGGAACATTATTGTCATGAGAACCACAGGCTGCTCAGTTACCATGCCTCAGCTTAAGTAACTTATATCATGTGCTTGATGAGCCATGGCTATTTCCAGCTGGTGCCCCAAACTAAGCTCTGGTTATCAATTATTCATGAGTGTTCGTACTGTACTGTGGCCACTGAAGTCATGTCCTGGCTCAGTGCAGACGTCCCTAAAAGATGCCTCAGCTTCACCGACCAGATCCTCCACTTGCACCTACCTTACAAGTACTCTATCCTAATCTCACTTCACCATTCCTGTCCAGGTGTTGGTGGACAGTGGAGCAGATGAGAGCCTCATAGACACTGGTTTAGTGCAGAAATATCAACTTCCCCTGTGGAAACTGGATACACTAAAGGAGGTGTCTATCATAGATGGTCAGACATTAGCAGTGATCACCCATAAGACTGAGCTGCTCAAAGTGCTACTTCTGAGTGAGTGCATCTTGGCACTGGCTGGAGGGCTTCACGCATCCCTTTGTGGTTTGGAAGTACCACAGGAAGTTGGACTATCTCTACTCTTCTCACCAGCTCAACTCCCGCCAGGCTGAGTGGGTGCTAGCAGGTAACGGTGGAGGTCCTGGAGGTGCTACGACACTACTCTGCCCCGAAAGCCTTTCAACATGGATGTCCTCCCAACAATGTGGTTTCTGACTGGGGATCATTCAGTGTGGCCTATCAGCAGCATAAGCCTGCACTATAGCGACTGGGACTGAGAAGTGCCGCTAACCAAAGCTAATTAGCAGCAAGATGCCTCCTTTCTCCGAGGACGACTACTACAAACTTCTTCAGATGATAACAGTACTGGAGATGAAAGTTCAGCGGCTTGAAGTAAACTGGGAGGTAAATGGTCAATATGGGAATGAAACCACTCTTCCGATGACCCAAATCAGTGGAAAGGAGCAGGCTAACAGTCAGCTACTTAGCACCACCAAGAATCAGGAGTTAACCAGCAGTCCTTCCTGGAACTCTCTTGGTGCAAAGCCAAAGCATAAAACGTGTAAAGATAAATCGCTTCCCCGCATGGAAAGCCGGCTAACAGGCAGAATCCTGCACCCAGAGACTCTTGATGAAGCTGAGTGGCCTGCATTGCCGTTGCACAGGAGTGTTTCTTCAACACCAGTACCGAGGAGAAAACAGCCCTGGACTGTGGCTACAACAAAAAGTAAGAGCAAATCGTCCCAAACCACAGGGATTCTACTAGAGAACAGATTTGCTCCACTTTTACAAGACCCTGACTCCCCAAAAGAAAGCTCCTATCCCAGCATAAGAGAAAGGTATGAGTCTAAATCAAAAAAAGTAAAATATAATAAAAGGCTGCAGGAAGAGCTAACTACTGGGCCTCAAACGCTGATAGTGGGCGATGCAGCCGTGAAGGAGATAAAACGCTTTTGCAGCAAGAAAAACACCAAAGTTCTCTGTTTT
The DNA here is from genome assembly GCA_030544235.1 of Lepturacanthus savala. Classification (NCBI taxonomy): domain Eukaryota; kingdom Metazoa; phylum Chordata; class Actinopteri; order Scombriformes; family Trichiuridae; genus Lepturacanthus; species Lepturacanthus savala. The sequence continues at coordinate 27,787,753 of CM060479.1, read as the reverse complement.
ACCAATGACATGGTGTCGGATATCTCAGAGAAAATTCTGGGGATCGCTGCTGAGCATCCAACAGTCAAATCTCTGGTCATACACACAGGAGCCCTTGATGTTGTCAAGCAAAAATCAGAGTTATTGAAACGGGACTTTATTGATTTGCTGAACAAAATTAAATCCCTGAATCCTAGGGTGTTTATCAGTGGGCCGCTACCAACAGTTCGAGGAGGAGATGAGAGATTCAGCAGGCTGATGATGCTCAACCGATGGCTCAAAGATGCGTGTGCCACTCAATCTGTGAATTTTATTGACAATTTCAACATTTTCTGGGAACGCAGACATTTCTTCAAGACAAATGGATTTTGCCTCAACAAATCAGGAGTACAGCTATTAGGCTCCAACATGCTCTATTTTGTGCGTCAGGCACAAGCAGTCCTTGCCAAGGACAAGAGGCAAGATGTTCCAAAACAACGGACAAAACAACTGATAAGACAACCCTCTGGAGAAGAGTTGGTATCGCCAGAGTCAGCTGTTGTAAGACAGCTGACTCAGAAAGAGGCAACATCATCATCTTCACCCCAACAAGAGGAGTATATCCCAGGCCCAACAGGCCAGCAACCCCCCCTGACCCCGCCCAGCCCCTCAGTCTCTCTGGATTCATCATCTCTGGATTCCTCACTCCCAGATTTCACGGACAGGATGAATGAACTTGTCACTATTGGAATCCAACTTACACCACGCCAAACACCCATACCTTCTTCCCTTAACCCCCCTTATCATCCAGCCCCCCCCACTCCACCACGCTGGAAAGAACCATCATCAAAAAGTCACAGAGCCCCCCCACCTCCTCCGAAACATGTCATCTGTGAGTCTGACTGATATGTGCCGGGTCCAGGCTCCAATACTAAGATCAATAATGTTCTCCAGGAAAAGTCAGGGCCCTATGGAGTTCAGGTAGCTTTCTCAATCCCTGTGATGACGGGTAACAGAAGATCGGTTATGAGAAAAAAAAAGGGGGGTTCAATTAAAGCGGACAACTTATTAATGATAGCATATCAACCTCGAAACATTCCAGTGTTTCCTTGTCTTCCACAACCAGCTGAGGAAAACGGTGAAACACTGAGTCTGGCCTTACTAAATGTTAGGTCCTTAGTGGGGAAAACCTTCTTAATTAATGATTTTATTATTCAACACAACCTTGATTTTATGTTTTTAACTGAAACATGGTTGAACCCAGATAACAGTGCAACCATGCTCATTGAGTCAACCCCTCCAAACTTCAGTTTTATCAGTGAAACTCGGGTGGGAAAGAGAGGGGGTGGAGTTGCCATATTGTTTAATGTCTCCCTCAAATGCAAACAGATGTTATATGGACATTTTAATTCATTTGAATATGTTGCCCTTCAGTTAAATTCCTCGCCCCGGGCAGTTTTTCTGAATATTTACAGGCCACCAATATATTGTGCAAACTTTTTTGATGACTTTTCTGAACTGCTGTCTGTAACCTGCATTGACTTTGACTATGTCATTATTGTTGGTGATTTCAACATTCATGTGGATAACGCTCAGGACAGCAGTGCTAAAGAACTGTGTTGTGTCCTTGAAAATTATGGATTAATTCAACATGTAACGGAACCAACACATATCAAAGGTCACACTTTGGATTTAATTATCTCTAAAGGTTTAAACATTTCTAAGGTTGAGGTGACTGATGTTGGTTTGTCTGACCATTCCTGTGTGTTCTTTAAGAGCACTTTCTCCACACATAGAAGTGTTCAAACAGAGGTAATATCAAAACGGTACATCACTGATAACACTAGAGAAATGTTTATCCAGGCTTTCTCTCCGACACCTGCCACCCCCTACACTACAGTGAATGAACTTTTAGAAAACTTCAACAGGAAATGCCAAAGAATTCACTTTAAAATACTCTTACTGGTTTATAAAGCCCTGAATGGTCTAGGGCCTAGGTATATGGCAGATCTGCTGATCCCTTATGAACCATCCAGACCTCTTAGATCATCTGGATCAGGTCTGCTCTCTGTTCCTAGAGTCAGAACTAAACATGGAGAAGCAGCGTTCAGTTTCTATGCCCCACAGATCTGGAACAAACTCCCAGAGACCTGCAGGTCTGCCGCAACTCTCACTGCTTTTAAATCACAGCTGAAGACTTTTCTGTTCAATGCTGCCTACTGCTAATATCATTCTTAATTACTCTGCACTGCACTGTAACTTGTTCTTTGTTTTAATTTCAAAGTTATAAATTTTAATTCTTAATTTTTATTTCTTATTTTTATTTTATATTATATCTATTTTTTTTATTTTAATCAACTGTTTTAAATTGTTTTAATCAACTGTCTTAAATTGTATCTTGATGCTTTTAAGGTTTTATGTAAAGCACTTTGAATTACCTTGTTGTTGAAATGTGCTATACAAATAAACTTGCCTTGCCTTGCCTTGCCTGGGGCCTGCAATTCTTCTCTGCCAGTCCCTAGGCTCTACCTGGAGCCTGACATCTGGTTACCACCCACAGTCCAATGGCCAAGCAGAATGGGCTACAGAAGATATGGAGGCCCCCTTGCCCTGCATGGCTTTCTGTCTTCTGGCCTCCTGATCTACACAGCTGCACTGGATGGAGTATGCACACAACGTCCAGGTCTTTTTCATCACAGGGTTGTTGCCCTTTCACAAACCCCCATTTTATTCCTGTCTCCTCAGTTTCCAAGCCAGAAGGTTGCAGTGGTGATCCCCTTGGTCCAAGCCCATTTCCACCGAGCCCGCCATATCTGGCAGGATGTTCGTTCCAGCCTGGAGGAACAAAAGAAACTGCCACAGCCCTTAAGGTTCATCCAGTGTTCTATGTATCACTGCTGAAAATGCTAACATCACAAACTCTGTCCTGAACATCCACAGGAGAGGCGGGGGACACCAATACTAGGAGGTGTACGGCCTTAAAGTTGATTGTCAACCCACAATTGCTCTGAGTTTTTTAGAAAAAGACTTCTTAGGGCTGCCCATGCCATTTCCCCAACACCAAAGTACTGCACTCAGTTGCACCTTAAGCGCACCCCAAGAACATTCCTGTAGCTGTAGCTCCTTTCTGTTTTTCCTGGATTCCCAGCAATTTTTGTTTTTCTATGTTCACTCTCCTGATTCCCCATCAAGTTTGTGTTAATAAAACTTCTCTGCATGTTGGGACTGGCATACCGTTGAGCACCCTTAACAGTTTAAAGGTTATGAATCTCATATGGGTCATATTTTCATGACACATTTCCATGTATTTTGGGGGGAAGCATTAAATATTTCAATTCAGTTGTAATTGGTATGTGATTGGTTGGTTGCCTTTAAAACACAACATTCAAAGTTGCCCTGCCACCCCCAACCTCACACAACAACAATTTAATACTTATTGGTGGTTATAAATATTTTTATAAAGGATATTGATCAGTCTGGATTTTAAGTTATCAGAGTAACAAGCTAAAATTGTTCAGTAAGAAATGCATTGCTGCATCTGTGAAACACAGATTGTTAACATGTAGCTGATTTTTCAGTGTTTTTGCCTTTGATCACTGGGTTTGTTTGCTTACATGAGGAGAATACATCTGTAGATAACCTGACCTTTTGTAAAAAAAAAAAAGTCTAAAATTGTGAGTTATAAAAGATAGAACATCATCATGGTCTGTTATTGCTCAGTGAGAGTGCCTTATAGCAGCTAAAATTACATTTTGTGCATTTAACTGCACTTTATGTATACCGTACCTGATGCTTATTGAAACATGCGTGCCTCTGTTAAATTATGAAATTGTCTGCTTAAAGGAAATATAGATAATTATTTTACAGTTTTAATTAGAGATTGAATCAAAGTGGCCACATGTAATTAGTTGTCAAAGTATAATTTGCTGTTTTGAAGAACTGGATTTCAAATTGTCAAGGGGTTTTTAAGTGCTTGGTTCTCCACTTCCTCCATGTAGAGGTTCGCCACAAGGGGGGAGACTGTCCTGTTGTAATCAGTTTCTGACGGCCTCTACTGCTTCTGTTGTGGGGATGCAGGTGAACAAGGATGTGACATCATATGATACCATAGTTTCATCTGGGTCCAGTTTCAGTTGGCTGATTTTGTCGGTGAAATCCTTGGAGTTCTGGATGTGGTGTGGAGTTCTCCAAGGATTTCACCGACAAAATCAGCCAACTGAAACTGGACCCAGATGAAACTATGGTATCATATGATGTCACATCCTTGTTCACCTGCATCCCCACAACAGTAGCAGTAGAGGCCGCCAGAAACCGATTACAACAGGACACATGTCTGCACACAAGAACCAACCTCACCCCAGACAAAATTTGCTCCCTCTTAGAACTTTGCCTCACCACCACCTACTTCAAGTACAATGAGGAATTCTACAGGCAGAAACATGGCTGTGCCATGGGCTCTCCAGTCTCCCCCCTTGTGGCGAACCTCTACATGGAGGAAGTGGAGAACCAAGCACTAACCTCATTTAAAGGAACAACACCAAGCCACTGGTTTAGATATGTGGATGATACATTCACGAAAATCAAAAGCCAGGAAGTAGAGGCCTTCACAAAGCACATCAACTCGGTCAACAACTACATCAAGTTCACCAGGGAGGACTCCAAAGACCGGAAACTACCCTTTCTGGATTGTGAGGTCCTTGCCGAAGAAGATGGAGGTCTCAGCACAGAGGTCTACAGGAAACCCACACACACTGACCAATATCTACTATTTGACTCTCATCACCCACTGGAACACAAACTGGGTGTCATCAGAACCCTACAACACCAGGCAGACAGCATCCCTTCCAAAACAGAAGGGAAAGAGAAGGAACACACACACATCAAACAGGCACTAAGGAATTGTGGTTACCCCAACTGGGCATTCATAAAGATTAATAGAAGACAGGAGAAAGAAAACGAAACACAGAAAGACAAAAAGAAGAACAGAAGGAATCATGTGGTAGTGCTGTACGTATCTGGTCTCTCAGAGAAACTAAGAAGAATCTTCAGCAAGCACAACATCCCAGTTTATTTCAAGCCTGGCAACACCCTCAGACAGAGACTGGTCCACCCCAAGGACAAAACCCCAAGACAAAATCTCAACAATGTGGTTTATGCAGCACAATGCAGTGAAGAGTGCCCGGATCTATATATTGGTGAAACTAAGCAACCACTCCGCAAACGCATGGCACAACACAGGAGGGCCACCACATCAGGACAGGACTCAGCAGTACATCTACATCTGAAGGAAAAGGGACACTCCTTTAAAGACACTGATGTACACATCTTAGATAAGGAGGACAGGTGGTTTGAGAGAGGAGTGAAAGAGGCCATTTATGTCCATTTGGAACAACCTACTTTGAACAGAGGAGGGGGACTGCGTCATAACCTATCTGCTACATACCATCCTGCCTTGAGATCTCATCCCAGGAAGTTTAACTGCTCTTCACCATCAGAGCAGGACTCTCTCTCTGGATCATGTGACCACGACTCTCATTCCAAGTCACACCTTGAATTGGAATGAGAGTCGTTACAACGACTCTCATCCAAATTCACACCTTGAAGGGTGACCTATGTGACCCTTTGTTATGGGATGGGAGGTGTGGTCTATAGCTCCACCCTCTGTGATCCAGAGATATAGCTCCTGGTTTCCATCATCAGGCTAGAACTGAAGAAGCCTTTCGGATGAAAGGTGAAACGTCTTCAAGCTCAAGAAAAAAGTCCAGTTGCCTACTTTTTAAAACCCCTTGACTACAATGACCTGGATGAGTGAGAATCTACACAGACATCCTGGATTTCAAATATGATGAAACAGTCTACAGAGATGGTCCACAGATGGGAAACAAATCAAATCAATATGCCCATCTTTAGTCATGCCTTAACATATGACCATGAATAAGAATATTCTTTTTATTGCTGAAACATTACACTTCATGGGTATTTCAGTTGTATCAAAGTGTAAAATGGATACATGTTCAAGACATTTTCATCAAGAGGTTACAATAATGTGTCTCATAATTATGTCATCAGTTGCTCTGCATATGTCTATTTCTTTTATTTTTTAATTGAACAGACAGCAATCAGCAAACACAAATCTAGACAGTAGTAATGTGTGAAATCTCACAGTCATCAATAAAGAGAACAAAGTGTACATGTGATCTTACATTACTCATCCATGTCTCCTGCAACATGTTACAATGATATTCTCATCATTAGTAGAAATGTGGATTATCAACTACCTACTTTATACAGTTTTACTGGTTAAGGTGACAGTCAAATATTGTTAATATGGCAGTCTTTCATTGTTGCTGTTAGATGATAATAAAGGCAGAAAGAGTAATTGACAATTTTCCTAAGTTGAGGTTAGATATACATATTAAAATGATGGTGTAACTTTCTTCAGATAGCGTAGATTTGATAGACATTTGTGTATTTCTTGTGACTGCAGCCCATAGATGATGGGGTTGAGACTGCCAGGAACAACATGAAAGAGAATACCTGACATCTTCCTGTATTCTGTGTACTGAACAAAGCGATGAAGGGCAATAAGGATCATCCCACTGACAAGCATGATCAGATACAAGCACAGATGAGTGCTGCAGGTCTTCAAGGCTTTACTGTTCAAAGACTTGTTCTTACTGTTCAGACATGCTGCCACAATTTTAGAGTAAGTCATAATTATACTGCCAATAGAGGATGAGAGCAGGACAACAGTGAAAGTGAGTCCATACACATTATTAATGAAAACATTCTCACAGGAGAGTTTAAATAGGGAGGCATTGTCACAGTAAGGATTCATGATCATAGTCCTGCATCTTTTCAGACGTATAGTCAAACCAAGCAGAATCCCAACCAAAACAAAAGCCACTCCCCATGCAGAAACTGTTAGCTTGATCACCATTTTATCAGTCATTATGGTGCTGTATCGCAGTGGATTACATATGGCCACATATCTGTCAAAGGCCATGATCATGAGCACAGTGTGTGCGTTAGTGCCAGACATGTGTGTGGTGAAAGCTTGCATCACACATTCATAGTAGTGAATGAACCGCTCAGAGGGAGGCACCAGGACGTCTGTAAGCAACCGGGGAACCAGAAGAGAGTTTCCCAGGACATCATTGATTGACAGGTTACAGAAGAGCAGATACATAGGCTGGTGGAGGCTTTTCTCTGTCCATATCAAAACCACAATGCCCACATTTGCAATTAATATGAACACATAAGTCAAAAGTAGAACGATGAAGACAGGGTATTTGTTAGTCTTGTTGACCCTTAACCCCTCAATCTGAAGTGTGAGGCTGTTGTATGTATAGTTTTCCATCTGAGCTAGTCAGAAGTAAAACCAGAAGAGAGAAGAGAAAGGAAAAATCATGAACAATATACATGAATCACAATCACAATCACACTGTTATGATACAGAAACTGTTACAAGTCTGTGAGAAATCTATTTATAGAAATACATAGGTGCATTAAGGATTAACCTCTGCAAAATATAAATAATATTAATATTCTTTTTATTTCATTGTACAGAAATTTGGACAAGGAAAAAAAAGTATTCTTGTTAAAATATTTTTTTTTACTTTTTCTATAAACATGCATGAATTCACTACTATAAAACAGGCTGCAACAATGTTTTCCTATTCGATACTGAGGAGTATGAAAAATCCATCCGGTTAGCAATGATTACCTGTCTGCCTTTCTTGTATCAGTCTTGAAGCCTTCTTCTCTCTAAACTTTTTATTCATGCCCTTCAGTTTTATTAACATCACTGTTCTCATGAGGAAAATCTGTTATTGTCGAAAACAATATGAGGTAATGTTCAGGGGCTTAATTGAGAGTGTCAACAAGTTTATCAGGTGGTTGTAAACTAACAAATCATCAAGCATGAATTACATTAATTCTTGTACCACACTTTAAAATACTTTCTTTAAAGACTGTGACCTAGACACCTAAAACTGCTATCAAATTGCTATACTGTATATCATTACAATTTCCGAATTTTTTTTAATAGACATCTCCTTATCATAACCAGGCTGTTTTATCACAAGTTGTCACTGGCAGAGCAGCCTAGAGTCCACCTTATCACACAAAGGAATATTTATTTATATTTATTATATATAGCTATATAAAACCCCAATGATGATGAGTAAAACCTTTAGGTCTATGTTAACCCTGCCCAGGTGTCACTGGGGCCCTACTCTGGAGCCAGGTCTGGGGCAGAGGCTCAACAGCGACTGGTCAACTGGTGCCTAGCCCTGTGCCCACAGGGCCTGGCCCGGGCATAGCCCCAAAGGACGAGATAGGCCCCTCCTCCCATGGGTCCACAACACATGGGAGGAGCTACAGGGTGAGTGTGCAGGGAGATGGGCAGCAGTTGTAGGTGGGGACCCTGGCGGTCCAACCTCCAGCTGCAAAACCTGGATCTGAGGACGTGGAACATCACCTCTCTGGCAGGAAAGGAGCCTGTGCTGTGTGTACTCAAGAGGTACGAGCTAGATATAGTCTGGCTCGCTTTGACACACAGTGTGGGCTCCGGAACAAGATTTTTTCTTTTATCTCTATGACTCTCGAGTTGCCCCCAGGAGAGGCGCAGGGCAGGGTGGGGATGCTTATTTGTCCCCCAGCTCAGTACCTGTACATTGGACTAGAAAAGAGGGCAGCCTCCCTTTGTCTTTGGGTGGGGAGACAGGTCCTGACTGTCACCCAGTGCTTATGCATTAAATGCTAGTTCAAAATATCCACCTTTTATGGAGTGACAGTGAGAGTGAGACCTGGAGCGACATGATTGGGAGGACCCCCATTTTCAACCCGAGTAGTGTTCTCTTGTTGGACCTGACTGCTTGTCATGGATTGTCCATTACAAACACCATGTTTAGACATAAGGGTGTCCACATGTCTTGGACACTCGGGTGAAGAGAGGGGCAGAGCTGTCTACTGATCACCATCTAGCAGTGAGTTGGCTCCGATGGTGGGGGAGGACCTGGCAGACCCAAACATTCTGTGATAGCTTCCTGGGAACTTCTAACTGAATCTCCTGTCAGAAAGAGCTTTAACTTATACCTCCAGGAGAGCTTCACTCATGTCCTGGAGGATAATGAGTCCGGACTGAGATCGGCAAGGTAGTCAAAAAGCTCTTATTCCAGAATAGACTCAATTCATTTTTTTCCTCAAAATCCTACACACAACACCCCGTAATGACGACGTGAAAAAAGGTTTTTGGAGATTTTTGCAAATTTATTAAAAATAAAAAAAACTAAGAAACCACATGTACGTAAGTATTCACAACCTTTGCTCAGTACTTTGTTGATGCACCTTTGACAGCAATTACAGCCTCAAGTCTTTTTGAATATGATGCCACCAGCTTGCCACACCTATCTTTGGGTAGTTTTGCCCATTTCTCTTTGCAGCACCTCTCAAGCTCCATCAAGTTGGATGAGAAGTGTTGGTGCACAGCCATTTTCAGATCTCTCCAGAGATGTTCAATCAGATTCAAGTCTAGTCTCTGGCTGAGCCACTCAAGGACATTCACAGAGTTGTCCTGAAGCCACTCCTTTGATATCTTGGCTGTGTACTTAGGGTCGTTGTCCTGCTGAAAGATGAAGCCCCAGTCTGAGGTCAAGAGCTCTGGAGCAGGTTTTCATCCAGGATGTCTCTGTACATTGCTGCATTCATCTTTCCCTCTATCCTGACTAGTCTCCCAGTTCCTGCTGCTGAAAAACATCCCCACAGCATGATGCTGCCACCACCATGCTTTACTGTAGGGATGGTATTGGCCTGGTGATGAGCGGTGCCTGGTTTCCTCTAAACATGACCCCTGGTATTCATGTCAAAGAGTTCAATCTTTCTCTCATCAGACCAGACAATGTTGTTACTCATGGTCTGAGATTCCTTCAGGTGCCTTTTGGCAAACTCCAGGTGGGCTGCCATGTTCCTTTTACTAAGGAGTGGCTTCCGTCTGGCCACTCTACCATACAGGCCTGATTGGTGGATTGCTGCAGAGATGGTTGTCCTTCTGGAAGGTTCTCCTCTCTCCACAGAGGAACGCTGGAGCTCTGACAGAGTGACCATTGGGTTCTTAGTCACCTCCCTGACTAAGGCCCTTCTCCCCTGATCTCTCAGTTTAGATGGTCGGCCAGCTCTAGGAAGAGTCCTGGTGGTTCTGAACTTCTTCCATTTACAGATGATGGAGGCCACTGTGCTCACTGGGACCTTCAAAACTTTTCTGTACCCTTTCCCAGATTGTGCCTCAAGACAATCCTGTCTCTGAGGTCTACAGACAATTCCTTTGACTTCATGCTTGGTTTGTGTTCTGACATCACTGTCAACTGTGGGACCTCACCTCAAGGATGATCAGTGGAAACAGGATGAACCTGAGCTCAATTTTGAGCTTCATGGCAAAGGCTGTGAATACTTATGTACATGTGATTTCTTAGTTTTTAATTGTAATATATATATATATATATATATATATATATATATATATATATATATATATATATATATATATATATATAAATTAAAGCTAAAGACTATAAAGAATTTGAAACTGTTGACATAACTGTTCTTGACAAAAAACAGGTGATTTGATTAGTTCATGGTTCTACTCTTCTATGGTGGGTGAGACCATACTTTAAATCTAGACTGTACCAGAAATGATCATGGTATGACAACTCTAACTAAATCCATTTTACCCGATGAGATGGCCTATTTTACCTGAAACAAATTGGAAAAAAAGTGGCACAGCGGATATTTCAAGATATCTGCTGTGCCACTGGGCCTAAATAATTATATTTTATCAGAGAATTCCAACGCAGAATGATCAGAAACAGTCATTATTAATCATAAATATACATGGAAAAGGCATATTTGGTATTGTGTTATTGTCCCAAGCGAGTTACCAAAAAGTGTCCCAATTTACCTGATATCACCCTACTTTATATATACTAATTTTGTTTATTATTACTTGTGGTTAATCATATTTTGGTTGAAATTAAATACTGAGATAATTAGTTAAATGTAAAGAACATAATATATTTTTATAAATACATTTCCTTATTCCTAGTGGTCATGTGTGTTTGTGTGGGTTGTAGGTCTTTGTTGTTGAATCCTGCTAATATCATTGTCTTTACCAATCTGAGTGAATACTGAACCTAGAATCTAAGTGAACCATTATTTTTTTAGGTACTGTAGATATCACTATCATATATTCCCTGCCACTAGAGAAGGGTTACAGTAATAAAGTAAATAAAGTAATAAATGAATAATATCTTTTCACATTTATGTAGTTATTTACAAATTTCCAAAATGTTCCACACCACCTGACTAATGCTGTGGGCCTTTAAAATTTGAGCACCTGCCCCTCTATTATTAATTTGAAAAATATGTTTAAATCCAGTCACTCAGTCATATTCTATATCCACTTATTCCTCATTTGTGTCACGGGGGTCTGCTGGAGCCAATCCCACTGCATTACAGGCAAGAGCTATGTTTAAATTATCAAAAAAATTCCTTCAGAAATGACATCATTAAACATTAAAACTCACATTACATATCAGTTTGTGAATATATGAATGTTAAAACATACTGAGATTTTCTTTCCCCAAATTAATAACAAGCACTTTTATTTAACTACTTCAAAATTATTGTCTCAAGAAAATATCCAAATTCACACATGAATAAAAAGATATCCACATTTCCCTCTCTAAATTCTTTTATTCTTTCAATACAGAAGTAATTTGACTCCTCATATTACTCTTCAGAATTACAAACTAGGACAACGGCTTAACTTTTCTAAGCTGTAAAATATTTGACAAACACCTGTGTATTTCCTGTGACTGCAGCCCATAGATGATGGGGTTGAGACTGCCGGGAACAACATGAAATAGAATAGTTGAGATCTTCCTGTATTCTGTGTACTGGAGAAAGCGATGAAGAATGATGGGAATCATCCCACTGGCAAGCATGATCAGATACAAGCACAGATGAGTGCTGCAGGTCTTAAAGGCTTTACTGTTCAAAGACTTGTTCTTACTGCTCAGACACGCTGCTGTGATTTTAGAATAGGTAAGAACTATACTGCCGATAGAAGCTGAGAGCAGGACGACAGTGAAAGTGAGGCCATAGATGTTATTGATGAGCACGCTCTCACAGGAGAGTTTAAATAGGGAGGGATTGTCACAGTAAGGATTCATGATCATAGTCCTGCATCTGTTCAGACGTATAGTCAAACCAAGCAGAATCCCAACCAAAACAAAAGCCACTCCCCACGCAGAAAGTGTCAGCTTGATCACCATTTTATCAGTCATTATGGTGCTGTACCGCAGTGGATTACATATGGCCACATATCTGTCAAAGGCCATGATCATGAGCACCGTGTGCGCGTTAGTTCCATACAGGTGTGTGGTGAAGGCTTGTATCACACATTCATAGTAGTGAATGAACCGCTCAGAGGGAGGCACCAGGACGTCTGTAAGCAACCGAGGAACCAGGAGAGAGTTTCCCAGGACATCGTTGATTGACAGGTTACAGAAGAGCAGATACATGGGCTGGTGGAGGCTTTTCTCTGTCCATATCAAAACCACAATGCCCACATTTGCAAATAAAATGAACACATAGGTTAAAAGTAGAATGACGAAGACAGGGTATTTGTTAGTCTTGTTGACCCTTAACCCCTCAATCTGAAGTGTGAGGCTGTTGTATGTATAGTTTTCCATCTGAGCTAGTCAGAAGTAAAACCAGAAGAGAGAGAAGAGAAAGGAAAAATGATCACTCGTGAATCACAATCACACTGTTATGATACAGAAACTGTTATGAATCTCTTCATGAAAAGATACAGATGCCTTTAGGATTATACTCAAAATTCTCAATTAACATTAAGATGTATTTTCAGCAATGAACAGAAGTCATAATGACAGGAAAACTAAACAACATTATGCTGGAACTTTCATTCACAGGATTTTAGTGAATTTTAGTGATGGACTGCTACAGAAATGTAATCAGGAATAAATGCAGTCAGCCACTGAACTGAAGTCAATGGAACATTAAACAAACTGGTGGATGAATAAACTATTTTTCTGAAACATTAATATTGTCATGAAAAAGAAAAAAGAAAAAGCCACTTGAAATACCCATTTTAATACATTTTATTTCTCATCTCACCAGAGAACCATTAATTCTTTTTGCACGGCAAAGAAAACAATTTATGCCAGGCAGAAATGCATTACACCAAAAATCAGTTGCAAAAATTCTGTACTGAGGAGTATGAAAAGGGCAGAAAATACCTGCTGTCAGCTCACTAAACAAGCAATGATAACTGCCTTTATCTATTCAGTGTTGAGGTTTCTTTGCTCTCAAAAATTATTGTCTACCTCTGTTTTATGAACATCCCTGTCATCAGGGATGACATTGAAGAAAACATGATGTAATGCTTCGGGGGTTAATGAAGTATGGCAACAGGATCATCGGGTAGAAGTAAACTTAGAAAACCACCTTTGCTTAAACTGACAGTGATGAGTTCCAGATAGGAAGCCGTTCATTCTGTTCCTGAGCAGAAACAGCAAAGAAACTAAAAACTCTGTGAAAAAGGGTTGTTTTTTTAACAAAAGGAAAATGATTATGGAGTTCACACCTTTAATTGAAGGTGCAGAGTGTGTAAAGGCTCATGATGAAGCTGAACAGCTGGAGAAGCTGATCAGGCAGGCCAGCTCAGCATGAAGCTGGAGGATGTCTCTGGTATCACCGGTAGAGAGGAGGACACTCAACAAACTGCTGAACATCCTGGACAATACCAGCCACCCTCTGACCACTGTTATCAGCAGCCAGAGAAGCCTGATCAGCAACAGTCTGCTGCTCCCACAAATAAGGACAAACAGACTGAAAAGTTGGAGAGAAAATGAACAGGAACCCGTAAACATGAAACCTGTGAATACTACTACTACAACAATCATAACTATAACATTCTACAATAGTATATCGAACATGCACAGCAGGTATACTATATATATATATATATATATATATATATATATATATATATATATATATATATATATATATATATATATATATATATAGTATACCTGAAAACATTCATGAAGTTTGGTTCTTTTATGACTTTATTATGGGTAAACTGAAAATGTGACAAAATCAGCTGGGTACTTTTGACCACCACTGTATATATATATATATATATATATATATATATATATATATATATATATATATATATATATATATATATATATATATATATATATATATATATATATATGCTTCTATTCAATATCTTATAATTTATAATAACTATCTTATATTTATTATACATACTCTTAATATATTTATTTTTAATATATTTATATTTAGATATTTACAAAAAATTATAATAATAATAAAGATGTATACATAATGTATACAGAATAGGTAATAGTGTGTAATTTATTAATTTAAATAATGTAATTTATTTTTTCAATAATTAGATATGCAATAATTTATGCACCTACCTTGTACCATGTGCACTTTACAATAGCCATGTAGCAATAACAAAGGTGTGTATAGGCATTTAATTAAAAAAAATATATATATTTTCTCTATGTTGGTGTTGTATTTAGAGTGTTTTTGTGTTTTTTTTTGGCATGTCTATAGTTTTATAACAGTGATGTATGTGATGTGATGTGTTGAACCTCCCAAAGGATCAGTATAGTCATATCTAATCTAATCTCTAATCTAAACTCCATCATTCGTTCATCCATTACATGAGCTTTTGGATATTTTACTCAGTACTGTGAGAAGGATAGGACCAGAAAAAAACTCCACGACTCGTTCGGCAGCGTTTTATTATCGCCTTATTGTGGTACGTATCTCTTGCGCGCTGCCTGCTCAATTCTCCCCTGTAATAGCCACCTATTTGCCTGCTCTTATGTTGCGTTTCTATAATTAGGTGTGACTAACTTCTGCTGCAACCACAAACTCACTCCATCAGCCTGGCCTGGTTGTTGCCCACTGCCTGCTGTTTTTAACCTGTATGCCGCTGGTGCGGCGCTCCGCTCCGATCGCTCCCCTTGCCCGGCTCAGCGAGTGTTTTTGTTTTGGTTTCTCTGTTAATCATATCTGCTAACTTGCTAACTTTATATTTGGTTAAAGTTTATTATTTTTCCTTAATTGCTTGTGTTTGTAGTTTGAGTTCAGTGTGGGTTTTTTTTGGTTCTCGTATTGTTTGTTGTGTTCGTTCTGTAATAACTGTTTGATTTCTGTCGCAGTGCTGAGAGCTGCCGGTGGTGGTCCCTGGCGTCCTGGTGGTGGGTTCCCTGTGTGTGTGTGTGTGGTGTGCACCTCTCTTTGGTTTTGTTTTGGTTGTTTTTCTCTTATGATTGGGGTAATTTGCGTTATCCAGAACTCCTCACACCTCCCTTCTTTTGGCTTCACATCCCCCTGCCGGTAAGTCTCAGCACCTACAGTTTTCTCATCCTTGTTTCACTTGTGCGAAAAGCTGTGTTTTTTTTTTTTTTTTAATCGTAATAATAAATAAAGTGTATATATTAACTTAAATTACGTCCTGTCTCTTTTCTTTTAGCAAACGGACCTTCGTGCCCTTTTTTTTTGGCTGTTTGTTTCATACAAATCTTTAATCTTAGGGTGAGATTCCCTAGGTGGCATTGTTGTGCAACTTATCCAATACTAAATTCTCATTTGCCCCCTTTCCCTATTGGTATTCCATTTTTGTTCCTCTCGCCACACATGTTTTATTTTTAACGTAAGAAATAATCTGATGAAATAGTAGATAGTTTACTGTGTTGTAAGATGGCCAATAGGTTGGTGTATATGCAGGTGTGGGCGGGGCGAGGCAGACGGTGAGGAAGAGACGAGCGGAGAGTTTGTATGCAGCGGGGGTGGCTACCGGAGCAGTTGTTTTATACAGTTTGTGCAAATAAACCACACGGAAGAAAGCAGTAATTTTCCCCTGATATCCTGACCACAGTCCGGATAATATCAGGAAAGGTTAACACTGGTGACCACGAAGGGACTGTTATGACACATGCAACACCGGTGAGCATACTGTAATATAGCTCAGGAAACCGGAGGTGTGGGCATAATATGAACCTATCCCGGTGTTTTATTAACGGCGAAGACAAGATGGCTACCCCCGGCCAGGTACTCACGAATGAGAGTAAACATAAATGCTGTAATGTAACCAGCCACTCCAATCCAGCCATGTCCACGTGAATGACAGCGAAAAAATAATGGATGTCAACAAATGGAGGAATGGTACATGTGGGTGCAACTAGTTATATGCCCATCCAATCACTGAAATGATCAGACACTAATCCATTTAAGGCTGATGTGGAGAGAAACATGGCTAATGTGCGGTGCAAAACCCTGTATCCATATGCATAACACTGATGGTTGTGGGCAGGTAGAGATGCCATTCACAGCCACTAGTACAAACCCCTTTGCCACTGCTTATTCAGAGAACTTTATTCATAGCACTCCTATTTCCAGCCATGTCCCTCAGTCAAAGCTTTTGCCCCACTCTGTCCATGTTAATGCAGCTACAGACACTGACCAAACACACTTATCACAAGGTGACAGTCCAGTCATGCAGTTAATGTCACCTTCCCCAAAATGCTAGAGCAAACCACTGGACTGAAAAGACTAAGGTCATCCAATTGAAATTTTGTCTTGTTGGCGGAGCAGGGGCTATCATGCATAAGAATCCCCACTCCACTCAGTGGGACTATCACCGCCTAGTGGAGGAAGTTGAAAATGCATATGGTCCTTCGTCAGAGCATGCAGCTGCCGTCGCTATTGAACTAGGGCATTCACATTCACAAGTCAGGCGAAGCTCTCCATTCATTAAGGGATGACATATATGGCAAGGTGCTGTTCAGGTATTGGCCACATGAAGAGAAGTTGTCCCTCTCGAAAACGAACAGGGCAACTCATCGGTACCCCAATGCCTTCTGCGAGAGCTCTGACCCCCCATCCTCCATTTCAAAACCCACGGTGAAGAAATGAGAATCCATCTGATGGTTTATGAGTTGGACATCTGTGCTGTCCTGGACAGTGGGGCGTGGAGGAGTGTGTTTCCCCTGCGCTGTTAGAATGCCATTCATCCGGATGTTAGGCCTATACTTCAGCCATCCGCTGTGAAAACGCTGCTGGGAGTCGGGCCAGGTGATGTTCCGGTGGCGGGGGAAGTCCAGCTCCTTGTCCAGATTAGCAACCAGCAGGTGATCGTGAACTTCCTGGTGGCCGACATCGCTGGTGAAGAGGCACTCCTAGGCCATCCATTCCTCACTCAAGCCCAGGCGCGCCTAGACTTTGGCACCAACCGCATTATCCTGTTCTGCGAGGAAGTGCCATATGCCAACACAGTGAGCCAGCCAAAGATCCAGGCTGTGAGAGTTTCTCAGATGGTGGTGATGGAGGCCGGGGTGTTGTATGTCATACTATGCAAAGTCCCTGTTAAAAGGTGAGGTGGAAGGTGACTGGAAGGTGAGGTGATGCTCACTCCTACCAGGGGTTTCGTAGGGAGACACAAAGTGCTAGTTGCTCGTGTGCTGCTTGAAGCCCAGCATATCAAGGGTGTACCTCTCTGTATATTTAACCCTGGAAATACTTCTGTCACCATCAAGAAGGGCGCTATCGTGGGTGTCCTTCAGCCCGCGCACACTCTGCTGGCTCTCTAGCGGCATCACAGCCATGGCTGAACTGCCAGAGCACTGTGAAGTCCCCCAGCATCTGCAGTAGCTCTACAACCGGAGTGCTGTTGGGCTGACGGGAGCAACAGCCCTAGCTCGCCCAACTTCTATGCAAGTACAGCACAGTATTCTCAACAGGGCCTAATGACCTCGGCCGCACAAGCCTTGTGCAACATGACATCATGGTCCGACCAGGTGCCGCTGTGAAGCAGCAGCCACGTCACATGACCTGGGAGAAGGAACGGGATGCTGACGAGCAGATAGAACAGGGTTTGGGGGCCGGTGTGGCCCATCGCAGTAACAGCAGCTGGGCCTCACCCCTCGTGATGGTACATAAGAAAGATGGAACTTATCGCCTCTGCATTAATTATCGGGCACTGAATGACTGCACTATTAAGGATGCTTACCCATTTCCCCGTATACAGGACACCTTGGACACCCTCTCCACTGCCAAGTGGTTCAGTACACTGGACCTCGTGTCTGGGTACTGGCAGGGGGAGTTAACACCACAAGCCCATCGAGCTGCCGCTTTCTGTACCAGAAACAGCTTGTTTGAATGGAATGTCATGCCGTTTGGGTTATGCAATGCCCCGGCAACATTACAACTTTTAATGGACCGGGTGTTAGCTGGCATGCTGTGGGAGACGTGTCTTGTCTATTTAGATGACATAATAGTGCTTGGCCGCGACGTGCCCGAGATGTTGCACCGTCTCAGTCAAATCTTTGACAGGCTACTACAAGCGAACTTGAAACTGAAGCCGGCGAAATGTTGCCTCTTCCGCCGACAGGTAGCTTACCTGGGGCATGTTGTCTCAGAGGAAGGGGTGGCTTCAGACCCCGCTAAGATACAGAAGGTACGGAATTGGCCTACGCCCTCTTCAGTTCAAGAGGTTCACCAGTTCATCGGGTTGGCGTCGTACTACCGAAGATTTATCAAGGATTTCGCAACAGTAGCTGGACCCCTCCATGCATAACGCAAGAAATACGCTTGGTTCCAGTGGACTGTGGAATGTCAACAAGCATTCGGCCAACTCAAACACCTGCTGACCACCGCTCCATTCTTGGGCTACCCGTTAGACCAAGGGAACATGATACTGGACACAGATGCAAGTGATGTTGGCATTGGTGCTGTACTTTCCCAAGTGCAGTATGCAGTCCGTATGGACCACAGCAGCCTCTGTGGTTGACAAAGATGAAGAAGCCTGAGGGTCAGCTGGCTAGGTGGCTTGAGAGACTTTTCTGTTCGGATGTCATGGAACAGATGCACGAAGGTCCGGTTGGCGGGCACTTTGGAACAGAGCGCATGGTTTTGCAGTGGTATTCAGACACAATACTACTGGTACTGGATGAGGGAAGATGTTGGCCTCTGGTGTCAAACTTGTACTGGCTGTGCATCCAAAGCAAGGCCTCATAAAACACCCCAGGCTCCAATGGGAACAGTCACAGTTGAAGCCCCGATGAAACGGGTAGCTCTAGACATCATGAGACCACTGAATGAGACTGATTGCCGCCACTGCTATGTGCTTGTGATCCAGGACTATTTTACAAAATGGGTGGAGGCTTTCCCTCTGCCCAATGAAAAGGCCGAAACAGTGGTCGAAGTACTTGCCTCTGAGTGGGTGTGCCGTTTTGGTGCCCCACATACCATACACAGCGACCAAGGTAGGAATTTCGAGTTGGAAGTGTTCCAGAAGATGTGCGCTCTGTTTGGTGTCGAGAAGACCCGAACTATCCCGTTCCGACCACCCAGTACCCAGTATTGTGTTGGAGATGCTGTATGGTACCTCATCAAGGGCACACAGCAAGTCAAGAGCAAAGTGAAGAAGTTCTTGCCATCCTATGAGGGACCTTTCTTTGTTCTGGGTCAGCTTGATGACCTGGTATATTGCATTCGGAAAAGTCCAAAGACCAAAGTGAAAGGGGTTCACCACGACCAGTTGAAGCCCTATCAGAGACGTGATCCACCGGATAATGCCTGGCGGAGGTGCCCCCTCCAGCCCTGACCACAGATTCTGTGGTGCCGGACCTTGCCAGCCTGTTCTCCAGCAGGGACCAGGAGCCAGTCCTCGATACAGCTGGAGACGACTCTGAAGATAGTGGAGGTGGTACAACGGCGCAGCTGCCTGATCCGCACTCTCAAAGGCTGAGGCATGAACGAGGATCTCCAGTCAGATTTGGAGAATGGGTAGATTAGATAGAAAGCTGTGATTTCCCAGGGCAGAATAAAACCCTGCATGGCTTGGGGACCCGGGTAGTCCACCCCGACCCCTAGAGCAGAAAAGTTATGTAAAAAAAAAAAAAAGAGACTGAGATTCAGAGACTGTAATTAAAAAAGAAAGTTTACTGTTAACAGTTTTTCACTTTTCATTATATGTTCTTATTCTCCGGTTGCCTAGGTAGTATGGGGGGACTGTATAATATTGCTATAGGCCGATATTCAAGCACTTAAATACACTAATGTGATGTAATTGTAATGCCTGCAAGGACCTTGCCCCTATTGTGGTATTTTGCCAGGAATTGTTATATCTTTTGATATACTTTGTTTTCTTATGAAGAGAAATGTTATACTACTGTACTGGATTAGAATTAGGTGTAATTGCTATCTAGAGTGGGGGTAGTGTTGTAAGATGGCCAATAGGATGCTGTATATGCAGGTGTGGGCGGGGCAAGGGAGGCGGTGAGGAAGAGACGAGCGGAGAGTTTGTATGCAGCAGGGGTGGCTTCCGGAGCAGTTGTTTTATACAGTTCGTGCAAATAAAATATAAACATAAACATTGTGATGCCGCTGTTTATTGGCTATGAAGAGGGAAGTTAACCCCGGAGCGGAATATTCACTTCGGAGATAGAAAATGACTGACCAATCAAATCGAATCTCAAATAAAAATCTGTTCAACATTTCATTCCCTTCCCCAGAAAGCAGAGAATATAGATTACATTTTACATACTACATATTGTCTCAGGCGTAATTTTAGGTACAGACACTAGAGACACCAATATTCAGCTGCTACTGTGTACCGTTAATAACAACGAATAAAACTGCTGTCCTTAAATTGTGTTGATAGGTCAAGTACTTCAGAGTTATGATAAATTATTGACCCCATAATGTTGCTGTATATTTTCGTTGTGTTCTATACACATTCGCTGCAGGTTCAGTGCAGGTAGAGACAGAAAAAAGAGATGAGAAATAGACATAGATGCTGGTGGTCGGTAGTATTAGAAAAAAAAAAAAAAGCCCACACACTGATGACAACACCTTTCCTAATGGCAGAAAAACACATCACATCATTCAATCAAACCAGACAATTACCTCAAAGACCTCAAAGAGCTACAAGACTGCAGACGGACGCAATAACCGACAGACAAATGGGCAGATACGGTCATTGGAATACTTGTTAGATATCCATCCTCGAGGTATTCATGTTAAAAGTATAGAATGAAAATTATATAAATTTTCATATACATTTTATAAATGACAATTACATAATGTAATTTATATTATGTAATTTTCATTTCATTCTATACATTTAACATGAATTCACAGATAGCTATGATATAAAAGTGCAAATATTCTGTAATATAATTAATAGCATTAATTATAACATTATGCAAAAAAGAAACTTTCAGAATATTTGTCTTGGAGAACTTTTATGTCCCCACCAATGTCGAAATAAAAGTTACTCCTTTGATGGTTGTTTTGTGTTACACAGATAAAGATGTGAGTTATATGTTGTCAGCAGGCAATATCCTGCATTTACTGTATGTTCTTATTATTTCTATTGTCCCACAAGGTTCCCTTCCTCATCCTCCTTATAGCTAACAATACCTGCTTGTTTCTTGCACAAATAGTTTATAGACACAGTTTTTGTGAGACACATTCTGAATTAAATCAAATATCAGAATGATTTACAAACTTGCATACATTGGCTTAAATCAAATTTCATCATGTTTGGATTTATTATCCACATACAATTTATTAGTTAAATGTTCTTTCATTGTTTATCTTCTATTTCCAATACATAACATTTATATTTATATAGGTATGTGTATTGGGTGGTTTTATTTTCTATAACACTTAATAAATATTTTAATATATGTCAGATATGCCAGATATGTAAATTATTTGCACTTCGATATATTTAGAAGGGCCCTTTTTCTAATTCTTCTTCAGATACAAAGGATATTCTATTTCTACTTAAAGCCTATTTAATGATCCAAGATACTGTTTTGTGAGATGTTTTCTTCATTATGCAGATCGAAGCACAATCCCTTTTCTTTAATACCATCCATCCATTTTTTATACCCATTTATTCCTCACTAGGGTCACAGGGGTCAGCTGGAGAGAGTCCCAGCGTACTTCAAGCAAGAGGCAGGGATACACAGTACAAGTTGAGACAGTCTGCCATTCACTCACAAACTCATACCTACAGGCAATTTAGAATATCCAATCAACCAAAGTATGTTTTGGGACGATGTGAGGAACCCAGAGAAAGGACAATTAACATATAGTTAACATATAGTTGTCATGTTAACAGGCACCCCCCTCTTTTTCATTTTAATATCTGAACTTTTATTTCAATCTTTATGAACAGTTTTATAAAAAGCATTATTACTTTGCGCCAGTAGGTGGTGGCCTACCACCAGTGGGTCCAAGCAAATAGCTTCTGCTCTGCTTTGCTCTGCGCATGTGCAGAGAATAAACCTGCTGAGCACCAGTAGCATGAGCTAACAGTTCTCGTGTTGTATTTGGATCCACAGGTACGTAAAATGTATTTTTTATATGTTTGTGTTTGGTTAAATTATGTAATAAAATACAGTGAATCCACGACAAGAAGCTAAGTGTGGTAGGACGTTGAAATGTGTATTTTGTCGTCGGGGTTGTTAGTTGGGCTTTCTCACCCGTGTGGGTCGGTTGAACCTGAGTGAGTGTGTGTGTGAACGGTGCCGACCACGGACACCACCTGTTGTGTCGTTGTTCGTTAATATTTTTCTGAAAGAAACTAGTACGGAATTTACAATGTTGTGTATCCTGAATTGTGAATATTAAGCGCATGTGCAGAGAATAAACCTGCTGAGCAGCAGTAGCATGAGCTAACACAGGGTGCTTGCGCAAGTCTTGAAAGTCTTAATAAGTATGGAATTCCGAAACGCTGTTTTCCGGACCTTGAAAAGTCTTGAATTTTGTGTGAAAATCTTAATAAAGTATGGAAAAAATGTAGAATTTACAATATGCTCAAAGGCATTGTGAAATGGGAAATAGGAAAGTCTGCTATACAACTATATTTTTTTTCCTATGAGTTTTACTAACTGGTCACCTACTGTATTAATCTAATGGAAGGATGTCCAATCAACGCTTGCGTAGCCTAACGTTGGTCTTCCGCTTGTTCTTGCTATGTCACTGCAGAGGGAAAAAGCTAGCCTAGTGATCAACAGAAATGGGTCGTTGCGTGTTTTCGAATTTATGGCTACAACACCTGAAATTTAAAGACTGGATTGCTACTGACCCAAAATCAAACACAAAGGCATATTGCAAATATTGCGCTAAAAACATTGACATTGCCAGCATGGGAGAGGCAGCCCTGGTGAGCCATCTTCAAAGCAAGAAACACTCAAGTCTGGCAGCCAGTGTATTGACATCACCAACAGTGTCCAGCTTTTTCCAGTCAAGAACTGCTCTGCAATCCAGGTAAGAGAGCTCTAAATACTATAGTCAAAATATAGAGCTTGTCTTAGGTGTAATGTGTGTGACTAGCTGAACATGCTAAGCGGCTATGTTAGCTGTAACGTAGCCGTTAGCTATAACTTAGCAGTTAACTGTATGGTGACATTTCAGTTACTAGTTCATTAGTAATACTGTGGACTGAGGACTGGTTTGATAGGATTTTTTTTTATTTTGAGTTCACCAGGGTTCACCAGGCATTTAAATCAGTAATGGAGTCTGGACTGCTGTGTGCAGAGGAGACTAGCTACCAGAATGTCCTAGATTACTATCAGTGCTCTAAATTAACACCCGCCAAATGTGGGTAAAATTTCATTTTGGCTAGTGGTGATGGACTGAGGAAATACCAGACTGACAGGCCAGTATTGCCCTTCTTTGGACAGGACCTTTTCAAGCTCATTACAGACCTTATGGACCGATTCATCAAAGAGGATGTGATTGAGCAGGTGACCTCTGCTGATAAACTGTTCAGTGTTGACGTGACTGATTGTGGAAACCACAAAGAAGTACCAAAAGTGAACTTGGGATTTGTGGCTGATCGCATGCTCAAGGACTTAAGAAGCAAGAAAAAGGTGTCAGAAAAGCACGTGTTCATGATTCGCTCTAACACAAAGACATTTGTTCAGGCTGCAGTTGCAAAATTACTTGAGAAATGCCCACTCAGATATTCTCTTGTTTGAAATCTGGGGTGGATGAATCCTAAACAAATTGTTCAGAATCCAGACAAGTGCAAACAAAAATTAAAGGTCTGTCTCGAGCACCTTGTGAGTGCCAAACAAATGAAAGAGGGAAACTGTGATGACATCCTTAAACAGTTCAGTGACTTCTCTACATACTGTAGAGCAGATGAGGAGTTTGTGACTTATGATCCTCAGTCCAGACTGGATTGCCTGATGTACAAACATATGGGAAATAAACCAGAGTGGAAAAACCTGTGGGATTTGGTGAGAAAGGTCCTCTTGCTATCTCATGGACAAGCATCAGTTGAGCGTGGCTTCTCTGTGAACAGAGAAATCGAGGTTGAAAATATGAAGGACAGAACTCTTGTCGCACAGAGGATCATCAGTGATCATGTCTCTTATGTTGTAGGTTTGACAAATATCTCGATTACAAAAGAACTTCTCCTCTCAGCATCATCTGCTAGACAGAGGCTTTCTCAGAAGATGAAAAAAGCAAAAAGAAGACTTCCTGCATGGAGAAAAGAGAAAGGCCCTCTTAGAAGAGGTTGATGAACTAAAGAAAACAAAAACATGAATTGAGTTGAACATCAGTGGCCTCTTGTCCTCCGCTGATGATTTAGCTGCTAAAGCGGAGCAGCTCGGTCAAGTACCATTGATAGCCCAGTCAAATGCTATGAGGAAGGCTGCCAAAGAAAGGAAGCTAAATGATATCCAGAAGAAACTGGAATTTAAGTTAAATGAAATTAAAAATTAGAGTCTTTGCCATACTGTGCAGTTTATTTTGTGTTCTAACCAAGTGAGGTCAAATGAATGCACTTTTATGAGTTGTGATGCAGTTGTGATGCAGCTTGTTCAGAAGTTAAAATGAGAACATAACGACTTCAGTGATTTCAAGGATATAAAAATGTAATGTGAATAAAGAGACTGAATTCTACATACATTTACCCATCCATTTATGTTTTGTACGGATAGTGATTTGTGATACTTGTTTGATGAGAAATTCATGTACTTGTGATTTTCATGTTTTGAAACATTCTCATTAAAAACAAACAAACAACTGTGAATAATGCACTTGTTCATTGAATATTAGCCTATAAAATTTTACATTTCTAATAAACACTCATAGAGGCAGTAAGCACGCAAGTATACAAGTACATAAAGTCAAGGTCTTGAAAAATAATATATCAGTTTTTAAAAAAATATGGAAAAGGTCTGGAATTTTAATTTGGAAAAAGAGCAAGCACCCTGTAACAGTTCTCGTGTTGTGTTTGGATCCACAGGTAGGGTGTAACGGTTAGTTACACCGTCGCTCAGCCGCTCAGTGCCCACCGCCTGAGTGGCTCACGCTGCCAGACCAGAGACCCCTAGCTCTGGCGCCGGTAACACAAACACCACAGAAAGATCCCAACCCAAATCATTTCACCAGACTTTCTTGCTGTGAGACAATAATCTACTGGCACCCTCTTTAATATAATATGTTTTATTGTTGTTGTTTCTTGTGCAGATGAATAATTACAGCAGGAAAACAAAAACATCATGTCTCACAGTGTTTTCAGTTGTGACATTTTACATGTGTAAAATATCCATATACATAAATAAGTTCAAGCTGCTGAATTAAATGATAAAGTAACACATTTTATTAGTATATGTGATACACTGGTGTCCATGTATGTTCTTTTTCAGAGTTTCATTTGTGTTTTGGGACTAGATGTTACTTCAAAGAGTTTTATTTTTGTTGTTGTTTTATGCAAATAAAAACTGAATATATTATCCATCCAGGGCTCCAGGCCACTGTATTACACTAACTGGACTGAGCTGCTAGTGTCTCACAGTTTGATAATTTACCAAAACATACAGCTTCCACTGAGAGGATTACATGAAAAGAGACATTTTTAATGAGTCACAAATTAAAAAAAAAAATAGCTATGAACAAATATTACAATGTGAAATACAATGAGGCTGTTTGGTTTATAGTGATGACTTTTCACAAGCTGTGAATGTGTTGTCCCCACACACTCCCACTGCATTTGAGTTCTTTTTTCAGAATGAAGGCATGGCCGGTTTGAATCGTAATACTTTTGACAAAGATTTGCAGATTTCTGCAGACTGCACACCATATATAAGTGGGTTCAGGCTTCCAGGGACAATGTGAAACAGAATGGCTGAGAGCTTCCTATAATAAGAGTACTGTGGAAAGCGATGCAGAGCAATGACAGACATTCCATTAAAGATCATGAGAAGATACAAAACCAGATGAGTGCTGCAGGTTTTCAAGGCTTTACTGTTCAAAGACTTGCTCTTACTAGTCAGACAGATGACTGTGATCTTACTATAGGTGAGAACAATGCTGCCTATAGAAGCTGTAAACAGGACAACAGTAAAAGTGAGACCATAGACATTATTAATGAACACACTCTCACAGGAGAGTTTAAACAGTGAGGCATTATCACAGTAAGGATTCATGATCATAGTCCTGCATCTGTTCAGCCGAACAGTCAAACCAAGCAGAATCCCAACCAAAACAAAGGCCACTCCCCACGCAGAAACTGTCAGCTTGATCACCATCTTGTTGGTCATTATGGCAGCATAGTGTAAAGGATTGCAGATGGCAACATATCTGTCAAAGGCCATAATCATGAGCACAGTGTGTGAAGTGGTACCAAACATGTGTGAGGTAAAAGCTTGGACCACACACTCATAATAAGTGATTATGCGTTCAGAGGGAGGCAGCAACATGTCTATGAGCAAACGAGGCAACATGATGGAATTTCCAAGTATGTCATTAAATGGCAGGTTGCAAAATAGGAAATACATGGGCTGGTGGAGGTTCTTGTCACTAAAAATCAGAATTGTAATACCTACATTTAAAACTATTATAAAAATATAGGAGAAAAAAAAGGCCAGAAATACAGGGTACAAAAAGGTATTTGGGACATTAAATCCCTCAAGATGGAGTGTGATGCTGTTGTAGGTGTAATTTTCCATGAACCTGCAGAAACAAAGATCACATTACTGATATGCTCAATGATACATTATACACAAGTTTAACCAGATAATGATCAAACAATTAAAGAACTACAGTAAAGATCATCATCTATAGTAAGTTCTGTCTTTTATCAGAGATTAATATACATTTGAATTTCAGTAAAACCTGCTTTGACTCTTCTGGTTCATCAGTCTTTCCTTCAGTATTCTTTGTTGGGAGTTAATAAACATCAAAGAAGATCTCTTCTTTGATTGTGGTATTATATAGGTGAAGTTTCATCATTGTAATCTCATTCATTGTAAACTCAGAGGAATTATGATGCAACATTATGAAGTCGTGATGACTTCCTTGGACCTTTTGACACCTCAGCCTATTTGACATACAAGGCACAGACTGTCATTTTTACTGTTACTGTTAACATTATCTCATCTTTCCCCATCATCCTCACAGTACTCCAAGAATGTGTCGTGAGTCCTCTGCTCTGCATGCCATTCACCTACAATTGCTCAGCCAAACACCCAGGCAGCCATGTTGCTAAAGTAGTGGGACTGATATCAATAATAATGAGGAGTCACTGTACCATCAGGAGATGCAAGGTTTAGTAGATAAGTAGGATAAGTAGTATTCTTCCCTACATTCCCTACATTGATGCAGAATGACCTTTGAGAGACCTCTCCATCAATGTAGGGAAGTTGAAGAAGCTGGTTGTGGATTTTAGGGAGACAGCAGGACATTTATAAGCTAATGAGGAACCAGGAGAGTTGGACATCAGTGATTGACAGGTTACAGAAGAGCATTACATCAGCTGCTGGAGAATTTCCTCTGTCCATGTCAAAACCACAAAACACACATTTCTAATTGATATGAACACAGTTCAAAAGTAGAAAGATGAAGACAGCACTTGTTAGTCTTGGTGACCTTTAACCCCTCAAGCTGAAGTGTGAGGCTGTTGTATGTATAGTTTTACATTTGAGCTGAGAGGAACCTGGATGCAGCAAGATGGCACAATACATATCAACTTGGCAGATGTCTTTAATATTTTCCTCTCACTGGGAAAAGACTGACTTCCTAAGTAACATCAATGGAGCCGCCAGCTAGGATCCTGTACACACTGTCTGCATAGATTTAGTTTTGGTTGCCCAGGAAACAGTTACAACCTAGAATATAAGGTTAATATCAGGAGCTTTTAATTTCAAGCACTAGTTCTCCCCAGAGCTGTGTCCTTTCTCCTTGCCCTTTAACCTTTATACAGACAGCTGTATGGTTAACCTAGAGAACAGTTATCTGCTAAAGTTTTCAGATGATTCTACTCAGCTATCTCTCCTTCAGGGCTTTGAGTCAGGCCATGGGTACGTATTGTTAGCACTAACAGGTGACTGGAAATGTCGATGTTTTTTTGGCGTATGATTTGTACTGTTTTCAGTCTTCTGGTTTGTTTCGACTTTGCCTTTTGGGAAATAATCAAGTTGTCTAAACTGGCTTGAATATCATCTCCCCCCAGTTTCACAGTTTGTGATATGACTCCAGAACATCACATAGAGACAGGGGTGCTTAATTGTGGTAAAAAGGTGTTTATTGACCACAACTGGAGGTAGAAAAGGGCTCAGGAGGGCAAGACTGGGTCTGGTGTGTGTTTCGAGGAGGGGATTGCAGCAGAAAGCCAGGAGGTGAGACTGGGCCAGAGATGGATTCTGTAGAAGGAGTGGAGGTGAGGGAAAGGGAGAGTGTTGGATCAGGTAGGGAGAGGCAGGACAGCAGAAGGTGGAACAGGTGGAATTGGAGCAACAAGAAGAAAAACACAATGAGTCAAAAAAATAAGGCAACAAGGAGATCTCAGGGCAAACGTATTGCATGGAGAGCTGTATGTTACTAAGTAGGGACATAGAACTTTCTGGCAACAAGTGAATAGAACCAGGGATTAAATACTGAAGTTGATGAGTTAATTGCAGACAGGTTTTCCAGGACTCCACCACTGCACCCTGCCTCTACCTATGGCCGCCTCTGGGTGGCCACCCAGCTTGCCTATATGAGTTCTGTCACAGTTTGTGATCGGACCCCAAAGCAGACACAAAGACAGAGAAGCTAGATAGTGGTAAAAAAGTGATAAGTGATCACAGGCAAAGGTGAGAAAAGGGCTTGTGGAGGCGAGGCTATGTCCGGCGTGGGTTCCACAGAGAGGAGTGCAGGAGGAAGATGGGACGTGAAACTGGGTCCGGAGAGGAATTCTGTGGAGGTGATGGGGTAGAACGAGGCAGGACAGTAGTAGGTGGTGCAGGCAGAACTGGAGCAGTGAGAGGAATTGGACATGGACTTAATGCTAAAGTTGATGAGTTATGCGCAGACAGGACTCAACCACTACACCCCACCTCTACCCAAGGAGAAAAAATAAGGGAAGGGAAGTGCACACACAAGGAGAAGATACCCAGGTATTGTGCCAGTCTCACTCATGGCATTAAAAAAAGTGTCTTGCATTAATTGTTCAGATGACATCGACTATCAAAAATAATCCATTATTTGAAATAATTATTTATTCATTATAAATAGAGCTTAATTATTAAGTTCTAGAGTTGGGGCATCACCTCTCGAGTGAG
This sequence comes from Lepturacanthus savala, assembly GCA_030544235.1. Taxonomy (NCBI): domain Eukaryota; kingdom Metazoa; phylum Chordata; class Actinopteri; order Scombriformes; family Trichiuridae; genus Lepturacanthus; species Lepturacanthus savala. The sequence continues at coordinate 27,758,087 of CM060479.1, read as the reverse complement.
AGGAAAAGATAATCAGTTCTCTGATTCAGCCTCATATACTGTACTAAACTATCAATTTGGAAGCCTGATCAACAATTAACGTAAATCAGGATCATTGTATTAATAGCTATTAAGGGTTGTTCTAAAGAAGAGGTTGGCTTAATTAATCATTGTACAACATAACATAAAGAGGAAAGAATTATTCCTTGAAGAGTTGCTTTAGGTGTTCACTGGAAGTCGTTGAGTCCTTGGTCACTTCCAGGTCCTTGAAACGCTGATGTTGTTGTGTCTGAATTATCCTTTGAGAGCAGAGAAGCTGCTGAAGGCTTCTGGCCTGCAGCTTCTCCTGCCTTAAGGAGCAGAAGAACAGAGCTGTGCTCTAAGTGGAAGGTGAAGAGCTGGCAGAGTGAGAGAGACAGGGTCATTGATCTGCTTTTATATCTCTGATGACATCACCATTAAAGGTGTGAAGAAGGTTTCCTGGGGGGAGGGTCACAAGTTCCAGGCTCAGCCAGGCAGATGAGCAGACTTGTCTGCATATAACACAGGACAGACCTACTGGAGAAGCTCGGGGAGTCACAGCTGGGGCTGTAACAACCAGGAATTATGTACCTCCCTGCCGGCAGTTGGTCTTCTCCGTCTGTTTTTTTCATAGGATGAGTTGAAACATGTGATCCATGATTGTGATCTTCTTTGTGTGTTTTTATAAGACATGAAACTGCAGTTTTTTTTATTGAATGTAGCATTAATGATAAATAATAATAATTCATAAAAATACATTGTTGGGTGACATGGTGGAGCAGTGGATAACACTGTTGCTTCAAAACATAAAGGTCGCAGATTCAAGACCTTGGTCTGGGACTTTTCTGTGTGGAGTTTGCATGTTCTTCCCGTGTCTGTGTGGGTTTATTCCACAGACAGATAGCTCTCTGCCATTCTCTTTCTTTCAGTCAGTTTTTCCACACTAGGGTCTTGGGGGTCTGCTGGAACCAATCCCAGCATTACAGGCCAGACAGATCACTAGCCTATCATGGGGCATCAGTGTTGGGGGTAACGACCATCACGGGTAACGAAGTGCAGTAACACGTTACACTCAAAATACCAGTAACTACACTACTTTACTAAACTTTAGGAACGTGCTTTCCTGCGTTACCCAAACCACTCTTGTCAGTCTAAAAAGTTCTAATATGTTTTAGTGATGCATGCATTCTATCCGTCGTTGGACCTGCCTGTGTGCTTGTCTGGGCACCATTGCCACAGCAACCGGATTTGAGTGCATTGAGTGACGTAGTTGCTGGTGTGTAGGAAATAGTGATGGGAATTGTCGTTCACATTGAAGAACTAGTTCAGTTCAGATCGTTCAGTAAAAAGACCCGTTCATTTCGTTCATCTCCGTGCATTCTGCTCTCCGCTACTCCCAGCGCGCAGGGGGTAGTGGTTTTTATTGTTAATAATAATAGACCTGATTCGACTGCTCGCACCCACTAACAGGAAAGTAAGCTTTTACTGATACTTGAAAATAAAGTGATGAAAAGCCTATGATATGTGTCCAAGTATCCATGCGGTAACTATTAACATTTGCTTAAAAAAACTGGAAAGTAAAGTAACTAGTAGTGTGTAAGAGAAAATAGTTATGATCATTAATTCAGTTTTAGTTAGTTTCTATTACTTTAATCTTGTCTTCTTTATGGTTGACGTCAAGGGTGCAGATAGGCCTTGTCTCCGTACTTACGTACTCTCCCTGGGGCAAACTGTTCTCAAAACATGTCTGTAACCTATCTAACTGTTCTCAAAACATATCTGTAAACTATCTCTCTTTATACATAAAAAACGCTCCGACAGAGAGAACGGGGCTCATTCTTCTACGTATGATGCCCAGTCACTCTTCATATACTTGTATACGATTGTGACTGTGTTTTCTGACTCTGCAGATCCAGAAATAAATATAAGTCACTTCATTTCACAGACTTGTCTTCTTTATTGTGGGACTTACGAACCCTTGGTAATACAGGATAAAATTACCACAACAAGTGTTACTTTTCAAATGCAGTAACTAGTAAAGTAAGTAAGCATAGTTACAAATTTCACAAGTAACTAGTTAACTTGTAACTAGTTACTTTTTTTTTAGTAACTACCCCAACTCTGTGGGGCATACACACCATTCACTCACACGCTCATACCTATGGGTAATTTAAAGTCTCCAATTAATCTCAGCAGGTTTTTAGATAGTGGAAGGAAGCCAGAGAACCTGTAGAAAACCCACGCAGACATGAGGAGAACATGAAACTCCAGCCAGAGAGGTCCAAGCTCAAGGTCTTGAACCTGCAACCTTCTTGCTGTGAGGCAACAGTGCTACCTACTGCTCCACCCACTGCCCCACTGTGTCACCCTATTGTCAGTTTATGAAATAATTAATTGAAATGGAAAAGTGACAATGTCATCATATATTGAAGAAAATGAAATACAAACTTCAACAAAATTACAAATTTAAATTAAATTTTACTTTAATTATATGCACAATATCATGTTTATAACAAGAGCAGAGAGATCAGAGTCCAAGCCTTTTATCGAAGGTGCAGAGTACATACTCGTGATGAAGTTAGCTAAATGTTCATTTCTGTTTCCTCTTATTTCATTTTTGCTGCTTTAATGTTGCACGCTATTTAATTCATTCTTTATATGTTTTGTTGCATATTTTACACATGAAGTACCATACAGAGGAAAAATATCCTTTCCATTTCAATGCACTGTAAATCATCTACTTTATCCTAAACATTTAAGCCAGCTTTTCTACTCATAGTTGTGCTATTGATTATTTCTAGAGGAGCCAGGAATCAAATCACCTACACTTCGTGAACCTGCCCTACCTCCTGAGCCACAGCTGCCTCCATAGTGTTTCTGTTTTGGCTGCTACATAGTCCATCAACTTTTGGGGATCCTTTCATTACAAAAGATATTTGTCAAACTATCTGCATTTAGTTGTCTGATAGAGTCCTGCTCTTCAATGAGTTAAATTGTTCATTCATTGTTATCTTCTATTTCCAATGAATAACATTTATATTTCTATAAGTGTATATTGTTTTGTCTTCACTAACAGATATTTGTTTTTTGTGAAGACAAATTGAATATTTTATCCATCCAGGACTCTATGCCATTCTATTACACTAACTGGACCGACCTGCTGGTGAGCTGAAGTTTAGTTTGATAATTGATCGAAACATTTAGCTTCCACTGAGAGGATTTCATGATAACAGCCATTTCTAATGAGTCACACATTTCAACAAAAACAATACCTATGAACAAATATTACAATCTGCTGACTTTTTGAAATTACTTTTTGATTGTGTTGTTCCCCCATGAGAATCTAAAATGAGATTCTCCTTTTAGAATAAAGGCACAATTGGTTTGGATCGTAATAGTTTTGACAAAGCTTTGCAGATGTCTGCAGATTGCACGCCATATATAAGTGGGTTCAGGCTTCCGGGGATGATGTGAAACAGAATGGCTGAGAGCTTCCTGTAGTAAGAGTACTGTGGAAAACGATGCAGAATAATGACAATCATTCCACTCACGAACATTATCAGATACAAAACCAAATGAGTGCTGCAGGTCTGCAAGGCTTTACTGTTTAAAGACTTGCTCTTACTAGTCAGACAGACAACAGTGATCTTAGTATAAGTAAGAACCATGCTGCCTATAGAAGATGAAAAGAGGACAACAGTGAAACAAAGCCCATAGACATTATTAATGAACACACTCTCACAGGAGAGTTTAAACAAGGAGGCATTGTTACAGTAAAGACTCGAAATCATAGTCCTGCATCTGTTCAGCCGAACAGTCAAACCAAGCAGAATCCCAACCAAAACAAAGGCCACTCCCCACGCAGAAACTGTCAGCTTGATCACCATCTTGTTGGTCATTATGGCAGCATAGTGTAAAGGATTGCAGATGGCAACGTATCTGTCAAAGGCCATAATCATGAGCACAGTGTGAGTGGTGGTACCAAACATGTGTGCTGTGAAAGCTTGAACCACACACTCATAGTAGTTAATGAGGCGTTCAGAGGGAGGCCTCAACATGTCTAAAAGCAAACGGGGTATTATGGTTGAATTTCCAAGCATGTCATTAAATGGCAGGTTGCAAAACAGGAGATATTTGGGCTGGTGGAGGTTCTTGTCAATAAAAATCAGAAATGTAATACCGACATTCAAAAACATTATAAAAATATAGTAGAAAAAACAGATCAGAAATACAGGGTATAAAGAGACATTTGGGACATTTAATCCCTCAAGATGGAGTGTGATGCTGTTGTAGGTGTAATTTTCCATCAACCTGCAGAAACAAAGATCAAACATTACTGATATGCTCAATGATAAATTATATACAGGTTTTGCTTTAACCAGATAAAATTCAGTAAAACCTGCTTTGATTCCACTGGTTCATCAGTCTTGCTTTCTATAGTCTTAGTTGGCAGTTATAACCAGCAAAGAATATCTCTTCTTTGAATGTGTTATTATATAGCTGCAGTTTCATCATCATGGTCGTCATTCATTGTAAACTCAGAGGAATAAAGATGCAACATTATGAAGTCATGATGGCTATCAATGTAAGTCAAGGCAAGTTTATTTGTATAGCACATTTCAACAAAATAGAAATTTTCATATTAATTAAAAAAAAGAAAAAAGATTAAAAATGAAAAGAAAAAATGTACAGTGCAAAATTTTAGCAGCATGTTCAATTAGCTTTATTGTCATTGGACATTGCCATGTCAATGAAATTTTCGTTGCAACCCCCGTGCAACAAGACAAAAACAATAAAATAGGAAAGAGCATGCAACAAACAAATATAAATATAATAAGGTATGTACATGAAGGCTGTAATATGTGCATAGAACTGAACAATATACACAAAGGTGCAGTCTAGTCGTTAAGGTGCAGTCAAATATTTACTAGACAAAAGTGCAGTGTACTGCATCTTGCCAACGAAGTAACCCTCCAGTGCGTAGTAGAACCTCCACTGGCCTGGAAACTCTTAAGATCCTTTGAAGCCAGTATATGGATTGTCTATCAGATCATCTTTGGGATGTGGTGGAACAGAAGATTTGCATCATGGATGTGCAGCCGACAAATCTGCACCAACTGTGTGATGCCATCATGTCAATATGGACCAAACTCTCTGAGGAATGCTTCCAGCACCTTGTTGAATCTATGCCACGAAGAATTGAGGCAGTTCTGAAAGCAAAAGGGGGTCCAACCCGTTACTAGCATGGTGTACCTAATAAAGTGGCCGGTGAGTGTGTATCTAACTAAGCTATGAAAATTACCAAATCAAAATCACTCGTGAGAGGAAAAGGCAAGACAACAAGAAGGCTATGGCTGTGCACTCAGAAGGACTGGGGTGAAAGCATGGGATGAAACATATTGGCAACGAGACAAAGGGAGACGGCAACTATATGAACACATGGAGGTAATGGGAAACAGGTGGACACAATTGGGAATCAGGGAAGACAATCAGACTGGTGGCACATGAGGAAGGGCAAGTGACTTGAAATGAGAGGAGACTTTTCAAAAATAAAACAGGAAATGACAAGACATGGAGACAAAACAAAAACCCAACTTGACTTCACCACGGTGTGACAGTCTTGTTATATTTTAGCAATAGGTTTAATTTTTATTAGGGCTGGGCAATGATTAAAATCGTTGATCATTAAAAACTAGAATACATATAATAGCATCTTTTGTGTTAGTTTATTTAAACTGTGGTGTTTGTGTGTAGCTGTACCCAAATTCAATTTCTTATGTTAATTTTTGATCAGGAACACCAAGAGTCTACAAAAGTTGAATAAAACACACAAAACTGTATGTAAATTAATACAATTTATTTTGTGTGCTGAAATCCTATTTGTGGACAAAGTCATGGAATCTAAGGTGAATCTGATCAAATTAATCACATTTTTCAGTGACAAAATCTTTGAAATGGTCAGATTTGACCAGGTCTTCAACATGAGGGTGAAGCCAGGTCTGTTACTCATGCTTGTGCTATTGAGACGTAAAAATTCCATGAGCATCTTTCAATTTTATAAAATTTAATCAACTTAAGGGCGACACAGTGTAGCAGTGGGTAGCGTGTTGACTCAGAGCAAGATCGCCTGCAATGCACTGGGATTGGCTTCAGCAGACCCCTTTGACCCTAGTGAGGAATACGTGGGCATAGAAAATGACTGACTTATCAACTTGAATCTCAAATCAAAATCTGCTCAACATTTCATTACCTCACCCAGAGGACAGAGGATCAGATGTGGAGCGACACAATGCTGCTGAAATCATATATATCTTATATAGTATATATTACATTTTACATATTACATATTACCATACATATTATATTTGATTCTTTTGTGTTACACATATAAAGATGTGAGTTATATGTTGTCAGCAGATGGCGATATCCTGCATTTACTGTATGTTCTTATTATTTCTATTGTCCCACAAGGTTCCCTTCCTCATCCTCCTTATAGCTAACGATACCTGCTTGTTTCTTTTGCACAAATAGTTTATAGACACAGTTTTTGTTAGAAAAATTCTGAATTAAATCAAATATCAGAATGATTTAAATTGAACAAACTTACATACGTTGGCTGAAATCAAATTTCATCATGTTTAGATTTTATTAAAACAATTTATTTTATTTTCAGGGAAAATAACTCATCTATAGGTTTACCTATTTGTCACTATCTGCATTTAGCCGTCAAATTGAGTCCTGCTCTTCAAAGAGTTAAATGTTCTTCATTGTTTATCTTCTATTTCCAATACATAACATTTATATTTATATAGGTATGTGTATTGGGTGGTTTTATTTTCTATAACACATAAATATTTTAATGCCAGATATGTAAATTATTTGCACCATGATATATTTAGAAGGGCCCTTTTTCTAATTCTCCGTCAGATACAAAGGATATGAACAGATAGATATTAGATCTTTTACTTTAAATTTCTACTTAAAGCCAATTTAATAGGTTTTTATGCAGATTGAAGCACAATCCCTTTTCTTTAATACCATCCATCCATTTTTTATACCCATTTATTCCTCACTGGGTCACAGGGGTCATCTGGAGACAGTCCCAGCGTACATTGAGCAAGAGGCAGGGATACACAGTACAAGTTGAGACAGTCTGCCATTCACTCACAAACTCATACCTACAGGCAATTGAGAATATCCAATCAACCAAAGTATGTTTTTGGATGATGTGAGGAACCCAGAGAAAGGCCAAACTCAGGGAGAACATGCAAACACCACAGAAAGATCCCAACCCAAATCATTTCACCAGAGACTTTCTTGCTGTGAGACAACATCTCTACCTACTGCGCCACCATGCCACCTACCCTTAATATAATATGTTTTATTGTTGTTGTTTCTTGTGCAGATGAATAATTACAGCAGGAAAACAAAAACATCATGTCTCAGTGTTTTCAGTTGTGACATTTTGCATGTGTAAAATATCCATATACATAAATAAGTTCAAGCTGCTGAATTAAATAACAAAATAAGTAACACATTTTATTAGTATATGTGATACATTTGTGTCCATGTATGTTCATTTTCAGAGTTACATTTGTGTTTTGCAATTAGATGTCACTTCAAAGAGTTTTATTTTTGTTGTTGTTTTATGCAAATAAAAACTGAATATATTATCCATCCAGGGCTCCAGGCCACTGTATTACACTAACTGGACTGAGCTGCTAGTGTCTCACAGTTTGATAATTTACCAAAACATACAGCTTCCACTGAGAGGATTACATGAAAAGAGACATTTTTAATGAGTCACAAATTAAAAAAAAAAAACAATAGCTATGAACAAATATTACAATGTGAAATACAATGAGGCTGTTTGGTTTATAGTGATGACTTTTCACAAGCTGTGATTGTGTTGTCCCCACACACTCCCACTGCATTTGAGTTCTTTTTTCAGAATGAAGGCATGACCGGTTTGAATCTTAATACTTTTGACAAAGATTTGCAGATTTCTGCAGACTGCACACCATATATAAGTGGGTTCAGGCTTCCAGGGACAATGTGAAACAGAATGGCTGAGAGCTTCCTATAATAAGAGTACTGTGGAAAGCGATGCAGAGCAATGACAATCATTCCACTGATGAACATTATCAGATACAAAACCAGATGAGTGCTGCAGGTTTTCAAGGCTTTTCTGTTCAAAGACTTGCTCTTACTAGTCAGACAGACGACCGTGATCTTACTATAGGTAAGAACAATGCTACCTATAGAAGCTGTGAGCAGGACAACAGTAAAAGTGAGACCATAGACATTATTAATGAGCACACTCTCACAGGAGAGTTTAAACAGTGAGGCATTATCACAGTAAGGATTCATGATCATAGTCCTGCATCTGTTCAGCCGAACAGTCAAACCAAGCAGAATCCCAACCAAAACAAAGGCCACTCCCCACGCAGAAACTGTCAGCTTGATCACCATCTTGTTGGTCATTATGGCAGCATAGTGTAAAGGATTGCAGATGGCAACATATCTGTCAAAGGCCATAATCATGAGCACAGTGTGTGAAGTGGTGCCGTACAAGTGTGTTGTAAAAGCTTGGACCACACACTCATAATAAGTGATTATGCGTTCAGAGGAAGGCAGCAACATGTCTATGAGCAAACGAGGCAACATGTTGGAATTTCCAAGTATGTCATTAAATGGCAGGTTGCAAAATAGGAAATACATGGGCTGGTGGAGGTTCTTGTCACTAAAAATCAGAATTGCAAGACCTACATTTAAAATTATTATCAAAATGTAGGAGGAAAAAAAGGCCAGAAAAACAGGGTATAAAGAGACATTTGGGACATCAAATCCCTCAAGATGGAGTGTGATGCTGTTGTAGGTGTAATTTTCCATCAACCTGCAGAAAAAAAAGATCAAACATTACTGATATGCTCAATGATAAATTATATACAGGTTTTGCTTTAACGAGATAAAATTCAGTAAAACCTGCTTTGATTCCACTGGTTCATCAGTCTTGCTTTCTATAGTCTTAGTTGGCAGTTATAACCAGCAAAGAATATCTCTTCTTTGAATGTGTTATTATATAGCTGCAGTTTCATCATCATGGTCGTCATTCATTGTAAACTCAGAGGAATAAAGATACAACATTATGAAGTCATGATGGCTATCAATGTAAGTCAAGGCAAGTTTATTTGTATAGCACATTTCAACAAGAAGATAATTCAAAGTCCTTTATATAAAACATTAAACGCTTAAAGATACAATTTTAAAACAGTTGATTAAAGGGAGAATTTTTCACATTAATTAATAAAATAAGATTAGAAATGAAAAGAAAAAATTTACAGGGCAAAATTTTAGCGGCATTTTGCCACCAAGTGACCCTCCAGTGCGTAGTAGAACCTCCGCTGGCCTGGAAACTCTTAAGATCCTTTGGAGCCAGTATATGGATTGTCTATCAGATGTCAGGTTGCTTTATCTGGACTTCAGTTTAATATGATCCTTATGCAGACTTATCAATAAACTACTGCTGCTGGGATTAAGACTTTACTTTGTAACTGGGTTTTGGAATTTTGGACACCCTGGCCACAGTTAACATCATCTGATCCTTCCCGGCTGAGTTCCACCCCTAACTTAGGCAAAATTGATTACTGTATTTTCTGAACTATAAGTCACGCTTTTTTTCATAGTTTGACTTGGGATGCGACTTATACTCCGGAGCGAATTATGTGAAATTATTAACACATTACCGGTATATCATTTCACATGTCATTTTCACACTAAACCGCAAGAGGGCGCTCTAAGCTTGTGTTGATAATTTCAACATTGGCGGTAACTTTTAAAAATAACTGAGAAGAACTGAACAAAAATGGCACTGAAAAGAAAATCATATTCTGCAAATTACAAGCTGCAAGTAGTAAAATATGACATCTGACGTCAGCGACGTAGAAGAGGAAGCGCCGCATCTTCTACGTCCGGAGTTAGAGGAGTTGATGAAAAGTGACACAGAGGATGAAGATTTCATTGGGTTTTAGTTACCGGGTATTTGGAGTGACACGGATGGTTTTGGTAAACTTCTTAGCATGTTATTGGTGCTATAGTTATCAGAATAACTCTTAATATTTTCTGTTAACATACCATGTCTTTATTATGCATTTTATGGCTGGTGCGACTTGTACTTTGGGGGGGGATTTATAGTCCGGAATATATGGTATATATGGTCTTGTTATATTTTAGCAATAGGTTTCATTTTTATTAGGGCTGGGCAATGATTAAAATCATTGATCATAAAAACTAGAATACATATAATAGCATCTTTTGTGTTAGTTTATTTAAACTGTGGTGTTTGTGTGTAGCTGTACCCAAATTCAATTTCTTATGTTAATTTTTGATCAGGAACACCAAGAGTCTACAAAAGTTGAATAAAACACACAAAACTGTATGTAAATTAATACAATTTATTTTGTGTGCTGAAATCCTATTTGTGGACAAAGTCATGGAATCTAAGGTGAATCTGATCAAATTAATCACATTTTTCAGTGACAAAATCTTTGAAATGGTCAGATTTGACCAGGTCTTCAACATGAGGGTGAAGCCAGGTCTGTTACTCATGCTTGTGCTATTGAGACGTAAATATTCAATGAGCATCTTTCAATTTTATAAAATCTAATCAATTTAAGGGCGACACAGTGTAGCAGTGGGTAGCGTGTTGACTCAGAGCAAGATCGCCTGCAATGCACTGGGATTGGCTTCAGCAGACCCCTTTGACCCTAGTGAGGAATACGTGGGCATAGAAAATGACTGACTTATCAACTCGAATCTCAAATCAAAATCTGCTCAACATTTCATTACCTCACCCAGAGAACAGAGGATCAGATGTGGAGTGGCACAATGCTGCTGAAAACAGGGAGTCAGGATTCTGGGATTAAAATTCTATACTGTACGTTACTGTTTCAGAGATAATGTATATGGTTGTTTTGTGATACACAGGTAAAGAAGTGAGTTATATATTGTCAGCAGATGGTGATATCTTGCATTTACTGTATGTCAGTCATCAGTCATTTTCTATACCTATACTTTAGTCCTCATTAGGGTCGCAGGGGTCTGCTGGAGCCTATCCCACTGCGTTACGGCGAGAGGCAGGGATACACCCCAGATGGTCGCCAGCCAATTGTGGGGCACACACACCATTTACTCACACATTCACACCTTGCGGGCAATTTAGAGTCTCCAATTAACCTCAGCATGTTTTTTTGGACAGTGGGAGGAAGCCGGAGTACCCGGTGAAAACCCACTCAGACACGGGGAGAACATGTAAACTCCACACAGAAAGGTGTAAATGTTGTAAATGTTGTAAATGTTGTAAATGTTACTGTATGTTCTTCTGTAAATTATTACCGTTGTCCCTTCTTCATCCTCCTCATAGCTAATGATACTATAGCCCAGGCTGTAAAATGACAGCCTGGGCCTGATGTCTGATGATAGCCTGATGATATCCATTTGTTAGAACTATTACTTTAAAATAATTATTTTTATCGATAAAAGAAACTATTCATTTAAGAATTGTTATAAAAAAGTAATTCATTTTATTTTGAAATAAATAAATAAATAATTCGATGGAATGAATTTATTTACACTGAAAACTATTAAAAAGTAGTTCAAATGGAGCCAGTAGTAAACTTGGCTGTATGTCATTCTTGAACAACCATCATCTTCTTCTTTACGCAGTGGCCTTCTGGTCACAGCTATTTTGGTCAACTTGCCAACGAAACAACCTTGCCACTTACCTTGTGGTGCAGAAAAATAAAACAGAATATGACATTACCATTCCTTCCAAGAAAATATTGGCAGATGTTAATGCTGTCAAGAGAGTGCTACACAAAGACCAAACCTCCCTGATTTGCAACCAGAGTCCACTTGGACGGCAAACTTGAGTTTTGACTTTGTAAACTCACCTTTACCCCCCGAGTGGAGGGAGTGGGTGACAAACATGTTGAACTCCATCCCATGTCGTTTTCTCCCATCACGACCTGGATTTTGGACATACAAAGTCAAAAACCATATCAAGCTCAATGACGAAACACCTTTCAAGTTCAGACCACGTCCGATACATCCCCATGATGTAGATGTAATGAGAAAACACTTGCAGGAGCTTCTTGATTCAGGGGTCATACGAGAGTCTGAGTCCCCTTTCGCATCTCCTATTGTTGTTGTCAGGAAGAAGGATAGTTCTGTTCGTCTTTGTGTAGACTTCAGGAAGTTAAATATTCAGACAATTAAAGATGCTTATGCTTTCCCAAAGCTTGAAGATGCATTCTCTGCTTTGGCTGGGTTAAAGTGGTTCTCCGTTTTTGACCTCAAATCAGTGTACTATCAAATTGAAATGGAAGAATCAGACAAGCAGAAGACCATTAGACCATTGTTTGCCCATTAGGGTTTTGGGAATTCAATAGAATGGGTTTACCCTAGTTGAGTCCCTCTCTCATCAGTCCACAGCCATTCCAGGTTGTTTTCAGGAAGAGCAAATGGAATGGTTTCCTTCTGTACCCTCAGTTTCTGAAGAGGAATTAAGGAAAAAGCATAGATTAGATCCTGTAATCACAAAGTGATTGTTCAAATGGAGACTAGTAGAACTCCACCTCCCACCCTCAAAGCAGAGCTGTCTGAGCTCCCCTTGTTACTGCATGAGTTCAGCAGGCTGGAGCTATGGGATGGAGTGCTCTATTGACAGAGGCAAGAAGGACCCAATATCACCTTCCAGTTAGTGCTCCCTGAGGAGTTGAGAGCAACAGCCCTACAGACCCTCCTGATATGGGTCATCTTGAAGTTGAGCAGACAGTCAATCTAGTGAGAGCCAGATTCTATTGGCTCAGAATGTATATGGCTGTTGAAAAACTGATCAAGACCTCTGAGCGATGTGTTTGTCACAAAACTCCTCCTGAAAGGGCTACTCAACATAAAGACTTGTCGGGCTCTGGAACTCTTATGTATTGACTTCCTATCCTTGGAGCCAGATCGAGCCAACACAAAGGATATACAAGTCATTACCGATCACTTTACAAAGTATGCCCTAGCCATTCCAACTCCAAACCAGCGAGCCTGTACAATATCATTTTTGGTATAATAATATAATATAATCATATAATAATTATAGTGCATTATGGCTTCCCGGAGCGACTACTCAGTGATCAGGGCCCACACCATAAGGGAACTCTGTGAGCTTGCTGGGATAAAAAAGTGCATACTACTCCATACCATCCCAAAAAGAATCCGGTTGAGAGATTCAATTGTATGCTCCTCCAAATGCTTGGAACGTTGAATTAACCTGACAAATTACATTGGAAAAACTTTTTCAAACCTCTTGTGCATGCCTATAATTGCATGAAAAACTACATGACAGGATTTCCCCCCTATGAACTGATATTTGGGAGACAGCCCAGACTCCCCATCGACTTAGCCTTTGGGCTACCAACCAGCACCAATAAGCCTTCTCATTCCCAGTACGTGAAAGAAATAAAATGTCACTTGGAGCAGAGTTACAGGACTGCAACGTTCAATGCACAGAAGAATGCTGATCGAAACAAGACCCGGTTTGACAGACAAGTAGTAGCCTCATCCTTGGAAGTTGAGAATAGGGTTAGGGTTGTCCTTTTATCAGATGTACCCTATGTTTCTTTCACCACTGACATTTGGAGTTCATCTGTGGCTCGCATGTCACTACTAAGCCTCACTGCACAACGGATTGATTCAAGTTTTGTTTTACGCCGTGCAACGCTACATGTCCGGGAATTTCGCGGATCTCATACCACAGAGCGCATCCAACAGTCAATAGAAAAGATGCTGAATAACTGGGGGATTGACAAAGAAAGGGTCCATGTGATTTTGCGTGATAACGCTGCAAATATGAAGAAAGCCATAAGGGAGTGCGGAGTTGTGTGGCACATTCTTTCCCACTCTGCGTGCAGGAGGGTCTGCTTTCACAGCGCAGTGTGACCAAGACCCTGGCCAACGCAAGGAAGATTGTAGGCCACTTTAAACACTCGACACTGGCCTACTCTCGGCTTGAAGACATCCAGATGGACCTACATATGGATATCAAGCACCTACAACAAGACGTGCAGGTGAGATTTCTCTAATAAGATCATTTGATTTATTTCTGTTTTCCCCATGCATTTATTTAGTAAGTCACATATACTTCACAGGTTTTGCATTTAGTTATTTGAGCAAAATTGCATTGTCATCATAGTAGTATTTATGTAATTTTATGTAACGTTTTATGTAACTTTTTAAAATAAAGTTAATTTCGTTCTTATGTGCAGACAAGATGGAATAGCAGCTTATACATGCTGCAGAGCCTACTGGAAGTAGTGTGTTTGCAGCTGAGCGCACTCTACCAGCAGCACTGACAGTCTGCCAATGGGACCTAATGATTAAGACGGCTGATGTGCTATCTCCTTTTGAAGAACTGACCAAGGTTGTGAGCAGGGAGACTGCAACTGCAGCTGATGTGATCCCTGCCAAATTACCCAGGTAATTTACATTTTTATTTTGTATAATTTTATATTGTAATTTATTGATGTTGTTTGAAACAAACTATAATCCAATTAATTCATTCACTCCTTCTCAGACGTGTTCTGTCTCGGGAAAGGGATGAAGACCAGGGAATCAGGACCATGAAGAGGACTCTTCTGGAGTAGAGAAGCGTTTTGCTGATGTTGAAACTGAGCCACTCTTCTACATCGCCACTCTATTCAATCCCAGATACAAAGATGGGCAAGTATAGACAAATTAAAATGCACCCTTGTCCATAATGCTTATATAAATTCAAGGCATCAATAGACACCAGTTAATAAATATAATATACAATAATGTTTAAAATATGCAATATTGTAAAAATTCCTTTACAATTTAGATTTGGTTTTATGATTAGACTTATACTAGGCATATACTCAGCACAGCTTTTCAGTTATGTCGTACCTCTTATCTTATTATTTTGAATTGTGTGTTACTTACCTGTTTTTAGATTTTTCACAAAATCAGCCAACCTGTTCCTTGCAAAAGAACACCTAATCCAAGAGGTAGCAAAGGTGGAAAAGATCGAGGCTGCCCATGCAGTGCCGGTGCAGACGGGAGCTGCAGCAGAGCCAGTGAACAAGGCACCATGGCATGAAGTATGCAGCAGTCTGGACAGTGCCTTTAGAGGAAATCTTACAAGAGAGGCAGTCACAGGTCCGGTCCGTGAGTACATCTGCAGAAGCTCAGGTTCAGACCTACTTCTCAGAGCAAACTACCCCTATAAAAAGTGATCCACTTCAGTATTGGAAGGAACATGCTACTCAGTTTCCCTCCATGGCTGCTGTTGCAACCCAGTATCTGTGCCCCCTGCAGCTCTGTGGACAGTGAAAGACTTTTTAGTGCGGTTGCAAACATTTTTGATGAAAACCGGAACAGGCTTTGTAGAATAAACTACCGAGCTGAGAGGAAGGATCTTGAGAAACACTGCTGATGCATTTTCAAGGATTTTATTGAAAGTTGAGCATCATAAAAGAACTGTCTGCAGTACAGTCCAGGATTTCCCAGTCAAATTAAAGACCTCCGCTTAATGCAGAGAGAACCCCGAAAAGATGATACGCAGAGGTCAGGCAAATCCCCCTCCTCTCTATTCGGGTGCGGTTTTTATACCCCTAAAACCCTCTACGGGGAGAGAGCAAACGGTTGTTTAGATTCAACATAACCATATAAGCCCCTTTTTTGAACACAGGGTATAGATAGTTCCTACGATTAATATATCAATGACAGTGTGCATATGCAACCGCTACACTCAGTTCAAATAAGGAAATAACTTCATGTACTGGTGGAGTGACGGTAAGCATCTGTAGTATGTAACACTTGCGGGGAGATATGAACACTGTGTGTCCCCCAAGACACTCTGTAGTCAGATAAATATACCTCAGCTTAAACCTGACAAGGTAGAGATGTTGGCTTTCATCAAGAAAAACATTAATTTCCTTATGTAAAATTAAAAGTGGAGAGTGCAGTGCAGTTCCTTGTTACTTGCTCCAGTTACTTACCTTACTTGAAGACACTGGCACTTTTATTTTCTGTTTTTTCATGTTAGATGTTTTGCATTTTATATTTAATGTTGCACTAAGTTCCAAAGTGAAGATTTTTTGTGTTATTTGATTGTTCAAGCTGCTTTATATTTACTGTTGCACTAGGTTCCAAAGTGAAGAATTTATTAAGAATGTATTATTTGATTGTTCAAGCTGCCTCCCAAGTGCAATAAAATAAAAAATAAAAGTCATCTTGGTTTGTTTCTTTTGATATTTAATGTACCGTATTTTCCGCACTATAAAGTGCACCACACTATAAGGCGCACCTTCAATGAATGGCCTATTTTAAAACTTTTTTCATATACAAGGTGCACCGCATTATAAGGCGCATAGAATAGAAACTACAGCAGTGTCTGGGGTTGCGTTATGCATCCACTGGATGGAGCTGCGCTAAAAGAAACTGTCAGATAAGTCAGTCAAACTTTATTCATAGAATACAAACCAACGTTCTGACAACTCCGTCTACTTCTAAAAAGAATAAACAGCTGTTTTATTATTTTTCCCGAGGTAATGTCAGTGGCTTAATAATTAATATTTCATGACAGTTTATCTTTAAACCACAGCATGGTATGGAAGTGCAACGTTTTTATCATGAAGTGGGTTGGAACTTTTCCTCGATTCAGTAAACATGTAAAAGAAACTGTCTGATACGGTAAATCGGTAAATCAAACGTTAGAGCAATCACAATATAGTAACTCTCGAAATAGTGCAAAGCAATAACTCAATGTTGTTCAAACGTTAATGCCCATATTCACGTCCAGATTCGCATGCTAGCACTGTTGCCTTCATTCGAATAGTGACTGTACAGACACTTCTACTTGCTGCTCTCTGTTAAACAACCCACTGTTCATGGTGCTTTTCCACTGCAGAACCGATACGGCACGGCACTGCATGATTTAGCTCAGCACTACTCTACACAATTGTTGAACCGGTCCTGTTCCTTTTCCACTGCCAGCAGTTACTAGTCGGGACTAGTTGAAGTGGGTGGAGTTGCCTTGACTCTGCACTGTGGCTTGTTGTCAGTGAAAACGCCAAAAAACCATAGACAGTAGAAGAAGAAAAAAAACAGAGCAAGAAACATATAGAAAAGGCGAGGCAAAAGACACTTGAGAAGAAAAGAAAACTTTTGAAAACCATACAGGACTATGAAGCAGAAGACAAGCAGCTAAGAGCTGCAAAGAGACGACGTGTGAGGGTAAGCTAACGTTTGAGTTGGTAGCTTTTCAGTATGTCAGGTATATTCATTTGTTACACTTTTGTTACATTTTGTTACACAGTTATAGATCGATGCGAAGCACTAAAATACAGACCGAACCTCCGAATGCTGGGATGTAATTGTTTCACGAACGCGCAGTGGATTGAAACTTCTCGATGTCCAAAGTATTATTAAGTATCGGATCGGGACTCGGTATCGGCAGATATTCAAAATCAAATGACTCAGACTCGGACTCGTGGGCAAAAAAACCTCATCGGGACATGCTTAAATAGGGTCCTTGTTCGCAATGTCAAGCTGCGTGGAAAGGATAAACTCACAAACAAATGGGAGGACAATGTCTACATTATTCTCAAGAAAGCTGGTGACATGCCTGTGTACACAGTTAGGCCTGAGAGCAAAGATGGGCCTGTGTGCACATTACATCATGACTTGCTCCTTCCTTGTGGCTTTTTATCTGCAGTTGTGATGAATGAACCTGTCAAACAGCTCCCAGTCAGAAGACCTAGGACGAGACAATGTCTTGCCCCTGAAAGCGAAGATTCCGACTCAGAAATTGAAGCCAGTTGTTTTACACTTTTCAAAGACCAGAGCCCAATGAAACTTACATATTGAGAAATCCTCCATGGGCAACCAGACAGTCAAACTGGTTGTGTCATCTGTTCCAGTTCTCTCTGATTGTCTGGCATCTGAGCTCATTGCCGAGGATAGAGATGCAGAACTTACCCAAACTAGTTGTTAGAGCCATTTTAATGTTTATTTAGTTAGACTTCATGTTAAGAATTAATATTATGCAATATTTAAATTAATGTCGTAATTTAAGAATTATTTTATGCATGTTTAATAATATCACAATTTATTGCGTCATGTACAGGTTGCCCGGATACTGTGGTGCATTTTGATTGGCTGTTGATTTATTGTAGAACCGACAGAACAGAAGCCGTGAACTAAATAGCGTCACAGTCTTTTGACCGGCACATTTCTTTGTAATTTAGATAAAGTTAGGAATTCATTTTTGTTTTGTATGTTTTTAAGTTCCAGGAAAATGAGACATAAACCTCAAGCCACAGATTCAAGACTTTTTATTTATGTGTCACGTCGGAAAGAACTTCGAGGTTCATGGTTATGCAAGTCTACTGCACTCACACTAGTCAACCAACCTGAACAAGACAACCCACAGGAAACATGCCTGATAATTTCATCCAGCCATGTGATGTCCATGATGAACATCTTCCAGTGCCCCCTGGTGTGTCAAGGAATGAAGAGGTGGGACTGGAAGTGGAGAATCTGATGAGAAAAGAAAAGATGAGTTGGATGTAATGGAAACAGAAATTGAGGGACGGAGAGATAGAGAAGAATGGATACCACTGTTAGGAGATCAGAGAGGACTGGCGACTGCCAAAACGACTTGATTATGCTGAAATCGGCAATCCCTTGGTCACGATGGATTGATCGTTCTTTCAGGAACTGACCATAGTATTGGCTGATGATTTGAATGAAGAAAAGAACCTCTTATAACTCTCTGACCTGCCTACTCATACAGATTATATTTGATTGCTACCATGTACAGGGACATACATATGATCAGGAAGGGAGGATGTAGCCCAGGCTGTAAAATGACATCTGATTGTTAGAAGTATCCCTTTAAAATTAATATTATCAGTATCATTTAAGACAGTGATCGAAATGTTAGAAAAAAATTCTAAAAGCAATTAATTTTATTTTGAAATAAATAAATAATAGATAGATGAGATTAATTTATTTGCACTGAAAATTATTAAAATGTAGTTAAAATGGAGAAAGGAGAATTAAAAAAGTTCTTCAGAGGGCTATGTGTGAATTGAGCCAATCAGGTGAGCTCATGTGATCAACCCCGTAGGGTCATGTCATGGCTTCTCTTCCGGTTCGCTGTCATGTTTACGTCTGCTGCATCGTGAGATGTATGATCCGAACAGAGATTAAAAAAAAAAAAAAATCTGTTTCCATCCGCGGTATAAGATAAGATATTAATGTTTAAAACTTAATTGCAATCATTGCTAGAGATGTTAAATACTAGTTGACTGGTGAATGGTTAACATTTAAACTTTGTAGAGCATCGAGAGACCAGATGAATTCCGCCGACCTGGAGAGGGTAAACACTGAAATGATGCTAATAGCTTTAACACTCAGTGAGTGAATACATTCACTAACCTGTTAAATTGGTTGTAATGAGCTACATATGCATGCCTGACTTGTTTTTGTTGATGCTACAGTAGCTAAAAGTCACAGAAATCTGCATGAATAGACATGGAAAAACAGGTGCTAACGGTGCTGTAGCCGCCAGAGCATGTGTGTTTCTGATTCTAATGGTTCATTAGCTTAAGCATAGTCACTTAGCTCCTATTGGTGTCATATGCTAATTATTTTCTGGTTGATTGTTGTTGTTTATTTTGGAATATTTTCCTAAAATGTTGTTTGCTTAATATGTTGAAAGATAGGATACTAGTTTGATTATTTTATGTCAGTGTGCTATTGTGATAAAATTAAGAGGTGAATGTTTAGTGCAGTTCCTCATTGTTACCAGTGGAAAGGGAGACAAGTAAGCACATAATGCCTTAATACCTCTAACTTATCAAAAGGAGCACTATCTCATATTTTTCTATTTTCTGTTACTAATGGGACTACAAGTTACAAACAGCCATTACAGTACTTGAATGTAATGTTAAAGCACTTTGAATGTATTTATAGTTTAACACTGTACAACAGAACCCTAGAGAAATTATTTAAACCAGTTAATGCAAAGGAGTATTCTTGATTGGTGATAATCAAAATACTAATAGGATCTCCTTTGACCTCTGTAGGTCAGGGTTTTCTTTCTGTGACATCATTACATGAGGTCCCAGTCATATCTCTCCATCCTCTAGAGAGTCTCCACCCAGAGTCCGGTGAAGATTCCAGAATTCCGGATTCTGAGATTCCCAGTGTGAGCTGGGTGGCGAGCCAGGAGACTACTGTCACTAGCTGTCAAATTGAGTCCTGCTCTTCAAAGAGTTACACAAAGGATATCAGCTGTGGAAGAAACAGATAGATGTTATATTTTTTACTTTAAATTTCTACTTAAAGCCAATTTAATGATCCAAGATACTGTTTTTTGTGAAACGTTTTCTTCATTATGCAGATCGAAGCACAATCCCTTTTCTTTAATACCATCCATCCATTTTTTATACCCATTTATTCCTCACTAGGGTCACAGGGGTCAGCTGGAGACAGTCCCAGCATAATTTGAGCAAGAGGCAGGGATACACAGTACAAGTTGAGACAGTCTGCCATTCACTCACAAACTCATACCTACAGGCAATTGAGAATATCCAATCAACCAAAGTATGTTTTTGGATGATGTGAGGAACCCAGAGAAAGGCCAAACACACTCAGGGAGAACATACAAACACCACAGAAAGATCCCAACCCAAATCATTTCACCAGAGACTTTCTTGCTGTGAGACAACATCTCTACCTACTGCGCCACCATGCCACCTACCCTTAATATAATATGTTTTATTGTTGTTGTTTCTTGTGCAGATGAATAATTACAGCAGGAAAACAAAAACATCATGTCTCAGTGTTTTCAGTTGTGACATTTTGCATGTGTAAAATATCCATATACATAAATAAGTTCAAGCTGCTGAATTAAATAACAAAATAAGTAACACATTTTATTAGTATATGTGATACATTTGTGTCCATGTATGTTCATTTTCAGAGTTACATTTGTGTTTTGCAATTAGATGTCACTTCAAAGAGTTTTATTTTTGTTGTTGTTTTATGCAAATAAAAACTGAATATATTATCCATCCAGGGCTCCAGGCCACTGTATTACACTAACTGGACTGAGCTGCTAGTGTCTCACAGTTTGATAATTTACCAAAACATACAGCTTCCACTGAGAGGATTACATGAAAAGAGACATTTTTAATGAGTCACAAATTAAAAAAAAAAAAAAAAAACAATAGCTATGAACAAATATTACAATGTGAAATACAATGAGGCTGTTTGGTTTATAGTGATGACTTTTCACAAGCTGTGAATGTGTTGTCCCCACACACTCCCACTGCATTTGAGTTCTTTTTTCAGAATGAAGGCATGGCCGGTTTGAATCGTAATACTTTTGACAAAGATTTGCAGATTTCTGCAGACTGCACACCATATATAAGTGGGTTCAGGCTTCCAGGGACAATGTGAAACAGAATGGCTGAGAGCTTCCTATAATAAGAGTACTGTGGAAAGCGATGCAGAGCAATGACAGACATTCCATGGAAGATCATGAGAAGATACAAAACCAGATGAGTGCTGCAGGTTTTCAAGGCTTTACTGTTCAAAGACTTGCTCTTACTAGTCAGACAGATGACCGTGATCTTACTATAGGTGAGAACAATGCTGCCTATAGAAGCTGTGAGCAGGACAACAGTAAAAGTGAGACCATAGACATTATTAATGAACACACTCTCACAGGAGAGTTTAAACAGTGAGGCATTATCACAGTAAGGATTCATGATCATAGTCCTGCATCTGTTCAGCCGAACAGTCAAACCAAGCAGAATCCCAACCAAAACAAAGGCCACTCCCCACGCAGAAACTGTCAGCTTGATCACCATCTTGTTGGTCATTATGGCAGCATAGTGTAAAGGATTGCAGATGGCAACATATCTGTCAAAGGCCATAATCATGAGCACAGTGTGTGAAGTGGTGCCGTACAAGTGTGTTGTAAAAGCTTGGACCACACACTCATAATAAGTGATTATGCGTTCAGAGGGAGGCAGCAACATGTCTATGAGCAAACGAGGCAACATGATGGAATTTCCAAGTATATCATTAAATGGCAGGTTGCAAAATAGGAAATACATGGGCTGGTGGAGGTTTGTGTCACTAAAAATCAGAATTGTAATACCTACATTTATAACTATTATAAAAATATAGGAGAAAAAAAAGGCCAGAAAAACAGGGTATAAAGAGACATTTGGGACATTAAATCCCTCAAGATGGAGTATGATGCTGTTGTAGGTGTAATTTTCCATGAACCTGCAGAAACAAAGATCACATTATTGATACGCTCAATGATACATTATACACAAGTTTAACCAGA
Organism: Lepturacanthus savala; assembly: GCA_030544235.1. Lineage (NCBI taxonomy): Eukaryota > Metazoa > Chordata > Actinopteri > Scombriformes > Trichiuridae > Lepturacanthus > Lepturacanthus savala. The sequence continues at coordinate 27,735,646 of CM060479.1, read as the reverse complement.
TAATGATCAAACGACAGTAAAGAACTACAGTAAAGATCATCATCTACAGTAAGTTCTGTCTTTTATCAGAGATTAATATACATTTGAATTTCAGTAAAACCTGCTTTGACTCTTCTGGTTCATCAGTCTTTCCTTCAGTATTCTTTGTTGGGAGTTAATAAACATCAAAGAAGATCTCTTCTTTGATTGTGGTATTATATAGGTGCAGTTTCATCATTGTAATCTCATTCATTGTAAACTCAGAGGAATTATGATGCAACATTATGAAGTCATGATGACTATCAATTTTAGACTTCATTTCTTCAGCTGTGTTTAATAAAATCGTTCCAGAGAACTTCATTGAACTTCTGCTGCTGGGATTAACACTTTCCCTTTGCAACTGAGCTATGTCCCTGAGTCAGGCCATAGGGACATATTGTCGATGTTTATCAAATGGTGTGACAAAAACTACCGCAACCTGAATGTCCAAAAAACAAAAGAACTGGTCATTAAACAGGCGCGCAGATAGGTTTGAGAAACTGGGGGGGACGAAGTCACGAAGCTGCCCCCCCCCCCCATCACCACATCCCCACATCCCCACATCCACACACAGGCTGCCTGCCTAACACCCACTGTCACACTATAGTGCTCCTAAGTGCTGTCCAAAAAATCCCCACCATAGAACACAAAACATTACAGTAGCAGCCTTTTAAGAATGAATACATGAACATGGGTCAGCGGTAAGAATTCCTTGCGAGTAGTCACATGAAATGGAATAATGCAAACACCATGGACCCCTTTCAACTGACTGATAATGAAACCATCGGTCCTGCTAGCCTACAAGGCTGTAGATAATTTTGTCAAAATCGCGCAGAAGTGGTGAATTGTACACTTAAGACACACGGCCATCGCTTTAAGTGTTTGTTTTAAGTTTGTGAGTTTTTAGAAGAATATAGATACGAAAATGCCCGTCTACTGTATTAGCACAATAAAAATACAATTTAGCGCAAATGAGCAGAACCTTCTTCAGGGAATGCTTCAAAACAACCAAATGAGCTCAAGTCAATGTGTCGCAGCAGTGGGTAAAATGAATAACCAAACGTCCTACCTTAAAACGTTGTCTTGATACCATGACTTCTTGCGATTATTCCATTTTGATCCACAGGACACAACTGCACTGCTAGCGAGCCATGTTGACTAAGCTACCATTCCATTGCTACTTCACATCTGGATCCTGTGTAGGCAAACCGTGTGCCCAGACATCACCGAAGCTCCGTCGAACCCAAAACCAGCATACACGGATATGCTAATTATATTATTTCAACCAATATTATATCAAATCCTACTATCACACACGTACTGGAAACACAACTGGTTTGTTTACAGTGCAGATCTCGCGGGAGTAAACATCCCTGGGGCTAATTCTACGGGGTGCCTTAGGGGACATTACGGTTGCATCTTCTCACAGTAACGCAGCAAGTTTAACGCATTTCATTACCACTAAATGGTCAGTAGATGGCGCCTTAGCTTCGCAAAAAACATGCAAACGAGGCAAATCATTAACAGTATCCAGTAACAGTATAGGCCTATTTAGACCAGCACAGCAGCCCCTGTAATACAAAATATCCAGAGACTCATGGTAATATACAGGTGCTGCCCATATTAATTAGAATATCATGTAGAAGTTGTTTTATTTCCACAATTTCATCAAGACTGTTACATTTTCTGAGATATCAAAAGTTGAGGGTTTTTTTTTTTTTGAAGACCAAGATGTGCAAAAAAATAAATAATGAATTGTGGGAACAGTTTAAGATGTAGCTCATGTATTAATAATGAACATTTAACATTATTGATGAAATTGTGGAAATAAAACAACTTTTACATGATATTCTAATTATGTGGGCTACACCTGTAGTTCAAAGAGATGACAAACTGTCAATTCAATGGGCTCATTTGACAACATTATGTTAAGTAATTTGAGAATTTGACCTAAAATACTTGGTTTGCCTTTTTTTTCTTTGTATGTTTTCCTGTATGAAGTGTACCATTGTAATATCATCCTAAAGCCATTTTCAACCAAGCTAGTGTTAAAAGTTACTCTACTAAATAGCTGAAATTTGGTGATTTCAAAGGATTTTCATATCAGCTTTTTTTTTCTTTTTAAACATTCTAGCCCCTGTACCTCATTGACAGTACATCACAAAAGTCTCCTCAAAAGTCAGTCTCTTCCAGTAGATTCCACAGAGCTTTCAAGTCATACCAGCCACTTTAGTGTGCAGACACAGTAACCATTTAAGTAAATAAAGAGGTTAATAAAGTTTATTAATGCTGATACTAATGCAAATCACCCAGCCAGCACACCATATGCCGTTTACAAAGCTGTTTTATTTAAAAACAAAAACAAACAAACCTGACTTTCAATAAATGGAGTGGAGTGAATTATATGAAGGATCCAAAAACCTCCCTCCTCCGATCCTTGCCCTGAATAAACGTCTGGGCAATGTCTCTCCTATTGAGATTTTCCAGCCTTTCTTGGTGGATATGGCACACTGCCATTCCATTCAGCCTTCTTTGGGTCATGGTGGACCGCAACCATGTTTTCAGCCTCCGTAGGCCACTGAAACTTCGTTCTGCCTCAGCAGACGATGCGGGCACGACCATGAGCAATCTCACAATGGTGTCAACTTGCTCAAAAAGACCACGCACTTCAACAGGCATTTCCTGTAGGATCTTTGCAACATCTGCAGTGGTTTTGAATGGGTATTTTCTCTTAAACATGGCTAATTGAATCTTCAAATCCTCCCACTGCAGCTCAGGGTATTTCTCTACACTTTTTTGAGTGCTGTTTTCAATGGGGGTCAGCAGCAAGGCCTCCAATTCCTTTACTGCTTCTATTCCTGGTTGCATAAATCTGTCGGTAATTTGTGTATCTACCGTGTCCAAGACTCGGTAGAACTCTACTCTGTGGAACTCCACAGGAGATGCAGGCCTGTGTGCAGGTGCTGGCCCAGTGTATCGCTTAGGGGGCCTATGTGTGCGAGGTAGAGCAATGGGCTCTAGACACAGCTTCTCAACCATGTCCTCTGCTTCCTTAAAGACTTGCTGAAAGTGATCTGACGTTCTCTTAGATTTTAAACTCTCTTGGACAACAGAGACTGCAGAGACCATGCCCTCCACTGTTTGGATACTTTTCTGGAGAGATGCATTTAGCATTTCCAGTTCGCTGATCACATCCAAGGCCAGCATGAGTCCCAAAACAACATTTCCTTGTTGCAGCCGAACATGTAGGCCCTCTGCCCGGCTTGCAGATTCCGAGCTGCTTGCAGACATCTGATCTAGGGATTGCAGTACTGTGCCATATTGCCCCAGAACTGCCCGGATTGCAGGTGCCCGAACTGTCCACCTTGTGGGGCATAAAGGCCTGATGGACGTGACTTTCCCCTCTCCTTCTGATGTGGCAATGCCTTTAAACTGGTCTTTTAGTTTTCCAGACTGACCAAAAAATGTGCCAAGGTCATGAACCCAGTCAAGGGCATTTCTGATGAGAGGAGAGGCTGAGCAGGCTTGTTGCGTCACTAAATTTACACAATGTGCACCACAATGTATAAATGGTGCTAAGGGCTGTTGTCTTTGGATGATGGCCTGTGCGCCTGCATACTTGCCAGACATATTTGAAGCCCCATCATATGCCTGACCTCTAAGGCCTGATACTGGCAGATTTAACCTCAGCAGTACATCCAAAATGATTTTTGCAAGATTTTCACCAGTTGTTGATGTTGTCTCGTACAACCCAATGAATTCTTCATGCACCATCAGATTTTTGTCGACATAACGTAGACAGAGGGCCTCCTGCTCCACACCTGATATATCCCTTGTCCCATCCATTATAACAGCATATTGTAATACTGGGAGGGACCGTATCTCATCAGCAATTTGTCTTATAACTGATGAGCTCATCAACTCAAGCATTTCGTTTTGGCAATCCCACGATGTGTAAACTCCTCTTTTTCCAGACAACCATCTACTAAAAGCTGGATCACCTTCCGCTTTGTATTTCAGGAGATGGTCAAGGTTGCCTTGACGATGCTCATGCCCCCTAAAGGCAACTCCCTGTCTTGCCAGGAGCATAACCCCCCCTATAATTTTTAAAAGGCTTTCCCTGTTCTCGGCCTGTTGTGCTTTGACTGCACTACTCAGCTGTGCGCTTACAGGGTTTTTTTCGTAAGCAGCTGTTGTAACAGCCATTTTATGTGCAGCAGATTTTTCATGTACAGAGAATTTTTCGAGACCTCTTCTCCAATTTTTATAGCCAGAGCTAACAAAGGCTGGGTCAGTGTTCTTGGCTTGAGCTGGGATGCCACTTGTGTAGTATTTAGCACAGTGAAAACATAGAACTCCCTCTATGCCAGGATTGACATGCAGCCAGGGATGCTTTTCATACCACGCTTTCTGAAAGGACAGGGTTCGATCCTTCATTACTTGTCTTTTTATAAATTTGGGGTCAGGTTGATTGGGTTTGGCAAATGACATAAGATCAACCACAGGTCCCTCTCCTCCACCTGTCTCTGGTCTTTCCGTCTTGTCTGCGCCTTCTGATCCTCCTTCTCCTTCTGGTCTTCCTTCTCTCTCTCCTTCTGGTCTTTCTTCTCTCTCTCCTTCTGGTCTTTCTTCTCTCTCTCCTTTTGCTCTTTCTTCTCTCTCTCCTTCTGATCCTCCTCTCTCTCTTTCTCCCTCTCCTTCTGGTCTTTCTTCTCTCTCTCCTTCTGGTCTTTCTTCTCTCTCTCCTTCTGGTCTTTCTTCTCTCTCTCCTTTTGCTCTTTCTTCTCTCTCTCCTTCTGATCCTCCTCTCTCTCTTTCTCCCTCTCCTTCTGGTCTTCCTTCTCTCTCTCCTCCTCTCTTTTCTTCGTGTCCTCCTTCTTTCTCTCCTTCTGGACCTCCTTCTCTCTCTTCATCTGACCCTCTCCTTCTCTCTCCTTCGTCTGACCCTCCAACTTTTCCCTCTCTTCCTTCTGCCGCTTCTTCCACCTGACTTCCACTTTCACCTCCCTCACTGCCATCTTCTTCAGCAACTACCTGCAGGCCAGGACAATGATGATATTAAAGTAGCTCATGAAAATCATTACAAATTATTAACTGTCATCACACACAGAAACCCCCTCACAAAAATGCTAAACTCGTTTTAAAAATGCTGAGAAACTGGGTGGGCTACGTGCGTTTAGTCAGTCCTTGTTAAACAACAGAAGGCCTATGCTCGTGCGTGGCGAGGAAAGTCAGATTAACAAAAACGCCAAACGGCATTACGTTATTAATGTCCAACGAGGTATTTAAATGTAGGCAACAGGCTACGCGGAGATAGAAGGCGAACGTTTGTCTCTTGCCTCGTACGATTTTACTTTCACGAAAGGACATTACTTCGAGACTCTCAGCAATGCAATGTGGTATGATTAAGTATATATTTATAAAGTACAATTTACTTACAGAAGTGACTTTTTGAAAAAACGACGCAATAGTCTTTTGCTTTTTTGTTGGCCGTCTCATCATGCCATGCCGTGCTGCTGAACGTGCAGCTAGCTGTCCAAGTGATCAGTTGGTAACCGTGGCAACCAAAGTCGACGACGACTCCACACTCGTTGCTGCACAGTCTAAACGAATCACTTGCTTGATGCGTGTTGTTACACACAACCCGCATCAGCACACACACCTCAGTAAACCAAATATTATGTTAATTCATATTTCGGTTTCCTCGTGATGCTTGAATCAGAAGATTTCAAGACGATAAAGTTAAAAAAAAAATAAAAATAAAAAATAAGCTACATAAAAGTAGGTGGGACGGATCTACGGTCATTCAAAAGTGGGTGTGTCATGACACACCTGACACACCCACTATCTGCGCCCCTGTCATTAAATCTAGAAGGTTAAGCTATGGGCTTTCACCTTCATAGAGTATCATTCATGGTGAAAATGCACCAATTGTGCAGTCTGAACTAGATAGTTAAAGTCTGCTCCAAGATTATGACTAGGGGAGGAGGACTTGGGATCCCTTCGGAAAGAACATGTGGTCCAGAAAGCCAGAGGAATCATGGATCAGCTTGACCACATTCTTTCTTCTGATTTTTCTGTTATGCCTCTGGGGAAGTGTTATCTTGCATGACTGAGAATAAGAAAGTGATACTCTAACTCATTTATTACTTCAGCCATCAGGCTGCTAAATACTGAGAGCTAAACCAGATGGATTTTAATGATCACAATGATACTTGGCATTCTATTTATTATTGATCCTGCTGACCTGTTAGCACTAACAGGTGAATGAAAATGTCCATGTTTGGGGTATGATTTGTACTGTTTTCAGTTTTCTGGTTTGTTTCGACTTTGCCTTTTGGGAAATAATCAAGTTGTCTAAACTGGCTTGAATATCATCTCCCCTCAGTTTCACAGTTTGTGATATGACTCCAGAACATCACATAGAGACAGAGGTGCTTAATTGTGGTAAAAAGGTGTTTATTGACCACAACTGGAGGTAGAAAAGGGCTCAGGAGGGCAAGACTGGGTCTGGTGTGTGTTTCGAGGAGGGGATTGCAGCAGAAAGCCAGGAGGTGAGACTGGGCCAGAGATGGATTCTGTAGAAGGAGTGGAGGTGAGGGAAAGGGAGAGTGTGTTGTCCTGTATATAATATATAATAATATGTAAAAAAGTCTAAGAAGGTTTATATTTGTTTAAAAAGATTTGTGTATTTTATGTTTGAAAAAATATAGAATAAGTTAATAATATACTTACCGCGATATCAAAAAAAAAAGTGTTTATATTTTCATACCGTTGTTTTTACCAGTTTCAAGCGATATATTTACGGTGACGTCACTTTCGCTATCGCGCGGTGACGTCACTTTCAGTTTCGGGAGATCGCTAACGGCCAGTTGGACAGTTGGTTTTTTATTTTCTCTTTTTGCTCCGCATATTCTTCACCCACATCGTTTGTAGTTAGGCAATGCTGTAAGTACTAATATGTGTGTGGCGAGAGGAACACCGATAGCAAAGGGGACAATCAGGATCCAGTAATTGTTGCACAACAACGCCACCTAGGGAATCTCACCCTAAGATTAAAGGTTTGTATAGAACAAACAGGAAAAAGGACACGAAGGTTCGTTTGCTAAAATGAGAGACAGGACGTAATTCAAGTTAATATACACACTTTATTTATTTCAATTATTAAAAAGACCGAAAAAAAAGAGAAACACTTCACGTAGTGAAACAATCAGGATGAGAAGACTGTAGGTGCTGAGACTTACCGGTAGGGGGTGTGAGGCCAAAGAAGGGAGGTGTGAGGGGTTCGGAACAATGCAGGTTACCCCAATCATAAAAGAAAAACAACCAAAATCAAAAAGAGTGCACGACACACACACACACACGGAACCCACCACCAGGACGCCAGGGACCACCACCGGCAGCTCTCAGCACTGCGACAGAAATCAAATACAATTAACACAGAACGAACACAACAAATAATACAAGGACAATCAAGACCCACACTGAACTCAACCTACAAACAATCAATTAAGGAAAAACAATAACTTTAACCAAATATAAAGTTAACGGATATGACTAACAGGGAAATCAAAACAAAACACAATCACATGTAACATGATCGGTCACGGTACATAAAATTGTTAAAGACCCAACCCACAAATTATTCCCGAAATAAACCCAATAAAAATAAATGGTAAAACGGCTGCCGTGAATCCCACCGCTGATGGTGAACCAACCATGCACCGCCCCGAGCACCGGCCGACCAACTCGCTGAGTCGGCAACGGGAGCGATCAGTAGGTCGTAGCGGAGCGGAGCGCCGCACCAGCGGCGGACAGGTTAAAACAGCAGGCAGCGGACATGCAGCCGGCAGAACACAGGCAGAAGAACAGCAGCAGAGCAACAACCAGGCCGGGCTGATGGAGTGAGTTTATGGTTGCAGCAGAAGTTAATCCCACCTAGTTATAAAAACGCAACATAAGAGCAGGCAAATAGGTGGCTATTACAGGAGAGAATTGAGCAGGCAGCACGCAAGAGATACATACCACAATAAGGCGATAATAAAGCGCCGCCGAGCGAGTCGTGTCGCAGCGCAGAACGGGAGGAGCAACACAAGATCATCAGCCTAAGATTACAACACAAGCATATAGAAGCAACCAAACATGACCCAAAAAGTCAGAGATTCCGCTACGACCAACATACCTGCGGCTGGGGAGAGGCAACACCGGCACGGGCAGCCGGAAGTGGGCGTGCCCCAAAGCAAGCGAGTGAGAGACAGAGTAGTACACACCTGTCCTCTTTATATATAGCGCCCCCTCTCGGAATGGAGCTAAGAGGGCCAATAAACCAGCCCCAATCACTTAAGCAGAGGAGGTGTCCATCCTGCTACAGTCTACCCCCCCCTTTTGCATCGTCGCCCCGACGATGGCGTTTCATCCAGGCTAATTCCAAGGCCGAAAGAGAACAGAGACTGCGTTAGACCCAGGAAGAGGGACACTTGCGCCACCACGTACAGGTTCTCCCACAGACCTTGGGAGATGGTGGACATTGGGATGTTGGCCAGCAGTTGACCGGGCAGTCCGGCGCACTGCAACCTCACCAGGATGGATAGGCATGGCAGGAGGCGGAATAGCACCATGAACAATTGGCAAACCTACAGTCACAGCGGTAGGTGCCACCACAGGATCTGGTACAGTCGGGATGTCAGCTGACTGTAAACGCCGCAGCAAAGGGGTGGTTTGGGGGACAGCATGAGTGGAAATTGCATGAGGAACTTCATGTCTGACAAACAAGTCAGCATCCAACAACTCATCCTCGGACTGTAGTTGGACCGGAGATGGTACAGGAGCAACAGAGGCACCCTCTGGAGAGCTAGGTCCAACCACTGCCTTTAGCAGTGAGCGATGTACCTGCTTAGTCTTGGTCAGGTCCGTTGTAGGGGCAACGGTATACACCGACCCTCCCTGCCTTGGTGCTCTCACGACTTGATACACCAGTGGGCCCCACAGATCCTGGATCTTATGGCGGCCTTTGGCACTAAAATCCCGCAATCTCACCAGCTGGCCCTCCCGGAGTGGGTCATCTCGGACATGCTGGTCATAGTCCCTCTTCCTGCGCTCTGCCGCAGCCTTAAGCCTCTCTCTGGCACCCTCAAAGGCCACCTGTAAACGGGTCTGGTGCTCCTGAATCCACTCGTGGACTCTGCCACCAACAGGTTCCTGAACTCGACCCAACAGGAAGTCAACGGGGAGTCTAGCTTCCTGTCCAAACATGAGGAAGAAAGGAGACTCACCCGTTGCCTGATGGGGAGTGGTGTTATAAGAATATAACAGTTGTGGCAAACAGGAGCTCCAGTCCCGCTTGCGAGACACAGGCAGAGTGCGCAACAAGTTGTGGAGGGTCCGGTTGAATCTCTCACACTGGCCATTACCTGCGGGATGATACGGTGTTGTGCGAGACTTTTCGACACCATACAGGGCACACAGCTGCTGGACCAGAGTACCCTCAAAGTTACGGCCCTGATCTGAATGAAGCCGAGCTGGAACACCGAACTTCGAGAACCACTCTGTCACCAACACTTGAGCCACTGTAGAGGCTCGTTGGTCACGGGTGGGAACAGCCAGGGTGTACTTGCTAAAGACATCTGTCATAACAAGTACATTTTCCACCCCATTATGGGTAGGCTCCAGGACTGTGTAGTCCATAGCCAAGATCTCATTAGGCCGTGAAGCTAACAAATGGCCAAGGTAGCTACGGGGTGCAGACTGATGGTCTTTGGCAGCTTGGCACCTTTCACAGGCTTGACACCACTGTGCTACCTCCGATGACATACCTGGCCAGTAACAACGCTGCCGCAGTAACTCCAAGGTCCTTTCGACCCCTTGATGGCCATGACCCTGGTGAACCTCAGACAGCACCTCCTCCCGCAGGACAGCAGGAAGAAGCACCTGAAAGACTGGCTCAGCCCCATCAGGGCGGAGGATTTTGCGATGCAGGACACCAGCTCTCTCAACCAACCGGTCCCACTGACGGAGGAGTGTTAAAACAGGCCGAGATAGCCGCTTCCGCTCCTCCTGATTTGGACCCTGCCCCCGCTGCCAGAACACCAAAATTCCCTGAATCACAGGGTCTGCATGCTGGAGGGCACGAATGTCAGGGGGGCCCTGGTGCGGCAGTGCTGAAACTACTGCTTGGGCTGCCTCTGACCGGCAGGGCTGCAGGACTTGTTGTAATGGCCTGGGGAGTAATTTCCCGGGAACCATGACCTTCAAGTCCTGCACCCCAGGAGAACACTGACGCGACAACGCGTCTGCATTTTTATTGACCTTCCCAGAACGGTATTTAATGTCAAAATCAAGGGCAGCAAGCTGGGCTGCCCAACGATGTTCAGTGGCGCCCAGCTTAGCAGATGACAGGTGACTAAGTGGGTTGTTGTCTGTGTAAACAATGGTCTTGTGACCCAGCAAATACTCCCTGAACTTTTCAGTCATGGCCCATTTCAGCGCCAAAAACTCCAATTTCATGGAGCTATAGTTGATCATGTTGCGCTCTGTGGGCCTCAGACCTCGGCTGGCATAAGCTATGGGCCTCACTTTACCACCTTGCTCTTGTGACAGCACCGCCCCCAAGCCTCCATGGCTTGCATCCACCTCGAGGATAAAAGGAAGGGAGAAGTCTGCATAAGCAAGGACGGGTGCTGTGGTAAGCTTGGTTCGCAAGGCTTCAAAACTTAGACTGCACTCCTCAGTCCAGTTGGCAGCAATTGTAACCTCTGACCTCTTCAACCGCTTATTCCCCAGAGTGGCCACTAGCCTATGCAGAGGGGCAGCCAGCTTGGCGAAGCCCTCTACAAAACGGCGATAGTAGCTGGCAAAACCCAGGAACGACCGTAGCTCTGAAATAGTTGTAGGGGCTTGCCAGTTGGCTACCACCTCTACCTTGCTCGGATCAGTGGAAACACCCTGGTCAGAGATCACATGCCCTAAATAGCGCACCTCTTTCTGAAAGAAGGCACACTTAGCCAGTTTTGCCTTCAGGTCTTCTTTCTGCAGCCGCCCAAGCACTATTTCTAGCCTCTCCAGGTGTTGCTCAATGGAGGAAGAGAACACCACGATGTCATCGAGGTACAGGAGCAAGGATTGACATTGTTGGTCACCGAAGATCCGTTGCATCAAACGCTGGAAAGTGCTTGGGGCGTTACACAGGCCAAAGGGCATGCGGTTCCACTCAAAAAGACCGAAGGGAGTGCAGAATGCTGTTTTAGGCCGATCGGCCTCAGCGACAGGGACCTGGTTGTACCCGCTGGCTAAGTCCATAGTGGAAAACCAGCAGGCACCACCCAGTGCATCAAGGGATTCCTCGATGCGAGGAAGGGGGAAGGCATCCTTCCTGGTCTTCTGGTTCAGCTGCCGGTAATCCACACACATACGCAAGCTACCATCCTTCTTTTTAACAAGCACGATAGGGGAGGCATATGGGCTGCTACTCTCCCTAATTACCTGAGCCTCAAGCAATTTGTTGATGTGCTCTTTCACCACCTCATACTCCGAGGGTGGAATGCGCCGGAAACGCTGACGGACAGGAACATCATCCAAGAGCGGGATGTCATGCGATATCAACTCAGTGCAACCCAGATCACCGTCATGGGCAGAGAACACAGAAGTGTACCTGCTCAGCAGTGGCCTTACCTGAGCCTGTTTGTCAGCAGGCAGGGAAGAGAGGTCCATGGCTGCAATCTGGTCAGACACTGAGGAATCCGCTGATTGAGATGCCACTGTAGCCACACAAGCCGGCACCTCCTTGACACCTGCTGGCAAGCTGACCACTCTAACCTCATCCAGCATCCCTACAGTGGTGCGAGGGTACAGCAACACGTCGGTAGTACCCACGTTAATGACAGGAATGTAAGCTGTACCCCCCACCACCTGAACAAGAGCCGGAGAAGCCAGAAGTCCGGCAGGAAGACCGGAGCTCAAGGGCTCAAACAGTACCGTGGTGTTAGAGTACTGTTCAGAGCAGGTGGCTGCGACAATCTTCATCGTGCCACCAAGGATGCGACACGCCTTCCTCCCCCGCACCTTAACAGCACCCGGGGCATTCCTTGGAGCCTGCACATTGGCCAGATGGCATGACTGTAAAGCCTGCAGAACCGGTGTTGGGGCCTCTGATACAGAGGGCAAATCAAAGAGTGCCAAACCATACTGACCAAAAAGCTCACGATAACATCGCCGGATGACATTCATCCCTAGAACACCAGGGACTCTCGGAGCGCCATCTGAAGGGTCCTTAACGACCAGCACCCCACATCGTGGAATAAATTTGCCACAGAGCTTAACATCCAGCTCCAAGTACCCAATATAGGGGATAGCCAACCCGTTGGCTGCTCTGAGCTGCAGCCAGTGACAAGCCTTAAGCTTCTCAAAACCCCAGGGCTGGAAATGCTGGAGAAAGAAACCCTCCGTGACAGTCGACACCATTGACCCAGTGTCAATCAAGCAAGGGAGCTTCACTCCTTGCATGTCCACATCCAAATGTGGACAAGACGCAATGAGTTTCGCTTCTCCCTCATCCGAGCCAGTCCTAACATCCGCCGAATTGTGGCTCTGCAACACGGCGGGTGCTAGTTTTCCGACGACTGAGAAGCATGAGGCCGTCTACCCAACTGCTGAGGTGACGCAAGTGAAGGAAGCTGAGAGTGCAGGGGAACACGCACCCCCTCACACTCCCGCGCAAAGTGACCAGGCTGTCGACACCGTCGGCAGATTATGGGGCCATGATGAGGGGAGCGACTACGCTGATGGGAGCTCTGCAAGTGGGAAAGGCTCAGAGTGAGCTGATTCAGCTGCTCTTGCTGTAGTTTCAACATCTCCCTAATCTCACTCAATTCAGACACTTGGGGTGATCTAGCTGATACCAGCGGACCACCCTGGACCCCATATTGGATGCCACGCACCGAGGGAAGAGAATTGCTTCGTAGCCTAACACCACCTGGCATGCCTTCACGTTCCCATCTAATTGCCTCGCCCCGAACCTCAAGCAAGTCAGCCATGGGCTTCCTGCGGACCAACTGTTTAAGTTCTCTCCGGAGAGCACCATCAAGTACCTGCTCAACAAATTGGTCGCGCAGCAAAACATCTGCATTCATCATACCATTTGGTGCACGTTGTTTGATTGCCGCCATAAGACTCATTAAGGCGAGCGAAAACTCTTGCAGGGTCTCCCCCTCCTGCTGCCGGCGGGAGAAAAAGGCCTCCTGCAGGGCTATATAGGAATCAGAGGACCCATAGAGCTCTTGGAGAGCAGCAATAATTTTAGCTGGGTCCCCCCGCTCTGCAATGGAACGATACTTTATTTCTTCCCGTGCTTCCCCTTCCAAGTGGTCAAACAGGAAGAAAGCCCGATCTGATGTACCCAAATGACGAGCTCTCATACACGCTTCTGCCTCCTCAATCCACTCACTCAAGCCTATACCTGACTTTCCCCTAAACATAGGGCATTTTCTCTCACGAGGTACAAATACCAGCCGCTCCATTGGGAGGGCACTGGCAGTGGGAGAAGATGTTGGAGGAGCAGACGGAGCTGCGGGGACGGTACTAGGGCCAGGTGCGGCTGCGACCTGCTCCTGTCGCAGCCTCTCATTATCTGCTTGGAGCTGAGCTACCAGGTCCCTCAACTCCTGCAACTCTCCCTCCATCGCTACACCCTGACCCACTAGAGATCTTACCAACACGAATGAAGAGGAAGGGGGGGGGGAGTCACCACTCCTTACCAGGATTCTGTAAGACTCCACCAACAAGACCTGGTTGCTGCTCTGCCTGGGAAAATTTCAGAAAACAAAAACGTTAATCACTAAACACATGTAGGGTCCCAATTAACACCACAAAGGAAAAAAAAACAAGAAACTCCAAAATGTCACTATATATATATATTAACTCAAACACGTCCGTCATCTAGAGCAAATCCTGCCAACAACGCCAAAATGTGGCGAGAGGAACACCGATAGCAAAGGGGACAATCAGGATCCAGTAATTGTTGCACAACAACGCCACCTAGGGAATCTCACCCTAAGATTAAAGGTTTGTATAGAACAAACAGGAAAAAGGACACGAAGGTTCGTTTGCTAAAATGAGAGACAGGACGTAATTCAAGTTAATATACACACTTTATTTATTTCAATTATTAAAAAGACCGAAAAAAAGAGAAACACTTCACGTAGTGAAACAATCAGGATGAGAAGACTGTAGGTGCTGAGACTTACCGGTAGGGGGTGTGAGGCCAAAGAAGGGAGGTGTGAGGGGTTCGGAACAATGCAGGTTACCCCAATCATAAAAGAAAAACAACCAAAATCAAAAAGAGTGCACGACACACACACACACACGGAACCCACCACCAGGACGCCAGGGACCACCACCGGCAGCTCTCAGCACTGCGACAGAAATCAAATACAATTAACACAGAACGAACACAACAAATAATACAAGGACAATCAAGACCCACACTGAACTCAACCTACAAACAATCAATTAAGGAAAAACAATAACTTTAACCAAATATAAAGTTAACGGATATGACTAACAGGGAAATCAAAACAAAACACAATGACATGTAACATGATCGGTCACGGTACATAAAATTGTTAAAGACCCAACCCACAAATTATTCCCGAAATAAACCCAATAAAAATAAATGGTAAAACGGCTGCCGTGAATCCCACCGCTGATGGTGAACCAACCATGCACCGCCCCGAGCACCGGCCGACCAACTCGCTGAGTCGGCAACAGGAGCGATCAGTAGGTCGTAGCGGAGCGGAGCGCTGCACCAGCGGCGGACAGGTTAAAACAGCAGGCAGCGGACATGCAGCCGGCAGAACACAGGCAGAAGAACAGCAGCAGAGCAACAACCAGGCCGGGCTGATGGAGTGAGTTTATGGTTGCAGCAGAAGTTAATCCCACCTAGTTATAAAAACGCAACATAAGAGCAGGCAAATAGGTGGCTATTACAGGAGAGAATTGAGCAGGCAGCACGCAAGAGATACATACCACAATAAGGCGATAATAAAGCGCCGCCGAGCGAGTCGTGTCGCAGCGCAGAACGGGAGGAGCAACACAAGATCATCAGCCTAAGATTACAACACAAGCATATAGAAGCAACCAAACATGACCCAAAAAGTCAGAGATTCCGCTACGACCAACATACCTGCGGCTGGGGAGAGGCAACACCGGCACGGGCAGCCGGAAGTGGGCGTGCCCCAAAGCAAGCGAGTGAGAGACAGAGTAGTACACACCTGTCCTCTTTATATATAGCGCCCCCTCTCGGAATGGAGCTAAGAGGGCCAATAAACCAGCCCCAATCACTTAAGCAGAGGAGGTGTCCATCCTGCTACAGTCGGGATTGTATGTTTATGTGTATATATTGTAAAATGGTATATCTGGAATATTGAGTAGGTTGTTAGGTCTTGTTACTTTTACTGTTTTTATTGTCAGTTAAAATCAGTTATTTTGGTTCAACTACAGCCAAAAGAGAACATTACAGTAAAAAAGCAGACTTTCACAATCTGATGTGGCAAGATGTCATCGCACCATGGAAGCAAGAGGTCCACAGTGGCGAGCAACACGACGACGTCGTCTGGAAGTGTGGCCCGGGCTCGGGCCAAAGCAGAGGCTGCCAAAATAAGAGCTTCATATGCTGCACAGGAGGCTAAATTAAAAATGGAAAAGGCTGTCAGAGAAGCAGAAATAAAGGTAGAAACAACCAGAATCGCCACACAGTTGGAAGTGTTAACACTACAAAGAGAAGCAGATGCAGCTACAGCAGAAGCACAGGTAATGGAAATGGCACAGACAATCGTGACATCTGAAGCTGGGGAAAGAAAATCAGAAAGAACACAGTCAGAGAGGGTTAAAATAGAACGCACTCAAAATTATGTTCAAGAACAGATTGAGCTAAAGAGTCATTCCCCCTCCCAACACTCATTGCTGCAACCTGTTGTCCCCTCACCTGATAAATCACTCAACAGCTACATCACAGGTAGATTCCCAGTACACCTACCTGATATCAGTGACGTCTCACAACAACCTTTGTTCCAAAACATTAAACCAAACCCTGAAGAAAACATGCACTTATCACCACCTGATCCTCCTAAAATTGGGATTAAGTCTGGAGTTATGAGACCTACATTTACAGTACATGCGGATAAACCATCATATGTTCCCCAATGTTTTCAACCTGCTGTCATGCCAAATCCGATGGAACCATTGGCTCAGTATCTAGCTCGACGAGACCTTGTCAGCTCAGGACTGTACCAGTTTGATGATAAGCCAGAAAATTACTGTGCTTGGTACTCATCATTCATCAGCGCAACCAGTGAAGTGAGACTGACACCAATCCAAGAATTGGATCTCATGACTAGATGGCTTGGAAAGGAATCTGGGCAACAGGTGAGACGCATAAGGTCAGTGCATGTTAATAACCCCAGTCTCGCCTTAACCAAAGCATGGGAGAGACTTCGTGAGTGCTATGCTTCCCCTGAAGTAATAGAGAAGTCCCTTTTTAAGAGATTAGAGGACTTTCCAAGGATTTCAGCCAAAGACCCCATAAATTTACGTCATCTTGGGGACCTGCTTCAGGAAATTCAAGGTGCCAAGGAAGACGGATACCTCACTGGCCTTGCCTATCTGGACACTTCCCGAGGTATTGGTCCGATTGTGGAAAAGCTTCCATACCAGCTTCAGGAGAAATGGTTAACATCTGGAACGTGGTACAAAGAACAAAATGGCGGACGCTTCCCCCCTTTTCACTATTTCTGCAATTTCGTGAGCCATGAAGCCAAAAAGCGAAACGATCCAAGCTTCTCATACCACCAAAGCTGTTCTGCAAACCACACAAAACAAGAGAAGTACAACAAGAGTCCCAACAAATCCATCTACGTGAACAAGACAGATGTATCAACAGCTCAAGTTGACCCCAACAGGAACTGTCCACTGCATGGCAATAAACCTCACCCCCTCAAAAAGTGCAAAACTTTCAGAAGTAAATCCCTCGATGAACGCAAGGCCTTTCTCAAGGAGAAAGGAATATGTTTCAAATGCTGCTCATCTACTTCCCATCTTGCCAAAGACTGCAAGTATATCATAAAATGTTGGGAGTGCGAAAGCACTAACCATGTTGCTGCTATGCATCCCAGCTCATCACTTCAAAGAAAGGCTCCTCCATCGTCACAAGAGAACGGCGGGGAGGTGCAACCAAACAAGACGGTTGTGGACGAGGCTGAAGTAAATGATTCAGAAGTCAACACAAGCTGCACAGAAATATGTGGTCCAGGTCAGTGGGGCCGCTCATGCTCAAAGATCTGCCTAGCGACGATCTATCCCAAGGGGTCAAAGGACATGGCTATAAAGGCCTATGTAATCATGGACGACCAGAGCAACCGCTCACTGGCCCGACCGGAGCTCTTCGAACGCTTTGGCATAAAGAGTGAAACCTTCCCATACCGTCTCAAAACATGCTCTGGTATCATTGAGACATCAGGAAAGAAAGCAGAGGGACTACAGATGGAGTCATTGGATGGGAAAGTCCACATCTCTCTTCCACCACTCACTGAATGTTCCAATATCCCAAACAATCGGAGTGAAATACCTACTCCAAATGCAGTTAAACACCAGCCTCACCTCCACCATATTGCTCAACAAATTCCAGAGCTGGACCCAGGAGCTGAGATTCTCATCTTGCTGGGCAGAGATGTTCTGCGGGTTCACAAGGTCAGACAGCAAGTGAACGGGCCACACAACTCTCCCTTTGCCCAACGTCTGGACTTAGGGTGGGTAGTTATTGGAGAGGTCTGCCTGGGGAGTGTCCATAAATCAACAGTCAGTGCATACAAGACTCATATACTTGACAACGGCCGACCCTCAATCTTTCAGCCCTGCCCAAGTTTTATGCACATCAAGGAATCAAAACAAGGCATCGACAAGCCTCACAAAGCACCAGAGAGGATGCTGGGGCAGACAGTGTTTAACCGCACAGAGCACGATAACAAACCTGCTCCTTCAATGGAAGACATTATGTTCTTGGAGATCATGGACAAAAACGTCTTCAGAGATAAAAACAACTGGGTTGCACCACTGCCATTCAGACAACCACGCCAGCTTCTACCTAATAACAAAGAGCAAGCTGTCAAGCGGTTTTCGTCCCTGCAACGAACCCTAAAGAAAAGGCCTGAAATGCAGGAACAATATGTGAAGTTCATGGAGAAAATCTTCACCAATGGACATGCAGAGGTAGCACCGCCGTTGAAACCAGATGAGGAGTGCTGGTATCTCCCCACATTTGGTGTCTACCACCCACAGAAACCCAATCAAATTAGAGTGGTCTTTGATTCCAGTGCCCAGTACTCTGGCATTTCCCTCAATGATGTGCTCCTCACAGGGCCTGACCTCAATAACTCCCTTCTAGGGGTCCTACTACGTTTCAGGAAAGAAAAGGTTGCAATCCTAGCAGACATCCAGCAGATGTTCCATTGCTTCCTAGTGGACGAAAGTCATCGTAATTTCCTACGGTTCCTGTGGCACAAGGACAATGACATAACCAAGGAGGTTATTGATCACCGGATGAGAGTCCATGTTTTTGGTAATGCGCCTTCACCTGCGGTGGCCATCTATGGACTACGACGTGCTATCAAAGAAGGTGCTCAGGAGTATGGAGCTGACACGGTCGAGTTTGTGGAGAATCACTTTTATGTAGATGATGGACTGATATCCTTACCATCGGAAGCCAAGGCAATCAATCTTCTCCAAAGAACTCAGTCCTCACTTGCAGATTCAAACCTTCGTTTGCACAAATTTGTGTCAAACCGGAAGGCAGTCATGGACTCCTTTTCATCAGAAGACTGTGCTACAGTGATCAAAGATCTGGATCTGAGTGGCGAAAGCACGGCTATGCAACGGAGCCTAGGACTACTCTGGGAGATCACATCTGACACATTCACCTTCTCTGCGTCAACTATGGACAAACCTTTCACTCGACGAGGGGTCCTCTCCACCATTAACAGTGTCTTTGATCCTTTAGGTCTGCTGGCACCAGTTACAATCCAGGGAAGAGACATCCTCAGAGAGCTCACTTCTGAACAGGTAGACTGGGATGATCCTCTCCCAGAGGCCAAGCTGGGACGATGGAAAGAATGGAGAGACTCACTTCAAGACCTAAAACAACTTCACATCCCCCGTACATACACGGACACCTCACTCTCCAAAGCAGTAAAAACTGAGCTATATGTGTTCACGGATGCTTCAATAAAGGCCATTGGTGCTGTGGCGTACATGAGAGGAGTGCAGCAAGATGGACACATTGAAGTAGGTTTTGTTATGGGAAAAGCAAAACTGACACCTTTGTCTGAACCTACCATTCCACGGTTGGAGCTGTGCGCCGCTGTCTTAGGAGTGGAGATGGCAGATCTCATTCAGGATGAGATGCACCTGAAACTCGATGCGGTTCACTTCTACACTGACAGCAAAGTAGTGCTAGGCTACATCTGCAATGAGTCTAAAAGATTCTATACTTACGTTCACAACAGAGTGCACCGCATTCGGCAATCCTCAAGGCCTACACAGTGGCACTATGTACATACGGAGGACAACCCGGCAGACCATGCCTCACGCTCCCTACCTGCATCACGTCTGGCACAAACCTTCTGGTTCACAGGACCTGCTTTCCTGCACCGACAATTTGCAGAGACGGAAACAAGTGAGACATTTGACCTCATTCAACCTGACAAGGACAAAGAAATCAGACCACAGATACAAACCTGTGCTACTCACCTGGAACCAATACTTACCTCTGGCCGCTTCATACGTTTCTCCACCTTCACTTCCTTGGTAAGAGGACTGGCATTTCTCATCCATGTCGCAAGATCCTGCAAGAAAATAAATCATAAAGAGAAATGTAAAGGCTGGCACAAGTGTGACTTGCCCCGGACTCCGGATGAATTTGCCCAAGCAACAGACATCATCCTTAAAGCAGCACAAAATGCAGCTTTTCCAGAGGTACTGACAGCCCTCAGGGAAAACAAACCCATTCCCCAAAACAGCCCCTTGCAGAAGCTCTGCCCTACCTTGGATGGTGGTCTCATTCGGGTTGGAGGTCGTCTGAAGCATGCTCAACTTTCAGCTGCAGAAAAGAATCCAGTCATCCTACCCAAGGATGGCTACATCTCACTGTTGCTCACCCGTCATCACCATGAACAGGTGAAACACCAAGGCCGTCACTTGACAGAAGGTGCTGTCAGGTCAAAAGGACTCTGGATCCTAGGAGGCAAGTCACTTATTAACTCAGTTCTTCACAAGTGTGTGACCTGCCGCAAACTACGTGGAAAGTTGGAAGAGCAACGCATGGCAGACCTTCCTCCAGAACGGCTCAAAACCTGTCCTCCTTTTACCTACGTTGGACTCGACGTTTTTGGACCTTGGACCGTGACTACAAGACGCACCAGAGGAGGACAGGCAGAGAACAAGAGATGGGTTATCATGTTCACCTGCATGAGTTCGAGAGCTGTTCACCTCGAAGTCATCGAGACTATGGACACATCCAGCTGCATAAATGCCCTTCGACGCTTCTTCGCTCTCAGAGGCCCAGCAAAACAGCTCCATTCCGACTGCGGAACAAATTTTGTCGGTGCCTGTAAGGAGCTCGGCATGGACAAAACGGTACAGGCGTACCTGAGTGAGCAAGGTTGCAGCTGGATCTTCAACCCCCCACACGCCTCTCATATGGGGGGTTCATGGGAGCGTATGATTGGGGTAGCGAGGAGAATACTCGACGCAATGCTTCTGCGACAAAACACTCAACTGACTCATGAAGTACTTTGCACCTTGATGGCCGAGGTCTCAGCAATCATAAATGCTCGACCACTGCTACCTGTATCTACAGATCCAGAGAACCCCTTCGTACTCTCACCGTCTATGCTCCTCACACAGAAGTCAGGAGTACCTCCTCCTCCTGGGGACTTTACAGAAAAGGACTTACACACAAAACAATGGAGACAGGTTCAAGCTCTGGCAAATCAGTTCTGGACCCGCTGGAGACGTGAGTACTTACCTTCCTTGCAGCAGCGACTGAAATGGACAAGAACTCAAAGAAACCTTCAAGTTGGTGATCTTGTACTACTCAGGGACAAGCAGACATCACGCAATTGCTGGCCTATGGCCAGGATCACAGCCACATTCCCAGGAAAAGATGGACATGTCAGAAAAGTTGAACTGAAGACAACAGACCAAGGGACTGTCAAAACCTTTCTAAGGCCTATTGCAGAACTTGTTCTACTTCTGCCTAAAGACTAATGAATAGACTTTGATGATACTTACCCATAATCCTTAGTGACCATGATTAGGTCAGGCGGGGAGTGTGTTGTCCTGTATATAATATATAATAATATGTAAAAAAGTCTAAGAAGGTTTATATTTGTTTAAAAAGATTTGTGTATTTTATGTTTGAAAAAATATAGAATAAGTTAATAATATACTTACCGCGATATCAAAAAAAAAAGTGTTTATATTTTCATACCGTTGTTTTTACCAGTTTCAAGCGATATATTTACGGTGACGTCACTTTCGCTATCGCGCGGTGACGTCACTTTCAGTTTCGGGAGATCGCTAACGGCCAGTTGGACAGTTGGTTTTTTATTTTCTCTTTTTGCTCCGCATATTCTTCACCCACATCGTTTGTAGTTAGGCAATGCTGTAAGTACTAATATGTGGGATTGTATGTTTATGTGTATATATTGTAAAATGGTATATCTGGAATATTGAGTAGGTTGTTAGGTCTTTGTTACTTTTACTGTTTTTATTGTCAGTTAAAATCAGTTAGGTTGTTGGTCATTATTTGATTCATATTGTATATTGTGAATTGGTATATCTGAAATATTGAGTAGGTTGTTTGGTCTTTGTTACTTTTACTGTTTTTATTGTCAGTTAAAAATCAGTTAGGTTGTTGGTCATTATTTGATTCACCTGAGCCAATTGATTAATGTAAATCTGTATGTTTGTTTGCAGTTTTTACCAGTCACGCATCAGTTCAATACATCAGATGAAAAGCCACTCTACGCCTCTGTCATCTTTATTGAATTGGAGTGAAGGTTAACTTGATGTTTATTTTGGTTCAACTACAGCCAAAAGAGAACATTACAGAGAGTGTTGGATCAGGTAGGGAGAGGCAGGACAGCAGAAGGTGGAACAGTTGGAATTGGAGTAACAAGAGGAAAAACACAATGAGTCAAAAAAATAAGGCAACAGGGAGATCTCAGCGCAAATGTATTGCATGGAGAACTGTATGTTACTAAGTAGGGACATAGAACTTTCTGGCAACAAGTAAATAGAGCCAGGGATTAAATACTGAAGTTGATGAGTTAATTGCAGACAGGTTTTCCAGGACTCCACCACTGCACCCTGCCTCTACCTATGGCCGCCTCTGGGTGGCCACCCAGCTTGCCTATATGAGTTCTGTCACAGTTTGTGATCGGACCCCAAAGCAGACACAAAGACAGAGAAGCTAGATAGTGGTAAAAAGTGATAAGTGATCATAGGCAAAGGTGAGAAAAGTGCTTGTGGAGGCAAGGCTATGTCCGGCGTGGGTTCCACAGAGGGGAGTGCAGGAGGAAGATGGGACGTGAAACTGGGTCCGGAGAGGAATTCTGTGGAGGTGATGGGGTAGATCGAGGCAGGACAGTAGTAGGTGGTGCAGGCAGAACTGGAGCAGTGAGAGGAATTGGACATGGACTTAATGCTAAAGTTGATGAGTTATGTGCAGACAGGACTCAACCACTACACCCCACCTTTACCCAAGGAGAAAAAATAAGGGAAGGGAAGTGCACACACAAGGAGAAGATACCCAGGTATTGTGCCAGTCTCACAAAAATAATCCATTATTTGAAATAATTATTTATTCATTATAAATAGAGCTTAATTATTAAGTTCTAGAGTTGGGGCATCACCTCTCGAGTGAGAGGAAAAGATAATCAGTTCTCTGATTCAGCCTCATATACTGTACTAAACTATCAATTCGGAAGCCTGATCAACAATTAACGTAAATCAGGATCATTGTATTAATAGCTATTAAGGGTTGTTCTAAAGAAATGGTTGGCTTAATTAATCATTGTACAACATAACATAAAGAGGAAAGAATTATTCCTTGAGGACAGAGAAGCTGCGAAAAAATTCTGGCCTGAAGCTTCTCCTGCTGTGAGGAGAAGGGGAACAGAGTGGTGCTCTGCTGATGAGCAGTAGGGTCGGAAGACTGTGAGGGTAAGAGAAGAGAGTGTCACTACTACTATTGCTATGTAAACACTTTTACATTATCTACGAGAGAGCAACACAACGCACTACTGATGTTGACCACTCTTCTCCAGGTTGTGCTTTAACACAGAACTCAATACTTTAGACAACACAGGCGCCACCTACTGATCACTATCTGCATCGGGCACACTAGTCCCATACATAACATTCCTCCCCACTAAGATATGTTGTCATAGTATACATATTCTTCAACACATATATATGTTTCTTTTTTTTCTTATCTTCCACTAACAGAGGAATTCCTCAACTCATAACCATATGTTGAAAAAACATTCAATATGACTCACATTACATCTTTTAGAACTATGCATTCTTTTTCTTTTTTTTTTTTTTACTCATCATGGTAACAAGATGGTGATTTAGTGATGTCCTTTGCAGCTGGAAAATGACCAGTCGAGACCATTTCTAGGATTTGAGACAAGATGGGGTTAGACTTGGTGTCACTGATTTCAGATTTGCTGACTGGAAGTGTATCCAGCTGTGCAGTGTAGAACACCTCTACTGCACCTGGCATCTCGTTACGAACATGAGGAAGTGGTAACCTAGAAAGTCCATCAGCATTTGCATGTAAAGAAGCTTTCCTATATTCAATAGTGTAGTCAGGTGCTGACAAGAGAAGTGCCCATCACTGCATCCGAGCCGCAGCCATTGATGGTGTACTTTTCAATGGACTCAGGATGGAGGTCAGTGGACGATGGTCAGTGAGCAACGTGAACTTATTACCATAGAGATACTGGTGGAACTTGCGTACTCCAAAGACTATCGCCAACGCCTCTCTCTCTATCTGAGCATAATTTTGTTCTGCTTTGCTTAGAGTTTGTGATGCATATGTTATAGGTCTCTCTGCACCTTCAGGCATGATGTGTGAAAGTAGTGCTCCTACCCCATAGGGTGAAGCATCACATGCTAAACGAAGAGGAAGCTCTGGGTTGTAGTGGGTCAGCACTTCTTGGGACACTAGTAGTGTTTTTGCTTTCTGGAATGCTGACTCACATGCAGACGTCCTCTGCCATTTCTTATCTTTATTCATTTAATGGTTGCAAAACAGTAGCCAGGCCAGGAATAAAACGACCATAAAAGTTTAACATTCCCAAAAATGAATGTACCTGGCTGACATCACATGGTGCTGGTGCTTCCACAATAGCATGTACCTTGTCTGGAGACTTGTGGAGACCAGCAGCATACGGCAGTCCCAGTAACACTTGACCCATGGCTTTCTGGAACAAGGCAGGCGATGATGCTACACCAAATGGTAAACGGTTAAACATGAATAATCCTTTCAGTGTAGAGATCGTCAGCAGCCTTTTTGACTCCTCTTCCTTCTATCTCCAATTGTAGATATGCATTTGACAAATCCAATTTACTGAAACGTTGACCTCCTGCTATTGATGCAAAAAGGTCCTCAATGCGTGGAATGGGGTATTTGCCAACACAGAGGGCTAGGTTGACGGTGACTTTAAAATCCCCACAAAGTCTCACTGTACCATCCTTTTTGCTGACTGGCACCACTGGTGTGCCCCAGTCACTTTGCTCCACAGGTGAATTACTCTAAGTTCCGGCATTTTAGCTCAGTTTCCACTCGAGCTCGAAGTGCATAAGGCACATTACGTGGAGGGCAGAATTTTGGTACACTGCCAGGTCTCAAAGTCAATCTTGCTTGAATTCCTTTCATGGTGCCTAGTTGTTGAGAGAAAATAGCTGAGTGTCTCTCTAATACTGTCTCCAATTTTTCTTTCTCTCTTTGCTCAGTGGCATACACAGTCTTTAAGTCTTTCCAGTTCAGTTTAATTACTCTCAGCCACTCTCTGCCAAACAATGGAGGTGCATTTACTTCGTACTTGGTTGTAGGGGCAGCTTGCTCAGTGTGTTTCTGTACAGTTCCCAGGGAATCAAAGACACTGCAGCCCCTGTATCCAACTACATCTCCACTTCCTTTCCATTTAGTTCAGGCAACACAGATATACATGAATATCTTCCTTTCTGAGGCAAAGAATATAGCCCCAACTCAGTCTGTGTCAGATTTAGTTTCATCACTTTTACTTTTATTTTCTCTTGCCTCTACACGATAAATTCTTTTCGTTTTATCTTTTGCACTGTTTTTCTTTGTGTTACCTTTCGGTTCCGGTTTCTCCCATTTGGGTTTCATTTCTCTGTCTTGGTTGCTTTTGTCTTTACTTGGTTGCTTTTGTCTTTACTGCACATGCGCTTGATGTGTCCTTTCCTCCCACACTGGTGGCAATCGCGATCCTTGTACCAGCAGTCCTCATCTGCGTGATTTGTCTTCCCGCAGCAGCGGCTTTCACCTTTCTGTGAAAACAGAGCATTCACTTTGCGTGAGCTGCTTAACTGCTGTATGTCACGCGCAGCTATCTCAGCTGACACAGCATAATCCAGTGCTTTCTGAAACGTGAGGTCTTTCTCTGTTAAAAGATCCTTCTACACGGTTTCACATTTTATGCCACACACCGATCTGTCCCTTAGTGCCTCTTCCATATAAGCACCAAACTCACAATGTTCAGATAGTCCTTTTAATACAGCCACATACTGTGCCACAGTTTCCATTTCCCCCTGATTCCGCTTGTGGAACCGTAATCTTTCTGCTATGACGAGTGGTTTCAGAGCAAAATGGGCTTGTAAAACGTTCACAACACCGTCATAGTCCTGCTCCCCAGGCTTGTCAGGAGCAACCAAACTGCAGAGTAGTCCATACATTTTAGTTCCCATCACGCTAAACGGCACACGCAATTTCTTGGCGGACCGGATCACATTAGCCAGGACATAATGTTCAAAACATTCAATATATGTTGTTCATTGTGATCTGGTTTCATCAAAAGGATCCATATGTCCAATTATTCCAGCCATGTTCGGTGGTCCTTACAACAAATGACTCACTACCTTCGACAGTTCACACCAGCTCAGTTAGCTAGCCTCCATGCAGCGCATGGTTGACCTTTTCGCATCCGCACTTGACCCTCACTGGCAGTTCAGGTGATGAGAAAAGTCTTCCAGAATCCGACTCGTTGCCAATTTATGTTATGTCACTACTACTATCACAATGTAACCAGTTTTACATTATCTATGAGAGAGCAAGACAACACACTTCTGATGTTGACCACTGTTCTTCAGGCCGTGCTTTATTAACACAGAACTCAATACTTTAGACAACACAGGCACCACCTACTGATCACTATCTGCATGGTGCACACTAGTCCCATACATAACACATACCATAAGTAAACAAAAGTACATTGTCGGGTGACATGGTGGAGCAGTGGGTAGCACTGTTGCCTCAAAGAAGGAAGGTCGCAGATTCAAGACCTTGGTCTGGGACTTTTCTATGTGGAATTTGTATGTTCTTCCCATGTCTGTGTGGGTTTATTCCACAGACAGATAGCTCTCTGCCATTGTCTTTCTTTCTGTGGCGAGACGAACACCGATCGAAAAAGGGGACAATGAGAATTTAGTAATTGTTGCACAACGCCACATAGGGAATCTCACCCTAAGATTATAGGTTTGTATAGAACAAACAGAAAAAGGGCACAAAGGTTTGTTTGCTAAAGAAGAGACGGGACGTAATTCAAATTAATATATACACTTTATTTATCTCAATTATTAAAAAGACCGAAAAAGGAACAAACAAACGTAGTGAAACAATCGGGATGAGAAAACTGTAGGTGCTGAGACTTACCGGCAGGGGGGTGTGAGGCCAAAGAAGGGAGGTGTGAGGGGTTCTGGACAATGCAAGTTACCCCAATCATAAAAGAAAACAACCAAAACAAAACCAAAAAGAGGGGTGCACGACACACACACACGGAACCCACCACCAGGACGCCAGGGACCACCACCGGCAGCTCTCAGCACTGCGACAGAAATCAAATACAATTAACACAGAACGAACCCAACAGATAATACAAGGACAATCAAGACCCACACTGAACTCAACCTACAAACATAATCAATGAAGGAAAAACAATAACTTTAACCAAATATAAAGTTATCGGATATGACTAACAGAGAAACCAAAACAAAAACACAATCACACGTAACATGATCGGTCACGGTACATAAAATTGTTAAAGACCCAACCCACGAATTATTCCAGAAATAAACACAACAGAAATAAATGATAAAACGGCTGCCGTGAATCCCACCGCTGATGGTGAACCAACCATGCACCGCCCCGAGCACCGACCGACCAACTCGCTGAGTCGGCAACGGGAGCGATCAGTAGGTCGTAGCGGAGCGCCGCACCAGCGGCGGACAGGTTAAAAACAGCAGGCAGCGGACATGCAGCCAGCAGAACACTGGCAGAACAACAGCAGAGCAACAACCAGGCCGGGCTGATGGAGTGAGTTTGTGGTTGCAGCAGAAGTTAATCCCACCTAGTTATAGAAACGCAACAGAACAGGCAAATAGGTGGCTATTACAAGAGAGAATTGAGCAGGCAGCACTTAAGAGATACATACCACAATAAGGCGATAATAAAGCGCCGCCGAATGAGTCGTGGCAGCAACCCAAGATCATCAGCCTAAGATTACAACACAAGCATATAGAAGCAACCAAACATGACCCAAAAAGTCAGAAATTCCGCTACGACCAACATACCTGCGGCTGGGGAGAGGCAACACCGGCACGGGCAGCCGGAAGTGGGCGTGCCCCAAAGCAAGCGAGTGAGAGACAGAGTAGTACACACCTGTCCTCTTTATATATAGCGCCCCCTCTCGGAATGGAGCTGAGAGGGCCAATAAAACAGCCCCAATCACTTAAGCAGAGGAGGTGTCCATCCTGCTACATTTCCATTGTCATTTTAGTCATTTTCTATACCCTCTTTTTCCACACTAGGGTCTTAGGGGTCTGCTGGAGCCAATCCCAGCATTACAGGCCAGATAGTTCACCAGCCTATCATGGGACACACACACCTTTCACTCACAAGCTCATACCTATGGGTAATTTAGAGTCTCCAATTAATCTCAGCATGTTTTTAGATAGGGGAAATAGGAGATAGGATAAGATAGGAGAAAAATATCCTTTCTGTTTCAATGCACCATAAATCATCTACTTTATCATAAACATTTAAGCCAGCTTTTTTTTTACTCATACCTGTGCTATTAAACCATGACTATTTCTAGAGGAGCCAGGAATTAGATCACCTACACTTCATGAACCTGCTCTACCTCCTGAGCCACAGCTGCTTACAAGTTATGTACCGATCCAGTTTTTTCTGATCCAATCCGATACCGATCCAGGGACTGAACATATCACCGGAATTTCCGATACCGATCTGATACTACTGTTGAATGAATGAACTGTTGTGGAGGTCGGTCTTTTCAGCTAACATCTTATGTAAAATATGCTTTTGCTTCTTTTATTATACTGGGATGAATAATTAAATAAAAAAATGAACAATGAATTTTTGGAACAGTATCAACAATTCCTCCATCTGTATCAAAGTGATCATTAGTTTACTATGTGCTGTTACTCTTTAATCATTGTTAACAATAACAAAAGTTTAATAGAGAAACGGAGTGTATTTATTAAAGTGATATAAACAGGAAACGGGGCGATGCACTTAAAAATGTGGATAACTTGCAGGTCAGGCCACGCTGTTGTTGCGACACGTCGCGTCGGTGTGCGTCGTGTCAACGTGAACTACAAGGGCTGTGATTGGTGGTCTACAAGTCTCCTCCATAACCAGATTCTCTGTTGCTTCCACTTCAAAATTTGCCACAAAAGCATTTTTCTTGTATGAAGGATTAGGACCAGGAAAAAAAAGTCTGGTACAAGGAAAAAAAATCTGAAAAAAGTCTGTACAAACCCTAAAGAAAAGGCAAAAGGGGAAAAAAAAGTCTGCTACATACAGTCTATATGTATTATTGCATGCTTTAAAAGCATTTGCTTCTTGATATTGATAAGCTCCAAACTCACGCGTTGCATCCTGATACAAGAACGAAAGAAAAAAAAACAGGCAAAGGAAAAAAAACATACAGTCCTGAATATGTCTTATTTAGGTGTTTTTTGCCTGTTGCCTGTTTGCCAGACTTTCTTTAGTTTTTTTACCTGGTGTATGGTTGCTACTGTGAAGAGGAAGCATTGATCAGATGCACTGTTCCCTCTACTCAGGACTTCTCCCTGTGATAAACATATCCTTCTTTAGGGGCGGGTCGTTCAGAGTCTGGGACACGCGTTGGAGTTGTTTATTGAACAACGTTATTACCTCCCTCACAATTTTCACGTAGATGTCACACACAGTGGTCGGATATGTTCTCTTATTAATTTAAAATGTTTCCTAATGACTTGGTCTGGTGGTGGCTCCATGTTACTGTTAACTTGTTGCTGTGCTGCTCTGCATGATGACGTAACCAGCAGCAAACATAGAATCAAAGTAACTAGATGTGTGACTGGATCGAAACACTGGATCGACATCTTTCATCTGATATCTGATCCAACAGATTTCTCGATATCAGAGCCGATATCAGATCTGGGTATAGGATCGACCTATCTCTACTGCCTACATAGTGTGTTACTGTTTTGGCTGCTACATAGTCCTTTGTGGATCCTTTCATTACAAACAATATTTGTCAAACTATCTGCATTTAGTTGTCTAATAGAGTCCTGCTCTTCAATGAGACAAATTGTTCGTTCATTGTTGATCTTCTATTTACAACGCATAAAATTTATATTTCTATAAGTGTATATGGGGTTGTTTTATTATCTATAACACTAATAGATATGTTTTTGCGAAGAGAAACTGAATATTTTATCCATCCAGGACTCTATGCCATTCTATTACACTAACTGGACTGAGCTGCTGGTGAGCTGAAGTTTAGTTTGATAATTGATTGAAACACTTCCACTGAGAGGATTTCATGATAACCATTTCTAATGAGTCACAAATTTCAACAAAAACAACAACTATGAACAAATACTATAATGTGGAGTACAATTAAGCAGGTTGGTTCATAGTGATGACTTTTTGAAATCCCTGATTGTGTTGTTCCACCATGAGAATCTAAAATGATATTCTCATTTTAGAATGAAGGCATAACTGGTTTGGATCATAATAGTTTTGACAAAGATTTGCAGATGTCTGCAGACTGCACGTCATGTATAAGCTTCCTGTAGCAAGAGTACTGTGGCAATGCAGAATAATGACAATCTTTCCACTCACGAACATTGGCAGATACAAAACCAAATGAGTGCTGCAGGTCTGCAAGGCTTTACTGTTTAAAGACTTGCTCTTACTAGTCACACAACCTACTACTAGGCATACAACAGTGATCTTAGTGTAGCAAGGTGGGTATTGGCATTCCTTACCTTACCCACGTTACCGGCGTCATTACGTCAGTTACCGGCATCATTACGTCACTAGACGTAGCCAGCGGATTACTCGGCTGATTACGTGGCTTTTAAGTTTGACTGGGAAGCGGGCATTCACGAGCTGAAAGGCATAGCTGCCGGCTGTCGGGTCTTTTCTCCTCCATCCCTCGCGGTTTGGGCAAATCTCTGTGGTCTCTTACTTTGGTGGCTTGACATTTTATTAATTTGGGTGGACTTATGTGGTGTTGTGTGTCTAGCTCCGTCCGGTTTTGTGCACGTTTATGAGCGCATCTGGCTGCTGTTTGCCTATACTCGTCTCGTCTCTACCGTGCTCCTCACTGCGGAGTTTGGGCTCTTTTCTTGGTTCAGGTAGGCCACCTTCGCACGGCTAACATGCTCGCCTGGAGCTTGTACATTGAATTGGTTATAACCGATGTTTGTTTTCTCTAGCTTGCGTTTGAGTTTCCTCCTGCTTGCTGGTTTGTATTGCGCTCTTTTCGCCTGCCTCTGAACGTGAGTATAATATTTTAATCCTTTTTCAGTCACTTAAAGCTAACTTTATGGCCCGTGTTTTAATTTATGCTCTTCGTTGTAGGCACGCTTGTGTAGCCGGGGACCCCCAAGTGTCTTTGTGGGTGTTGCTGCTCTGTCCCCTCTTGAACGCTCCCGTCGCCGCGCTGCCCGGCGGGCAAGCTGCGACTGGGTGATTTTTTTGTCCCACTAGTCCGTCGTCAATCGTGTGCGTGTATGTGCGTGTGTGTGCGTGTGTATGTGTCTGTGTTTGCTAACTGCGTTTGTCGGGGGTGCATGTGTCTGGAATGTGTATGAATGTTGTATGTATGTATGTCGTGGTGAGAGCGTGACTAATAGTTATGTTTTGATTTTTTTCTTTTCTGTAATATTGTTCCATTGTTCCTTTCGTTTGGCGTCCTGATGTGTTCTTTTGTTTTTGTTTTGTTTTGGCCATGTGCTGAGGCCTATGTTGCATAAGCGGTTATATTCATTGCATCTGGTCTTATACTGTCTGTTGCAACTGCTCATAGGCCTCATTGTGTTTTTGTTTTGTGTGGTGTTCTTTAATTTTTGTGGGTTGGGTGGCAGGCCTGTTAGACACCTGTTTTTCTTATTTTGTTTTATTTAACAGGTGCAAGCAGTCCCGAGGGAGATCGTTGCCCATTGTAGTGGCCCAATTGCATGGGGTCCCGTACAGTGTAGTGCAGTGCAAATCTAGGGGGGAGGGGAACTACAGTTTCCCCGAGTTAATATCACCTGGTCACATTAGTATAAGTAAGAACCATGCTGCCTATAGAAGATGAAACAGGACGACAGTGAAGCAAAGACCATAGACATTATTAATGAACACACTCTCACAGGAGAGTTTAAACAAGGAGGCATTGTTACAGTAAAGACTCAAAATCATAGTCCGGCGTTTGTTCAGCTGAACAGTCAAACCAAGCAGAATCCCAACCAAAAACCAAGCAGAATCCCAACCAAAACATGAGCACAGTGTGAGTGGTGGTACCAAACGTGTGATGTGAAAGCTTGAACCACACACTCATATTAGTTAATGAGGCGTTCAGAGGAAGGCTCCAACATGTCTACAAGCAAATGGGGCATTATGGTGGAATGTCCAAGCATGTCAATAAATGGCAGGCTGCAAAACAGTAGATATTTGGGCTGGTGGAGGTTCTTCAATAAAAATCAGAAATGTAGACAGATGAGGAAGGTTCCCTTCCTCTTTCTCCCCATAGCTAATGATACCTGCTTGTTTCTTTTGCACATATAGTTTATAGACAGAGTTTTTTGATAGACAATTTCTGAATTACATCAAATATCAGAATTATTTAAATTGAACTCGCCTATCTCTGGGGCTGAGATCACTGAAGTAGTCAAAAAGTTCCTCGGCGGCAACTAAGGAATTATGATGCAACATTATGAAGTCATGATGGCTATGTACAATGTACAGAACCTAGTAACTGTTCTGTCCTGGGTAATACTTCTGGGGTATTGTAGACAAAGCAACCAACAATAAAGACCCAGGCTTGATTCCAGGTTGAGAGCTTTACTGTAATTTTCTCGTCCCGTCTCGTCTTCTTCCGCTTTATCCGTTGTTGGGTCGCGGGGGCAGCAGCTTCAGCAGGGAAGCCCAGACTTCCCCAACGGGTCCGGGACCCCATACTCCCGGAGCACCCCCCACAGGACTGCCAAGGGACATGGTCGAACGCCTTCTCCAGATCCACAAAACACATGTAGACTGGTTGGGCGAACTCCCACGCACCCTGCTAAGGGTATAGAGCTGGTCCACAGTTCCATGACCAGGACGAAAAGCACACTGCTCCTCCTGAATCCGAGGTTCGACTAACTTACGGACCTTCCTCTCCAGTACCGCCGAATAGACTTTCCCAGGGAGGCTGAGGAGTGTGATCCTTCTATAGTTGGAACACACCCTCTGGTCCCCCTTTTCATAGAGGGGAACCACCACCCCGGTCTACCAGTCCAGGGGCACTGCCCCCGATGTCCACGCGATGTTGCAGAGACGTGTCAACCAAGACAGCCCTACAACATCCAGAGCCTTGAGGAACTCAGGGCGGATCTCATCCACCCCCGGGACCTTGCCACTGAGGAGCTTTTTGACTACCTCGGCGATCTCAGCCCCAGAGATAGGCGAGTCCACCACTGGTCCCCCAGACTCTGCCTCTTCAACAGAAGACGTGCTGGTGGGATTGAGGAGGTCTTTGAAGTATTCCCCCCACCGATCCAGGACGTCCCGAGTCAAGGTCAGCTTTCCCCTCCTGAGACGCCGGATGGTGGTCCAGAACTTCCTCGAAGCCGTTCGAAAGTCTTTCTCCATGGCCTCACCGAACTCCTCCCACGCCCGAGTTTCTGCCTAATTTTCTTGTATCTGAATTGGTTTTAAAACTCAAATACAAAATATAGGATATAGGATATAAAATGTCAAAATTAAATACAATATTTGCAACATACAGATACAATATACTTTTCCCTTATAAACATAAACTCAGGTAAATATGTCTTCACAGGTTCCAAAATCGGGTAACTATGTCTTATCAGGTTCTAAATCGGGTAGAGTAATTAGATAACGAAATTATACCTCTAACATCACAGTAACCCTCCAGTGTGTAGAAAAATGTACATTTGAAACTCATGAAAACCTTTAGAGCCAGTATGTGGATTGTCTGTTAGATGTCAGGCTGCTTTTCCTAGACTTCAGTTCTGCATTTAACCATCAAAGTGCTGTATGCTTTGAGGCATATGATGCTTTGAGGCATCATTGCATCAACATGTGCATTCCTGGATGTCGGGTTTCACTTCATGTGGAGATTGCGGACCTCAAACTATAAACCAGTTTTTAAATTATGTTGATAGGCCAATTAATTAAGAGTTATGATAAATTATTCACTCCATAATGTTGCTGAATATCTTTGTCACGTTCTATACACATTCGCTGCAGGTTCAGTGCGGGTAGAGACAGAAAAAAGAGATGAGAAATAGACGTAGATGCATTGGTTGGTATTAAAAGTATGCAGAGACACCAGTGAAATTTTAAGGCAAAATAAAAAGTAATCAAAAACAGACAATTACTTCAAACACCTCAAATACAATCATTCCACACACTCCCCAGTGAACTTCTGCTGCAGGGATGAACAATTTCCCTTTGCAACTGGGTTTTGGACCTTTTGACACACTGGCCTTTTTGACATACAGGCCACAGACTGTTAACATCATCTCATCCTTCCCCATCATCCTCATAGTACTCCAAGAATATGTCCTGAGTCCCCTGCTGTGCATGCCATTCACCTAAAATTCCTCAGCCAAACACCCAGTCAGCCATGCTGCAAAATTATAGTAGTAGGACTGAGTGACCTCTGCATCAATGTAGGGAAGTTGAAGGAGCTGGTTGTGGAATTTAGGGAGACAGCAGGACATCTGCAAGCTAATGAGGAACCAGGAGTGTTGCCCAGGACATCAGTGTTTGACAGGTTACAGAAGAGCAAAATACATTTGCTGCTGGAGACTTTTCTCTGTTGTGGCAGAGCCCCTGGCTGTCCAAACCCATGATCACATACAGTACATGCAGCAGAGCAGCCATAATGAAGGCACTACCAGCAGTTAGGCAGGACATGAAGACAAGGTAGCCTAGCTGTGCTTCTAGCTCCTCCTGCCTCTTTGCTGGTTGCAGCTGCCATTAGTGGAAATCCAAGCCTTGAGCCCGATAAGGACACATGGCAGCATCAAAGGGTGGTGAGTCCAGGGGTGGCCGTATCTGAGAGAAATGACATGTGCGCATATTGCGGTGTTGACCTTTCTCCACAACACATTGCTGCTTGTCTCTGCTTGACTCGGTTTAGGTACTGTTCTATCACAGTTAAGTCCTTCATAGTTCCTCCTCAGCAGTGCGACATTATCAAATCCTGGCAGCTATGGTTGTGTTGTCTCACTTTCTTTTTTTCTCTCCTGTCGTTTGCTTCTACCCAACAGCCATTTAACTTGTGTCAGATATACCAGATATGTTATCTTTTATGAAACTAATTCCAGTGTGAAACAATAATTTGCCGGTTTGTTTGCATTGTTTCACTGTGTATTAGCTAACTAGTTAGGTTATTGCATGCATTAGGTTATTGACTCATCAACATGTTTAACTTTGAATACTGTCAGGGTTTAGCCTTTGCCTCTCCCTTTCCTTGTGTTTCCTGCTTTCCCTTCCTAGTGTGTCATGTTTGTCTCAGTCTGTCTGTCCCAGTCTGTGTTGCTGGGGGGGGTCTTTGGTTCCCTCCTCCTGTGTACCCAACACCTGCAACGCATCTCCAATCAAGCCACTGCAGTACTTAACCACAGCTCAGGCTTCCAGACCCTACCAGATCGTTCAGTCACCTTGTGGTACAGACACCTTCTTCCTGAAAAGGATCTTTCATTCTTGAATTTTGTATAGCTTTTCTTGGACATCCGTTTACCTGTTTTTTTTCCCTCTATGTTTCAGATAATCCTCGCCTGCTCCCTGCTGCAACCTGCCTCGCTTGTGTCTTCAGCTTCCTGTCTGACTCGCTCACCTTCCTCGCCTCAGCGGTCCCAGTCCACCGCTGCTCGACCACTCCAGCCATGCCACTCACCCTTTTCCACAATAAACCATTATTGAAACTGCTTTCTGACTCCTGGCTGCATTCACATTTGGGTCCAAATATACAAACACCTTAACAGAATGATCTGGCCAGCATAGACTAGACTGAAACATCAGCCTACAGAAAGCTGTCTCCAGTCATGGACAGTTAGTAGGACATGAACACCATCTCTGAACTCTTTGAAAGCAGTCCAAACATGGTAAATCAAATATCTGAACTAACACATCAAGTATCTCTACTTCTCTGCTCACTCCCTCAGTCCACCCATCTCCACCTCCTCAGTTGATTCCACCTCGGGATTTCTGTGCCACCGTACAATATTTACTGGGATTATTAAAGGTAAAAGCTTTGGCTTGGGCAGAGGCAATGTTTTGTCCCACCAACTGTGGGTTCAACATTATTTCTGCTCCCAAGATACTATTGCTGCTGGGACACCCATTATGTTTATGTTCTGCTTTATCTCACACAAAGGGTGCCTTTGTCTTACCCAGTCCTGAGTCTTCAGATTTGTCTTCGGTACCTGTGAATTACCATGACCTTGCAGAAGTTTTTAGTAGTGCTGTCAGTCGATTAAACAAATTGATTGAATTAATTACAGGATTTTGTAATTAATTAATTGAATTAATTACATTTTAATGTCATATCTGCTAAAGGTCTCCTGATAAAGAATTTGAATTCTAGGATATTAAAAAATTGTAGTGCATGACTAATCAATTGAATACAGTAAGAAGAGAAGATTTGAAAATCCACTTTTTTATTGGTGAACTGTGCTTCATGAATGAAATCCAAAAGTAAAGGTCAAGCACGTCCGCAAACCACTTAGGCCAGGTGCATTATTCAATAATGTAAAACAAATACAGCAATACAGTTAAATAAATAAAATAAGGCTGTCTTCAAAAAATTAATACAAATACAATAGCAATTAGGGCAACACGGTGGCACAGGGGTTAGCGCTGTTGCCTCGCAGCAAGAAGGTCGCAGGTTCAAGACCTCCTTGGTCCTGGGTCTGGGATCTTTCTCTGTGGAGTTTGCATGTTCTCCCTGTGTCTGCGTGGGTTTTCACCGGGTTTTCCTCCCACAGTCCAAAAACATGCTGAGGTTAATTGGTGACTCTAAATTGCCTGTAGGTGTGAGTGTGTGAGTGAATGGTGTGTGCCCCATGATTGGCTGGCGACCACCCGGGATGTATCCCTGTCTCGTCGTAACGCACTGGGATAGGCTCCAGTGTTCACACCGGCCCAAAATTTGTGCGGCAGCACGACGAGATTACATGTTAAGTCAAGACGCGATTTTTCGCGGCGCGACGTGATGGACGTGATTTCGCGACGCGATGGACGCAAAGTGGCGAAAATGGCGAATTCGCAGGATGATGTAGTGCGACAACCAATCAGCGTTGAGATTCGCTCCATGTCTCCATGACAACGAGAAATTCACTTATCACTAGTCTTTTACTTTTCAACAGACTTCAACGGACAACGGAGCCGCGTCGTCCAGGCGGAGCTCCGGTAGAAACCAGCCGAGCTCTGTGCACCTCCAGACGGTATCATGTACCCAGAAATGATGGCGGAGCTTCAGACTTTCAGAGCTGTACAACGCAATGACAGTGGTGATCACACACACACGGACGATGAGAGAAAACATGACGGGGACGCGATGACGCAATCTGGTGAATTTTCGCAAAACAGCACGACAAATATTAATTTATCCTGCCCATCGTGTGAAAAAATCGCGTCAATTGAGTCCGGTGTGAACACCCCTTAATGAGAAATAAGCAGGTATAGAAAATGACTGACTGACTGACAATAGCAATTTAAAAAATAATAATATAAGTATAACATGCCTCTAAATGAGGCCAAATTAAGAACAAGATGCCAACAGGCATTTCTTTAGGCCTTTAGAGTTTTTATGGTCAGTCCACACAACAAAAGGCAGAGCGGAAACCTCCAACCAATGCCTCCACTCCTGCAATGCCAGCACCACAGCCAGCAGCTCACGGTTACCAAAATCATAATTCCTCTCCGCTGGGGACAGACGGCACGAGAAGAAGGCGCAGGGGTGCAGCTTGTGGTCAGAGGGCGCCCGTTGAGACAACACCGCGCCAACTCCGGGGTCTGAAGAATCAACCTCTACCATGAACTACAGCGCGGGACCAGCCCCGGGGGGCCAGTGAAAGGGGACTTTGGAGGAGGTGAGTTGGGTGAGAGGCTGTGCGACAGTGCTGTAGTTACGGATGAAACGTCGGTAAAAGTTTGCAAACCCGAAAAACCGTTGCAATTTTTTGCAGGTGGAGGGGATGGGCCAGTCCAGCACTGCTTGGACCTTCTGGGGGTCCGCCCTGAGCTGTCCCTGCTCAATCACGAAGCCCAAGAATTCCACGGAGGAAACGTGGAACTCGCACTTGAAATACGGCGGCGCGATGGTGAGCCCGAACGGCATCACTCGATACTCGTACTGACTAACAGGGGTGTTAAACGCAGTCTTACACTCGTCCCCCTCCCTGATGCGAACTAAGTGGTATGCGTTACGCAAGTCTAATTTAGTGAACACTGCAGACTGGTGGTGGAAACCAAATGCTGAATCTATCAAGGGCAGCGGGTACTTGTTCTTTACCGTAATGTCATTAAGTCCATGATAATCCACACAAGGGCGAAGAGTCTTGTCTTTCTTAGTTATAAAAAAAGGACGGATGAGGCCAGCCGCAACGGATTCCGAAAGATATTTGGTCAGGCTTTCCCTTTCGGGCTTGGAGAGCTGGTAGAGGTGGCTGGTGGGTAGCTGGGCCCCCGGCACTAGGTCGATAGCGCAGTCGTAAGGCGGTGCAGAGGAAGTGAGATTGCGCGGTCCTTGCTAAAGACTAGCTGGAGGTCGTGATAAATAGGGGGAACCTTAGATATTCGGGGGATGCTGGAGACTCAGGGAGTGTGGATACACTGATGGGACTAGCAGATTGCAGGCAGTCAGAATGACAAAACACACTCCAGTTGCTAATGGTGAAACGGGACCAATCAATCTGTGGGTTGTGTAATGTGAGCCAAGGTAGACCTAAAACCAGTGGTGAAGCGGGTGACGGAATAACAAAAAGAGTGATCATCTCGCAGTGGTTACCTGAGAGCTGCAGTGACAGTGGGATAGTGTGGTGTGTGATGGTAGCTAGTAATCTGCTGTCCAGAGCAAAAACCTCTTTAGGCTCACTTAGCGTCATGAGGGGAATCTTTGCCTGAGAGGCTAGAGCACAGTCAATAAAGTTATCATCGGCACCGGAGTCTATGAGTGCTTGCAGCGGCAGGGAATGCTGTGACCAAGTAACCATACCTGTGACTGACAGTCAGGAGTGGGACTGGGTGAGGTGGTGGTGTGGCTCACCAGCATCCCCCCGGTCGCTGATGAGCCTGGTCTTTTAACTCCGGGCAGTGGGCGAGAAAGTGCCCCTCCCGGCCACAGTAAATGCGGACCTGGCGCTGGCGCTCAGAGGAGGAGAGCTTGGTGCTGCATAGGTTCGCTGGCAGTACCCGCAGGCGGTGATCCTGGTGCCGGAGTAGCGGGAGGGTGTAGGGATAAACCGCTCCAGCAGAGTCTGATGCTCAGGGCTGAGCGAGGTGGCCGTCACCGTGGGCTGGCTACTGGGGTCGGTTCCGCCTGGAGGAGAAACCGCGGACAGCCCAGTGGCGATAGACTCCACCCGATTCCCCAGCTGCGTGAAGGCCGCGGAAAAGTCTTTCATCTCCCGCATAAGTTTGGCCAACGCCTGCTCATGTTGTCCCATGCGTGAGCCTTGATTCGACAGTGCTTGTCGGAGTTGCTCTGTCTCCGCGGGGTCCATAGTGGTCGGATTATTCTGTGATGTTTGGTTCTTGCCCAGACCCCGGAGCAGAGACAGAGGCAGGTGAGGGTGCAAAAACAAGTTTATTCCAAACAAAAGGGTGAAAACGAAACTAAAGGCGCTGTCTGGCAGAGGAGGCAGTGATGGTCTGGACTGCCCAGCCAGGGACGGAGAAGGCAGGAGCTCCCGAGGGGCAAGCGGCGTGAGGAGGACGGAGAAGTACTGGAGAATGTAGCGAAAGAGGAGAACATGGTGAGCACGAGAAAAAAGGTACATCCAGAAGTCATAGGAGATGAACAGGTACGCCACCTACGGTCGACGATTGCAGGAGGCAAGGACAAGTATAATCCGACGCTGGCGGAGCGTTGCTTCCGG
This sequence comes from Lepturacanthus savala, assembly GCA_030544235.1. Taxonomy (NCBI): domain Eukaryota; kingdom Metazoa; phylum Chordata; class Actinopteri; order Scombriformes; family Trichiuridae; genus Lepturacanthus; species Lepturacanthus savala. The sequence goes on along the minus strand of CM060479.1, from coordinate 27,695,659 downwards.
ATATATAAAGGGCCCTGGTGATTTGCGATCTCCGCCAGCTGTGTCTTGTCCAACGCTGCTGAGGGCCCAGACCACACCCCGCTGTAGCCCATCGCTCTGCAGGACAACAGTGGAAAAAGAAGAAAAAAAGAGAACACAAAACAAAACCAAGAAACCAAAGTCTGCACCAATGCTGTGATCCCTGTGTTGCACGATGTTTTGAACGACAGTGTTAAAGTGATAAACTTCAAGGCCACACGTTTGTTCTGCAGCCTCTGTGAAAATATGGGAGCTGGACACACACAACTGCTCCTGCATACAGGAGTGCACTGGCTCTCGAGGAAGAATACTTAACAGACTGTTTGAGTTATGAGCTAAAGTGCAAACCTTCCTGACACAGATCTTCCCATGGCACCTTGTTCAAGAACACCGACTGGTTTGCAAAGCTTTGCTATCTGGCAGATATGTTCAGCAAACTGAACAAACTGAATTTGTTTTTGCAGGGCAAGGACATCAGCATCCTGAACCTGTATGACACGGAGGGTGGTTTCCTGAAGAAAGCAGAGCTGTGGAAAAAGGCATGTGGTCAGGAGGATTTCATCTGCTTTCCTCAATTGGATGCGTTTCTCTCCAATGAGGATGTGGTGACAGCTCGGGTGAAAGTAGTCATAGTGGGAGATTTGGCTAACTTGATGAATGGTTTTCATTCCTACTTTGCTGACATGGATGAGAAATCTACACAGCTGGATTGTGTGAGAAAGCCATTTCTCTTGTCTGAAGCAAATAGAAGCACGCTTCCTGTCACTCATCAGGGAAATCTGATGGAAGTGACCTGCAGATGAAGTTTGGTGCATCCACTCTCACACAGTTTTGGGTGTGTGTGAGACAGGAGCACCCTGAGCTGTGACAGAAAGCTTTGGAGCAGTTGCTACCGTTTGCATCCACATATATATATATATATTTCCTACCATTACAGAGACCAATATAAATTAGCATTTTGCACATTTGTGTTTTGACTGGTTTTCTACCTTCCTGGAGGTCACTGTGTTCTGTTTTTCATTTTTGTTTCTACATGCAATGTTTGCAATATGAATGTATTTGATGTATCAGTATTCACTGATACAAGTTATTCAGCTTTAATAAATCAGACACTGATTTTATAGCACTGTACCTCTCTACCTCATTTTCTACCAAAAATGTGTTGTGCATGTCAGTGGGTCATCACTGAAAAAAGTTGAAAAGACTGATCTGGGTTGGACTCTGTCTCTGCACCAATCCAGGAAACAGAGCATATTTTAGGAAGACATCCAAGACAAGGGCCTTGGTATTGTGTATTGTGACTACGAAAGATACTAATACACAATACTACTTTTGTACCAAGGCGAGTTAACTGCTGCTGTGATCTCTGCTGCTGTGAGCAGTGTGCTGAAAAGGGGTTAGAACTCAGGGTTGCCATCTTTGTAGCAAACAGCATCCAGAGAATACACAAAATGACCAAGCCACAGTAGTGGCATTATGTTGACATAAATGAGAACCATGCTGATCATGACAGAAGACAGAACCTGAGAGTAGAGGAGAGGAGGAGAGCTTCACTCACTCTCATTAAGCTTGTACAACAAGCTTTCAAGGAAGAGAAGCTCATTCTAATCCAAGAATCTGGAAAGCTCTCATGCATTCACCCACTATACTGGTTTGACCCAGAATTCTACAACTATTAAAAAAGCACCCTCACCTTTTGATGTTAGACACTCAATAATCCTACCAAGGTGGTGATAAGGTGGTGACTGTTTTGGTCCCTTTTGATATGACACACCTCATTCTCAATCACTGCCATGAGAGGACTGATATTAAATCACTGAAAGAAGTAAAGCAGTCACTAGTTACATAAGACAGTGTGTCACCTGCAGAAAGGTGAGGAGACCCACAGAACAGCAAAGGATGACAGATTGTCCAACAGATTGCATTGAACCTTCACTGCCATTCTCATTCTGTGGTATGGACTGTTTTGATCCCTTTTACAACAAATGGGATGCAAGGAACAAATGTAGTAGCGTCTTCTCTTCATGTATCTCTGTTACAGAGGAGTACACAGATATTCTGGAAGATATAGAGGTAACAAATAAGTTCATTAATGCCTTAAGATGTTTCATAGCCATCTGAGGTGCGGTGAGGTTAATAAGATCTAACCACGGATGTAACTTCTTTGGCACATAGAATGAACTGGGAAGAGCCTTGAAAGAACTGGGTGATGATAGAGTGGTAACATTTCTAGCGGCTTGACAGTACGACTGGAGTCTGGGAGAGGCAGATACGTACAGTGAGGAGTGTGTCCCCCTCTACGGCCACTTCCGGGTGGCCTTAGAAAAGTCCTTGATGAGGGAGTGGGTCCATGATGAGATCACGTTAGACACATGACCATTCCCCTGGACTGCAGCCCTCCCAGACTAATAGAAAAAATATAAAAATAGAAGGCTGGGTGGCTGACCATGATCTTGGGGGGTGGATGGGGGTTCAGTGGAGAGAAGGAGACAGGCTTGAAGAGTGAGATGTGGAAGGTCAGGTGGATCTTGAGAGAGGTTGGTAATTTCAGGTGCTAAGGATTAAAAACTTTGATCACAATTAATCACATAGTGATACACAAAATCCAACAATGAAAGGGCCATGTTTGTTAGTCCTGGTCCATCTGTAGCCTGTCCGTCCATGGGAGTGGATCTCCCTGAGATTTCTTTTTTTTTCCCACTAGCTTTTTGAGTTTTTCCTTGCCGCGAAGGAGGGTCTAAGGATGGGGAATGTCTGGGTCACTGACTGAATTTTGTGAAGTCCAGTGAGGCAACTGTGTTGTGATGTTGGGCTATAAATAAAAATTGAAATTGAAATATCTATGTTGGGCAAGCACCTTTAACATCAGCATTATTTTAATTGCCACTGCCAGGGAATTAATATATAATATTAAAAAAAGGCCTAAAGATTGTCTGTGATACCTCGCCTTCAAAATGTTTTGGCTAGTCCTGTTCACTTCCTGTTTAATTTTCATGATGGGTTTGTTTTTTCTGTTTCTTTGTATCTGTAGCCAAGTGAAGAAAATAGTCCATATATTTAACTGAATATACTGAACGAAAAGAGACTGACTATTTGCTGTATCTTTAATTGTTCACATCAGCAAATTGTCAGTTGTTCTTTTCAGCACGAAAAGAACGGTTTGTCCCAGTCTCAGCTAGAGAGCGAAGGCAGCCATGTGCTAGGAGGAAGGCAAAAAACAGGAGAAAAACTGGCAATTACTTGTGAAAAGGAAAAAAACGAGTTGTATTACATTCACTGGAGGTCCATAGCCATGTGATGGAATGAAGGAGGAAAAGTTGTCGCTAAGACAAGTCAATTATCTGATGGGGGAGAAAATCTTGTTGACGGTTACTGTCGTCATCCATGCTAATGCTAGCTTTGTGCCTAACTGCTTACCTTTCATCTGGAAAGTTGCTATGAAGTCACGACACCGGTGTGCTCCACTTTGATATACACAGGACAATGGTGAGAAATGTGCTATTTTAGTTACTTTGGTGCTATTGTTCCTCTGTTTTCCATGCACTAAATTCTTTCACCAGCAGTGGTGATATTAATGTTATGAGTGAACCAGAGTAAATAATGGTGCAGTGTTTCTGAACATATTTACAGTATGGTTATTATTTGATCTGATATGTGTGTATATGAAAAGGGGAAGTGTTTTATTTTCCTAATGCCAGTTAAAAGAAAAAAAAGAGTAATTTCATATGTTGTGATTAATGTAAAACTGTTTTATTTGTACAATGAAAGTTATTGAACACATTTATTATTCAAGTACAGTGAAGTTCACTGAACTACTTTCCTCTAAGTGGGTGTGAGCCGTTCACTGAACTACTTTCCTCTAAGTGGGTTCGAACTGTTTACTGAACTGCTTTCCTGTTAGTGGGTGCGAACTGTTTACTGAACTGCTTTCCTGTTAGTGGGTGCGAACTGTTTACTGAACTGCTTTCCTGTTAGTGGGTGCGAGCCATTCACTGAACTACTTTCCTCTAAGTGGGTGCGAACTGTTTACTGAACTGCTTTCCTGTTAGTGGGTGCGAATCGTTCACTGATCCGCTTCCCTGTTAGTGGGTGCGAACCGTTCAGTGAACCGCTTGCCCGTAGGTCTGAGCCATTTAGTGAACGGCTTAGTTCGGAAATAGTTCTGAACGAATCCACTGAATGACTTTAAGGGGAAGCCGTTCAGTGTACGGTTCATTCTTGTACTGTCGGTGTATGTGTCGTGACTCAAAGTCACTTTACATCAAAAGTTAGTTAAAAACAAGAACAACAATAATACTGTTAACATTATTATTAATAATAATAATATCTATTGTTATTATTATATTATTGTTGTTATTATTATATAATTATAATAATAACTATTGTTATTATTATTATCCTTATTAAAAATATCCAATAAATCAGAAATCATTTTGTTGCATTTTATTGTCGAATAGGAAACACACCAGCTGTCATGTCTCGTCGTAAATGTTAAGTTATCACTCGTGTTGTCTTGTCGTTCACTTCCTGTTTTATTTTGAAATGACTCTTCCCTCTTGTTTCAGGCACCTTTGCTTCCTGCCCTTGTGTGTTTCCCGCCACTGTGATTGCCTTCCCCTGCCCTGATTGTTTTCACCTGTGCCCTGTTACCTTGTCTATATATTGTCTGTGTCTCCCCTTGTCCTGTGCCAGTTCGTCATGTCCCATGCCTCAAGAACCAGCGCCCAGCTCCTTGTCCTTTCAGGTTTTGTGTTTTGTTCTAGTCTTGTTTCGACAGCCTTTTCTTTGTTACTTTGTTCTAGTTATCATTAGTCCTGTTTTCCTCATAAGAGTGAATTTATGTTGGTACTTTTAGAGAATAGTTTAGTAGTGAATTTTGTTATCCTCGTAAGAGTGAATTTTTGTGTCCTCGTAAGAGTGAATTTTTGTTGTCCTCATAAGAGTGAATTTATGTTGGTACTTTTAGAGAATAGTTTAGTAGTGAATTTTGTTATCCTCGTAAGAGTGAATTTTTGTGTCCTTGTAAGAGTGAATTTTTGTGTCCTCGTAAGAGTGAATTTATGTTGGTACTTTTTAGTTTAGTTTAGTAGTGTTTTTTCCTCCTTGAGAGTGACTTTCATTTTTTGTGCAATAAAGACTTTCCCTTTTTGAACGTACTGTGAACGAGTCGTGCATTTGGGTTCAGCCTCCAGCCCCCGCCTTGTGTCACCAGCACACACATACACCCCCCCACCCCACCCCCCGAACAATGTGAAATGAACTAGTTCTTCAAAGTGAACGACAATTCCCAAAGTGAATGGCTCACACCACGCATGCAAAGAACGTGTCTTTTCGAGGAAGTGAACTAGTTCACCCCGTTCACCAAAAAGAACTAGTTCTTTTGATTCGTTCGTTCATGACCGACACAACACTACTCCTGTAATATCTCTAAGCCTTAACTCAGAATGGGTACTGTCATGTTATATGCACATAGTTCTGATATCGTTATAATAAATTATATTTTGAACATTAATTGTTACATACGAATTATTGAAACACTGTTGCAGGTAAATATGTGAGCACTTTAATGCTTAGTTTTCATAAATGATGCACTTAAGACTGAATGTTGTACAAGTGAGAAAGAGATTTTAGATTTGAATAGAAATTAATATTGATGTCAGAATTAGATGCAAATTCAATTAAATTTTATTTATATCACCCAATATCACAACACATTTGCCTCACTGGGCTTCACAAAATTCAATCCATTTACAGTCAGGCAATGATACAGATGGATTAGTGACCCAGACATCCCCCATCCTTCGACCCTCCTTCTCGGCAAGGAAAAACTCCAAAACCCAGTTGGAAAGAAGAAACCTTGGGGAGAACCACAGTGAAGGAGAAATCCACTCCCATGGACGGACAGACATCCATCTTATGATGATGTATCAGTCTGTAAAGATGTTTCAGTCTGTAGAGATGCCGTACGGTGGGGGCAGAAGGGTGACTCAATGAGTCGCATCAGGAGTTCAGTCATCATTGGGCCTCATGCAGTTGAACTGAAACAGTAGCCACTCCCCCGAAGGGGAGTGGGGAGAGGGACTCCGAGTGAATAGTGATGAAAAGACCAAGTATAAACTAGATAATGTCTATTAATGATGGACAGTGGTACATGTGTAGCCCTGTAAGAATTTGATATTCCTTAATGATAAATAGTTTGTGTAATAAATACTCTGAATAAATAGAGTTCATAATTAAAATAAATAAGGTCTAGTTAAAATGTTAAAAAGGTTCAAAACATTTGACAGTTATGATGATAGGAGTTCATTACATTGAGAATATGATGACGTCATGTTTAAAACGTGTAATGCAATACAATATGCAGGCAGGAGTTCTGGACATGTGTAATTTTGTTTGTTTGACTATTATTTTCTGAAGGAAGTAAATGTCAGAATATTGTTTCTATTCATGTCAAGAGTGTTTCTGGAGAAGTATATATTTTGTTATGCTTTAATTTTTGTAACCAATCAGAAGCTTAAGAGTTGAGAGGTCGCAGGAAGTGAGTAGCAACCCGGAAGAAAGACGAGCAAGAGAACGGAGGAGAGAGAAAAAGAGAGGGATGTGTGCGTGTGAAGTTGTAGACGGCGAAGATAAGTGAAAATAGAAATGTGTAACCCGTGTATTTCCGATTTGTAGACATAGTGGTAACAGCAGTGAATGAATAGTGAACTTATTTCGTTGCTACAATGACTTTGGGACTGTTTATAAAGATCTACTGCTACTCGCGGGCAATCCCCATTCAAATGTATGTACATTTTCATTGTGAGTTAGCTTTGTCGAGCGCTTCGGAAAACGGACAGTGTTCACCGGTCAGGAGAACAGAAATGTTGTGGAGGAAGCCAGAGTACATTGTCTAGCTACATTTGCAGATTGCACCACTGAAAACACCGTTAGCTGAGAAGAGGAGCCGAGCGCTGACTTTGGGATATTTGAAATTAGTTTGCCAGCTTATAAGTTTCCTTTTGTATTTTTGAAAGTATATTACTGTGAAGGGATTTTGAATGTGAATGGAAAGCCTTACCAGGTGTATAGAATATTTTTTGCTGATAACTGAAACAAGAATTTACCGTTCATTGAAATTTATGTGTGTATGTTTTAAGTGTGTGAATTTCAAGTAAACTGTCTTGTTATTTTAAAACAGTCTGACCTAATAGTTATAAAGAACCTAGCTAAACCCTTGTTTAATTCCCTGAAAGGAGTAAAGGGGCGCTACACATGGTACCAGAAAGAGATGACAGGACTCAGTGACTGTACTTCCCCCAGCATTCTCACTCCTAGGGCAGCTTAGACTGAACTGTGGGTTTAAGTCTACCTTTAGCTACCCTGACCATAGGCCTTTTGGAACAGGAATGTTTTCAGTCTAACCTTAAATGCACAGACTGTGTCGGCCTCTTTAAAATTTGTTGGAAGTTGGTTCCATAAAACAGGGGCTTGATAACTAAAGGCTCTAGCTCAGTGGTTATTAACCTTGTTGGAGGTACCGAACCTCACCAGTTTCACATGCGCATTCACCGAACCCCTCTTTAGTGAAAAATAAAATATGATTTTTTTTCAAATTCAAGACCACACGACATATTACGACAGTCACACGTTGACTACTGAGCGCGCACTAAATTCCCCACAGTGCTGATTTGCCAAGCAGTGTATCATGATCATCTGCAGCCAGTGATGGCCAAGTGGGGTGTGTGTGTCATCACGAATTTACACGATAATTCAAGCGAGTGGCCGCTCGCTCACCACACTTTGTGAATCCCTGCTCTACACGGTTAAGTTAGCGAGGTGCACCCAAACACTGTAGATTCACAAGCATGGCAGCGACCGAGGAATAAAAAATAAACTTAAAACTTCTTTTGAGCTATTTATTCATCATCTCTTATTTGCTTTTGATTAGGGCAGAGAAAAATTGATTAAAATCGGAAATCTGATTTTTTTGTAAAAAAAATCTGAGATTTTGATTTTAGGCCATATCGCCCAGCTCTAGGCTCTGCCGAACCCCTGAGATCAACTCATCAAACCCCTAGGGTTTGATCAAACCCAGGTTAAGAACCACTGCTCTAGCTCCTACAACGGAACGACCAGTAGACCTGCATTCTGAGAGTGAAGTGTTCTGTTTAGATGGTACGGGACCAGAGCATCTTTAAGATAAGAGGAGCCCATACCATTAATGGTTTTGTACGTGAGAAGTAGGATCTTAAATGTAATTCTAAACTCAACAGGAAGCCAATGAAGGGTTTGAAGTGTGGGGCTGACGTGCTCTCTTCTGTTAGTTCCTGTTAGTAAACGAGCCACTGCATTTTGAACCAGCTGAAAACTTTTTAGGGAGTTTTTAGGACACGCTATGAGTAGGGAGTTACAGTAATCTAGTTTAGATGTAACAAACACATGGATACATTTTCAGCGTCATTTTTAGACAGGGTATTTCTAATTTTGACTATGTTACGCAGGTGAAAGAAGGCTGTCCTACAGGCCTAATTAATATGAGCTTCGAATGATAAGTTCGGCTCAAATAAAACTCCTGTGTTTTTAATTGTGGCACTGGAGGGACTCTCTAACACTTTTAGGGCCTAATACAGTATAATAACTTCTGTTTTATCATGGTTGAGTAACAGATAATTAACGGACATCCAGGTCTTTATGTCTCTGACACAGACACTTAGTTTATGTACTAGCCTGATCTGATCTGGTTTAATTGATAAGTACAGCTGCGCGTCATCTGCATAGCAGTGGAAACTAATGCCATCTTTTCTAATATTACCCAAGCGCAGCATATATAGAGTAAACAAAATGGGTCCAAGGACCGACCCTTGTGGGACACCATAAGTGACTCTTGAGTATGATGATGATTGCTGGTTAACGCTAACACACTGGAACCTATTAAATAGGATTTAAACCAGGAGAGGGTGGATCCTCTAATGCCTATGTCCCATTTCAATCTCTGCAGTAAGATGCTATTGTCGATTGTGTCAAAAGCATCCAGCAGGACCAGGATTGGGGCCAGTCCATTTTCAGCAGCTAACAAGTCATTAGTGACCTTGATTAGTGCTGTTTCAGTGCTGTGATGGGCCCGAAAGCCAGACTGAAAATCTTCAAATAAACTATTGTCCTGAAAGTGCTGACATAGCTGTTTAACTACCACTCTTCAAGAACTGTAATGTATACATTCTTTTAACAGTCAATGTCAATCAATCAATCAATGTCCTGAATGATGCATCTGAGATTGAATGGTGTTGAATGTAAATTTTCTGTCCCTGTCTGTAGGTCAGGCAACCTGAAGAAAATCCAGCACCAAGGAGATATCCACATACACGCACCCATTCACATTCACATCACAATACAAGGATCCTTGAAATTAGGTGAACTGAAGTAACTCTAGAACAAGTAGACCTGAAACAATTTATATTTTTTGTTTAAGGGTCCAAATGGAGAATTTTTATTTCCAAGTGTGCACATTTTATTTTTTTTTTTCATTTTATTTGGGTTATTTTGGTTTTCTAGCCAGAAAATTACTTTGTCTATTGTAAACAATATAAGAATGGCTACTCAACTATTACTCTTGTGTCTGTCTTATTATTGTTGCTCAGTACAGTCGCTCCTGTCGAATTTAGCACCCTCTGATTCTGGTCCAGAATTAATTACTAGTCTAAGTCATCATTAAAGTGTAATTCACTTTTATATATATTTTGGAGGTCAGTAACAAACCGAAGCAAGGTAGTGCGTTTCAGTGCTTTATTTCCAGATTGCCAAACAACAACAACAACCGTGCATTTCAATCCCCCGCTTCCCATAACACACCCCTTAATCCTGTGACATCACATCCTGTCTGGTGTGAGACCACACAGCCCCCCCCCCCCCCCCCCCCCCCCCGAACACCCAGACAGTCCCCACACCACCTGCGAGAGGATAATCCTCAGTCTCTTAGAGGCTGCTTTATGAGGCGGCTGGGCAGGGGGCAGGTGGGCTGGTTTGACAGCGCGGTCTGCTGATGAGAGAGGAGGGTGGCCACAGCGTGGCGTCTGAGCCACCTCCACTGGCTCCTCTGAAATGAGGCAGGCAGGCTTAATGCGGTCTATTGAAATTCGGTCCAAACGTCCCCCAACATCCACCACAAACGTCTTTGGCCCAGCCTCAACCACCCGAAAAGGTCCATCATAAGGAGGCTGGAGCGGAGAACGGTGGGCATCATGACGGATAAAAACATACTCTGCAGAGAGAAGGTCCTTTGGGATGTACAATCTGGGGAGACAGTGATGGGCAGGCACCAGGATGCAAACCCTGGCAGAATCCTGGACCACCGGGAACTTGGCTCTGCGGTCCTGAAACGCCACATCCTCCTGTCCATGTTCACTTAGCCGACCAAAAAGCAAACGCAGGTGTGACAGATGCTCCTCAGGAGAAACACTGGCCACCAGGATGTCGTCCAGGTATACAAAGATAAAAGGCATGTCTCTTAACACTGAATCCATCAACCTTTGAAAGGTCTGTGCTGCATGGCTGAATGGCATCCGTAGGAATTCAAAAAGTCCAAATGGGGTGATGACAGCAGTCTTTGGGATGTCCTGTTGATGGACCGGCACCTGGTGGTAACCTCGCACTAAATCCACCTTAGAAAATATCGCAGCCCCTGCCAGGTGCACAGAGAAATCCTGGATGTGTGGGATGGGGTGTCGGTCAGGAGTGGTGGCATTGTTGAGACGGCGATAGTCCCCGCAGGGGAGCGGCAGACAATGCTAAGCTGCTCCATGGTGGCAAATTCCCTTTTCGCAATGGCGAGCTTGGCAGCATCCAGACATTGAGCCCGACCGAAATCCGGTGGACGGACCGTAGCGATGTGATGCTCGACACCATGCTTTGCCACTGAGGCAGAGAACGTCGGGGTGGTCAGAGCCGGAAAATCAGTGATGAGTCGCTGATATACGTCCCCCGTAGCAAGGGCATTGGCGAGGGCATACGGTGCGGATCTTCCCAGCGTGCAGGGGTATGAAGGGTATGAACGAGACGGCGTCAATCAGGCGGCGGTTCGCCACATCCACCAGTAGTCTGTGTTCGCACAAGAAATCCGCACCCAGTATGGGTACAGAGACAGAAGCAACGATAAATTCCCAATTAAAACGTCCATTAAAACACAGAGTCACAAACCTCATGCAGAAGGTGCGAATGGGTGTACCATTCGCTGCATCCAATGGGGGTCCAACGCTGTCAGTCAGGGCATCCGCGGCTGAAGCTGGCAGGACACTTCGCTGCGCGCTCGAGTCCACCAGCAGGCGGCGCCCGGACAACTCGTCCTCCACAAAAAGCAGCTTTTCTGCAGCACCAGCGCCCACAGCTGCTACTGAGCGCTGGTCTTTGCGTTTCCCTGGTTCGGGAAAGAGCAGGGTGGAATACAGCGCCTGGCCTTGGCACCAAAACGGCGATGGTAAAACAAAGCTCCCTCTTGTCGGTTTGGCGCACCGTTACCACGGCAACGGTCGGCGTTGCCCAATCCTCCGGCGGGGGCTGCAGAAACACAGCGTGCACGGGAGAGCACCAGGACGCCAGCAGGATCCTGTTGGCCTCTTCCACCAACCCCCGGTAATCCTTTGTGCGCGTGAGAGGCAAGGTGGCGAAAGCCGTGCGCACCGGCGGAGGAAGCTGGCGGAGAAACAGCTGGATAAAGAGGAAAGAAGCGTCCCCGGATCCGAGCAGCGCCAGCATATTTTCCATCAGCTCCGTCTTCAGCGCGTCGTACTTCCATACCTGCAGCGGGTCCCTCAGCAGCCCCATGACGGGTGGTAGAAGAGTCCAGAGCAACGACGACGTGGAAATACTTAGTTTCATCTGCCGTGATCCCGCGGAGGTGAAACTGTGCCTGGGATCCAGGTCATGCTGCCAGAACTCAGGCAGCTTGATGGTAGCCGCAAAAACCGCGGGGGAAGCGGCAGTAATCTGCGCCGAGCTTTATTTCCAGAGTGCCAAACAACAACAACAACCGTGCGTTTAAATCCCCCGCTTCCCATAACAAACCCCTTAATCCCGTGATATCACATCCTGTCTGGTGTGAGACCACACCCCCTAGTGTCCACCATGTAATATTCTGAGAGAATAACTGGCAACCCACCTACTTACTGATCCATGATTGGTTGATATAACATGCGAAGGGGCGTGTCTTCATGTAATGCGGAAGTTCCGTTTTCCGGATATACACATGTGGCTTCTGGAATAAACACATTAATGTACGGCGGGTCTCATCTTTTATTGAACAACGTAAGACATGGTGTCAGAATTACGCGAACCTGCAACGAGAAGAGACCAGTTGTGATACGGCCGATAACATGGAGACTGTCGGGGTTCCGTCTCCCCATATGGATTGGGAGGATAATAACCTTCCCGAGGCATGGCGAAAATTCAAGTTACACGCGGAGCTGATGTTCTCGGGTCCCCTCAAGAGGAAAACGGAGGAGGAAGAGTGCAGCTACCTGCTTCTCTGGATAGGGGATAAGGGCAGGGATGTGTATAACACATGGACGCTCACCGACGACGAACGTAAGCAACTGGAAACCTACTACGAGCGCTTTCAGTCATACGTAGAGCCCAAAATTAACGTGATCTTTGCAAGATACCGCTTCCACGAAAAAGTGCAGGGGGCTACGGAGCCCTTCGAGCAATTCGTGACTGAGCTGAGACTGCTCGTTAAGGACTACGGCTATACCAACAGCGAGGAAATGGTCCGAGACCGCATAGTATTTGGAATAAACTCGCCGAAAATACGGGAGAAACTACTGAACGTCGGATCGGATTTGACGCTAGATAAAGCGATAGACATAGCCAGAAGCCACGGCACGGCACAAGCACAGCTCAGAAGTTTCGCCAGCAACAGCGTGAGCCCGTGTGAGCACTCTGTGCACGAGATAAGTCGGCACACATCAAAAGGCGCACCCTGGAAAGCACGCCAAGACTGGACGAAACGGAAACCGCCGCAGTTCCACAAGAATCCTCAAGAGGGAGACAAAAGACGCCTAAAAACATGTGGATATTGTGGAAGCAAGGCTCATGGAGAAAAGGACACATGCCCTGCAAAAGGAAAACAGTGCAAGGCTTGCAACAAATGGAACCATTTTGCAAAGGTGTGTCGTTCCAAGACCAGCAGAGTGCACACAGTAAGTGAAATGGAACAGAATCAGGATCCAGACAGTGATGCTTTCTTTATTGATACAGTGACACAAAGAAACAACATAAAACATGCGGAGCAGGCCTATGCAGATCTACAAGTTGGTCCAAACAAGACCAAAGTTCGCTTCAAGCTGGATACAGGTGCGGACACAAACGTCATAACCCCAGATGTGTTCAGATCTCTAGGCATGCAAGATGTACTGGAGCCTTCACTACGCCCACTCTACGGCTATGGAGGTGAGCAACTCAACGTCCAGGGCAAATGCAACATTAACTGCCAATATAAAGACATCAAGCTAATATTAAATGTGCATATTGTGGACACACAGGCACCACCAGTGCTAGGTTTAAAAGCATGTTTGGATTTTGGACTGATCAAGCTTATATTGTCAGTGTCTGACACACTGGAGTCGTCCGTTCTGGAGGAGTTCAAGGATGTCTTCACAGGAATAGGACTGTTCCCTGGCGAGTGCACTATCCACCTAGACCCCAACGCAATACCTGTGGTCCACCCACCGAGATGGATTCCCATCGCACTATGAGACCGCCTCAAGCTGGAGCTGCAGAACATGGAGAGGCAACAAGTAATTGTCAAAGTAACAGAGCCGACTGAATGGGTCAATTCAATGGTGGCAGCGGAAAAACCTCGCACAGGCAAGCTGAGATTATGTCTCGATCCCCAGGATCTCAATAAGGCAATTAAACGCCCTCACTATCCTTTGCCAACTCTCGAAGACATCACAGCTAAGCTGGCAGGAGCCTGCTATTTCAGCGTCATGGATGCCAGATCAGGCTACTGGGCCATCAAGCTTACAGAAGAGTCCTCGAAACTAACCACTTTCAACACTGTGTTTGGGCGATACAGGTTCCTCTGCCTACCCTTTGGAATCATATCAGCTCAAGATAAATTCCAAAGGAGAGTCGGCGAGACTTACGAGGGTCTACAGGGAGTCACTGCCATAGTGGATGATGTTCTCATCTATGCAAAAACCAAAGAGGAACATGACAAGAACCTCCGAGCAATGCTACAGCGCACCATCTGCGCCACAGAAGTCAGCCATCATCACCAAGGATGGAATCAAGCCTGACCCGGCTAAAGTCAAAGCCGTGAGAGATATGGAGCCACCTAAAGACAAAGGTGAGCTTGAAACAATTCTTGGAACGATCAACTATCTGTCAAAGTTTGCCCCTAAGTTGTCGTAAATCAACGCACCACTGCGCCAACTGATGAAAAGCTCAAGTGAATTCGTATGGGATTCCCAGCAGGATGCAGCATTCAATAAAGTGAAAGAGCTGATCACACGAGAGCCAGGACCTGTACTCACCTACTACGACCCAAGCAAGGAGAAGGAGTTGTACGCCATTTTGTTCGGATGTAAACGCTTCCATCAGTATGTTTATGGCCGCCACACCATTGTGGAAAGCGACCACAAGCCCTTAGAATCCATAATGAAGAAACCACTTGCAGCAACGCCCCCGAGACTACAAAGGATGATTCTCCAGCTGCAAAGATACGACTTCACCATCATCCACAAACCAGGCAAGGATATTCCTGTCGCGGATACCCTCTCCAGGAAGTCGCTGCCTGACAGCGATGACAATTTCAAAGAAGGTATGGACATGCAGGTACACATGGTGTACAGCGCCCTACCCATCAGCGACACAAAGCTACAAGAAATCAGAACGGAGACTGAGAAAGATGTGCAGCTCATGCTGCTCAAGGAGATGATCAAGTCAGGCTGGCCTGAGGAGAGGAGAACATGCCCTCAGAGCATAGCAGAGTACTGGAATCACAGGACTGAACTGTCTATAATGAACGACATCATATTCAAGGGGGAGAAAATCATCATCCCTACCGCACTACGCACAGAGCTGTTATCCCGAATACATGCAGGCCACATGGGCATGGAAAAGTGCAAGCTGAGAGCCCGTGACATCTTATTCTGGCCAGGGATGAACAGGCAGATAGAGGATATGGTTGGAAAATGCCCCACTTGCCTCACATACAGACCTTCAAACACCAAAGAGCCCATGATGTGTCACCAGATTCCAGAAAGACCATGGCAAGCAGTGGCTACGGATCTGTTCACTTGGAACGACAACTACATTGTCACAGTGGATTATTACAGCCGGTATTTTGAGCTAGACAAGCTACGTAGCACAACGGCTTCTGCCGTGATCCACAAGCTGAAAGCAGCCTTTTCGAGGCACGGCGTGCCTCAGACCGTGTTTTCAGATGGAGGCCCGCAGTATAGCTGCAAGGAGTTCGAAGCATTTGCGAAAGAATGGGAATTCACCCATGTCACCAGCAGCCCATACTACCCCCGCAGCAATGGCCTTGCAGAGAAAGCATTACACATCGCCAAGTCACTCATGGAGAAAGTCAGAGCAGACAAAAGAGACCCCTACCTCAGCCTCCTGGAGTATCGTAACACACCCGTGGACAACTTCAAATCACCAGCCCAACTTTTGATGAGCTGTCGCCTGCGTTCAATTCTACCCAATACACCCCAACAGCTGCAACCAGAGGCAGTCAACCACGGAGAATTCAACAACAGCAACATCAGAAGAAGTACTACGACCGAGCAGCCCGCCCGATGGCATCACTGCAGCCGGGGCAAAGCATAAGAATCCAAGAGCATGGCCTCTGGAAACCAGCGGTCGTCATCAAACCAGCCGACACAGACAGGTCCTACCATGTACGCACCTCAGATGGACAAGAGTACAGACGAAACAGACTCCACCTGCTGGACACTGAGGTGCACAGTAATAAGTTAAGCCCAGACAAACAGAACACCACAACACCAACCCCACTGGCAACACATAACACCACACACACCTCCATGACGGATGTAACACTTTCCCCCGTCCCTTATCAGTCATGGGTCATGGACTTGTAAATCATCTCACTCGGACTTTTGTGGACATCCAGGCGCGTTGAGAAGAAGCCTGCAAATTCTTATGGAATGTACTTTATACTGAGTTAAAATCCCATTTTGAATGAATGTCACACTGAGTTGTTGTTTGTTCTGGTTGGTTAAATGTAATAACATTAAAGAACATGGAACACATTTTTCTATGTAATAGCTACAATATAGGTTAAAGTAGTTACAGGATGTCTTACTGTAAGGTATATCGCGTTACGTTATTATGAGGTTTTAGGTTTAGACTGTACTAATGTTTTCTTATCAATTTCCTTTAAAGAAGGGGGATGTAATATTCTGAGAGAATAACTGGCAACCCACCTACTTACTGATCCATGATTGGTTGATATAACACGCGAAGGGGCGTGTCTTCATGTAATGCGGAAGTTCCGTTTTCCTGATATACACGTGGCTTCTGGAATAAACACATTAATGTACGGCGGGTCTCATCTTTTATTGAACAACGTAAGACACACCACAATATTTAAAATTGGTTACATATCCACAGTGTCTGTCTTGTCAGCTTCCTCCTTGATTTCCTTGGATCACCTGCACCTGGGCCTTATTATCTCCTTTCCCTATATATGCTCTCCTCTTTTGTAGTGTCAGTGTGTCTTTTATATTTCATGTTGCAATAATCACTCGTCTTTTTAATTCCATGGTAGTAAAGATGTTTTTCTTTAACCCTTTCTGTTAGTATCTGAGACTGGAACTCTGGCCGCCCTGCTGGTCAGCAGGAGAATCACCCACTCCAGTGCTCCTAGTGTGTTGTCTACCCCTCCCTTCCTGTGTCACTCCTGAAGCCTGATTGCAATTATGTCCAGCTGTGTCTTGTTTGCCTGTCTGTTCCTACCCGTATTTAAACCCTGTTAGTTCTTCCCTCTGTGTCTGATCGTCTGCATGTGTTCCCTGCTGTATGAGGTCCTGACTCCGCCCCCCCCCCCCCCCGTTCGGTAGAACAATTGTTAAGTTACCTGATTTCCTTTGATTGCCTTTTTGCACCCTTTGTGGACTCTTTCTGTTGTAACTTTGAATGTTTTTTCTTATCCCCTTAGTGGACACTTTTAGTTGTAACTTTGAAACGCTTTTGTTTTTTCCCGCTGTGGACGCCTTTTGTTGTTACTTTGGAAAATTTGTGATTGCAACCTTATGGACTTTTTGGTGTAATCTGGAGGAAGAATTTTGTCTAACAAACCAGCATTTTTGTGACTGTAAATAAACCCTCCTCAAACCGATCTGCATTTGGGTCCCTGTGTCTGTTTAAACTTAACACTTTTTGAGTAATAAATTCTCATCAATCTAATACCTGGTCTTGCTCTCAT
Organism: Lepturacanthus savala; assembly: GCA_030544235.1. Taxonomy (NCBI): domain Eukaryota; kingdom Metazoa; phylum Chordata; class Actinopteri; order Scombriformes; family Trichiuridae; genus Lepturacanthus; species Lepturacanthus savala. The sequence goes on along the minus strand of CM060479.1, from coordinate 27,678,210 downwards.
GCATTTGAGTCCTATTCTCATGTGTCCCAACACCACCACGATTATTACTTTAAATCTGGCAGTTTCTGAGGTAACGCCAAAACATTTGCAAGTAGCATCACAGAAAAATAAAACTGAAGAACAAACAGTTCACGGTTGGGTTTACCGATATTGTGCAGGAGTTTATGAAGTCCATGTTTACACTGCGCCAAAATTTTTGATTGTCATTGTGTCTGTGCATTATATCTGGTTGGGATGTTGTTCTTGGTTTGCTTCTGCAAAGTTATATGATTTGTGTGTTGTCTTCCTTTATGGACACTGCACACGCTACATCTAATGGAATCTGAAGCTTAGCTCCAGTATATGTCACATTTAGCTGATATTTTAGATTGTAGTGCTCCAGTAATAAGAGAATTCAACTGTGCAATGGTGACTTTGGAAACATTGGACTTTCAAAAACCCTCCATAGAAAACCGAAAGGAGGCAGGAGTGATTTCAAGTTTGGTTTAAAGAACTGTATGAGATGACTATAAAACAAGCCCCCTAAATTAATTTATTTACTCATAATATTATATAGCATCAGGGACCAGTAATCATCCCATATAAAGTTCATTTAGTGTGGGCCCCAGATGGGAGAAACCTGGATTGCCCATGTGGGTTTTATTGAAGACCGATATGCCGCCAACATGGGGTCCACTTAGTATGGGCCCCAGCTGAGCGACACCAGGGTTGCCCATATGGGTTTTATCTAGGGCCCATGTGAGGCCCACCTTAAGCCCATTGGGCTTGTCCACATGGGGCCACCATGCAACTCCTGAACAAAATTAGCTGGGACCCAGATGGGCCCAATGACTAGCCCATATCCAACAGACATGGGCCATACATGACTTGGCTGGGAAATATTGTAGGACTTTTGTTATTGGATTTTGTGTATAATGATGCGATTAATTGCAAATAAAATGTTTAATCCTTGCCTGGCCCTAATAAAAACTGAACATAGCCCGATAGATATTGTTAAAATATAACAATAGCATACCTAATCAATTTTTAGTGTAGCCCATCTTATGTCCATGCAGGGCCCAACAGCAAAGGTCAATCCACTTCTGGCCATTTGTGGCCAGAAATTTCTGTCATGGTTCCTCATATGACCCCAGAATGGACATAGAGACAGGCAGTGAATGGTGGTAAAGAGGTGTTTGTCCACAGGTGAAGTGAAGGGCCGGAGTGTTGGATCAGGTAGGTAGAGGCATGACACCAGTAGGTTAAGTTAAGGAGGTTAAAAAGAAGACAGACAGGACAGTCACACTAGGCAAGCTCAGGGAGTCACAAGTGGGACTGTAACAACCAGAAGTAATGTGACCTTCCCACTGGCAGTTGGTCTTCTTCATGTATCATTTTCATAGGATGAGTTGAAATGAAAGTCATGTAATCACTGCATCTTCTTACTGGAAGTTGGTCTTTTCAGTTAAGTATAAAAGTATAAAATAGTTAATTAATTGAAATAAGAAAGTGATAATGCCATCACATATGGAATAAAATAAAAGGTAGAACTCAATTTTTTCTTAAATAATTATATGCAGAATATAATATCCCAATATCATTGTGTTTTTAACACGAGGAGAGACTATGATACTTGATAGAGCTTTAGTTTTTTTTTTTTTTTTGCAAAGAGAAACTAAATATTGTATCCACCCTGGGTCTATTCCATTGTATTACACTAACTGGACTAAGCTGATGGTGTCTCACAGTTTAGTTTGATAATTGGTCAAAACATTCAGCTTCCACTGAGAGGATTTCATGAAAGTTACATTTTTAAAGAGTCACAAATTTCAACAAAAACAATAGTTATGAACAAAGATTACAATAAAATGAGGCAATTTGGTTTATAGTGATGACTTTTCACAAGCTGTGATTGTGTTGTCACCACATACACTCACTACATTTGAGATTCTCATCTTAGAATGAAGGCATAACTGTTTTTGATTGTAATAGTTTTGACAAAGCTTTGCAGATGTCTGCAGACTGCACACCATATATAAGTGGGTTCAGGCTTCCAGGGATGATGTGAAACAGAATGGCTGAGAGCTTCCTGTAGTAAGCGTACTGTGGAAAGCGATGCAGAATAATGAGAGTCATTCCACTGGCTAGCATTATCAGATACAAAACCAAATGAGTGCTGCAGGTTTGCAAGGCTTTACTGTTTAAAGACTTGCTCTTACTAGTCAGACAGATGACTGTGATCTTAGTATAAGTAAGAACCATGCTGCCTATAGAAGATGAAAAGAGGACAACAGTGAAACAAAGCCCATAGACATTATTAATGAACACACTCTCACAGGAGAGTTTAAACAAGGAGGCATTGTTACAGTAAAGACTTGTGATCATATTCCTGCATCTGCTCAGCCGAACAGTCAAACCAAGCAGAATCCCAACCAAAACAAAGGCCACTCCCCACGCAGAAACTGTCAGCTTGATCACCATCTTGTTGGTCATTATGGCAGCATAGTGTAAAGGATTGCAGATGGCAACATATCTGTCAAAGGCCATAATCATGAGCACAGTGTGAGTGGTGGCACCAAACATGTGTGCTGTGAAAGCTTGAACCACACACTCATAGTAGTTAATGAGGCGTTCAGAGGAAGGCTTCAACATGTCTAAAAGCAAACGGGGTATTATGGTTGAATTTCCAAGCATGTCATTAAATGGCAGGTTGCAAAACAGGAGATATTTGGGCTGGTGGAGGTTCTTGTCAATAAAAATCAGAAATGTAATACCGACATTCAAAAACATTATAAAAATATAGTAGAAAAAACAGATCAGAAATACAGGGTATAAAGAGACATTTGGGACATTTAATCCCTCAAGATGGAGTGTGATGCTGTTGTAGGTGTAATTTTCCATCAACCTGCAGAAACAAAGATCAAATATTACTGATATGCTCAATGATAAATGATATACAGGTTCTGCTTTCACCAGATAATGAGGTTCCACAAAAGATTCAAAATCTATGTAAATATGAATATCTACAGCAAGTTTGACCTTTATCATAGATTAATATTATACTTTATATTTGGAATTAGATTTATAATTTGAAATTCAGTAGAACCTGCTTTGACTCCACTGGTTCATCAGTCTTGCTTTCAATATTCTTTGTTGGAAGTTAATAACCAACAAAAAGACCTCTTCGTTGAATCTGTTATTATATAGATGCAGTTTCTGAGTTGCTAAGTTGTTGATGAGTAACTATGATGCAACATTATGAAGTCATGATGAAAACATGATGAAAAGTCATGAAAACTTTTGTGACATCTTGCCAAACGACTGAGTGACCCTCCAGTGCCAACTGAGAACGTCTGCTGGCCGTAGCTCTTTGAGGTAATTGTCTGTTTTTGATTACTTTTTATATTACCTTAATATTTCACCACTGTCTCTGTATCGTTCCAAAACTCCTACAAGGGTTAGGGTAAGGCTAAGTCCTTTTCTCTTTTCCAGCAACCAAATGACGTGTTTGGAAGTAGGATTTTTGATTGAATGATGTTGTCTTTTTTCTGCCAATAGAAAAGGTGTTCTTGTCTGTGTGTGTGCTTTTTTGTTTTTTCTTCCTAATACTCAAGTAGATCAAGTAATTCTACTCTGAATTACTTGATCTATCAACACAATTTAAAAACTAGTATATAGTTTGAGGTCTGCACTCTCTACATGAAGTAAAACCTGAAAATGCGCATCTTGATGCAAGTGTAATCTGACACGCTTCGAGGGTTAAAACTCATGAGAACCTTTGGAGCCAGCATGTAGATTGTCTATTAGATGTCAGGCTGCTTTACCTCCACTTAAGTTCTGTGTTATATTAAGTTCTATTATGATCCTTACACAGACTCGTCAGTGAACTTCTGCTGCTGGGATTAACACTTTCCCTTTGCAACTGGATCTTGGACTTTTTGACACACTGGCCCCATCATTTTCAACAGCAGCTCTCTTAAAGGATGTGTCCCTAGTTCCCTGTTGTAGATGCTATTCACTTACATTTACTCAGCCAATCACCCAGGCAGCCATATTGCAAAATTACAGACGATAGAGCAGTAGCTGGAGTAATATTGAAAAATTTATGAGGACGAAGGAAGTGGTTTTAGATTTTAGGGTGGCAGCAGTACATCTGCAAGCAATTGGGGATCCAGGAAATAATTTCCCAGGACATCATTGATTAACATAAAAAAAACAGTGGAATTATAATGCAACATTATAAAGATATGGTGGCTATCATAGTAGTAGAGTGCAAAACCTTAGGTGCATTTATGTAGGTAAGATACTGCTGCTGGGATTATCACTTTCCCTGCTGAAAGTAAATGTATCTGTCAGAGTATGGAACAGGAGACCTAAATGCAGTGTACGAACAAGTGGAGTTTTGAGTTCAGGGGAAATGGGAAGGGGAGAAAGTCTCTGAGTTGGAGAATGGGCTGGAGGGTGGAGTGGAGATGGTAGTTTGTGAAGGTCTGCATGGAGTGGGCTGGAGGAGGTGGTGTGGCAGACGCACTGGCGTCGGAGGGCATAAAAAAAAAAGAATTGTCAGAGTAGTGAAAGTTTAGAGTTCGGGGAGCAGTTTTCAGGGGTTGCCAACGAATAGGTATAACTCTTGCTTCATAGATGAACTGACACTGACTGTTGGGAGACCTGGGTTTAAATACACAGGCAGAGCAGAGGATAACGATGGACAGGTGTGAGATCAGGTGTGATTGATTGTGACTGATTGAGTCGGGAGAGAACAAGCATGGTAGATTTGAGTGGGATGGGTGGCAATGAATAGGCCAATGATTCCATGACAGAACCCGCCTCATAAGGGATGGCCCCAGAAGTCCCAAAGAGAGAGAGAGAGAGAGAGAAGCTGGGCGGGATGGAGGGGTCCCAGGAGGAGGGCTACAAGTCCATAGCCTCGTCTTCAGAAACCAGTCGCGTCCCATCCTGAGGATCCAGGTTCAGACTTGGACTCGGGCACATAGGATTGCTGGGACCAGAGGGCTGTTATGAACTGGTTTGAGCCTGGAAACGTGGAACGTTGGGTGTGCCTTAATGGACTGTGGTAGTTGGAGTCTGACTGCAGATGGGTTGATGATTCTCTGAACGGGAAATGGGCCGACGAACTTGGGTGCCAGCTTGCGTGACTCAACTCGAAGAGGTAGATCCCGGGTCGAGAGCCACACCTTTTGACCGACCTGGTAGGTAGGAGCATGAATTCTCTGTTGGTTAGCTCCGGGGGCATAGCTGGTGGCGGATTTGAGGAGAGTGGTCCTAGCCTGGAACCAGGTACAGCGGCAATGACGAGCATAGGCTAGGGTAGACGGGCAGGTGACATTTCCTTCTTGGCTGGCAAACAGGGGTGGTTGGTATCCATAGATGCACTGAAATGGGGACAGACCAGTGGCAGTGCTAGTCAGGGAATTGTGCGCATACTCAATCCACAACAGGTGTTGTGCCCAGGCTTGGGGGTTTCGTGAGGCCATGCAGCGGAGTGCCTTCTCCAGCTCTTGGTTGATTTGTTCTGCCTAGCCATTTGACTGAGGGTGGAAGCCAGATGTAAGGCTGGCCGTGGCTCCCACTAGGCGACAGAACTCTTTGCAAAAGGATGATGCGATCTGTGGGCCCCTATCAGACACAATATCCTTTGGCAGACCATGGATCCTGAATACCTGTTTGAGGACAATCTGGGCAGTCTCCTTCGCAGATGGCAATTTAGGTAGTGGGATAAAGTGAGCCATTTTACTGAAGCGATCAACAATGGTGAGAATTACAGTGTTTCCATTTGAAAGGGGTAGACCAGAGACAAAGTCCAGGGATATGTGGGGCCAGGGCTATGGGGCTGGAGCCTCTTCCCATACCAATAGGAATAATGCCCCCACTGGATCACTTGGGAACAGAGGGTTTCCGGGACAAAGAGACGGTCTGGGGGACAGGTGCTTGGGCCGGGTTGGGTGCAGATGGCCTCCCTCACCTGCTCCTCAACAACCCATGTGAAGGTGGCTACCACACAGGGGCTTGGGAGGATAGATGTTGGGACCTCAGCAGGAGTTTCATCTTTCTGGTAAATGCGAGATAGGGCATCAGGTTTTGTGTTGCGAGAGCCGGGCCAATAGGAGGGTGAAATTAAAGCGGGTGAAGAAGAGTGACAAACGTTTGACGGGAGTTCAACCTCTTGGCAGACTGTATGTATTGAAGGTTTTTGTGTTCTGTCCAGACTAAGAATGGAAGCTTACACCCCTCCAGCTAGTGATGGGTAGATGAGGCGTCATGAAGCGTTTTGACACATTGCCAAACTGTATTGATACTGTGTCGCGGAACACTGACACCTGCTGGACATTAAAAATCCCTACAGGCAACCTAGTTGACACTCAACTGACACTGATTTGATGAGCTAGTATATACAATAATATAATTCAAGTAATTGTATTATTTCATATCTTCATTAACATTTAAAATGTCTGATCATTTTGATACAGTCAATAAATGTGAACATGTATCATAATGTCAAAATTTGAGTGAACATCTTGTGAATGAGGATGCTTGTGGACTAGGATTTTTTTTTTTTTACAAATTTTTATTCAAAAAAATAAGTTTTTCCAATGTTTTATAGTTGTGTTGTGCTTCTTTGAAATCACTTCTCCGGCAGTCGAAAACACCCGCTCGCACGGCACAGATGGGGCTGGAGTACAGAGGAACTCTAATGCCAACTGGCAGAGGTTTGGATAAATTGGTTTCTGGTTCTCCCAGTATTTTAATGGATCCTGGGTCCTTGCAACATTTCCCTCTGCCAGGTACCTCTGGACCTCCTGGATGGCATCTGCTGTGAAACTTTTTGTCTACCTGCCCACTTCCTCGTCAAGATGTTGCCAAAGGTTATCTAAAAAACAACAAATTGGCATTTTAGTACATGATTTCCAAACAACAAACAAATAATGTTGAATAACCTGCCTGAAGTGGGCACAGACAGCTGTTGGGAAGACGGTCCTGGCTGGGGCTCATGTGTGTGTCCGATTACAGACGCACATTCAGACCGCAGTCTAGTGATGGCCTCATTGCACCGGGAGGAACTGTGGAACCAGAGTGATTTAAATCTGGGGTCTAGAAGTGTTGCTAGGGTCCACACACTTGATGACTCCAGATCGGAAGCAGTGTCTGTGACTTAACGCTTCAGGTGTTCATGGAGGTGTATGGCTGCCTGTGCAGGGTTGAAGAATTACGCTTTAGTGCAAGATAGAGCATTTTCATCATCGGGATGACCTTTGACCCTGACACTCGCCTCTCTTCAGACAACTCCACTGTAGCTTGATGGAAAGGAGCAAGCACAATAAGTGTTTCTCCTATGATGGTATACTCATCGGCTGTCAGTGGAGTCAATCTGTTTTTAGAGAGGCCAGAGATACCCACACTGGTTCCCTCTCATCATTCAGCCTTGACAGCATTTCATACGTGCTGTTCCAGCGTGTTGCCACCTCACTGAGAAGTTTCAGGGTTGGTCGTCCCATCTGTTGCTGCACTTGAGCAAGCTTCTCGGCTGTAGTGCTCGATCGGAAGTATGTTACAATGTTCCTAGCTTTGTGCCTGATGGATGTAAGTGTGGGGATCTGATCACATGATTTTTTAACTATTAAATTGAGCCTGTGTGCGATGCAATGTGCATGCTGAATTTGGAGCCGTCTAGTGGATGCAATCATGTTTGGTGCTGTGTCGGTCACAAAACACTTTACTTTATTGGTTATGGCCCAGTCCTCCATCATGCCACTTTTGACTTGGGCCAAATTGTCAGCAGTGTGGCTTTGTGGAAAGTATTGCACTCCCAACACAGATGTACACAACTGCAAATTCTCATTAATGTAGTGACAGGTAAGCTTCCATGTTCACAGATGTCCACATGTCAGCTGTTATAGCTCACTGCCACAGCTTGCTGTACTTCCATTTTCACTCGTTCCTGTTCCTCCTGGTATTTATTGGCCACCATTTGTTTGATGGTCTGAAAATTACACAAATCAAACCAAAAGCAAATCAATATATTTAAATTAAAGATTGAAAATACATTGGATATATCGACTACTACTTTAGACAATTTCCCACACAAACCTTTCTGGTTGGCAAAACATATGAGGGCTCAAGGACCTGAACAGTTCCCTGAACCCTTCGTTTTCCACAATGCTGAGTGGCTGGCAGTCCTTCACAATGAAATTGAGAAGAGCCTCATCCAGCATCTGCTTCCTGGAAGCTTGATGGTAAAAAAATTAGGTAAAGAATAAATTAATATGAATAAATTATCAATAAAGCAACTGTGAGTAAGTTGTAGAATGGCTGTATACCTGAGTTTATCCTGGGTGTATCTGTCACTTCATTTTCATGCCTGGCCCTATAATGCCTCAGCATTGAGGAGGTAGATTTGTTTAAATAAGACAGCTCTGTCGAACAAATGCGACATTTAACCTGCAGAAAAAAATATCAATAGTGAACGAAGAGTCACTTTGAAATTAATTTGAATTCAGATAGGTTAAATCAAGTGGAAACTCTGAGAGGAACAGGATGAAACAAGGAAAACAAATACCTTATTTGCCGATACGACATCAAAGTGGTCCCACACGGCGGAAACCTTTCTTTTCGATTGAGGCTCCATAATTCTTGATGCGCTATTACGAGATTCAGTTGGCAGATACGTCCCATGACAGATTCGCTGTCTTATAAACACAGTTTGGCACGTCAGTGTCAGTTCGAAACAGTTTCGGTAACGTGACTTTCTTAAAGCGATACGCGCACCGACACGGGGTTTCGCTCTATGAGCTCGACGCATGCGCCGATGCATCGGTGTTGCCGGACCCATCACTACCTCCAGCCAATGGCGCCATTCCTCCAGGGCAAGTTTGACGGCCAGCAGCTATCGATTGCCAATAATTGCCGTCGTAATTACACTCTGTGGGTGACAGTTTACAGGAGTAGAAGGCACATGTGTGCATCTTTCCGTCCTCAGCCGACCTCTGGGAGAGTACGGCTCCGACGCCCACATCCACAACAAACTGTCGTTCCTCATCTGGCATCCAAAGGATTGGGGCTGAGGTGAACCGAGCTCTGAGAGACTGGAATGCTCTGTCAGCTGCAGGGGTCCATTCAAATGGCCGTTTGGTGCAGGTCAACGAGGTGAGAGGAGCTGCCACCACACTATATCTGCGGATAAATCTCCTATAGAAATTGGCGAAGCCCAGGAACTGCTGCCGTTTTTTACAGCACTCTGGGATGGGCCATGATGACAATGCCGAGACCTTTGCTGGATCCATATGGATGCAACCCTCCATCACATGTCCGGATATGGAACTTGCATTTCTCTGCTTTGACATACAGCAAGTTCTCAACGCTGCAACGGAGCGACAGAGTACAGACTGGACATGATGGACGTGTTCAGCTTGGATCTTTGAAAAAATCTAACTCATCTAAATATACAAAAACAAATTGATTAAGCTTGTCATGGAGGATGTCATTCACCAAGGCTTGAAAAACTGCAGGGGCATTTGTGAGGCCACAGGGCATGACCAGGTATTCATAATGGCCCAATTGTGTGTTAAAAGCTGTCTTCCACTCATCCCCTTCTCTCACCAGTACCAGGTGATAGGCGTTTCCGAGGTCAAGCTTGGTGAAGATGGTGGACCCTTGAAGTAGTTCAAATGCAAATGATAGCAATGGCAGTGGGTAGCGGGTAACAAAGAAAAACCCAGCCCCGGCCAGTGAGGAAGAGGGGCGGATTATTCCGGCCGCCAGAGAGTCAGTGATATAGTCCTCCATAGCTTTTCTTTCAGGAGAAGACAGAGAGTACAGGCAGCCTCTTGGAGGAGCAGTTCCTGGCAGAAGATCGATTGCGCAGTCATACGGCCTATGTGGTGGCAGCGACGAGCTCATGGTAACATGCTGGAACATTGGAGATGTCGGTGGCTGGAGTGGCAGGGTCCGGGTGGATGGGCAAAACAGCTCTCGTTAAACAGGTCAGGTGGCAGTCTCTTCCCCATTCTCTGATTGTGCCTGTCTCCCAGTCGAGTTGGGGGTTATGTTTGCGAAGCCATTGATAGCCCAGAATGATGGGTTGTCCGTGGGTGTGCCCAGGAGATGAAACTGAATGGACTCCTGGTGGTTTCCTGAGAGTGCCATGGTTAGGGGGGCTGCGATGTGGGTCACAGTCAGTGTCCGTCTAAGCCCCATGTAGGAACATGTGGGGAGAGGTGGTGGCACTTCATACCGAGCTGCCAAGCAAGTCCATGATGTTGGCCTCAGCCCTGGTGTCCACTAGAGCGGCCAGTGTGTGGGTGGTGTTGTGAAGAAGAAGATGGATCTGGAGCAGGGGTTTGCGAATGGGGGGAAACTGGAAAATGGTTGAGCTCACCCGAATCTACCCTACACCCGGTGAGCTGCGGCTTTTGCTGGACATGTGATGATGCAATGACCTTCGCCACCGCAGTACAGACACAGGTTGGAGCTCAAGTGGTGCCGGGGGATGAGAGCAGCGTGGCCAATTTACATAGGCTCGGGTGGGTTAGACTGGCCCTGGGACGTGGAAGGAGAGGGCAGCTGGGTAGTGGATTCACCCCGAGTGCAGACAGAGGACTGGGTTGAGCGTCCCTTCTCTCTTCGGCGGACCTGGATCTGTTGCTCAATGCGAATAGCCAATGCAATGGCATCATCCAGAGTCTTGGGCTGGTCATGAGAGATGAGCTCATCTTTGAGATAATCGGACAGACTCTGAAGGATGGCGTCGACCAATGCGGGCATATTCCACAAGCTGCGGCCAGGGTGCAGAAGTTGATTGAAAATACTGCCACCGTTCAGTTACCCAGGCGTATTCCCATCAGTGCACGTGATGCCTCTGCTGATGGGGAACCGCCGTTGAACACCTTCTCCATCTCCTTCGCGAAGGCATCGAATGAGGCACAGGCAGGGGTCTGGCGGTGGATCAGCCTGGGGAACAGTTTTCAGGGGTTGCCAATGAACAGGTATAACTCTTGCTTCGTAGACAAACTGACACTGACTGTTGGGAGACCTGGGTTTAAATACACAGGCAGAGCAGAGGATAACGAGGGACAGGTGTGAGAACAGGTGTGATTGATTGTGACTGATTGAGTAGGGAGAGAACAAGTATGGTAGATCTGCATGTGATAGGTGGCAATTAATAGGCCAATCTAGTGATTCCATGACAGTATCAGACGCATTGATGGCAGACTTTTTCTATTACGTTATAAACAAGTATGAATTTCTTCAGTAACGTTCTTCTGTTATTTATATTTCTCAGCCTCTTAGTTGAGGCTTAGTATTTAAAACCAATATGTACTGTAGCTATGATATACTTTCTCCAAACAATGATGACCACTTATTCACTTCAAAAATAATGTCTTTTTTCCACACAGATAAAAATATAAACACCTTTCTCTCTTTAAATTATTTAGTTATTTCAATAAAAAACATATTTTCTGTTATGTTACAGGGTAGGTCCTAATTTTTCCATATAAATTTTCAAGTCCACCTGAAATGACATCAAAAGTATCTAACTTCCTTATCATGAAGTCTTTCTGGTATAAACAATATATACAGGTAAAACAAAACGTTAGGAGGAATGTCATTTGTTCGGTGAAAAGTGGACATCTCCAAGCAGGTCAATACAATTATACTATTGGTTGAAATAGCTGTGGGCAACATGATGGAAGTCAATTATGTTTTTAACAGGAAGAAAATGTCATTAATTTTTGATTTAAGAATTCAAAGATACTGATTATTTCTTGTTTTTTGGCATATATAGTTGAACGAGTGGAGAATATGACCAAGGATGTAATCTAAAAAAATTGATGGTGGGTTTTCACAATTACAAACTAAACTAAAACAGCTTACCTTTTCTTAGATGTAAAATATTTGACATCTGTGTATATCTTGTGACTGCAGCCCATAGATGATGGCGTTGAGTCTACTGGGAACAATATGAAAGAGTACACCTGAAATCTTCCCATATTCTCTGTACTTAAGGAAGAATGGAAGATGGTGGAAATCATCCCACCAGCAAGCATGATCAGATACAAGCACAGATGAGTGCTGCAGGTCAGTAAGGACTTGTCCTTACTGCTCAGACACGCTGCCGTGATTTTAGAATAGGTAAGAACTATACTGCCGATAGAAGCTGAGAGCAGGACGACAGTGAAAGTGAGGCCATAGATGTTATTGATGAGCACGCTCTCACAGGAGAGTTTAAATAGGGAGGGATTGTCACAGTAAGGATTCATGATCATAGTCCTGCATCTGTTCAGACGTATGGTCAAACCAAGCAGAATCCCAACAGAAAAAAAGCCACTCCCCACGCAGAAAGTTGATCACCATTTCATTATGGTCATTATATCATTATGGTGCTGGATTACATATGGCCACATATCTGTCAAAAGCCATGATCATGAGCACGGTGTGTGTTAGTTCCATACAGGTGTGTGGTGAAGGCTTGTATCACACATTCATAGTAGTGAATGAAGCGCTCAGAGGGAGGCACCAGGACGTCTGTAAGCAACCGGGGAACCAGGAGAGAGAACATCGTTGATTGACAGGTTACAGAAGAGCAGATGGCACATGGCCTGGTGGAGGCTTTTCTCTGTCCATATCGAAACCACAACGCCCACATTGGCAATTATTATGAACACAGTCTTGGTGATCCTCAACCCCTCAAGCTGAAGTTTGAGGTTGTTAAATGTATAGTTTTCCATCTCATCTATGCAAAAACAAAACACAGAAGAGAAAGCAAATCATGAATGACATCAGTGGAACAGAAACTGCTACAAATATAAATTATACAATATTTATATATAAATGAAGAATGAGTCCTTACAAAAATGGTAAAAGATGGATACATCGATAGATGCTGCATGGGAAATTCATCCTGACACTTGACAACTGAAGTCAGTGGAAAATTAACAGACATTTCAGACATGCAGTCTAATATGAATCCCTCAACTAATATGGTAATTTAATCAATGTTAAAATTTGACTTACAAACCTAAGAGACTGAAGTTGTCTCTCACTAGTCTATCTTTAAAACAAAGCCATATTAGAAATATTTCTATTCCAATTACACAGTTAACAGTTGTTACCAGCTATTGTGAATCATATGAAGAACTCAGCTCTCGAAAATGTGTTATTCGGTCAGTAAACCAATAACCTGTCTAGCAACAAACCGTTTATGGAAGTCTGTTTTATGAACAATATGTTATCTGGGAAAACCTGCATAATTACACAAGTAGTAGTAGTAGTTAGACTAAGTACATGAAAAGACCTTTGGGTTTGTGGAGATTTATTGTTTCCTCCAACATGTCCACTCATTTTCAAACTGTTTATCTAGGTTACAAACTCAAACATGCTACATAAACACACAAAAAGCTAGAGCTACGAAGAAAGACTTCAATATATCAATTTGATGAGAGGTTTACACAATGGACAGTATTAGTAAAATTGTTAATTAAATGCTTGACAATGCCACCCTGGGAATTTCACCCAGAGATTTCTTAAAATAGCTAGTCACAAGAGAAAAGCACTTTTTGCAATCAAGGACAGAGACAGTACTTCAGGAATACAAATATTTTTATTACAACTTCTTTTTTTTTAAACTCTGGCACTAAAATCACACTCACTATAAAAGACAAAAAAACAAACAACCAGAGCTGAAACCTACTGTGAGGAAATGGGTCCAAAAAAACAGGAATCCCAGGAACACCATACGTGAAACAAACCAAAAAAAACAAACACAAAAAAAAGATGAGTGCAAACAGTATGAAAAAAAAGGGACACCACTACCGGGACACCAATCCACCACCGTAGGCTCAGCACCTGGATTGGGAGGACCAGAGAGCAACAGATTAGGAAAACTAAAAACAATTGCACTAAATCACAAAAAATAAATCAAAATTGAAAACAAAACACATCTTGACCAAAATCCATATAATGAAAGAAAACAAAATAACCCAATAGACAGACTAACAAAATAAGCCTAAACAAGTATAACAAAACCAATTTCTGTAAAGAAAAGAAACAAACAACCCACAACTAAATAAACTTAAGTTCCACACAGTGCTCTCTCACACACAGAGACAGTTTAAAATGTGGCTGAACGCAACGCAACTTCCCCAAGAGGCAAAACCATGCAAATTCCCGGGAGGCAAAGCAGCAGAGGTTCAGCACCGGCAATGCTGTATGGCAGTCTTTAGTCCTACAATGATAAACACACTCTTCAAACACACTCAAAATTCAGTCCAAAGTGGCTCCGACATCCCCCGTCCTTAGACCCTCCTTCTCGGCAAGGAAAAACTCCAAAACAAAGTGGGAAAGGAGAAACCTAAAACCGCTGATGATGCCGTAGGGTGGGGTAGAGGGGCAGGTCCAACCAGGCAGGTGAAGGAGTAGCTGTTAGGTTCATCAGGGGCCTCCATGAGTCACATCAGAAGTTGTCATCATTGGGCCTCATGTGGTTGAACTGAAACAGTAGCCACTTCCCCGACAGGGAGTGGGGAGAAGGACTCCGGGTGAATAGTGATGAAAAGACCAAGTATAAATTAGATATTGTTTATTAATGACAGACAGTGGTACATGGTACCAGAAAGAGATGATAGGGCTCAGTGACTGTACTTCCCCCAGCATTCTCACTCCTAGGGCAGCTTAGACTGAACTGTGGGTTTAAGTCTACCTTTAGCTACCCTGACCATAGGCCTTTTGGAACAGGAATGTTTTCAGTCTAACCTTAAATGCACAGACTGTGTCAGACTCTTTAATATTAGTTGGGAGTTGGTTCCATAAAACAGGGGCTTGGTAACTAAAGGCTCTAGCTCCTACTGTACTTTTATGGACCTGTGGAACTACCAGTAGACCTGCATTCTGAGAGCAAAGTGTTCTGTTTGGATGGTACGGGACCAGAGCATCTTTAAGATAAGAGGGGCCCATACCATTAATGGTTTTATAAGTAAGAAGTAAGATTTATATTTAATTCAAAACTCAACGGAAAGCCATTGAAGGGCTTGGAGTATGGGGCTCTCTTCTATTAGTTCCGGTGAGTAAACGAGCCGCTGCATTTTGAACCAGCTGAAAACTTTTTAGGGAACTTTTAGGACACGCTATGAGTAGGGAGTTACAGCATTTTTCGATAGGATATTTCTAATTTTGGCTATGTTATGCAGGTGAAAGAAGGATGTTCTCCAGGCTTGATTAATATGATTTTTGAATGATAATTCTGGCTCAAATAAAACTCCTCAGTTTTTAACTGTGGTGCTGGAGGCTGTCCTCACATTATCCAGAGTGACTATCTGCTCAGATAGGGACCCTCACTTTTAGGGCCTAATATAATAACTTAGAGATACTAAGATATTATCCATAATTAGGGGCAGTGTCTCTAATTATGGAGTTTAGCTGAAATTGGATCTAAAATACACGTAGTTGACTTAGACAACATAATGATTTTAGTTATCTGGGCTGGGTCTGCAGGGGTGAATTTATCCAGTAATATTGCTGGGTTTAAAGGGGCTTCTAAGCTACAGCCTGAGCTTTCTCAGAACTGATGTTTGGAAGTATTTGATCTATTTTATCTCTAATGGTTAAGATTTTATTATTAAAGAAATTTAAGAAGTCATCACTGCTGAGACTAACTGGAATAGATGGATCTACTGAGCTGTGACTGTTGGTCAGCCTGGCTACAGTGCTGAACAGGAATCTGGGGTTATTCTTATTTTCTTCAATTAACAATGAATAATACCTAGTCTTTGCCGTACGCAGGGCCTGCTTATAAGCCAGTAGACTGTTCTTCCAGGCCCTGAGGGAATGCTCTGTGCGGGAGCGACGCCATAGCTTTTCTAATTTATGCATAGCTTTTTTAAGGGAACGTGTTTCAGGATTATACCAGGGAGATAATGTCCTGGGTCTAACAGTTTTACATTTTAATGGGGCTACCAGGTCTAAAGCGCCATGGAGGGTGTGCATCGTTTTTCAACTAACTCATCACATGTGACAGGACACAACATGTCTGAGCTGCTGTTCTCATAATTATTTGTGGGGGTAAATATAGGCCGAATTATCTCTATATATTTTAAAACTGAATGGTGACATAATGTTCTTTTCATTTAAGTTCTAACTACTGTTGGGGAATTATCATTTATTATAAGATGAAAGGTAATTAAGAAGTGATCTGAAAGAACTGGATTATGGGGAAAACAACAAGGTCCCTAATCTCAATCCCATAAATTAAAACCAGATCCACAGTGTGCTTGTGACTGTGGGTTGGTTTTACATTCTGAGTAAAGCCAATTCCATCTAGTATGCTGCTGAAAGTATTACTTAGAGAGTCACAATTGCTATCAACATGTATGTTAAGTCTCCTACAATTACAATTTTGTCATAGCTTAACACTATACTGGACAGAAAGTTAGAGAATTCTGCTGAAAATACAGAATAGGGACTAGGAGGATGATAAACAACTACAAATAGAGCTGTTTTTTTGTTTGTCTGCCTAGAATCAGTCATTGATAAAAGTAAAGTTTCAAATGACTGATAATTATGATTATTTTCGGGACTAACTCCTAAACTAAAGTGAGAGATGACTGCAACTCCTCCACCTCAACCAGTATTTCTAGCTGTATGAAAGTTAATATGACTAGGTGGAGTGGATTTATTGAGACTCACATACTCATCCTGCTGGAGCCAACTTAGTGCTAAAATATCAAATTTATAATCACCGACCAAATCATTTACCAGCAGAGATTCAGATGCTATTGACCTAATGTTTAGGAGTCCACATTTTATAAGTTTATTGGAGGTATCTTTGGTTTCATTTCTACAGGGAATTATTTTTATGAAATAACAGGATTGGGAGGACGCATGGGAGCGACACACCAGCAATGGACAGCGAGCAGCACCAGCGAACAATCTGTCCTGGACAGGCCACATCGGGGAACTACAGCTGTTGTCAACAGCTCACCGACCACACGGATGTGGAAATGATGGAAACCAGGAAGTGATGAATAGCAAGATGCACCCCAACCTCAGCCAAGCAGTGGGAGACAAGTGTTCTCTGCTCACCTTTATACATCCTTTTCCCCCCCGATTGACCATGTCGTTAGGACCAATCAGTTCATCCTGCTACAGTCCACCCCCATGAACTGAATCATCGTCCGGACCATGGAAAATCCACAAACACCCCAGAGATCTCAACCCCAAGGCCTAAATAGTGTGACAACTGCATTAAACACAGGGGCAGGAGGATTAGCACCTCTTTGTTCAGCCACCCCTGCAGGCCGTGGGAGATGGTGGACATTGGAGTGGTAACCCGCCCTTGATCTAATTGTCCGCCGGGAAGAGCGTGTCACCGCAGGAGCAGAATCTACAGATGAGGCAGACAGTGAAGCCTGCAGTCGAGGGGTGGTTTGGGTCACAGCTTCTCCCTGAATACAAGTAGGCAATGGGTTGTCAACCATCAAAATCATTGAATCACCATCACATGAGAGCTCATCCTCAGACTGAGACTGCTGCAGTGGAGATGGCGGAGAAACAGCAGCACAACCTGGAGAATTAACCCCTACCACAGTCTTCAGCAAAGAGTGATGGACCTGTCTAGTTCTTGTTGGCTTATCCCTAGGGGCAATGTTGTAGACCGATCCCCCTTCCCTCGGTGCCCTCAAGACACGATACATAGCCAAGGCGCACTGATTTTGGATCTTGTGGCGCCCCCGTACACCAAGATCCCGCAACCATACCAACTGGCCCTCCTTCAGGAACATCGCACACATGTTGGTCATGGTTTCTCTTATGGCGCTCGGCAGCAGCCTTCAACCGTTCATGAGCCCCCTCGAAAGCTATCTGCCATCTTGGTGCTCCTGGACCCACTCATGGACATTGCCACCAACGGGATCCTGAACTCGCCCCAGCAGAAAATCCACTGGGAGTCTCGGCTCCTGACCAAACATCAAGAAAACGGGAGACTCACCAGTTGCATACAGAACACAGGCAATGTACACAGCAGGTCATGGAGAGTTCTATTGAAGCACTCACATTGCCCATTGCCTGAAGGGTGATATGGCATGGTGCGAGATTTCTCTATACCATACAGTGCACACAACTGCTGAACAAGGAAACCCTCAAAACTCTGTCCCTGGTCGGAGTGTATCCGGGCTGGAACACTGAATCTTGAAAACAACTCAACCAGGACCTGAGCTACAGTGGTAGCTCGCTGATCTCGGGTAGGGACAGCCCATGTGTATTTAGTGAAAATGTCAGTCATGATAAATACATTTTCCATGCCATTATGGCTGGGCTCCAAAACAGTAAAGTCAATGGCAAGGATCTCATTAGGCCGAGAGGCCAACAGATGCCCAATGGTGCTACGAGAAGCGGGTTCACTCACCTTGGCAACCTGGCACCTTTCACATGCCTGGCACCATTGTGCCACCTCAGCGGACATACCCGACCAATAACACCACTGGCATAGGAGCTCTCAGGTCCTCTTGACCCCCTGATGACCATGCCCCTAGTGAATCTCAGTCAGCACATCTGACTTCAACACTGCAGGCAACAACAGCTTAAACACAACCTCAGCCCCATCTGGCCGGAAAACATGCCAATGCAAAACACAACCCCTTTCAACCAACCAATCCCACTGCCGAAGCAACACCAAAGCTGATGGAGACAGCCATTTGCGCTCCTCCTTATTGGGATGCTGTTTACGTGTCCAGAAAGCCAAAACTTCCTGGATGACTGGGTCGGTGAGTTGGAGCAGTCAGATGAGGACTGTTGGGGCAAGACAACAATGGTGGCTTGTGTCACATCTACCCTGTCCATCTGCAGGGCCTGCCGTAAAGGCCTTGGGAGCAGTGTACCATGGACCATGGCCTGCATCTCTTGTACTTCAGTGGGCCTCAAACCACGGCTCGCATAGGCTATGGGCCTAACTTTACCACCCTGTTCTTGCGATAGTACAGCTCCAAGACCACCATAGCTAGCGTCCAAGATGAAGGAAAGACTGAAGTTAGCATATGCCAGAACAGGTGTAGAGGTGACACGGGCTTTCAATGCCTCAAAGCTATGGCGACACTCTTCTGTCAAACAACCAGAAACAGTTTGATCTACCCGCTTGGGCTTGAGACCTGCCAGCTCGGCCACCAGCTTATGCAGAGGTGCAGCCAACTTTGCAAACCCTTCACAAAGTGGCTGTAGTAGATGGCATGGAAAGAGCACAGTTCAGACAGAGTGGCAGGAGGTGGCCAGTGTGAGACCGCATCAACCTTGCTGAGGTCGATGGAGACACCTTGATCAGAAATTACATGCCCCAAGTAACACACTTCCCACTGGAAGAAGGCACACTTACTGAGCTTCACCTTCACCCCCTCATGCTGCAAGCTCCAAAGCACCACACCCAACCTCTCCAGATGTTGCTTGATGGTGGAGGAGAAAACCACAATGTCATCCAAAGTACAAGAGCAGGGATTGGCACTGCTGGTCACCAAAAATCCACTGCATTAACTGCTGGAAGGTGGTGGGTGCGTTGCAGAGCCCGAAGGGCATGTGGTTACACTCAAAAAGGCCAAAAGGGGTACAAAAGGCTGTCTTGGAACAATCAGCCTCTGCCACAGTTACCTGATTGTAGTCACTGGCCAGGTCCATGGTGGAAAACCAACAAGCCCCAGTCAGAGCGTCCCAACCACTCATCAATGTGGGGCAATGGAAGGCATCTTTTCTGGTCTTACTGTTCAAAAGCCTATAGTCCACACACATCAGAATGCTGCCGACTAGTACAATTGGAGAGACATATGGACTGCTACTCTCCCTAATGACCTGGGCCCCCAGCAGCTGATTAATGTGGTCTTTAACAACTTCATACTCAAATGGGGGATTCCAGCGATACCGTTGCCACATGGGACGTCATCTAGGAGAGGGATCTCATAGGAAATCAGGTCAGTACAACCTAGGTCCCCATCGTTGGCTGAGAAAATGGAACTGTACTGACCATGAAGAGCCCTAACCTTCTCCCGTGCTCCCTCAGGCAAATTACCCAACTCCAAGGCTGCTATTTGATCTTTTACAGGTGTTGCAACTGACTGACAGGCTACTGTAGCCACCACAGATGGCACCTCAGTGACTCCAGTAGGCAGACTTACCACCCGTACCACCTCTAAGGTCCCAACAATAGCATGGGGGTAGAGCAACACATCTAAAGACCCTACATTCACAATAAAAATGTAGGCTGTATCCACACCACTTGTACCAGGGCAGGAGAAACAAGCAGTCCAGCAGGCAGGCCAGAGTCTGTAGACTCCAAGAGCACAGTAGTGCCAGAGTACTGCTCTGAACATGTGGCTGCGACAACCTTCATCGTGCCCCCTGGGATAAGACATGCCTTTCTACCACGTACCATGATTTTCCCTGCTCCTGGACCAGCTGAAGCATTGGCCTCATGGCACTTCTGGAGGGCCTGCAGGACAAGATTCGGGGCCTCTGATACCACAGGCAGGTTGAACAAAGCCAAGCCATACTGCCCAAAAAGTTCACCATAGCACCTACGGATAATGTTCATCCCTAGGATGCCAGGAGCCTGCAAAGAAGCATCGGGGGGGTCCTTAACCACCAAAATCCCACAAGCTGGCAACAGCTTTCCACAGAGCTCAACGTCCAATTCCAAGTAGCCAATGTAAGGAATGGCCAAGCCATTAGCTGCTCCGAGCTGTAAGCTGTGAGCTGCTCCCCCGATGCTCACACCTAGATGGGGACAAGATGGCATGAGCATGAACTTCCACATCGCCTGCACCTGAAATTGAGCCAATGACTGCCCCCGCCGAACTGTGACTGAGGAGTTTAGCGGGTGATAGTTTTCCTGCACCTGGGTGGAGTGAAACAGCCTATTCAAGTGAGAGGGTGGCAGAAGAGGCTGAATGGAAGTGGGAACATGGGCTCCATCACATTCTCTGGCTATGTGGCCAGGTTGCTGACATCGCCTACAAATGATGGGATCATGCAAAGCTGCTCACCTATGCTGGTGGGACCTCTGCAGATGAGAAATGCTCTAGGTCAGTTGGTTCAACTGCTTCTGCTGCAACTTCAGCATTTCCCTAACCTCTTGCAGCTCAGAAGTTTGAGGGGAGCTAACACCTAACTGACGACTGCTCTGGACCACACACTGAGCACCGAAGACGGCAAGGACCAAATGATTATGTCCCCTACCACCTCCAGGTAAACCCTCTTGTTCCCACCCAATTGCCTCACTCCGAACCTCCAGCAAGGTAACAGTAGGCTGCCTGCGCACAAACCGCTTAAATTCACATCAAAGGGACCCATCCAGCACATGCTCCACAAACTGGTCATGCAACAAGGCTTCTCCATTGGGTATGATGGAGAAGCCTTGTTACAGCCTTGCTACAACAAAAAGTAAGAGCAAATCGTCCCAAAACACAGGGATTCTACTAGAGAACAGATTTGCTCCACTTTTACAAGACCCTGACTCCCCAAAAGAAAGCTCCTATCCCAGCATAAGAGAAAGGTATGAGTCTAAATCAAAAATAATACAATATAATAAAAGGCTGCAGGAAGAGCTAACTACTGGGCCTCAAACGCTGATAGTGGGCGATGCAGCCGTGAAGGAGATAAAACGCTTTTGCACCAAGAAAAACACCAAAGTACTCTGTTTTACCAATGACATGGTGTCGGATATCTCAGAGAAAATTCTGGGGATCGCTGCTGAGCATCCAACAGTCAAATCTCTGGTCATACACACAGGAGCCCTTGATGTTGTCAAGCAAAAATCAGAGTTATTGAAACGGGACTTTATTGATTTGCTGAACAAAATTAAATCCCTGAATCCTAGGGTGTTTATCAGTGGGCCGCTACCAACAGTTCGAGGAGGAGATGAGAGATTCAGCAGGCTGATGATGCTCAACCGATGGCTCAAAGAGGCGTGTGCCACTCAATCTGTGAATTTTATTGACAATTTCAACATTTTCTGGGAACGCAGACATTTCTTCAAGACAAATGGATTTTGCCTCAACAAATCAGGAGTACAGCTATTAGGCTCCAACATGCTCTATTTTGTGCGTCAGGCACAAGCAGTCCTTGCCAAGGACAAGAGGCAAGATGTTCCAAAACAACGGACAAAACAACTGATAAGACAACCCTCTGGAGAAGAGTTGGTATCGCCAGAGTCAGCTGTTGTAAGACAGCTGACTCAGAAAGAGGCAACGTCATCATCTTCACCCCAACAAGAGGAGTATATCCCAGGCCCAACAGGCCAGCAACCCCCCCTGACCCCGCCCAGCCCCTCAGTCTCTCTGGATTCATCATCTCTGGATTCCTCACTCCCAGATTTCACGGACAGGATAAATGAACTTGTCACTATTGGAATCCAACTTACACCACGCCAAACACCCATACCTTCTTCCCTTAACCCCCCTTATCGTCCAGTCCCCCCACTCCACCACGCTGGAAAGAACCATCATCAAAAAGTCGCAGAGCCCCCCCACCTCCTCTGAAACATGTCATCTGTGAGTCTGACTGATATGTGCCGGGTCCAGGCTCCAATACTAAGATCAATAATGTTCTCCAGGAAAAGTCAGGGCCCTATGGAGTTCAGGTAGCTTTCTCAATCCCTGTGATGACAGGTAACAGAAGATCGGTTATGAGAAAAAAAAAAGGGGGTTCAATTAAAGCGGACAACTTATTAATTACAGCATATCAACCTCGAAACATTCCAGTGTTTCCTTGTCTTCCACAACCAGCTGAGGAAAACTGTGAAACACTGAGTCTGGCCTTACTAAATGTTAGGTCCTTAGTGGGGAAAACCTTTTTAATTAATGATTTTATTATTCAACACAACCTTGATTTTATAACAGTGCAACCATGCTCATTGAGTCAACCCCTCCAAACTTCAGTTTTATAAGTGAAACTCGGGTGGGAAAGAGAGGGGGTGGAGTGGCCATATTGTTTAATGTCTCCCTCAAATGCAAACAGATGTTATATGGACATTTTAATTCATTTGAATATGTCGCCCTTCAGTTAAATTCCTCGCCCCGGGCAGTTTTTCTGAATATTTATAGGCCACCAATATATTGTGCAAACTTTTTTGATGACTTTTCTGAACTGCTGTCTGTAACCTGCATTGACTTTGACTATGTCATTATTGTTGGTGATTTTAACATTCATGTGGATAACGCTCAGGACAGCAGTGCTAAAGAACTGTGTTGTGTCCTTGAAAATTATGGATTAATTCAACATGTAACGGAACTAACACATATCAAAGGTCACACTTTGGATTTAATTATCTCTAAAGGTTTAAACATTTCTAAGGTTGAGGTGACTGATGTTGGTTTGTCTGACCATTCCTGTGTGTTCTTTAAGAGCACTTTCTCCACACATAGAAGTGTTCAAACAGAGGTAATATCAAAACGGTACATCACTGATAACACTAGAGAAATGTTTATCCAGGCTTTCTCTCCGACACCTGCCACCCCCTACACTACAGTGAATGAACTTTTAGAAAACTTCAACAGGAAAGTTACAAATCTTATTGATGCCTTTGCACCGGTGAAAGTGAAGATTATCTCTGGCAAAAAGAGATCTCCATGGAGAAATGAAATGCTGGTCAGAATCGGTAAAAGAGAATGCCGGAAAGCTGAACGCAGGTGGTGAAAAACTAATCTTCAGGTGCATTATGACATCTATAAAGAGAAACTTAGGCTTTATAATCTTGAATTGAGAAAAGCAAGGCAGTCCTTTTTCTCTGATATTATCTCCAAAAACAAAAATAATTCACGTACTCTGTTTGCTACTGTCGATAGGCTAACAAACCCCCCTGTGTCAGTAGCCCCTGAACTTGTATCCACCAGAGCCTGCAATGAGTTTGCCTCCTTCTTCACTGAAAAAATTTTCAAAATTAGACAAGCAGTCACCTCCTCCATGCCAGGTACACGATATGTGTCGTCCCAGTGTGAACTCAAAATCAGTTGTGATGGCATGACAAAATGTAATCCAATCAACCATAAAAATCTGGAGGACATTATACAACATCTGAAATCCTCCTCTTGCTGTCTGGATATTCTGCCAACAAGCTTTTTTAAAAAAGTTTCTACCTGTATGACCTCAGATCTCCTGCACATTGTAAACACGTCACTTGTGTCAGGTGTGTTCCCACAGGCCCTAAAAACTGCAGTCATCAAGCCACTGCTAAAAAAGAACAATCTGGACAATACAGTAATGAATAACTACAGGCCCATATCAAACCTTCCGTTCTTAAGTAAAATAATTGAAAAAGCAGTTTTTAGACAGCTGACTAACTATATGACACTGAACAACTGTTTTGATGACTTCCAGTCAGGTTTCCGACCCCACCACAGCACTGAGACTGCTCTAGTTAAGGTCTGTAATGACATCCGCATAAACACAGACAATGACAAAATTTCAGTCTTAGTATTACTGGATCTCAGTGCCGCATTTGACACGGTTGACCACAACATATTATTACACCGACTGGAGAACTGGGTGGGACTTACTGGCACAGCACTAAAATGGGTTGAATCCTACTTAAAGGACAGAGACTACTTTGTGTCTATAGGCAACTACACATCTGAACATATAGACATAAGCTGTGGGGTCCCCCAAGGTTCAATTCTGGGGCCTCTACTATTCAACATTTACATGCTCCCACTCGCTAAGATTATGAAAGAAAATAAAATAAGTTACCATAATTATGCAGATGACACACAAATTTACATCAGTATATCACCAGGAGATCATAATCCAATACAAACACTGAGTAAATGCATTGAACAAATTAATGATTGGATGTGCCAGAACTTTCTCCAATTAAACAAAGATAAAACTGAGGTAATTGTTTTTGGAGCCAAGGCAGAACGATTGAAAGTCAGCGCTCATCTTCAATCAGCAATGTTAAAGCCTACAAACCAAGCTAGAAATCTGGGTGTAGTTATGGACTCAGACTTGAATTTCAGTAGTCACATAAAAAACGTTACAAAGTAAGCCTACTACCACCTGAAGAATATATCAAGGATTAAAGGCCTGATGTCTCAGCAAGATTTGGAAAAGCTTGTCCATGCTTTTATCTTCAGTAGACTAGACTACTGCAATGGGGTCTTTACAGGCTTCTCTAAAAAGTCAATCAGACAGCTGCAGCTGATTCAAAATGCTGCTGCTCGAGTCCTGACTAGGACTAAAAAAGTAGACCATATCAGTCCAGTTCTAAGGTCCTTGCACTGGCTTCCTGTCTGCCAAAGAATTCACTTTAAAATACTCTTACTGGTTTATAAAGCCCTGAATGGTCTAGGGCCTAGGTATATGGCAGATCTGCTGATCCCTTATGAACCATCCAGACCTCTTAGATCATCTGGATCAGGTCTGCTCTCTGTTCCTAGAGTCAGAACTAAACATGGAGAAGCAGCGTTCAGTTTCTATGCCCCACAGATCTGGAACAAACTCCCAGAGACCTGCAGGTCTGCCGCAACTCTCACTGCTTTTAAATCACAGCTGAAGACTTTTCTGTTCAATGCTGCCTACTGCTAATATTATTCTTAATTACTCTGCACTGTACTGTAACTTGTTCTTTGTTTTAATTTCAAAGTTATAAATTTTAATTCTTAATTTTTATTTCTTATTTTATATTATATTTATTTTTTATTTTAATCAACTGTTTTAAATTGCTTTAATCAACTGTCTTAAATTGTATCTTGATGCTTTTAATGTTTTATGTAAAGCACTTTGAATTACCTTGTTGTTGAAATGTGCTATACAAATAAACTTGCCTTGCCTTGCCTTGCCTATGTCACTGGGTGCATGCCGCTTCACAGACAGCATAAGGTCCAATGCAAGTGAGAACTCAAGTAGAGTCTCTGCCTCATGCTGCCATCGAGAAAAAAGGCCTGCTACATATGACTCTGTGCATCCATATAGCTCCTGCAACACCTCAGTGATCTTAGCTGGGTCTAATCACTCCTCACTAGGGCGGTACTTAAATTCCTCACATGTCTCCCCCACCAAGTGGTCAAATAAAAATGCCTGATCAGATGCAGACAAGTGGCATGCTTTCATACAGGCATGCACCTCCTACAGCCATTCTGCTAACCCTATACCTGATCTTCCCCTAAATGTAGGACATTTTCTGTCTCTAGGTCAGGTAGATCAGGGCTATTTAACTAAATTATTCTGGGGGCCACATTATCAAAAACTGAAGGGGCCAGGAGCCGGACAGCCACAGTGTCTCCCCTGTGTTCATAATGTGTACAATTGACACAACAACCACATTTTCAGGGGCGACACGGTGGAGCAGAGGTTACCGCTGTTGCCTCACAGCAAGAAGGTCGCAGGTTCAAGACCTCCTTGGTCCAGAGTCTGGGACCTTTCTGTGTGGAGTTTGCATGTTCTCCCTGTGTCTGCGTGGGTTTTCACCGGGTACTCCGGCTTCCTCCCACAGTCCAAAAACATGCTCAGGTTAATTGGCGACTCTAAATTGCCCGTAGGTGTGAGTGTATGAGTGAATGGTGTGTGTGCCCCACTGGCGACCATCTGGGGTGTATCCCTGCCTCTCGCCGTAATGCGGTGGTATAGGCTCCAGCAGACCCCTGCGACCCTAATGAGGAAAAAACAGGTATAGAAAATGACTGACTGACCACATTTTCACATTTCAAGTTATATTTAAGTACTAACTGGGAAAGTAGTACTTTTTAAAAAAGTGCTTCAATTTTAACATAACACACAATTTTAACATTTTAACTTCAACATCTCAAATGTAAAAACAATAAAGAATAAGTACATGATGTGCATTTCAACATCCTGTGCATATGAACAACAATAATAAACAATAAATCAAACAGTGCAGCTTATGAAAAAGTGCTTCATTTTTGTGCAACAGCAGCATATCACAGCAGCTCAAGGCACCGTTATTTTACTCTTTTTAACTCTCAAAAAGAGGACAGGCCTAGACTACACACATAGGCAACTAATGAGACAGATTGCACTTCTTTGAGAGGGCAATGACAGAGAAGGAGGGTTCAAAGGGCGTGAGGGCTATCCACAAACAGTGATGCAAATGTTCATTTGTCAAGGAGGCACAGTTGCTTGTTTTAATAGCATTCATGTGAAAGAAGCTGGACTCACAGGTGTATGTTGAACCAAAATTGTTAGCACAGATATTGCCAGCTTTCTTATGTTGGGAAATTTGGTCACATGAATACACTTTGTCCAAAATGTTGAGATGGATTTATTCTCAGGTGCCTGCTTCAGAGCGGAAGATGCTTGCATGTCAATTATTTCCGGTTGCAGAATATCCTCATCGATTTCAAGTGATGCAAGGAACTCTTGTCCTTTTCTGGAAATAGCACCTACATTGGCAAATGGGTTGCTCACAAAATGCATCAATTCTCTGGGCATGTCAAAGTCATCAAATTGTTGTGCAAAGTTTTCCCTCAATTGATCAATGAAATCTGTCATTAATTGAGTGACTTTTGGTTTGACTTCACTTGTTGATGACTTGATAAAGTTGCAAAGTGTGGGAAAATAGAGCATTCTGTCAGTGAGATCAGATGAGAAAAGAACTAGTTTAATTTGAAATGCATTGAGACTTTCAACAATATCAACAACTGTTTTTTTCTACCCTGCAGTGACAGATTAGTTATTTGATTCAAATGGTGAAACATGTCGCTTAAAAAGCACATATTGGACACAAATCCATCATCCAACATTAGCGACAGAAACATGTTGGCCTTCATCTGCTTGGACTCATGGAGAAATGTAATAATTTCTTTCCTGAGGTCACATACTCTCTTAAGTGCATTGCCCTTGCTTAGCCACTAAACATCATTATGCAACAGTAAATCATTATGTTCAGCTGACATATCCTCAAGTAGTTGACGAAACAGTTTAAAGTTAATCATAGCCATAACTGAGTCCATTGTATTTTTCAACTCACAACTGAGTCTGGCGCAGAGAGCGCTCTGGTGGATCAAGCAGTGGAGTGATTTCATCTTTGGTGCGATGGCGAGCAATCGTGCAGCCAGGCCTCTGATGCTCCCCACCATAGATGGAGCACCGTCTGTTACTGGAATGTTAACCTGCTCCAAATTAAGAATGTTGTCTTTGAAAAAAGCAACAATCTTATTGAAGATGACTTCACCTGTTGTCTGTCCTTCCAGAGGTATTAATCCCAGAATCTCCTCTCTGAAAACGTCCCCATCAAAGAAATGCACAAATAAACACAGCTGAGCCACAGCAGAGTTATCTGTGCACTCATCCACAGCCAGTGACATGATAAAAGTTTTCCTCAGTTCACCCAAAAGGGTTTCAAAGACATCTGTGGCTAAAACATCTATTCTTCTTGCTGTCGTTGTATCTGACATGGGTATTGACTTGATAGAAGACATAACTTGCTCTTTCACTTTATCGTCCATCACCATCTGAATGAATGAATGAATGGATGAACAAATGCATGAATTAATTAATTAATGCATTTTTTTATGAACAGCATTGATGTGCTGTACAATTCAATCATAATGGAGGTAAATGGGAAACGAAATATATACAAACCTCCTCAAGTGCAACAAGCATGCATTCTTTTATCATCTCCGCATCTGTGAACGTTTTTTTCTTCTTGCCAGGATTATAGTTTTTAGTGAGCTTTTTAATCTTTTCCTTGCGCAAATCTGAACTCAGGGGCTAGCTGGCATCAAACTTGTCATGGGTTGTGATGAAGTGCCTCCGAAGGTTGTATTCTTTTGCCACAGCATTGACTTGGTTACAGAGCAAACACATAGGTCTGCCCTCGGGAGTTTCAATGTACACATATTTGTCGGTCCACTTGGTATTAAAATGGAGATTTTATAAATCAACTTTTCTATTTTTGAGTTTTGATCGTGACATGTTTACCATTGGAGTGAGGTGCCACCGCGGCTCACTCAGGCCCCTTCCTTTTCTCCTTCTACTTCGGTCAGCCTCTCACGCTCTGCAATTGCTGGAATGAGGCGGGCTTCAATTTCACATGCACGAAGAAGAGTTCTAAAGCCGCTCAAGGCACTTCCTCATTCTTCTTCTACTGTCGATAGAGAGCCATAGCACTGCACAACACCACAGCACCTCCTACCTTCCCAGGTGGTGTGTAACACATGTACATGTGGCGAATGTCTCTGTGTGTTTTTTTTTTTTGGCAATCTTCCGCAGGCCGGACCATCAAGCTTGGCGGGCCTGAGGGCCGCCAGTTGAATAGCCTTGCAGTAGATGAAAGCGAAACTGAGAGCGCTGTACTAGGGCCAGGCCCAGCCGCAGCTTGATCTTGTTTCAGCCTGTCATTGTCTGCCCTTAGCTGAGCGACTAACTCCCTCAATTCTTGCATTTCTGCCTCCATCAATAAACCCTTACCATATATGACCTTCCTACCGTGAAAAGGAGACCAGGGGAAAAGGAAAGGGGCTCGTTACAGGTCCACAAAACCAACTGCTGCTTTGCCTCAAAAAAAAGGAAAGAAAAGACAGGTTAAACACAATAGGTACAGTAACAGCCACGATTTTGGTTAAAAAAGAAAACAAAACGCGGACACACATCTCTGCTCTCTAATTGCAAAATCCTGCCAACAACGCCAGATTGTGGTGGCACGAGGTAGGAGAGGTTTATACAATGGACAGTATCATTGTTAAATGCCTGACAATGCCACCCTGGGAATTTCACCCAGAGATTTCTTTAAATAGCTAGTCACAAGAGAAAAGCACTCAGGTCTGTTTTGCAATCAAGGACAGAGACAGTACTTCAGGAATAAAAATATTTTATTACAAATTCTTTTTTTAAAACTCTGGCAGTAAAATCACACTCTATACTATAAAGACAAAAAAACAACCAGGGCTGAAACCTACTGTGATGAAATGGGTCCAAAAAAAACAGGGATCCCATGAACACCCTACGTGAAGCAAACCAAAAAAAAAAAAAACAAATAAAAGATGAGTGCAACAAATATTAATAAAAAGGGACACCACCACCGGGACACCAATCCACCACCAGAGGCTCAGTACTTGGACTGGGAGGACTAGAGAGCAACAGATTAGGAAAAATAACCACACAAATTCCCAGGAGGCAAAGCAGCAGAGGTTCATCACCGGCAATGCTGTACGGCAGTCTTTAGCCCTACAATGATAAACACACAATAAGCAATTTATGAATGGCTGGAGAAGGAAGCTAAGGCCATTGCGCTACATACCAATCAGGCAGTCCCGGACAGCACACAGGAGCGGGACGACACATGGGAGCGACGCACCAGCAATGGACAGTGAGCAGCACCAGTGAACAATCTGTCCTGGACAGGCCACATCGGGAACTACAGTTGTTGTCAACAGCTCACCTATCACATGCACACACAGAGGTGACGGAAACCAGAAAGTGACGAACAGCAAGATGTCACAGACCCCAACCTCAGCCAAGCAGTGGGAGACAGGTGTTCTCTGCCCGCCTTTATACATCCTTCTCCCCCCTGATTGGCCAATGCTGTGACACAGCTGAACGTCGTTAGGACCAGGATCAGTTCATCCTGCTACATTTTGTTAAAGCTGTAGTGTGGGGCTGTAACAGGATAGTATTACGGGGTTCTCCCAGCACAGACAGGCAGGACACGGGATGGGTTCCTGTATACACAAAAGCATCATTTATTTTCGTTCAGTTCAGTTTAACTTTGTTTGTTCGTGCAGTCTCTCTCCTTCCGTCCGTCTCTCTCCCCCCAGGCTGTCACTGTGGGTATACAAATAGGTTGTGTCATTAACAGATTCTCAACAGCTGTGGAATTATCCTACCTGATGCTGTTCCCGTGGGCCACTCCCACACGTCTCTCCCCTGCAGCAGAGCACAACCCACGCCCCCCTCCAACATACCCCCACCGCCCGATATAGGCCGGGAGCCATCCAGCCTAACCAAGCCCCCCCCCCCGCCCTGCGAGCAGGAAAGGAAGTCAGCCACAACCATCTGCACCCCCGGCCTATGGACCACCTTAAATTTCAACGGTTGTAGTGCCAAATACCAATGGGTGATCCGGGCGTTGGTGTCCTTCATGCGGTGGAACCACTGGATCGGGGCATGGTCCGAACAGAGGGTGAACGGGCGCCCCAGGAAGTAGTACCACAGGGCATCGACCGCTCACCGGATAGCCAGACACTCCTTCTCCACCGTGCTATATCGTGTCTCCCTCTCCGACAGCTTCCGGCTGATGTATAGCACTGGGCAGTCGACCCCCCGCACCTCCTGGGACAAAACAGCACGCAACCCCCTGCCCGAGGCATCAGTCTGCAAGATAAAGGGGGGAGAGAATTTAGGTGTGTGGAGAAGTGGCTCCCCACAGAGGGCCTGTTTAACCCTCTCAAACACCAACTGGCACTGCTCCGTCCACTGGACCGGATCTGAGGCACCCTTTCGGGTCAGGTCAGTTAGTGGGCTGGTCAGGTCCATGAAGTCGGGCATGAACCGCCGGTAGTAACCTGCCAGCCCTAAAAACTGCCTCACCTCTTTTTTTGTCTTGGGCCTTGGGCAGACTGCAATCGCTGCTGTCTTGTCGACCTGAGGCCGCACCTGCCCACTGCCCAAGTGGTACCCCAGATACCGTACCTCCCTCCATCCAACTGCACACTTGCCCGTGTTGGCGGTGAGCCCAACTTGTCTCGGTGACTTGAGCACCGAGGCCACCTGCCGCACATGCTCTGCCCAGCTGTTGCTGTGGATGATAACGTCAACGCCGTGAACGAACAGTCACGCCTGGGCGTGTTTTGATATGGTGCTCTATGAGGTTTGTGCATCCCGGGAGGGGGGAAAACACATCAGCAAACCGCTGTTGCAACAGGGCAACGTCTGCTCTCTAGGACGGAGTGAGATGGTTTTCACAAAGGAGTGAGCTGGATTGGTGGAATTTGGCACCTCAGGCCCCAAATCATCTCACTCCTTGATCGTGGTAACCAGAGAAGCAGACTCCGCCTCCCTCCATGCTTTTAGGAGGTTGAGTTGGTTGATTTGTGTTGCTCCTACCCTGTCGGAACGTACAACCTCCTCCATAGTCAACATCGCCTGCTCGCCGTGTGACCACAAAGGGCCCTTGCCACTTGGTGAGTAATTTGGAGCTAGAAGAAGGGAGTAATACAAGCACTTTATCTCCCAATGAAAATTGTCTCAATCTAGCCCCTCTGTTGTACAGGTGCTGTTGACGCTCCTGGGCCCTGAGCAAATTCTCCTGTGACAACTGCCCAAGTGAATGCATCTTTACTCTAAGGTCCAGGATGTACTGAATCTCATTTTTGCTAGGGCTCGTACCTTCCTCCCAGTTTTCTTTAACTAGGTCCAGCACCCATCGTGGTTTTCTGCCAAACAGCAGCTCAAAGGGAGAAAATCCCGTGGAGGCCTGGTGCACTTCCCGCACTGCAAACAACAGAGGGTCTAGCCACCTATCCCAATTACGGTCATCATCATGTATGAACTTATGAATCATGGACTTCAGAGTCTTATTCAGCCACTCCACAAGGCCATCGGTCTGTGGGTGGTACACGCTGGTCCAAATAGACTTGATGTCCAGTAATCCATACAGTTCCCTCAGTGTGTGTGACATGAACGAGGTGCCCTGGTCAGTTAGGATTTCTTTCGGAATCCCAACTCGACCTGAAATGACCTGAAACAGTGCCTGCGTCACACTCTTTGCAGAGATGTTGCGCAGGGGCACCGCTGGCATCTCCTTGTCATGCCAGTAATGTTGGAAGCCATCAGGACCATCAAGGTTAAATTTTTTCTCATCAGAGAATAAAACTTTCCTCCACCTTTTAATGTCCCATGTTTGGTGCTCCCTTGCAAAGTCCAAACAGGCAATTTTGTGGCGTTGAAGGAGACGTGGCCTTTGAAGATGTTTTTGTTTTTGAAGCCCATCCTCCGCAGATGTCGTCTGATTGTTATTGGGCTGCAGTCAGCACCAGTAATGGCCTTAATTTGGGACGAGGATCATCCAGTGTCTGACAGACAGCCTTTCGGATCCTCCGGCTCAGCGCTGGTGTTATTTTTTTGGGTCTGCTACTTGACTTTTTTGCTCCATAACCCTCAGGATCTTTTAAAAAATGCAAAATGACTGTCTTACTGCATCCAACCTCAGCAGCGATGGCATGTTGTGAGAGGCCTTGTTTATGCAGCTCAAGAATCCTACCACGTTTGAAGACAGTGAGCTTTTTCCCTTTGCCATCACCAGATCTTGGCAGTGTGATTAGTTAACAGGGAATGACCAGGAACTCAAATTGTTGCACAGATTTTGGCTTTTAAAGGGTGTGGTCTTATCATTTGGATCAGCTGCTTAACAGCCAATTTCAGTTACATTGTTGCTTTCAATAAATTACAAGCTCATTTATTTTTTTCTCTTGCTACCATTTCTTCTTTCTGCATTTTGAAGCTCTACTTAGAATCTTCTTTAGATCCAACAGTGCAAAATGCATTTTTTTGCAATTTCTCAACTGATCTTAAGATTTTGATCTGGTGTGTATATATACAAGTCAAAAACACAGAGACCTCGAGCATCTACAGCAGCTGAGGGACCCACAGAACAGAGAAAAACAGAGAGAATGTGATACATAATCATAACATAAAGAAAAAACAGGTGGTTTAATATTTATCAGCCCTGACTCATGGTTATCCCACAATCTCATGAAAATCATTTTATGTGCAGTTAACTTTGATGGTATTACTTTACAAATAGAGGAAACCTATAGAATACGCCTGCACAAGAAATGTTTGCTTTTATTTTTTGGTAATTAGTGACATCACCATATCATGAAAACATGAAAATAAAAGTACTCCATTTGTTTTTATATTACCCATTTATTTACATAATTTATATCAGTTATTTAAGACACTTTAATACCAAAGATTATCTGCTTGTCACTGTAAATGTTGGTGAGGTGTAGTTCAACTGTTTACAACTGGACAGCAAACCCGAACCCCTAATACAGGGTGTTTTTGGTTTGCATTTTCTGCATATAAGGATGGCAACAGTGAGACGAAGCTAAAGAGTTGGAAGCTATAGGATTATTTATGTGACTACAATAGCTGCTCAGTCATAAAAATATAGATGAAAAACAATTATAGTTACCAATTATTTGACAACAATAGTTGATTTACTTCCTTTTATAATTTTATATCCCAGCTGTCAAAGACTATCCACAGAGATACCTAATATTATGTGACATGTAGGATATCAGTGATAGTTATGGTTATGCTTGCTGTGCTTATCATGATTGCAAAACCTTCTTGGACCTTCTTAGATTCAACTTTGTCAAGAATTTTTGTATCTCTTTGGACTGAATGCCATAAATAATAGGGTTCAGGCTGCCAGGGATGAAAAGAAACAAAATGGTACAGAGTTTTCTGTAGTCTGAGTACTGGGGGAAGCGATGCAGAGTAATGACAGACATTCCATTGAAGATCATGATTAGATACACAACCAGATGAGTGCTACAAGTTTTCAAGGCTTTACTGTTCAAAGACTTGCTCTTACTAGTCAGACAGACGACTGTGATCTTACTATAGGTGAGAACAATGCTGCCTATAGAAGCTGTGAACAAGACAACAGTAAAAGTGAGGCCATAGACATTATTAATGAACACACTCTCACAGGAGAGTTTAAACAGTGAGGCATTATCACAGTAAGGATTCATGATCATAGTCCTGCATGTGTTCAGCCGTATAGTTAAACCGAGTAGAATGGCAACCAAAACAAAGGCCACTCCCCACGCAGAAACTGTCAGCTTGATCACCATCTTGTTGGTCATTATGGTAGCATAACGCAAAGGATTACAGATGGCAACATATCTGTCAAAGGCCATAATCATGAGCACAGTGTGTGAAGTGGTGCCG
Source organism: Lepturacanthus savala (assembly GCA_030544235.1). Lineage (NCBI taxonomy): Eukaryota > Metazoa > Chordata > Actinopteri > Scombriformes > Trichiuridae > Lepturacanthus > Lepturacanthus savala. The sequence goes on along the minus strand of CM060479.1, from coordinate 27,643,332 downwards.
TACAAGTGTGTTGTAAAAGCTTGGACCACACACTCATAGTAGCTGATGAGGCGATCAGAAGGAGGCCTCAACAGGTCTATGAGCAAACGTGGCACTATGACAGAATTTCCAAATATGTCATTAAATGGCAGGTTACAAAACAGGAGATACATAGGCTGGTGGAGGCTTTTGTCTGAGAAAATTATTACAGCAATGCTTAAATTGATAACCATTATCAATAGGTAGAAGAAAAAGAGAAAGAGAAAGTAAGGGTAGATAGAGTCCTTTGAGACATTTAACCCTTCCAGCTGGAGCGTGAAGCTGTTGTAGGTGTAATTTTCCATCTCCCTGAAAGAACAGAACAGTTCTAGAGACAATAAACACAACAGATACTTGAAGTTTTTTCCCAGATATTAACAGAAAATGATCTTGGATATTACATACTACAATTCATGAGATTTTGTTAGTGCCGTAACAATGAAAACTGAATTAGTGAATGTTTTCCAAATACATTCACTCTTTGATCAGACATTATAAAAATACATTACACATTTTTTTTTAGAAAAAAGGCTTCTTGTAGACCAGTAATTACATTTCTGGTTCCAGTCTGTCTAGTTTTTTTGTGTCTGGTAATACCCACCAGCACTGATCAAGATGTTCTTTGTTGAAGTGTTTTATAGACATGAATTATACTCAGGGGAAATCAGTCATTGTTACCTTGGATGATGTCTGATGGATTATTATGTTGGCCATGGAAATACACACTTGTTATAATACACACAGCTACACTTGTAGCTCTGAGACTATGATGTTTCCCTCACATTTTTCAACCTTCATTTCTACCATCACTTTTGTGTAAAACATATAAAAGGCTGTGATTTCCAGGCTATGACTGTATGATTGTGGGCATGAATATCTAAATAATTATGGGGCTGTCAAACTTTATGTCAAGTGACCAGCAGTGTCCAGCAGATGGACTTACATGATCTTTATTAACACACTAATCAAGTGAGCTAAAGCAGTGCTGTATATCCGACATGAAATGTGACTGACTGGAACACATGATATCAACAAGGCCTTTGTTTCTATCACTGATTGTGGTACAGATGTGAGAATTGGGAAAAACAGAGAAAATGAATGAATATGTTTAGACAGCAGAATGTAATGTGGTTGTTATATATTGGGCTAATGTTCAATTATTGATTATTATCATGAAGTACTGATGAGTACCGCTTTTGATAACCATTCATTATACAAGGCCTTAACAACATATGATTTAGGACCTGTAACAGAAAGGGTTACCCAGACTGACTTATGTTTACTGCAGATCTCATAACTTTTCCTCCTATTGTAGGAAACCTTTAATATAACATTTACTTGGTGCAGCACTGGCAATTAGAGTTTAGAGGTTTTCAAACTGTATGTCAAGTGACCAGCACTGTCCAGCAGATGGGCTTACATGATCTTTATTAACACACTATTCAAGTAAACTAAAGCAGTATATCTGACTGTGTGCTGTATTCTTCCAGCTACGATCAAACCTAGCTGGAAGAATAACCAACCACTATTCTGCACATCAACCCTCTCATCACCAAATGTACTTTTATGAGTCAGGATGTACTCATCAGCCGGCACTGCTGCTTCATGGGGTGTTTTAACTTTTCTTTCATTTAAATAAGTAGCAACACTCTCTGGTACACAGTTTTTAAATTGTTCAAGTGCCACTAAATCACAAAGCTATTGGAAAGTGACAACTTCTGATGCCGAACACCAACTGGAGAACCATATCCTTCACAAACTCCACATGAGTCTGGTGCTCTCGCTTTCTCACACCCCTGAAATGTTGTCGATAGGCTTCAGGTACCAACTCATAGGCTTTTAATACAGCAGTTTTCACTTTAACATAGATTTTACTATCTGCGGAACTTAATGCAGAATATGCTTCCTGTGCTTTTCCAGTAAATACACATTGCAGCAGGGTACGTTCTGTGTCTAGACACTCACAAGTTTCCCCAACCCGCTCAAACAAGGAAAAAAATGATCATTCAATCATTAAGCTTGCCATCTTTAATCAGATTCAGCTTACCGTATTTTCCGGACTATAAGTCGTGTTTTTTTCATAGTTTGTCCAGGGGTGCAACTTATACTCCGGAGCGACTTATGTGTGAAATTATTAACACATTATTACCGGTATATCATTTCACATGTTATTTTCACACTAAACCGCAAGAGGGCGCTCTAGGCTTGTGTTGATAATTTCAACATGGGCGGTAACTTTTAAAAACTGAAAAGGGCTGAACAAAAATGGCATCAAAAAGAAAATCATATTCTGCAAATTACAAGCTGCAAGTAGTAAAATATGACGCCTGACGTCAGCGACGTAGAAGAGGAAGTGCGGGGTCTTCTACCTCCAGAGTTAGAGGAGTTGATGAAAAGTGAAACCGAGGATGAAGATTTCATTGGATTTTAGTTATTCGTACTGACACGTGTGTTTTTGGTAAACTTCTTAACATGTTATTGATGCTATAATTATGGGAATAACTTAATATGCTGTGTTAACATACCAGGCACGTTCTCAGTTGTGTTATGTAATGTCAGCACCGTTCAGCATGTTGTTGCCTCTATTCTATTTATTTATTTTTTTTTAATTGTTCGTCATTTAAATTTTAAATGTCTGTTCTTGGTGTTGGGTTTTATCAAATAAATTGTGGTAACTTGTCAAAACAAAGGACCACAAACGCAGATGTTGAGTTTCACTTTTTATTGAGACAGACAAAAACAAAACATTCCTTCCAGTCAGGGCCGCTGCTAAGGTTTTGGAGGCTCTAAGCTCAGCTTGTAGGGATTCGTTATATTATGCTATATAGTAGCCTTTGTATTTCACAATGATAGGAGAATGAAATAGAACCCTTAAATGACATTAATATGGTATCAAATACCTTAAAAATTAACATATACTAATCCTACACATTAAACAAAACAATAGTGGCATTTTGTGAATGACCAAAGGTGACCAAACATTTTTTTGCACTACACACACTTTAACACACCTTCTACAACACCGTGGCCAGATGTAAAATCATACCCCAACCACCGCCCCCTCCCCTCCTCCTCCTCACTACCAGGACAGACTGGGAGTTATCCCCAATGACCCCCCTGGAGCAGAGAAAAGATGCTAGAGCTGAGTTTTATTCTCTGTCCAATCCTGTTTACTGTTGGGCTAACCTAGCCTAGCTTGTCGAGTTTATCACGTAACGCTGTGTTAGCAAAACAAACAAACATGGTTTAACACGGACTTACCAGAAAGGAATGCAAGTTCATCATCTTTCTCTTTTTTCCTCGCTTTTCAGCTCCAGATTCATAGTGTTTCTTGGATGACATTCTCTCATTTCAATTGTCGAAGTTTTTAACTGATGAAAATCGCTCATTAAAGCTGTTTCAGAGTGTAGTAAGAAAAGTGGCTCCGAAGCTTTGTGCCGGTTGTGAACGATCCGAGTCTTTGAAGTTAGCGATATGAGCCGGCTCCTCCTTGGGAGCAACAGAGGAGCTGAACGAGCCGACTCGTATTAGTGAGCTGAGTCAAAAGATCCAGCTCTCCAAATAGAGCCGGAATTCCCATCACTCGCTGTACCATTTACAAAGGATTTGCGGGGGTCTGAGTCTTTTTATTACGCAATAAATAACATTTAATTTTCCAGATTTCAGTGATGGTATACAAAACTCCCGGAGAACTAATTCATAAATATTGCTATTTATTAGTGTAATAATTATTATCTTTCAATCTTAATTTTGGAGGCCCCCTTCACTAGTTGGGGCCCTACGCTGGCTGCGTAATCTGCGTGTACGGAGCGGCGGGCCTGCTTCCCGGGGAGAACGACAACTCATGCATGCGCGGAAACTTCCCTCTTCTTCAGTAAACCTTCTTGCCACAATGATCACACAGCGGCACCCACTGGATAAACAATCAATTGCCCCCTAATTACCTCTGCTTCACAACATAAATTTCCCCCCAAAATGCGACTTATACTCCAGTGCGACTTATATATGTTTTTTCCTTCTTTATTATGCATTTTATGGCTGGTGCGACTTGTACTCCGGAGCGACTTATAGTCCGGAAAATATGGTGTAATGTTCCAACTCTAATTTGGTCTGTTCAGTTTTAAATTTCATTTTTTTCAAGTTCTAACTGTACTTCAAGTTCCTTTTGTTGTTTAGGTTTCTCCAGACTCCACCAAGTTTTCCTTTACATTGGCTCTAATATTTTCTTTCAATCGTTTATCACCAATCTCAACCCCATAATGATCAGCTATTTTTAAAAGCTAGTTTTTAGTGTATTGGGTGAGAAGGTGATCAGAAGGAGCTTGAAAAAACTCAACTGAAGCCATTATCAAAACCCAGATTTAAGATATGAATAAAGCAAACAGCACAGTATAATCTACAATATATTTCCCCAATTACCTTATGTAAACCTGTATTTAGAGAAGCCAAAAATCATAAGCAGAGTTCCCCCCTAACCTTAACTAATACCAAAAACTATCTAACTAACTCAACCCTAGTCTTCTGGCAGTCACATGTGGGGGGTACTTATGCACATGAAACCAGTAGAGAGAAGAAAGCAACCAGTAAGTGGCCACTTTCCCACAGCCACGGAGGTGCTCCCAAGCTTTGTTCTACCCACGTTCACCACCGGCCTAGAATTGAGAAAGGTGAACCTTCTAAACAAGATCCATCCCTTATTCTATCCAGGGAAAAACTCCTATATTAAACTCCTATAAACTCCTAATTGTTATAATACACACAGCTACACTTGTAGCTCTGAGACTATGATGTTTCCCTCACATTTTTCAACCTTCATTTCTACCATCACTTTTGTGTAAAACATATAAAAGGCTGTGATTTCCAGGCTATGACTGTATGATTGTGGGTATGAATATCTAAATAATTATGGGGCTGTCAAACTGTATGTCAAGTGACCAGCAGTGTCCAGCAGATGGGCTTACATGATCTTTATTAACACACTAATCAAGTGAACTAAAGCAGTGCTGTATATCCGACATGAAATGTGACTGACTGGAACACAACAAGGCCTTTGTTTCTATCACTGATTGTGGTACAGATGTGAGAATTGGGAAAAACAGAGAAAATGAATGAATATGTTTAGACAGCAGAATGTAATGTGGTTGTTATATATTGGGCTAATGTTCAATTATTGATTATTATCATGAAGTACTGATGAGTACCACTTTTGATAGCCATTCATTATACAAGGCCTTAACAACATATGATTTAGGACCTGTAACATAAAGGGTTACCCAGACTGACCTTTATGTTTACTGCAGATCTCATAACTATTCCTCCTATTGTAGGAAACCTTTAACGTAACATTTACTTGGTGCAGCACTGGCAATTAGAGTTTAGAGTTTTTTAAAGGGAGCGTGGCAACTAGGAGTAATGAGGCATAAGGACCGCAAGCCAAATGTTTTTCAACCTCTGTCAAATTTTATCCTTACCTGCTCAAATTCCCTTTTGTCTTTCTTTCTTTTTTTTCTTTCTTTCTTTTCCCTTGGATGCATGACCTACCAATACTTTCACTCTTCCATAAGTGGGGTCAAAAATGACCCCAAATAAAATCAATGTGTTTATGCAATAAAAGTCTTCTCTTTTCTCATTGTGTGAAGCTGTTTAAAAGTATGTTAAAATCCATTGTTTGTGTATACATTTGTCTGACTATGGTCAAACAGAGAACATTATTGTGCAGCCTCACTCGTAAAACCATACTTATGTTGTGCCATGGTGATACTAAATTTTATTTATCCTCACACGGAGCACCAGAATAAAAGGTGTAGTGTCGACTTTACTTTGACTTCATGGGGTGTCAGAGCATGTTGTGTCTTGTACTAATTCTTCAGGTGGAATTGACTATAAGAAAGAATCAATAATTAATTAAATAATTAATTAATTAATTGCTATTAATGATAGAAGGATTCTGAGTTATAAAGTAGAGGTTGGCATAATTCATTATTGTACAACATTAAAGAGGCAGTATGATTTTTTCAAAAGCATTTATTCATAAAAACATAGAAGTAAAAACACACAATTAAGAATCTAAAGTAAATGGGTCTATGTACATGTGAATGTGCATAGGTGTATGCTGTGTGTGCGTGTCTGTGGAGGAGCTACAAAGATGGCTGCCATGTTGGCTGTTCTGTGTAGTTCAGTTATTTGTCTGTTGAGAACACAGGGAAAATGGCCGACCATGTGTGTGTATGTGTGTGTGTGTGTGTGTGTGTGTGTGTGTGTGTGTGTGTGTGTGTGTGTGTATATATATATATATATATATATATATATATATATTTGTGTGTGTGTAGCCTTAATGTCACTTTATGTATGTTTCAAAGTGTTGTGTTAAAGAGTGGTTAGGTTGGGACACCAACATCAAACAAAACCTTCTTATTAGCCTAAAACACACAGTGAACTGCAGCCTACAATCTCATCACATTAACAAAGTTCTTGCTTAACTGACTTAAACAATTTTTGTTAATGTTCTGTTCTGCCCAAGTGGACAATGTTGCGTGGGGGTTTCCTGTCGGGGGAAGGGCCACAAGTTCCAGGCTCAGCCAGGCAGCTGGCTGAAGATGTTTATCACCTTTGTGGGCACAGCAACATTAAATAGGTCCGGACACCCTAACACTGTGTTTCTCTGGCTGGATTGCAGCAGTTTTTGTCACTCCACACCCTTCAATTGTTTCAGTGATGTAGGTGGTTAGGTTCCCAAGAAGCAGACTGTTGAAGTAGTTGTCAGTGGTGATGTTGCGACCGGTGTGTCTGAATCCAATGCACAACTAATAGACAGATTCTTCTGGATGTTGCCCCTCGGTTGTCTCCCTGTGTAAAGGATCCTATTGATTGCATATGGGGTGTGAGGGAACCTACCAACCTAGATCAATGGAAAGGTGGGGAGTGACGAAATTGAAGATGCTGGAAGTGTCAGATCGGTCTTAAAGATGGACTCAGGGGCAGAGGTGTAAGTGAGTTTCTTTATTGAGATAACAAGATCCCTGGACAGAGTGAGGCTATGGCAGGCTATTAAATACAGGCCTAAACTAGGGAAAACGAAAAACACTCCAAAAAAGGTAAAACTCTAATCTGTTCTATAAAAGTTATCAAAATCAAAGTCACTCTCAAAGAGGAAAATCAGAAAGCTGAAAAACATTAACTGAATTCTCCAAATTCTAATCTGCAGTACAAGTTACGAAAAACAAAATCACTTTCAACAAAGAAAAACAAAAGGCTGAAAAACATTAACTAAACAGAGAAAACAAACGGCTATACTACAAAAGTTACAACAAAAAGTCACTCTTTTGAGGCACAACAAGGAAACACAGAAGCAACAAGGCTATGGCTGTGGATGGACAAGAAAAAGGGCTTTGGTGATCGATGTGGGAACGAAGCACTTCAGCACAAGACCAGGGGAGACGCGGACAAGATATACACCGGGTAATGGGGAACAGGTGGAAACAATCAGGGCAGGGCCAACAATCAGACTGGTGACACATGAGGAAGGGCAAATGACCTGAAACGAGAGGAGAGTTACTTTTCAGACTAAAACAGAAAATGACAAGACATAACAACCCACACAACCTCACCGCGGTGTGACAGGAAGCAGGTTCAATAGACAGTGCATTCGAAAAGTATTCACAACGCTTCACTTTTTCCACATTTTGTTATGTTAAAGCATTATTCCAAAAAAGGATTCAATTAATTTTTGTCCTCAAAATTCAACACACAACACACCAAAATTGAGCTCAGGTGCAGCCTGTTTCCACTGATTATCCTTAAGATGTTTCTACAGCTTAATTGGAGTCAACCTTTGGTAAATTCAGTTAATTGGACATGATTTGGAAAGGCACACACTTGTCTATATAAGGTCCCATGGTTGATAGTGCATGTTAGGGCACAAACCTGTCAGGACTCTGCTTCCCTTGGACATTTTTAGATTCCCGAGGCCCCCTGCTGGTTGTCTTGTGTTTTACTCACCATGTGCTGAGGCTCAGCCCCGCCTTCCTCCTCTGTCCTCCTCCCTGTCAATTGTGCTCATCTGCTCCTCATCATCATTACCTGCCTTATTTAAGTCAGCTTGTCTCCATGTTTTGTGTCTGGTTGTTTCTACCTTCCACATGAGCTCTGGATCTTTAGCTGTTCCTGTTCTATCACTGTTCCTGCTGGTAACACTGACCCTGTTCAGCCTTGTTTTTTTCCAATTTTATGTCACCTTTTTCCCTGGGATTTTGCCTTTCATTTGGACTGTTTTTTGTATCATTTTTGTTGTCTGCCCAGGCTTCCTTGTTTCTGCCAAGTAATGACATTTTTACACAAAGTACAATCGGCTCTTGGGTCCATCCTTTACAAAACCTGACAGAATAACCAGGCCAACATGGACCCAGCAGATCCCGGTCAAGTAAAGCATGTTTTTGAGCTCCATGGCTCCATGCTGGGCAGCCACCAGACCATGCTGGACACTCTCTCCAAACAAATGGAAGCAGCAACTACATCGATAATGGGGTTAGCTGCTCAGATACAGCCTGCCCAGGGGGGTCAACCCAGTGGCTCCAACATGAACCTGCCCATCAGAGAACCTCGTCTTCCACCTCCAGAGACCTACGCAGGAGACCCAGATTCCTGCCAGTCATTCCTCACGCAGTGCAACCTTGTCTTCGCTCTCAAACCCTCCACCTTCTCATCTGATGAAGCCAAGGTAGCTTACGTCATTACGCTGCTGTCAGGAAGAGCCTGTGACAGGGGCACAGCCATTTGGCTTAATCAGGATGAGATCCAGGCCAACTTCAGCCTCTTCTCAGCAGAGATGAAGAAGGTCTTTGATCGATCCAAGCAAGTCCGTGAAGCTGCAAGGGAGCTCCTACAGCTCTGCCAAGACCGCCAGACTGTGTTGGAGTATGCCATTCACTTCCGAACACTTGCAGCCTCTGCTGGGTGGAACCCCAAGGCATATTTTTGATCTTCTCTTCCATGGGTTGTCTGACGAGATTAAAGATGAACTCATACCCCATGAATTATCGACCAAATTTGTCCAATTGGTAGCCATGGTCATTTGTGTCCACATCAGGCTGGATCAACAACGGAAGATGAGGCTTTCTTCGGCCTACCCCCTTCAGGAGGTTCATCCACTCTCTCCAGTTTCACACCCGCTACTGCCCAACACAGTGGAACCTATGCAGCTTGACCGTGCCCATCTTCCACCCACGGAGAGAGATCGGAGGCTGAGGGCAAAGGCTTGTCTGTTCTGCGGGCAGCAGGGGCGCTTGAGATTTTCCCCTTTTACTGAGATTTTCCCAGTAAAAGAGGTCACCCATCTGAAGTGAGGGGAGTTCTGGTGGGCACACTCCCTGGGAAAACCTCCCCACCTCTTCAGACCATCCTGCCAGCAACCGTGTTTTGGGAAGGCTGTCAACAGACATCCTCAGGTCTCCTGGAGTCTCCAGGCTCCAGGTGCCATTAGTTGTCTACTCCCTCAGTGGTGGTGAATTCGCTGAGGTCACCCATAGAACTCAACGTTTGAGTTTATTGCTCTCTGGAAATCATGTTGAGGAGATTGTCCTGTATCTAATTGACTCTCCCCTGAACCCATTAGTCCTCTGTCATAGATGGCTGGTCAAACACAACCCTCACATCAACTGGGAGAAAAATTCTGTTTTGGGTTGGAGCCCATTCTGCCTCTCTCACTGTTTGAAGTCTGCCGTTAACCCTCTGTCTGGTCCTGATGTTCCTGAGGATTTTCCTGATCTCTCCACAGTCCCGGGGGAGTACCTTGACCTGAAGCTGGTATTCGGGAAGTCTCGGGCCACACCCCTGCCATCCCACCATCCCTATGACTGCCCCATCGACCTGCTCCCAGGGACCTGCCCACCTAGAGGTCGTATATACTACTTGTCACCCCCGATTGGCTGGCAATGGAGAACTACATTAAGGACTCGTTGGTTGGAGGGGCTGGATTCTTCTTTTTTGCCAAAAAGTATGGGTACCTAAGACCATGTATTGACTACCGGGTCTCAACAATGTTACTGTCAAGAACAAATATCCCCTCCCTCTAATGTCTAGAGCTTTTGAGTTGTTACAGGAGACGACTATCTTTTCCAAAAGGGAGATGAGTGGAAAATATCTGTAGATTTCTGAGACAGGATTGTCTCGAGGCACAAATCTGGGGAAGGGTACAGTTTCTACTGCTTTGAAGGTCCCAATGAGCACAGTGGCCTCCATCATCCATAAATGGAAGAAGTTCAGAACCACCAGGACTCTTCCAAGAGCTGGCCGGCCATCTAAACTGAGCGATCAGGGGAGAAGGACCTTAGTCAGGGAGGTGAATAAGAACCCGATGGTCACTCTGTAAGAGCTCCAGTGTTCCTCTGTGGAGAGAGGAGAACCTTCCAGAAGGACAACCATCTCTGCAGCAATCCACCAATCAGTTGCCAGACGGAAGCCACTCCTTAGTAAAAGGCACATGGCAGCCCACCTGGAGTTTGCCAAAAGGCACCTGGAGGACTCTCAGATCATGAGTAACAAAATTATCTGGTCTGATGAAACAAAGATTGAACTCTTTGGCATGAATGCCATGTGTCATATTTGGAGGAAACCAGACACTGCTCATTACCAAGCCAATACCATCCCTACAGTGAAGCATGGTGCTGTGGGAATGTTTTTCAGGTGGCAAAACTAGAGGGAAAGATGAATGCAGCAATTTACAGAGAAATCCAGGATGAAAACCTGCTACAGAGTGCTCTTGACCTCAGACTGGGGTGACAGTTCATCTTTCAGAAGGACAATGACCCTAAGCACACAGCCAAGATATCAAAGGATTGGCTTCGGGACAACTCTGTGAATGTCCTTGAGTGGCCCGGGCATTGGAATAAGGCTGTAAAATAACAAAAAAATTGAAGTGCTGTGAATACTTTCCGGATGCACTGTATTGCTGATGTTGTCTAGAGTAGAGAAGAGTAGAGTAGAGTAGAGAAGACAACATAGTACATACCTCTTCTTCAAGAGTGACAAAATATGGAACAAGAAAACAAGGAATCTAAATCCTAGAGACCTTATTCTCCTTGTAGAAAAAAATGCACCTCAAAATTCTTGGACAATCGGAAGAGTCTTTAACATCATTCAAGACACTAAAGGTCTCATATGACAGGTCTAGCAACAAGTAAAGGCCAAGACCAGCGTGCTAATCAAATCTGATCTCTCTTGAGTTCAATTAGTCAATAGGATTTTGTTTACATCATTAGAGTCCCTCATTTGGACATAATGAACAAAGCTACTATACTTGCCTCCCCAGAAGTGGCTTCAAAGTAATGTCGCTGCACAAATATTGAATCAAAGTAATCATAGTAGGTCATTATATACATTATACATTATAGGTCATTATACAGCACCTTTCAACTTAAAATTACGACATTTATTACCATGCTGTTACCATGATGTTTACTTTTTACTTATATGTTTAACATCCACTATTTGTTGTCTAATGTTATTATTCAAACTTTCAAGTTTAATACTATGAGTATCATTATTTTAAATCACTAAATACTCCTTGTTCTCATTTTGTATTGTTTCTCTTAAATTTACAAATAAAGCTTGGAATAGATCCTTAGTTTGATGACAAAATGTTCTTTTGTTCAAACAACTTTGTCAAAGTTGCTGTATTTCTTTGGGCTGAATGCCATAAATAATAGGGTTCGGGCTGCCAGGGATTATATGAAATAAAATTGCAATTTTCTGTAGTCTACTGTAGTACTGGGGAAAGTAATGAAAAGCAATGGCAGACATTCCATTAAAAAACATGATAAGATACACAACCAGATGAGTGCTGCAAGTTTTTAAGGCTTTACTGTTCAAAGACTTGCTCTTTCATTTACTCATGGTTATCCCACAATCTCATGAAAATCACTTTATGTCCAGTGAAAGTTGATGGTATCGCTTTACAAATAGAGGAAACCTACGGAATACGCCTGCACAAGAAATGTTTGTTTTCTGGAAAAGGTTTTTATTTTCTGGTAATTAGTGACATCACCATATCATGAAAACATGAAAGTAAAAGTACTCCATTTGTTTTTATACCCATTTATTTACCGAATTTATATAAGTTATTTAAGACACTTTAATACCAACGATTATCTGCTTGTCACTGTAAATGTTAGTGAGATGTAGATCAACTTTTTTTCAACTGGACAGCAAACCCGAACCCCTAATACAGGGTGTTTATGGTTAGCATTTTCTGCATATAAGGATGGCAACAGTTAGACTTAGCTAAAGAGTTGGAATCTATAGGATTATTTATGTGACCACCACCAACAAACAAATGATTGAAGATGAATAACTGCTCAGTCATAAACATATAGATGAAAAACAATTATAGTTACCAATTATTTGACAATAATAGTTGATTGACTTCCTTTTATAATTTTATATCCCAGCTGTCAAAGACTATCCACAGAGATACCTAATATTATGTGACATGTAGGATATCAGTGATAGTTATGGTTATGCTTGCTGTGCTTATCATGATTGCAAAACCTTCTTGGACCTTCTTAGATTCAACTTTGTCAAGAATTTTTGTATCTCTTTGGACTGAATGCCATAAATAATAGGGTTCAGGCTGCCAGGGATGAAAAGAAACACAATCATACAGAGTTTTCTGTAGTCTGAGTACTGGGGGAAGCGATGCAGAGTAATGACAGACATTCCATTGAAGATCATGATAAGATACACAACCAGATGAGTGCTACAAGTTTTCAAGGCTTTACTGTTCAAAGACTTGCTCTTACTAGTCAGACAGACGACTGTGATCTTGGTATAAGTAAGAACAATGCTGCCTATAGAAGCTGTAAACAAGACAACAGTAAAAGTGAGGCCATAGACATTATTAATGAACACACTCTCACAGGAGAGTTTAAACAGTGAGGCATTGTCACAGAAAGGATTCATGATCATAGTCCTGCATGTGTTCAGCCGTATAGTTAAACCGAGTAGAATGGCAACCAAAACAAAGGCCACTCCCCACGCAGAAACTGTCAGCTTGATCACCATCTTGTTGGTCATTATGGTAGCATAACGCAAAGGATTACAGATGGCAACATATCTGTCAAAGGCCATAATCATGAGCACAGTGTGTGAAGTGGTGCCGTACAAGTGTGTTGTAAAAGCTTGGACCACACACTCATAGTAGCTGATGAGGCGATCAGAAGGAGGCCTCAACAGGTCTATGAGCAAACGTGGCACTATGACAGAATTTCCAAGTATGTCATTAAATGGCAGGTTACAAAACAGGAGATACATGGGCTGGTGGAGGTTTTTGTCTGAGAAAATTAATATAGCAATGCTTAAATTGATAACCATTATCAATAGGTAGAAGAAAAAGAGAAAGAGAAAGTAAGGGTAGATAGAGTCCTTTGAGACATTTAACCCTTCCAGTTGGAGCGTGAAGCTGTTGTAGGTATAATTTTCCATCTCCCTGAAAGAACAGAACGGTGCTCTTACTGTCACATGTAATGTCTAGGCATCATACCTATGAGAGATAATTTTCTAGAGACAGTAGTTACTAAACACAGCAGATACTTGAAGTTTTTTTCCCAGATATTAACAGAAACTGATCTTGGATATTACATGCTACAATTCATGAGATTCTGTTAGTGCCGTAACAATGAAAACTGAATTAGTGAATGTTTTCCAAATACATTCACTCTTTGATCAGACATTATAAAAATACATTACACATTTTTTTAGGCTTCTTGTAGGCCAGTAATTACATTTCTGGTTCCAGTCTGTCTAGTTTTTTTTGTGTCTGGTAATACCCACCAGCACTGATCAAGATGTTCTTTGTTGAAGTGTTTTATAGACATGATTTAAACTCAGGGGAAATCAGTCATTGTTACCTTGGATGATGTCTGATGGATTATTATGTTGGCCATGGAAATACACACTTGTTATAATACACACAGCTACACTTGTAGCTCTGAGACTATGATGTTTCCCTCACATTTTTCAACCTTCATTTCTACCATCACTTTTGTGTAAAACATATAAAAGGCTGTGATTTCCAGGCTATGACTGTATGATTGTGGGCATGAATATCTAAATAATTATGGGGCTGTCAAACTGTATGTCAAGTGACCAGCAGTGTCCAGCAGATGGATTTACATCATCTTTATTATCACACTAATCAAGTGAACTAAAGCAGTGCTGTATATCCGACATGAAATGTGACTGACTGGAACACATGATATCAACAAGGCCTTTGTTTCTATCACTGATTGTGGTACAGATGTGAGAATTGGGAAAAACAGAGAAAATGAATGAATATGTTTAGACAGCAGAATGTAATGTGGTTGTTATATATTGGGCTAATGTTCAATTATTGATTATTATCATGAAGTACTGATGAGTACCACTTTTGATAGCCATTCATTATACAAGGCCTTAACAACATATGATTTAGGACCTGTAACATAAAGGGTTACCCAGACTGACTTATGTTTACTGCAGAACTCATACTTTTTCCTCCTATTGTAGGAAACCTTTAACATAACATTTACTTGTTATGGTGCAGCACTGGCAATTAGAGTTTAGAGGTTTTTAAAGGGAGCGTGGCAACTAGGAGTAATGAGGCATAAGCAAAGCAACCCAAACGTTTTTCAACCTCTGTCAAATTTTATCCTTACCTGTTTAAATTCCATTTTTGTTACAGGCAACATTATTTTCTTTGTTAACCCTGGGACCTTTCTGTGTGGAGTTTGCATGTTCTCCCCGTGTCTGCATGAGTTTTCAACGGGTACTCCGGCTTCCTCCTGAGGTTAATTGGCAACTCTAAATTGCCCATAGGTGTGAGTGTGTGAGTGAATGGTGTGTGTGCCCCACGATTGACTGGCGACCATCTGGGGTGTATCCCTGCCTCTCGCCGTAACGCGCTGGGATAGGCTCCAGCAGACCCCTGTGACCCTAATGAGCAATAAGCAGGTATAGAAAATGACTGACTGACTGACCCTTGGATGCATGACCCACCAATACTTCCACTCTTCCATAAGTGGGGTCAAAAATGAGCCCAAATAAAATCAATGCGTTTTTACAATAACAAGACATTTTAAAAATCTTCTCTTTTCTCATTGTGTGAAGCTGAATTGCTCAATTTGTCTCGAGAAGAGGGGAAAGGACAACATAGTACATACCTCTTCTTCAAGAGTGACAAAAATTAGTTGATATTATTTTGTTTACATCATTGGAATCCCTCATTTGGACACAATGAACAAAGCTACTATACTTGCCTCCCTAGAAGTGGATGAATGTGAATGAATGTCACTGCAAAAATATTGAATCAAAGTAATCATAGTAGGTCATTTTATTCATACAGCACCTTTCAAGTTAAAAAATACTACATTTATTACCATGCTGTTATGAAGGTGTTTACTTTCACTTACATATGTTTAACATCCAGTATTTATTGTCAAGACCAGAACGGGACACAGGACTCAGGCGCAGAGTTGGATTGCCAAACAGCCAGCTTTATTGAGTATCAGTAGGAAACCTCTTTCACAGTGAACGAAATCACGTGGCTATGAAAACTCCAAAACGATCTATGACTATGAATCCATCACAGGAAAAAAAATATCACTCCTGAAAACTGGAGGCACACTAATCTTATAACAGGAAACAAAAAAAAACACTCCTGAGGAGGAAAAGGCGAGAACAGGCAAGACGACAAGAAAGCTATGGCTGTGGACTTAGAAGGGCTGGGGTGAACGCACGGGATGAAACACACTGGCAACGAGACAAAGGGAGACCCCGACTATATGAACACATGGAGGTAATGGGGAACAGGTGGACACAATTGGGAATCAGGGAAGACAATCAGACTGGTGGCACATGAGGAAGGGCAAGTGACCTGAAACGAGAGGAGAGTTACTTTTCAAAATAAAACAGGAAATGACAAGACATGGAGACAAAACAAAAATCCAGCTTGACTTCACCACGGTGTGATATTACCCCTCCCTTTAGGGCCGACTCCTGACGGCCCAGGCTGATCTCTGTAAAAGTCATCTATGAGGCTGTGGTCAACAATCTGTCGAGAAGGAACCCATTGCCATTCCTCTGGACCATACCCCACCCAGTGCACTAAAAACTCTCGGCCCCGACCGCGGTTGCGTACTGCCAGTAACCGTTTCAGGAGGGGGAGGAGGAGATGTGAGTGGTGGGACCAGGGCGCTGTCCTTCACTGGTTTGAGGATGGTCGTGTTACCTTGAGATGTCGGGAGCCCCGTGACAAAGTCCAAGGAGATGTTTGCCCACGGTCTGGAAGGGATGGGGAGTGGGTGCAAAAGTCCCATGCGTGATCCGGTCGAAGTCTTATTGCGGGCACAGACCGAGCAAGCCTCCACACCACCAGAACCTCTGGGAAATGGCGAACATGGTCCGCTGAACCCCCAGATGGCAGGAAAGCAGTGAGGAGCGCAACTCATCCGGGACAAATAATTGATTCTCTGGGCACCCACTAGGCAGCAGAGCCTCACCATTGGCCTGCTTAACCTCCTTTTCTATCTGCCAGGAAACCGTGCCAGCCACACAGAACAGTGGGAGGATGGGCTCAGGCTCCCTGACAACAGGCTCAGTGTCGAAGAGTTGTGACAGGGTATCAGGCTTGACGTTCCAGGACCCCAGCCTGTAAGAGAGGGAAAAAGAAAATCTGTGAAAAAAAAGCGCCCACCTGGCCTGGCGAGAATTTAGTCTTTTTTCATGTATTCCAGGTTCTTAGGGTCAGTCCAGACAATAAACGGCTGTCTGGCCCCCTCTAACCAGTACCTCCACTCCTCCAGCGCCACCTTCACAGTGAGGAGCTCACAGTTACCAACATCATGATTTCTTTCCACCTTGGACTGCCGCCGAGATAGGAAGGCACAAGGATGCATCTTACCATCCAGCTCGGATCTCTGAGATAGCACAGCCCCAATTCCCTCATTGGAAGCATCTACCTCCACCACAAACTGCCGCTGAGGGTTGGGCATGGTGAGGACGGGGGCCGTGGTGAAGCAGCGCTTGAGGTTCTGGAAGGCGGCCTCGGCCTCAGCTTCTGTAGACCAGTGGAAGCGATCTTTCATGGAGGTGAGTGCATGGAGCGGAACTGCTGTTGCACTGAAGTTTCTGATGAACCGTCTATAAAAGTTAGCAAAACCGAGGAACTGCTGGACCTTTTTATGGCTATCAGGCATGGGCCAGTCGGCTACAGTGCTTACTTTAGCCAGGTCCATTTGCACCCTTCCAGGGGCTACAATGAAGCCCAGGAAGGAGATGGTGTCGGCAGGAAATTCGCTTTTCTCTGCCTTGATGAACAGATTGTGATCCAAGAGTTTCTTGAGTACTTTGCCTACGTGGGCCTTGGGCGTGTCTAAGCCAGGGGAGTAGATGAGGATGTTGTCTAAATAAACATACACGAAGTGATCTAGAAAGTCCCTAAGGACATCATTTATCATGGCCTGAAAGATCGCTGGGGAATTAATGAGCCCGAATGGCATTACCAAGTACTCGTAGTGGCCTGAGGGGTGTTAAATCCTGTTTTCCACTCATCTCCTTCTCTGATTCTGACCAGGTGGTAGGCGTTACGAAGATCTAATTTAGTGAACACCTCAGCTTGCTGAAGTTGGTCAAAAAGAGTGATAGAGGATATCTTTATAGTGATGTCATTTAGCGGGCTAAAATCTATGCAGGGCCTTAATGATTCCGCCCTACAAAAAAGAAACCTGTGCCCGCTGGGGAAGAGGAGGGACGGATGAGCCCCGTCTTCAGGCAGCTCTGGATGTACTCTCTCATGGCCTCTCTTTCTGGTCCAGAAATCGAGTACAGGCGGCCCTTGGGAATGGTGGACCCGAGGATTAAGTCAATAGCACAGTTATATGGTCTATGTGGAGGGAGAGACATGGCTTTGGATTTACTGAATACTTCTTTCAGGTGATGATAACAGGGAGGCACAGCGCTCAGGTCCGGGTATTCTGAGTCAACATTGGGAGTAACAGAAACATTAACACACATTAATCATAGTGTCGTCTTTCCCTATGATGCAGAGAGAGGCTCTGTGATGTGTGTGCTAATGAAAAGTTCATGTCCATTCAGTGCTCTGGCATGGATGGGCTTGGTCAAAAGTTCGGCTCTGAGTCCAATCTTCTCTGCTAACCCACAGTCCATCATGCTTTCATCAGCCCCTGAGTCTATGAGAGCCCCTAACGTGGTGGTGGTGGTGTGGTGTGCTACATTAACAGATGTGAGTTTCCGTGATACTTGATTATGAGTCGTCACTCGACTCACCACCGAGGTCTGTTTAGCTGGGCAGTCCATGACTCAATGACCTGGCTCCCCGCAGTAAAAGCAACGGCCCTCTTGCTGTCGTTGTTGTTTCTCCTCCTGCATGAGCTGTGTCCTTCGGTTCCCCGGCTTTGTGCTCCGGTGAGTCAGGGAGTCGTCCCGATGGTGATCACAGGTAAATCTGCCCGTCCGGTGCTTGAGTGCGTTGGTGTCTCTCTGCTTCCGCCGATCTACCTCTCCGCTGCTGGTTGAGCTCCCGGTCGATTGTCAGTCCAAATGGCAAGAGTGATAAGGGAGTCCAAGTCTGAGGGTAGATCCAAAGGGACCAGAAGTTCCTGAATAGCTGTTGACAGCCTTGAAGAACACATCATATAACACTGTGGAGTTCCATCCGCTCTCTGCCGCCAGGGTACGGAAGCGGATGGCATAGCCGCACGAGTAACTGCCCTGTCTCACCCCACTCAACTCTCGAGCCTTTTCCCGATCGTTAGATACTGAATCAAAGGTCCACAGCAGAGCAGCCTTGAAGTCTGCCAGAGAGCTGCACAGCGGGGAGTCCCTGGCCCACTCGGCTGTGGCCCATGCTCTCGCTCTGCCAGACAGGTGAGATATTATGAAGGCGACCTTGGATCTGTCAGTAAGAAAAGCATGAGGTGAGTGCTCAAAGTAATTGAAGCGGCCTATGAGGAATGGTTTACACTGACTCAACTCTCCCGAAAAGTGCTCTGGAGGCGCCAACTTGATTCCCGTCCCGATGATGGGCACCGATGGTGTCGGTGTGGCGGCTGCCGGCACTCCAGGGGTGGAGGGGGTAACCGGACTCTTATCAAAAAGCTCACGGAACCGGGTCGTTAACTCGCTTAAATGCGAAGCCATGGCCGACTGAAATTCTTCCTGCCTGGAGATGTGGGATTCCTGGTCCCGCAGAGCTACTGCCACCTGCCAAGTCTCTGCTGAGTCCATTCTGGCCAGTGCAGACTGTCAAGACCAGAACGGGACACAGGACTCAGGCGCAGAGTTGGATTGGCAAACAGCAGGCTTTATTGAGTCAGTAGGAAACCTCTTTCACAGTGAACGAAATCACATGGCTATGAAAACTCCAAAACTATCTATGACTATATAAGATGTTGTGACTTTTGTTCAATATCCAATAAGCAACAAATTAGTCTAAGTCTTAGTACGGAATAACAAAAATGAGAAGTCACAAGAACATTAAAGATGAGACAGGATCAGCTGGTTCACGGTCCAACGATGGTTTATTGTAGAAAATACAATGTTAACATACAACATACATGAGAAGTAGCCCGGGCTAAGTCTGAAAACCAACTGAAAAGTTCCGAGCTTTTATACAATTTGGGGGCCTGGGGACTCCTCCCCAGGCCCCGCCTGCTATTTGATACATTTTCACTGTTTTCCACCGGTATTACCATACATGTCAATTCTAACCGAGGATGTACATGTCATCATGTATTTTTTTTAAACTGGTTGACCATGCAAAGTCCCTTCCCTTAACAGGAGGAGCTTGACCCATATCTAGTTCGGAATGCACCTGGACCTATGGCATGAGGTCTGTTTGGAATGCAACTGTCAGCGCCATGGCGCCATGGTTTCAGTGTTGGACTACATTTTTAGATCACACTTGTTTAAAAAGGAGGTAGAATTCACCCAGCTTGTGTAGTCAGCAGGGGTCAAATGTTCACAACTTGACGAGTTCACAGTTTGAAAAGACATGAGGTAGAATGTCTCTGGTGTAAATGCTATGACTTTATGAACTACAACTCACTTAGTCTATGATTATAAGTATATTGATTAATACATTTTATTAAGTATATTGAGTAATAGCCTTTTGTCACTACATTCCCCCCTATGGTCCTGGAAAGGACCATCAATCAAAAACAAATCATAACTCCACAATGTTATATTCTGCACACTCTGATTAATAAGGTAAGGCATAAAAAAAATCCAGCATACCACCTCAGTGTGATATCCCTTCGCCTTGTACATCTACCTATCCCTCAGTGAGGACCACCAAGAGGTGAGGTCCCAATTGCAAAGACAATTGTACAACTCCACCTCAGGGCCATCCCGGGACTTTCCCATCCTAATGGTCCAGTAGTCGTCACTGTTGGGCCCCTAGCTTGAACCCTGCAGACATGGCCAGGGAAACATCCTTCCCTCTGTAGACAAAGGAAGGTAAAACCCTCGCCAGGTGGCAAGGCCAGCAGTACTAACGTTTCAAAATTAAAAAGAGTATCATAAAATTTCACCTGAGCATGCAAATCAGATATTTTTGTGATCGAAGTCAGATATATTTGTCAACACTGCTTGTGATTAATAATGGTTATAACGTCACACCCCAAACCACGTCTATTCTGTTTACACAGCTAGTTCCTCTTTGGTTTGTTCAAGGGGCAAATCCCCTGGCACACTTATGAGGAACCGTCCTCTTAATTTTTTTTATAGAATGGATTTTTAGTTTGTTTTCTTAGCAGTCCTAACTCCTTTGCCGCTAAAAGAAAGTTGTTAGGACAAGTGGGTAAAGAACGAGTAGGGTTTCCCCTGAGCCTGTGTTACCACAAGCCACGCATTTAACTCTTTCAACACTAGGGATCACTTCCCTTATTACCCTCCTTTTTGTGCTTAATTAACACTTATACTTATCCGCTAGTGAATACATCACTGGGCCAAGCCCACATAATCTGCTTACTATTTTATTTTTTTAATTTTAATTCTTTTGGATAACTATATTACGTCATTAAGTACCCAATAGTTATTCATTATCAATTACGTCTATTCTAGTACCATTAGGATTATTAATTCTTTATCTCTTACACACCTTGATAGTATATATTTGTTCTGATTGCGTGGAGAAAGTCCTCTGCTCTTGCCCTATAGGCCTCAGGTCTGAGTACAGAACCTTCTCCTGTTGGATGCCAATGGTGTGTGTTATTGGTACCTGTAACGATGGAGGTCATTACTTTGCCTGTTTGTGATGTCAGCTTTAACCATTGTAACAGCTGTTGTGAGGTGTCTGACCAAATAGCTGATTGCCCACCGTCCAGGATTCTCGTTACTGTCCTGTGACCCGATGCTGCCACCAGGTACCTTCTCCTATTGACGCCTGGGTACACTGTAAATGGACTACGGCTTTGATTAGGATACAAATAGCCCCATAGAAACAAATGATACATCACATTTACATGGTATTGTGTACGTTGCACATACAGATTTGCCCTTATAGGGATTATCTCATCCTCCTCAGCCACTGTTGTCAGTTCACCAAACCCTTCATCCCAGTACTGGATGCTGCCTGTTTCCTGGAGCTGAGCGCGCAGAGTGCTCCAGTGCAACCTTTGCAGGCAATGGTGTAGGGTGTGCTCTGGCCAAGGCATTGTCCATTGCAAATGTGGAGTGATGGGGTCAGATGCTGTTCTCCAGGGTTCATGCCACCCGTCCGTGGTGGTTTGCAGCTGTGATACCGGGCTCACTAAAGTGTTAATGAGCTTAGATACCGGGACCTGGGATCCGAGGTCAGTGTGCTCATTTATGAACTGTGATTTGTGGGATAAAAAGTCACTGTAGTTCCATCCCCCAACTGTTTTTCCATTGGGAACGTGTTGATTGCGTAGGGTCTTCCATTCAGCCCACCTGTTTACAAGTGGGTCATTGTCCACCTCATCAGCCGCCTCTTGGTCACCAAACACATCCTGTAATGCGGCTAGCAGGATGTCATTTGGCTCATCATCTTGATTGGGATTCATTTTTACTGCTCCCCTGCTCGGGGCTTGTAGGATCCCTGCTGAGGAAGGGCGTTTCTCACCACCCCCCTTCTCAGTGTAGCTTCTAGTCCATTAACTGCAGTAGCTTGTTGGTACAGTTTTGTCTTGCAGAATCTGATCAGGGTGGCATTGGACTGCTGCAGCTGTGTTATGGTTTGATGTGCCTGCTCGTAAGCAGTTTGTACCTTACCCATCTTCTTTTGTAGTGTGCTAGCTTCATGTTGAGCATGAGTCAGCTCATGTGTCAGTTTTTCGATTTCCTTCTGCATCTCTTTCAGTCTTCCAGTATATCTGCGATTATATGCCAGGCGCCTGATCTTCTGGACTTGTCTACGGGCCATTTATGACAGACCAGATCTTGCATGGAGGAGTAAGTTATGATGGTCATGTCACCTATTTCACAACGAAGATCTTCGAGACAGGTGTATTGCTCAAAAGGACGGACCAGGTATCTGGATAACTAAGCAACATCCTTGGGACCAACGGTGAGGTTACGGTGGTTTGTTGGGTAGTGGCGGGCTATTTTGTAGAAGAACTGTTATTGAAGGCAGGTCATCATCGGTCTCTGGCAGCTGTCCTTGGTCCTCTGGATCCCCTGGGCTGCTGGAGCTGGGCTCTGGCTTGGGGGAGGTTGTTGACCACTGGACCACGTTTAGATCAGCCAGATGTGTCGTGGGAGTCTCCAGGGGTGCTATCCGGAAACGGCTCCATCCTGATCCCTCTGGTGGATGGATAGGGATGAAGTATCTCTCGTCCCGCTGTGATTCACCGGAGTGCCTGTTTGGAACATGTGTGCTTGCAGCTAGATGTTGTGTTCCTACTGATGTGTGTGTGTTGTCCTCTCTGCTAGAGCTGGGACCCTGCCAAGCATCCATGGTCGCTTGAGGTCCAGTTAGGAAAGCCTCCGCCATTTCCAACAGTCTGTGATGGGGACACGGTGATTAGTATTTACAGCATTATATATGATTATCTACCGATTTCTCTTATTACATTATTTTACAATATTTACAATACGTACCTTGTGGGAAGTGGGCGGTGACCATTGTATCCCTATCTGCCTACCTTCCATTCTCGTAAGTCTATGCGTTTTTCTGTTTCTGGTTCAAATTGCATTTGTATCACTGAAAACTGTCCTGTTATGCTTTCAAAAACACGTGATATCAGAACACGGAGCAAGGGTATGACACAGCAGACCACCAGTAACACCACCAGTATAATTCCTCCCAGTACCATCCCGGCCATTTTTAAATAATTCAACAATCCCAATTTTCCCAACCAGTCCCAGAAGCTTTTAATTTGTGTGTTCCAATTAGAATTCCTTACATGTTCTTCCCGTAGTCGTTTCATTTCCTTTAAGACTCCAGTCAAACTACCATTAGTACCAGTGTGCATTGGGATTAACGTGCAACATTCTTCCCCAATTTCGTCACAAATTCCTTGATCCCCTGCCATGCGTGACTCTATGACGAATCTGTTTTGTAAGGTCATCATTGATGTAGCATGCAGTTGTTCCCGAATTAACGACACCCCTTTTATAGTAAAGTTCATAAATCTTTGTTGATTGTACCATAAGAGATTTACCCAGCGACTATTACGAGCTATATATTGGGCATTACTGAACTGTCCTGCTATTGGGATAAGTCCTAAACCTCTTCCGGATATTATCCAGGCCGATGCTAAAGCAGTTTGGTCCTCAGGTACACCCAAAGGGATTTGATCCCAGGTGATATAAATTTTGTCTGAGGCTTTCCAGTCCCATTCCCAATTTTGAGCTTTATTGGTACTTCTCTTAATTCTGGGGTGTGTTTGATTTGTATCTTCTTTCTGTGTGATTAAAGATAGTTGTCCTGTTAACATTACTGGGGCGCATATGCCCGTCCAATTTGCTGGTAAATGTGGTATCATGGTGACATTTGCCTCGCATGTCCAAAAAATATCCCCCAGTGGCTTTGTTCCACTTCCCAGATCTAATAATCTGTATTGGGCTATGTGAGATGAGTTTCTTTCATAAATTACATGTCCCCCGTTTGGTACTATTTGTGTACATTGAATTCGAGCTTTTGGGCTGGTCTCACACAATTTGATGATTCCGGTGGTATTTCCCTCGGGGAGTTTTGGGTACCAGGTTATGTTGCTGCATTTCACCAATTCCTCCGCATCCGTCATTACTGCTGATGTTCTCCGAGCGACCTCTTCCAATTCTTTTCCTCGTACTATGCAGAACGGAAAAACAATATTATCAGGTTTGGGCACCACAGACAGTATTCTTGGGCAAACCTTTTTATCTTTACTCCAACCCGGAAAGCCTCCTGCCATGTGCATAGTACAGAGGGGAAAACACCTGGAAATATCTGGACAGCCCCCTATCTGACTTCCTGGTAATGACCTAAACTGCGGTAGTTTTTTAGCATTGTAACAGGCAATACAGTCTCGTTTTTTCTGTTTTTTTGCTTCAAACATAGATTTTGCCGAATACTGTATCCATTGTTGAAACATATTTGTTTCCCAATGTGATGTTCTTAATTTGTCCAAATCTCTTTTCTCTCTTCTATTCATTAATCTTACTTTAGTTTTGGCTTCTCTTTTCGTCATTACCTGTCCTGTTTGTTCATTTTGACACTTTGTGTTGTTACATTTTACCTGAATGGTCACCGTCCCTTCCTCACGAAGTCCGTGCTTTGAGGATACCCCAGCCAATGCTTACCCACTGACTCGGTTCCTATTTCTTCTGCCAGTACATAATCATATATATCCGCTTTGACATGCATTATATGTTTGATTTTCCCATTTTCACTGTCTACTATCCCCTTGTTAGTAGCTAGTGTAATCATTGCCAAGGCACATGTATCTAATGTGTTTTGTGTGGTAGCTATGTTAGGATTAGGTGTAGTTAATACTAAGATTTCCCCCGTTGTTAATCCGCAAAGGGTTAACATCATCATGCAACTAATCTGAATCAGAGGAAAGCCAGTCCCGCCCCGGCGTGGGTGGTTATACAAACGCCTGCGGGCCGTAGGAGCCCGGCGTTTCAGCTTGTGTAGGAAGTGGTGACGGGCATGCAGGTGTTGAGCGATGTGATGTGCCTGCCACAGCACCATCAGAGCTCTGTGTGTGTTGTGAATGGTGTTCGTCAGCAGTCGTTGGAGCCTCCTCAGACCGCGTCCGGCCTGCAGAACCAGTTGCATCAGCAGGAGGCTCATCACACCCAGCAGGCGAATCGGCAGTGTCAGAACGCTCGGACTCACTTGACTGTAACCTCTGCTGACGGCAGGCCGACAGCCGTGCAGACCTCCTTTCTCCATGTGGAGGGAGTGATTCCGAATGTGGGGAGGCGGGAGAATGGCTGGAACCAGTAGCAGGAGGGAGGCTTTGCACCGCCCTATCAGCATGCTCAGACTCCGACGGGCCTGGAAAGTGCCCAGGCGGGTCGGGAGGTTTATGGCAGGTACAATGGTTCTTATGGAACCAGAAGGGCTTACCTTCGACCTTTAGGGCAGTGGGGGTGGTAAGTACGACTTTAAAAGGTCCCTCTCTACGGGGTTCGTTCCACTGACGCCTAAACACCCATATGAACACCTGGTCACCAACTTGGACGTCACGCACGTCAACTGGGATGTGCGCCTCGTCCTTCCCGTGGGCTTCTTTTACCTGTTGAAACACAAGTCTGTGGATTTGAGTTAAAGCACACAGATATTCACCCAACTCATGTTCTAGTTGTGCGATAGCTGGCCCCTCCAGAGGTCCTCTGGTTTGTGGGAGGGGCATGGGTCTTCCTGTGAGCATTTCATGAGGGGTTAGATGGGTTAGTCGGTTAGTTTGCGACCGCATGGCCATTAAAGCTAGGGGCAATGCGTCTACCCATGTCATTTTACCATCACAATCAGCAATAATCTTAGCTATTTTGGTCTTCAAAATGCCATTAGCGCGTTCAACAGAAGCCTGAGACTGTGGGTGATAAACACACCCATATTTCTGCTTGATCCCTAGGATTTTGAACATTTCCTGTATTACTCTTGAGACAAAGTGTGGACCATTATCAGATGAAATAATGTCTGGCATTCCAAACCTGGGAAAAACTTCTTTACAAAGGAACTTTGCCGCGGCTTTGTGATCGGCACTAGTGGTGGGACATGCCTCGATCCACCTGCTGAACCTGCAAACGACCACAAGCATATACCTTTTACCTTGCACCCGATCAATCATGTCTACATAATCCATGACCAGATGTCGGAACGGACCATCTGGCATGGGAATGTGAGCCAAAGGTTGAGTGAACATTTTACGCACATTATATTTCGGACAATGGGGACAAAGAGCAAGTTCTCTATCAACCATAGGTGTCATATATGGGGACCACCACACTGCTTGTAATTTCCTCACAACCTGTGCCCTGGAACAATGATCAGGTTCATGCATTTTCTTAATAGCAATGGGCAACAGTGATATAGGTAGAACAAAATGTCCCCGACAACTCCGCCACAATCCGTTGTGGGGGTGCGAAGTCCGAACAGCTCCCCTTTGGACCCACAGGCGTTTTTCTGCCTCCGGAACCTTATTCTGTGCTTCAATCAGAGATGCAAGGTTTGTTATAGGTGCACAATCTTCTTCAAACAGAATTGGTCCTTGTACTACCTGGCCTGTTGCTTCCTTTGCTGCCTCATCTGCCAAGTTATTTCCTACAGCAATTGGCGAAGTGCTATTTTGATGTGCTGCACATTTAACTATGGCTAGTGTGGTTGGAAGTTGCATAGCCTGTATAAGTTCAATTACTGCTTGTCCATGTGCTACTGGGGTACCATCAGTACGAACAAATCCTCTTTGTTTCCAAATACTTGCGTTTATGTGACATACCCCATAGCCATATCCACTGTCAGTGTAGATGGTTGCTTTTTTATTAGCTGCTAATTTGCATGCTGCTGTTAATGCTTTAATTTCAGCTAATTGGGCGGAACAGGGCTGATCCAAACTTACTGATTGAATTTTGGTGAAAGTGCCATCTGGATTGAGTTGGACTATTCCAAACCCTGCCCTGTTCCCCGTCTCACCCCTGACACATGAACCATCTACGAACAAGGTCAGGTCGGACGGAATCGGATGATTGTATAAATCATCCCGCACTTTCATGAAGGTGTCTGTCTCTTTAAGACAGTCATGAGGCACACCTTCCGTTGGCAATACCATTCTTGTGGCCGGATTTATTGTGGTACATCTCTGTACCGTCAGGTCTGGTCCTGAAAGTAGGATCTCATAACCTGTTCGTCGAGCTTGGGTTATCACAAACCGTGGGCTTGTGAGCATTGCATGCAGTTGATGTGAGGTGTATAAAAATACAGGATGGCCCATAGTAATTACTGAGGCCTTTTTATATGCAAAGGCGGCTGCTGCTAGCCCCTGGTAGCAGGGTGGCAGCCCTTCCTCCACACTGTCTAACTTCGTACTATAATAAGAAATTGGTTGTTTACCTGTTGGCGTTTGTTGCATCAACACTGCACATGCGTACCCTTGCTTCTCTGCCACATATAGATGGAATGGTTTGCTGTAGTCTGGATTGGCCAATGCCGGGGCAGTTTGGAGATCTTTTTTCAGCAGCTGAAACGCCCCCTCTGCCTCGTCTGTCCACTGCAGCCGGGCTGACTGTTGTCCTTGTCCTGCTGTGCGGATCAAGGCCCTCAATGGGGCTGTTTTGAGAGCGTAATCACAAACCCAGGGTCTGCTATAGCCTGCCATTCCAAGAAAAGACAACATGTGACCAACAGTTTGAGGTTTTGGCATTTTACTGATGGCTTCCAACTGGGAGGGAGCAATATGTCTTTTGTCCCCACACAGCTGTCTGCCCAAATACTCTACCGACTTCTGACAGAATTGTAGCTTTTTCTTACTTACTTTATGTCCACCTTCTGCCAGGGCCTTCAATACAGTGATAGAATCTTTTTCACACTGTTCCTTGGAGTTAGAACATATCAAAATGTCATCCACATACATGAGTGTAGTTGACTGTATGTCCAAATGACTAAGATCCTTTGCTAGAACACGATTAAAGATGGAGGGAGAGTGTACAAACCCTTGTGGAAGGCGAGTGTGCGTGAACTGTTGGCCTTTATAAGTAAAGGCAAATAAATATTGAGAATCAGGGTGAACTGGAACACTGAAAAATGCTGAGCACAGATCTATCACCGTGTACCACTTTGTGTCTGGTGGTATGTTAGATAACAATGTGTGTGGGTCAGGAACAACAGGTGCTTCTTCAGCTACAATAGCATTAATTGGCCTTAAATCATGCACTAACCTATAATCGTCACCATTTGGCTTTTTGATGGGGAAGATTGGAGTGTTACATTCACTTTGTGATTTTATTAGGACTCCTGCTTCCATGAGTCCTGTTATGATGGGATTTATACCTTCAATAGCCTTCTGTCTGAGGGGGTATTGTCTTTGATAAGGTAACCTAATTCCTGGTTTTATATGAAATTTCTGTGGTTCAGCTGATTTTACTAAACCTACATCTGTTTTGTGTTGTGACCATAACTGTGAGGGGACTTGTTCCAATAGTGCTAGGTGTTCTGTAGCTATTAGCATTTGCCTAGCTCTTTCCCTATGTAATTTAACTCTTTCTGCTATAGCTTCATCAGCATGTGTGCAGGTGATTTTGAAAAACACGCCATCTGAAGAAAAGCTGACTTGCTGACAGTCTGTGGGAGCCCATTCTTTGATTTGTCTTGCAGCTTTTATCATGGGTCCTAAGTCGTGCGACTCATAATCATCTGCAATCAAAAGAGTGACATGAGGTGTTGAGTTGGGAACTTGGAACCAGTCTTTGACATCGTCCTGTATCTTTACCGCTACTGCTGCTCCTTGCGGTCCCACTATGATGTCTTCATACTGGATGACAGCAGTTCTGTCGTTAACATTTTCATCCCAACATTTCTCATAATCTTCCTGAGACTGATCTTTGTCATAGAACATGGTGCAATGAAGTGGGAGTGTTGGCTCTTTAGCCATGTCATAGTGATTCATTACCAGTGGTCTCCACGCTTCCCATTCATGGTACAGGAAAGAGTTCGGTGTTGTCAGCTTCATCCAGAATACTTGAGCTTCTGGGTCTCTGGTTAATATCTGTGGAGACTCTGTAGGAGTTGTTAGAGGCATCATGGGTACAAACATGTCACTGGACTGATCATCTGTTACGTCAAAGTAGATACCATCCGGTGTACATTTGATCTTGGCGTTTAATTTGCATAACACATCTCTTCCCAGGAGATTAACAGGTGTATGTACTGAATACAACAGTGATGTGTAAATTATCTTGTTTCCTATTTGTAATGGAACCGGCTTAGTCATAGGTACTATTTGTGTTTTCCCAGAGAAACCTACTGTTCGAATCTTTGAAGCTGAGAGGGGGAGGTGGGCTCCGTCTTTTCCTATACAGGAGTAGGTGGCTCCTGTGTCTATCATGAACTGATGATGATGATTGTACAGAGTTACATTTATTGTGGGTTCAGTGTGTGGGCGTTTTGTTAGTATGGGTAACATCACCTCCCCTTCAGGTTTCTCTGGGCATCCCAATGGCCAATACGCTGCTGGTCCCATCCATGGTCCATTGTTCTGTGGGCCGGGACCTGTTTCCGGGCCGTAGGGTCCTGAGTCGGGATTCTGAGGTCCTGTCCACGGGTTGGTCGGGCACTCCCGCTGCATGTGTCCCGTCTGCCCGCATCCCCAGCACTGCAGTCTCGGCTGATATTGAGATGTTGTTGGGGCTGTCCGTGGTGGCTGTTGATACTGCCCTGGTGGAGGTCCTCTGGATTGTTGCGATCCTTGGGGCCTCCTCCATTTTCCCCTTATGGGTGGGCCACCACGTCTTTTTCCGTCCATGGGTGGCTGGATACCTCCTCCTTGGTTGAGGTGCACATGGATTGGGGGTATCTGTGGTGTCTGGTTCTGGCCTGCGGGTGGTGCTATAGGAAAAACAGGAGGCACAGCAGGCATTGTTTGTTGAACAGGAGGTTGAGACATTGTGGGTGTAATCATGGGTGCTTGTGTTACCCCTCCTTCCGCATGTCCTCCCTCTGTTTCCGGAGCCGCCACACTTACTGACGCTTGGTGTTTAGGCTTTTCTCCTTTCTTCTGCTTTGCCAGCTCACCTATTTGCAGCTGGGTCAATTTAGTAGCCAGCATCTTGCTCTGGTCTTCCAGGGCCTGTTTTTCAGCTCTGTGTGCATTTACATAATGAATTATATGTTCAGAGAATACAGGCCAATCCATTTTCATCAGTCCCACTACCCCATTTAGCTTGGCTTGCACCTCTTTTGGCATGGCATTTTTTACATATAACATGAACAAAGCTCTAGTTGACTCATTGTCATTCTATTCACTCCCAGTCTCATTTTTCCACATTTTCTGATAATCACATAAAAACTGTGACGGACTATCACTGTCTTTTAAACACTCTCTCTCCAATTTGGCCGGCGCTTGGACCCTTTGAGCCTCCCCCTCCTGGGGCACAGCTCCAGGCTGGATCCTTTTCCGTAGAGATCCTCTGCCCAGGCTCCCCTGGATCGAGAGACCTTCTCCTTTTGCTTCCCAGTGTTTTCTTTTCAAAAACACTGATCACAAAAGCACTACTCGCCTACTTCCTCATTCGGTTTTGGCTTGTAGTGGCCTGACTGTACATTGAGCCGAGCGCGGCGGCCATCAACATGGTCTTAATGCTCTCTGCGACCCGACCGGCAGGTGACCCAGTCGATAGCGATCTGCAGTCCATGTAACAGGACCCCGTGGTGATTATCAGCCACCCGGTTGCGAACCGACGGTCTACTCCCCGTCCCACTTGGCTATGGGTACGGAAACTTTGACCGTTTTCACCCACCTTGCCTGTTCACAGACGAACCACAGCCCACCTGCCCCTTTTCCTTGGGCACAGGTGACTGAGGCTCTCTGCTAGGTGTGGGCTGTCACCCACGTACCACGGGTTGCCCACATACCTACATGCGACAAACACGCCGACTAGACGGTACCACGGTAGTGTGTCCATTCACACTTCATTAGACACGGGGGCCTTCAGTCTTCTCCCCAGCACTATATCACGTCTTTAACGTGCCCTCGGAACTTTGCAGTCCCACCGCCGCCTGGACTAGGTTTGGGGGGCCTAATCCCCTTCCCTAATCCATGCATGATGGGTACTTATCTCTCAGGGCCTTCCATACGTTGGTCCGCATCTTATCGAAGGACACACCATCAAAGTTGTGCGAGGTTATCATTCCTGAGTATCCGGCGGTTTCGAATATCTCTATGGTGGCTGCCTGTCCTGCTGTCTTCATCAACAACGCTTTGACGTCACCACCTGCCAGCTTAATCCCTCCGGTGATCTCCTCAAGCTTCTTGATCCATTTGTTAGCTCCATCTGTTAATGGGGTTAATTTGCCTGCAAGTGTTATCATATCCATGAACGCCCAAGGCACATACCGGTAGGTGTTTCTGGGTCCTTTGGTTAGTAGAGGGCACATTTTTTCATGGGGTGGGAGCATTGGAGACGGGCGTCCCACCACTGTTCCGCTTCGTAACCTCAACCCTTGGCTTGGGGTTTCATTTTCCACCTGCAAGTTTACATCTAGCACCTGTGAGGACTTGGCTTTATTTGGCGAGGTTGATGCTGCATACTCACGGGAATGTGGTCGACTTCTGCTTGAATCCCCGCTATCCGACTCTATGTCCTCGCTTTCATCTGTGTCGCTCACCTGCTTTGATTCAAGGTAAACTGAAAGATCTTTACTCTCCTCTGCCCCCTTATCCTCATCTGAGTTACGGCACTCATCATCAGACAGTGATGGTGTCTGGCCCCCATTTTCCTGTTTCCGTGAGTGTTTTGATGGTGGAGATTTGGGATATGGGGTACACTTTAACACGTTTTTGTACTGCCATTCTTCTTCTTCATCCCTCCGCCTTCTTTTTTCCCTTCTTTTTCCATTCGTACTCTTACATAGTGCCTTTTTAGGTGTTTTCCCATCTGAATGTGTTTGTGATGTTGAGGGGCCCGCACCTTGTCCTTTGTCACGTTGTTCTGGGTCTGTTCCCCTACCTACTTCTTTTACCTCTATCCTTATCCTTCCTGTGATTCTCCCATCCGCTTCATCCTCATCTGCCATGAGAACCCACTCTACCTGGGTTGTACGGAGGTGGTCTGAGGTCTATGTCTCTATGCATTGTTGGGCTTCGGCTGGCTTCCAGCCTGAAATATTGCAGGATATCTCTTTGCTCCGCATTTTTCAGTTTTTTCTTTAATTGTGTTATTTCATATTTTTTATCTTTATTTCTTAGCTCTTCCTCCACTTTATCGCACCGACTAGGATCAAAGCTACCTTCAAGGGGCCATCAGTTTTGGCCCGATGTCATTTGATGCCATTTTCTCATGCATTTTTGAATTTTTCGCCTGTTGGTTGGATGAGTGATGATGATCAACTTTGCAGGCGTTACTTCATTTGTTTGTTTGCTTTTGCTGGCTCCCATTGTCCTATGGTTGTCTACAGCGACCCTTTATAGTTTTGTGGTTACTTAATTAGTTAATTATTAAATTTGTAATTTTTTACCTGAGCTTCTCCTCCCTACTGCCTCAGCCTTGGTCAATACAGGACTGATTTTGCGCACACTGATCACAATTTTTAGTAATGATAAAAATTTTAACGAATTTAATACTTTATGTGCCAGATATACTTTTATAATGATTACTTCGTTGTGTTGGTTTATATTTTGACAATTAAATTTTTACCAATGTACTTTACCAACAATCCAAAACATTTGTTATTGTGTTAGTTTGTACTTTTTTTTTTTTACAGCTTGTACTTTTAATGAAAATATGTTTTAACAATAACTTGGGTTGTTTTACTGTGTTAATTTATATTTTTAACAATTGTACTTTTAATACTTACTTACTTTTTATTTTAATCTCAATTTTTCCTATTTTATTGTTTTAATTTATATTTTAACAGTTACACTTAGTTGACAATATTATGACAATATTTACTTTACGCACACACACAACACTTTAATCGCTTTTATCGACAATTTTTAATGTACTTTATTTACACTTCGAAGATAGTTATTTTTATTTTTCTTACTTATGTTTACGCACATGCATGATTTTTTAACAACAACACTTTTACTGATAATATTTTATGCACATAATATGGTTATAATGTTTTATTTTACGGTTATACATATATTTACACAGGCCTTTTTTACCGGTTTACTGTACCCACAGTATTTTGCTCCTGTCTAGGACCACTCCGCAAAAGGCAAAAGTGGCTTCTCACCTCAGACAGAACCCGTTTTACTCCTTTTTCCCTGCCTAGGACCACTCCCTTGATAGGCAAAAGTGGCTATCACCTCAGGCAGTACTTTTTAACCTTAAACAGTACTGTTTTAAACATGTAACATGTTGCACTCATTAAACAGAGCTCAACCACAAAGTACGTTAATTACCAAATACATATATTAAAGATACATTAAACAAAGCGCAATAATTATCAGATCATAATTCTACTGTCACTTTCTGCTGCTTTATGGTACACAAACAAACGGCATCTCATAAAATTTGAGACCACAGTGAGTTTAGCAGTATCACAACAAACTCTACCAGCAGTCAAAGTGTACAGCGGCACATACCATCTATTTATAGCAACTAGCTGAAATTCTATCTTGCCTTTACAATACTTTAAAGAGAGGTTGTGCTAAAAAAAATGAGAAAAAATCAGATTAGAACTCCAGAGGTTAAGAAATACAAACATATATGGTTATTTTTAACCACTTTCTGTATGATTCTCATCCCAACTAATACTGACTGCCTGATCAATTCTTCTCTCACTTTTCACATATTCAGCCATCACATATATCAGTGCTCCAAGACACATGAGTGACATAATAATCCATACACAAATTAACAGGTTAAATATGCATCTCTCAAGTTTATCCATCCCACAATCATCATTCTTTCACATGTAATATCAATCATTCAATGTTTGGATCCGATTACCAGCTGTTATTGCTCATATACACATTTAATATTCTTTTTAATGCCAGGTTTTTTTAGGATAGTTTATCAGAACCTTCTGACCACTGGACCAGGTGGAGGTTGGATCCCCATAAATTTGGAAAAAGAAAAAAGAAATTGGTATCTCACCTGTTGTTGGTGGATATGTGGGCCCCTGGGGTCCTGGCCTCCAACCGGTGCCTGCGGCCGTCCGGCCCTGTCACTTCCTCCTGGCTGGCTCGCCAATTGTTGTGACTTTTGTTCAATATCCAATAAGCAACAAATTAGTCTAAGTCTTATAGTCTTATAGTACGGAATAACAAAAATGAGAAGTCACAAGAACATTAAAGATGAGACAGGATCAGCTGGTTCACGGTCCAACGATGGTTTATTGTAGAAAATACAATGTTAACCATACATGAGAAGTAGCCCGGGCTAAGTCTGAAAACCAACTGAAAAGTCCGAGCTTTTATACAATTTATTGCTATTTGATACATTTTTCACTGTTTTCCACCGGTATTACCATACATGTCAATTCTAACCGAGGATGTACATGTCATCATGTATTTTTTTTAAACTGGTTGACCATGAAAAGTCCCTTCCCTTAACAGGAGGAGCTTGACCCATATCTAGTTCGGAATGCACCTGGACCTATGGCATGAGGTCTGTTTGGAATGCAACTGCCGGCGCCATGGCGCCATGGTTTCAGTGTTGGACTACATTTTTAGATCACACTTGTTTAAAAAGGAGGTAGAATTCACCCAGCTTGCGTAGTCAGCAGGGGTCAAATGTTCACAACTTGACGAGTTCACAGTTTGAAAAGACATGAGGTAGAATGTCTCTGGTGTAAATGCTATGACTTTATGAACTACAACTCACTTAGTCTATGATTATAAGTATATTGATTAATACATTTTATTAAGTATATTGAGTAATAGCCTTTTGTCACTACAAAGACTATGAACCTATCTATGACTATGAATCTATCTATGACTATGAATCTATCTATGACTATGAACCTATCTATGACTGTGAACGGACTCAAACAAAAAATAACTCCTGAAAACTGGAGGCCCACTAATCTAATAACAGGAAACAAAAAAAAATCACTCCTGAGGAGGAAAAAAAACAAAAGGGCTAAACTGAAAATCTAGAGCTAACTATCTCTAACTAAACTATGAAAATTACAAATCAAAATCACTCCTGAGAAGAAAAGGCGAGAACAGGCAAGACAACAAGAATGCTATGGCTGTGGACTTAGAAGGGTTGGGGTGAACGCACGGGATGAAACACACTGGCAATGAGACAAAGGGAGACGGCAACTATATGAACACATGGAGGTAATGGGAAACAGGTGGACACAATTGGGAATCAGGGAAGACAATCAGACCAGTGGCACATGAGGAAGGGCAAGTGACCTGATATGAGAGGAGAGTTACTTTTCAAAATAAAACAGGAAATGACAAGACATGGAGACAAAACAAAAATCCAGCTTGACTTCACCGCGGTGTGACAGTCTAATGTTATTACTCTAACTTTCAAGTATAATTCTATAATCATCATTACTTTGAATATCTAAGTACCCTTTGTTCTCATTTTGCATTATTACTCTTAAATCTACAAATAAAGCTTGGAATAGATCCTTAGTTTGATGAACAAATTTTCTTTCGTTCAAACAACTTTGTAAAAAGTTGCCGTATCTCTTTGGACTGAATGCCATAAATAATAGGGTTTAGGCTGCCAGGGATTATATGAAATAAAATTGCAGAGAGTTTTCTGTAGTCCGAGTACTGGGGGAAGCGATGAAAAGCAATGGCAGACATTCCATTAAAAAACATGATAAGATATACAACCAGATGAGTGCTGCAAGTTTTTAAGGCTTTACTGTTCAAATACTTGTTCTTACTAGTCAGACAGATGACTGTGATTTTAGTATAAGTAAGAACAATGCTGCCTATAGAAGCTGTGAGCAGGACGACAGTGAAAGTGAGACCATAGACATTATTAATGAACACACTCTCACAGGAGAGTTTAAACAGTGAGGCATTATCACAGTAAGGATTCATGATCATAGTCCTGCATCTGTTCAGCCGTATAGTTAAACCGAGTAGAATGGCAACCAAAACAAAGGCCACTCCCCACGCAGAAACTGTCAGCTTGATCACCATCTTGTTGGTCATTATGGTAGCATAACGCAAAGGATTACAGATGGCAACATATCTGTCAAAGGCCATAATCATGAGCACAGTGTGTGAAGTGGTACCAAACATATGTGAGGTAAAAGCTTGGACCACACACGCATAGTAGTTAATGAGGCGTTCAGAAGGAGGCCTCAACAGGTCTATGAGCAAACGTGGCACTAAGATAGAATTTCCAAGTATGTCATTAAATGAGAGGTTACAAAATAGGAGATACATAGGCTGGTGGAGGTTTTTGTCAACAAAAATCAGAAGAACAATGCCAAAGTTTGTTACCATTATAAAGAGGTAGGAGAAAAAGAAAAATAGAAAGTAAGGGTAGACGGAGTCCTTTGAGACATTTAACCCTTCCATCTGGAGCGTGAAGCTATTGTAGGTGTAGTTTTCCATCTCCCTGAAAGAACAGAACGGTTTTCTGATTATGAGAGTTTACTCTAAATGTTTTCCAATGCAAAAGTCTGACAGCACTATTTACACAGTTATTTGAAAACTATAGTAATATTACACATTACTGTATTTACTATGGTATCTGAGTAGAAGACACTGTATTTTTCACATTTTTTATTGCATATGGTCTTTACAGTTCTAATTTGTCTATACCATAGCGCAAAAGACACCCATATTTACAAACAAAAAATCTCTTTGTATCAAGCTGTGTACAACTGTAAAAATATTGCAGCAACATATTAGAATTGAATATACAACATGTACAATTCTGTAAATCATTCACTCACATCCAACACCTAAAGCTTCACACAGGCCTTCTCATCAAAGCTGAGGTTCATCTGAGACAAATTGTTCAATTCAGGAGACATTGTTAGGGAAAAAATATTTTGAAATAATATATAGAATTTGCTTGACAGATTTTGACAACTAGTTTATATGTAATGATTCAAGCAATGAAATGAGGACTATTATTTTTATAGGGAATGACTATCATTCACAAGTATAGTTTATTTTGAGTGACATGATATAAGCACATGTGTGCAATGTGTCAATGTTATCAAAAAACAGTTGTATGAAAGAAATTGATGCATGTTCAGAAGCTCAGAATTTGAAGGATGACAAACTGCTGCTATGATGCACACATGACTAAATGTGGTTGAACTTACTGTTTTGAAAATGTTAACAGTGGTGGGAGAAATGCAGCAAAGTGCCTGAGATTAGTGATGTAACAATGAAAACTGAATGAGTAATTTTTTTCTACAAGTTTACTCTTTGATCAGAAACTATGAGAAAAAAGTTACAGACATTGTGAAAAACAGGTTTCTTGTAGACCAGTAATTACATGTCTGGTTTCAGTCCATCTTATCAGTCATGTGTCTGGTAATACCCACCAGCACTGAACAAGAGGTTGTTTAAGTGTTTTATAGACATCACTTAAACTCAGGGGGAAACAGTTAGTTACCTTGGATAATGTCTTATGTAACATGAAGGATTATTATGTTTGCCATGGAAATATAATTTGTACGTCTAAGACTAATATTTGCCTCACATTGTTCAACCTTTAATTCCACCATCACCTTATTTTCTTTTGGACTTTTATTAACTTACCTGAACCATTAAAGCGGTTGCTAAGTTCCTGATGTCATTGATTTAACTTATGTAGGCCTAAACTATCTATGAGAAACCTCATAGATATTAATCAAAGTTTCTTTTCTCTGTCTCTGTTTTACCTCAACCAATAATAAATTAACATACTTCTTCCAACACAAGTTATTTATTTTGGATTAGGAATTAGTCAGCTGGATTTTGTATGTAACTTTAACTGTTCTTGCTTAGCCAAGATGGTGCCCACCAATGCCCAGTTGGTCAGCTAACTGCTCAGAAATCTTCTCAGCTCTGCCTCGTTGAAACCGGACCCTGTGAACCACCCTGAAAACCCTTACTTTTCACACCTTCAACGGTGATGTCACAAGTTTTCTCTCTTTCAAGAAGACACTCTGTTTCTTTAACAGATCACAGCTCTGTTCTATTCTCTCTCAGAATACTCTGAGCCACTTCTCCAGTGTCTCAACATTTGCATGGTTTATCAGCCGTCTTGCTTTGTCTTCCACAGACAAGGAGTCACACACGGCCTGACAACAAAGAACGATCACCATGGCAGCAATCATTATAGTCCTTTCACATACACACACACCTACACTTTTCAGCTCAGCTCCTTCTTCACCATGATGGGCCAATGCACCTGTCAGTCTCCCACTCCATCCTTCCCTCACAAATGAACAAAACCCAGAGACAGTCGAGAACCACGGCTGATTTGGAAGATTCAGATTCTCATTCCAGCTGCTTCACATCATACTGTAACCCCTCAACACCTTGGCTGTGCCTAGAAATTCTGTTCATAAAGACAAGGGACAGCCCTGGAACGGACCAAGCTGTGACACCAGGCCCTCAGTACAGTAACCAGATTGCCCGTACCAATAGGTCTGGTACCCCATACTCCCAGAGCACCCCCACAGGACTGCTCAAGGGACATGATCAAATGCCTTCTTCAAGTCCACAAAATACATGTAGACTGGCTGGGCAAACTCCCATGCACCCTCTATGAGAGAAAGCTACATTGTTCCTCCTGTATCCAAGGTTTGAGTTGATGTCATGATGGTGTGACAGAGTTTCACACACAGCAATGTACCTTTAAAGGTAGAGCAGGTTGAACATTTATAAAATCCATAGATTTTTAAAGGAGAACCTGGAGAAAACCCACACAGACAGCAACATGGAAACTCTACACAGAAAGGTCCCAGCTCAAGGAAATGAACCTGCAACCTTCTTACTATGAGGCAACAGCGATAGCCCTGCTCCATTGTGTCACCCCCACTCCTACCCCCACAGTTTTATATTGGATTATAATCTCCTGGTGATATACAGATGTAAATCTGTGTGTCATCTGCCTAATTATGGTAATTTATTTGTTTTCTTCGATAATCTTGGCTATTGGGAGCATGTAAATGTTGAATAGGAGAGGCCCCAGATTTAAACCTTAGGGGACCTCACAGGTTATGTCTGTCAGATGTGTAGTTACCTATAGAAATAAAGTAGTCTTTGTCTTTTAAAAGGATTCAAACCACTTTAATGCAAGTGACATGGTGGTGCAGGGGTTAGCGCTGTTGCCTCCCAGCAAGAAGGTCGCAGGTACGATTACTCCTAATAGTCGCCATCTTGCGACCTCCTGCACATAGGTACAACACCTCACTGTTTGTCTTGTCTGTTACACGGTTTGCTTAGTTTGTTTTGTCTGCTTGTTTACACTATTCATTTAGTTGTAGTTTAGTTGAGAATATTAACAACAGTATTAATTGTAAATTAATTACAAATTGTCATCAAACTCTTTTGTGTTTTTAAAGAAGAAGCTTCCTGGTATTTTGTCTGCATATTGTAACAAAGTTGACTGGGCTTGTGTAGAAATGTATACCTTCCCTTCTGTTTCCTTTAATACGTCTATGTTCTGACATAGAGCTAATTATAAGGTAACACTTTTGTGAAACTGACTATTATAGTTATTAGTCCAGTTCTTCGGTGCCCCATTTTATTTGATTAATTTTAAATAGTAAAATCAATTGAAAGGGTGACACAGTGAGGCAGGGGTTAGCGCTGTTGCCTCACAGCAAGCAGGTCGCAGGTTCAAGACCTCCTTGGTCCTGGGTCTGGGACCTTTCTGTGTGGAGTTTGTATGTTCTCCCCATGTCTGCGTGGGTTTTCCCTGGGTACTCCGGCTTCCTCCCACAGTCCAAAAACATGCTGAGGTTAATTTGAGATTCTAAATTGCCTATAGGTGTGAATGTGTGAGTGAATGCTGTGTATGCCACATGACTGGCTGGTGACCATCTGGGTGTATCCCTGCCTCTTGCTGTAATGTGCTAGGATTGGCTCCAGCAGACCCCTGCAACCCTAATGAGGAATAAGCGGGTATAGAATGACTGACTGACCACTTTAGTTATGTGAGTAAGTCTCACCCAGTTCTCCAATTATTCAATTCAATTTTATTTATATAGCCCAATATTACAACACAGGAAGACATCAAAACAGTTGTTCAGGTGATCCTGTAGGTGATGCTCTACTACCCACATCAAGAAGTGCATCATGAGGTAGACAATAAGCTAATTAAAATGAAACCTTTATGGGAATATTTTTTTATTATTTTCCTATAAATAATTTTAAACACGTGTTTAAACACTGTGTATCAATTAGAGAAAGTAATGTTTGCTAAATTTTTGAGAAAATATAAATAAAGGTGCTACAGAGTTTATCAAGTGTGTGATGTAGAAACAATACTGGTTAACTAGGAGGCTGAGTATTGTTTGCACATTTCCAGGTGATGTGTGATTTATAAAGGGAACTCAGTGTAGGACATGCATATGCATGGGCACTGTTATAAACCAGAATATTTTTCTTTTGTCTCAACGCATGGCCCTGAAGTCTCCCCAAGTTACCATGGATGACTTGATAGATATTTCAGTGATATATATTTTTATATAGTTGAAAATAGATACAGTTAGCACATGATGCCAGACAGAAAGGACAATGGAGTGCACTAAACATCCTGAGCCAGAAGATAACTTGTAATGTAGCATTTACATGGTCAGACCACAAAAAATTGCCTTAAAAATACTATACTTATTCAAAACAATTCAGGAAATAGTCAGGAATATAATCCTATATTATCATAAAAAAGTTCACCCCTCTCTTTTTTTGCAACTGACTTGAAAATTAAAATATTTCATGAGGCTGTCACGTAACTCTTTACTGACCAGTCCATAGATGATGGGGTTGATGGCTGGTGGAAGTATGACTAACAGGATATTTAAGAACTTCCTTATGTTTTGGGGGGTTGATGGGAACCGGTTAGTTACAATTGTAATAGTTGAAGAAATTCTGAACATTAAATACACTGCAAGGTGTGGTGCACTTGTCTGAAAGGCCTTTCTTCTCATGCTGGTGTTAGATTTGCCATGTTTAACAGAAGCATGCAGGATTCGGATGTAGGAAAACACAACGATGAGGAAGATGCTTGAATTCAACAACCAAGTCATGGCCAGACCTAGAATGTTTTTAAACAGAGTTAACAAATAACATGTAAATGTTCAAACCTCCATTTTACTAATTTTCCCCTCCAATAACAGGAAAGTGATAATTGCAAGGATGTCTTATTTAAATGCTTAGATTAAATATGTTTTATCATAAAGTAGGGATGTGATTGTGATTTGAGAGGACAGTCAGCCAATCAATATAATTGGCATTAGGTAAATATTGAGTACATGGAACAAATAGCACTTTCCTTGATGGTTTACCAAGCCCTGAAGTAAGTTGCCCTTACAGAGATTATTAGTTGAGTGCTTATTGCAGTGGACTTTTCAATATTACAACATTCCATTTAATGGTGATTGCCATTTTATCATAATGTGGAGTCTTACTTTACTTGGCACTATTTCTGTTTCTGGAGGAAGAAAAGTAGTAAGAGAAATGTTACCAAATGTGTCTTCAATTGCTAATTACTTAATTGACACAACCAAAACTACATTATTAACATTTGTCCGATCATTGTACTGACCATAGATGTTATTGGCATGAGTGGGACCACAGGCCAGACTCAGGATTGTGCGGTTGCTGCAGTAGACGTGCCGGATGATGTTGCCACAAAGCGGCGTGTTCACATGGAGGGCGAAGAGTACAGTGATAAGCAGGACAGCGATGAACCAGGCCAGAGCCCAGCTGAAGTGCAGCCGAGCTGATGTCATGATGGCATGATACCTGAGAGGTTCACACACAGCAATGTACCTGCAAAAGGAGACATGTTAAACATCCTTAGATTTTTCTATTGAAGGATATATCTTGTCTGAAATTGTTTGCAACTGCTGGATAGGCAAAATAATTACATTCTCTCGAAGAGAAACACAACAATTTAAGACATTTTAAAATAATGGATTCAATACCAAGCAAGAAGTTGACCAGAGTGGTGGAGAGAGGTTTTACAAGAGGAAAGGGACACACAGTCTACATACACGATACATAATCTATATGTGTAAAGATTAATTAAACTCATCTTAAAATATTAAGATGCTCCATACAGTTGGCCAAGAATGTACCAACTTTTCAGAAACATCAGAATAACTTGAAGAGCCCCCTGCTGCATGATGAAAACCTTTCACAACTAATTACATGTAACAAACCAACAGCACCAAAAAACATCTAGTATGACATGATGGTAAATAGCTGAAGCCTCCTTTAAACTTATATTTGGAAAAAGTAATTGTACCATGCATTTATGACAGTAAAAGGATAAATCGTGACTAATAGTCTGAAATGTTTACCTTTCACACTGTCTCAAAACAATAGTCAAGTGTCTATCTGTACATTGAACAGACTTTTCTTGGTGCAATAATTTACCCTGTTCATAGTAATTATTCAAATATCTATTTTAACTGCATCTTTGTGTTAAA
This sequence comes from Lepturacanthus savala, assembly GCA_030544235.1. Lineage (NCBI taxonomy): Eukaryota > Metazoa > Chordata > Actinopteri > Scombriformes > Trichiuridae > Lepturacanthus > Lepturacanthus savala. Next base: position 27,600,566 of record CM060479.1, on the reverse strand, counting down.
TTTTATAGTCTTTTTGGTAGGTCATTTTCTTTTTGTGTTTGAGATTTTCCTAATAAAAATAAAGTGGAAGCACATCAAAAAAAAAAACTTTAAACAGAATTGAAAGATCCAATATCAAATTTAATTGACTTATTTAGGCAACTGTACCTCATACCTCATATATTATTAATACATTTCAGCATACTTACTTATACTTAAAGCATATTCGTTATGAATGACCAGTGGAAACAGGAGGAATGATTAAAGAAAGCCAAACTTGTTTTACATTGCACTTGAGTGTGTGTGTGTTTTTGTTTTTTTTTTTACAAAAATGTGAATATATTGATGGATGTACTAGTGCAGATGTTATACCTGTCATAGGCCATCACACCCAGAATAGTCTGCAATGCAGCTCCATATGTGTGCACACAGAAGGCCTGGGTGATAGCGAGGATGTATGTGATCCTCTTCTGCCCCATCAAGAAGTGCATCATGAGGCGAGGCAGCACTGCTGTGGCCCCCAGCAGGTCACAGACTACCAGGTTACAAATCAGGATGAACATGGGTCTGTGCAGGTTCTTATCTATGACAATGACACACAACACCACACCATTCCCCAACAGCACCACTATGTAGTTAAACAGAGCCAGGAAGAACAGCAAAGAGCCGTAGCCTGGTGGTACATAGAAGCCCTCCAGCTCAAACACAATCGGCTGTTTCAGAGGTGTTACTGTTGTTATGTTCTCCATCCAAAGCAGTAGTTCTGTAAAAGATATGTATACAAAAAACATTTAATAAGTAACTATTTAATCATCAGGGAAATTAATTTTAGATTTTAAATATGCCACAGTGTTACCTGCAGTAAACCTTAATGACACAGAATAAACAGACAGTCTGAGCTAAATATTTTATCAAACAGACTAAAAGAAAATGGTAGTTAATGATCACAACATATGGAAGATGAGGGAAGCTCTCCAGTCTTCTCATCAGAGCACTGATGCTCTGATGTGTTGAGGGAAGTGTGTTGAGCTTTTAATAATTTAAGTTTGTGTTCATCACTCAAGATTGATCCCTGCCCACAGACAACTTAGCATCAACTCCACCCTAAACTGGTCTCTGTAGCCCAGGATTCAACCTGGCACTAATTTTGTCTGTGAAGTAGTATTCTACTATCCACTAGTTGTATACTAGTATAGTAAACTTATTGAGGCAACTTCTTTTCCAATGTACAGAAAACTGAGACATTTGGTTTCATTGTCTTTTGCATCTCTTGACTGTACTCAAATACTCAAATGGGAATGGCTGGCCTATAGACAACACAAACATTCTCTTGAAAATGGATGTAATCTCTGCTCTGAGTTGTCTTTCAGACCAGTCAGATGTAAAGGTCTCGTCTTATCCGTTTTTCTCGGGTCGCCGGGGCAGCAGCTTCAGCAGGAAAACCCAGACTTCCCTCTCCCCAGCTACTTCCTCCAGCTGTTCCGGGGGGAGTCCAAGGCGTTCCCAGACCAGCCGAGAGACATAGTCTCTCCAGCGTGTCCTGGGTCTTCCCCGGGGCCGCCGCCTGGAGGGACGTGCCCGGACCACCTCACCAGGGAGGCGTCCAGGAGGCATCCTCACTAGATGCCCGAGCCACCTCAACTGGCTTCTCTCAATGTGGAGGAGCAGTGGTTCTACTCCTCCTCGTGGATGACTGAGCTTCTCACCCTATCTCTAAGGGAGAGCCCGGCCACCCTGCGAAGGAAACCCATGAGGAATAAGCGGGTATAGAATGACTGACTGACCACTTTAGTTATGTGAGTAAGTCTCACCCAGTTCTCCAATTATTCAATTCAATTTTATTTATATAGCCCAATATTACAACACAGGAAGACATCAAAACAGTTGTTCAGGTGATCCTGTAGGTGATGCTCTACTACCCACATCAAGAAGTGCATCATGAGGTAGACAATAAGCTAATTAGCTGTGATTTTAAAATGAAACCTTTATGGGAATATTTTTTTATTATTTTCCTATAAATAATTTTAAACACGTGTTTAAACACTGTGTATCAATTAGAGAAAGTAATGTTTGCTAAATTTTTGAGAAAATATAAATAAAGGTGCTACAGAGTTTATCAAGTGTGTGATGTAGAAACAATACTGGTTAACTAGGAGGCTGAGTATTGTTTGCACATTTCCAGGTGATGTGTGATTTATAAAGGGAACTCAGTGTAGGACATGCATATGCATGGGCACTGTTATAAACCAGAATATTTTTCTTTTGTCTCAACGCATGGCCCTGAAGTCTCCCCAAGTTACCATGGATGACTTGATAGATATTTCAGTGATATATATTTTTATATAGTTGAAAATAGATACAGTTAGCACATGATGACAGACAGAAAGGACAATGGAGTGCACTAAACATCCTGAGCCAGAAGATAACTTGTAATGTAGCATTTACATGGTCAGACCACAAAAAATTGCCTTAAAAATACTATACTTATTCAAAACAATTCAGGAAATAGTCAGGAATATAATCCTATATTATCATAAAAAAGTTCACCCCTCTCTTTTTTTGCAACTGACTTGAAAATTAAAATAATTCATGAGGCTGTCACGTAACTCTTTACTGACCAGTCCATAGATGATGGGGTTGATGGCTGGTGGAAGTATGGCTAACAGGATACTTGAAAACTTCCTTATGTTTTGGGAGGTTGATGGGAACCGGTTAGTTACAATTGCAATAGTTGAAGAAATTCTGAACATCAAATACACTGCAAGGTGTGGTGCACTTGTCTGAAAGGCCTTTCTTCTCATGCTGGTGTTAGATTTGCCATGTTTAACAGAAGCATGCAGGATTCGGATGTAGGAAAACACAATGATGAGGAAGACGCTTGTATTCAACAACCAAGTCATGGCCAGACCTAGAATTTTTTTAAACAGAGTTAACAAGTATCATGTAAATGTTCAAACCTCCATTTTACTAATTTTCCCCTCCAATAACAAGATAGTGATAACTGCAAGGATGTCTTATTTAAATGCTTGGATTAAATATGTTTTATCATAAAGTAGGGATGTGATTGTGATTTGAGAGGACAGTCAGCCAATCAATATAATTGGCATTAGGTAAATATTGAGTACATGGAACAAATAGCACTTTCCTTGATGGTTTACCAAGCCCTGAAGTAAGTTGCGCTTACAGAGATTATTAGTTGAGTGTTTATTGCAGTGGACTTTTCAATATTACAACATTCCATTTAATGGTGATTGCCATTTTATCATAATGTGGAGTCTTACTTTACTTGGCACTATTTCTGTTTCTGGAGGAAGAAAAGTAGTAAGAGAAATGTTACCAAATGTGTCTTAAATTGCTAATTACTTATTTGACACAACTAAAACTACATTATTAACATTTGTCCGATCATTGTACTGACCATAGATGTTATTGGCATGAGTGGGACCACAGGCCAGACTCAGGATTGTGCGGTTGCTGCAGTAGACGTGCCGGATGATGTTGCCACAAAGCGGCGTGTTCACATGGAGGGCGAAGAGTACAGTGATAAGCAGGACAGCGATGAACCAGGCCAGAGCCCAGCTGAAGTGCAGCCGAGCTGATGTCATGATGGCATGATACCTGAGAGGTTCACACACAGCAATGTACCTGCAAAAGGAGACATGTTAAACATCCTTAGATTTTTCTATTGAAGGATATATCTTGTCTGAAATTGTTTGCAACTGCTGGATAGGCAAAATAATTACATTCTCTCGAAGAGAAACACAACAATTTAAGACATTTTAAAATAATGGATTCAATACCAAGCAAGAAGTTGACCAGAGTGGTGGAGAGAGGTTTTACAAGAGGAAAGGGACACACAGTCTACATACACGATACATAATCTATATGTGTAAAGATTAATTAAACTCATCTTAAAATATTAAGATGCTCCATGCAGTTGGCCAAGAATGTACCAACTTTTCAGAAACATCAGAATAACTTGAAGAGCCCCCTGCTGCATGATGAAAACCTTTCACAACTAATTAAATGTAACAAACCAACAGCACCAAAAAACATCTAGTATGACATGATGGTAAATAGCTGAAGCCTCCTTTAAACTTATATTTGGAAAAAGTAATTGTACCATGCATTTATGACAGTAAAAGGATAAATCGTGACTAATTGTCTGAAATGTTTACCTTTCACACTGTCTCAAAACAATAGTCAAGTGTCTATCTGTACATTGAACAGACTTTTCTTGGTGCAATAATTTACCCTGTTCATAGTAATTATTCAAATATCTATTTTAACTGCATCTTTGTGTTAAATTTTATAGTCTTTTTGGTAGGTCATTTTCTTTTTGTGTTTGAGATTTTCCTAATAAAAATAAAGTGGAAGCACATCAAAAAAAAAAAAAACTTTAAACAGAATTGAAAGATCCAATATCAAATTTAATTGACTTATTTAGGCAACTGTACCTCATACCTCATATATTATTAATACATTTCAGCATACTTACTTATACTCAAAGCATATTCGTTATGAATGACCAGTGGAAAAAGGAGGAATGATTAAAGAAAGCCTAACTTGTTTTACATTGCACTTGAGTGTGTGTGTTTACAAAAATGTGAATATATTGATGGATGTACTAGTGCAGATGTTATACCTGTCATAGGCCATCACACCCAGAATAGTCTGCAATGCAGCTCCATATGTGTGCACACAGAAGGCCTGGGTGATAGCGAGGATGTATGTGATCCTCTTCTGCCCCATCAAGAAGTGCATCATGAGGCGAGGCAGCACTGCTGTGGCCCCCAGCAGGTCACAGACTACCAGGTTACAAATCAGGATGAACATGGGTCTGTGCAGGTTCTTATCTATGACAATGACACACAACACCACACCATTCCCCAACAGCACCACTATGTAGTTAAACAGAGCCAGGAAGAACAGCAAAGAGCCGTAGCCTGGTGGTACATAGAAGCCCTCCAGCTCAAACACAATCGGCTGTTTCAGAGGTGTTACTGTTGTTATGTTCTCCATCCAAAGCAGTAGTTCTGTAAAAGATATGTATACAAAAACCATTTAATAAGTAACTATTTAATCATCAGGGAAATTAATTTTAGATTTTAAATATGTCACAGTGTTACCTGCAGTAAACCTTAATGACACAGAATAAACAGACAGTCTGAGCTAAATATTTTATCAAACAGATTAAAAGAAAATGGTAGTTAATGATCACAACATATGGAAGATGAGGGAAGCTCTCCAGTCTTCTCATCAGAGCACTGATGCTCTGATGTGTTGAGGGAAGTGTGTTGAGCTTTTAATAATTTAACTTTGTGTTCATCACTCAAGACTGATCCCTGCCCACAGACAACTTAGCATCAACTCCACCCTAAACTGGTCTCTGTAGCCCAGGATTCAACCTGGCACTAATTTTGTCTGTGAAGTAGTATTCTACTATCCACTAGTTGTATACTAGTATAGTAAACTTATTCAGGCAACTTCTTTTCCAATGTACAGAAAACTGAGACATTTGGTTTCATTGTCTTTTGCATCTCTTGACTGTACTCAAATACTCAAATGGGAATGGCTGGCCTATAGACAACACAAACATTCTCTTGAAAATGGATGTAATCTCTGCTCTGCAGTTGTGTTTCAGACCAGTCAGATGTAAAGGTCTCGTCTTCTCGACTTCCCTCTCCCCAGCTACTTCCTCCAGCTGTTCCTGGGGGAGTCCAAGGCGTTCCCAGACCAGCCGAGAGACATAGTCTCTCCAGCATGTCCTGGGTCTTCCCCGGGGCCGCTGCCTGGATGGACGTGCCCGGACCGCCTCACCAGGGAGGCGTCCAGGAGGCATCCTCACTAGATGCGTAGATCGACGTAGATTGACGTAGATCGACTGGTAAATCAAGAGCTTTGCCTTTCAGCTCAGCTCCTTCTTCACCACGACAGACCAATACAGGGCCCGCATTACTGCAGACGCCGCATCGATCCGTCAGTCTATCTCCCGCTCCATCCTCCCCTCACTCGTAAACAAGACCCCGAGATACTTGAACTCCTTCACTTGAGGCAGGATCTGATCCCCGACCAGGAGTCGTCACCCCACCCTTTTACGGTCAAGAACCATGGCCTCAGAATTGGAGGTGCTGATTCTCATCCCAGCTGCTTCACACTTGAAGTGTTTCTAAATTGTCTTGAATCTGAGGTTCGTTTGTTGACAATTTGAGACACTTTGACACAATGTTAGCCCTAATGCAAGGCTAACAAGGATGAACAAAGAGCAATGCGGCCTGCATGACAGATCTACTCCACCGAACCAGAGCTGCAACAACATCCTCAGCCATCTCAAGGAAGCAGAACCAGAAGCGACTCTTCTCCTTACTTTTCATGGACTGGAAATATGACTTGGGCAGAACAGAGCATTAACAACACGGATAAGCAAGACTGATGACTTTGTTAATGTGTTTTGATCGCAAGGCACAGTTCACTGTGTTTTCAGCTTGTAAGAAGGAAAAGTCTGTTGGGATGTTAGCATCCCAACCCTTCATGCATACCAAGCTCTCTTTAACATGGCACCTTGAAATGCACACAAAGTAGCATTAAGCCTAGACACAGACACAGTGTTGGGGTAGTTACTAAAAAAAGTAACTAGTTACTAGTTACTTGTGAAATTTGTAACTATGTTACTTTACTAGTTACTGCATTTGAAAAGTAGCTTCACTACTAGTTACTTTACTTTCCAGTTTTTTAAGCAAATGTTAAAAGTTACCGCATGGATACATAGACAAATATCATAGCCTTTTCATTGCTTTATTTTCAAGTATCAGTAAAAGCTTAGCTTGTTTAGGTTGGGTCGGTTCGTGAGTGTCTTCTTTAACAGACTGGCTAGTAGAATCTTTCGCCACAAGTTTTGTAGTGCGGTGCTGGGCAGTCAAATGTTTCATCAGGTTGCTCATTGAGTTGGCAGCAGTTGAAAGATACCGCTCACCTGGACATAGAGTGCATTTCACTAGAATGTTTTTGTCCTTTCTAGCAATAAATTCAAAATAGTGCGAGTATCGCCACTGGCTGAATCCCCCTGCCTCCATCTCTGTGTCCTCCATTCTCCCTCTCTTTCCTACACACCAGCAACTACGTCACTCAACGCACTCAAATCCGGTTGCTGTGGCAACGGTGCCCAGACAAGCACACAAGCAGGTCCAACGACGGACAGGATGCATGCACCACTAAAACATATTAGAACTTTTTAGACTGACAAGAGTGGTTTGGGTAACGCAGGAAAGCACGTTCCTAAAGTTTAGTAAAGTAGTGTAGTTACTGATATTTTGAGTGTAACGCATTACTGCACTTCGTTACCCGTGATGGTAATAACGTTACTGTAATCCGTTACTTTGTAACTCGTTACCCCCAACACTGGACAGACAGACATCTATTGACATAGATGGCAATTTTGCTTTTGTCTCAACAGACAGGGATCCAAATGCCCTTTGCACTAAGAACAGCCACCATGACAGCCATCTTTGGAGTTCCCGCACACACACATGCAGATTATATAGATAGATTGTTATTGTGTGTTTTTACTTTTGTGTTTTTAAGAATAAATGCTTTTGAGAAGTATATGCAGCCTCTTTAATTTTGTACAATAATGAATTATGCCAACCTGTTCATTACAACTGTGAATCCTTCAACCATTAATAAATATTAATGTGATGATCCTGGTTTCTATTATGAAGTTGATTGTTAATTGTTATTTGTTAAAGAATTGGCTATCCTTTCCTCTCAACCAAGAGGTTGTGCCCCGAACTCTAGAACTTAATATTTAAGCTCTATTTTTAATGAATAAATAATTATTTCAAATAATTAATGGTCCTTTTAGATTGTCAATTACATCTGAACAATTAGTGTAAGATGCAACATACTCTGTCGCCCCACAGAGTCAAAGTGCTGTAGACATTACCTCTTTTATGTGTGCCACAAGTGAGTCTGGAACAACATGCCCCTGGAGCAGTGATGCAGTCCCTGGAGTCTTGGGGATGACTGTTATCAGACGTCACTATTAGGACCTTTCTGTCGTCTACAGCTGATCATTGTTTGAAGCACCCCTGTGTCAGGTGCACCAGGCGTGGTTGTGGCCACCCTGCAGCAGTGTCCCCAGTCTTTAACTTCGGATGCATCAACCTTGCCTGGTTCACTGAGGGTACAGGGTGAGTCGGTGGTGTGCATTCCTGATGGGGTGTTGAAAATGGTGGCAGCCATCCTGCAGCAGGGCTGTTGGCTTCCCTGTGCCTGTTGAAGGCAGTTCCGGGTACGGTGTAGGTCCTTTTTAAATTCAATCATATGCCTTTAGGCCTCTGTAATGCCCCAAGCACCAGCAGCTGATGCAAAGGATGTTTGGTGATCAGCAGGGTCAATCGCTGCTGCTCTATCTTTCATAACATCATCATCTTCTCATCCTCTGTCGACCAACATCTTCAGTGGCTGGAGCTGGTGCTTGGTCGGCTCCAGAAGGCAGGCCTGAAAGCCAAAGTGGAGAAGTGTGCCTTTTTCCGATGACAGGTGGCATACTTGAGACATGTAATCTCTAGCCAGGGAGTTTCCACTGATCCTAAAATGATTGAGGCAGTAGCGAACTGGCAACAGCCCCATCATGTCTCAGAGCTATGCTCCTTCCTAGGTTTTGCCAGTTACTACAGACGGTATGATGAGGGTTTTGCAAAATTGGCCAAACCATTGCACCAGCTAGTGGCTGACCTAGCAGGCACCAACTCAACAGGGGTCTGGTTAGGCCCTGGCAGCTGCTTGGACTCCACAGTGTGAGGAGGGCTTCTGGGCTTTAAAGGCTAAATTGGTCTCCTCCCCAGTCTTGGTGTATACTGAGGTTGATGTAAGCCATGATGGTCTTGGAGCAGTACTGCCACAACAGACCGATGGTGGAATGAGACCAACTGTTTATGCCAGCAGGAGTCTCTGGCCCACTCAGCATAATCAAGGGGTTTTAAAAAAAAGTAGGCAACTGGACTTTTTCTTTGAGCTTGAAGACGTTTCACCTTTCATCCGAAAGGCTTCTTCAGTTCTAGCCTAATGATGGAAACCAGGAGCTATATCTCTGGATCACAGAGGGTGGAGCTATAGACCACACCTCCCATCCCATAACAAAGGGTCACATAGGTCACCCTTCAAGGTATGAATTTGGATGAGAGTCGTTGTGGTAAGGACTCTCATTCCAATTCAAGGTGTGACTTGGAATGAGAGTCGTGGTCACATGATCCAGAGAGAGAGTCCTGCTCAGCATAATATGTTAAATAATAAAATCAATTAAAAGGGGGACACAGTGGGGCAGGGGTTAGCGCTGTTGCCACACAGCAAGGTTCAAGACCTCCTTGGTCTGGGACCTTTCTGTCGTCTCCCTGTGTCTGTGTGGGTTTTCACTGGGTACTCTTGCTTCCTCCCAGAGTCCAAAACATCATGCTTTGGTTAATTATAGGTGTGAGTGTGTGAGTGAATGGTGTGTGTGTCCCACGATAAGCTCACAACCATCTGGGGTGTATCTCTGATGAATGAATGAATGAATGAGAATCAATTAAAATTTGTAATAATAATAATTATTAATTCATACTAATAACTATTTCTTGCCCCTACACAACTACAACAACCAAGATAGACAGGCAGCTTTGCTACTGGCCGGGAATGTCACTGGGCAGTCATTCGATATTTGGCGGGTCCAGATATGTGAGCGCTGCCAGGTGGCAAAGGACTCAGGTGCTATAGCTACATGGGACCCATAGCAACATGGGCCACCTGTTGGCTTTGCACTCCAATGAGATCCTGGCCATTGATTTTACACTGCTTGAGCCCTCCTGTAAGGTTTTTGAGAATCTTTTGGAAGCCAGAATAGAATGGGAGCCAGAGCCTTCAGCTATCAAGCTCCTCTTCTGTGGAACAAACTACCATTCTGGGTTCGGGAGGCAGACACGGTTATCACTTTAAAGAATAGACACAAGATTTTCCTTTTTGATAAAGCTTATAGCTAGGGCTATAAGCCTTAGGCAGCCCTTAGTTATGCTGCCATAGGATTAGACAGCTGGGGGGCTCCTCTCGCTCTCTCCCTCCCTCTCAGGGGGTCGGTGTCAGGGGTCGGTGTTGCTGGATCTCGGTGTCACCCTTCATCCCCCGAACTTCAGTTAATGCCGCTTGGTCACCAGCAGCTGCCGAGGACCAGGAGAGGACACCATTCCGACATTGCCATTCATGGAGCAAATTTTAAAGCACAGTAGCAGAATTGTATTGATATATTTGTGGGTAATTTGAGGTTTTGCTTTCTTCACTTTATGTTTGTATGATTTGTAGTTAAGTGTCTTTAGTTTGGGTGAATCATGTTTCTTGGGCTGAGGCCCAGACAGCAGAGGCCCCCCCTGATGAGAGTGGTGAAGGGAGGCTTTGCAAAAAGAAAGGGACACACAGAAATTTATAATTATATAAACAATAATTGATTAATTTCAATTTGCAGCTAATTTCATGTAACAAACCAACAGCATCAAAAACATCTAGTATGGCATGATGGTAAAAAGCTGGTTTCCTTTAAACTCAACACTGTGCTTAGGAGGAGGAAAGGTTCAAGAAAGTTTAACTTCTTTTACATTGCACTTGATTATTGTTTTTAGAAAAATGTCAATATATTGTTTAATGTACTTGTGCATTTTTATTCCTGGGAACATGGGTCTGTGCAGGTTCTTATCTATGACAATGACACACAACACCACCACATTCCCCAAGAGCACCGCTATGTAGTTAAACAGAACCAGGAAGAACAGCAAAGAGCCGTAGCCTGGTGGTACATAGAAGCCCTCCAGCTCAAACACAATCGGCTGTTTCAGAGGTGTTACTGTTGTTCTCCATCCAAAAGACATGTATATCAAACCCATTTAATAAGTAACTATTCAATCATCAGGAAAAGTATTTTTAGATTTAAATATGTCACAGTGTTACTTGCAGTAAACCTTAATGACACTTAATGAACAGTCTCAACTCAAACCAGTTGAAAAAAAAAAATAAAGTTACGGATCCTATCATAAGGAAGTTGTGGACTCCCTTAAGTGTTTTGTGCAGCTCTCCAGGCTTCTCATCAGATCATAGATGCTCCGATGTATTGAAGAAAGTGTGTTGAGGTTTTAATAATTTGACATTGTGTTCTGTGCCCATCAATCAACACTGATCCCTGCCCACAGACAACTTTACCATCTTAGCATCAACCCCACCCTAAACTGTTCTCTGCAGCTCAGGATTCAAAATGACACAAATTTTGTCTGTGAAGTAGTATTCTACTAGTAGTATACTGTTCAATTTAAAATTTTTCACAGCAGTAGTACATTTATCTGTAATATATCTGAAGGAAATTTAATGTCAACTATCCCCTGACCATCGAGCACAGGACCATGCTTTAGTCCTGTCAGTGAACAAAGTAGACTGTTCCTAACAACAGAAAAGAGAGTCTGCAGGTTCCTGTATTATTTTTACAACAGCAGATGGCAGAGTTAACTGGATTGAACATAAATTAATACAACTAGGTTAGCACTGCGTAAAATATTTTCATGTGTGCAGCAAAATTTTCCAGAAGCCTTGGACATGGTAGACAGTATTATAATTTAGCAAATATTAAGTTCCTACCAAATACGCTCTGGTAACTTTTAATAGCAACAATAAATGTAAATGTAATAAAAAATATTCCCCTGTCCATAGTAAGTTTCTGCACATATTTTACATGTATTTATTTTCTCTTTGGCTGACTGTTCTTTTAAAATGAAATGCGAATAAATGAACTGAGCTAAACCATTTAATAGCAGGTTGGTAAATAAAACAAATATATTATACCAATATTTATTTATTATTAAGTAGATAGATAGATATTGTAGATAAGGTATCAGAAATACAGGAATGGGAAATGCTCAGTTTTTGAAAACAGGCTTTAATAAAATCTACAGTTAAGTTAAGGATATAGTCAGAAATATCATGATCTGTAGAAGCTGTCATTTATTGCATCTGACTTGAAAGGTAAAATGCTTGATAATGCTGCCATATAACTGTTTACTAACCAGTCCATAAATGATGGGGTTGAGGGCTGGTGTAATGCTTATGATCATGATGCTAAAAAACTTCCTAATATTTTTAGTGACCGATGGTATTCGGTAACTCACATTTACAATCATTGCAGCAATTTGATAGAGCAGATACACTATCAGGTGCGGGGCACATGTCTGAAAGGCCTTGCTTTGGACATTGCTGTCAGATCGACCTTGTTTGACAGAAGCATGCAGGATTTTGATGTAGGTAAAAGCAATGATGAGGAAGACTCCTGTACTCAATGACCAGGACATGGACAGACCTAGAAAAACAGGTCTTAAAAATCACAATTAACAAATTAACAAACCTATCATGCAAAAATATTTTATCATCCATTTAACTCATTTTTATCTCCAGTAACAGGACAGTGATTGCTGTATGGTATGTTGTTTGTGTGTGTGTGTGTGTGTGTGTGTATACTCTCACTGGCCACTTTATTAGGTACACATGTCCAACTGCTCATTAACGCTTAATTTCTATTCAGCCAATCACATGGCAGCAACTCAGTGCATTTAGGCATGTAGACATGGTCAAGACAATCTCCTGCAGTTCAAACCGAGCATCATTATGGGGAAGAAAGGTGATTTGAGTGACTTTGAACGTGGCATGGTTGATGGTGCCAGAAGGGCTGGTCTGAGTATTTCAGAAACTGCTGATCTACTGGGATTTTCACGCACAACCATCTCTAGGGTTTACAGAGAATGGTCCGAAAAAGAAAAAATATCCAGTGAGCGGTAGTTCTGTGGGCGGAAATGCCTTGTTGATGGCAGAGGTCAGAGGAGAATGGCCAGACTGGTTCGAGCTGATAGAAAGGCAACAGTGACTCAAATAACCACCCGTTACAACCAAGGTAGGCAGAAGAGCATCTCTGAACGCACAGCACGTCAGTACGTCAGCACAGTAACTTTGAGGCAGATGGGCTACAGCAGCAGAAGACCACGCCGGGTGCCACTCCTTTCAGCTAAGAACAGGAAACTGAGGCTACAATTTGCACAAGCTCATCGAAATTGGACAATAGAAGATTGGAAAAACGTTGCCTGGTCTGATGAGTCTTGATTTCTGCTGCGACATTCGGATGGTAGGGTCAGAATTTGGTGTCAACAACATGAAAGCATGGATCCATCCTGCATTGTATCAATGGTTCAGGCTGGTGGTGGTGGTGTAATGGTGTGGGGAATATTTTCTCGGCACTCTTTGGGCCCCTTGGTATCAATTGAGCATCGTTGCAACGCCACAGCCTACCTGAGTATTGTTGCTGACCATGTCCATCCCTTTATGACCACAATGTACCCAACTTCTGATGGCTACTTTCAGCAGGATAATGCTCCATGTCATAAAGCTGGAATCATCTCAGACTGGTTTCTTGAACATGACAATGAGTTCACTGTACTCAAATGGCCTCCACAGTCACCGGATCTCAATCCAATAGAGCATCTTTGGGATGTGGTGGAACGGGAGTTTCACATCATGGATGTGCAGCCGACAAATCTGCGCCAACTGTGTGATGTCATCATGTCAATATGGACCAAACTCTCTGAGGAATGCTTCCAGCACCTTGTTGAATCTATGCCACAAAGAATTGAGGCAGTTCTGAAGGCAAAAGGGGGTCCAACCCGTTACTAGCATGGTGTAACTAATAAAGTGGCCGGTGAGTGTATATACTGTATATATACGTGTTGTAATGTACTGTAAGTCTGAGTGGCAGACTGACAGTCAGCTGTACTGTTAAAAACTACCATTGACTATGACCAACACTATACTGTGAATCACTATACTGTGCTCACAATACAAATTTAAAATATAATATAAAAAAGCTGCAGGGTTAGGGTTAGGGCCGTAGTGTGAAGTCCTTTAATTAACACTAATATTCTTTGTGAAGAAAAGTATAAGGAAAAACTGCACCAAATGTAAGTAAAATTACTTTGCTGAATACAGTTCAATTACTACAGCTAAACATGTGCTACAGACCACGATAATTCTAAACAATGTACTGACCATAGATGTTATTGGCATGAGTGGGACCACAGGCCAGACTCAGGATTGTGCGGTTGCTGCAGTAGACGTGCCGGATGATGTTGCCACAAAGCGGCGTGTTCACATGGAGGGCGAAGAGTACAGTGATAAGCAGGACAGCAATGAACCAGGCCAGAGCCCAGCTGAAGTGCAGCCGAGCTGATGTCATGATGGCATAATACCTGAGAGGTTCACACACAGCAATGTACCTGCAAAAGGAGACATGTTAAAAATCCTTAGATTTTTCCATTGAAGGATATATGTTGTCTGAAACTGTTTGCAACTGTTTGTTGTGTCAAATTGTTTGCAACTGTTTGATGTGCATAATAATTACATTCTCTGACAGAGAATCACAAAAACTTAAGATATTTTAAAATAATGGATTCAATATCAACAAAAAAGAAATCTATGTATGTGTAAAGATTAATTGATTTATTTCAAGTCAAACTCATCTTAAAATATTAAGATGCTCCATACAGTTGGCCAAGAATAGAACACACAAACTTAACACTTTTAGTGGGGGAGAGAGGCTTTACAAAAGGAAAGGGATACACAGAAATCTATATAAGTGTAAATATTAATTGGCTTATTTCAAGTCAAACTCATAGTGAAAGTATTAAGATGCTCCATACAGTTAGCCACGAAAGTACCAACTTTTCAGAAACATCAGAATAACTTGAAGAGCCCCCTGCTGCATGCTGAAAACCTTTCACAACTAATTACATGTAACAAACCAACAGCACCAAAAAACATCACATGACATGATGGTAAATAGCTGAAGCCTCCTTTAAACTTATATTTGGAAAAAGTAATTGTACCATGCATTTAGGACAGGAAAAGGATAAATCGTGACTAATTGTCTGAAATGGTGGGTTTACCTTTCACACTGTCTCAAAACAATAGTCAAGTGTCTATCTGTACATTGAACTTTTCTTGGTGCAATAATTTACCCTGTTCATAGTAATTATTCAAATATCTATTTCGACTGCTTTTTTATGTAGAAATGTATTCAAATGTTGATGCATGGAGTAAATGCATCTACCAATCAATCAAGGTTACAACTTTAAATTTTATAGTCTTTTTGGTAGGTTATTTTCTCTTTGTGTTTGCTTTTCCTACTAGAAATAAAGTGGAGGGACAGCAAAAAAGACTTTTTTCAATTTCAATTTTCAACAAAATTGAAAGATCCAATACATTTAATTGACTTATTTAGACAACTGTACCTCATATTATACAACAGGGGAAAGATTAAAGAACGCTTAACTTGTTTTACATTGCACTTGAGTGTGGTTTTCAGAAAAAATACAATATATTGTTGATTCTACTAGTGCAGTTGCACTGCAGCTCCATATGTGTGCACACAGAAGGCCTGGGTGATGGCGAGGTTGTAGGTGATCCTCTTCTGCCCCATCAAGAAGTGCATCATGAGGCGAGGCAGCACTGCTGTGGCCCCCAGCAGGTCACAGACTACCAGGTTACAAACCAGGATGAACATGGGTCTGTGCAGGTTCTTATCTATGACAATGACACACAACACCACACCATTCCCCAACAGCACCACTATGTAGTTAATTCTGTAAAAGACATGTATACAAAAACCATTTAATAAGAAACTATTCAATCATCAGGTAGTAAGTAAGTAATTGGAAAACTCTTTCCCGGCGGCTTTTCGGCACCAACAATTGGGTGATCTCTCCTCCTGTCTGAGTGTCACGACTCACTCGGTATAATCTGTCCCTAATCACTGAAAAGTGGGGATATGTCTGCGCCGCCCCAGGGTGCACCATATGACCATCAATTTTTATCACTTGGCCAAAGGCAAAGTGTAGAGTATCATCACGAGACTGCTCAAGTGGAAAATCTTCCGTGGAGTGTATTACAGGAACCAGTGGGGCCTCCTGTGAAGGCCCCGCTGGTTCCCCCTCCCCGTCTGCAGCGTCGGACAACCTCGCGTCACCACTGAGAGCGGCGCACATACCACATGTCCCTGTCGGTCGTGATCGCACCCCCACGCATTGCCCGACCACACTATGAAACCCAGGCCAATCTGTACCCAAAATCAGGGGGTGCGTCAGGCGGGAGCTAACCGCAGCCTTAACTCTATGCATTTTGCCCCTATACTTAATTTTTACTGGCACCACGGGATATCTGTGAACGTCCCCATGCACACACCTTATATCCACCCATGCTGCCTCCACCAAAGCCCCGGGGCGAACCAGGTTTTGGTGGATTAGGGACTGCGTGCAGCCCGAATCCACCATCGCCTGATGTACACCCCCTTGGATCCTTACCGGAACGCTGTATGTCCCCCCTGAACTGGGGGAGGGTGCCGGAGGGCCGGCGACCCGGATCACCTGGCCGACCTCCATCAGTGGGCACTCGCGACGGAAGTGTCCGGGCCGCCCGCACCTCCAGCACTCCTGCCCTGGCGTCTGAGGAGCCCCCTGTGGGTCAGGAACAGCGTCCGTGGCAGCTGGAGTCTGTGGAGGAGAGAAGAAAGAGGGTGGGTGAGAGCGGGGTTGAGGTTGGGGTGCCGCCGGGGGGAGTGACTTCCTGCGGGGGGCCGGAGACGGGCGGGCGGTTGCTGGAGTCTGAGCCGCCGTTAGGTGGCTCCGGGAGTGGACGGCCAGGTGATCGTCTGCGAGGATGATGGCCGCGCCGAGGTCCGCTGGCCGGTGGCACCTCACCCACTCCGCCGTCCCCCCTGGCAGCCCCTCCTGGAACTGCTCCAGCACGATCTGCTCCAGCATGCGCCCCTCCCCTTCGGACTCTCCCGGCTGTAGCCACCGGATGGCCCCAGCCTGGCGCTCCGGAACCGGCGGCGATGGTCTTCCGGGGAGAGCCCCAACCTCTCCAGGACCGCTCTCCTTATCCCCGCGAACGACCCCCGTGCAGCGGCGGGCAGGCTGAGAGCGGCGGTCTGAGCCTCCCCGGACAGTAGGGGAAGCAGGCGGACCGCCCACTCTTCCTCCGGCCAGCCGCACGCCGCCGCCGTGGCCTGGAACATCTCGATGTATGTCTGGGGGTCGTCCGCGGCGGACATCCTCTGCAGCGTCATCCCGGCTAGCAGGGACGGGGGAGACGCCGGCGACGCGCTTGGACGGGCCAGCAGACTCTGCAGAACCTCGGTCTGCCTCTCCGCCTGCTCCTGCATCGCCGCCAACTGCCGCTGGTTCACCGCCGCCTGCTCCCGGTGCATGGCCGCGATCTCCCCCAGCATCTGGGCCAGCGCAGCCACCAGCTGCAGCTGCTGTGGCTCAGACATGTCCCGACTGCCTGTGCCGGTCCCTGTTCAGGCGCCAAATGTAGCAGGCTAGTGCTACGGGGTTCTCCCAGCACAGACAGGCAGGACACAAGACGGGTTGCTGTTCGCTCAGAGCGTGTTTATTGTTCATTCAGTCTCTCTCTCTGGTTTCGTTGGGTCGTCGTTCCGCTGCGTCGCCGCCGTTTACTCCTTCTCTTCCCCCCTCCGGCTGTCACTGCGGGTGTATAAATGCGTTTTCATTAGCAGATCCTCAACAGCTGTGGAATTGTCTCACCTGACGCTGTTCCCGTGAGCCACTCCCACACGTCTCTCCCCTGCAGCCGAGCGCAGCCCACGCCCCCCTCCACAATCATATTATAAGGAAGTTGTGGGCTCCCTGAAGTGTTTTGTGCAGCTCTCCAGTCTTCTCATCAGAGCACTGATGCTCTGATGTGTTGAAAGGAAGTGTGTTGAGCTTTTAATAATTTGACTGTGTGTTCATCACTCAACACTGATCCCTGCCCACAGACAACTTTACTATCTTAGCATCAACCCCACCCTAAACTGTTCTCTGCAGCTCAGGATTCAAAACGACACTAGGTTTGTCTGTGAAGTAGTATTCTAATAGTAGTATAATTTTAAATTTAACTTTTTTTCACAGCAGTAGTACATTTATCTGTAATATATCTCAATGAAATTCAATGTCAACTATCCTCTGACCATCTAGTACAGGACCATGCTTCCTGCAATCCTGTCTTTAATTCTGAGTTCCTTAAGGGGATGATGTTCATCAACAACAGAGAGAGAGTCTGCAGGTCCGTATAGTATTATTTTACAACAGCACAGAATTTAACATGAATTAATACAACTATGTTACACTAGCGTCTTGTAAAGTCTTTTCAGTTGTGCTGCTAGATTTTCCAGAAGCCCTTGGAAGACCTTGGGTGACCGAACCTTTGCTGCTGCTGCCCCCACAACACATCAGGAACTCAGACTATTTACAGAATTTCCAGTATCTCCTCAAAGCCCACCTGTTCAGACTGGCTTTTTCTTAATCCCCTTTTCTGTTTTCTTTATCTGGCTTTCTGTCAAACATCTTTGAGTATCCAAAAAGGAGCAATTTAAATCCAAAGAAGCCAAACTCTATTGTTATACCAAGGTGTCACCGTCTCCCTCGGGCCCCTCCCCAACCAGAAGGTAGCTCATCAGCCAACTCGTCCACACCTGAGAAGAGGGAAGAGCCGGGAATTCACAGCTGCAGCTCATTCCAAGCCCCAGCATAAAAAGGGCACACTGCCCTCACATACGGGGAAGCAAAAAGACCAGTGAGTCAGAAGAGCAGCCTGATTACTCAAGCAAGAGGAAAAACAGGAATGCTCGGTGGTGCCCAAGAGGTATGTCCCCACCATCCTAGAGCTGGCCCACACCCATCTCCTGGGGGCTCATTTAGGCCAAGAGCAGATCAGGTCTTGATTCCTCTGGCCAGGCATGGAGGTAAAAACACTTTTGCCAGCGAATCTCCCTGGCAAAGCCACCACCAGCTCCTCTAATACCTCTACCAATTATTGATGTGCCATTTGACCGTATTGGGATGGACTTGGTAGATCCCCTGCCACAGCCTGGTCGGGGCCACCAATACATCCTTGTCTTTGTTGACTATGTTACCAAGTACCCCGAGGCGATACCCCTCCACAAGGTCACCTCTAAAGCCATTGCCCAAGAGCTCCTCAACCTGGTTAGTCGTGTCGGCATTCCCCGGTATATTTTTATGGACCGAGGCACCCCCTTTATGTCCCAGGTGATGGCTGACCTCTGCCACCTTCTTCAGGTAAAGCAGTTGTGTACTTCTGTTTATCATCCTGAGACAGATGGCTTGGTGGAGCGCTACAACCAAACCCTAATGAGCATGCTGAGAAAACTTGTTGGCCTCCTGGACATTGTGCAGGAGATTTGGGAGGAGCAACTGTCCCACTGGTCCCTCATTGACCATGTGGCCTCAATGCAGGAACAGATTGCCAAGGTGATGCCGATGTCAGCACAGAGGGATCAATAGCGTTTTCAACCAACGAGCACAACCCAGGGAATTCCAGGTGGGAGACAAAGTGCTGCCAACCACTCAAAACAAATGTCTTGCCAAATGGCAGGGGCCGTACACCATCTTAGAGAGGGTGGGGGATGTCAACTATAAGGTACACCTGCTTGGCCAGAGAATGGCCACCTTGACGCTTTGGGGAGCAGGGGAGTGTAGCGTGGCAGAGCCCCTGGCTGTCACCGGATCCCTCGGGCCCCTCCCAACCAGAAAGTGGCTCATCAGTCAACTCGCCACAGAAGAGTGAGGAGCTGGGAAGTCACAGCTGGAGCTCGTTCCTGGCCCCAGCATAAAAAGGACTCACTGCCCTCATATCAGGGGAAGCAAGTGTAGCAGGATGAACTCATTGGTCCTAAAGACATTCACCTGTGACACAGTCTCAATCATTAGGGGAGAAAGCAGGTATAAAGGTGGGCAGAGAGCACCCATCTCCGGCTTGCTTGGCTGAGGTTGGTGTGCATCACATCTTGGTGTCCGTCACTTCCTGGTGTCCGTTACTTCCACTTCCGTGTGGTAGGTGGGCTGTTGATGACAGCTGTCGTTCCTCGATGTGGCCTGTCCAGGATAGATTGTATTTTTCTTTGTTCTGTAGAGGTCCACTTGGGTGTTGTGGCTCCGCTCACCACTCTGCTTACCGCTCGTGGTTGCTGCTCACTGTCCATCGCCGACGTGATACTCCCATGTATCCTCCTGCTACTGTGTTTGTGTGTGCATGTGTGAGAGCACTGTGTGGAATTTGTTTAGTTGTGTTTTCTTTGTTTCTGTTGTTTTGGTTTTTTTGGTTTTCTTTGCAGAATTTGGTGTTGTACTCATTAGAATTATTTTGTTAGTTTATTTGATTATTTTATTTTCTTTCTTTATTATGAATCAATTTGTTGTTTATCTTTTGTTGCTTTTTCATTTAGATTTAGGTTTTGTGATTAAGTGATTAAGTGTTGTTTTAATTTTTTTTCTAATTTGTTGCTCTCTGCTCTAAACCCCGGCCCCCGTCCACTCAGCTGACCACCCGGCCTACCTCTCACCTGGAGCAAAACCCCAGCACCTGCCCTGAGCCCTCACTCTGCTCCGACACCCTGAGCTATTTCCAATTGACTTTCTGTTTGAATTAAACATGCCCTCGGGAATCACACCACACTTATCTGATCTCTCAGTATACTGGCCATGTGGCCTTCCCGTGCCACACAAGGATTTTGTATTATTCCTCTTCTGGGGGGATTTCAGCACCTAAGTCTTGTCAAAATGTGCGTCTTGATTGGGAAAGGTGTACTATTACTTTTTGTAAGTGGAAAATAAGAATTTTTCACAAATCATGTTGTGACAAAATATGATTTCTCCTAGAGATTAAATGGGACAAGGTAAAAAGAAAAAAAAAATCATCAGAGTTTTCACACTGCCAACTGCTGCCTACTGCTCAGGCATACGATGAGATTCCATTTAAACTTTAAAGTATAGACACATGTCTTTTATGTTAATGTATTATTTCACATTTTGATAGGTAATATTGTTTTTGACCAATGACCATGATGTTTTTTTCATAAAGTTTGAATTTATAATGGGAGCCAATGGGACGGAATGATGGGTGACATCATCATTTAGAGTGTAGGAGAACAAAAACTATAGGGAATTTTTCTCTGCCCACAGCCACAATTTACAACATACACACATGATTTCTTTTTCAACTTTTTAAAGAAACTTCTTCTGATTTTCACAATGCAAAATATCTGAGAGATTTTCTTCATTTGAATGGGCAGCCTTGAAGAGCAGTCACATCTGCCTTCTCATTGACCCCAATACAAAGATTTCCAGAGAGAAGAAATGTTGTCAGTTGAAGCTGAAATGAGTTTCAGAGTGAGAAAAATACTGTTTTTCTCCACATTTCTCTCTGCCTCTACCTGCAGTGCAGCTGTAGGTAGAGGCAGCTGCACTGCAGGTAGCAACCAGCTCAAGTTGCCATGGTCACCTTTGAGGCTAAAGCCACAGCTCATTAAGGTTTATGAACAAACATCTAGTGCTTGTTAATATGTTTAAACACTGAACCCCCCATACACATATGATGAATCAGACTGACAGAATACAGGTCATCATAATGTTTTCACCTTACACACACACACACACACACACACACACACACACACGTGAACACAAGCATAACTTAATTTACACAATAAACATATTACTACTAAAAATTATTTATTTTTTGAGAAATCTATGAAAAAGTATGGAATTTTGGAATGTCAAGAGTGTATAGTAAACTTGTTGAAGGGTATAAGTTGCTGGGATATCAATATATAGTTCAGGATATAGTCAGAAATGTAATGATCTGAAGAAGTTGGCTCTTATTTATTGCAACTGACTTGAAAGGTAAAATGCTTGATGTCACATAACTTTTTACTAACCAGTATAAGATAGAGTTGAAAGCTGGTGTAATGATCATGATCATTATGCTAAATAACTTCCTGAGGTTTTGGGAAACCAAGGGCATTCAGAGACTCACATTTATAATCACTGCAGCAATTTGATAGAGCAATAAGCTGCATTGAAGATGTCTGAAAGAAATAACGTCACTTAATGATTAACTGAGGTTATTCGTGCCTAGAAAAATGCAGCCATTTCAGCAAATTGTTTGTTGCACAATATGCAATTATAAATTTTTCATGGGTGACAGAGTGGGGCAGTAGCTGGCGCTGTTGCCTCACAGCAAGAAGATTCCAGGTTCACAGACTTGCTAGCTGGGACTGTTCTGTGTGGAGTATGCAGGTCCTCCATATGTCTGCATGGGTTTTCTCCAGGTTCTATGGCTTCCTCCCACAGTCCAGAGACATGCTGAGGTTAACTGGAGACTCTAAATTGCCCTTAGGTGTGAGTGTATGAGTGAATCGTGTGTGACCAACAATAGACTGGCGACATGTCTGGGGTGTATCCCTGCCTTTGCCTGAAGTAAGCTGAGATTAGCTCCAACAGACCCCTGTGACCCTAGTGAGGAATAAGCAGGTATAGAAAATGACTGACATTTTTCATGTTCTTTTACACTGGAACGGCACTTTAGAGGACATTGTCTTTCATTAACATAATACAATGCCCTCTAGGGTGGCATCCCAGGGTACAACATGTCATAAAACTGACCTCTGGGCCACCCTTCCAGTGGGAAAAAAATTAAACCTAATTTGTTCCTTAATTTATTGATATGCAAAGATTGTTTCATATCTTTCCTCATTTTTTTATTTGAACATAATGTGTTTTTTTGCAAGACCATGCCAACCACAGGTGAACTTTGGGGAGGTGGAAGTCAATGAGATAAAGTGCTCTCATTTACTCTGGCTCTCAGGTAAACTCTGTTGTCTGCTGATTACTGCTGGTTGACACTCCGTAACATTATTCGATATGCAATTAGTTAGTGCACCCCTTAAATAGCAGTTAGGCACTGCAAAATACCTCCTTTTTGTCAGACTTAGCTCATGGCCTAAATCACCCCCAAGTTACCTTTGATCACAGTTATTTTAGTGATATTTATTTTTATATAGTTGAAAGTACATACAGACAGGAGATGATGGCAAACAGAAATGACTAATGTGCAGCAAACGTCCTGAACCAGAACAGATCTTGGAACACAGCAGTTGCATGGTACACACCAGACAACAGCGAGATATGCTAAACTCTTTAGCCTTAAAACAGCCTTAAAACAATACACGTGTTTAAAAGAGTTCAAGAAATAGTCAGGAATATACTTATCTTAAAAACTTCACCCCTCTCATTTTTTGCAACTGGCTTGAAAGGTAAAATACTTGATGATGCTGCAGCGTAACTCTTTACTGACCAGTCCGTAGATGATGGGGTTGATGGTTGGTGGAAGGATGATTAACAGGATGCTTAAGAATTTCTTCATGTTTTGGGGAACTGTGGAGAACCGGTGACTCACAATTATGATCAATGAAGAAAATTCGAAGAGCAGATACACTGCAAGGTGCGGTGCACATGTCTGAAAGGCCTTTTTTTGGGCGCCGGTGTCAGATCGACCTTGTTTAACTGAAGTATGCAGGATTCTGATGTAGGAAAAAGCAATGATGAGGAAGACGCCTGTACTCAACGACCAAGTCATGACCAGACCTAGAAAAACAGGTTTTTAAACTCACAGTTAACAAGTATCAAGTAAACCTTCTATTTGAACTAATTCTTATAATATAAGTAGAGCTGCTGCGGTGAAGAATTTCCCCTTCAGTAAATTGGGGTGGATCAAAACCTGCTAAATAAATATATAGCAATATATTTTAATTGCACAGCACATAGCATCACACGTGCACCACCTAATAACATATCTTATAATCTGTGACCATAAGACATTCAGTTGATCTCACAGAACTGCTGTTGAAAAACAACAGTTGGTTCTGTTAAAAAAACACTATTAGCATGACTGGTACCATACTGTGATTCAGTTTAAATGGTCATGTCTCATGCTCAGAATGATTGTGGAGAACCAAAAGTATTGAGAGAAACTGTACTAATGTGCCTAAAAAATAATTATGCATTAGTTTAGAAAGTAAAATGGAATTAATTACAGCCAGTCCTCTCTGATACAAACAAAACTATGTGATTCACATTATTCTGACTGATATACTGACCATAGATGTTGTTGGCTGGAGTGGGACCACAGGCCAGACTCAGGATTGTGCGGTTGCTGCAGTAGACGTGCCGGATGATGTTGCCACAAAGCGGCGTGTTCACATGGAGGGCGAAGAGTACAGTGATAAGCAGGACAGCAATGAACCAGGCCAGAGCCCAGCTGAAGTGCAGCCGAGCTGATGTCATGATGGCATGATACCTGAGAGGTTCACACACAGCAATGTACCTGCAAAAGGAGACAAGTTAAACATCCTCAGATTTATCCACTTAATGATGTAGGTTGTTTCAAACTGCAGCTGCTTCATTTGCATAATAATTACATTTTAGGCTTCTCTCCTAGGGAAACACACAAACTTAACACTTTTAGTGGGGGAGAGAGGCTTTACAAAAGGAAAGGGATACACAGAAATCTATATAAGTGTAAATATTAATTGGCTTATTTCAAGTCAAACTCATAGTGAAAGTATTAAGATGCTCCATACAGTTAGCCACGAAAGTACCAACTTTTCAGAAACATCAGAATAACTTGAAGAGCCCCCTGCTGCATGATGAAAACCTTTCACACTTAATTACAAGTAACAAACCAACAGCACCAAAAAACATCTAGTATGACATGATGGTAAATAGCTGAAGTCTCCTTTAAACTTATAAAGAGGAATTGTACCATGCATTTAGGACAGTAAAAGGCTTAATTGTTACTAATTGTCTGAAATGGTGGGTTTACCTTTCACAGATCTGTCTCAAAACAATAGTCAGGTGTCTATCTGTACATTGAACAAAATTTCTTTGTGCAATAATTTAACCTGTTAATAGTAATTATTTAAATAACTTTTTCTAGTTCGTTTTTTTTTTCTGTAGAAATGTATTCAAATGTTAGTCTCCACCAATCAGAGTCATTCTATTCAAGGTCAGTCAGTCAGTCATTTTCTATACCTGGAAAGCATGGAGCATTCCTGTCTGCTGGCGCCTATCCCAGCATGCTACGGTGAGAGGCAGGGATACACGACCTTCTTGCTGTGAGGCAACAGTGCTAACCCCTGCACCACCGTGTCGCCCTCTATTCAAGGTTATAAATTTAAATTGTATAGATTTTTTTGGTAGGTTATTATGTATTTTTTTTAATTAGAAAATTATGATTTTCCTGTTGAAATAAGGTGGAGGGACAGGAAAAAAGCAGAATTTTTAATGATAACGATCGCTCTATCCAAACAATAGTCAGGTGCCTATCTGTATGCATTCATATACCTGTCATAGGCCATCACACCCAGAATAGTCTGCAATGCAGCTCCATATGTGTGCACACAGAAGGCCTGGGTGATGGCGAGGATGTAGGTGATCCTCTTCTGCCCCATCAAGAAGTGCATCATGAGGCGAGGCAGCACTGCTGTGGCCCCCAGCAGGTCACAGACTACCAGGTTACAAACCAGGATGAACATGGATCGGTGCAGGTTCTTATCTATGACAATGACACACAACACCACACCATTCCCCAACAGCACCACTATGTAGTTAAACAGAGCCAGGAAGAACAGCAAAGAGCTGTAGCCTGGTCGTACAATGAAGCCCTCCAGCTCAAACACAATCGGCTGTTTCAGAGGTGTTACTGTTGTTATGTTCTCCATCCAAAGCAGTAGTTCTGTAAAAGACATGTATATCATTTGAATAAGTAACTATTCAGGCATCAGGAAAAGTAATCTTAGATTTTAAATATATCACAGTGTTACCTGCAGTAAACCTTAATGACACTGAACCAACGGCCAGTCTCAGTTTAGGATTTCATAAAACAGAAGAAAAGAAAAGAATAAAAGTTAATGATCACAACTCAATGAAGTTGTGGAAAGCCTGAAGTGTTCTGTTTAGCTCTCCAGTCTTCTGATCAGAGCATTATGTTCTCCATCCAAAGCAGTAGTTCTGTAAAAGACATGTATATCAAACACATATAAATAAGTAACTATTTAGACATCAGGAAAAGTCATTTTAAAATATTATATATATCACAGTGTTACCTGCAGAAAACCTTAATGACACTGAATAAACAGACAGAAAATGATAGTTAATGATCACAACACATGGAAGCTGTGGAAAGCTTGAAGTGTTTTGTGCATCTCTCCAGTCTTCTCACTGATGCTCTGATGTGTTGAAGGAAGTGTGTTGAGCTTTTAATAATTTGACTTTGTGTTCATCACTCAACACAGATACCTGCCCACGGACAATTTAGCATCAACCCCACCCTAAACTGGTCTCTGCAGACCAGTCAGATGTAAAGGCGATCTTTCCAATAAGGCAATCTTGTGCAAATTTTTCCTTTTATAGAGGATCTCAACAGTCTGGATGCTGGGTTAGCATGGGAACCCTGCACTGAATGCAGGGTTAGCATAATCTGATTCCATGTCCAATTCACTGTATATAGTCACACCTAGTGTGACTATCAACCAAGTTATCTCTGGGTCTTATTCTGATTGCAATTCTCTAATTTTTAGTCAAACTAAGGTCACTTAGCTATTTTCTATACCCCCTTTTTCCACACTAAGGTCTTGGGGGGCTGCTGGAGCCAATCCCAGTCCATTGCAGGCGAGAGGCAGGGATAAAGTCCAGACAGTCGCCAGTCTATCGTGGGGCACACACACCATTCACTCACACTCACACCTACAGGCAAATTAGAGTCTCCAATTAATCTAAGCATGTCTTTGGACTATGGCAGTGTGGTGGAGCCCACACAACATTCACTACACAATGACACCTACGGGAAATTTAGGGTCCCCAATTAGCATAATTTGTCTTTGGTCTATGGGAGGAACCCGGAGAACCTGGAGAAAACCCAACCAGATAAGGCGAGGACATGCACACTCTACAAAGAATGGTCCCTGGTCAAGGTGATGAACCTGCGACCTTCTTGCTGTGAGGCAATAGTGCTAACTACTTTCACCCTATAATGAAATCCTCCTGGGAATATACAGTATTACTTATTTCCACAAAATAATCATTTTAAACTGAATAGCAACCAGTTTGAAGAAAATATAAATGAGCAAAGTAAGCAAATCCGGAACTGATTACTTACAAGTACAATAGTGGAAGCCAGATTTTTTTTGTTAAACACAGGTAAACCAATAGAATGAATACATAGTTACAAGTAACTTGGTTTTGTGCTTAATACAGAGCTTTCTTTACCAACTGTACAAAATCTGAAATCAAAGCTTGGGTTTTATTTTAGGAAAAATCATGTTTTTCTCTTAGAGTTCACAAACTTCTTGAACACTATTGAACACTGTGTACCACTGTGCTCTGAGGTTTGTGACCAGCTGTACTCTCCTCACTCACCATTGTGAACTCTATGCCAAAGCTGAATGGCCCTCCTGGGTGCGCAAAGGTTCACTCAATGGCTGACCTTGGTATACAAGGCTCTGCTTGGCTTGCTACCCATATATCTTTGCAGCCTTCTACAAAGGTCCACCAGCCATTACACGTTGCCTCAGAAGCATGCAGGACATCTAGCGGTTACACGTTCCTCGTGTCAGAACTGAATTTGGGAGACAAGCTGTGGAGGGGGCGTGGACTGCGCTCGGCTGCAGGGGAGAGATGTGTGGGAGTGGCTCACGGGAACAGCGTCAGGTGAGACAATTGCACAGCTGTTGAGAATCGGGTAATGAGAATGTATTTGTATACCCACAGTGACAGCCTGAGGGAGGGAGGGAGGGAAGGAGGGAGGGAGAAGGAGGAAACGGCGGCGATGGAGAGAAAAAACCAACATAGACCGAAACTGAACTGATCAATAAAGACGCTTTTGCGTAAACTGCAACCCGTCTTGTGTCCTGCCTGTCTGTGCTGGGAGAACCCCGTAACACTATCGTGTTACATTTGGCGCCTGAACAGGGACCGGCACAGGCAGTCGGGACATGTCCGAGACACAGCAGGTGCAGCCGGTGGCTGCGCTGGCCCAGATGCTGGGGGAGATCGCGGCCATGCACCGGGAGCAGCGGCAGTTGGCAGCGATGCAGGAGCAAACGGAGAGGCAGACCGAGGTGCTGCAGAGCCTGCTGGCCCGTCCAAGCGCTTCACCGCCGTCTCCCCCATCCCTGCTAACCGGGCTGACGCTGCAGAGGATGTCCGCCGCGGACGACCCCCAGACATACATCGAAATGTTCCAGGCCACGGCGGCAGCGTGCGGCTGGCTGGAGGAAGAGTGGACGGTCCGTCTGCTTCCCCTACTGTCCGGGGAGGACAGTAAGGGAAGCAGACCGCTGCTCTGAGCCTGCCTGCCGCAGCACGGGGGTCGTTCGCGGGGATAAGGAGAGCGGTCCTGGAGAGGTTGGGGCTCTCCCCAGAAGACCATCGCCGCCGGTTCCGGAGCGCCAGACTGGGGCCATCGGACCGCCTGTTCGTCTACGCGCAACAACTAAAGGACGCAACGGTCCGGTGACTACAGCCAGGAGAGTCCGAGGGGGAGGCACGCATGCTGGAGCAGATCGTGCTGGAGCAGTTCCAGGAGGGGCTGCCAGGGCGGACGGTGGAGTGGGTGAGGTGCTACCGACCAGTGGACCTCGGCGCGGCCATCATCCTCGCGGAGGATCACCTGGCCATCCAGGCAGCTCAGACTCCAGCAACCGCCCACCCATCTCCGGCCCCCCGCAGGAAGTCACTCCCCCCGGCGGCACCCCAACCTCAACCCCGCTCTAACCCCCCCTCTTTTTTCTCTACTCCACAGACTCCAGCTGCCACGGGCGCTGTTCCTGACCCACAGGGGGCTCCTCAGACACCAGGGCAGGAGTGTTGGAGGTGTGGGCGGCCCGAACACTTCCGTCGCGAGTGCCCACTAATGGAGGTTGGCCAGGTGATCCGGGTCGCCGGCCCTCCAGCACCCTCCCCCGGTTCAGGGGGGACATACAGTGTTCCG
The DNA here is from genome assembly GCA_030544235.1 of Lepturacanthus savala. Lineage (NCBI taxonomy): Eukaryota > Metazoa > Chordata > Actinopteri > Scombriformes > Trichiuridae > Lepturacanthus > Lepturacanthus savala. The sequence goes on along the minus strand of CM060479.1, from coordinate 27,571,631 downwards.
GTAAGAATCCAAGGGGGTGTACATCAGACGATCGTGGATTCGGGCTGCACACAGTCCATAATCCACCAGAACCTGGTTCGCCCCGGGGCTTTGGTGGAGGCAGCATGGGTGGATATAAGGTGTGTGCATGGGGACATTCACAGATATCTAGTGGTGCCAGTGGAAATTAAGTATAGGGGCAAAATGCATAGAGTTAAGGCCACGGTTAGCTCCCGCCTGGCGCACCCCCTGATTTTGGGTACAGATTGGCCTGGGTTTCATAGCTTGGTGGGGCAATGTGTGGGGGTGCAATCACGACCAACAGGGACATGTGGTATGTGCGCCGCTATCAGTGGTAACGCGAGGTTGTCTGACACTGCAGACGGGGAGGGGGAACCAGCGGGGCCTTCACAGGAGGCCACACTGGTTCCTGTAATACACTCCATGGAAGATTTTCCACTTGAACAGTCTAGTGATGATACTCTACGCTTTCCCTTTGACCAAGTGATAAAAATTGATGGTCATATGGTGCGCCCTGAGGCGGCGCAGACATATCCACACTTTTCAGTGATCAGGGACAGATTATACCGAGTGAGTCGTGACACTCAGACAGGAGGAGAGATCACTCAATTGTTGGTGCTGAAAAGCCACCGGGAAATAGTTTTCCAGGCGGCTCACTTTAACCCAATGGCTGGTCACATGGGATATGAGAAAACACTAGACCGGATAATGGCCCGATTCTATTGGCCTGGCATTCAGGGAGATGTACACCGCTGGTGTGCCTCTTGCCCAGAATGCCAGTTGGTAAACCAACCGGCCATCCCCAGAGCGCCTTTGCGACCATTACCACTTATTGAGGTTCCATTTGAGCGCATTAGTATGGACCTCATCGGGCCATTTCACCGGAGTGCACAGGGATATCGCTTTGTGTTAGTTCTAGTGGACTATGCAACGTGATATCCCGAAGCAGTGCCCCTGCACAACATCTCTGCAAAGAGTGTGGCACAGGCAGTGTTTCAGGTCATCTCCCGAGTTGGGATTCTGAAAAAAAATCTTAACTGACCAGGGCACCTCGTTCATGTCACGCACACTGAGGGAACTGTACGGATTACTGGACATCAAGTCTATTTGGACCAGCGTGTACCACCCACAGACCGATGGCCTTGTGGAGCGGCTGAATAAGACTCTGAAGTCCATGATTCATAAGTTCATACACAATGATGACCGTAATTGGGATAGGTGGCTAGACCCTCTGTTGTTTGCATTGCGGGAGGTACCCCGGGCCTCCACGGGATTTTCTCCCTTTGAGCTGCTGTTTGGCAGAAAACCACGATGGGTGCTGGACATAGTTAAAGAAAACTGGGAGGAAGGTCCGAGCCCCAGCAAAAATGAGATTCAGTACGTCCTGGACCTTAGAGCAAAGCACAAACGCACAAAAACGCACAAACCTCATAGAGCACCATATCGAAACACGCCCAGGCGTGAATGTTCGTTCACGGCCTTATCGGCTGCCTGAACACAAAAGAAAAATGATTCAGGTTGAATTGGCAGCAATGCTGGAGATGGGAGTAATAGAAGAGTCCAACAGTGCCTGGTGTAGCCCCATTGTTCTTGTCGTCAAGAAGGATGGGTCTATACAGTTCTGTGTGGACTACCGCAGGGTGAATGATGCGTCACGGTTCGATGCCTACCCAATGCCCCGGGTCGACGAGCTCCTGGATCGGCTTGGTACTGCTTGCTTTTTCACGACACGGGATTTGATGAAGGGCTACTGGCAGATTCCCTTGTCTCCAGAGTCCAGAGAGAAAAGGTCCTTCTCCACTCCGTACGGTTTGTACCAATTCGTTACACTTCCCTTCGGGCTGTTCGGAGCCCCGGCCACGTTCCAGCGACTCATGGACTGAGTGCTGCGGCCGCATGCTGCATATGCTGCCGCCTATTTGGATGACGTTATCATCCACAGCAACAGCTGGGCGGAGCATTGCGGCAGGTGGCCTCGGTGTTCGAGTCACTGAGACGGGCTGGGCTCACCACCAACCCGGGGAAGAGTGCAGTTGGACGGAGGGAGGTACGGTATCTGGGGTACCACAGCGGGCAGGTGCGGCCTCAGGTGGACAAGACCACAGTAATTGCAGTCTGCCCAAGGCCCAAGACAAAAAAAGAGGTGAGGCAGTTTTTAGGGCTGGCAGGTTACATGCCCGACTTCGCGGACCTGACCAGCCCACTAACTGACCTGACCCGAAAGGGTGCCTCAGATCCGGTCCAGTGGACAGAACAGTGCCAGCTGGCGTTTGAGAGGGTTAAACAGGCCCTCTGTGGGGAGCCAGTTCTCCACACACCTAACTTTTCTCTCCCCTTTATCTTGCAGAACGATGCCTCGGGCAGGGGGTTGGGGGCCGTCTTGTCCCAGGAGGTGCAGGGGGTCGACTGCCCAGTGCTATACATCGTGTATAGACGTGTGGGAGTGGCTCACGGGAACAGCGTCAGGTGAGACAATTGCACAGCTGTTGAGAATCAGGTAATGAGAATGTATTTGTATACCCACATTGACAGCCTGAGGGAGGGAGGGAGAAGGAGGAAACGGCGGCGACGGAGAGAAAAAACCACCACAGACCGAAACTGAACTGATCAATAAAGACGCTTTTGCGTAAACTGCAACCCGTCTCGTGTCCTGCCTGTCTGTGCTGGGAGAACCCCGTAACACTATTGTGTTACACAAGCTTTTAGTTTTTCTGCTCCCGCTGTGTGGATCACTTTCCAAATAGAAAAATGGCTGAACTTGTTCTACTCAGAACTTTCCGCTTCATTTTATTGAACAGACAAAAAGAGCCAATCACACAGTGCCTGTGTTTTTAAATTTTATTATCACCTGTTGCATCTTGCTTTTTGAACACCCTATTTTTATTGTTACCATATTACCATATTTTTTTTATTTATTATTGTTAATAACTGCACCCTTGCATTTTAATATCCTAGTTTTATTACTACCACACGTGTTTTTTAATGTTAATGCATATTGCACTTTACCATCATTTTTTTCTGCTGCACTTGAGTTTTAATTTGGTATTTAAAATAATGTAGCTGTTTGTCTGTGTAGATTCTCACTCATCCAGGTCATTGTAGTCAAGGAGTTAAGTTGTAAGCAAGCAAGAAAAAGTCCAGTTGCTTACAATGTAGCTGTTTATTTTATCAAGTTCAATTTTATCAAGTATTCTGATGTGTGATGCTGACCTTTTGGTCAGGTCACCCTTGCCTGCAGCAGGGCTGTTGGTTTCCCTGTGCCTGTTGGAGGTGGTTCGGGGTACGGTGTAGGTCCTTTTTGAATTCAATCATATGCCTTTTGGCCTCTGTAATGCCCCAAGCACAAGCAGCTGATGCAGAGGATGTTTGGCGATCAGCAGGGTCAATCTCTGCTGCTCTAGTGTGTGTCTTTTTCCAACGACAGGTGGCATACTTGAAACATATGATCCCTAGCCAGGGAGTTTCCACTGATCCTAAATAGATTGAGGTGGTTTGCTAACTGGCAACAGCCCCGTCACATCTACCAGCAGCAGTCCTTCCTAGGTTTTGCCAGTTACTACGACAGTTTGTTGAGGGTTTTGCCAAATTGGCCAAATCGTTGCACCAGCTAGTGCCTGACCTAGCAGGCACTAAGTCAAAATGGGGGTCTGGTTAGGCCCTGGCAGCTGCTTGGACTCCACAGTGTGAGGCCACCTCCATACCCTCCAGTAGTAGTCCACCAAGCCTTGGCCTCTGTCCTTCCCTCCCACTTGGCAGCTTTATTCCATGCAGGGGAGTGATCCTCTGCCTGGAGAGGTGCTGGGCTTTTAGTGGAGAGGGTCCCTCCCCACTTCCACCGAGAGGCAGCACTTGTCTAAACCTGCCATAGACCTCTTAGGTCAGTGAAACCGCCTGATGGAAGAAGACAGTGTGCTCTTTCATCGGGCCTTTCGCTCAGATGGAGAGGAAGGGATCCTTCAACTGCTCTTCCCTGATGTATTTAAGCAAGACACCCTCCATCAGCTCCATCATGAGCATGACCATTAGGGTATTGAGAGGAGTAGTAGTAGTATTATATAAGTAGTATTCTACTGTCTACTGGTAGTATACTATCAAATTTAACTTTTCTTACTGCAGTAGTACATGTACTGTATTTCTGATATGTCTGCAAGAAATCCAATGTCAAGTATCACCTGACCACCAAGCACGGGACCATACTTTAGTCCTGTCATTCACAACAACTTTACCATCTTAGCATCAACCCCACCCTAAACTGTTCTCTGCAGCACAGGATTCAAAATGACACAAATTCTGTCTGTGAAGTAGTATTCTACTAGTAGTATACTGTTCAATTTAAAATTTTTCACAGCAGTAGTACATTTATCTGTAATATATCTGAAGGAAATTCAACGTCAACTATCCCCTGACCATCTAGTACAGGACCATGCTTTAGTCCTGTCAGTGAACAAAGTAGACCGTTCCTGTGGGAACCAAGGAGCAATTTAATTCGGATCCTCTCAAGAGGGGCATGTTCATTAACAACAGAAAAGAGAGTCTGCAGGTCCCTGTATTATTTTTGTATTATTATTTTACAACAGCAGAAGGCAGAGTTAACCTGAGTGAACATGAATTAATACAACTATGTTAGTGCCTCAAAAAATATTTTCAGTTGTGCAGCAAAATTTTCCAGAAGCCTTGGACATGGTAGACAGTATTATAATTTAGCAAATATTAAGTTTCTACCAAATACGCTCTGGTAACTTTCAATGGCAAAAGAAAAAATAAAACACAAAATACTCCCCTGTCCATAGTGAGTTTCTGCACATATTTTATATGTATTTACTTTCTATTTGGCTGACTGTTCTTTTAAAATGAAATGCAAATAAATGAACTGAGCTCAACCATTTAATAGCAGGCTGGTAAATAAAACAAATATATTATACCAATATTTATTTATCATTAAGTAGATACATAGATATTGTAGACGAATACAGGAGATGAGGATCAAGAATTAGAAATACAGGCATGGAAAATGCTCAGTTTCTGAAAACAGGCTTTAATAAAATCTACAGTTAAGTTAAGGATATAGTCAGAAATATCATGATCTGTAGAAGCTGACCCCTGTCATTTATTGCATCTGACTTGAAAGGTAAAATGCTTGATAATGCTGCCATATAACTGTTTACTAACCAGTCCATAAATGATGGGGTTGAGGGCTGGTGTAATGCTCATGATCATGATGCTAAAAAACTTCCTAATATTTTTAGTGACTGATGGTATTCGGTAACTCACATTTACAATCACTGCAGCAATTTGATAGAGCAGATACACTATCAGGTGCGGGGCACATGTCTGAAAGGCCTTGCTTTGGACATTGCTGTCAGATCGACCTTGTTTGACAGAAGCATGCAGGATTTTGATGTAGGTAAAAGCAATGATGAGGAAGACTCCTGTACTCAATGACCAGGACATGGACAGACCTAGAAAAACAGGTTTTAAAAATCACAATTAACACATCTATCATGCAAAAACCTTCTATCATCCATTTAACTCATTTTTATCTCCAGTAACAGGACAGTGATTGCTGTATGGTATGCTGTTTATCTGTGTGTATATATATACAGTGGGGAAAACAAGTATTTGAACACCCTGCTATTTTGCTATTTCTCCCACTTAGAAATCATGGAGGGGTCTGAAATTTTCATCGTAGGTGCATGTCCACTGTGAGAGAGATAAACTAAAAAGAAAAATCCAGAAATCACAATGCATGATTTTTTAACAATTTATTTGTGTGATATAGCGGCAAATAAGTATTTGAACACCTGAGAAAATGAATGTTAATATTTGGTACAGTAGCCTTTGTTTGCTATTACAGAGGTCAAACGTTTTCTGTATTTTTTCACCAGGTTTGCACATACTGCAGGAGGGATCCTGGCCCACTGCTCCACACAGATCTTCTCTAGATCAGTCAGGTTTCTAGGATGTCGCTGAGAAATACGGAGTTTGAGCTCCCTCCAAAGATTTTCGATTGGGTTCAGGTCTGGAGACTGGCTGGGACATGCTAGAACCTTGATATGCTTCTTACGGAGCCAGTCCTTGGTTTTCCTGGGTGTGTGCTTTGGGTCGTTGTCGTGTTGGAAGACCCAGCCACGACCCATCTTCAATGCTCTGACTGAGGGAAGGAGGTTGTTCCCCAAAATCTCACAATACACGGCCCCAGTCATCCTCTCTTTAATGCAGTGCACTCGTCCTGTCCCATGTGCAGAAAAACACCCCCAAAGCATGATGCTACCACCCCCATGCTTCACAGTAGGGATGGTGTTCTTCAGATTGTACTCTTCATTCTTCTTCCTCCAAACACGCTTAGTGGAATTATGACCAAAAAGTTCGCTTTTGGTCTCATCTGACCACAAAACTTTCTCCCATGACTCCTCTGTATCATCCAAATGGTCATATGCAAACTTAAGACGGGCCTTGACATGTGCTGATTTAAGCAGGGGAACCTTTCGTGCCATGCATGATTTCAAATCATGACGTCTTAGTGTATTACCTACAGTAACCTTGGAAACGTTGGTCCCAGTTCTTTTCAGGTCATTGACCAACTCCTGTCGTGTAGTTCCGGGCTGATTCCTCACCTTTCTTAGAATCATTGAGACCCCACGAGGTGATATCTTGCATGGGGCTCCACTCCGATTGAGATTGACCGTCATGTTTAGCTTCTTCCATTTTCTAATGATTGCTCCAACAGTGGACCTTTTTTCACCAAGCTGCTTGGCAATTGCTCCGTAGCCCTTTCCAGCCTTGTGGAGGTGTACAATTTTCTCTCTTGTGTCGTTGGACAGCTCTTTGGTCTTCGCCATGTTACAAGTTAAAGTCTTGCTGATTGTATGGGGTGGACAGGTGTCTTTATGCAGCTAACGACTTCAAACAGGTGCATCTGATTAAGGATGATACATGGAGTGCAGGTGGACTTCTAATGGGCGGACTAACAGGTCCTTCAGGGTCAGAATTCTAGATGACACACAGGTGTTCAAATACTTATTTGCCGCTATATCACACAAATAAATTGTTAAAAAATCATGCATTGTGATTTCTGGATTTTTCTTTTTAGTTTATCTCTCTCACAGTGGACATGCACCTACGATGAAAATTTCAGACCCCTCCATGATTTCTAAGTGGGAGAAATAGCAAAATAGCAGGGTGTTCAAATACTTGTTTTCCCCACTGTATATATATATATATATATTGTAAGAGCCATATTATGATTTAGGATACTCCCACTGAACACTAAGATGACACCCAGGTTCCACTCTGAGTTTATTTAAAGACAATGGGCAATTAGGATCAGGTGTTTCGGATTGGGAGACAGTCTTTTGATTGTGGCTGTGAGATATCAGAAAAAGGGTGGAAATATGCTGGTATATTTATTTGTTTATTTATTTATTCATTTTTTTGTGAGAAATGACTCGAACTGAGCAAATATAACAGTGAATAAACAATTGAACGCATGGAAATGTTTGTACATCGTTTTTTGCATGCCACACGTCTGGACTAATTCTTTTTATTCAACAACCCGCAGTAGGGTTAATTTTTTGGAAATCGACCATATATATATATATATATATATATATATATATATATATATATATATGTTGTAATGTAACTCTGTGTGGCAGACTGACACTCAGCTGTACTGTTAAAAATGACACTATACATTGCTCACAATACAAATTGAAAAAGGTCGTAGTGTACAGTCCTTTAATTAACACTAATATTCTTTGTAAAGGAAAGCATAAGGAATAACTGCACAAAATGTGAGTAAAATTACTTTGCTGAATACAGTTCAATTACTACAGCTAAACATGTGCTACAGACCACGATGATTCTAAACAATGTACTGACCATAGATGTTATTGGCATGAGTGGGACCACAGGCCAGACTCAGGATTGTGCGGTTGCTGCAGTAGACGTGCCGGATGATGTTGCCACAAAGCGGCGTGTTCACATGGAGGGCGAAGAGTACAGTGATAAGCAGGACAGCAATGAACCAGGCCAGAGCCCAGCTGAAGTGCAGCCGAGCTGATGTCATGATGGCATGATACCTGAGAGGTTCACACACAGCAATGTACCTGCAAAAGGAGACATGTTAAACATCCTTAGATTTTTCCATTGAAGGATGTATGTTGTGTCAAACTGTTTGCAACTGCTCAATGGGCAAACTAATTACATTCTCTAAGAGAAACACAAAAACGTAAGATATTTTAAAATAATGGATTCAATATGAACCAAGAAGTTGGCCAGAGTGGTGGAGAGAGGCTTTACCAGAGGAAATGCTTTAACAGACATTTGTTTAAAGGTCCTTGGGTTTTTCTGGTTGAGGATAAGGGAAAACAACTAGTATGACAGTAAACTGAATTATTCAATTTGTGATTAATTCTCTGAAAGGATAGGGTCACTTTTTCAAGTTTACTGACCATTAAAAGATCAATTTATTGTTCTGTATAAAGTATATCAAACATGTATATGAGGCTTCAGTAGTCTGAGTTGATCAAGTCAAGTTCTTTTCTTCAAGTGTTTGTTTTGAGTTTGAGTTGACCTCTCAAAGCAAGAGACAGAGACGGTGAACATTGAAAAGCACTTAAATTGAATAAAACTTCAAACACTTTCTCACACTCAAAGTTCATCAAGAAGAGTTATTTCAGTATGAGCAGAAAAAAGTAATGAAAACTTAAATTATTTTAATGATTAAGTATGCAATTGACTTTTTTTTGCAAACAATGAATACAGGCAGTTGTTTAATGTAGTGATGCATTCATATACCTGTCATAGGCCATTGCACCCAGAATAGTCTGCACTGCAGCTCCATATGTGTGCACACAGAAGGCCTGGGTGATGGCGAGGATGTATGTGATCCTCTTCTGCCCCATCAAGAAGTGCATCATGAGGCGAGGCAGCACTGCTGTGGCCCCCAGCAGGTCACAGACTACCAGGTTACAAACCAGGATGAACATGGGTCTGTGCAGGTTCTTATCTATGACAATGACACACAACACCACACCATTCCCCAACAGCACCACTATGTAGTTAAACAGAGCCAGGAAGAACAGCAAAGAGCCATAGCCTGGTGGTACATAGAAGCCCTCCAGCTCAAACACAATCGGCTGTTTCAGAGGTGTTACTGTTGTTATGTTCTCCATCCAAAGCAGTTGTTCTGTAAAAGATATGTATATCAAACACATATAAATAAGTAAATGTTCAGTTGTCAGAAAAAGTACATTTCAATTTTAAATATATAACAGTGTTACCTACAGTAAACCTTAATGACCCTGAATGAAGAGACAATCTTAGCTCAATATTTCATCAAACAGGTGAAAAGAAAAGAATGAAAGTTAATGGTCACAACACAGTAAAATTGTAGCCTTCCTGAAGTGGTTTTTGCAGCTCTCCAGTCTTCTCATCAGAGCACCGATGCTCTGATGTGTTCAAGGAAGTCTGTTGTGCTTTAAATAATTTTACTTTGTGTTCTGCGTCCATCACTCAACACTGATCCCTGCCCACAGACAACTTTACTATCTTAGTATCAACCCCACCCTAAACTGTTCTCTGCATATTTCAAACTGACACTAGGTATTAGCTGTGATTTTAAAATGAAATCCTTATTTCCACAGAAAACTGTTTTTAACAGGATTTTTTCTTACCACTTCACTGAATATATATGGGACCTTACGACCATCGGTAACCCACCTAAAACTTTAGCCCTTATTGTCTTGGTGTCAGACCTTTGAATGAATGAATGAACGAATAAATGAATGTAAGGAGAGTAGTGTATGCTTTGTGTTGCTTTTTCTGTTTGTCATTATTGATTTTTTTCTTGTTTAAGCTTATCTTTATTTCTTACCCAATCAGAGACATGTGTATAGAACTTTTTCCCCCTCCAGAGTAGCACTCCTTGTTTACTAAATAAAAGAGACAATAATTTGGCTACTACTCATTACAACTTAAACTCATGTCAAGACCACTGAAATTGGTAACATTTAATTTCAACGGTTGAATATTCCTATCAAGTCCAAAGCTACCTCAACAATTGAAGCATGATATTGTTTACCTACAAGAGACACACTTAACAGACAGTGAGAATAAAAAGCTACAAACTCCAAGTTGAGAGGAAAAACGATTTTGGTGCATCCCTTTTGTTGTTACAAAAATTATAGCTGACCCTTCGGGTAGATACATCATGGTACAAGGGCAAGGTATTCAGAACATGAATATTTACACACTTAATTCTGATGACTGTAAAATGGTGTAGGTCTTTAGGCCGTTTGGTTTGGACCAGTGTAGCAGAGATGAGATAGACAGGAACAGATATTTAATGGTCAATATTGATCACAAAAACAAAACTCAAAAACACCAGCCACTCTGGGATAACAAAAAACAGAGGACAGCAGCAGAAGGCAGGCTGGCTACAGGAGTGATGAAGTAACAAAAGAACTCAAACACAAGGCACACCACACTAGAGGGAAAAGAAAATTATAATCTCCAAGAGAAACAATAATACTCAGGCAAAAAAAGACACTGACAATATTCACTAGGGCACTACCCAACATACCCAAGATTATAAAACCAACACAGCAGATCTATCTGTCAGAGTAGTGTGATCTGAACTAGTCTTTTATGGAGAGCCTGATGAAAGTGAGGTGGGAAACAAGTGTACCTCATAGAATCCTGGAAGGAAATTGGCCAGCAAAGGTCAGAGTATTGAGCTCTGTTGCCCATTTGTATGTTTAGAAGTGGAGATTTATCTTGAGCAACTTTGACACACTTGAACCCGGGCCTGAAGAAATGATTTATACCAACATATTGTCCCATTAGAGATACTGAAATTTTGCAACTTAGAGACAACAGTAGCTTATAGTTGACTAATTCAAAAGCTGTCTTAGGTCCAGGCATATAGCCCGTACCACAATGCCCCCATCCAGGCATTTTTTTGACATTTTTTACAAAACAGAAATTTGCTATTTCAGTGGAATTGCCTGATCTGAATCCAAACTGCTGAAGGTACAGGAGCTCCTGATGTTCCATCAGTTGTTATAGAACCACTTTCTAAGTAACTTTAGACATAATGGGTAATCAGGAAGTCCGGACAGAACCAGAGAAGATCAGCCTGGTTAAGGACTGGGTGAGACCCATGAACCGCAAGGAGGTGCTGCAATTTCTGGGGTTCACTGGTTATAGGCGGTATGTGAGTGGATACTCCATCCCAGCTGCTCTCTTATACCATCTCACTGCTGGTGACCCCCTAAAGAAAAAGAGGGGCAGGAAGTGAAACAGAGACTGACAACCACACCTGTGTTGGGCTATCCTGATTACAGCCTGCCTTTTGTCCTTTTGTCCTGCCATCGCCTTCACCAGCAGGGGTTTGAGTCCATCTGAGACGAGGTATCCTGCACACAAACTCGAGTTCCTCGCTTTAAAATGGGCAGTGACAAACAAATTCTATGAACACCTCTATGGGCGTAAGTTCTTAGTCCTGACAAATAATAACCCTGTCAAGTATGTTATGTCCTCTGCAAAGCTGGATGCTACAGGCCAGAAGTAGGTGTCTTGGCTGGCTACTTTTGATTTCGATGTCAAGGACAGGAGGGGCCAGAGCAATGCCAACACTGATGCCCTCTCCTGTATGTCCCCAGCAGGTGAGGCCCAGTGAGTCCAGGTGTGGTGTGAGACAGCCCACACAGGATCCAGTAAACCCCACAGCCTGCAGTACGTCTGCCTCAGAGGAGTCCCAGTCTGGATATCCCAGATCTAATGAGCCCCAAAGAGGCGTGGGGTTGGAGTCACTGCCCGCCATGACAAAACAGGAGATCCGTGCAGGGTAGAAGGAAGATCCTGTTATCAGCCCTGTCTTGCACTACAGTCTCAGAGTCTAAACCAGAAACCAAGCCACAGCGAGAGGATCAGTAGTAATGGGCAGGTCTGCCTTCTCTTAAAGGAGTGGAGGAGGTTAGTAATATGAGATGGTATCGTGTACCGTCGTATCAGACTGCCAAAGTCAAGACAGCTCGTCACAATGACTCAGGGCACTTAGGTTTTGAGAAGACTGTGCAGATGATAGAGAGAGAGATTGCATTGGCCATGGATGTTCCAGGAGATCAAGGCTTGATGTGAACAGTGTGAGAGGTGCTACCTGAGAAATACCCCGACTGCAGGTGTCAGAGCTCCCCTGGTCAGCATTCACAGCAGCTCCCCCATGGAGCTTGTATGTGTGAACATTCTAACTCTGGAGAAGTCAAAGGGTGGCATAGAAAACATCTCACGCTACGTACAGTGATCACTAAAGATCAGAAGGCTAACACTGTTGCCAGAGTGCTGTTGAAAAGCTTTTTCTGTCAGTTTGGGTTCCCAGTGAAATTGCATGCAGACCAAGGGCACAATTTTGAAAGTGCTGTAGTGAAGGAGCTGTGTAAGTGCTGGCATCACCAAGAGCCACACAATCCCCTATCACCCCCAGGGCAACGGAACCATTGAAAGGTTTAACCACACCATCATGAACATGCTGGGGACCCTGGACCCTCACCTGAAGCCACGGTGGCATGAGTACAACTGCACATGCCATGACTCTACTGGATACACACCGTACTACCTCATGTTTGTCAGGTTTGTCATCCTAGATGCATCCAGCATCTCCCTGTTGACCTGCTCTTTGGGCTCCAGACCACCAATGAGCCGTGTGAATATAGTGAGTATGTTCAGACTCTGCATGACTGTCTCTCACAGGCCTATCCCCAGGCTAATCAGGTCTCCAACCAGATTAAGGGACAACAGAAAAAATACTACAATCACAGAGCAAAGAGTCAAGTTTTCAACCCAAGTGACAGAGTTCTGGTTAAAGTGTGTCATGTGGAGGGGTGACAGAAACACAGAGACAAGTGGGAGCCCCGGCCATACATTGTAGTGAAGAAGCAGCCCAACATTCCTGGATTGTGGAGAAAATATCACTGAACAGACTACAGAGTTTATCAAGTGTGTGATATAGAAAGTACTGCTACTGGTTAACTAGGAAGCTGATTGATATTTGCACATCTCTAGGTGGACTGTTATTTATAAAGAGAACACATTGTTGTACTAAACTAGAATATTGTTCCTTTAGTGATATTTATTTTTACATAGCTAAAAATAGATCTAGTAAGGAGGTGATGACAGACATAAAGGACAATGACATGCAGCAAACATCTTGAACCAGAACAGAGGTTCACATAGTATTTACATGGTACACACTACTACACTACATGGTACAGACCACAAAAACAGCCATAAAAAATACGACACTTATAAACTTTAAACAGTTGAGGATATAGTCAAGAATATAATTATCTTAAAAAATTTCACATTTCTCATTTTTTGCATCTGATTTGAAAGTGAAAATACTTGATAATGCTGCCACGTAGCTCTTTACTGATCAGTCCGTATATGATGGGGTTGACGACTGGTGTAATGATCATACATATGATGGTAAAGAACTTCTTGATGTTTTGAGGGACTGAGGGGAACCGTTGACTCACAATTATGACCACTGCAGCAATTTGATAGAGCAGATACACTATCAGGTGCGGGGCACATGTCTGAAAGGCCTTGCTTTGGACACTGCTGTCAGAGCGGCCTTGTTTGACAGAAGCATGCAGGATTCTAATGTAGGTAAAAGCAATGACGAGGAAGACTCCTGTACTCAATGTCCAGGACATGGACAAACCTAGAAAAACATTTTAAAAATCACAATTAACACATCTATCATGAATTATGAATGTAACTCACTTTGATCTCAAGTAACAGGACAGTGATTGCTGTACGGACCTCTTATTTAAACGATTAAATATGTCGTAATGTAAGTCTGTGTGGGAGACTCTGTTGTTGAAAAACTACCCTTGAATTATAACCAAATCCATACTAAGTCACAATACCGTGTTCACAATACAACCTGGTGGAGAAAAGTATATGGAAAAACTGTGTCAAATATGAGGAAAATTACTTTCATCTTACTGAGTAAAATAAATTAACTCCAGGCAACAATGGGAAACACACCACCATTATTTGAATCAATGTACTGACCATAGATGTTATTGGCTGGAGTGGGACCACAGGCCAGACTCAGGATTGTGCGGTTGCTGCAGTAGACGTGCCGGATGATGTTTCCACACAGGGGTGTATTTACATGGAGCGCAAAAAGTACAGTGATAAGCAGCAGAGCGATGAACCAAGCCAGAGCCCAGCTGAAGTGCAGGCGAACTGAGGTCATAATGGCATGATACCTGAGAGGTTCACACACAGCAATGTACCTGCAATGGGAGAGCAGCTTTAATAAACATGTTTAAAATCCTAGAACTAGTATGACATGACAGTAATAATCCGAACAGTGAACATCTGAGAGCAAACAGATAAGTTCCATATTAATTTGGAACTGACAGAACAACCTGTCCATAAGTACACTGGGGAAAGTTTTTAGTCATTTCCCCTGTTCATAGTGACCATTAAAAGTTCAATTACTACTGAATTAATCAACATAATCAGTGTATACAAGGCTTCAATGGTCTTAAATCAGTTAAAAAAATATCAAGTGTTTATCTTCCAAGATTAGTGTTTTTGGAATGAAATCAAATTTCCTCATTATTCCTCATTGTTTCAATATTTCCTGTTAGAGGAATGGACAGATAGCCTCACATATACAACCTGTATGGACAGATGAATATAAAGGCAGCTTCCTTGTTTTATTGCTACATGTGCAATTGACCAAGATTTTAAAAACTTGAATATATAATTTAATATGCTGCCTCCTTTCTTTACCTGTCATAGGCCATCACACCCAGAATAGTCTGCACTGCAGCTCCATATGTGTGCACACAGAAGGCCTGGGTGATGGCGAGGTTGTAGGTGATCCTCTTCTGCCCCATCAAGAAGTGCATCATGAGGCGAGGCAGCACTGCTGTGGCCCCCAGCAGGTCACAGACTACCAGGTTACAAACCAGTATGAACATGGGTCTGTGCAGGTTCTTATCTATGACAATGACACACAACACCACACCATTCCCCAACAGCACCACTATGTAGTTAAACAGAGCCAGGAAGAACAGCAAAGAGCCGTAGCCTGGTGGTACATAGAAGCCCTCCAGCTCAAACACAATCGGCTGTTTCAGAGGTGTTACTGTTGTTATGTTCTCCATCCAAAGCAGTAGTTCTGTAAAAGATATGTACATAAAACCCATTTAATAAGTAAGTATTCAGTCATAAGAAAAAGTAATTTTTCCATATATCCCAGGGTTACCTGCAGTTAATCCAAATAACACTGAATGAACACACTGTCTCAGCTCAATATTTGATATTTGAACAGATGAAAATAATGAAAGTTAATGATCCGAATCCAAGTGTTTTGTGCAGCTCTCCAGTCTTCTCATCAGAGCACTGATATGAGCTCTGATATGCTCTGAAGTGTGTTGCGCTTTAAATATTTGTAGTTCTTTCGTATGTATTCTGAGTGTCCATCACTCAACACTGATCCCTGCCCATAGACAATCATACCATCTTAGCATCAAACCCCCGCCAAACTGTTCTCTGCAGCTTAAAAAAAGTATTAGCTATGATTTCAAAATGAAATCCTCCTGGGTATTTGTTATTTTTTTCCACAGAAAACAAGGTTTCATTCTAATATAATATAATAATACAATATTCTACATAATATATACATATTCTCATATGTAAGCCATATGGAAGCAGTTGATATCTGAAATCCTCTCACCATTTGAATGACTATATGGAACCTTACAACCATCTGTGATGAGAATAACATGGGCTTTGTTTTACGAATTAATAGAATTAAGCATTGGGGTTTGAGGGGGAATGAATAATAAGTTCAATGCATGAATCACATTGAAGTTTTCTTACTGCAGTGGAACATTTATCTATATATAAATATATCTGAAGGAAATCCAGTGTTGAGGGTCCCCTGAATACCTTGCACAGGACCATGCTTTAGTCCTCTCATTGAACAAAGTAGACTGTTCCTGAGAGAACCAAAAAACAATTCTGTCTTTAATTCTGAGATTCTTAAGAATGTTTTTTTCATTGCTTTTCCCTTAGGGGTGTGACGAGACACTCAGCTCACGAGACGAGACACGAGATTGGGTTCACGAGATCGAGACGAGACAAGATTTAAAGAAAACTAAATTACAAATTATATGAATGCCTGGACAACAGACTTTTATTTAACTGAGTTTACAAATTGAAACTAAAATAAAATGTTATAAAAGTTAAAATATATAGAAAAAATTATACATTTGTCCTTTTTTCAAGTGCAAACAATATGTGCAAAACAAAAAGTTCTTCTCTGTCAGCAGGCGCAGTTGTTGATTTGAGTACTGAGCTGTGGTAGTGCTGTAAATGTCTCTGCATTGTGCTCGTATTCACCGCGCTGTACGGCATTGTTTGCATACAGTCTCTGCATATTGTCCGTGTCTTATCAATGCTGCCAAACAAACCATTTAAAAGTGGCGGGGTCATCGTCAATAGTAATACCTGTGTTTTCCGTCATTCTGGCTGCTTGCTGGATAACTCTCGCGAGACAGAATTTTAACACGACGAGCAATCTCATCAAATCACATCTTGTATGACGAGATCTCGTCACACACCTACTTTCCCTGTATGACCTTTGAATATTGATATTTGATATCTGATATTTTATATCAGATATCCTACTTTATATCCTACTTTCTGGTGTCCTCTGTCCTCTTCTGCATTAGAGTCCCAGTTTTGTGGAGGAATGTTAAAGTAGTGTCCAATCATTAACAAGGGTTATGAACATAATCGCAATTCTATGAATCCCAGATAACCCTCAGAGGCAGTGCTTTAATCACTAGATATGACCCTCTTGTGCATGCACATTTCAAGTCAAGTCAAGGTCACCTGTAATCCCTGCATGACCTTGGATGATCTATTGCTAGGATTCATAGAGACGCGGTTACGTTTGTAATTCTCATTCAATTTAATCTTTCTCGACTGCCAAAGGTGGTGCTTTAAGCACTGGATGACCAACTGAGTCATGAAACACCAAGACACCTACCTCACTGGGTGACAGCAAAGAAACTCGAACGGCCACTCCCAACAGATGGGTAGTAGCAACGTTGACCCTGTAAAACCTGGAGAAATGAGTTGGGGATGCCCACACTGATCTCCAGGGGAACCACTCACAGGGCAGCCCAGGACAGAACAATGCCTCTGGTAGAGTGACCCCACATCCCAGGTGGGAGGGGGCAGTGTGGCGCGGGATGGAGTACTAAGGAGATCCATCCTGTCGGGCAGTCACCAGAGCAGGCTGCACCACATCCTCCTTGGCCAGAAGGGGGCCATGCTGCAAAACCAACTGCAGTATGGGGAGGATCAGAGGCAGAGGTGACACCTCTGAGGCAAAGACGTTCACCTCTTCTCCGCCAAAGAGGTCCCAGATGATCACCACTACTTCTGAATAAAGCCTCCATTTCCCAAGTAAAGACTTGTGTTGGAAGAGGAAGTCCGCACCAAGCCAGCCAGGTGGGGAGCCAGGTCAGGAGGCACTGGGTCATCCTAAAGAGCAGCACAGTGGGCAACCAGGTGACCCCCTGGTGGTTGATATGGGAGACAGCAGACATGTTGTCCAACCTGACAAGCATGTGCCTACCTCCTAGGAATCTCCACAGGTCACCACAGGTCACGGCTCCAGCACTTTGATGTACAATCTGCAATCTTGAGCAGACACCTGCCCCTGTGCATTCCTGCTCTGCCACACCGCCGTATTGGGAGCTGCACGTGACCAGGATGTCACATAGATGAGGCAGTCATCCAGGTAGGGCAATACCTTCATGTCCTTCCCCTGAAGGAGTGCAAGGGCTGGCGTAACATATTTGGTGATCATCTTCAGGCAGAGGGAGAGACCAAAGGGCAGCACTCAGAACTAATAATTGTGGCTCTGGAAGGCAAACCTTGTAATGTGATGGGAACATGAAAATATGCATCCTTCATATGCATATGCAAATCTATTGACATGAACCATTTCCCTGAGAACCCACACACAGGACAGCGGCCGTGGTCAGCATGTGCAAAACCTTGAGCGACCTGTTTAGCCCCCTCAGGTCTAAGATGTGTTACTGTACCAGTAAGTAAGTCAAGTAGGGTGACAGGGGCCATTGTTCGTATAGGTACTTGAAATGCACATGTGTAAGAGGGAGATATCTAGCAGACATGAAGAATAAGATAGAACTACTTTTTGTAGAGAGACTCAACACACATGGGTTATCATGGGTTATATTAACAACAATCTTTTTATTTTCCTTCTTGATTTTTTTAGTGAACTCTTCAGCTAGCAGCCCTATGTACATATGATAAAAGAATAACAAAACAATTTTGCCCTCTTATAAAAGTACTTTTATTGTTTTGACATGTTACATTTGCATATTGAACAGCTGTATTTCACTAAAATGATAATAATAATAGTAGGGGTAAAAACTTTATTTGGATCACTATTCATTCATTCATTTTCTATACCTGCTTATTCCTCATTAGGGTCACAGGGGTCTGCTGGAGCGTATCCCAGCACATTACAGGTGAGAGGCAGGGATACACCCCAGATGGTCGCCAGCTTATCATGGGGCACACACACCATTCACTCACACCTATGGACAATTTAGAGTCTCCAGTTAACTTCAGCATGTTTTTGGACTTTTGGAGGAAGCCGGAGAACCCGTAGAGAATCCATGCAGACACGGGGAGAACATGCAAACTCCACACAGAAAGGTCCCAGACCCAGGACCAAGGAGGTCTTGAAGCTGCGACCTTCTTGCTGTGAGGCAACAGCACTAACCCCTGCTCCACCGCCCCCACCTTGTATTACATCAGGATAATCCACAGAGGATTTTGTTTCAGTGGTCAATAGTAACTAAGACTTTTTTTAAAAATCTTTTTCAAGTAATTAAAATATTTATTCATATTCTACTTGACAGTCTGAACATCTTCATCTTCCATTATGATTCAGTTAAGTGTCTATATTTTCATTTAGATATGTTCCTTAATTTCCCTCTGGGGATCAATAAAGTTACTCTACTCTACTACTTTACATCCTAATTATCTTGGTTTATTTTCAAAAAGTTAGTAAATTGATAACTGATATGTCAACTTTTGGTAAAATGAGAAGTGAGAAAAATATGTTTTTTATTCTTCTTTGTTCTTTAGTCTGCAATGGTCCTTCTATCCTTCAATATTTGCATTTAATATTATACTGAGAAATGAAAACAGAGATATTATATTTTTAATAAGTTTTCTAAAAATGTTTTCTTTTATATAGTTGAAAGTAGTTACTAACAAGAAAACAAGGCAGAGAGTAATGATGAAATGCAGCAAAAGTCTTGAGCCATAACTGGGGGCACAGGGGCACAACGCTTTAGACCACAATGAGATGTGCTTAATTAATGAAAACTGGCTTTGAAAAACAATCTACATCATATATAACAATTCAGAATATAGCTAGCTAATATAATTATGTGAAGAAATTGACTCATTATTTTTTGCAACTGACTTGAAAGGTAAAATGCTTGATGATGCTGTCACGTAACTCTTTACTGACCAGTCCATAGATAATGGGGTTGACGGCTGGCGGTACGATGACAAACAGGATGCTGAAGAACTTCTTGAGGTTATGGGGGTCTGAGTGAAACCGGTGACTCACAATTATTATCATCGAAGCAATTTCAAAAAGCACATACACAACAAGATGCGGTGTACATGTCTGGAAGGCTTTACTCCGGACACTCCTGTCAGATCGGCCTTGTTTAAAGGTAGCATGCAGGATTCTGATGTAGGAAAAAGCAATGATGATGAAGACACCTGTACTCAAGGACCAGGTCATGACCAGACCTAGAAAAACATTTTTTTTAAATCACAATTAAGAAGTGTCACGTTAATCTTGAAGTGGACTAATTTTGCTCTCTGGGGCAGATATCACTGTATTACTGTGAAACAGTTTAAATGGCCTCACAAACTCTGACTCAAAATTCTATGGATTTATTGTATGTATAATATATGAAAGAATTTGGTCATTTAATTATATTTTCATTATACAACAATTACATTTTTGTTCTCTCTTCAAATAACTCATGTAACATAGTTAATAGTGTCAGTAGATTCATTAAACAATATTACACCTTTTTATGTAACTGTACTTGCTACTGCTATGGTTTAATCTAGCTATATCTATTGTGTAGACACAATCCTACCATTTTGTTGCATTTTCTTTTAATTATTATTGCCTAAATTGTAATAAACCAGACTTTTTGACTTTACCTTGCATTTAAATCATATTTGTGCTTATTATAACATGGAAACAACAGCTTGGGGTGACCAAAGTGTTCTATACCTGTCATTCCTATCTATGCCAGAACACTGGCAACTGTCTGTCATTTCACATAATTCCAGATTTCCTCAAAATATATTAAGGTATGTGACCACGTTGGCACTTTTTTCACAAAATGAACAATAGGATAGCTGGGGTCCCCACTATAAGTGAAAAGAGTACCTAATTTGAGTAGAATTGCTTTACTGAATAAAGGTAAATCAGATCAATGATTAAATTCACTATAGCCACCACTATTATTCACGTTATTCTGACTAATATACTGACCATAGATGTTACTCGCGGGTGTGGGACCACAGGCCAGATTCAGGATTGTGCGGTTGCTGCAGTAGACGTGCCGGATGATGTGATCACACAACAGCGTGTTCATGTGGAAGGAGAAAAGTACAGCAATAAGCAGGACAGCGATGAACCAGGCCAGAGCCCAGCTGAAGTGCAGCCGGGTCGATGTCATGATGGCATGATACCTGAGAGGTTCACACACAGCGATGTACCTGCAAAGGGAGAACAGCTTTAACAAACTTTTTTTTTTTATTTTTCCAGGTAAGGATATATTTTTGGAGAATCCTATTGTATCAAATTGTTTCTATGTGCATAATTAATTAATTCATAGGCTTTTGTACAACTAAATAGATAAACTTAATTACACTTTTTTAAATAATGCCAACAAAATCAACAAAGAACATTATCCGCCTGGTAGAGGTAGGCTTGAGGATGCTGGGATACACAGAAATCATTTTTCATGTGAACGTGTATTCAAATGTGTATCTGAGGCTTCGTCAGAATTAATCCAATCAGGTTCTTTTTCATACGACATTACTTCTGTGTTTCTCTTGAGTCTGACTTTGTCCTGCTTTAAGAAAACTGTGAATATCAATTAACTCTCTATTGCATAGCATTTCCATATGGCATTACTTTGGCTCAATATTATCAATAAGAAGTAATATAAAATCCATGTTTTACTGTTTAGTTGTAAAAATCTAATCTTTTACTTTGAAAGACAAAAAAATAATCACACCATATGACTTGGAAAAACTGTTTTCACCCGTTTTATATGGACTGCAAAAACATTTTTGGAACCTCCAGGCATATTTGTGCAAACCTGAATAGTGCATTTTGGGCCAAAATTAGATGTGACAAAATTTGCATGGTATTGCCATATGGCAACACTGTGCAGTAGACGGTTAATGTATACTAGCTTTATACCTGTCATAGGCCATCACACCCAGAATAGTCTGCACTGCAGCTCCATATGTGTGCACACAGAAGGCCTGGGTGATGGCGAGGATGTATGTGATCCTCTTCTGCCCCATCAAGAAGTGCATCATGAGGCGAGGCAGCACTGCTGTGGCCCCCAGCAGGTCACAGACTACCAGGTTACAAACCAGGATGAACATGGGTCTGTGCAGGTTCTTATCTATGACAATGACACACAACACCACACCATTCCCCAACAGCACCACTATGTAGTTAAACAGAGCCAGGAAGAACAGCAAAGAGCCGTAGCCTGGTGGTACATAGAAGCCCTCCAGCTCAAACACAATCGGCTGTTTCAGAGGTGTTACTGTTGTTATGTTCTCCATCCAAAGCAGTAGTTCTGTAAAAGATATGTATCATTTGAATAAGTAACTATTCAGGCATCAGGAAAAGTAATCTTAGATTTTAAATATATCACAGTGTTACCTGCAGTAAACCTTAATGACACTGAACTAACGGCCAGTCTCAGTTTAGGATTTCATAAAACAGAAGAAAAGAAAAGAATAAAAGTTATTGATCACAACTCAATGAAGTTGTGGAAAGCCTGAAGTGTTCTGTTTAGCTCTCCAGTCTTCTGATCAGAGCATTGATGTTCTGATGTGTTGAAGGCAGTCTGTTACACTTTAAATAATTCTGTTTTTGTTATGTGTCCATCACTTAACAACCTAATGCTAATGTGAAAAAATTGTTGGGTAGTTTCCATTCATTACAGAACCCTGTGGTATAAATGTAACCTCAGGAGAGACTGCATTGTGTCAAAGTCCACATTACATGTATTTATTCACATCTAATTGAAATGATACAGATGATAAATGTATTATACAATCGAATCAGCAGCATGTGAAGTAGTTTAATAGCTATCCAAAAACTTTTCTCAAGATTTTAATGATGTAACATAAATTAGTAGTACAGTATTATGTTTCTTGTGATTGCAACACTCTGTTTATTATTGGAATCCTGTAGGGAGCCTTGTCATCCTCTGGTGAGATGATATCCCTGTCTCCTCAACTAATCACACAAAGAAAGTTACTTTTGCAGAAAACTTTTTCAGTTTTCAACAATTGTCAGTCTGCCCATCAAACTATTTTACCAGAAGAGCTTTTCCCATCTGCTCCTGGCCAGAAATAAGTTAAAATATTTTCACTTTAAGTAGATGCATCTTTGCCTCAGTTTCTGCCATGGAATGAAACCTTTGTGTGTTATGATTCTTGTTTCCCTGTGATTATGGGGCTGTAATGAGCATCCTGGTGGTCTCAGAGCTCCCAGCCGACTTCTGAGTGACCAGCAGGTTAATTAAATTAAAATCTGCAATGAAGTGTTCAGGGAACAACTCACTCTCTCTAGAGAGGCTCCAACCTGACGACCGGCCTTCTGTCTTAAACCTCATACTGTTATTATCGCAGCTTTCTTTGAACCTGCAGAAATGTTCTGGAAAGGATCTTGACTGGGAGAGAAGCACTATAAGCTCCAAGGTTACTTACACTACTGTCATTTGTTCTACTGCAGTGTGGGTTGAATTTGCCCGATGCAGCGACTGAGTGAAATGTTATGGATCAAAATAATATTTGGACATAATAATAATGGATCACAATATATTAATATATTAACTTGAATTTACTTTCTTTATTTTTGATAGTTTTGTCTGTTTTATATGTTGAATTACACCTGTAAACCATATAAATACCTGTATGTACCCATATGTATCTATGTATCTATACACCTGACCTTACAACCTTTTATAAACCTTTTATACAAAAAGGAAAGGTCAGTAAAGTCAAAATTCAGGGAAGGTTCATTGCAGTGTTTGATTGATTGATTGATTGATTGATTGATTGATTGATTGATTGATTGATTGATTGATTGATTGATTGATTGATTGATTGATTGATTGATTGATTGATTGATTGATTGAGTGATTGTTGTGATTGTATGGGACCATAAATATCCACACAAAACTTCTGCAAAGTAATTTGGGGGTTTTCTTGTCATAGACAAAGTACATGATGTTGTAACTTCAGGAGCCAGAGGATCATCAATCAGTCAGATCCCAGGACATTTCATTACTGACTCCTGTAATACTGACAAACATCTATTGCGCTTTGCACCCAGAGGATTAATTACCTTCAGAAACTGTTAATAATTGTTTTGTTAGGAAGCAGCTCACAGTGGACCTCATTAATGACAGTTAGGATTAGGGGTATATTTGTTTGAGAAGCATTAACACTCATTACTGGCTGCTGTGGTAACTGAGACACACTGTGATGAAACTGGTGGACATTAGAGGGCAGTGTTGTCCCCTGAGCTTCCAACATGCAACAGTTGATAGTTAATAACTTTGTCTTACTGCTCACAACTAAGTTTTACAGAACAAAACTTTGGGTTTCAAAAGCACAGAGGATTTAGCACAATTACATCATTATTACATATCTCATGATAGACTAGTTTGTAGAGTTATGCTTCCTGCTTCTGGACAATCTGAGTAGTTTTTATCTTCATAAACAAACCTAAAGAATACACTCACCCTGCTCTCTGAAAGATTAATGAAAAATGAATCAGCCATTAATGACTGATACGGTTTTAAAATGTGGAATATGAACAGTATGAAAGGGCTTAGAAAATTCACAAATAAATTAACAAAGGTGTAAAAAATTATTTTTAAACATGATTATGTTATAAAGGATCTGGGGATTTTAGAGGCTCCTGCGGGTCTGGAGCCAGTTATCTTGGAAACATGGCCACCAGTGAGCTTTTTCTACAGCATAAAGTGTATGTTGCAGGCTTTTCTTGCCCTACTTCATGTGTATCCAGTGATGGATGTGCATCAAATTTATTCTTTTGAACAAAAAGCTGGTTCTTTCACTGCTTCCCCACCTGTGATTTTAGATTATTAAGCATGAGTCATAGTTGAGTTTTATTTTGTAACCCAGAGTTGAAAATTACTTGTGTCCTCATCTGCAACTGCCACAGCTCACCCATACTACAGAAGTGTTTTATACTACTATTTATACATTATTACTATATACTTACATTTATATACTATTTATAGACTGACTATATCAGACTTTTCAAATCTCCTAAATACCTTGTGCCCTACCTTTCCCAGGCTGGTGATGATTAGCGATTTTAACATCAATCTCCTGGACTGCCTCTCCTTAAACTTCATTAAGAAGTATACTGGCCTCCTATCATTTGTTACACCCATTCTTCTCCATGTCTGAGCCTGATACTGCAATCTCAGTTGAAGAGCATGTCCACCACTACAACGTCACACTCCTTTAGGGATGCAACAACTCATTCAGTTTGTATAATGATTTTTGACCCATGGTTCGATACGCCCCACAATACACCTGCAAATATCCTCCAGCTGCAGGTGGCAACCTTTCTATGGTAGTTGACAGGGGCAAAGGTACCACAAATTGCAAAATGCTGCAAACACAGAAATGATGCAAAACACAGCAACACATAAAACACAAAAAAATAATGCTGCAGTAAAAAATGCTGCAATCACAGCAACTAAGCAGAAGCAAATATTTACAAACCCATAAAACAAATGCAGGAGGGAAATGGTGCAAATTCACTCCACAGTCCACTCCAGTCTCCAAACAGCAGCAGATCACAGTCACAGTGACTGGTCACATTCAAAGTCATGGTCTATTTCCATTGCCAAGGAAACATGATGCTGTTAAAGATGTGCTGCAAACTGTAGAGCTTAAAAATTAAAGAAAAATGCTCATTTTTCACAAAGAGCTCAAAATCAGCAGTCGCCAGTAGCCAGCTTGTGTCCAGGAAGTGCTACCTTATCCACGGATCTCCTCTCCTGATCCACAGCCACAGTGAGATGACGTCTTCTGCCTCCGTAGTCTCCTTGATGGTCCTTTTCTTACTGGCCTGGTGATGCCTAGCATATTGTAGACCTCGCAGAGGGACTACAACATACATCCCACCTCCATGGTCTCACATCTTGCCTGCCACCCATTGCACCAGCACCCCTCCATCTGTTCCTGGTACTTCACCAGCACCCCTCCATCTGTTCCTGGCCCTCTTTCTTTCGTTGGCCTCCCCCATGTGGTCTTCTCAAGGGACTGTAAGCTCCAGGAGAATGACCTGCTAGGAGGTTGCTGAGGTCAGCACCAGGTCTGGCCTTAGAACACATTCTCTGGGAACTTTGTTTCCCCAGATCAACTCTCAGCTCCCATTCTTGTGCCATAGCTAGCAGGCCAGAGGAAAAGGTCTTAGCAGCCGGTGGTCTTCCCCAGTCCTGACAAAAGAGATGGTCTTCACTGCAGATGGTGTTCGCTATCACCTTCAAGACCTGGTCATGATGCCAGCTCAAAGTGTGCTCCAGAGTCCCTTTCTTCTGGCACAGAGTGCATGCTAGGCACTCCGTCTTTCCCCAGGAGAACAGGTTAGATGGCCTTGGCAGTACATCGTAGATGGCCTTGATCAAGAATTTATGCACCCAGGCTCAGCTTTCCACAGCTCAGCTTTCCGTCCAGGTGACTTTGCATTGTGCTGCCTTCTCCCATTGTGTCCAGGCTCCCTGCTCCCACATTCCAACCATTCTGCTGGTTTACTCTTCTTCTGCTGCTGCTTGTACCTCTTCTTGGAGGAGTGCTTGCCTAACCCTTACCTTTCCCTTGTCGTAGCAAGGTGTTTAACCGCTGCCCGGGCCTTCTCTACCCCAAGTCACCGTTCCTGAGAGTACCTTTTTTCACATCTGTGACTCAGCTACATCCACACCCTCTGCTGCCCTAGCCAACCCTCCAGCTCTTGGTCGGTCGAGTTGATGGCTGCTGTCTCTCAGGCTGCAGTCAAAAATCTTTCTCAGACTCTTCACCAGTTTGTGGGTAATGAATGGTATTTGGGTGTGAACTGGAACTTGTTGGTGACCTTTCTTCTTTTCATCAGCACAAGGGATCTGGATTTCACAGGCTTGAAAGTTATGTGGGTCCAGGTGATAATTCCTCTAGGCCGGGGGTCAGCAACCCGCAGCTCCAGAGCCGCATGCGGCTCTCCCTGGAGCTTTTTCAAAAAAGTATGAAAATGGAAAATTATAAAAATCTGATTTCTTTATTGTATTTCTATAATAAACCAAATAGATTGTGTAAGTTAAAGTTAAAGCAGCAAATCTGGTCCAGCAGAGTAGTCAGGTGGTGTGTCATTCTCACCAGGATGAGCTGCAGGGAAAATAAACATTTAATCATGAATGCTCATTATGTATTTGTTGCCTACTTAATCATGTTGATAGTAGGCTTATATAGTCATATACACTTACAGCCTGGGCTACCTTAATATAAGGCTTATATAAGGCTTTTAACAACCAGTATTTGCAGCTCCAGACAGATTTATTTTTTATTCGTTTGGTCCAATGAGGCTCTTTGAACACTTTGGGTTGCCGACCCCTGCTCTAGGCCCTTTATTGTGCAGGACAAATAATTTTAGTATGTTATTATGTTTTTTCTAAACCATGACAGAAGTCAATCTTCAAACATTACTGATAATTGCACAATTAAGAGCTTCACAGAAGAACACAATTTCCAATTATAGTTTTCTGAAAGGTCATTGCCACCATAATCTAAATAATTTTCCACATTTTCCTGCTGTGAACAGCCATTGTGGTGTGGAATAACAGTGTCTATGGGATTTTAGTCTGTATAGTGCCATTTAAGACTTGTGCTGTATCTAGTATAGATACAATACACTTGTATCATATACATACTCACTGTGTCAATGTGAATGCAGTACAAACGAAGAAATAGAAATAAGAAATAGAACAAACATTTAAGTTGCAGCTGAAATTTTGTAATCAGTCAAAATGTATCTATCACAACACTTTTACAGTATCTGAAATGTTCTTAATGTTTTAGTGTTTTAGTTGCAAATCATAATATATCAATAATATCAAATAGACTTAATAAATACTAAAAGGCATCGCATAATAAAGTTTAAACAATACAGTATATGCTGGTGTTGTATGTAATTGTAGAGTCCAATGCAGAGTGTCTGCTGTTCAGGATTGATTTGACAGTTATTTAGCACCATCTGTTGCTCAATTTCAGATACTACACATGCAGATATTGTGGCCTTTCTTGATTCAATCTTAGATATCTTAGAATCTTTGATAGTGCTGTCTACCCATTGAATTGTATAGTATTGGTAAAAGCTTTGAAAGGGAAGGAATGATAACAGTATAAATAGTGATATCATTGATCCCAACTACCCCTTTAGTCCAAGCATCAAAGTCTTTTTACTTCACATTTTATAATCACTAGTATGCAGTAAATATCATTTTCAATTTAACTGTCACCCCTTAATGAAATATACTTCGCCATCTTTCACACTAGCAACTCAGAGGGAGCTGAATGCAAAAACCTACGTTTACTATTGTTGTCTACTGAGAAGTGAGGTAGTGGTGTGTTCAAAGACTGATCAATATGATGCAAAAAACTGGAGATAAGGCAGGTCCTAGTGAGGAAAGGGACTCAATCACTTAGTCAGTGATGGAAAAAACTCTATAGCCACTTCATACATGGAGCAAGGAACAAAAAAGCCACTTCAGCTGTTTGACTGTGCTTCCTCATTCTGTGTATGATGTACATTTGGATGTGATTTTCTTTGCATGCTCTACTTGATTATTTTTCTTAATTTCAACCTTTATTTATAATCTTAATTTAAATGTGCATTTCAGATTATGTATAATGTCTTTTTGTGTATATATAGGCCTGGGGTATAATGAAGGGTTTAGGAATGAAACTTGACTCAATGAGTGACGTGAATCTGTAGTTTTCCCTGATTGGTCCATGTTCAACCAAACCCTCCTTGTATGCTGTAAATTGACCTGATGAAAACCTGTATACCAAAATGTTAAAGTATTTTCTCCTGTACTGTAAGTGTAGAATACAGTGTGCAGAAGTTTTTCTCTGCTCATTTAGTCAACCTATGGTTTTCTCCATCACCTCTGTCTAATCACAGTTGTGCAAAAGTTTTGCTTCTCTTGTAAAATTTGGTATAAAATTTCTCCCTAAACACCTATAGGTTAATCTCTCCTCCCTCCCAGTGCTCCCTTCTCTCCAGCTAAAAAGTAATAATAAAGTGTTACGTAGCTCAGTAGCAGGTTTGTGCATCTTCTAACATAAAAGATATCCGCAATACTCTGTAGACAAAGTTGTTTTAATAAGAAACCTTTAATGAGTTGCATTAACATGGCGTTAACTGTGTCATGTGTAAGACAAATGTTGGACAGCACACAAACAAGATATATATAACATATATGTTTACACTGGTACATTTGGCATTTCTTGTTTTACATTGTGAAAAGTACAAACACTGCAAAAATGAAAAGTTAAAGATACAGTGTGTAGGTTCTGGCAGCAGAAGGTGGTAGAGTAACACAAATGTGTAGGAGAATCTACATAGGTCCTGAAAAATGCAAAAGTTCACCTCTAGGGACATTGTTTGGTTTGTCCATTCTAGGCTACTGCAGAAACATGGTGATGTAACATGACAGGCTTGGGGGACCTGCTCCTCATGTAGCTACAAATGGTTCAATCAAATAAAAAAACAATAATTATTTTTTTTGATTGAATTGGACATAATTGTGATTATTATACTTAATTTCTGACAGGTTTATCCTGCTAGATGCTGCTAAAACATACACAATGTTACCTAAATTTCATTTCTTTTTTTCACTTTCAGTCAGGCATTTTTTTTATACAATCCTTTAAATTTCATTATTATATTTGTGAGTAGGATATGAACAGAGCATTTTACAGCCTAAAAATAAAATATAGTTTTTTAGGTTGTTTTTTTTAAGACCTCATATAAAACTTGTGTCTTCTGAAAGCAGATACACTGTGTCAGCAAGGAGCAATAAGATCTAATTGCATCCAATCTTACATAGAAGAGCATCAAAGTTTCATCTTATTTGCGTAAACTCAAACAAACTTAAATAGGCTTGTGAAATCACTCATGAATGCAGTGAATCCTTAACAACACTATATCATCATGAAATTACCTTCATGATTATCATTCAGTGTGCAGATATGATGTACATCTCATTCAGGTAGTGAATTATATCAAAGTGAACCTGCAAGTTTGCAGGAAAATGGTCAATTATGACAATGATGCCACACTGTCCATCAGACCTTGGGGCTCAATAGAATTGGCCTTTGAGAGTTTTGGTGTTGATTGATCTCAAATTAGCAAAACCCAGGCCATCTTTGACATCCGGAATCTTATTTCTCTCCACTTTCTTTCCTTTCACTCCTTCTTTCACTTCTGTCTTAATCACCCCTGTTGCCCAATTATTCCCTCATTTGTCTGAGTGTTCTGCTGAAAAAGTAGAAATCACAGCTGACAATTCATTTACTGGTTAACAGTAACAATTAACTAATCAACTTAAACATTAATAGACAAATCTCAAAACTACAGATAATTCAAGCTTGCATTTATATTTCCCTCATATTTCCCATTTTGTATTCTAAAAGATAAGGCCTAAAAGATAAATAGATGTTTTAAACAATAGGTCTCAGAGCAATGATTTTACTGTTAATTAATTTAAAAGCTTCAGCATGCATTTTTATAAGGTAAACATATATATATATATATATATATATATATATATATATATATATATATATATATATATATATATATATATATATATATATATATATATATATATATATATATATATATATATAGTGTATTAGCGCTGACATACTGTGATGTAAAACAATATAATTGACAGATTGACTTTCACATCACAGTTTCACATCATCTTCTGTAGAATATAATTCTGCATCCAGCAGCATAAAACATTGTTTTTGTAATTTCTCTAATTGAGATTTCTTTGGAAATAGATTAGTTTAGCTACTTATTTTTTTTATTTAATAATAACATATAATAACACATAAATTATATGTTGTATGTTAAGTCCATTTAAAGCTACTAATTTGTTCCAAGTTACTTCAATAAAATAGATAACTGTTTCTATTGTTTTTCCTTTAATGGTGAACTGAACATCTAAGGAAGTATTTTTGGAGACAGAAAAGATGCTGTGGAAACTGATTTCATTTGTATTTCTCATTTGACTGATTTGTTGCACTTTCTGCTTGACTATTGATCAATGCAGGGAGTTAATGTGACAAAATTACTGCTTTTTGTCAACCCATGATGATCCCTGTCAAGTCACGGGTATGTACTTTAAAAAAATCTTCTTATTTGATTTGATGTTTTTTGGGTTATTTTACCCTCATAAAGTCTGATGTACTGTTTTTTTCCATTTGCTCCTAAAAATAAAATTTGTATTTCAAATTTTGGTGAAATGTTTGCAAACATACCAGATATAATATATAGTACATTTATGGTGGTTTGGTGTGCTGTGCAGAAAAAATGGTGGATCAAACTTTTAAACCTGACTTGAATTCACACAGTATTAGAACACAACCATCTTTGTTTAATTTTTCAAGAAAAAATTAAACAAATCATTTCAACACTGGCTTCTCCTCGCTATGTCATAACTCTTTAAAGCCTCCGTCAGATGGCTTTTCCCAGGATGAGGATGCTCATGAAGAAGACCATGATGAAGAACAGCCACATGAAGAAACGATCCATGACCTTGGCGACCTTCCTCCACTCTCCGATGCGCAGCTGCGCAGATCGCTGGTCCTTGTATGAGTTGGCAATGTAGTTAATGTTACTGCACAGTCCCTGGTGCTGGCAAACACACCAGGCTCTCGCCACTTCCTCCCTCTTGTCATCTCCATCCCCGCCGCCTCTTTCACCTCCAACGCCTTTCTTTTCTTCAACATGCTCTCCTCCTCCTCCGCAGGTTCCGTTTGACCCCTTGCTTTGTCCAGCAGCTCCTTCCTCCTCCGAGTGATCGATGGACACAAACAGATCCTCTTTCCAGGCTGTCTGGTTACTGAACTGCCCCAATTTCAGAGACTCCCCTGCCCCGTCTTCCTCCGCCCTCCTTCCCCATACCCGCCCATTCACGTCCCAGTTCGTTCCTCTGGAGTTGCAGCCGTTGGCCGACGAGGCTTCAATCTGTTCCTGTGACTCTGTTTTTTTCCTGGATGAAGATGCACTCAGGCAGTTTTCACCGACTTCATAGACAAAACAGATGCGGGCGAGGTGGTGGAGGATGAAGCGCTCAGCCCACGCTGGCACAGGACGAGCCTCCGGGCCACAGTGATGAATGTTCATGATGAAGATGGTTAGGGCTGTTGACGCAGTCACCATCGTCATGGTAGCGATGTAGTACTTCCCTGTTGAAATGGAAGTGGAAAATCTTTAATAGGTTAAAATCTATGTATAGTATTAAATGAAATTGTCTCTTGTGGTGATTGGTGTAGATTTTGAGGGCAAATGATTGATATTCATGGATAAGATGAGTTGACACAATCACAAGAGTTTGCTTATCATAAAGTTATTAATATTAGTAATTTAAAATCAGTCAGCCAGTCATTTTCTATACCTGCTTATTCCTCACTAGGGTCATGGGGGTCTGCTGGAGCCAATCCCAGCATACTTAGGGCGAGAGGCAGGGATACACCCTAGGTCACCAGCCTATCCTGGGGCACACACACCATTCAGTCACTCCTACAGACAATTTAGAGTCTCCAATTGACCTCACCATATTTTGGGACTATGGGAGAAATCCAGAGAACGTGGAGAAAAGCCACACAGACACAGCAAAAACTCCACACAGAAAGGTCCCAGCTCAAGGTCTTGAACCTGTGATCTTCTTGCTGTGAGGTATGGGTGTTACCCACTGCTTCACTGTGTCACCCTTCATTTAAAGCATAGGAGCAAATTACTAATCCAAACCTTTCTTCTTTCAATTAACAAGAATGATAAAAAAAGCTACTCTGATCTACTCTTTACAACTTAAAAAAAAAAAATCTGAAAGCTTTGAGTTTACAAGGCTGATGTTTAATGTTTTCAGTTTCCTAAATCTGTTAATATGCATTGCAGGTGAGAGGCAGGGATACACCCCAGAGAACCATGCAGACATGTTGAAAACTAATGAAAACAAATTCATTACATCTATTCCGCTGCCTGACCTCCATAACCTTCTGAGGCAGCTGGATTCTTAGGATTAAATGAGGATCCATCTTGCTGGCCTTCAGGTTATCCATTTTTATCACAATCACAGTGGTTCATGTGTGGTCACGAGATGATGTCTCTCTCAAATTGAAATGAAATGAAAAACTTAAAAGTCAGCAGCTCCTCACCTATCAATGGGACGCTCTCAGAGGGTGGCATGCTCTCTGCCACCAGTAACTGAAACACAGTGAGGGCCAGCAGCACTGTAACACCCAGAGAAACCTTTTCACCCGAGTCGGCTGGCAGGTAGAAGCCCAGCGGAGCTAGGAAGGAGATCATCATACAGGGGATGAGGAGGTTGAAGATGTAGAAAGAGGCACGTCGCTTCAGGTGGAGGGTGAAGGTGATGTCTGGGTACGGGTCAGAGCAGCAGCCATACAGGATCACATTCTTTTTGGCTGGCATGCCCAGAACCTGGGTAGAAAATGGGTTTAATTTTGAAAAATTGTGATCCTTTTTCTTGTATTCTGAAGCCTTTTTCTGACACAGGATCAAGGCCTCACCTCCCACTCCACATTGGGGACAAAGTCGGCCAGGTCTGCGCTGTCCAAGGCGTTGGACAAGTCCATCTGATTGCCATTGTGAGTCCAGGATCCAAAGGTGAGTTGACATTGCTGCACATCAAAAGGGAAGAAGGCCACGTCCACAGAGCAGGAGCTCTTGGTGATGGCCGGCTGATCCCACATGACCTGGCCGTCATGACGAAGAACTACGTTGGTCTCCATGGAGCTCGAGAACACGTCGTCTGCACTGTGGTGGAAAAAGAAGAGAACAACCAGATTGTCCTTTAAATTCTGAGAGTGTTTCCCTACAGAGAGTTTCCCACTCTAACAGAGAGTGGCACCGACCTGTTGTACAGGACAATGTCAGGTCTCCATACATAGCGGTTGGGTATGCGGAGGGTGTCGAGGCCATCGTAGTCCTCCTTATTCCAGGTGAGGTAGGCATCCATCCACACCTGACGGATCCACAGGTAGGTGGTCAGGATCTGGTTCCGCTCATCCTAGAGAAAAGAAACCACACACATTTATATGTATATATTTGGAACCACCACCAATGTAGCAAC
Organism: Lepturacanthus savala; assembly: GCA_030544235.1. Lineage (NCBI taxonomy): Eukaryota > Metazoa > Chordata > Actinopteri > Scombriformes > Trichiuridae > Lepturacanthus > Lepturacanthus savala. The sequence continues at coordinate 27,537,795 of CM060479.1, read as the reverse complement.
TAATTTTTCTGAGGTTCACAGATAATTATACCATAAAGCAAGCAAAACAGTTAATAAGTTAATAAGAGTTAATAAAATCCAGGGACAGGGAAACAAAAAACAATGAATCATCAAAAATATAACAATAATAATAAGAATAATATCAATAACAAGTAATCTTAAAGTTATCATGCATGATTTTGATCAAATACTTTAATTTTATTAAAATCAGTTAATATCTTCTCACTGCCTACAAGGTGTCCATTCTGTAAGTGTGCTGTAAAATTGTCTGGTGTTCAGACATAGAATTTTCTGTAAATGTGAAACAATCAAGTTGGTTTACACTGAACCACTGAAGCCATATGCAGTTATAGTGAAATCGTTAGTGTCTCTGGATATGGTGTTGAATTGGACTATTACAGACATGAGGAACCAACAGTCTTGATTAGATTATACTGAGTTTGTTAATGATGACAATTTAATTCTGTTTACTGATTTTTATAAAGCTTTTGATTTGCTTGAACATGGTTTCATCTTGAAAGCTTTTAAAAAATTCTGCTTTCGAGATATTATTTTAAATCTGCAAGCAGAGCTCAATGAGTGACTTGGCCACTCATGTCAGTCTTTCTACAGAATTGTGGGCTCTAAGTATTATTAGGACATAAACAATCAGTCATGAAAACATTTGATGCAAGACTGATTATACACAACATGGACATGTAATTCAGGAGTGAGGACATGATTACCATGTCGATGATCTGGGAGAGGGTGATCTGCAGTGTAACGTTGATAATGTGGTCAGTGTCCTCCACCGGCCGCAAAGCATTGGTGTAGTTGGAGAATAAGTCAGTCAGCAGCTTCTGAGCGTAGCGGCCATGAGCAGCCAAGCATACTGGAAAATAAATAAAAAGAGACAGAAAGAGGGAGAGAGAGGCGAGGTAGGAGTTCTGAAGTTAGAGGAGCTATTTCTAGATGTAAAAATCCCATTCAGTTTTACCATAACTCACAGTTGGAGACTACGACTTAAATTAACATGAAACTCTCCCAGTTGAATCATCAGCACAAAAGATGAACAATTTAATGAGAAAATATCAAGTTCTTTAAAATGGCAAAAGGTACAAGACTGCAGACATACAATTTCAATAATGTATCTACATATATCAGTCTATAAGATGTGAAAATAATGTCTTCTCCTTTAGATAACTTATGTTTCTTAGATAACTGCTAACTTATTACATTTTTCACTCAGGACAGCTAATTTATCATTTATTACTTTTTACACTCAGGACAGCAAAACAACACAAATACCTACAGCCCTCCATATCATATTGTCTCGTACATTGTCTTGTACATTGTCTCCACATTGTGTCATACTGTCTGCATACTGTCTTGCCCTTGCACTTTAATGCCAAATGTTTAAATGTTTAAAGTTTAATGCCCCGTCTTTATGTCAAATGTTTAATGTTAATGTTCTTGTCCACACACGGGATAGTAGAAACGTACTTTCGATTCTTTGTATGTTTCTAGCATGTGAAGAATTGACAATAAAGCTGACTTTGACTTTGACTTTGAGATATGATTTAAGACCTGCAGTTTCAACTCTGCGTAGAAGGCTTCATAGTTTTTCTCCTTACAGAGCTAGCTGGTTCACTGGACAGCAGGTGTTGAATCTGATGATAAAATATAAAAAGCAGGGAATGGAAGGACTATGATGTGTTTATAAGTTTTGAAAAATGCTTGAATGAAAAATAAATCAAGCTTTAAGATTTTAAAGTTGGACATGTGTTTCTCCAATTTATAATTTAATGTAACTTTTATCTAAAGCCATGTACATATTGTATATTATGTAAATGCTTTTATCCAAAGCCATGTACATAATGTAAATTCTGTCCAGGATTTTATTGCCTAGTTATAAAATTATATGATTGGCTTTAATATTGATTGTGAGGTTTGCAACCAGGTAGTGATGCAGTAGGAGCTAAGCTTTGTTAAGTGGCAGATACTTTCTGATGAGTCTGAAGACTCTACTCGTTTTCTCTGACACTTCATTCCCTGCAGTGTTTCTCTCCTAATCCTTGAATTGTCTCATATCACCAGCCTTGCACCTGCAGCTCAGTCCGTCCCACAGAAACATTCTGCACACACAAATACAAACCACATTTCCCGGTTTAATTAACCTTGGAATCACCTTCAGGTTTTTCTCTTAAATCAGAAAGCGACTGCAGACTCATAATTCCTTTAAATTCTGTGACAACTAATTATGATGATGGCGAGGGGGGTCACAGGTGGCCAGAGATTTTTTTTCCTGCTGAGGCTGAGATGTAATTATTTAATGGTGTGGCTGTAGGATTTATATATTCAAAAAATCAAGACTAGGTGTAGGAAATGTGGGGAGGCAAAAAGAGATGATATAAAAATGAAAGTAAAAAGGATGATATAAAATGTTTTGGTTCTTCTAAGTGAACCGATTTGCATTCAAAAAAATAAAATAAAACTCCAGTGTTTGCAGCTCTGAACCCTCAGTATCAAATATCATCAAGGACAAACTGGAAAGATTCATAACTACGACAGAAGACATAAAAGACGGACAACATACCTTGCACAAAAAAGGAAGTGCACAGAGAGAGAGGGGTGACAGGGAACTTTGAGTCCTTACAGCTTTTATACAGAAATGGAAATGTGAAGCTCTGAATGTGTCAGACAAACATGAACAACAGGATGTCTCCTAATGAGGTATAGAAAGACTGTCCTGTTTGTCTGTTCAAGGCTTTTTATCAGGACTAATATAGAAAGTACATGAGCTGAAATGATAAATGATAACTTCACTACAGGACAGAATGCTATTAAACTTGACACTGTATATATAGGCATGAAAAATGAATATTAAACCCAACAAAAAGCTTATCAGTCAAGTGCTGAAAATAGTTTCAGTGCAAAGATTCTCCACTCCACTGTTGGTGGTGCTGGTGAACACTGCATAACATGCTCCTACAAAATCTCATATGTGTTTTCAATATATCAATATACTAAGAAAGCCTTAATATCCCATCAAAACCACCTACAGGAGCCTGCTTAGTGGGTTTTAAGGGATATCTGATGGACAGAATTTTCCCTGGATCTGAATTCTGAATGAGACACAAATGTATTTAATTTTTTTTGTTTAATTTTAGATTAAGAGTACAGAGGCTGTTCCCTACTGCTGAAAACATGCACAGCGATCACACCAGCATGTGTTTTTACAAAAGCCATTTAATCTGTAATGGTAGTGTCTATTCAAAGACCAGAATGTCTTCATTTTTCACAACACTCACCTAAGTGTTGACCAGAATCTCTGTATAGACCGCTACTTATATATTATACATCTGTGGCTTTAGCGAACACTGGTTCCCATAAGTTTGAGACATTAGTGGTTCTGTAATACAACACAACCCAATAGAGGAGACGACTTCATGAGAGAGCAATGTAGTAGCAGCAAGTTCAGACATGTCTGACTGACAGAAGTCTAAAACAGCACAGATTACAGCTACAAACAACAATGGATGGACGAGAACAAACAGGAGATGTTCATGGATGTGGAGTGTAGATGTGTAACCCTCAATTGCATAGTGTTGCCATATGGCAACAATTATTTTATCCTAATTTTTTGAAAAAGCTATGATATAAAATTCATGTTTATGAGGGATTTTATTTTTTAAGGACATACAACTTATCACATGACCATGATATCCTGTTTGTCAGTCCCTTTTGCTCATTGACATGTGACATGTGAGCATCACTGTCTCACAATCCAAGGTTGTATTTTATTCAGAATTTTGGGACATTTTCAACAAATAAAAACATGAACTCACTAATCTTTTTTTTCTAATATGCTAAAATAGATTTGTTCACATATAGCAACAATGTGCAAAATTGGAAAATTCCTAGTGTATAGAACCTAATGGATTCTCATTGAATTACATACCATGAGACTATCCTGAGACTATGTTTACAATGTTTTTACATTTCTTAAATATAACTAATATTTAGGCCATAGTAATACAAATATTCAAAGCAGTTTTTACCATGTCTAAGTAATTCTTCATGTAATAGAAGGTTAATGGGAGCTACATATGTATTCACTGTGCACAATAAAAATGGTAATTATGTTAAGACAGATTTAAATCTCAGAGAGCAGTTGCATTAAGCTTAGTTTGAATATGAAATGTAAACTTATTTTATTCATTAAAGCTGCATATACTATGACGTGACGTCATGACTTCATAGCTCTGTAATAAGATGTGCTTAAACCTAAAAATACTGAGTCTGTGCTAATTTTCTACCAGGTGAGATGGCTGCAGTCCTGAAGCGGTTCTATAGATCCACCTGCAGCTCTGTTTCTCATTGTTTCATGGTCCTATGAGCAGACGAGTCAGCAGTTTGTGTGACAGCAACAGCCGAGAGTAGGCCAGCTGGCACATCCATACTCACTGCAGCACATATCCATCATCATCATCATCATCATCATCATCGTTTTCACCATGATGACTGGTAACATCATCTTCATCAAGTGCACAGATGGTCAGAAGCATGGGTATCACAGCTAAGTGCAAAGAACAGATGATGGCAAGCTAAGTCAATATGACCTAATCTGTGTGTGTGTGTGTGTGTGTGTGTGTGTGTGTGTGTGTGTGTGTGTGTGTGTGTGTGTGTGTGTGTGTGTGTGTGTGTGTGTGTGTGTGTGTGTGTGTGTTTACAGCTACCACTGATCCATTCACATTCAAGGCCAAGTTTCACCCTCCACGTTTAAATGTGACTGCTGAGCGCTGCAGATGTGAATCAGGATTGTTTACTGTATGCCTTTGTTTCTTATGGGATTTTTAATTGAGGGGGACCAAAATGACCGTCTCAAATGTCACACTTGAAATGTCGCACTTAAATTGCACAGGTTCACAAGTTCAGAGCTCAAATTAACACTGAAACAGGTTTTTCTTGTTGTAATCATTGCTGAAGTGACATCCACTTTCCTGTTTCTGTGCATAGATGTATTTAAAACGTTTAAATACTTTCTCAAACTAATATGAAGCTTTAGTCATCCAACTGAGTCAAATCAAGTAGATTTTCTTTTTTTTCTTTCAACATTACAGTCGTTTTAGTGCCAAAATTCCACTTTTTGTTATCATACTTATACTTCCACTGCAGGTCAAGGGGGAAACCCTGTCGGAGGAAACACAAAGACTGTGTATATGTGTCAGATATCCACTTGTTATGATTAACAGACACTGCTGAAGCCTCATATAAGCTTCAGATCAACTTGATAAATGACTGTGTGGACACACTGTGGATTTTGTCCTCTATCACTTACATTGAAAAGTACATTTGGAGGATCTTTTAATAGCCAGTATAAACAGGAGTGGGGGAAACCTCTTTCACTGTTCTTATGAACATATCACTTGACCCATTGTGCACACCATGATTTAAAGGTGCAACATGCATAATATGAGCATGATTTAAATTGTAAATATCCCTAAATGAACTGAGTCTCTACAACACAATAGATAGTTAGCATGCTAACTGGTTAGCACAAGCCTATTCTATACTGCTTCTCCTTCAGGAAATGTTGTATTTAGCATGAATTGTCATGGTCAGGCCTTGCTCAAAAAAAAGAGATCATTTGATCTCAAACAACATGCATGGTTAAATAAAGGTGAAAAAAAAATTGAACTAACTAGCTAGCTATTGAATTTTGTTATTCTTTTATTCTATTTAGTTATTTTTATTCCACTTTGATCTGGTATTTCTTGGTTTTATATATTTGTAAAAGACCTTTTTGTGAACGGTTTGATACAAATAAAGTTATGCTTATTATTATTATTATTAGTAGTAGTAGTAGAAGTAGTAAATGCTTGGCTGAAAAATCATCTTTTATCCAACAGTAATGTCATATTTCTATGAAATTCACAGCTGATATTCATGATCCACATGAAAAATCCTTAATATCTCGGCAAGGAAATGTCATTTCCTCTTCTGTCACCATCACATTCGAACCTTCACTATTTATGCAAAAGAAATATTAGCTTTGGACACTTTTCATTCCTACCTCAGGACAATTTTTTACAGATGATGTCACAGATATTTATGATAAACTTGTGGGCAGGATCTTTACATTCTGGATGTGTGTCAGTTTCCAGCTGAAGTGTGTTTGGATTATCTCTGCTGTTTGACCCCTGTGTGTTACTCTTCCTCTTATCTGGGTGGACGGCGTGATTGACAGCTGTAATCCTCAGCACCATCAACATTTATCAGTGCTCGGGGAGCCTCAACTCATTGTCCCAACATCAACCACACACACTCCTAAACTGATATAAAAACATGTACAACAGGCAACACATGGGGATCTGGTTATTCGAATGCAAATTTTAAAAACAGTAGTATTTTCAAAATGATGTAATTCTGTTAATGGAATTATCAGCCTATATATTATGGAAATGGAATATGGATCAGCCTGAGAAATAAGTAAGTAGCCCTCTTCAACAGCTGTCTTTCTTTTTTCTCCTGACAGCAGCTCCCACTTTCCTTGGTGCAGTTTTTAGGAAATGCTGCATGGCTGCATGGAAGCTTCTCAATGCAGCTGGGTCCAACCATGGCAGTGACATCAGTTTCTGGGTGAAGCTGTGGGACAGAATTGTCCATTTGGAGGTGAAGGCCTGAGATAGAACTGTCCATTTCAGGGTGGACCTGTTCCACAGCTTCACCATTATTAAGGAGCATCATTGAGTTTGCCTGATAGGGCAAGATCCAGGCCTTAAAAGATGTTGTTAAAAGGAAAAACACCCAGGGCTATACACTATGGCTCATTGAAACAGTCTTATTAGGTGGATTGCAGCTGGTCAAGAAGCTGCAAAGAAAAGCACCATGACGGTACTGATGGAACCTGAATGTCCATCATGATATGTGAAAGATGTGCTGCAAAAAGTCAAAGAAACGTTGCTCCTTAATCCATCTAGAGGAGTTTCCCTTCCTCTGCATGCAACAGGGCAATTTCTGAGAAAAATTTTCCTGAAATACCCTTGGGGAAGATGAAATACGGGGAAATTCTGTTCTCTGTAGCTAAAAGCAAGGGTCACTAATGTCCCTCTCTCAGCAGAGATCAGTGAGCCAATCTGTTTAAAACCTCAACTGGCAACAACCCTGTTTGCTCTATGGACAGTTGTGACTCCTGTCTCATCCATGTTCCAAAAGTCACATGGGGCAAAGCTGTAGCAACGCTGGGTTAAGGTTGGAAAATGAAAATCTGGATTATAAATAAGAGAGATGTGAATAGTGGTACTTGGATGGAGGTGTAGAAGTTACAGTTAGCAGCAGGTATGAATGTCAGCGACCCAAACCTATAAAAGAATTTATATCAGCCTTTAAACACACAAACCTCTATTGGAATTTTTATTTTATTTATTATTTAGAATTTAATTTAAGCCCAGACTTTTCTAAGATTTCATGCATATAATTATATCAGCTGAGCCTCGAATAAACATGTTATGTATCTATTGCATGTGTACATGTATCTATGTTTGCAGAAATTAACCTTTTAATGGCTGTAATAGTTGCTGCTTGCACAAATCTGCCCATAAACAAAAACCTATTTTTCCCATGTACAAAATTCATTATTCTAGACACGTGAATTATTAAATAGATATATACAGTACATGTCAGAGTTAAAAAATCATAGTAATCTAAAAAAAATTAGGAAGTTGATGACGTTATATGAGAGGAAGCAGTTGGAAACTATTTTTTTGTGTGTGTGTAAAACCTTCTGTCTAAGTTGTTTTCTATCGTGTCATTAGAAAAAAAAGGTGCATGATTAACATTTTGAGTTTTTGTTTTAAGTATAAAATGAAAGTCAGAGACTTAAGGCTCATAGGCTTAAACTGGTAATACAACCAAGTCAAAAAAAACCTAAATCACAAATCGTTAGTAGAATGTTTAACATTAATTAAACAGACCTTTCAGAGCTATTCATTTACTCTTTATTAAGATGATCATTCTTTCACAATAAAAGCATGAGAATATGAATTTGGACTTGGCTTCTAAACAGCTGCACTTCACATCCATTCTTCCTCTCTGGCTTTAGGGCTATAAAACCTCTTCTCCTTATCACTCAGAGGCACAATGACTCCTGAACGCCCCCATCACTTCAGGGTTCAATAAATACACCAAAAGGATGGACACGTGAAGAATCCCGATAAAGGTTGTGGGTTGAGTTTCGAGTTTTGAAAAGTATATATTAAATGTATTCAATTAATTGTTTGTCATAGCAACTATCAAGAAAACAAGCAGATTAATCAGAAAACAATAATATATTATTACTATTTATATTATGAAGACAGTTTGGAATATAACACGGGAATTTCTCTTGATGCTGTATTTAAATGCTGAACAGTTAGTGATACATAGGCTATTAATTAATTAAAGTGATGCAGATGAAAGTTCATGAGCTCCAAAGCAACAAACAGATGATGAATTTTGTTTGTATCATTTTCCGTAACAGGTGACAGATTGTTCTTAAAATTAAGTTATCATATGTAGGTCTAAATGTTTATTTATTTATTAAATAATTAGATTTCCAGATGTACATGAATAAACAACGTGCTTTTCTTCGTCACGGTTTAACTTACGGAGCTGATCGTCAATTTATATATATATAAATCTGAAGTGAAGCTGGAAATGTTCTTACCTGGAAGAAAGAAGAGGAGCGATAGAGACGCGATCGATCCCCTGCACAGAAGCTTCATAACTTTTATTGATCTGACAAATAACGATCGATTACAGCGGTGTGACCACAGATAAGTGGAGCCGATCGAGGGCGAGCAGGATAAAAGACAGAGAGAGAGAGAGAGAGAGAGAGAGAGAGAGAGAGAGAGAGAGAGAGAGAGACCAGCTGCTGCAGGTCAGTGTTTTACTGTAGTGCAGTGGTCGTTCATTCTCTATGAGAGGTCATTAGTGCTACACAGGCTGTACACTGGAAACACTGTAAACATCTGTGTGTTTTATTACCAGGGGCGAAAATCCAATTTCATTGATGAGGATAACAGTAAATTTTCAGATAATAATTTCCATGAAAATTGGAAATGAAATTGGACATGAAAAATGATATATACTAACATAATACCATAATAATTTGGTCCTATCTTCTTCTCTTTCTCTCTCTAACATGCCTTCGCAACTTACCTCAGCATGTTCAAATGTTATTAAAAGTAATAATAGTAGTTATGGCAATGTTGTATATTTATTTATATTCATACATAGGACAAACAAGATGATGAAACAATGAGGGAAAAACTAGTCAAATCTTCCATGGTCCCATGTTCCCCTCTCTCTACTCTTCTTCCCTCCTTCCTCCCCCTAGTAGCTGTCACTATTGTAACTTCACCGTTAGAGCTGGTTAACAATCCTCAGGTCTGATATTAACCAGCAGACTGGTAAAAGAGGTTGAGTTTGGACTAATTTTGAACGAGTGGTGAGATAAAAGACTTACTGGTTTCTTTACAAAGAAAGTGGTGAAATTTGGTACAATTAATGAGAAAGGACAGAAAATGGCGTTAATTAAATAATTGATGAGTACCTACAAATTACACATACATTATATTTAAGTTCATTGTTATTTGCAAAAATTCACGATAAATGTGGCCTGGGATCAGGTAGATGGTAACTGGGGAAACCAGTTACCATCTACCTCAATGTACAAACCTACGAAGGTTTCTAACAAAAATGTAACTAAGGAAGTCTCACCAACTACAAGTGTTATTCAGACTTATCTTTAAAAGAGAGTTTATGATGTAATATAAGAAATATAAGAAATGTTATCATCAATCTAATGCCTGTAGTTAAAGTCAGGTCTGGAACACATGTATTAGTACGTGATTCTATGCATGTATGAACATGTGTTGTGTGTGTTCATGTATGTGTAAGAGTAACTAAGGGAATATGTATGATTTTGTGAGAAGAAAAGAACAACAAAATATGATTACAAAAATTTTATTTAATAAAATCAAATAATAACTTAATATTGAGATACCAACATATTTTGTAAAGTATAATTTCATAATTCTGATGATTTTGAGCCACAGCATCATGATAATAAACATGAAAGATCAAAATGGAACATGGTGGTTATACTGGGTAAGAATCAAGTTTAGTGTCAGTGTTAGTCATGGCTGTTAAAACACACCAGGTAAGTTGTTGAGTGAGTTAATTATTAAAGGACACGGGTACGACCACATGTCTGATTCCTTTGTGACAGTAACCAAAAGCTGCTAACCCTCGAACACATCAGGTGACAACTACTTAACTACTCAGCTCCACCTTCACAGACACCCCATTAGTGTTTTCAATTTAACCAATGTGGCCATGAATTATAAACAGCAGATACGCTGCCTCCTTAATTATTTCAACTCACAGTGATGCTGTAGTTTGAGTTTGCTGTAACAGTCTGAACAACATAACCTTTACAATTTTTGAACTTCTTTTTGTTATTTATGGCCTGTCTGTCTCATTGATCTGAACGTATACATCTTGAAGTTCTAAAAAACTCAATTTCTGGATTATTTTGACCCTAAGAAATAATCAGATGGAACATAGTCTACTGTTTATCACAGAATACTTTGGGTCAAAGTTACCAAGGACATTTGTTTTGAAACAATTTAAATTTTGTATAGAATCACAAAAAGTAAAACCTGTTGTGTTCGAGGTCAAAAGTGATGAGAAAGATGTTTGTTTACAAATAAAATTATCCCAAAACTACACTTGACAATTTCACACATTTTGTGTGTGGCCATCTGACAAATGTAGATGTACCTGAGTTCAAATTTTTCATGAATTCTGGTCTCCCCCATTAAATTCTAATGATCAGTTATTTTTGAACACCAAGACTGTACAAAAGTTGAATAAAACACACAAAATTGTTGTTCATTGATTCATTTTATTTTGTGTGCTGAAATCCTCTTTGTGGACAAAGTCATGGAATCTTAGTTGAATCTGATCAAATTAACCACATTTATTACAGACAAAATCTTTGAAATGGTCAGACTTGACCGGGAACATAACATGAGGATGAATGTTTGTCTGTAGCTGCTTCAGTCTAGAGTCTGAAGCAGCTACAGCTAAACATGGATGTGACATTACATCTACATCTACATGCAGGTTGTTTATGTGCTGTACTTCCCTATACGGGTTCAGACAGTTTAGCCAGCTGTTCAAAATCTGTCAACACCATCAAAGCTACAAGAACTCCATAAAAAGTAATTTTGTCCTGTGTGTGGTGCCTGATTCCTCAAGCTACTGACAAGCTCTCTCATAATGTCAGACTGTTCCTTTAAGATATTTACATCATAACTCACAATTAGATGCAGAAGTTTAACTTGTCTTCTTCCTCAGTTTGCACATAAATCTTGTTGTTCTTCAAAGAATAAAATAATAAAGTTTGAAAAGTGAAGTGAGGACATTAAGAGGAGATTAATGGATTATCAGGAAATAAATGGTCTGACAGAGGGAGAGCAACGATGGAGTCAAACACCTCCCTCTTTTATTTCAGTTTTAATGGTCCTAAATGTTCCTGTTTGAGCAGCTTGGTTTTATTAATAAACCAGCAAATGTGACAAGTTAATATTTCCACAAATAGAAAGAAAGAAACAGGATGTCATGAAGTTTGTCTTAAATTATAGTAGATTCAAAAAAAGAAGTTTTTCGTTGTTTCTGGTTTGCTGAATGTCCTTCCCCACCCTTCTCCTCCATTTCCTGTCTCTTGTCTGTTCCTACTGCCAAATAAAAAAGCTTAATTATAATTATAAGCACACAAGTACATGAGATAATAGCATTATAGGCCTATATATTAAATGAAAAGAAAGGTGACCTTAACCTACATCTTCAAAGTGGTTGTAATTTATAATTTTTGTATTAGCCCTGTCTGAGCTGTCAGTGTGTAATGTGTTAGTTATGGCTCCCAGTGGTGAACCTGCACAGGAATCTACCTACAGATCCACTCAGCTTTACAGAGCTTTATAGTGAGTTTCAGCTCATTATCATTCCAGCTGCGTCTTTACTGGTTTGGTTCACTCTCTGTGCTCCTAGACTGTTGTTCTGGCAGGCAGCTGTCTTCAGAGTAAAAACCCACTGTACACTATCTGCTCAGCATCAAACTGCAAACACACAGTTAGCTGTAGATTCAGTGGTGGATACAGTGGAGCATTCAACAGCTAAAGAGCAGTGATTTCCCTCCAGAGTTGGTACAGAGTTAAAAACAAAGACCAGACCTCAAGTTTTATGTTGAAAACGTATTGTTTAAAATCTGAAAGCTGCTTCCCCACGTTCACTTTTGACTCTAAACCAAAAGATCTGGACAGTTTATGAACAGAAGATCAGGAATGTATCTTGTCTCTAAATTCTTAGTGCTTTCTAAACCAGTAGCTGTATTTTACAATCAATCCTGAAGCTCCTGCAAAGACCTGAGAGCTGATGAGGCCTCATTAATGGAATGAAATTGCTTCAGACTCTACAGTTGGCTTTATTCATTCTTTTCTCTTTCAAGCAGTTTGTCTCTTGTTGAGTGGACGTGAAGGCGTCTGAAGGTTAATTGAGCTGGGACGCTGCTGTCAGCCAATTCTTTAAGTCCTCCTGGAAATATAAGTAAGAGCCTTTCAGGTGGGCCGGGGCCAGAACTGGACTGAACCGGCCAACGGAGGTTATGAAGCCAAACTTTAATAATTCATCCTGAGACTAGCAGGAGATGCTTCAAACCTGTTGTCTCTCAGCCTGATTGAATGATACTTTTCATTTGGGCAGATCTGTAAACTGTAGTCTTAGTCAGACCAACACAACCACACAGAAACCCTTTAGTGGTGTCAGTCCACTAATAAACCAATTCTGGATTAGTTAGAGGCAGGAACATGATCTGACCATAGATCCATTAAGGAGAACTGAATATTGCATTTAGACGGTCATGCATGCTCCTTCTCCTTTGCCACTGAGACTGTATTTAATGGAGTGTCATACTATTGCATGTATGTGTATGTACTAATGGGCTGTGAATGTTAATTTTGAGTATGTTTTTTTCTTTCATCATCAGTATATACTGATACTTCTACTGTGTTGTTGCCTTTAGTTTGTTATTTTCATAACATTTGATTATAGTTTCATATAGATTATCACAGGAAATAATTGTATATTTTTAAATGTATTATTGTAATTGAATAGAGTGTGGGGATAGGAATTAAGTATTTTACTTCTTCCTACTCCTTTTCAAACATGTTTTTTTATGTATTTATTCTTATTGATAGTAGTAGTATTACTACTATTATTCATTTAATTATTAATTAGGAGAGAGATAGTATAGATACTGTATTTAAAAATAGAGAAACTGGTGACACAAGGGGGGGCCGGAGGCTGAACCCAAATGCATGACTCGTTCAAGATCTGTTCTAAAAGGGAGTATTGTATTGTAAAGTATTGAAAAGGTACAAAATGAAAATCACTCTCAGGGAGAGAAAAAACACTACTAAAGTAAACTATAAAAACTAACAAAAACTCACTCTTTCAAGGAAACCCTGACTAATGATAACTGGAACAAAGGAAAATCTGTCAAAACAGGACTTGAAAATAAATAAACTCATACAAAACACAAAAACCTGAAAAGGCATGGGCATGGAGCTGGACACTGGTTCTCATGACAAGGGACGTGACGAACTGGCACAGGACAAAGGGAGACACAGACAATAAATAGACACAAGGTAACAGGGCACAGGTGAAAACAATCAGGGCGGGGGAAGGCAATCACACTGGCGGGAAACACACAAGGGCAGGAAGCAAAGGTGCCTGAAACGAGAGGGAAGAGTTATTTCAAAATAAAACAGGAAATGAACGACAAGACAACACGAGTGATAACTTAACATTTACGCCGAGACATGACAAATTGAAAATGGAAAGAAGATGAAAAAATGAAAAGGAGGAAAGGGAAAAAAGAGGATTTTTTTTTTGGTTTGATTATTTGTTTGTTTCCTGTCTACCTCTGCCCTTTTATTTATCTATTTATATATATATGTTTCTTTATTTTACTTTTATTTTCATTTATCTTATTTGGAAGTTGTAATAAACTGTCTAGTGCTCACATATATCAAATCAAATCAAATCTGCTGGCTGAGCTGACTTATATATTGATATTTGATTATTTAAATATCATTTAAATTATTATTATTTAAATATATATTTGTGGTTTATATGATTTATCAAAATCATAATCACAATAATATTTTTCTTTCTTTTATATCTCCTTTCTCAAGCTTATCTGAAGCTTTTATCTGAAGCTTGATATACAGTAAATGGCTGTGATTAAGAAGTAGGCATTGACTGCATAGTTGTGATATCACAACAGAATTTATAGAATACCTAGACCTTCTTATAATAAAATGCTATTAAAATACCACTTTCTAGGATATGGAACCTTTAAGTAAATGTTTATTTATTTCTGATTTTATATTATATTTACTGATGTAAACACAGAAATGAATGTACCGATTGATAGATACAGTCAGGACAGGTCACAGCATTTTATTTTCCTCCCTTATCTCTCTGTATCTCTGTACTTCAACAATAAACATAAATCTTTATGTTTATTATTGAAGTACCTGAACAGTTATTAACATAACACTTTAAATCTGGCTGACATTGAAACTAGCACATTGCTGTCGGCCAAATGTTTTCAAAGTGATTGTATTCATTTCCATCTCATCAGGTAAGTAATTGCAGTGGCGTCCTCAAACCTAAGATAAGATGCTTGAAAAAAAGTTACATTTTATATCATCTTGGTTGGCAGCTTTGATTTCAGTGTTGTATTTGATTTTGAATACAAAGAAAAGTATTTTCACGTTTGTAAAATCTGTGTAATATCTGCCTGTGTTGAGTCAAGCATCAAATGTGAAATGTGAAAAATGGTTTATTGAACTATGGATAGAGTTTTACTTGATGCGCAAGAAAGAAATTAAGTTGGATGAAAAGAAATGATTTTGGAAACTGGATAATGTAATGGGGAAGAGATAGAGGAAAAGGTATGTGATACCACCTTGATCTCCACTAGGAGGTGGTAGAGATTTTCTGCCAAGTAGACAGATAACTTGAATTGGTAGTAACAGAATACTGAAAATCTTTTATTCATTCATTTTCATTCCAAATTTATCCCTATTGCTTGTACACGTTTTTTCCTACCACATCTTTTCTTTTCCTTTGTCTCTTTCTTTATGTGCTTGGACACAGATCTCTGTGAACAGCCAGCCTCTTTACCATTGATCTTTTGTGTCTTGTCCTCCTTGTGCAAGGTGTCTATGGTCGTCTTTTGGACAACTGTCCTTTCGATATTTGGGATCACATTATTATCAAATGCATTGCTTTTTCATATTCAGATCTTATTTTTTCAGTTTCAGACTTCTGATCCTGATCTAGCGTGGGGGCATGGCATCAACTGAAAAGCATACGGAATCATGACAGACACCTTAATAAAAAGGCTACATAGGATTTGACATGATCAGGAGTGAAAAACTGCTTTCGGTGACAACCTTCCATTTGCACACAATACACGAATATCAGGCACAGCTAAAACTGTTTTAATTTGTAAGGCTGTTGACTACAAGCTGTTTTAGACTATTAGTACTGGGGACCAACTGTGGTCCAGGAGTGACAAAATTACACCAGATTGTGTCCATAGTAGAAGCCCACAATTTAAGTACTGCTGTATGGTTCTGCTGGTTCACCTGCTGGAATCAAGCACAAGATCAAGATTCCCAACCTGAGAAAAGTCAGGTTGGGAATCATGATAAATATACAACACAAGAGGTCATTTTGTAATAACATACAACATTTCTGACATAATTAAAGTGGTGAATTGGCAAAGCTAAAAGTTAAGCATGGGCTAACATTAACATTGAGGCCCCCACATACTCAGGCATACTCGAAGCGGGTTCAGCTGTGCGTGCGCGGTGCACTTGTGGTTTGGGTTTTTGTTAATACATGTTAACAGATGAGACCATTCATACCACATCTGTGTTCTGTGTGGGCTCTAAACAGAAGCACCGCCCTCCCCATGCAACAACTAGGGAATAGAATTATTTTCTATTTTTCTGTGAGGGTGGTAAGTAGGATGAATGACAGTCAAAATCCATTTTAAAGCTTTGGAAATTTTATTTTCCATGTATACTATTTGTATGTATTGAGGTGAAAGATGCATTTGCTTGGGAGTGAATAATTTAACAAGGACTTTTGAAACACAACTAACAATTCCACCGTCCAAAGTGATAATTTATTTACTTTGTGCTATTACTCTCTAATCATCCTTATAATAAGAAAGGTTTAATAGAGAAAGACAAAGTGTGTCTATTAAATCGATATAAATGGGGAAACAGGGCTATGTTCACAAGATGGGGCTGTGTATCAAGATTCCACAATCCTTTCAGTTGATGCCACGCCTCTCACGCTAGACCAGGGTCAGAAGTCTGAAACTGAAAAAGCAAGATCTGAAACCATAAAATAAAAAGTTCTGAATCTGAAAAGATAAACCATGCACCTGATCACAAATATCAAAACATATGAAAGTAAAAAAAAAATGAAATAAATAATTTGTTTTAACTGGTCTCACAGTCTAGTTCTGTAAGCTACATAATCATGGGAACGACTGCTGACCTGACAGTTGTCCACAGTACGACCATTGACACTTTGCACAAGGAGGACAAGACACAAAAGGTCATTGCTAAAGAGGCTGGCTGTTCACAGAGATCTGTGTCCAAGCACATTATTATAGAGGTGAAGGAAAGGAAAAACATGCACAAGCAATAGGGATAACCACACCCTGGAGAGGATTGTGAAACAAAACCCATTTAAAAATGTAGGTGACAGTCACAAAGAGTGGACTGCAGCTGGAGTCAGTGCTTCAAGAACCACCACACACAGACATGGGTTTTAGCTGTGGCATTCCTTGTGTCAAGCCACTCTTTAACAAGAGACAGCGTCAGAAGCGTATCATCTGGTCTAAAGGCTGAACTAGACTGTTGCTGGGTGGTCATGAATGGTTATGTTCTTTGTTGAAAGTACATTTTGTATGTCCTTTAGAAATTAAGGTCCTAGAGTCTGGAGGAAATAGGAGAGGCACAGAATCCATGTTGCTTGAGGTCAAGTGTAAAGTTTCCACAGTCAGTGATGGTTTTGGGGGAGTCATGTCTCTGCTGGTCTCCACTGTGTTTTCTTAAGTCCAAGGTCAACACAGCCGTCTATCAGGCCGTTTTAGAGCATGTGATGCTTCCTGCTGCTGACCAACTTCATGGAGATACAGATTTCATTTTCTAACAAGACTTGGCACCTGCACACAGAGACAAAGCTACCAGAACCTGGTTTAAGGACCATGGTATCTCTGTTCTTAATTGGCCAGCAAATTCACCTGACCTTAACCCAGTGCTTCTCAAATAGTGGGTGCTGCCAGGGGGAGTGTGTGTGACCCTGGGGAACATGCTTTTTTGCTGTACCAGAATAGTGTAAAAATACTAGTAATAATAATAGTGTAAAATTGTAATTGCAGATCCAATACAGTAGTTCGCAGTGGCGCTCTCATTGTCGGAGTGTGCGCATGGAGTATTAGCTCTATGGTGTAGAGCAGGGATTCCCAAAGTGTGGTGTGCTGGGGTGTGCAAGCTAAAAATCATAACGGTCTTGAAGTTTTTTCAAAATGGGATTTTCTGACACAGTAAAGAGTCTAAATAAACGTTTTATGTGTCATATTAAATGAATATTCAACATCCTGTTATACAACTTCTCTGTTTAGACATGCTGGTTTAACACTTTATTTTTTGGTGCGTCTTTATTTCTGCATCAGGCGACACACGCAGTCGAGTCCAGTCACTGGAGTCACGCTCACATTTCTGCAGATTTGCAGAGATGTGGATGAAGCAGAGACTCCATGCTGTTATTGATTGTGTTGCAGGAAAAAAAGACATTTGTAAACATGGACACAGCAGATGAAGCAGCTGTTGATGATGTTTGTTATTTATCAGTAGCAACGACTCAGCGAGCGGTAAATACACCAGCATGTAAAGCAGAGAGGTAGAGACATTACGCTGTTACTGAGCTGAGAAACGGCAGCGGAGAAAACGACGGACGCTGCTGAGATGTTGAGTTGTTTATATAAAGTAGACTTAAAATATCATAAAAAAACCTCCTGATGTTCGGGTCAACAGTGAGGACTGTACACTCTTAGAAATTCCCCCCCATTAAAAAACAGTAAACAACTGGCAGTAGGGTTGCCAGGAAGTAGCTGTAAAATTAACAGTATGTTGCTGTTGCTGAAATTTACAACTTGCTACTGTTTTCATAGATACAGCAAAGAACTGCTATTTTAAACCTTAACAGTAAATTGCTGTTGAAATAGTCAGTCAGTCAGTCATTTTCTATACCTGCTTATTCCTCATTAGGGTCGCAGAGGTCTGCTGGAGCCAATCCCAGCACGTTACAGTGAGAGACAGGGATACACCCCAGATGGTCGCCAGCCAATCGTGGGGCACACACACCATTCACTCACACACTCACACCTACGGGAAATTTAGAGTCTCTAATTAACCTCAGCATGTTTTTGGACTGTGGGAGGAAGCCGGAGTACCCGGTGAAAACCCACGCAGACACGGGGAGAACATGCAAACTCCACACAGAAAGGTCCCAGACCCAGGACCAAGGAGGTCTTGAACCTGCGACCTTCTTGCTGTGAGGCAACAGCGCGAACCCCTGCTCCACCGTGTTGCCCGCTGTTGAAATAATTGACAGTAAAAAAAAAAAGTTTATTAACATTTATTTACAATAAACATAGCATTTGAAACTGCAACTTAAAATATCAAGACAAATAATATAACTTCAAAGTGTCCTTTCAAAACATTTTATTGACATTCAACATGCACATATGTATGTATCAAGTTTTGCTGCAGTTGTGCTAAAGCCAGAACATGGCAAATAATGCCTAACTTTCTCCAAAAAATAAAATACAATTAAAAGAAATTCAAAAATCCAATTATATTAGTCAACTTGACTGCAACTATGTCTATTAACATCAAACGTTTGCAGCCTTTAAAATAAATGACAAACAAGTGAGGACTACACAAAGCCCCATTCAAAATCCATCTTCTTCTTAGAAGACTTGAGACGGGTGTGCTGACAGAAACTGTCTTTTTTGACTTGCCTTTGCCCCGTGCAGCCGTTGTGCCCTGCTCCGGATTGATTCCTATGAACCACCTGAAACACAAGTATGCATGTTCAGAGCTAAAAAATATATCATTGTGTAATTAAATGCATATTTTATTGAACTTGTTAGGGCCTGAGCCCGTGAAGTGGGCAAGGACAAGAAGTTAAACAGTATGACAAGGACAAACAAACATTAGCAAAATGCTACATTGCTATGAATATGCATGTTTCCCATAGGCCACTACACTTCTACATTGATGTTCACAGACTTGGCATGGAAACATAATTTGAGAATAATTAATCAATAATTTGAGAACAAAGTTTTACTGTACCTCCCTTTGAATTTCTTTGCCAAACAAGGATTCTCTAAAGGGAAAAAACAACATTAAAACAAAGGCAAAAACATACATTAACCAACTGATTATCAGTTCCACATTCTAGAAAGATTCAAGCAGCTATTTTTGCAATCTTTATCAAATTCCAGTCCTCTTCTCAAATCAGGTCAAACTTTTTTTTTAAATAAAGTTCAGACTGTGCTTTTGTCATATAAATATACATTAATTCCACATACACTGGATATTAATTACATTTTAACGCACTGCACTCCCCGGCCTGCGAGGAGAGAGAGAGGCATGTAGCTACAGGCTACACACATACACGGACAGTCCGTGATCCGATTCAGTAGCTGCGCGGTACGCACCGCGGTGGCACATGGAACGGGTTCGCGGGCGCGCACACACTGAGTCGGCGCCGGGCATTCTGAAACCCTTAATTTACAAGGCTGTGGGTGTCGCGTAAAATGTATGCTGCTACGACCATTTTTTGGACCTTGCTACCTTATATGTTTCAATAATTCCAATTAGCAATTCCAATTAGCAATTAGCAAGTGTTAAAAGCAAGATAATGTTAGCTATGTCAGCAAAGAATTTACTCACTCTGAGTGTCACGTGTTTTCCTTACGTGGACCAATAATACAGTAACATAGTGTTCTAAACTGTTATTATACTGTTTTGTCTGTTATTATACAGGATTGTCCTGTATATAAATATAACAGGACCTTGCTGTTGATATTTTCTTGTAAATTTACAGCAATTCGTTACAGTGTATTCTCTCAGCTGAGGCGGAGACGCTCAGAGAGAAACTGAACACCAGTGGACCAGAACCATCTCTCTCTCTGTACAAATGCTGGTTCTGAAATATAAATAAATATAAAATGTACATTTGGTTCTGTGTTTGGCCCAGTGAGCCTTCACACTGTATAGAACCAGACCAGGACAGAACCAGACCAGGATAGAACCAGACCAGGATAGAACCAGACCAGGACAGAACCAGACCAGGATAGAACCAGATCAGGATTCACTTGATACGAACCGAGACCCCCCCCCATTTTCAAGTGGACCAGAGTTCTATGAGTTTTCATACCTGGAGAAACAAAGTAGAACTATCCAAGGAAACCAACTCTAGTCTGTTCAAAGACTAAATGACTAAATTAGGACAGTGTGAAAGATGATGAATGATCATTCATTCAAAAACATCAACCAAACAGCAGCTATAACATAATATCCCATAATATCCTGTATCATCAGACTACTGTTGCTATGGTTACCCTGATCCCCCCAACATACTTCCTGCTGCTAAGCCTGTCATCTCCTGATATAAATAAGATAAGTGAATATGTGTTTTATACATAAGTGAATTTTAATTTGTTGTTATTTATTGATTTTATGTTTTTTTCAGCATGAAATGGTGCAATAAGTCAGTAAAAAATGTTTACAGTTTAAACTTTAGTTTTAATTTCAGGCAAATTGATGCACTTAAAATCTTTTCTGTTACAGACTAAACAATGTTAATAAAGTTATTCTTTTTTGTAAGTTGAACTATATTTCTTTCTTTTTTCTTTTCTTTAACGTTAATAAGGATACAATGTTATGCAGAGGTGTACCAATTTTATAGACAAATGCTATTATTTATAGTCGTGGGGGGGCATGAATTGTTTTCATTTTGCTATGGGAGGCGTAACAGAAAATAATTGGGAAGCACTGCCTTAACCCCACAGAAAATCTATGAGATATTATGAAGAGGAAGATGTGATACACCAGACTCAACAATGCAGAAGAGCTGAAGGCCACTATCAGAGCAACCTGGGCTCTATAACACCTGAGCAGTGGTAAAGACTGATCTACTCCATACCACCCACATTACTGCAGTAATTCAAGGAAAAGGAGCCCCAACTAAGTATTGAGTGCTCATACTTTTCCTGCTTATACTTTTCAGTTGGCCAACATTTCTAGTGATCTTTTTTTTCTATAAGCCTTAAGTAATGTTTTAATTTTCTGATACTGAATTTGGGATTTTCATTAGTTGTAATATAGTTGTTATAAAAAAAATTAAAGAAAAATATAAAAAAAATATATCAGTCTGTTTGTAATGACTAATAATATACAAATTTCATTTTTGGAATGGAGTTACTGATATAAATCAACTTTTTAATGATATTCTAATTACATTATCAGTACCTGTACATGATTTGTGTAAACTATGGCAAAATCCTAGGTCTTTGTGTAGCCATAGTCTGAATCAACCTGTTTACCGTCCTGATCATTCTACCCAGCCTAGAACTCATTCCCTTACCCTTGACACCCTCTCACACAGTTGGCAGCGACTGATTCAGACGCATATATACTAGAAGAATCCTCAACGTCTGGGCTCACCAAGTTTCCAGCGGACTGGTCACTACCCTGACACACTGCAGCAAGGCACGGATTGTCCAACCTAACACCCACATCAGACCCGTGCAACACACTCCCACTTCTCACATCTAAATTCACTGCCTGTGATCTGCCTGCTATGATCATGTTCTCCTCTGTCTCTTCCACACCAGACTCAGGAAGTGGAGAAATCCAGTAAGCAGCTCTGTCATCATGGCACTCCTCCTGGTCTGCATCCTCTGTCATCTTCTGACTTGAAACAGCGCTGGAGAGAGATGCTTCATTCTCAGGCTCGTCCCACGATGGCAAAGGCAGAAAATTGACTATCAGATTGATTATCAGATTTCTAGGAACAGTTTTAATCCTCCCTGTCACAGGATGACACACAACATAGGTGTTTAGGTCACTGCTTTTCTTCACCACAATGTATACACTACTTTTCCAATGTCCCAATGGCCAGCTAATTTCTTTTTGCCTTTTCCCCCTTTATTGGTCACTAACATTCTGCCCCCTTTCTCCAAAGAATATCCCTTAACCTCCTGTCAGTTGTACACTTCTGCCTATATATATATATATATATATATATATATATATATATATATATATATATATATATATATATATATATATATCAAATGGTTTACAAGATGTACTTGTAATAAGCCAGACCTTTTATTTGTGTTTATGTATTTTTATTCAGAAATAATACATATTATAAGATAAATTATATAATATTTATGTATAATAAATATAACAATACAAATATTAGATTGCGTTATCGCTTTTATTTTTTGTTGCCAAACATTACATAATGACACGAATCCACTCTCTGATTGGCTGAGAGTACTGTCAATCAATGATGTAACAGCCAATGGCAGTGGGCGGCAGGCGATACAAACCGGCAGCCGCCATGTTGTGTCTCCGGGGGCTCGGAGCGACGTCCGGTAGTAAACAGTAGATGACGGTACCGCCGCTGAGCAGTTCGCAGGAAAGGGACCGCAGCTGAAAGCCATGAGCCGTCCGTCCTCAGCCGGTGCTGGAGCTGGAGGTGGAGGACTCGGGGCTGGGAAAGCAGGCGGGGGGAAGCACAGCGGACCGGGAGGCGCAGCCGCGGCAGCGGCAGCGGCAGCAGCAGCAGCGGCAGCGGCCGCCGGTGTGGGCTCCGTGGCGGGGTCGGGGTCCGCTGCCGCTTCCTCCGCGGTGTCCCTGCCCGCGGCCGGCCTGCCCGGGCAGTCCGCCGAGCTCACGGGGCTGTTCGAGTGCCCGGTATGCTTCGACTACGTGCTGCCGCCCATCCTGCAGTGCCAGGCGGGTCACCTGGTCTGCAACCAGTGCCGCCAGAAGCTGAGCTGCTGCCCGACCTGCCGAGGCCCGCTCACCCCGAGCATCCGCAACCTGGCCATGGAGAAGGTGGCCTCCACGCTGCCGTTCCCCTGCAAGGTGAGAGCCCCGCAGACACACCTGTTCACTGGCACCGACCCGAGCTAACTGCTCACCGGGGTCACTTTTTACACAACTTCCTGATCCGAGACCGGTGGGTCCGTGACAACGAGCTAACGGACAGGTGTGTGTAACGCAGGTGACGTCACGGGGTGTCACAAGCACCTAAGCAAGAGTTTATAAAGAGTCCGTCTGAAAAATGTGCGCGAACCGAAACGCAGACAAAAGTCAGTTTGGAAGAATAAGAATATTATATTTACTTTTGATGAGGGAGCACGTTCCGTTTGAAGCCGTTCCTTCGTTTCTTGTATTCTGTTGATTTTGTATGCACCGATTTATAATGAAATGTCTTTTCTCTTTTCTCATGCATAAGTCCAGCCAACAGACACAGGCATAATTATTTCCTTCTTAATTTTTCAAAATAAAAGCCCCCTGCTTCTTTGGGGGACATATCCCCTTGCATCTTGGGGAAACCTGTCCCTGGTTTTAGTACACTCACACAGATGTTGAAGATGGTTTCATGGTTTTCTCTATTACATGCTAATAATAAGCAGTTTTTGTCTTTCAAACTGTATTCAGACGGTTTGTATCATGCTTGGGTCCTCACAAGGTGTTTTTCATGATATTTACTTACAACATGATATTTACTTACAGATTTGCAGGGGATTTTGTCTCCCCCAGTTAAAACATAGATGAAGCTGAGAACCTTTATTTTGAAAAAAAAAGTGTTTACCTTAGTCTGTTTTTGCCAAAGCTTCATGCTAGGATAAACACAATGCTTGTTTAACAAGAGTGTCTTTCATCTTTTTGTCAAAAGTTTGTTTGCTTCTAGAAATCAGCAGATTTATGCTCATGGTGTCACTATCACATGCTGAACTATCATGTGCAGACATTCAGGAAGGATTTTACGTCCTAAACTCTTATTTTCTGCTGTAACTTTGATTTCTAGGTTATTAATACTGAAGCACTTTGGGTTTAAATATGGAACGTGTGGTACTAATTAAATCTATTATTATTTTATCATGTGGGAGTGTGATGTTTGGGTGTAATGTGTCTGTCAGCTCTGTCAGTTGACAGCAGGAGCTGCAGACGTACACGTGCTCTCAGAAAAGCCTCTCTGATTGCGTTACAGACACATTAAAGATGAAGTGAGGTCGACTGAAAGCTGAAGCCGAAAAGGGTCTGATTGGGTGGAAAAGAGGTCATGTCGGAGAAAGAGCTGAAAGCCGATGCGTTTTCTGCTCTGATCAGCTATTGATTTTGATGTTTGTGTGGCAAAGATTAACAATCATGACTTATCTATCAATACAGGCCCTGCTTATCGGTATTGATGGGCTTCTTTAATTTACTTTCTGAAGTTAATATTAATTCAGTATGGTTTTGTACGCAACATATGTTTTGCTAAAGCCTGCTCTGGTGTTTCCATTAAACACGCTGCTGACCATGTTTATAGTTCTTCGGGGCACAAATTTTGGAATAAAAATGATGCAACATGCACATTCACTTTGTGATTGGGTCTTATCTGTCACAAGTTGACCTTCTCTGAGCTTCTCTCAGCTAAAAAATATTGAGATATGAATTTTGGTCCATATCGCCACCCAGCCCTATTTCTGTGTATTTAAATTTGTGAGAAATGACAATGAAATCATTTTAATTTTAGTGTTTGAACATTAGCTGGAAGTTTCTAAAGTTATTGAGTAAACCAGTTTAGTGCTGATAAGTGAACCAGTGTTGCATCAGATGATTATTTATTTGTAGGTTTTGTGCGGAGCTGTTCAGTCAAGACAGAGTCAGAGAGGGTGTGGGGTGATGAGCCTGGTTAATGTTAGTGTTTCTTTCTAAAGTTAATGTTAGTGTTTAAACTTTAGCTGGTGCTGTAACTTTCTATAGTTGATGTTATCACTTGCTGCAGTTTGCAGGACAGTCATGACTCCTGGCTGATCTTTAGAGGAATTTAACCATAATTTTCAGTCTGGTCCTGTTAGTATGTCGAGGAGACGGTGTGATTATGAGAGTTTAAGCGCTGGAAGTGGATGGAACGGTGCAGGTTCCACTTCATTTGACACCTTTCTCATTTATGTTTTAAAAAAATGTTTTGTAAACAATGTCTGTGCAGAAATGATGACTCTAATGGCCTCGGATAATTGAGGCTTATATTCAGTTTGTTTGTACAGACAACACCCAACTTACAAAAACAATAGTTTCTGAGCTCTTTGTAAACTGAATTGTTAAGTCATTACAGTGGGTGTGGAAAGTATTAAGACCACTTTGTTGAACTTATCTGCTAAAATCATTTTAAGTTTCTTTTTTCTCTTAATGTACACACAGCACCCCATTATTAACAGAAAAAACACCACATTGTTAAAATTATGGCCATATGATATTACAGTTTTTCTTTTCTAATAAATTTCAACAATTTTGTGTTTTTCTGTTAATATGGGGTGCTGTGTGTACATTAATGAGGTAAATATTAAAATTTTTAATATTAATATTTTTTAATATTAATATTAATATTAAATGATTTTAGCAAATGGCTGCAATATAATAAACAGTGAAAAATTGAAGGGGGTGTGAATACTTTGTGTACCCACGGTTTATATTTTGGCAATGTTTATTTCCATGGAAATTGCCTGGTGTTTCTCACCACTAACACTATCATCACTTGCCTTACACTTTTTGCCACTACCATTGCTACCAGCCTTTGCTTTATCAGCCATGATAAATAAGGCTAAGTTGTAGGAAAATGGTAAAATGCCAAAAAATGCAGCATGCAATTCAAAATACAAACTTGCAATACGTCATTTTACAACATTTATGAACATCAGTCACGGGTGTTCATATCTACTAATGTTCATAAGTTGGATGTTTGTATCCTGAGGAACTGCTAGTATTTTACATATGTAAATAAATATTACAGTTATATAGCCATATGCCAAGCCAATACTTCCTGTGCTTTCAGGTAAATGTGTATTTCTTCACCGAAGGATACTGTTATATAATTTCTTCTGATGCTGACTTATATTCAACATCAGTTTTTGCCGACATCTGCAGTTTTATGACAGACCCTCAAACGTTAGAATATTGTTCTGTTTAACATATTGATTTTGTTTTCAGGCATACGCTCTTCATCATGCCTGCTGACGTTGCTTCACCTCCCTTTGTGAGGTCATTAATGTGATGAATTTGATCCTCCTGAGTGCTCGCTAAATTCTCCATCAGTGTGTAATTGAATTACAGTGTTTTTTTTTCTTTCATGCAGCTGCTCGCCACTCATCTGTCTCTTCCCTCCTTCCCTCCTCATTCTCTTTGATCTATTTTTCTCCTTTCTGTGCGTAATTGACCGTCATTTATAATTCTCCAACAGGTTTGTGGTGGTGCGGTGTTTTGTGTTTATTGCAGTAACTTATTGTGGCCATGAGGCGGAGCACTACTTGCAGGATCTGTTTTCTTTCTATCGAAGGACCCTGATTTTCAGTGTCCTATCCATTCTATTCAATTTTGCTTGAAGATTTCAATAAAATTGTTATTCAATTCTCATACATTATTTGATTAATTTTGTAATTATTTTATCTCTATTTGTCACAGTTTTATGACATTGTATTGTCCAAATGAAGAGTTTAATCAGTTCTTTTAAAAGATTATCATCATTATTAGTTGTAGCCCAACTAAAGAGTGTTTTATCAAGACAGCAGTAGGTCAAATAACAAGATATTCTCTGGGCTGAGAAATGAATGAAAACAACAGTATATTTATAGGGGGACATTCTTTATATATATTTATAGGCGACATTCTTTTTGTTTTCTGTTATTTTTATCCTGCTCTGAAAGTTAAACGTGGTCAAACTACTAAAACATGAGGTGAACATGTGTAGACATGCTGCTGACAAGTCAAAATTATGGCTTCAACCTGCTCTGGATGCTTTGTTTGCATAGTTCCCTCTACTTGGTGGTTCTGTAGTGTTTGATGCTAAGGTTGTTTCTATGTTTTCAAACTTGTATTACATAACATTTATGGATGTATTCATCTATAGAAAGTTCCTATTTGGAGTAAAGAAGGAGGAAAAAAAGGGAAATCCTGCTTCTATATTTTGTTTATGTAGTGTCAGTTTCAGGAGGTTTCCTACATCGGGACAGAACAGGAGGGTCTTAAAGAGACAGGAGGAAGCAAAAACAGCCTCATTCAGACAGAGGCTGAACTGAGGGGCTGCTTAAAGGGCCAGTATAAGATGAATAAAGAGGTTAAACTATAAATCATGCAAAGAAATTCCAGAAGAACCTGAATATAAATGTCCACCTGGAAATGTGTTGAATACGTCCCCTTTAAAACGCTTAACAGCTGGCTGTCAACTCAGTAACACACACATTTACATACAGGAATAACATCTGATAAACACACGGCAGAGTTAAAAGGAAAGGGAGACATGAAAGTGTGTGTGTGTTGGGGGGGTGAACAGATGCTCAGAGGGGGAGGAGGATCTCACTTGACTGAGCGATACTGCCCATTTATTCTCTCTCTCTCAGCTTTCTTTCTCCCCGCCCCCACCCTCTGTGTGTGTGTGTGTGTGTGTGTGTCAGTGTTCTGTATGTGTGTTTGTGTGTGTGTGTGTGTTGCGTCTTGGTGACGGCACCGCACGGTCGGTTGGAGGACGAATGTTTTTCTGCCGCTCAGTCAGAGAAGAAGAAGAAGAGGCAGAGAGACGTTACCAAAAAACAGAAAGGGAGAGTGTGTTTAACCTCGGACGGACACACGCCACACAGCTGACCGAGAGTGTGTTCCTGTGTGTATGTGTGTATGTCGCCAGCTGTGTGTCAGTGTTTGTGTTTTCACTGCTCCGGATTTTTTTCAGTTTGTTTTTTTTCTTCTGCTGCTGCGGCAGGCGGGAGAGAGAGAGTGGGCGAGCGAGGTTCAGCTGCATTACTGCTGCGTCTGTTTAGATTCACCAACAGGAGCTGGTACGTGTGTGTGTGTGTGTGTGTGTGTGTGTGTGTGTACTAAGAATTCCTTTTGGAATGATTGATCTATTGGTTAATGTTTTGATTTGTGTAGTCAGTTTTGCACTAACTGTGGAATTGGAATTATTGATGAATTTTTGTCAATCCAAATAATTGATTAATTAGGTCATTGTTAAACGTGCGCTGTTAAACCTGTTTGTGTGTGAGTCAATTACTAGACTTTAACTAACAATTATCTCCATTATTGATACTTCTGAGGATTATTTCTTGGTTCACATCAAAAGAATTGGGATAAATGTCAATCAGTTTTGCAGAGAGGTGTTTGATATCTTTAAATGTCTGGTTTCATCTGATCAAAGCTTACAAACCTCAAAACATTCAGTTTACAACAGAGTAAAATAGTGAATGCTCGCATAGAAAAAGTTGACACCTGGGAATTAATTTAAAATTGTATTTAATTGTTTGTCTTTTTGGCAACTTTAGATTCATTTGGTTTATTATGATCCCAGAAGTAAACTGCTTTGTAGTGTGTAATTAACATGGACTAGAAACATTAACTCTAGGAAAAACAGAGAAACAATAGGCAGCAATCCAAGACAAAGTCAGCACGTTCTTTGTTAAGGGTTGGAGAACTATCAGCAGCAGATAATACAGTTACAACTACACTTCTGTTGTGAGTGCTAATAGTATAAAAGCATGATTATATTCCTCAAAGTAAGATATTGACAAAAGTAATTGTGGTAAGAATGCTCAGTCATATCCATATTTGTGTATGATCTAATAATTTTACAGTTTAAACATTTGAACATTTTCATGATTTTATTTCTCATGTTGCCTGAAAGGTGCTTTACTAATAAAGTTTGATGAGTGAGTCAACCACTACTTAAAAACTAGCAAAATAACATGAGCTAATATTTGGTATAAAACAATGAACAAATTTAATTCATTCAGTAGAGAAATATATATTAATTAACTATTCTGATTGTTTCTGTTTCATGTGTATGTTTTTAGACCGTTTCAGGCTGGTGGTCTGAAAAGACATTTGAAGACAACTCCTCACATTGTACTGACTAAATTAATCAATTAATTAGTCAAAAAAGGATGAGATGAATTGCTAATGGAAAATAAGTTCATCATTAGTTGCAGCCATGATTCTTAATGCATTTCATTAGACATATCTGTGTTTTCCCATTTATATAGCTGCTCATGAATGCACCATTCTGAGGAACTAATTGAAAGAAAATTGTGACTATAGACAGTTTGCTGTTTATCTTGTCTGAATCTGTTATAGTGAGTAATAAATAGCTAACAATTTATTTGTTTTCAGTCCCACTGCTCTTCACTTAATCTTGTCAGTATAGAGCTTAAACAATGAATTGATAGATTAATCGATGAATTGATTATTATATGGGATAATAATAATCATCCTAATATCTTTAA
The DNA here is from genome assembly GCA_030544235.1 of Lepturacanthus savala. Classification (NCBI taxonomy): domain Eukaryota; kingdom Metazoa; phylum Chordata; class Actinopteri; order Scombriformes; family Trichiuridae; genus Lepturacanthus; species Lepturacanthus savala. Next base: position 27,508,049 of record CM060479.1, on the reverse strand, counting down.
AAAGTAAACATCATTTGCTCAAAGAATCAAGACTTCTTCACTATCGTCTGAAATTTTATAGAAAACAATCTGCAGATGAAACGGCAAAATAAAACATCAATTTAAAGATTTTAATCCTGAGTTTTATAAATTCACCTGAGTGGAAGATTTTAAAACTAAATTTCAACGTCTAGTTTTGAAGTGTGTCGTGGAGTTAATCAACTTAAACTAACTCGAGCTAAAAGTGTCACGAATAGTTTGTCAGAGTGTAAGTGGCAGGTTTATTTCCTCACACAGATGGGGGGAATTATGTGAATTTCGTGTGTTTTTCAGAAATCAAACCTGGTCCGACATGCAGCCAGTCAACGTTTTTAATCTCTGTGCTATATGATCTCCACGTGGCTCCACAGTCTGTCTGAGCAGCTGCAGCTGTTTTTGTCCTCCCGTCTGTCTGGTTATGTACGGAGAGCAGAGACGGACAAATAACTTCAAAACAACAAGTTTTGAAATGTTAATTTTAGGGAGGAGAAGCAATGAGTGACATGTTCTTCAATGAGAGAAATGTAGCTCAGCCTTTAAAGTTCTCTTCAAAAGGCAAATTTCCTTTTAGATCACATCCCTAGTATTTTTATATCGGTATCAGATCAAAATTCAATCACGCTTCCAGTAAAACTGATTTTACGTGAGATTTAGTAAATCAGTTTGAACCCATCTGGTAGTTACTAAGAGCTCAGGAAGGACTTTCCACACAAACTTGGTGACCGATTTCCAAACTGCGGGTAAAACAAAGCCTGGGACTAATAGTTTGTAAGTAATCGTGCTCTGTGTGTATATCTATATCTATATCATATATATATATATGTGTGTGTGTGTGTGTATGTGTGTGTGTGTCAGCAGTGGTTGTGTGTTCGATGCTGTGTCCGGCCTCCTGCCTGCCTCTCCTCAGGGAGCTGGCTCAGTGGCGCTGCCTGCTGGGCTGGCATCGCCACCACGGTGTCGGTTCCACTAGCACCACAGGGCTAACCGCTAACACTGGACAGCAGCAGCAGGGATCAGAGGTCAGGAACAGGCCCAGTCGACCTGTCGGCCGCACCAAGCCGCTGCCGGGCAGCCAGGTGAGTCCTGGAAGACTCCAGATGGGTTTAAAGATTTTGGGGAAAATTGTGCCTTCTCTCAGAGATGGATGGATGTTGAGATTGATTCCAATCAGAGAAGCAGGCATCGTCATGCTCAGGATGGAAGAAGAAAGCATGTTAAATGTTAGCTACTAAAACTTGATTTTGCTGTCTTAGAAGCAATGATGTGAGACTATTGTTCCCTCAGGCTGATGGAACACAGCAAATATTATATAGACACTAAGTCACAACATGCCAATGTCATCATTTCAGTTTCTCTCAGTAGATATTCAAAAATCACAAAGGAACAGGTCCCACTAAATATCCTCATAATTGTTCAAGTATTTATTGTAATATGATCTCTTTTCTGATACAGCATAACAAGGCAATAAATATAAATAAATATGGTAATGGTAATAAACCAGATACGCAAAATATCCTGGTAGGTTTTTAGCTTTAGCACAAAGGCTGGAAACTAGTATAAAGTAGTTTTTTATACATCATGTTTTTTTCTTACTCTGACAGGTTCTCTCACGCATGTCACTCAGCAGGAACCTGCTGCCTGCAGAATTTAAGGAATATTTATTCATGGATTGTCACTCCTGCGCGTCAGAGGACATTTGGATAAAGTTAAACCTGTCTCAGATTCTCAGCTTTGCCGCAATGTAACCTGACACCATCCAGGAAATGAATCGTATGCAAAGTGTTCTAAGCAGATCGCTTTGCTTCCTTTTACCTCATGATTGTGACGATGAAATGATAAAGATGAAAATCAAAGCTATGTTAAACTCGTGCTGCCAAAGCCGGTAATAGAGAGAACAACACTTGTGTGAATTTTTGCTGTTGATGATATTAATGTCTTCAATCTTGCCATCTCTTCTGTCAGTGATATGACAGAAGAGATGTTGGATGATATGCATTTTCATTATTACATATTCTGGAGGCTGTTTTGGAATGGCTCAGTTTCAGAGGAGAAAGATGTGCATTTCCTCTCATTTCAGAGGAACAAAAACGAGGAAAAGACGTCTTTACAAATCAAACCTGCTTGGTGTAAACTGCTTTGTCTTGACAGGTGACTCTTCTAAGCTCTGAACCGGTCTGGTAACCGGTCTGGTAAAAGGGTTAAGAGGTAAACCAATTTCATTCACCAAGCTTAACTCAAACTGTCTCACCAGACACACACATTCTCTCTCTCTCTCTGTCTCTCTGTCTCTCTCTCTCTCTCTCTCTCTCTCTCTCTCTCACTCTCTCTCTCTCCCCCCCCCCCCCCTCCCTCTCCCTCCCTCCCCAAGCACTTTTATCCTGATTGATATTGATTGTGGTGATGTAGGCTGAGACTCGGCCGTGTTTTTTTTTTTTTATGCTCTGCACAGAATCAGTGGAGGAGAGTGGTGGAGAATGTGGCTCGGTTGAATATTTCAGTGGTTGAATTGCTGAATCCTGCTCTTGTTTTTGGACCAGCAGCTGTTCACCATCTGGTTAAAGATGTCAACACTGTCTGGCTGTGACATTACTGTTTTGTTTCATTTTCCCTCTCTAAAATCCTCATTGTAGACTACCCACAGTTGGCTGTAGACCTGCTGGTTCACTTCACATTTCGCTGCTGGAGAGCAGACATTTCCCTCAGGAGTGGATAGAGGCTAAAAATAGAGCGAACACAGAGAGAATATTGGACTTTACGTTCACCTGGGGTTGCTCTGTAACTGCTGGATGTGCAAACTGGTAACAAGTTGACTTCACTTGTGTCCTGATGTCAATGTTATAATCACTACTTGTTATTACAGGATTAAATAATCAGAGGACCTGACTTTTGCTGTTAAAGACAAGTGCAGGCACTGATGAGATCCCTGCACAGGTTTGCTTCTTAATCCTCTGAAAAATGTATAAATGCAACTTGATAAGTGGAGATCTAAAATATTCTGAACTAGGGAGTTGACTTGTATGAGATCCCTTCAATGAGTCATCTTCTTTTTTTTAAGGTTGAAGTAACTTGATGACATCAGGCTCTGTTTGTGGTTTAGTCTGAGGAGAATGCTTCTACTGTTTCTCTTCCAGCTGCTGCTTTTAGCATCTGTTCCGCTAAACAACAGACAGGCTTTACAGTCATTTACATCATAATGTGCAGATATCATCAGATTTGGATCTGTCTTGTGGTTTGAGTACAGTCCCTCACTGTATGAGACTCATTGTTAAGTAATAATTACAGTCTTCTTCAGTGAACATGCTGCTCCTTTGTCATTTAAATCAATGTCCTTGTAATTTTTTTCCCCATCTTCTACAAAAATGTTTTTGCTGAGGCCAACATACACTCACCGGCCACTTTATTAGGCACACCTGTTCAACTGCTCGTTAACACTTAATTTCTAATCAGCCAATCACATGGCGGCAACTCAGTGCATTTAGGCATGTAGACATAGTCAAGACAATCTCCTGCAGTTCAAACCGAGCATCAGTATGGGGAAGAAAGGTGATTTGAGTGACTTTGAACGTGGCATGGTTGTTGGTGGCAGAAGGGCTGGTCTGAGTATTTCAGAAACTGCTGATCTACTGGGATTTTCACACACAACCATCTCTAGGGTTTACAGAGAATGGTCCGAAAAAGAAAAAATATCCAGTGAGCGGCAGTTCTGTGGGCGGAAATGCCTTGTTGATGCCAGAGGTCAGAGGAGAATGGCCAGACTGGTTGGAGCTGATAGAAAGGCAACAGTGACTCAAATAACCACCCGTTACAACCAAGGTAGGCAGAAGAGCATCCCTGAACGCACAGTACGTCCAACTTTGAGGCAGATGGGCTACAGCAGCAGAAGACCACGCCGGGTGCCACTCCTTTCAGCTAAGAACGGGAAACTGAGGCTACAATTTGCACAAGCTCATCGAAATTGGACAATAGAAGATTGGAAAAACGTTGCCTGGTCTGATGGGTCTCGATTTCTGCTGCGACATTCGGATGGTAGGGTCAGAATTTGGTGTCAACAACATGAAAGCATGGATCCATCCTGCCTTGTATCAACGGTTCAGGCTGGTGGTGGTGGTGTAATGGTGTGGGGAATATTTTCTTGGCACTCTTTGGGCCCCTTGGTACCAATTGAGCATCGTTGCAACACCACAGCCTACCTGAGTATTGTTGCTGACCATGTCCATCCCTTTATGACCACAATGTACCCAACTTCTGATGGCTACTTTCAGCAGGATAATGCTCCATGTCATAAAGCTGGAATCATCTCAGACTGGTTTCTTGAACATGACAATGAGTTCACTGTACTCAAATGGCCTCCACAGTCACCAGATCTCAATCCAATAGAGCATCTTTGGGATGTGGTGGAACGGGACATTCACATCATGGATGTGCAGCCGACAAATCTGCACCAACTGTGTGATGCCATCATGTCAATATGGACCAAACTCTCTGAGGAATGCTTCCAGCACCTTGTTGAATCTATGCCACGAAGAATTGAGGCAGTTCTGAAGGCAAAAGGGGGTCCAACCCGTTACTAGCATGGTGTAACTAATAAAGTGGCCGGTGAGTGTATAGGCTTGTTTGAACCAAGATGTCAACGGAAACAAATTAAAACATTGTCAGAGCAGGAGCTGTTGTAACATCACCTACAGGTGGATACTGCTGTTCTTTCAGATGCGATTTTACACCAGATTTGTTTACATTTTGTTAAATCATCTCTATCAAAGTCCTATGAATTACCTCCTGTTTGCAGTGTAACATGATATAGAGAAATCTTTCACTGGATTACTTTAATACAAAAACTTTTATTATAAAAATGTTTAAATTATTTTTTGACTACTTTTTATATATGGATTTCTGAAGTTTTGTTGACAATAGACATCAGAGATAATTACCTTGTCTGGAAATGTAAGTAACAAGTAATGATATCAATATGTTCCATGTCTGTGTGCTTAGACCTGAATCTTTACACTACATACAATGTTAAAGAAGGACATGAAAGGACACAGATTACATTTTTTTTGTCTTGTTTTTTCAAAATATTGCACAATATATTGATATAGTTATTTTGTGTAAGGCCTAAGTGTGATCAGATCTGACTGAGTTTGCCCACTTCCTGTCAGGTTAATCCTGTCTGAATGAGGCTTGTGTTTTATATTTTGCTGAGTTTCTAAGGATTATGATGAACTCTGATATTCCTGCTGGGCCAATAGTGACTAAAACAGGTTGACATGTAACAACTCAGGTCCACTATTGTTGTAAATAACATCTGTGGCTTTGAAAGCACTATACAAACCACATGAAGATGAGTTTTTGGAGTTCTTTCATTGTTGAAAATTGTGATTTGTGATTTAGTATATAAAGATATCTCGGTATCTTTTTTTTAAAGCTTCTCTGTTTTGAAGAGTCACTTCAAACTAAAACCAAAAACAAGCAGCGGTTCAGTCTGAAACCCCTGGTCTTGTTTTCCAGCATCAGGATGCTGCTGCTGCTGGTTCTGACCTGCAGAGCAGATGAATATTTAATCAGACACTGAACCTCCTGCTTAACAACTTCCCCTCAGCACTTGCCCTTTATTCTTGTTGTATAAATTAGTATATAATACATTATTATGATTGTTAATGCAGTGGATATTTGAATCTGTTTCCAATGATAAATATGTGGAGAGTTTTTTGATATTTAGGCATCTTGGGGCTATCTTAGACTCTTCTCAGTGTCTGTGGCTGTTTCCTGTTGTGTCCTCACAGCAGGTCGTGTTGCTATTGACAGATTCACAGTCTCTGTCATCTGATTTATTTTTTTTTTGTAAATACCGAATGTACCACCACGCCTGGGACAACAAAAAAAACAGATGGAGTTTGAAATGATATATTCATGAATAAATGAAAGCATCGGTCATCCACTCGCAGCCTGTTCCCCCCAGATGTGCATGTGTTTTCCTTTTATCCAGGCCAAACCGCCTAATCCACTCCGGCAGTACACCTCTCAGAGCTAATCCACTTGTCATGCTGTGAGGAGAAGACATTCAACAAGCAGCAGAGCAGAAGAGAATATCAAATCTGTTTTCACAAGCGTCGGGGTGAAAACGCTGCTAAATCCTTCAATCATTCTGTTTATCCAGTTTTCACCTTCAGATATAATCCCTATTTAATCACGTTGTTTACTGAGCATGCGTGTTCAAAGATTTGAAGTGTGGCGATGATTTATAAATTAAACATTGACTTTAAAGGGGAAATTCACATATGTAACTGTCGAGATTAAAAAAAAAATCTAATTTTAAGAAGCTGGAGAGAATTTGGATATTTTCTTCTTTAAACCGACTGGATTTGTATACCGCTTTACAATACAGGCGTTTATTCACCCTGTCACAGCTCAGGAAAAGGTGACTTCAGCACATGCAGAGATGACACTTTCAGTATCTGATAGGATTTTATTTGTCTCGTTTATGATGTTCACGAAGACACTTTTATTTCATTTCTGATCACATAGCTGCTGGGCTGCAGAGACGATTTACTGTCTGTCCTGAGGACAAACTGACCAATCAGCAGCCTTCTTCTGGACATAATGATGCTCAAAGATTTAATGCAGCAGCCAAAGTGAAGCTGATGGTGATTTCTGCCTGTATTCATCTGTCTGTTTTGTCTCTGGCAGAGCTGTGACCCTCCCTCCCTCCCTCATGTTTATGGATGCTCTTGTGATGTTCAAACAGCATCACTAACACCCACTGCCTGCCTCCCTCAAGTGACTGTCTTCTCTAGCTCCTGAAAAACAGCAAGGCAGGCGCCTCGCTGTTTTCATACCTCATTTGCCTTCCTCATCGCTATAGGCTCCGGCTCATTCTATAGGTGCTTTGTTGTTCCAGATGAAAGAGTAGGGAGGGAGAATCCCATCACTGTGACCTTCAGCTTCTCAGAAAAGCGAGGAGAAGGCTGCATCCATTATATTGTAATTTGCTCCGGAATGACCAGAGTACACACGCATACACACCCTCCCACTCCCAGGCTGTATTTACATCACAGGCTGTCTCACACTTCATCTGCATCATTTTAATCAGGAGTAAATTAAATCACTGGATGTTCTCAAGCTGCAGGCAGTGAAATTAGTTGCTGATTAATGTTTTGTCTGTGAAATGATTTCAATTTCTGGGCAATTTTCCAAGAAATCTTTCTAGGAGATTCTGTCAGAGCAGTTATTTGTAGAATATATATCCCTGAAATCTGTTTGATTCTGTGCAGCGTGCTGACAAACAGCCGACCACGAGCCACTGATCACTGCTTGTTGCCATCGTTACTTTTCTTTACAGCATCATGTGTTTGAGATTTGGAACAATGCTTTTTGTTCTTATTAAAATAACAGAAATCAAGGGGTTTGAGTGAAAATATGCCTGCATACAAACAGCATTTCACATCCAGACCGTGGTTGTACAGAAGCTACGTTAATGTTTTTTTTTTTTTCCACAATTTCACACTCATGATGTAAGACTGAAGAGCTTCCACATGCTGACATGTTAATGAGATGCTAATTAAGGGACCTGTGATATTTTACATGTGCAGGTACTAAAGAGCTACGAAGTCAAATGCAATATTATTATTTTAACTGTTTTTGCAGATTTAACACAGCTTTATGCTAATTATGCAGCCACCAAGAATAAACTGAACTTGTTTCATGTAAACCATTCTCTGCAGGAAGCTGATGATGATGATGAAGGTGTGTCTGTGTCCTCTCTGCAGTACTCGTCGGCTGGCTGTCTACTGTCTCTCCACCACAGTGAGAAGCCTGATCATGAGGAGGTGTGTGAGTTCCGACCGTACACGTGTCCGTGTCCCGGGGCAACCTGCAAGTGGCACGGCTCGCTGGAGGCTGTGATGCCGCACCTGATGCACGCACACAAGTCCATCACCACGCTGCAGGTCAGCACCAAAACCTTTGACCTCAAAATGTACAACACCCCCATTTCCACCTTTAACGTTACATATTTCGTTCAGCGGTTTATATTTGTATTCACACCAGTGGCGATTTGTGATCTTTCAAACAGGGGAAGCTCATATTTGCCGTACATCATAAACCTGTTATTTACAGACATCCCAAGTTTCAAAAAGTCATTTCAGGGAGATGTTTGTCATTTATTGAGATGTTTACTGGAACTTCTGGGAGACTTGGCCCAATGTTAGCACTGTTTGCCATCATGATGCTAGCTGGTCACTTGGACCTAGCTGAGTATGATTGCACTATCAAACGGTAATTAAAACTAGAACAACAACAATAAGAACAAGGAAACTTTAATATTTATAGAACAATGAAATATGTGAGTGATTTATTTACAGTGTAAGAGTGAATTATTTCAATCTGGAAAGGCCAACAAATAGTCTCTGCACGGCTGTCCTATAACACTATACAGCTGTCATTTGTGGTATTTTATTAAGTGCTGGAGTAAGTTTGTAGCGTTACCCATCGAGTCCTCTGCTTGTTTATTCTCACCGTGTGATCATGTAATCGTGCATGTTGCGGATAGAAAATTGAGTTTTATCATATTGTTATACTATTGCAAATGCAATTAATCGTTCAGCCCTAGTCATTGGTGTAATTTTACTGATCTCGGCAACAAAAAACACAGCTACAAAACAAAATCAAGAAAACAGGCTGAGGATCAAATAATATAGAATATAAATGAATATATTGGAAGAGGAGATAGAAGTCATACCATTAGCTCTATCCTGTCTCTCTTTCTTTAGGGGGAGGACATCGTCTTCCTGGCCACAGACATCAACCTGCCGGGCGCCGTTGACTGGGTGATGATGCAGTCATGCTTCAGTCACCACTTCATGCTGGTCCTGGAGAAGCAAGAGAAGTACGAGGGCCACCAGCAGTTCTTTGCCGTTGTGCTGCTCATTGGCACCCGCAAGCAGGCTGAGAACTTCGCCTACCGCCTGGAGCTCAACGGTAACCGTCGCCGCCTCACCTGGGAGGCCACACCGCGCTCCATCCACGACGGCGTGGCGGCCGCCATCATGAACAGCGACTGCCTCGTGTTTGACACGTCCATCGCTCACCTCTTCGCCGACAACGGAAACCTGGGGATCAACGTCACCATCTCCATGTGCTAAGGCAGCGGCAGCAAGGGACGGACGCCACAACACGATGCAGGATCAGGCTGAGAATTAGCGAGGTGTTGGCTTCACCTTCTGTCTCAATGCAGCTGTTTGTGATACAGCTGGAGTTGTTTGTGGGGACAAAGCAGAACATTGGAATCGGCTTTTCAGCAGGAGGCCGCATCCCACCGTGTGATGTCTGTTTTATATTTAACGGATGACGGGACAGGACAGTTTGTCTCTATATGCTGGAAGTGGAAGAAAACTCCAGCAGCAAAGAGCGTCAGGCCTCAGTGATCCTTCTCTAATCGATGGAGAGGAGGTCAGCCAGTTGCCTCACATGGTGATCTAGGCCATAACCGGCAGCTGGACAGAGAGCGAGCTGCCCAGGGTTTAGTTACCCAAACTGAAAGGAGACTGCTCTGATCCGAGGGAGCAGAGCAGTACTTTACGCCACAGGCCCTATGACTGTCTGTCAGGTTCATCAGAATTACTGTCAGCTGCATGCCGTGTTCACAATATTCTGACCTTTGCTTTGCTGCTGTTCCATCTCTCAACATTCAAATATCCTGTGATATTGTTCAATTCAAACAGTTGAGTCTGTATGAACAGCAACTGTTTTCTGAGAGCTTTACTAGTTTTGATGGTTTAGAAAAAAAATTGTCACCTTCATTCTTTACTCCTCAGAAATTGTAGGAATAATAATCTGTTAGGATACTGGAGAACATGGTGGTGTCTCTTCTCTTTTAATCGTACACTTCATGTCCTCCATGTTGTCTGTTCAAGGTGTCATCCACCATGAATGAAACAGTCCTGCTTTGTGCCAACTGATACCAGGTTAAGAAATGGTACAGTGCCCCCTTCAGGACAATTAGAGCAATTATTAAAACAGTTTAATTAAAAAAAATAGTCGCCTGGCCTTTAAAAAAAAAAATAAATAAATAAAAAATTTGGGATTCCTGGAACTACATAGAGAGGCATCAGTAAGGAGCAGTGAGATGCATCATTTGCTTTTGTTAAAGTAATGTTGCTGCTCTGACATCTGTACGTGCCAGACACCTAAATTTGAACAGTTAGAAATTTGAACAGAATATTTTATCATTATTGTCCAGAAATTGTTCCTTCAACTGAGAAAGTGACTTATGAAAACTGAACCCACAGGTAAGAGATATGTATACATTTTATTTATTCATTAGCAAATATGTTACCTAATTAATTTAGGTATTTGATTAATTATATTAAAGAAAAACTTATATAAAAATCAGAATTTAACATGTGTCCTGGTTGATTCACACCACGCCCACATTGGTGTAGTAAAACAAGATATTATAGATTAGTGGTATTGGCAAATTTATGTTGTCTTACTTTACTTCTATTACTTACTTTTAGAAGAAGAAAATTTTAATTTGTTAAAATATTTGCACACTAAAAAAACTAAAACTTTAACAGTTAGAAAGGCCAAATATATAGATGTAAGAGGAGTCATATTATCATGATTTCCTATTCTAGGTGACATCTATTTTTTTTTTTTGATCAATTGATCAATACATCAACATTCCTGAAAATTCTACATCATTTGTCTGACGACCTGGAATTTTTCAGAAGCTATAATCCAACATGCAAAAATGTCAGATTTGACTCCATTGTGGCCTAAATATTGAACTGAGTGTGCATAAAATTTTCTTTTCTCGATTGTTTCAACATATAGAGAGTTGAAACAATTAAAATGACCTTTTTTTTTTAATGCTGCTTGTAAAAGTCTGCTGGCAGTTGAAGTGAAGTAGAATACTGTGAACACGCAGGTTGAGCTCCAGCTGTAACAGCGGTCTGTGTGACCGGTGCGGAGGTTGCTGGTTCAAACCCCTGCAGCGGTCTGTAAACATCAGGCCTGCTTTTTTTTTTTTTTTTGGCACTGCAGTTTGATTCTCTGCGGACTCGTCTCACACGTTTTGGAGGTTTGTCTTTGGCCTCTGTGGGAACTGGTTCAGCTGTGGAATCCAGTTAATCCTCAGACCTGAGATCTTTAATCTCAGATAAAAGCAGAAAAAATGGAGGAATAATCCTCCAATCCTTTCTCCTGCAATCTGTTTAGCCGCTAGCGCCTTATGTTTGTACTGCCAACCTCCTGCTCCTCTTCCTGTTGGAGCTCTTTCTGAGGGAGTCTTGGTGCTGTTGAGCGTCACCTGACATCAGGTTATTTTATTTCCCAGGAAAAGACAACAGAGGAGTATTTTGCAGAATTGATGATGCAAGAGAATTATATTTAAAAAAAAAAAACACAGATTTTTTTGCTTATTTTAACAGTGACCTGAAGGACAAATATTATTGTTGTTATCTTTAAAGGCTTATAAGGCATTGTGAGGGAAAACGAAAAAATGATTTCCCAACATTCCTTGTCTCTAAACCTTTGTAGCAACTGACCAGGAAGAGACCAACTTCACCAGATACCTCTGATCATGGACACGTCTGTAACTAAATTGCAAAACTCTCAGACCTCAGCGCTGTTTCCTCTGTGTTTCTTTAGTGTAAAAAAAAAATAAAATAACATTAACATCAACTTCTTATTGTAGTTTCAAGTCTGAGACACCTAAATTATCAGGAAGAATGAGCCTCAAGCAGGAAGCCATACACACACAAATTTCCTCTTATTTTTGTTCTTATTTCATTAGTCCTTGATTTTTGGGATTCACCAGTTTTGTTAATTCTGATCTTTTCTTAGGTCTCAGAACATTTTATGAGTAGTTGAGAGCCTTTTATTTGAAATGAGAAAAAAATATAATATTATAATACAGCGTAACAATTCAATCCACATGATTGGTCGGTGTCTTTATTGTTAATTTTACTGTGATCATTATAAACCATAAGAGAATCAGTGTGTAGTGACCAATAAATCTTTATTTTTTGCCACTTTGAGTATCTTCCTAAATCATGGATTATTTAGGGACAAGTCTGATTTCCAGGCAGTTTCCTGCTCATTCTGTTCGGTAGCAAACTGTTGATGACGTGTCATTCCACTGAATAAAACCGGAGGAAACACCGCTTCATTCTTTTTGTTTCTGATATCCACTTCACAGCCCACAGAATTTCTACAAATGTCTTGAGATATTGTAAATGACGCTTTGATGACCGTATATTTTCTAAAAACAGACGACTGCTAGATCTGTTCCTCCTGCTCATTTGACATGTACAATATTTGTGTTAGCGGTTGTTCAGTTGTACAGAGTAATTTTCTAAGCTGTTTCTGTCGTTTTGTCTGACCAACAGCAGCTAAACTGTCACTTCCATAAATACCGAGATGAACAAAAGGCGAGGACAAAAACACAAAACGAAACAGGCATGTCACAAACTGCTTTGTTCATTCAGTGGAGGAAAACGTTATTCTGTCAGAACTCCTCCCCACAGACGATGGTGGTGGTCTACGTGGTGTTTCCATCACTCTGTCACTTGTGGAGCTCTTTGACGCCTCAATGCTCAAACACAAACCATGCAAAGTGACAAATCTCAAATCTTCAGGTTTCCTGTCTGTCAGTTGGCTATTGGGAATTAGATTTATTGTTTATTTATTTATTTTTCATTTTGTTTAGGGTATTTGCACCTCACAAGTAAAATATCAGCTGGGTTATCAACTGATTGTGTGGTTTTGATTCTGAAACCTTAATTAAATTCCTATACGTGGTTCCCCATTCTAATTAGGTTAGGATACAAATTAGTTCTATTAATAATCAATATTTAGATTATTTTTTTCAATTAATGGTCTAATTAGTAAAATGCTAGAAAGTGATTTGTGGATCAACAGAAAGTGAATCCGGAACTATTTTAGAATCTACTCAACAAAAATGATAAAAAATATTCTCTGGGTTTCTTACCAAACAAGAAAAGTCTGCCAGAAATGATTACAGGTGTTTATTTCACTTTTTTTCTTAGTCCATTTTATGGAATAAATGAGCAGATAATCCAGAAAATAACTGCGGAAGTGTCCAAGGTGATGTCTTCAAATGTCTATTGTTCGACCAAAAAGTCCAAAACAGACATAAACCATTATTCATATTAGTAGACATTTTTTTTGTTAATTAAGCTACTAGTTGTTTTACCTTTAAATCAAATTACCAAGAACTAACTGTCAGACAGAAACCTAGATGGGACCAGATATTCAGGACTGCTAACATATTAGCAAGAGTGATAACATATTTTACATATATAAAAAAATTATTTGCGTTCTATTCACTGGACATGATGAGAACTTGGACCCAACAACAGAACTTTTGCTTCGACTATCAGCCGTTTCCCTTCATAATGTGCCGTAATGGAGAGAAATAAATGTTTTTGCAATTGTCATTAATCCTCTGTTAACAAGCTGCCTGATCATAATGAAACCTCAGATATTCTGTTCAGCTAATGAGGCTCTTTATCTAATCACTGCTTTAATTAGCAAGTGGTTCATTCAGTGCATCCGTATGTTTCTACAAATGACACGTTAACGTGAAATGTGGGTGAGGCTTTATATTACAGCTCTGTAATTTCCAAGAGGTTTCCTGGAAAGGATTTTTAATTGGGTCATAATTATGGAGAAAATTGTCTCCAATGGTACTGTTTAATATGCTTCAGGCTTAATAATTCCAATTATCTGCTAGTGAAATTGAGAAGGTTCAGTCAGTAGCAAATTTGTCTTTAGAAATACATGTAAATCTGATATTAAATGAATATTTACTCCGCTACAATTTGCTGGTCTTCTTCCAAAGATTTCCCTGATTTCCCCAACATTGACCAAATTATTTCCTCTTTTCCAGGATATGTTTCCTCTTTAAGAAGTGCAGATTATGGTTATCATCATCATGTTGGGTGGAGGAATGTGTCACATCGCCAGGTTATTTTTGTCCTGGAAAACAAAAGCTCAAATTCACACTAAAACAAATTCCACTAGGTGAAAGCTAAAGAGCTGCTTACATCGTCTAAATATGAGGATGTTTTTCATGCGACCTTTATTTGTTCTCAATGTTCTGTGATGTTTCTTTAATAAATGGGTGCAATTTGTTTCTCCGTGACTCTGATCTTTTCACTGTTCATGTTTAGGGATGGTTATTATTATTTTTTTCCCTTATTGCTTTGGTTTGTTTGACTGAGATCAGGCCTGTATTGTATTATTATTATCATTTAATATTGAACTGCAACTCATTGGTTGGGTTCTACTTGTCAAATGTTGCAGCCCTGGATTTATTTGCTGATTATTTTATCATTGTTATATTTAACTTGTATTAATTTAAAGTGATGTCTGCACATGTACAACAATGAAAAACAGAACGGCAGGCATTTTTGCTTCAAACAATTGATTATTTAAATTGTTACAGCCTCTGGTTTCTGTTGAATTACATTAACCAGTATAAATATCAACATGCAGACGGTTTTGCATTTGTAGCAGCTCCTTCTCAAAAAATTAGCATATTGTGATGAAGTTCATTATTTTCTGTAATGTACTGATAAACATTAGACTTTCATATATTTTAGATTCATTACACACCAACTGAAGTAGTTCAAGCCTTTTATTGTTTTAATATTGATGATTTTGGCAAAAAAAGTAAAGAAAAACCAAAAATCCCAATCTCAAAAAATTTGAATATTTCATCCAGCCAATAAAAGAAAATGTTTTTAATACAAAAAAAGTCAACCTTCAAATAATTCTGTTCAGTTATGCACTCAATACTTGATCGGGAATGGCATGGAGGCAATCAGCCTGTAGCACTGCTGAGGTGTTATAGAGGCCCAGGATGCTTCGATAGCAGCCTTAAGCTCATCCACAGTGTTGGGTCTGGTGTCTCTCAACTTTCTCTACACAGTATCCCACAGATTCTCTCTGGAGAGTTGGCAGGTCAGCTGAGCCCAGTAATACCATGGTCAGTAAACCATTTACCAGTGGTTTTGGTTCTGTGAGCAGGTGCCAGGTCGTGCTGAAAAATGAAATCTTCATCTCCATAAAGCTTTTCAGCAGATGGAAGCATGAAGTGCTCCAAAATCTCCTGATGGCTAGCTGCATTGACCCTGCCCTTGATAAAACACAGAGGACCAACACCAGCAGCTGACAGACAGACTATCACTGACTGTGGGTACTTGACACTGGACTTCCAGTCTTCCTCCAGACTCTGGCACCTTGATTTCTGAATGACATGCAAACTTTGCTTTCATATATGGAGCAACAGTCCAGTGCTGCTTCTCTGTAGCCCAGGTCAGGCACTTCTGCCGCTGTTTCTGGTTCAAAAGTGGCTTGACCTGGGAAATACAGCACCTGTAGCCCATTTCCTGCAGACACCTGTGCACGGTGGCTCTGGATACTTCTGCTCCAGACTCAGTCCACTGCTTCCAGAGGTCTCCCAAGGTCTGGAATCGGTCCTTCTCCACAATCTTCCTCAGGGTCCGGTCACCTCTTCTCATTGTGCAGCGTTTTCTACCACACCTTTTCCTTCCCACAGACTTCCCACTGAGGTGCCTTGATACAGCACTCTGGGAACAGCCTATTCCTTCAGAAATGTCTTTCTGTGTCTTTCCCTCTTGCTTGAGGGTCAGTGATGGCCTTCTGGACAGCAGTCAGGTCGGCAGTCTTACCCATGATTGCGGTTTTGAGTAATGAACCAGGCTGGGAGTTTTTAAAAACCTCAGGAATCTTTTGCAGGTGTTTAGAGTTAACTCATTGGTTCATATGACTGGGTTAATAGCTCGTTTAGAGTAACTTTTCATGATATGCTAATTTTTTGAGATAGGAATTTGGGGTTTTCATGAGCTGTATGCCAAAATCATCAGTATTAAAACAATAAAAGACTTGAAATATGTCAGTTGGTGTGCAATGCATCTAAAATATATGAAAGTTTAATTATTATCATTACATCATGGAAAAGAATGAACTTCATCACAATTTTGATGGATTGCCTTGAAATTTAGTTCATATATGGAAATGTCCATATATGGAAATGCTCAGAAATAGGTGAAAAACACTGCCCATGAAAGTTTTTTTAACAAATAACACCATGTTGATCTCATTTAAATACATTAAACACAAGGTATTTAAAGAAATATCTTTCTTTTTTCTTGTTTTATTACAAAAAATCTTCCAAACTTAACAACAAATTTTGCTGGACAGTGAGAACGAAACAAGGAAAAAAAGGGAGGATGTTTCTGTTGGTGCTTCATGGACAAAATCCAACACGTCTCAATTTATCAGATTCCTACAGATGAGAGAAGAATAACAAAAAATGCTCTTGATTTAACTAGAGAACTGATTATTAAATCAATGACCCTCCTCACTACAACATGTTACAACATTTACAGTAAATTATTGATGACAGGTAGTGTCAGTGTTTACGGGATCTGTCTCTGTCTCGGTCTGCTTCTCTTCTTCTGTCACTGTCTCTGTCCGTCTCTGGTTTCCTGTAGCGGTCTCTCTCTCTGTCTGTCTCTCTTCTTCTCTCATTCTCCCTGTCCATCTCTCTTCTTCTGTCTTCTCTGTCCCTGTCGGTCTCTCTTTTTCTGTCTTTGTCCATCTCTCTCCTTCTTTCATCTCTGTCTGTGTCTCTTCTTCTATCGTCTCTATCTGCGTCTCTTCGCCTGTCGTCTTGGTCAAACTCTCTTTTTCTGTCATAGTCTCTGTCCATTTCTCTCTTCCTGTCACTCTCTCTCTCTCTGTTCCTCCTGTCTTCATCTCTCTCTCTGTCCGTCTCTCTCCTCCTTTCGTCCTCCCCTCTGAGTCTCTCGTTCTCCCTCGCTCTGTGTCCGTTCTGTCCGTCCCTCTGGTTGTATTTTTCGTAGGCAGCGTCCACTTTCTCCTCTTTGATTAGGACAGCAGGAGGAGGTGAGGAGGAGGAGGAGGAGTGCAGTGCCCGGCTTCCTCTCTCTTTCTCCTTCTCTGCCTTCTTCTCCTTCTTCTCTTTCTTCTTCTTTTTCTTCTCTTTCTTATCTGAGAGGAAAAAAAGCGGAAAGCAAAACAATGAAAATCTGTTCATCAGGTGAAAATGGAGGTGTCAACGACAGCAAGTGACCTCACCTTTTTTCAGCTTCTTTACAGGGATGGCATACTGCTCTTCGTCCTCTGAGGAGGACGTTAACTCTGGAGCTTTGGGGGCACAGCCCTGCTCCCGGAGGAGTTTGGTGATGTCATCAATGTCGTCTGTGTCTTTGGGAGGACGGTAGTCTTTAACGTGATCCACGCGGATAGTCCGACCTTTAATCTAACGAGAGACAATCAGAGACGGACGTAACACTCTCTCTACTGCTGTAGAGAAAGAAATCACTCACACTCCTCTATACATCGTCTACTTATTTATAGTTATGTTCAAAATAATAGCGGTGTGTTTAAAATTCGGTGTTTAAACTTCTGGCTGCTATCAACAGATATTTCAGCCTCACAATTCCTCTGAATGTCTTTGTTTTGCCTCAGAAACACTACTTTTTGTATTCTGTATTCTGATATAGGCAAACTGATCCATGATCCCATGTCTTGCATGCTGAAGAGGAAACAGAGGTTTAGACTGATGAAAGTCAGATGATTCTTTTTGGAGCCACATGCCACAGGCAGTTTCTGACGAGCACCAAACACTGAATTTAAGCTACAGTTCACTCTAAAGACAGTGAAGCATGGTGCTGCAAACATCATCATATGGTGATGTTTTTCTTACTATGGTGTCAAGTCTATTTATCACGTACAAGGATCAGTTTGCCTATATCACAATACTTGTAGAGGTCATGTTGCCTTATGCTGAGGAGAACACACCATTGGGAACACTGCATTTTATATCCCATCAGCATCTTGGTTCCAGACCAACAAAATAAAATTATGGAGGGGACAACCCAATTTACACTTGTGGTGTGACGTCAAAAAAATTAAAAATGAACAAAATGCATAGGAATTGTGAGGCTGAAATATCCGTTCATTCCACTTATGAATGGATATTTCAGCCTCACAACTGACTCCATACAACACAGACATGAATCTCTTCTCACAAACCGTGGTTAGAACAACTAAATATTACTTAAGTGACTGAGGAATGATGAATCCTGAAGAATTTTCAGTTCAAACAGTAAATATATGAGTGTGTAAAGAAACACACTTTATTTCACTGTTATTTCCCTAGAACAGCCTAATATCAGTTTGTCTTCAGTTTTTGTAAAGTAATTTAAAAAATTGACCCATTTTTCTTTATGTTTTGATTTATTATGTAAAATGAAGCGTTCCCCACACTGCTATTATTTTGAACACAACTGTATGTAAATACATTCACCAAAAAAATGAAACCTTTTTTTGTTTTGTTTTTTTGCAGATTTTCTGGGAGTTCAAATTTGTTCTAATTTGGAGCTACCTCGAGTCGTGTCTTCATGGTGAGGTTGCCAGGCAACCCATCCTTGGACACAGGCTACATTTAGCTGATGTGCCACTTGTTTTGTAGCAGAAACCTGATTAAATGATGAGTAGGTGACATATATAGAATCTCTTACACCTGATAATCAAACAGCAGAAGGTGGTAAATTTTAAATGAATCTTTTCACAGCTTTGTGTTGGCAGAGACACGACAGAACCTTTTACATTTGGATTCGGACGTCTGTAATAATGAGTTTAGAAGTGTATCATGTTTATGGGTCAGTGACAAATAATGTTTGGCAAGATGAGAAAGTCAAAACTTTTACATTTTTAAATACAGTTTCCAGAAGCATTCATCAGGTCTCTCAAAATGTACATTTTGTGTTCATCTAGGTTTATTGTTGTTTAAGTCTTTAAAAGTCATTTCTATACTTTTTTTTTTTTACAAAAATAATAATTTTGTGTGATTTTTGGACTAAATTTTAAATATATAATTCAGCACAATTATTAATTACACCACATTACATTTTTGTCACTGACCCATATGTTGCTGCTGGTGCTTTGTTAACAGTGGATTGTGGAGCCAGGCAAATAGATAAACCAGCATATAACTTCCTCTGAAACTGGTTTGTTCATGTCCATTAAATGATGAAGACATGGTGTTACAGTAACTGCTGTGTCACCTTGATGCTGTTCAAGTTGTCCACAGCCAGGATGGTGCTCCTCTGGTCCTCGTAGCAGATGAAGCAGAAACCTTTAGACTTTCCCGTCTTCTTGTCTCGCACCAGGTTGATGTTGACGATCTCTCCATACCTGGGGAGGAAGCACAAGAAAGTTAAAGTTAAAGTTTCAATTGCTGTTGGGTGGTGGAGACGAATAGAACAAGAGAAGGTTTACAGTTACATACTGAGAGAAGACACAGATGATGTCACCTTCAGTCAGCTCGTATGGAAATCCTCCTGCAGGAAACACAGAGAGTGATCAGGAATCTGCACCACATGACAAAGGCTATGAACAGAATCTGAGGGATATGATTAAACTGGAGAGGCTAAAGTTGTTTTTTTTCTGTTTTTATTCTTACCAACAAATATCCACGCACTGTCTTTGTACTCTGTGTGCCAGGAAACGGATTCCTTCACCCCGAGGTTGGCTTCACGCTCATTCAGTTCATTGATCAACTTCACCTTCGTCAGCGGACTGAGAACAGAAGACAGAAAACGTGGTAAAGTTACTTGTAAATGAAAATACAGTGTTTGAGAGCTGCAGTTGTCCTTCACGTGTTAAAGTCATAAAATTTCCCAAAATAAGATGATAGACATTCCTGAGTGGGAGCTGTGTCTCAGTAATGAGACAGAACACAATGTCTCCAGCATTTCCACACATTTTCTTCTTCAGGATATCATCAGACTATCAGTAGTGTGAGCCTCCAAAGTCACTGAGTGAGTGGGTTGCACCATTTGACATTTCGTGTAAAAAAAAAAAGAACCGCACAAAATTGTGATTGAACAAAAAATGCACATTTTGAGACACCCGATGAATGCTTCTGTATTTTAAAAAGTTTTTGACTTTCTCATCCTGCCAAACATTATTTGTCACTGACCCATATATGAATTTGTTTTATAAAGCAATGGGGGAAGTATTTTAGAAAATACAAATTACATTTGAATCTTTCAGCCCTATCAAAAACTAAATAATGAAAAAATATATATTATATTACAAATACAAGTAACTACGTGTAAATAAGACCATAGAAGTGTATTATTAAACATTGAAAACAAACCATGAGCCTGGACCAAGATCTACAGCAGCGGAACTAAACAAAACCTCATCTGACGTTAAGTGTTACACACACGAATCTTTACAGAAACCACGAGAAAAGGCTAAATGCTGAGCAGCAGAGACACTCAAACATAATTATCATTATTTTAAATTGAAATTGATTTCTTACTTCATGATGTAGTCCTGCCGCCACAGAGACCGGTGTTACAGTGAAAACAGTCCTCTCTTCCAAAATGACCCACTTCCGGTGGAACTCGCGCCTGCGCCGCGTGCTGCCGACTGAAAGCAAAGCAGCAATAACAGCAGACTGAACTGCAGTTATTGTTAACAACAATCACAAGTAACAAATTTAATAATGCATATATAATTTTGCTGTAAATATAATTGGTCATTTAAACAATTTAAATTTAAATAGTAAGGTAGTAACCAAGTACGTTTAAATTTAAATGTATTTTTTCCCCGCCTGTCCGCACAGTGGCGCTGTGACGTCACTGTGTTCCGGTGACCCGGTTTGTAAACAGCAGTCAGCTGACAACCGGACAACCAGCTGAACGTTAGAGGAACATTTCTGTTCCATTTTAACGCCTCCAGTAAATGTTCTTGTCTATATTGTCTATATTAAAGCTCAGTATCGATCAACTAATGATAATGTTTTGTGAATTGTAGTGTGAATTATTAGAAGTTTAAATATGTTAAAACCAGCTCGTTATGTTCCTTTCTCCATGTTATCTCATAGTTATTGATATGACTTAATTATTACAGTTAAAGAAGCGGCAATAAAATACAGATTCTGACGGGATTCTGCGGGTGAGTAAAATAAAGCAGCAAACTCATCATAGATGATTGTTGCTGCTTCAATTTCTGAAACGTTTAAGGTGATTTAACTTGTTTTAAACTATTTAAGAACTACACTTTGTCTTAGTGTTTGTTAGTGATGTAATGTCTGTTCTCATCTCCGATGGAACCTGTTCATTAACAAAAATAAATAACCACATCACCAACATCTGGAATGAACCTGTGTGGACGTTAAAAACAACTAAGTTTTTTTCTATTAACAATAGACCAGGAGGCAAAAATATCAGCATATTTGTTTGTTTGATTGTTGTCTCATGTCAAAATGACTGAGTTACTGATTCTATGATCCACCTCAGGCACAAGACACAGACAGCAAAGCGGTGCAGCTACTGTATGGATGTGAACAGAAAAACATTAAAATGGTATAAATAATGTTACTATTATAAATAACAGGAACAGTAAACATGTATACCTGTGTATCAGCAGGGGGAGCTGCTACATTCCAGATATTTTTCAAAGCAGCCTGGAGCCCAAAACAAAAAAAATAAATAAATAAAATGATCAGAAAAGATTTCCATAACATAACTAATATCACATAACGTATAATTTGACTTCACCAGAACACAGCCTGTACCTTTTAATACATTAATACCTTGAAACATTTCTCAGAATAATATATAGAACAATTGATTTCACCTATAGATTCTATAATGCATTACATCTGTCAGTTGTCCAGATGTTGTGAACTGAATATGAATTTTATACTTATAACTTTCAATGTTATCTTCAGGGTTTTTAATTAAACAACTTCCCAAATAAGTGAATTAATTATTATATTATTAATTAAAATTAAACTTGATTGAATTGAATTAAAAATGATTTTGTGTTTTTTTTAGACGTGAAATGTCAAATAGTGTAACTGAAAAAGAAAGATAAATTATAAATATATAATCCACCTAGAATATAAAACTTGTTAAAAGCCTATGTTTTTGACTTTGTAAAACCTTTTAAGAGAGTTAAACTATCTGGTTCCAAGTTTTTAGGGTTACACCACATGACAGTTTAGTCACAAACCCACTATTATTCTGTTGGTAAAATACAAAGAACTCATTTGAATCCTATTTTTTAGGTAAAAAACAATATTCTACTAAAATAAACTTTTCAATGTATTGAGTATACTTTTATTACATATACTTAGTAACTATTTTTGTACTACTATTGTACAAAAGACTTTCTCTGCACTACTTTAGAGTGCTTTACTGTACTCTGACCATATCAGTGCATATAATAGTTAATTTTAAGTACCTGTATAATAAGCACAAATACTTTACAATACATTTTAAATATACTTTTACAAATAAAATGTATTTTTCTACAACCCTTTACAGTGTAGCACAGCACAATCTGTAATGGGAAAACATTTAACCTAATGAGGAGGTGTCATCTTGTTGTTGTGTTTTGTAAAATCATTATCTTGATATGTTTGAGCTAAATTTGATTTGTGTCTCTCCCTCTCGTCTCTCAGCAGGATGATTTCTCAAATCTTCATCTTATCCTCAAAGGGGGACCACCTCATCTATAAAGACTGTATCCTCCCAGTTCCAGAGAAAACATCAAACACACAGAATTTCTTCTACTTTAAAAATCTGTATTAGTTTTTGCAGCTAAAATTCCCTTCATGAGTTTTCCTGACTGTATAAAGTTCTTAACCTGGCCACCAGTCCGCGGAGAAGCAGGAAGCAACGTTGTCAATATCTTTTATGAGAAAGTCACAGCGCTGACCAGAGACCAGCCTCCAGTTGTCATGGTAACACATTTTTTGTCTGTTTGTGTGGGTGTTAGGATGTTGTGAGCCCTTTTTATAGACACACAGTGTTGTCAGGAGCACCTACAGTTACACTGTCACAGATGAATTCATGAATCAAATCAATTTTGTCTCCCATCACTGACATCAAAGCTCATTTGAAGGATCTGTTAAAGTCCAGCAGAAAAGGAGGAAGATGACAGCGAGGAAAACTTTCACTCTTCATATGTTTGCTGTTTTATGACACACTTGAAAAAAATGTGAACTGTCCTTTAAACGCAGCAGACGCCTGTGTTTTGTTCTCCAGACTTACAAAGATCTTCACTTCGTCCATGTCAGGCAGGGAGGACTCTATTGGGTCGCCACGACAACAGTTGACTCCTCCCCCTTCACTGTCATCGAATTCCTCAATAGGTACAGTGTGTCACCATGGAAACAAGCTTTCTGTCTCCTGGTTTAAATCTGCTTCTAATGAACAGAGGAATAATATACCATGTTATATACATAAAGAGGGTGCATCTATTGATCACTATTATTAGTATTTATTTTACTATTTATTATTATTATTATTACATGCATCTGTTGAAGTTGCAGTTTAATTGTACATAAAAACATTTTTAATCCTTATTCTATCACTACAGCTCAGAGCAACAAGACAATGATGATTTGTGATCATTATGGCTGCAACTAAAAAATGATTTTCTTTAATTATTAACTATTAAAATAATTTTTCCATTTATTTTCTTGCTTAGTCAATGAAATGCAAAAAATATTGAAAAAAGGCATTTAAAACATATAAGACACTGGTAATATTTTCATTTTCCCTTTTTATATATAACAAAAACAAATTGTCACTTTTGTAGAAGATGGAAATATCAAAATTTTATTGTTTTTGGTTTGAATCAATAATGAAAAAAGTTGATGCTGAGTTGCATTTCATCAGTTAATTGACAAATTATTGCAGCTCCGCTGGTAACCTATATGATATTGATCTGAAAGCCAATATTAGTACTTGATATTATTATAATCCTCTATTTCTGGTTCTTTGTAATGGACTGACTAAACTCTAGTTAATAAATCCTGAAGGTGCAGCCGTGACGTCTCTTCATTTCTCAGCAGTCAACATGTGTCTGTGTATATTTAGCTGTGACAGTTTGGATTGTGTGTTCGCAGGTTAACTGCTCTGGTTAAAGATTACTGTGGCAGCCTGTCGGAGAAATCGGTGCAGATGAACTTCGCCCTCATCTACGAGCTGCTGGACGAGGTCGTGGTGAGTCTTCCTGAGCCACACAGCCCAGAGACCGGGGGGAGGTTTAATATGCACATGCATCAGAGCTGGTGCCTGGTGCTTATCCAGTGTCTCAGAATCACACTGAATACAAACACACTTATTTATAAAATCTCCAACAGCAGGAGAAATGATTCCTGTAAATATGATCACGGTGTATATATTATCCTGGGATGTTAAACAGTGACAAAATTCAAAATAGAAAATAGCACCATTTCCATGTAAAGATTTTACTAACGATAACATTTTACTACACTTCCTGTGTGTGATATGCAAACATATGATGTCAAAATGAAAAGATTAAATTTCATAATGACATTCAAGTTGCAACTATAGAAACAGAAAACACACACACACATGAGAGTTGCAGCTCTAGCTTACTGTTACTATTATAATAATAAACTAATTACACATTTCTATGGTATAATAATGTTATACAGTAAATCAGATATTTATCCTACTATGTTTTATCATTGTAGGGCAGTAAAGATAATATTTAAATAATAGATCATTTAATGGAGCAGTCTGCCTTTAATCAGCTCTCTCCAATCACAGGATGGAAATCATTGCAGCAGAACCAGATTAACTTCTAACCCTATTAAAGAACCAAAAATGTGTCACACAGTTTTCAGGCAGTTGTGGCAGATTTCTGACTTAAACGGATTCTGCTTTGCTGTCAAGAGCAAGGCGCAGTTCTTGATAAATATTTCCTCGTGAAGACCTCTTTGAGTTAAGATGTGAAGAAACTTCAGCTGCCAGGAAGCTCCTCCATATTTATAAACCCTTTATTCTGTAAACACAGAGGAGTCAGAGTGAGGTTTAACAGGAGGATCTCTGACAGCTGCAGTACAGTTTGAGGTTACAAGTCCCTGATTTAAAACCTGAAATTATAGATGATATATAACAGTGTGATCCAGAGAAATAACTCTGTCTTTCTCTCTGTGTGTGTCAGGACTACGGCTACATCCAGACGATGTCCTCTGACATCCTGAAGAACTTCATCCAGACAGAGGCCGTCAGCTCCAGGCCGTTCAGCCTCTTTGACCTCAGCAACGTCGGCTTGGTACGTTCACACCAACAGAAACTATTAGACCAGAGGTATGTGGTCACCGGGGAAGAGAATTAGTAACGCAAATCAGCGTATGGGTCAGTGACAAATAATGTTTGGCAAGATGAAAATGTCAAAAACTTAAAATACAGTTTTAAGAAGCATTCATCAGATCTGTCAAAATGTACATTTTGTGCTCATGTTGGTTTCTTGACATTTAAAAGTCCATTTGTATCATTTTTTTTACAAAAATAATGATTTTGTGTGATATTTTTTATATATATAAAATATATGACAGCATGTGTTTTTAAGTTTTTAAGCACAGTGCTGCTCTGTTGGATTCATTCAAAAATCTATTGATTTTCTGACAGGAGCGACCTCAATTTCTCCTTTTTACTCTTTTCTGGGTACATTTTTGTCAATGAAACCTGGCCACAAATAGAACGTTTTGCCTTTTATGGGCAGTTTAGGGGCGTTGATGCTGCTGCTGATTAGAAGCTCAGGAAGATCCGCTGCTCATAAACAGATGACGTTCATCAGGGTGAGAGCAGAGAAGTTCAAGTTTGTTTGTTGAATCCCACTTGGAACACAACGTACAAAGAAGCCTCACAGAAAACTGCCAAAGAGGTTTACGTTGATATGAAAATGTTCTTGCATGAGGCAGATGTGTTTTGCGATAGAAACACAAATTGAGTTACCCCTGGATTTACCTTCCTGCTGCTGATGTTGTTTTGCTGCAGTTTGGAGCAGAGACGCAGCAGAGTAAAGTGGCTCCGAGCTCTGCAGCCACCAGACCCATCCAGTCCAGCAGAGAGCAGGTACTCAACAATACACACACACACACACAAAAATTGTTCCTATTGTGGAAGAAGTTCATCAAGTCTGCAGAGAAGTTGGCACATTTGGGATCTTTAATCAGATCATTTGTCCACCCCTCCTATAAAAACATGATAAAAGCAGATGTTTAATTTTAAAATATATGTTTTAACATTACTCATATACCATGCAACAATGCATTCAACAGCAGCAGGTCCTGTTTTATGCACTGGGCCTTTTCTTACTCCTTGTGGCAAATGGAATTATCCCAGACACAACTTCTCTCCTCTTGCACTGTTCACACACAGGCCGACAGGTAGAAGAGAGAACATCATGACAAGTGGAGAGTTTGAGCAGATTTTTAGGGGCTGGGAGTTTTTGTAAAGTGACATTTTCCAGTATTCATAGACTTCCTGAAACAAACTATCGTGATCACCCATGACGAAAACAGAAAGGGACCTTACAGTTTCCATATTTGTGTGTTTTTTCCAGGGTGGGAAGAGTGAGATATTTGTGGACGTGATTGAGAGGATGTCAGTGGTCATCGGCTCAAATGTGAGTAACATCAGTGTGAAAAAGACAGTTACTCACTGCTTGAAACACCTCAGTGATTCACCATATTAAAATATATTTAATTTTAAGGCTTGTGTTACAGGGAGTTTTGATGAAGGCCGACATCGAGGGAGAGATCAGAGTCAAGTGCTACATGCCGAGCTGCTCAGGTGGGTTTTAGAAGAGGTTCCCATCGTACACCCACTCACCCTCAGCTGTCACACCACAGCACCTTATCTCTCCCAATAACACATCACCAGAGTGATAGTGTGTGAAATAGGTACTGGAAATTCTGATAATAAAAGCCAACCAGGTAACCACTGCACAGCTTGCTGTTGGTTTAATCTACACTCACCGGCCACTTTATTAGGTACACCTGTCCAACTGCTCGTTAACACTTAATTTCTAATCAGCCAATCACATGGCGGCAACTCAGTGCATTTAGGCATGTAGACATGGTCAAGACAATCTCCTGCAGTTCAAACCGAGCATCATTATGGGGAAGAAAGGTGATTTGAGTGACTTTGAACGTGGCATGGTTGTTGGTGCCAGAAGGGCTGGTCTGAGTATTTCAGAAACTGCTGATCTACTGGGATTTTCACACACAACCATCTCTAGGGTTTACAGAGAATGGTCCGAAAAAGAAAAAATATCCAGTGAGCGGCAATTCTGTGGGCGGAAATGCCTTGTTGATGCCAGAGGTCAGAGGAGAATGGCCAGACTGGTTGGAGCTGATAGAAAGGCAACAGTGACTCAAATAACCACCCGTTACAACCAAGGTAGGCAGAAGAGCATCTCTGAACACACAGTACGTCCAACTTTGAGGCAGATGGGCTACAGCAGCAGAAGACCACGCCGGGTGCCACTCCTTTCAGCTAAGAACAGGAAACTGAGGCTACAATTTGCACAAGCTCATCGAAATTGGACAATAGAAGATTGGAAAAACGTTGCCTGGTCTGATGAGTCTCGATTTCTGCTGCGACATTCGGATGGTAGGGTCAGAATTTGGCGTCAACAACATGAAAGCATGGATCCATCCTGCCTTGTATCAACGGTTCAGGCTGGTGGTGGTGGTGTAATGGTGTGGGGAATATTTTCTTGGCACTCTTTGGGCCCCTTGGTACCAATTGAGCATCGTTGCAACACCACAGCCTACCTGAGTATTGTTGCTGACCATGTCCATCCCTTTATGACCACAATGTACCCAACTTCTGATGGCTACTTTCAGCAGGATAATGCTCCATGTCATAAAGCTGGAATCATCTCAGACTGGTTTCTTGAACATGACAATGAGTTCACTGTACTCAAATGACCTCCACAGTCACCAGATCTCAATCCAATAGAGCATCTTTGGGATGTGGTGGAACGGGAGATTCGCATCATGGATGTGCAGCCGACAAATCTGCACCAACTGTGTGATGCCATCATGTCAATATGGACCAAACTCTCTGAGGAATGCTTCCAGCACCTTGTTGAATCTATGCCACGAAGAATTGAGGCAGTTCTGAAGGTAAAAGGGGGTCCAACCCGTTACTAGCATGGTGTACCTAATAAAGTGGCCGGTGAGTGTAATTTCAACATGAAATTAATCAGAAACATTATACCATGGGCGACGTGGTGCAGCAGTGGGTAGCATTGTTGTTTGAGTTTTCTTCAGATTTTCCGGCTTCCTCCCACAGTCCAGACATGCTGAGGTTAATTGGAGACTCTAAATTGTCCATGTGTGAGTGTGTGAGTGAATGGTGTGTGTGCCCCACAATAGGCTGGTGGCAAAAAATGACTGACTGACTGATTACTGACATTCTAGGTAAAGCACATTTCAACAACAAGGTAATTCAAAGTGCTTTACATAAAACCTTAAAATCATCAACAGTTGATTAAAAGGAAAAAAAAATAAAATATTCATCCATTTTCTATACCCACTTATTCCTCATTAGGATCACCGCTAACCCCTGCACCACTGTGTTACCCCAAAAATTAAATTAATTAAATTAAATATTAAATCAAGAAACTGAAATTAAAAACTAAAATCAAGCAAGATATAATTTAAAAATAAGGCCTTTAATCCTTAATATATATTCTTCAGGTGGTAGTATGCTGACTTTGTGATGGTTTTAATGTGACTGTTGAAATTCAAGTCTGAATACACTCATATTTCTACCTTGGTTTGTGGGCTTTAACATCACTGATTGAAGCTGAGCACTGACTTTTAATTGTTCCTCTTTGGCTCCAAAAACAATTACCTGAGTTTTATCTTTCTTTACTTGGAGAAAGTTCTGGCACATGCGATCATTGATCTGCCCACTGCATGTTCTAATACTGTGGTTCAAAACTGCAATTCTAATATTAATCATTTATACAGTTTGTTAAGACCAAGCATTACATTACTGAGCTGTAACAGTGATGACCAACTGGTTATGTGTGATCAGTTGTATCATTTAATTTACACAGGAAATATCATTTCATGTTCTTTTTATTTGATTATTTACTGTCACACACCCATAAAGTGGGTTTCAATAAGACAAATAACACGACAAACTATCATTGATCACACATGTGATATCTAATGATGATGAAATATCATGCGATGCTGGATGGCGGGATCCATGTAATTAATAAATGATATTGTTGCTATAAATAGCAGCACAGCCACATGCAACCACAGCTGTTCTGCTGTTGGAGAACTTCACCCGTGAAACTGCACTTGTTCTTGTCCTGTTTGTTTCATTGTTGTACATTCTGCATTCTGACATGAAAACATCTGATTAATGCATATTTGCATCCATTCATGTCAAATTGTGGAAGCGAAAATAAGTTCCACAATGACTGAAACTTAGGAAACAGAACCATGCGTATGCACAGCTTTACCATCCTGACCTGAAGAGTGTCTACAACATTCTGGCTCATTAAAATATGATTATTAAAGATCACTACATTTATTTGTCTAATTGTGTTGTTAGTTTCAGCAGAATTTATTCAGTTTTGATGCGAAGAGATGCCATGATAATTTGTGAGGGAAAATGTTTGATTTGTTTCTGTTTTTTCTTGATATGTGATGTCAAAATATGTTTTCTGCTTGACACAGATTGCTCCTAAAGTGTATAGAAACATGGTTGAACACACATTTTCTAACGTGTTGTCATTGGTCGACAGAGATGAGAATTGGTCTGAATGAGGAGTTCAGCATCGGCAAGTCACAGCTCAGAGGTGAGTTTAGACACACACACACACACACACACACACACACACACACCATGTCATGTTATAAGAAATTCAGTTCTTAAAATCTAAATGTATTTAAAAAATAGTTGGATCTCAGAGAACTTAGTGACTGATATGTTTTGTCTGTCAGTTGGTCACATGACATGTGTCGGAGCAGCAGTTTGCCAGACAGAACATGTTTTTATCCCGTCTTTATTAAAACATGAAAACTCCTCCATCGTTTCATTTCCTGCTGTTTTTCATGTGAGAAGACAGATGTGTTTTTATTTTTAAGTTATTTCAGTATGAATTTAAAAAGTCGTCTGAAAGCTGTGTGCACTCTGTTGATTCATGTGGGATTACTTTAGGATTTATTAACTATGATTTACTGCTGGGTGCCCTCCAGTAGCTCACCTGCACTTAGCCTAATGACTGAGTCCTTCCTGCAGCAGCCTGGGTTCCAATCCAGTCTGGTTCCTTTGCTGCATGCCCTGCCCTCTCTGCCCCGTCTCCTGCCTCACTCTAATGTCAGAAATAAAGCAGAAATGCCTAAAATATTCTTTATAAAAACAATGATATGTGCTTTAATAACATGTTGTGTTCAGTGTGTGTGTTTGTGTGTTTGTTAAATAGTTATTATTCTAATGGAACAGTCGTTACTTTTCACACAATGTGAAGTTTCAGGACTCATTGGCCTTTTTTATTTTAATTGGCAAGAAAAAGATAAACATAACTTTAAAACTACATAGAGACACGAATTAACAGTTGATATCTTGCCAAAATCCATGTTTTGATGTGATATGATTATGGTTTATTGGGTGAAAACATGGGCTTTGTTGTGTATGTTTTGATAATTGTGAATTAAAAGAAGACCTTTGTCCTCTCCAGGTTATGGCGCTGCTGTTCGTGTTGATGAGTGCAGCTTTCATCAGGCCGTCAAACTGGATGAGTTTGACAATAACAGGATCCTCCGACTCTGTCCGAGCCAGGGAGAGGTGCTCACCCCCTCACCACTCTCATTGCTGTGTGTGTGTGTTTCAGAATAGCTTCAGATAAATGTTTAAATACAGGTTTGTACAGGAGAACTGTGGCATTTGTGTCCATCACTTAGAATGTAAGTGTATTATGAAGAGTCTTCTCACTGCCAGTGTAAACAGGAGGAATCATTGCAGCAGAAAAAATATAATTTGGGCTCCAGACTGTTGTTTTCAGACTTTTTAGGCAGAAAAAAACGTTACTGCTCTCAATTCTTCTCTCTCCTTCTCTTCCATCATTCTTATCTCATATCTTCTTCTCCTGTTGCAGCAAACAGTGATGCAGTACCAGCTGGCTGATGATCTGCCATCAGCTCCTCCTTTCCGACTCTTTCACACCATCGAGAGAGACAGCGGAGGAAGGTAGAGAGATCCAACAGTCCAGTTATCACACACTCGACTCTAAAGGAAGCTGTTTTGTTTTTTTTATTCACACGCAAACACAACAGCATAAAACACATATAAATAAAACAGAAGTGTGAGGAGAACATTTAAAGAAAATAAATGATTATAAGAAAAACTCAAAATAAACAAAAGAACTCCAATCAAGTCAGGGGTCCATGTACCCACGAGTGAACCAGAGGCTTTTATTGTGAAGCAGATATAAGAAATGATATGTCTGTAATAATGTCTGCAATTCTCTGCAACATGTAGACTTGCTGTGAGACCCACAGTGGAAAATACCACTCAGATGATTCTTTTGAAATGCAGCAAAGAAATCATTTATTTTAACTGACAGTATTAAAGAGTCGAAATTTGTATTATCAGATGATAATTAAACATGATGATGATCTACGCATGTAGTGGAATGGTAGCCTGTAGAGCTCTTATTTGTTTTTTTGTCCATTCCAGTGATACCCAGGGAGACCTGTCCATAGATGTATTATAAAACATAGATATGTTACCCACTCTCAGCAGCACACAGATTTTTCCCAGTGGCCACTTGTCGTACTGCAACCTAAAATCCCATGCAACCCAAAAAGCATTTTTCCCATGGACTGCAGTAGTAAAAGAGAGGCTGATAAAACTGATGACAGGACACCTCCAGCTATAACCATGTAAATTACTAATCTTTGTATTCCATATTTTTAAGTCACAGACCTTTTTTCCATCAAAAACCTTTCTAATGGCCAGAAAAGCTCTAGAAATGTCTCTATTCCCAGCGTCACATCATAGCTGTGTGATGCAGAGCTGTCGTGCTGTGTCTCAGGAGCAAGGACAGTTTTGTATTCATTCATTCATCTTCTATACCTGCTTATTCCTCATTAGGGTCGCAGGGGTCTGCTGGAGCCTATCCCAACGCATTTACAGGGGAGAGGCAAGGATACACCCCAGATGCTCGCCACCCTATCGTGGGGCACACACATTCACTCACACACTCACACCCTCACACCTACGTGTATGCATCTCCAATTAACCTCAGTGTGGACTTGGGGGGAGCCAGAGAATCCAGTGAAAACCCACGCAGACACAGGGAGAACATGCAAACTCCACACGGAAACTTAAACTCACACTTCTTGCTGTGAGGCAACAGCGCTAACCCCTGTGCCACTGTGTCACCTTTATTTATCCATTTATTTCATTTATTTTTCAAGCAGTTTTTAATGTGGTCAGCGAGTGAATTAAATGATTCAAATGTGAGTTTTTTTTTTTTTTATTTACATGCTCTCATCGCCCCAGAGCATCATGGGAGTTGACTCTACTGATCAGTCTCTATGGGTCACATAACTCAGAACTAAACCCGGAGGTCAGGAACTTTTTTTGTGTATGCAGCAGGCGAGAAACTAACATTGAAATGAATGGCGGCCATTTTGTAGTCCATTAACCAGTTTTATAATACATGCATGGACCTGCCTCATATATATGTAAAAATGGCTTGATGTAAAGTAATAAAAATACAATTTTTATTTTGAATAAATTATTATATACTAATTACATGTACATGTCTGTTAGTATGTACGTCTGTTCACACTAGATCGTACGTACTGTACCTTTAAGTAAGATTTTGAAAGCAGAGAGCAGCAATCATCTTAAAAGCATCTACTTCAGAAATACAACAGTGGAGCAGCTGCTGTATCTGTTTACAGTGCAGCCAAACAAACTCAGACAGGAATGGTAGACTCTGCCACTAAGAATAAAAACTGCCTATTATGAAATGTAAATACTTTACTGATATGGTTCCCTGCCTGTGCTCTCATAGCATTGTTTCAGGCTGCAGCACAAACAACAAACACACAGCTGTAGTCTAGCTGGTTGACATAGTGGAGTATTTAGCAGTTAAAGACACAGACATTTCCCTCAGGAGTTGGTAGAGAGCAGAAACAGAGCTAACAGAGACTGAATGTTGGACAGAAAGAAGACTATAAGAAAGATAATGTTGCTCCATCACTGCTGGATGGGGAAATCAGCAAATGATTGCAAGCGAGTTCAACATATAAACTTAAAAGATTATATGTCAGAGTTGTTTTAAACCCAAGTGGCTAAAAAAATTAGTTTGCTGCTTTAAGTAAATGACCTGAATACTTCTTCCACCACTGTTCACATTTAAATCTCTGTCCCAAAGCCTGAACAACCATTTAATTAAACCCAGACTGACAGACTTGCTCAATCTAACTGTGGCTTGTAGGCATAGGTAGCACTAGAAACCGGAGGTGCAAATGCTCTATATACAGTGTTTAGGGTCATGAGGATTTGAGGTTATAAAAATGGGCTCACGGTTGATTTTTTTTGTGTCTCTGTAGGCTGCTGATGTACCTGAAGCTGCGCTGTGATCTACCACCAAAGAGGTCAGTTTCTATTTTGAGATGAGCTGTCAAAACCAAACTATAATCACATGTGTGTCTATATATATATATATATATATATATATATATATATATATATATATATATATATATATAGACACACATAGGTGGTTTGTGCAGAGCAGTGAGGGTTTAGTGATACACTGTCCATAAACATATTGAGGATTAATGGAGGGTTAGCTGATGATGATGACGTCATTGATTTTCTTTTACAGCGCTGCCATCAACGTCTCTGCCACCATCCCTGTTCCTAAAGGCTCTGTGAGGTGAGACACTTCCATTCAAATCAGCTGCAAATCCCATGCTTATTATGGAAATCAGGCCTGGATGACCTCACAGCCTCACTGAACACCTCAGTTTATATTTCAATAAGACTTTCTTGTGATGTTTCGTCCTCAGCTTTGTCTACATGAGTCACCCCTCAGCAACAGGAAGTTTCAGATCAGAGAGAGGAAGTTAGCAGTGTCGCACCTGCGGAGAACACATTTTAAGAAGTGTCTTACTTGGAGTACATGGCTGTTTTTTAATAGAAAACATTTGCAATGTGCAACGCATCACAAATGAGCAGAAATAAGGCCTCCTAATTTGTTATGTAAAATCATGGAAATTTAAATCAACAATGGATGGAGGTCAGGTGCCCACACATTTGCTGTAGCTATTATACTGTAGAGATGTTAATTTAAAGTATGATCACATAAAGCTGGCTGAATTTAACCTGTTAAAATCAAAAAACCTCTGATACGGGGGTAGCATTTTGGCTCTGTACTAAAACACAATGTTACTGTTACAGCCTCAATATATATTGTCTAAAAGTACATCATCAATACAATAATAAAATAGTTTCATATAATATCAGTAGTAGGGCTGCAACTAACCACCATTTTGATATTTATTTTAGATTTGACCTTTTGTTTTATTATTTATTGGCCCCTTTATAATCTCCTCTTTAGATATTTACAGAATATATTCTTCATGTGCTATAATGATCCTTAGTGTGATTTCTATGATTTTCTGGACAAATAATTTATCTTTGAACTCTTTATCTTATTAATCATAGAACTATGCATATGCATTTAAGTCCATAACATTTGTGGTTGTAGAGATATTCCATATTTACTGCCGTTTCAAGAAAGAAAACTGAAAAATAATCCTGGGGTTTAAGTGTTTAAAGACAAATCAATGGGAGCTGTGCAGATTAAAACTGTATTTAGGATGCAGTCCGCTACAGACATCTGTACAGGAGTCTCAAAACTTTCCCCCAGATCATTTGGACCTATATAATCTGATTAATCATACGTTTGATATAAATTACCAGTAGTGACCTCCAGTCTTAACTCTTATCAGCCTTTTTTGCTTCAGAAAATGAAGAATTATCAAATATGCTGGCAATTATTGTTTTAACTAATACTATTTCTACCATATATAGTTGGGGGATTTATAAACTTTTCATCCTCTTCTCTTTTAAATCACGCCAGCATTATCAATGCATGGTCAAATGTCACAATAGTTGGGTGAGCATTGCTCTGGAAACTCAGTATTCATGTTAAATGATAATTTGACCTACTACAGCATTGTAGTGACTATTTAGTTTAGTTTATTAAAGATAAAGATTTAAAATATATATATATATATCATTTAAAAAAAATATATATATATGAATCAAATGTGTCATAACTCAAATATATATATATATATATATATATATATATATATATATATATATATATACACACACACAATACAATCATTTAACATTCATTTACACATTTAAATCAGGCTGTGCCATAAATCTTCTGCTTCTTATAACAGGTGACACTATTCTCTGTCCCTGACCTACCTTAACATTAAAGGGCCAGTTCACAGTTTTCCAGATATGTCTTAAAACAGCACTCAGGATCCATGTTTGCTGGAATTGTTCTCCCTGTTAACAATAACCATTAAAGGATCTCGTCATAATGAATTTACAATGAAAGTGATGGGGGATAAAATGACAAAGATATATTTTAAAGTTTATCTGGCACTAATATGAAGCTTCAGTCGTCCAAATGAGTCGACTTTTAGTGCCAACGTTCCTCTTTTTGTTACTTCTACAGCAACTCAACAGGGAAACACTATCTGAGGAAAAAAGGGAATTTGAAAAAGGTAAATGTGATATGATGCGATATGATATCCATTTGACGAGAGTAAGTCAGACTGCTGAAGCCTCATAACCTTCACATCAACTTTTTTAATAGTACTAGTAGTTAAATAGTATTTTAAGTAATAGGTTTTTTAGTAATAAGAGTTTTTTGGTCTCATATTACAGTGAATTTAATATTTTTGAACATTTTCTAGACAAAAAAAATTGATGAAGTGACCTTATGCTGTAGGACACTGATGGAAAGATACAGCATCCACTTATTCCACAAAGATAGAAATATTTGTGTTATGAGAAGTATAAAGTGGACACATCACTTGCAATAGTGTTGCACTGTTGTGAGCAAGCGTGAGCTGCCAACGCAAGGGTATCACTATTGAGAATTCATTTCTGAAAGTTGCACATAGCCCCTTTAATATTGTAACTCCCACATAGCTGAACTGGCACACAGTGGCTGCTTGACTTTAAGCATCTGTCACATTGTCCAGTCGTGACTGAAAGCCTCTCTGCAGCTCTTTGTTCATTTTAGTTGTGGACCAGAGCATTGTTGTGGAAAATGACAGTTACATCAGCTGAAAGCCCTCAGTGGGATTATCTATCAAATCACCTGTGTGCTGCAGAAAGCCTTTCTGCCTCACTGCTTCACCCACAGCTCATCCCTCCAGGAACATCTGAACCCTGATGACCCCTGAACTCCTCAGGGGTTACCAGAAGTTTCTAACATCGCTGATGAGCAACAGGTTTATGGGTCACTGTGCATGAGATGATTTGTCCAGAAGGTGTAAATGAAACAGTGGAGGTGAAACGTCGTTTGTCATCTCAGTTTGTCACAGGAGCTCAGCAGTCCAGATCAGAGCGCCGAGCTCAGGCCCCAGAGCAGAGCCGTCGTATGGCAGATCCTTCGGTTCCCTGGAGGAACACAACTCTCTGCCCTGTTTAAGGTGACCACACACACACACACACACACACTCACACTCTGATCAGAATATGTTACAGTAGCTGCTTTTCTGTGATCAATTTAACTACGTAGAATGAATGTGTGTAATGTGAATGTATTTTACACCATATGGGTCAATGAGAAAACTGTCATGTGGTGTAGCCCTAAAAACTTGGTACCAGATAATTTAACTCTTTTAAAAAGTTTTTTAAAAAATTAAAAACATATGCTATCAACAAGTTTTATATTCTAGGTGGATTATATATTTAAAGATTATCATTCTTTTTCATTTTCACCATTTGACACTTC
Source organism: Lepturacanthus savala (assembly GCA_030544235.1). Taxonomy (NCBI): domain Eukaryota; kingdom Metazoa; phylum Chordata; class Actinopteri; order Scombriformes; family Trichiuridae; genus Lepturacanthus; species Lepturacanthus savala. The sequence continues at coordinate 27,471,068 of CM060479.1, read as the reverse complement.
AAAAAAATCACAAAATCTGGATTTTTGTAAAAGAAATGATACAAATGAACTTTTAAATAACAAGAAACCAACATGAATACACAATGTAGATTGTGATGATGAATGCTTCTTAAAATTGGATTTTAAAAAGGTTTTGATTTTCTCATCTTGCCAAACATTATTATTTGTTTGGCACTTTTTCAACAGTGCCATGCAGGTGATTTACCTGCTGAAGTGTTATAGATCCACACTATAACACACACACACACACACACACACACACACACACACACACACACACACACACACACACACACACAGTTTTTTTTCAAACTGCAGCAAAACTCACAAATATTAAATTTACAATGATTGGATAAGAGCTTTCTTTAAAAATGTTAAAATCTGGCTTAGATTTAGTTTTTATTGACTAATATTTAAGTGATTTAGCTTTAAAAGGACAAACCATAAGGAAAAAAAAACTTTAAATAATATAACATGAAACATAAAATTCTTCCCTTTCCAGCATCACCACCTCTATGAGTTTAGGCGTTAGGGTCTTTAAAACTATATATAAACTTTACAAATGAATTGTTTCCCTCAATTAGAATTTTGTTCTTGTAGTGAACCTACAGACCTGTTATATTGTGTACCCCCTTACTTCTCAAACCAAAGTTTCACCCTTCGTTGACCCTCGTGCTCCTGTTTTCAGCTGGAGGTCACCGGCCTGAGCTCAGCCTCCATGTTGGAGGTCGGTCCAGTCGGCCTGAACTTCGAGCTGCCCAAGTTCACCGCCACGGGGCTGCAGATACGCTTCCTCCGCCTGTCGCCCATCCAGCCCAGCCCATCGCAGCGCTGGGTCCGATACGTCACCCACTCCGACTCCTACAGCATCCGGCTGTAGCTCCAGCTCTTCAGTTTCATGATGGAGCAGAGAGAAAATGATTGACTGGTGATACTTTGAGACAAAGTGAAGCAAATGAAGCTTACACGCTGGCTGTATTTATTATATTTCTAAAGCTGGATTTGTATTTAGTTCCACATAGTGACTATTACATTTGTTCCTCTGTAACCTGCAGACCTGTTTACTGTTGCTGTAAAATGCTTATGAATAATTAAAGGTAAAGTCTCATGTTCTTCTATAATTCACTAAAATGTAGAATATCATAGGACACAAACCTTCAAAGGATCAGGTCACATGAAGACAAACTTTTTTGCTTCACTTTAATTAAAAACCAGAGTCAAACATGGTTATTTGCGTCATCATCAGTGGAGTCACAGGAACATTTCAAAAGCAGAAATACAGATGAGTTTTGCACATATGTGCTGATTCATTTATTATTTTTGCTCCATGACCAGTTTCACTTCTCTATTAGGACTTCTGTTTTGTGGTTCATTGTGTGGCTCATTAAACAGCTAATTGGTGTTGAAATATTTTTGAGTTATGACACATTCGATTCATTGTTATTGTGTTTCTACAAACAGAATTCACAATAGTTAAATTAAAAAAAAGAGTCATTTGTGAGTCGTTGGCTTCACTGCAGTTGATCATTTATCTCATTACCACAAGAAAACAAGCTTTGCTATCTAAAGAAAACTAAACATTATGATATTAATAGGATCTTGAGTTAATTGCATTAGAATAATAATATGCAAACAGGGCTTCCATTGCTAAAGCCTCATATCTTAAGATAGACTTTTAAAATTATTTTTCACAAAATGAGAAGTTTCTTCCCCGAGAAAAACATGTTAAAAGTTAATTTGGGCTACTGACAGTGACAGCTGTACTGAGACACTTGAAAAATCGTGAACCCGACCTTTAAGTTTATTTAATGCTTAGACAGTAGTGAGTCTGTGTGTGCGGCTTGATTAACGTGATATTCGCTTGTAGTGACCCTCGATAAATCACTCTCCCTTTAAGATTAGTCCTTTAAATCTGTCATTTTAACATTTAATGCTTCGTGTTGTCATGTTGCTGCCAAAGACTGCGTTGCGCAGCGTGATCTGCAGCCGCTGCACAAAACACACGCTCACACGCGCGCGCGCACACACAAACAACAGATCCTGCCTTTGCGGAAGCCAGAGGAGCCGAGGCGGCGCTAAATTAAATTAGCATACTAACTAGTTAGCGCTGAGCCGATGTGGATGGACGGGTGAACGGAGCTGCTTTGAAGAAACACGCTTTCTAGAGTCGAGACACCACCGGGTCAGGGCTCATTTTGTCGGGATCTTCTTGCCGTCCGCCTGCCGAGGAGATGGGGGACAAGGCGGGCACCAGGTAGGACGGAACAGCCCGGAGCAGCTAGCGGCTAGTTAGCATCCGCTCTCACGCACTTCGCTAGCGCTAGCCGAGCCGCTGCTGGCCCGGGCGGGGGGGAGCTTTTCTCCGCCCGTGCGGGGAACACTTACCTGCCTTGTGCCTAGAGGGAGACGCACAAAGCGTTGAGTGTTTTCCCCGAAGCTCGCTTTGTGCTTTTTTTCCCATAAAGACGATGACCTCGCTCCGAGGAGGCAGAGTTAGCAGGGCAGGGTGGGGTTAGCCAGGCGAGGGGAGCCGCTCCAGCCTCGGCTCGCAAATATGTCAAATCTCGTCGGCTTCGCCTAATGCAGCTTTTGCGCTGACATATAAACATTCTGTGGAGTATTGCCCACACTGATTCAGTAAAGTAGACACAAAACGCATGCAGCTACACTGATTTGAATGTAAAACACGTTTTAATGTTGTGGGGAGGAATTCCCACGGTGTTTCTCCAACAAAATACGGCCGTAGTGGGCGGTATCGACCCGTGGAAGTCTGCAGATAAACGGCAGATTTTATCGATTTAAGTCCTGCTTGGTTGGATGATATCGATGCCGATTGTCACGGAAGAGTATGATGATTCTTTAAATGTACAGAGCCATGTTTTAGATCGTTCCATACGTGAGGAAAGTTTAAATTTAACGTGTTATACAACGGAGGTTGGTGCATCTCCTGCTACTAACAGGCTGGTTTGGTGTTTGTGGGACTGCAGGCTCATGCTAATAAGCTGCAAACGTGTTTTTACCAGTCCTGAGGCTTTAAATCGAAACCTATACTTGGTAATATTTAGCTTTAACAGCAGGAAACCGGTGGAAACGCCTCTGGCTCGGGTTTGTTTTTGGCTGATGTTGACACTTGTGATGTGCCCGTGTTGAACCGTATTCAGTGACCATCAGATTATGTGACCTGAATAGGAGTTCCTGCAGGATTCCCACTGCAAATGTCTTCATAATGCTTGGTTTTGACTACTGTTACTACACACACCTATCAGGATAACTAATTTTGTTGGAAGATAAGTTGATTTAAAAGAATACCAGTCTTCAATATTATTGTAATTTTAAGACAATATTATAAATATAGAATAATATAGATATATCTTAATGATGCAAGTGCACCCTTTCCAATGAATGATGATGTATATTCAATGCAAAACAGTGTCCTTGTATTATATAAAAAGTTAGCACAAGTAATGAATAGATGATTTTTTTTTTCTCAAAATATGATGTTTTTATGTCCCAGTAAAGAAGTCATGTTTTTGTTGGATTATATATTGCCTTGTTATATATTGTAATTGCTGTGATGGGCCTAACAGTATGGAAATTGTGTTTAATGGCAAAACAAAATGCAAACTATAGTTGTGCAGAGTAGGGTTGGATATGGCAGATGAAATCAAATATCACAATATTTTTGGCCTCATACCTCAATATATATTGATTATTATATTTAGATTTTTGATAAATCATCATCAATAATCTGGTTGTAATAATTGTAACAGCTAGAACAGTATACATATATAAACAAAATAATATGAATGTAAAATAGAACGGGTAAAACAAATGGCTCATGCTAATTACTTTCTTTTTTTTATTGTTTATCAGAAATGGTTCTTATAGAAGCGTCTAAATCTGGCTCTGTCTGTAAATCTGCCATAATGATGACGAGAGCTGAAGCTTCTTGATTTCTTAAGTGGCCTAAGGTTTATCAGCCCTAGTTTAGAGCCTGAACAGCTCATCTACAAATCTTGGTCAATATGGCAATAAAGTTATATATATATATATATATATATAAACAAAATCATGATCACACCATGATCACAGTCATGTGCTAATACTCAGCATCACCTGATGAAGGTGTGAGGATTGAATCGTCATGTGATTAAAATATTTTTTTGCTAGTGATTGACAGGGGAGTTCCTTTTTACTTCAATACACTGCATACAAAAATTAAAAAAAAAAACAAAAAACAGTTAAATACTGTTCAAGTACGGTTAATGCAGCTCAGCTCAGCGTCTTTTCATATTTTGGATATTTATACATTTTTCCTGATAAATTGATTGATTTATTATCTGGAGTGCAAAAATGTAAGTGTGAAAACGGTAAATGTACACAGAGCATGCTGGGTTTTACAGGCCACTTGTGGCTTAACAAAACCAAACTGCTGATCAAGGCAGCTGCACAGTTTACGCCATCGTCTGAACACAACAAAATGGTTGGTGTTGTGGATACTGACATGTTTCACTGTGGTGTATGTAGAGGAAATGCTATGCCACATCTCTAGTTGATAATTTAAATAGAAAAAAACATGGATTTTTGGGGTTCTTAAAGCCTCAGGATGCCGTATTTTAGAAGTTTCCTCCCCCTGGTGATCGGGTTAGTATCGGTTTGCCCCTACATGTTTATGTCTTTATTCTTAATGTGAGGAATCTGATCAGTATCAGAAATCCTGAGACTCAACACAAAACAACAAACACTTCCAAGCCCCGACCTTGTTGTATAATCTGACAGGTTGCAGGTTTTTCAATTACATTTTCAACAGTGCAGCACAGTTTTTTTTTTTTGTTTTTTTTTTTTGTTTTTTTTTTTTAATAAAACAATGAGTGAAGTGAAAGTGCTGACTCCCAGCTTTAATCTGAGAGGTGTTTACATCCACATGCTGCTTGTTTGCTGTATAGACAACAGGTCATTTTACCACGTATATGTACACAAACACCTCTTAGTTTACTCACTTCACACAGTTCTTTAGCTGCTTCGCTTCTCTGTTTTTATTTCATGTTAAACCAGGACTCTTCCTATTTATTTTGTTGACGTTTGGCTGTTGGGTTGAAATTTATGATTGAGTTTCCTCATGTGCAACAGATGCTGTCTTTTACAGTAATTTAAGTAAACAGTTGTCCACGCCTGCCTCGACTTTCCTGCCTCTCTTTTCCAAACTCAACTCCCAGGGACTTCCTGTTAGGAAACAGGTGGGAAACTGGGAGGAGAGGAAACGAGCTGGAGGAAAGACAAACGTCACACAACCAGCGATGACGGTAGAAAAAACTTCTAATCTCTGCCTCTTTATCGGCAGTGACGGAGCAGCTCAGCTCATTGACCTGATGGATGATGAGTTTAATTTGATGTTTATTGCGTCACCCTGACATAATGTTAGGGTGAATCATCATTAAGTGGTTATGGAGAGTTTTACTTTATTTAACATCTTCCATGTTTTTTCTGCTTTTCACTGGGGCAAATATTGTATTATAATATACTTATTTATTCATATTCAGAAATTTGATTAATTTTTTTTCTTAAAATATTTCAAATAATTGATAAGCAAAATCAGTGGTGATAGATTAATTGTTGGTCAACTTATCATTGCAGCTGTACAACAAAAAGTCTAAAATTTTTAATCATGATTTTGAATGGCAAAACTCTTTAATAGACATTTTCCTCAAATTGATTTTCCTTCAAATCAATCAGCCCTAATTTTCTGATATTTTATAGATCAGATTTCTGATTAAAGTAGTACCACATACTGGTGTAAAACAATCCAGTCTCACATTCAGAATTAAAAACAAGTGAATCTCCAGTTAAACACTTGCAGAGCAAGTTCCTGCTTTAAAAATACTATATTGAATGCATCAGCAGGGTCCTAATGTAACCAGTGATTATAATGAGCACATTTAATATTCATTGTTTCCCTCCACATGTGCAAACCTGTTTAATGGTTTCAATGCAGCTCAAAGAGATGTTTAACTGCTCATTTTATCTTTAAATGTAAGCAGGTCAATTACATGTCATCCCTATGGCCAGGAAGGAAGGGTTAAACCTCCAAAATAAAACCCAGGTTACGAGGAAACGGAATTTTCCTTTTGACACTGACGGACTGAGGCAATGCAATTTGGGATTTTAGTTTCCTCTTTTTGCCTTTTGTTCCGTTTCAGCTTACACCAGACTTGTTATCTGAAGGATTGTTTTAAGTGTTCAGCTGATGGCGAAGCTCCTTAAAAGATGAGTGAAGAAGTGTTTGTGGGCAGCAAGTCAACAAACTTGATTGTTGCATATGAAGTGCATATTGTTAGGAAATAGCCCAGCGAGCGTGAGGAAGTGCTGTCGACATGAATAAATTCTGCGAAGCTGTGAGTCACGGTGTGAAGTTCACTTTGACTTGTGTTAATAAATAGCTCTGTTTTTAGGTTGAGTTGGTGCTGAAACACTCGGATGAGCATTTGAAAACTGTCCCACAGAAGTGTCTCAGTGAACAACACACCAAGCTCTGTCCCACAGGAAACACTGTTTTTCAGAGGGCATTTCCTGCTTTTTTGATCTGTCCCTAGAAGGGATGTGCCAGTATCACATTTTCACGCTATGGTAAAATTGTTTTTATCGTGATTACCTGCAGCGTTTCTTTAAATCCAACAATTGCTGCTAAAATACAGTTAATTTCCTGCTGCATTCTGTATGTTAGAGCTTTGTTGGAAAAACATCCAAAAATGTTTAGGCCCTAAACAAAAGCAGGTTGTTCAAAGTGTAAGATAAAAATCACTTTAAATGCAGCTCAGTGTCTTTTGATTCTATACATCTCATACCTGGAAGATGAGTTAATTTTCTAATAAAATTGATCTTTCCGGAGTGCAAGAACTTTGTGGTGCTTGTTGTCCGCTGCTTAACAGTTAAATAGATTTATAAAAGGCAGATAAATTGAATATATTAACAGTCCTACTGGGCATTTACAGGCTCTAATGCCTCCTCCACATCACCACTGACAGTGAGAATGAACGTGATGACGGAGAGTTTGGACTCTCACTGAATTACTGCTTTCGGCAGTTTGACAGCTTATGTTTATATAGAAAGTCCTGTAGCTGGACAGACAGGAGCCTGCTTCTCTGCTTATTCCGCCTCTGTGACCAGTAGAAAGTTTCTGTTCTCTCTGTTCAGTGTCCTCTGAAAAATGATCTGCACAGCAAGATAAATAATGAAAGTGGTTTTCTGTGTTGAAACTGTCAACATGTTTCACTGTAGTGTCTAATCTTATCAATACTCTTGACAATTTCATCATAGTTTGGTGCAAACAAAAGTCGGGACATGAAAAGATGGTAAAAGATCCAACAGTTATTTCATAAATACAACTTCAGAAGAAGTTGCTGTAACTTCAAACATTTCAAACACTTTGATGCCATTATGACACAATAAATCTACTGAACAATTTAGAATAATCTGAAGAATGAATGAAATTAATCTGCAGAAAAACATAATTAAAAATAAAAAAAACTCTCTGCACCACATCAGCCATCAGTGTTGGGCAAGCTACTTCAAAACTGTAATGCGTTATTTATTACTTGTTTCTGTCATTTCAAAGTAATTTGTTACATTACAATATTACTGTATTTAAAATGTAAAGTATTACCTCTACTATTGCATTACTTTTAAGTTACTCTCATCAAAATAACTGGAAATATGGATTCATCAATCTAAATCTAGCTCTATACCTTTGTCGTAATTACTGCGAGTCACAACAAGGATCTTGTTGACAAGTTTTCAAAAAGCTGATGATTCCACTGTTGAAAGTGTTTTTCATATCTTCAACAACATCCTCCAACATCAAGTCTTCTAACCTCTTGATGCTGAAGAATCTCAGAGCAGGAGAAGGTTCATTTAGTCTGTTTTGTGGTTTTATCTCCACTCTCATGCTCTGCTTCCTTGCTAATTTCATGTTACTATGGCACCTCTGTAAATGTTACATTACTGTTGCTATTTTCAGGAAGTGGACACTGCTTTAGGTTTAGCAGACAAAGTGAATTTGACTAAGATGTTCTTCAAATCCTTATTTTTTCACAAACATAAAGTAATGAGTGTATGCTCATCTGGAGAATGTACTATCTAACATTGATTTTTTTGCACAGACATTTCACTGCTGCTGATCTTGGGGTCATTTTGCTGAATTTGTATTAAAAAAAAAAAAAAAAAAAAAAAAAATGACCACTTCAGTCCAGGTTAAAATCACATTGTAAAGCACGTTACTGACATTTGTACTGAGTAAAATACTATATTTTACCTGTAAAGCCTTACATTACTCCATTACAGCAAAAATCAATGCATTACAGTAAAGTATTACGTTTGTAACGTGTTACTCCCAACAGTGTCAGCCATACAGATCATTACCAGCACACAGCTGGATATGAAGCAGGTGGTTCTTGTCCAGGCATGAAGTGGCAGCATCTCTTCAGGTGCAGATGATGCAGTCTTCTGTCACAGGGGGATGAGATTTTCCTCGTTCTGACTGTTCAGGTGAGCTGATCCCCAGAGACGCTCCTGCTGCAGGTGGATCAGCCGCCGCTCACACGCTTATCCAGGTGGAAAGTTTTGGAAGCGGCCAGCTGAGCGTTAAAGCGTGTTTACGTGCGGCCTCGGGTGTTTTGTTGTAGAGTTTTATTCCCACGTTGGCCGGTCCAACCTCACACTCACAAAGGGGAAGTGGATCTAAAAGGAGGCGGCTGGGCTCCACTGCTGTTTATGTAGAGATAAACATCTGATGCTCACGCCAGGGGTCACAGATTAAAAAACAAAAGCATCACATTACAACATAGTATGTAGGGTCTGGTACAGTTTCACATCCTGATTCATTAGGTTTAAACTCTTTTCTCCAGGTTTCACTGCTCTGGATTCCTGTGCTCTATCATTCTGTTTTATTTCACAGATCCTTTTATACAAATTTTCTGAATATTTTTCAGAGGCTTAAAGGTTTACCACATCTCTAGTTAACACAATAAATAGAAAAAATAAATTTCACAACGTCAAGTTTTAAAATGATAAGATTATTCTTTAAATGACATAAAATACTTAGTTTTCAATGTGTAGTTTTGTGTGTCAGAGTACAAAAAAACTAGAAATGCACATTTCCTGTATATTACCAGAATACATACCCCTTGCGAAGAAATGTCAGAGAAAAACAGTTGTAAGCTGTCACTACATTTTTATACAACCTCTCACAGACTGCGCGCACACACACACACACACACACACACACACACACATACACACACACATTCACCCACTGCCCAAAGGTTGACGCCCATGTTGTTCCGGAGCCCACCAAAACAATACGAAAATCAGTAAATACAGAGAACAGGGTCTCTGCACATAGCACACGTTGCAGACTTTTACCCTTTGTATGAATGTATATATTGTTTTTTAGGGAAATCCTGCATGCTCATACTACATACTTTTTATTCAGTTGTAAAATGTCTACTTGTTAAGAAATTCTGAAAAAGAATATGTATGTACAACTCAAGGTTCCTACCAACTTAAGTACTTTGACCCAATTTAACGGGGCTTCTGGTGCAACTGTCGACCAACTATCCGCAGTTAATATACGATGCTTTATCATCAAAGTGCTTTTAACAAAGATTCTGAAATGAGCATCAAATGCTAACTTACAAACAATTAGAATATCCAAATTACTCAGGCCAGCGTTAATACAGTACTGGACAACCAGATCTGGATTTCCTTTCTGAGATCTGTCTTGCAGCTCGTTATGAAGTTTGAGTTAAATTTTTTTAGGGGTTGTTTCTACAGCGAAAAACACCACAACAATGTGCAGGCACCAACATGGTGCCACAAAAAAACATAAATCAGTTTTAATTTGTGCTTTGAAGCCATCTAAATATAACGCTTGGTGTGGAAATGATCGGCGTCTGTGACAGGAAGCAGCCGTCAGCAGGAGCTGCAGCGCTGCTGTAAACAGTTTACTTCAGTGAAAGCAGCCGCTCGCTTCAGACTTTTCCAAGGTCTGTTTAATCAGCGTCACTGCGCTGCTCAGATGTTTGACTGAATGCCTCGGCTGACTTTTAACGTCAACTTTAAACCAGAGAAGTGAGGAGGATAAACTGCTGGATTGTTTATTTCCTGCCGTGGTGTCGTAGATTCTGTAGTTGGAGGGAGTGGCGTGATGGTCCAGGTCATGCGGCCAAACACCGTCATGAGGAGACAGACAGTTGGCGCTCACCTTGACGACAAAAAAGCCCAGACATATTTTTCATCCAAGAAGAAGTGTGTCCTCATCCTTGAAACCTTTTCTCTGGTCAAACTACTGAAAGCCACATTAATTTATCTCGTCTGTCAGTCATACAACAGTTCGAGCTCCTCATCTGTGACGGCGGTAGCTCTTGTTCTGCAGTTTGAAAGCTGTTTCAGTGTTTCTGCAGTAAAGATGTAGTTTTCACTCACAATTATTCTCTGTGGCACAAACCATGTTTACAATCCTCCATAAACTGCAGCAGGTTTAACTACTACTACCATAATGCTAAATCTTAATGCTTGTTCCTCTTATGTTGGAATTATTGTTATTTACAGATGCTGAATAGCGTTCAACTTCCAAGTCCTAATTTACAACAACTTCGACTTTTTCTGACAGCAACGTCTCTCTTAATAATTTGAAAGTATTTGACAAAGACAAAGTCTGTTATTCAAGGTTCTTAAATATAGTGTTTATAGTGTTATGGTGGTAGCATCAGACTAGAGCTGCAATAGTTTATTTCTACAGTTCAACCACAAATCAGCTGGACTCCTTGCAACAAATAGAGAGGTTGTTTTACTTTTCCACTACAGCAAAGCTAAACCGTTTCATCAATAGTTTTGGCCAATGAGTCATTATTAAACATCTTTTTTTTTTTCAAAATAAAAGACCTTAGCGTTATTTTCTGCCTTTCTTTTTTCCCTGCTGTACTGAAAACATACCAAACTTTAACCTCAAAAGTGCATAATGAATCATGGGTTTTGTTTACCATTACAGTGCGAATTTCTGGTGAAACTGGAGTTGAAATGGTACAACGGTTCATACCACACAGTTTGACATTTAAATATCTCTGTCAAGTCACTGAGGCTTCTCTGGAGCTTTAAAAAGAACAGGTTGCTTTGTGTCTCATTAATATTAACGAGAGTGTCCTCTTGATTGGCTGATTTGAATGGCTGTGAATGGGGGCTGGGTAGTGACTATATGTGACTTTACAGAAGTCCTGATTCCGCCTTTTAAGGCTCAGTTTCTGAATTCCGACTGTGTGCATTTCTCTGTGGATTGAGAGATTTGACAGTATTTATAGAACATAGATCATTTTATCATTAAAAGCAACTCAAATATCACTTTCTGTGATTATATAGGATCATTAAATTAAAGTTTCAGGGTAGTTTTAAGCTGAGTCTTTCAGTGAATACAATTAACTGCACACACGTGTGTGTGTGTGTGTGTGTGTGTGTGTGTGTGTGTGTGTGTGTGTGTATATGTATATATATGTATATGTATATATATATATATATGTATATGTATATATATATATATATATATATATATATATACACAGTTTCTTGTGAATGATTGAGCATATTTTAACCCCAAAAATAAAATAACTAAAAGTTGATAGGTCTGTTTTTGAAGAAAGATAAGATGGTTTAAACACTCGCCCTCCTCCCATTCTGCGGTGACATTCTGAGAAGCCCCAGGCCAGATAGTTTTTCTCAAACCACTTCCCCTCTCCGCTTCCTGCTGTGTTGAAATTAACTGTAGCCTCATTTGAAACTGATGTTTTATTCAGGTAATTGGGACAAAACATTTTAAAAGCCACAGGTTTTCTACTTAAACATTGTCAGTGTTTTTTTCTTCTGATTAATTGTTTGTTGAAGCTGATTAAGACTAATTAATTCAACTGAGCCAAGTGTCTTTTCTTTTTTCCCTTCCTCTTTGTTCTGTCTTCTCTCCCTCCTCTTCCTCTTTCTGTACCTCTCAGAGTGTTCAAGAAGTCAAGCCCCAACTGTAAGGTGAGTTACTCAACATCAACACCAGGGTTTCTGCTGGTTTTGAAAAGTATTAAATTAGGTTTCCTAAAAAAGAGAGAGGAAAAAATGTATTTTAAAGTCCTAAACATTTTTTTTCCAAACTTTTCGTCTATCCGCTATAGGCGGAAATGTTAGTTTTTTATTGTAATTTTAGCAAAACCTGGCTGGAAAATCCCAATTTCTGTTGTTCCAGATAGGTGTCACCATACCTTATATGTACAGTGCCTTGCGAAACTATTTGGCTCCCTTGAACTTTGTGACCTTTTGCCACATTTCAGGCTTCAAACATAAAGATATAAAACTGTTATTTCTTGTGAAGAATCAACAACAAGTGGGACACAATCATGAAGTGGAACACACTTTATTGGATATTTTAAACTTTTTTAATGAACTGCAGAGGTCTACAGCTGAGGTGGGAGTCAGTCGTATACTGCACAAATCTGGCCTTTATGGAAGAGTGGCAAGAAGGAAGCCATTTCTTAAAGATATCCATAAAAAGTGTCGTTTAAAGTTTGCCACAAGCCACCTGGGAGACACACCAAACGTGGAAGAAGGTGCGACCAAAATTGAACTTTTTGGCAACAATGCAAGGTGGTGGAAGCATCATGGTTTTGGGCCTGCTTTTCTTCAGCAGGGACAGGGAAGATAGTTAAAATTGATGGGAAGATGGATGGAGCCAAATACAGGACCATTCTGGAAGAAAACCTGATGGAGTCCGCAAAAGACCTGAGACTGGGACGGAGATTTGTCTTCCAACAAGACAATGATCCAAAACATAAAGGAAAAGCTACAATGGAATGGTTCACCAAAAAACATATCCAGGTGTTAGAATGGCCAAGTCAAAGTCCAGACCTCAATCCAATTGAGAATCTGTGGAAAGAACTGAAAACTGCTGTTCAAACACTCTCCATCCAACCTCACTGAGCTCGAGCTGTTTTGCCAGGAGGAATGGGCAAAAATATCAGTTTCTCGATGTGCAAAACTGATAGACATACCCCAAGCGACTTGCAGCTGTAATCGCAGCAAAAGGTGGCGCTACAAAGTATTAACTCAATGGGGCTGAATGATTTTGCATGCCCAATTTTTTGTTTTTTATTTGTTATAAAAGTTTAAAATATCCAATAAAGTGTGTTCCACTTCATGATTGTGTCCCACTTGTTGTTGATTCTTCACAAGAAATTACAGTTTTATATCTTTATGTTTGAAGCCTGAAATGTGGCAAAAGGTCACAAAGTTCAAGGGAGCCAAATAGTTTCGCAAGCCACTGTACATTATATGGTAACAGTATATATCATGATATAGTACAGTTCATTAATACTTCAAACAAGCAGTGAGAGATTGTTGGTAACACCAGTACCCATGAATCTCACAGAAAAAGATTCAGTTTTTTAACAAAAATGTTCTTTTATTCAGACATGAGCAAGCATCAGTTTGCAGTATGACAGGCGTCATGTGACAGTTGCAGAGATATTAGAGGAGTGAATATTATATAGATACTGCTAAGAGATGTGCAGCACCCTGAACCAGCTGTTTGCAGTGACTAGTACTACTGATATAAATATCAGCACATCAGGAAACTGGCAGCACGGCAGTGATGAAATGAACAAAAGTTAATTTAGCTTCAAGTGTGTTTATAACCCTGTGATTTGTCTGCACAGGTGACGGTTTACTTGGGAAAGAGAGACTTTGTGGATCACCTGGACCACGTGGACCCAGTAGGTGAGTCAGCACATCTGGTGGTTTGTGTTTTAATATTTTAATAACTGTGTTTTTATTTATTTTAGTTGAGCATTCTAAAGGTATGAAAATCCTAAAAAAGGTTATGGATCTGCAGTGTTTGCCTTTTATGGTTTGTAAAATGTTATTAAACTTTTGGAAAATCATTAAAAGTTGAACTTCATAATGTGACACATAATTTGAAAAAAAAGTCCAAGTTTTTCACTGGAAATAACATCCTAACTTGGTGAAATCAATCTGTAATTTTTCTGTTGATAGTCATACTTTTAGGCCCCAGCTACACTAGTCTAGATTTTTTTTTTAACCGGATGTTTTCGTTCCCTGGTTTAAAAACAGTTCTTTCCACACATTGATCCGATTGACCAATATCTCAGACTACACCAGACCTCAACATGAATACGAAGTTTCTGCTTGACTTTTACTAAACGGCTGTTGTCGCGCTGATGCATTGTGTGGCTTAAGTATTGTCCTCCTTTCCTGGTGGTAGTGATTCAGACACACAGATAATTGAAACAATCTGCACTAGAGATACGTGGATGGTCTATTATTTTATCTGCAACTGCATCAAAAACATATCATCCATCCATCCACACCAATATTTTTGACCTATTTTCAAAACTGCACCTGTCCGCTGTCCACGATTTTTATTTCAGTCTGTTACGCACCGCTGATCTACCACCCGCCCAAATTGTATCACTGGTAAGATATTTTTTTTTTTTGTCACAATGGCCACCTGAGTCGCAGCCACGAAATCTGGAATCCACGGTCGTGACATCGGTGGACACTGTGGACCATCAAGTAGCCAAATCCAGGACGCAGGCTACGCTTTTGTCTGCTGGAGGAGATCTCAGCTTACGCCTCATGCAGTAAACTTAAATTCCGCTGTAAAGCTGCAAATGATACCAAGAGTACCAAGAGCACAGACATAACCTGAGACATGTCCACCATCTGTCAGCATGCATGAATCTGAAAAAGATCTGAATTGGGGCCACTACACTAATCAACTTGATCTGATATTTTCGAATCTCCAGTTTGATAAATCTCTGGATAAGTGCTGTGTTGGCGTGGTTCAGAGGCCAAATTGGACAGAAAAGTGTGTGGATAAAAAAAAAATGTAGATTTGTGTAGTTGGGGCCTTAATCTCAGTGAGTGAACAAACTGTGAATGCAGTTGTGACTCAGTGCTTTTTCTTTCCTTCCTTCTTTCCTGCTGACAGATGGAGTGATCCTCGTGGACCCTGAGTATCTGAAGGACAGGAAAGGTAAGACAACTTCCTCCTGAACTCCCAACAGGACCCATCAGGTCTCCTGGCACCAGACCTGTAGTTGTTAAATTCTCCTAAATGTAAATCAGTCGTAGGTTCAGGCCATTACGCGACTGCACGTTTATGATAATTGAAATCTTTAAATATATATCTAGCAGCACCGTGTGCTTAGTCGGTCACTTCTTTTCTATATTATCATTGCTGTGACAATTGTTATAAAAATAATATTTCCAAATGGTGTAAGTGTAACTTCTGACCTTTCTAAACATTGTTTTAATCATTTATATTAATCATGCTAAGTGGCTTACGTTAGGCTACCGTTACTAACGTGTTTCTGATGTCGACACAGTTTGCCTGCACTTTGCACCATGTCAATTTCATGGCATCATTCTTCATCCTCTTAAATAATCCTCTATTTACTCACTAACCACCTTCTATCTAATAACTGCGTGGACCAGCTGTGTAAACACAAAAGTCTGTTTAAATGTTAAAGTTTAAAAGTAGCGGAGTCTCGTCACTTCCTGTGTCCTGTCGTTTCAAATTAAAAGCACTTTAGGGTACCATACATGCTCCCCACCACCAGAACAATGAAAACTCGGTTGACTCAGACTCTTCTCATCAACTAACATTTAATCCACTATGAGTGTGCAGCCTTTCTCAAAGAGCTGGACAGAAACATTCATCTTCTTGAAGATCTGACAGCATTCAGCATATTTATGATTTGTTTTGTTGCCCCTTATCTATTATATTTGTCTCCTGCCTGTTTTATCAAGTTGTTATTATCTTAAGATTTTATTTTAAATTGGTTTTATTCATTTAATTACATTTTTATCTTTTGTTCATTTTGCATTAAATGTGGTCACAGAGGTTCTGTCTTAGTATCAGCTATCACTCTTGTTAATCTTATTTATAGTGTCAAATTATAAGAAAAGGTCTTATGACACTATATATAGCACAGGCTTTATAATAAAGATGATCTACAGTCATTTACAGGTGTCAGTAAAGCTCTCTCTCAATTGAAATATCAGTAAAAAATAGTGCTATGAGTTTTTCTGTTATCTGTTAAAACAAACCTGTTAGATACAGCAGATCTTCACAAACATCTGAAATATGACTTAAAAATATTATCTTTACATACTTTAGGAGGTGTTAATTCCAGTCACAGGAGCTTCTTTACCCGACTTTCATTTGTTTAACTTTTCCTGCTTGTGTTCAGTTAGAATTTTTCTTAAGTTCAGTTCCAAGAAACACTGTTTTTATTTATGCACCACCTTTCAAACACAATGTCAAATCAGTGTTTTAAATAAAGTGAATAATGTATGTAAGAAATTAAAAAATATATATAATAAAAATTCTGAACTTTTGCAGAATTGTGTCTCAAAAAAGCAACGGATTGCTTCTCTAAATATTTAAAGAGCAGCAACATTTCTGAACGACTCATCCTTCCTCCCTGCAGTCTTCGTTACCCTCACCTGTGCGTTCCGATATGGCCGTGAGGACCTGGACGTGCTGGGTTTGTCATTCAGGAAGGATCTCTACATCTCCACCTTCCAGGTGAGAGCTCCACTGCAACAGGGTTCAACGTTTTCCCGCATTTTCCAAAATTCCTTCACAGGGGCATTTTGAATTCAAAAAGAGATAATTTATCTACCTTTTTGTTAACTTTTACTGCTATAAATGTTTTATCTGTTGGCATCACAGTGCCCTCATTTGGTTGTTTATTGTCAGAGCAGCTCGGTTTGTGTTCCTGAAACTTGCTGTGAGACTTATGTTTGTGTTTGTTTAATTTCTTCTATGTGTGTGTGTTTGGTGGGGAGGGGCTAAAATAAAAATGTCTAATCTATTTTCTGTAGCTTCAGTTTCACCTCCAAAAATATCTCAACCCAGATCCATCCACTGATTCAGCTCAGATGAAAGCAGCTACAGATTTGAGAACAACTTGAGTGTGTTGATCTTGTCTCGCTCAGGCCTTCCCTCCGGTGCCTGAGGAGCGGAAACCCAACAGTCGGCTGCAGGAGAGGCTGCTGAAGAAACTGGGCCAGCACGCACACCCCTTCTACTTCACTGTGAGTCCAGTGCTCTTCTCCTCACAGGAGGAACGGTGATGTCACATACAGTCCTTGATACATTGATCTTTGGCCAAACAACTTGTGACCAGTTTTACTCACACAGTTAAAGGACAGGTTTATAATTTTTTTATTTTCTTTTTTAAAATTCTGTCCCATTTCTAAGGACGATGTTTTTTTTTTAGAAAGAGCAGAATAGCAGAGAATGGGTTTTACAAGGTTTCCCTCATGTAAAATGTGTCAAATCCTCTCTGCCAAAGAGCTTATTCTGCTCTTTCTGTTGACTCTTGTTTAATGGATTGGATGATTGAAATTTATCAGTAACAAGGAGGAAACAAGATATATTAGTAAGGCTGTGCAATTGATTGAATTTTAATCGTGATATTGATTTGCGTGTCAAACGATCTCCAAAATCATATAATCGAGCTGAAACAATATGACTTTTTTTTTAATTACACAATTTCTGAAAGGGAGAGAGTGAGTAGAGTCGTAGTACTAGTGTGAGAGCGCCAATGCAAAAAATATATAAAATATATATATATATATATATATATATATATATATATATATATATATATATATATATATATATATATATATATATATATATATATATATATATATCAATCACATAAATCTGTTTAACCATCTCAAACAAAAGCAACTAAACTTCTTTTGTAACTAAAAAATAATCGCTTGAATAGTCGTTATTTCAATATTGACCAAAAGAATCTGGTTGATAATTTTTTTCCATAATGGAGCAGCCCCGATAATTTATGATGGTGAAGCCCTGTGAGCTCAGAGATTGGCTGTATGCCATCTGCTCCAGATTGTCTGGGCCAGGAGTCTTGTGCTTTATTGTCCTGCAAACCTTGACTACAACTCTAGAAGACAGGCTACGGTTCCTTAGTGCTGAAAGGGCGAGGAACCAGTCTTCACAGAACGCCCACTACACGTTCTGTCTCTGACATCCCCCATTTCATGGAACGAGGCCTTCAGTTTGGAGATGGCACTAGGGCTTACTCCAAACAATGCTGCAACTTGCTTATGTAGAATACCATCTTGAAGTTGCCCTAGCACAGATCTTATTGAGAATAGACAAACGTGGAGTGCAGAGTCTTGGAGCAGACAACATTTGACCACTGCCAAGTGAATCTGCGTCATCAGGACTTAATCTGTGTAATCTGAGGCAGTAAGTCCGAATCGACACAACTATTTACGTCCACTTGTCAGGGCCAAACACTCATCCTCTCAATGATGGATCGATTCAAGTCCCATTAGCTGCGTCCATGAAGTTCACCTTCATACATGCTTTAAATATCTGCCATGTTTTATAAGATGATGATTATTTCTGTGTTAAAGAGGAACACAACAGTTTAAAGCAATTAAAGCTGTGGTTTGAAATCTGTGGGCTGGAACACCGTGTTACATGTTGTTTTTAAATTGTCATGAAGTCTCATGGTTGAATCACCTTTTTCCCCCCAGCAATGCAGCATAGCAGCCTATAGAATCTTTGGTAATGTCATGATTGGATTTAAACCTTGTTTCTTGATTGAATAGAAAAGTCTGTGTGGATAATGTTTGTCTTTCTGATGTAAATCGATTTATTCCACAGGTTTCAAGTGTGAGTGTGTGTCAAAAGATTTCATAGATAATTGATGGAACTAGAGAAGAGACTCCTTTGTTTTCTGCTTCTATTTCTACTAAACGAAACTTTCGAAACACCTACTGTCGTCCAGTGTGGTCAACACTTAAGCAGAGAACTGTCAGCTGCCAAAAAATGTTAGGATTTAATTACTGAATTTTGACACTTTTTTACAACTTTGACAATGGCATTCACAGTTCTTCAGATCCCACTGTGACATCTTTCATTTTCTCTTAATTTTCTTTTGTCAGATCAACAGTCTATAAACCTCAACATTATGTATTACCTGTCACATATGAGGAAGGAAAAACAGCTCTTTGTTTTGGATTGTGAGGTTTACTGATGTGACTGGTTGGTTCTGGTGATTTGAAGTTAAAGCACAGAGCTGGGTGAGAGTCTTGGTAAATATGTCGGACACAGAATATTAAGAAGGACGCAGCAACGTGGGATGTCACCTGTTTCTTTAGAGCTGTTTAAATCTCACAGTTGCAGCTTATAGTCGTTTCTGTTTCTATTATGAGAAATGAAAAGCAATATAAGCCTTCAAATATATAAATGAAGCAATAATTCCCCAATTGACCACCATCACACTTATTAGAGGGCCTGAATTTAGAAACTAAGGCCAGAAGAACTTGGTTATTGATTATCTTAGTAGTTAGTATTTCTATTGAGGAGTCAGTTTTGATGGGAGTCAGTTGAAAGATCCAGCAGCTGGTTCTTCTGTCGCAAGACATGGAAGCTGCTCTGTGGTTATTAGCATTAAAGGGCCCAAATTTACACTTTTCCTTTTTAAAGAGAAACGTTCATCCTGATGAACCCAGATGAAATGTATGACATTTATAAGCTTTTTTTGTTGTCTCTCTTGCCTCAGATTCCTCAGAACCTCCCATGTTCAGTCACTTTACAGCCTGGCCCAGAGGACACTGGGAAGGTAAAACACACACACACACTTAAAATGAAATTCCTTCACCCTCAAATAATTCAGTATTTTCTTGTTTTCAAAATACTCGAAGATATAATAATACACAATAGTCAACATTTTAAATCTATATAAAAATGGAAACTATAACTTAATTACCGTCTCAAAAGCTGCTCTGTATATTATAATCCACAAGTTAAGAGAATCTTTCTATTCTTATCAAAGGCATTTCTTTGTGGAAACACATTTCATCCTATAATTCCAGGAATTTCTGCCTGTCTGTGGGTTTGTCCTTTGTGTATTTCAAGAACCGTTCATCAGCTCCACTACACACTCAGCAATTGCTAATTTCTACGTTAGCCAGCACAGCTTTTTGCCAGACTTTACCAACCCAGTAAACTCACAGACCAATCGCCTCCAGTGTCAATCATCTCAAGTGATCCTGCTCAGCCTATCGAATCTGTACCTTGGATTAAACAGTGCATCTCCAGTTAATGATGGAGAGATGAGGGAAACTACAGTTAGAAATATGCACTGAGGAGACAGGTAGACAACGAAAACTGAGATTAAAATTAAGAACAGACTTTTACATGTTCATTCTTCCCACAACAGATCAAAACCTGTATATCTCTATCTATAAATGTTTGGAGAGCAAGCGCTATTACACAACATAACAGATAGCCAGTAAAAGTTTATGTAAGACTTGTCAGAGATCTGGGTCTACAGTTCAGGATGAGGATCAAGTCTTTGTTTGATGAAGTTAAAAGTAAAGTTTGACCTTGCTGTCGGCTTCCTGACTTTTTAAAAAAGACCTGACAGAAAAAGAGAAAACCAGAGATGGGCGGCTCACAGAAACAGTTTGGAGAGAACATCCGCACACAAACAAACCCCATCATGTTTTTTCTTCCACATTTCTGCAGATCTCAGCAGTATCAGACAGAAGTAGGGATGACATTGATGATAAAAATCTTTGTGTCAAAAACTCAATGTGTTCCCTACTCTGACGTTACACAACATTTTTGATACACCTAAAAACTGCACTAATAACAAATGAATGTGATAACAGGAAATCAATGGATTATAACGGATGGTACAAGAAATAAATAAATTAATGACTAAATGAAAAGCGAAGAACATCAAATAAGATACTGTGGAGAATATATTTGGCTTAGTTTTTATATATATAGTAGTTTTAAACTTCTGGAAAAAAACCTGCTGTTAATTGAGGTCAGACCTCAAACATTTGAGATAAATTAGTTTTATTGGATGAGGTTTATTTAAAGACATGGTAAATTAGATCTGGTCTGTTTGCGACTAAGAATATAAGACAACACAGATTTATAAAGTGTCTCCGCTCTGAAAATACCAGGTGACCAAAAAGATAAGACTCTCATGCTAAATATATAAGAATTACATCTAAGCAGTTGTGGCGGTGCTCTCTTCCCTCTCCACAGGCCTGCGGGGTCGACTTTGAGATCAGAGCTTTCTGTGCCAAGTCAATAGAAGAGAAGATCCACAAGAGGTGAGTTGAGCTCTGTGAGGAGCAGGTTTACAGGGTTTCAGCGGATTTAAAATTCTAATGGAGGATCCACAGCAGGCTTAAAGGGACTGTGATGGAGTTTACATGTAATAATCCTTGTAGTAACACAACTAAAAGAATGAGACCTTCCCCAAATTTTTGTTTGAATATTACAGCCTGCGGAATGATTTCTATGTGAAGTGCTCAGGTCAGGGAATGTGCTCCCTCCTGTGATCCTGCTGCTGTTCCCTCAACACCAGTATCCACCACATCAACCACTAGGTTATCTGACTGGAAACATCATGCAGATATTCGCTCCAGCTAATGAGACGGCTACTGTGACCACCAAACACAACAAAATACATGCACACACACACAAACATCTATACACAATATTTTCTCAAAAAAAGGAGAAGAAAACAAGCACCAGGGTGATTAGCAGAACATAGCTTATCCGTCTTTGTTTCTCCTGATAGTAACATTATTCTAAAAGTGTAATCCAACACTGCAATGGTGTCAATATTTAAAGGAATATCTGAAAGTTACACTGCTTAGTTATACCGCTTTTAAAACATGATGTAATTTTATTCTCTCTACTATTTGATAGTCACGTGCCCAGTAGCCCAGTGGTTAGGGCTCATACCACAGGAGCATAATATGCTTGGAGTAGCGAGCCCCCAGTTTGAATCCTGGGTGGCCGGACCCTTGCAGTATGTCATTCCCCCTGTCAGACTACTTTCCTATCAATAAAGGCAAAAATGACCAAAAAAATTGTTAATAATCAATTAATCACTATGACAGCAAACTGAATATCTTTAGGCTGTGGATATAATAAGAGGATTGAGCTCACCTTGAGCTTGGATAAACACTGATCAATAATTTCCCACATTTACTGACATTTTATAGATCAGGTTACTACTTGATTATTAAAAAAAATCTTTATTGCAACCACATTAAAATGTGACGCGTTTAAAAGTAGAGTGGGCACTAGCTTCATGGCTAAAAGGAAAACGTCATTTTTGGGGGGTGTTGTATCCCTTTTATTTTATAGTGACAGGAAATGAAGTAAACGTCATGCCACAAATGGTCCAGCTGGGAATGTAACTGGGACTCGCTGCTTAGAGCATTTGTGTCCATGTGGTCTGATTTCTAACCACTCTGCTATCAGGTCACCCCCCTCACTGTTGTTTTAAGAAACACAAAAAAATGGGACCTTTCCTTTAAAGCTTGTGTGTTGTTTCTTGTGTACAGACTGTTGATATGCTCTGTTTACTCTTATGTGCCTCAGCTCGCATGACACTCAGGTCTACAGACATGTTGAGATAATGATGTCAGCCTTAAGATTCACTTAAGTGCTGTTGACACAGCTTCAACTTCATTTAATTAATGGTTTGGTTGACAAAAATATCTTTTCTCAGACCAAAAAACAACAAAAATATTCAGTTTACAGTAGATGTTTAGACTTTTCTGAACCATCAGGTAGCACTTTTGCTAGAAAGATACTCAATTATATAAATATAAAAAAATTAAATATTGATAGTTCTTTTAGTCCATTGATTGTTGCAGCTGCAATTGTCAGTTACCAGAAATGCATTACACAATTAGGAAGTACTCACCGATCCATGCTGTGACTGCTGCTGCCTCCACCTTTGAAACAAAGCTCAGCTGGAGATTGTTGACATGAATGAAGTGACTGTTTAAGTAGACAGTGGTCTTATTTCCTGTGTGTGTGTGTGCAGGAACTCGGTGCGTCTGGTTATCAGGAAGGTTCAGTACGCTCCAGAGAAGCCTGGTCCTCAGCCAATGGTGGAGACGACCCGCAGCTTCCTGATGTCGGACAGATCTCTGCACCTGGAGGCTTCCCTGGATAAAGAGGTACATTCCCTACTTTTTACTTCCACTTGGTTACTTCTCAGAGGTAAATGTTGCCATTTTTTCTTGATTGCATAGTGATTCCTCCTTCTAAACTTCTCACAGGTCCAATATTTCACTTAAAATCAAAGACTAGAAAATGAGTCCAAAAAGTGAAATAGAGAAGCAGATCTTTGTTTGTTCTTCTTTCCTCTCACATGATTCATCTCATGACCCCTCACATTTGTCTGCTGACCCTTAAAAGACCCGACCCCCAAGTGAGGAACCACTGGACCAAACTGGCCAATTGTATATAAAGCAGTTGAAACTAGGTCCACCTCCAACAGCTAAAACTGTAACATCAAATGATGAATAAAATGATGAATATTAATACCAGTCTACTAATTTAAGCATTAGATTATCCGCTTTGTGTAGTTAAAGTAGGATTCACATTGTGATTGATATATTTATAGAGCTGTTTCCTTTTGGGAATCAAAGCACTTTATAAGGAAATATTACTAACAATAATAAATATCATCTTTTTCCTGGTTGTAGCTATACTACCATGGAGAGCCCATCAGTGTCAATGTTCACGTCACCAACAACTCCACCAAGACCGTCAAAAGAGTCAAGATCTCTGGTACGTCTAAAAAAGCTTTCCGTGTTCTTAACATTCAGCTAGAGAGAAAAGTAAATATAAAAAATATTTGGACAATATTTCCCACAGAATCAGATTCTATTTATCCGTTGTTTTATGGTCAAATTGTTATTGGGGTGAGACAACACAAATAATTGTTTGACAAACCATGGCACAGACAGAAGTGAAAGTAATTGATTGAATCACTTAATTGTCTCATATTAAAGACCCAGGCTCCATGTTCTAATCCTGCATCTGTTTTATTATTCATTACTTATTATATACTAGTACTATTACTATATTATACTTCTGTTCATTGAAGTACAAGTGCTTCAGATATAAAGTTGATTCATGTTCACTCTCTCTGTCTCTCTGTCTGCAGTGCGTCAGTATGCAGATATCTGCCTGTTCAGTACTGCCCAGTATAAATGTCCAGTGGCCCAGCTGGAGGCAGAGTAAGTCTGTTTAATCTTCATGAGTTCTCAGTAAATTGGTCTTCACATTTACTTAGAAATTAAAAAGAAAAGCGAATTTAAACATAAAATCATGAATTACTAGAACAAAACTTACACTAAAAGTATGGAAGCTCAAAGTGCTTTACAACAGACATAACTAAGCATTAAAAATATAACAAAAATTAGATGTGCTAAGTATTTTTATGTATTTTAAACTGATGTATCACGTTAAACTAAAGATAATCAAGATTAAAGTTTAAAGTTTGTTTAAAAGTGTAACAATATAGACAATGGTTTAAAACCTGTTCAATCAATAGATAAATGAAAAATAATATAATTAGAATATCATGAAAAAGTTGATTTATATCAGTAATTCCATTCAGAAGGTGAAATGTGTATAATGTATACATACTGTAAACTGAAACCCATGTCTTTCATACATCTTTGCGTGGTGGTTCTTGAAGCACTGACTCCAGCTGCAGTCCGCTCTTTGTGACTCTCGCCCAGATTTTTGAATAGGATTTGTTTCACATTCCTCTCCAGGGTGTGGTTATCCCTATTGCTTGTACAATACCACATATTTTCTTTCTCTTCACCTCTATAATAATGTGCTTGGACACAGATCTCCGTGAACAGCCAGCCTCTTTAGCAATGACCTTTTGTGTCTTGTCCTCCTTGTGCAAAGTGTCAATGGTCGTACTGTGGACAACTGTCAGGTCAGCAGACTTCCCTGTGATTGTGTAGCCTACAGAACTAGACTGAGAGACCAGTTAAAGGCCTTTGCGGTTGTTTTGAGTTTACTTTGAATTAGCTTAGAATTAGCTTGAACATTTGCACAATATTCTAGTTTACTGAGATACTCAATTTGGGGTTTTCATTAGTTGTTATAATCATTAATATTAAAAGAAATAAACACTTGAAATGTGCCAGTCTGTGTGAAGTGAATATATACATTATACAAGTTTCACTTTTTGAATGGAATTACTGAAATAAATAAACTTTTTCATGATATTCTAATTATATGACCAGAACCTGTATATACATCAGAACTTAAGTTGTTTAAACTGGATTGAACAAATATAATTATGTGTAAAAGAGAGGAAAAGCATGATTTTGCTGAAAGTCAAATATTAGTTGATAAATATTATCAGATTTTCAATAGAACTTTAATCTGACCTAACTGATCTGAAGTGAGTCTGTGTGGGGGTGGGATTTACCTGAGACACACCAGAAGTTTAGTTTGATTGACAGCTGCGTTGTCTCCTCAGTGACCAGGTGTCGTCCAGCTCCACCTTCTGTAAGGTGTACACTTTGACCCCGACGCTGGACAAGAACAGAGAGAAGAGAGGACTGGCTCTGGATGGGAAACTCAAACACGAAGACACCAACCTGGCCTCCTCCACCATGTAACAAACACACATACACACACACACGCACACACACACACGCACACACACACAGGGGACAGGTGTGTTTTTGAGTCATGTAACCACGGCACTCTGTTGTATTTCAGTGTGAAGGACGTCACCAATAAGGAGGTTCTGGGGATTCTGGTGTCGTACAGAGTCAAAGTCAAGCTGGTGGTGTCACGTGGAGGGTACGACACACACACACACACACACACACACACACCCTCCCGCTCTGCTGATCACTTCCTGTCCTTTCAGCCTCAGTGTTTCCTGTAAAAGTCATCAGTGGTGTTTAGAGACTTTCCTCCAGACTCCACTTGATGAAACATGTTTGGCTGAGCTGCACCCAGATTTACTTTAAACTTGGATTCAGTCATGGTTGATCTATTTAATTCCAGTTTAATTGGAATAAAAAAAAATGCCCAAGTTTTCTTGTTTCCCTCACTGCCACATAAGAGATGCAGGAAAAGATGGGATGGAAAAGGAAATAAGGAAGTTAGTATTTTTGATAAATTAATGAACATTTTAGTTTATTTGTAAGCAAACATGCCCAAAATAATTGTTTTTATATGCCTAAGTGTTGATTTAATGCTTTTCTTTTATATGATAATTAACTGAGAATTTGGGGGTTTTGGACTGTTGGTCAGACATTAAAAGACATAACCTATAAGTTAAGGCTTCAAGTTTCCAATTCACACTTGTTACGGCTTCCACTTACTAGAGAGGCATCAGACAGAGGCCACAGACATAATGACAAATATAACTGTTTGTGTGTTTTTTTAATATTTTAATGTGAATTCAGTCAAGACTCGGGACTATACACTTTATGATATTTCTTAAGAGTGACCACTTGGTGCAGTATACGTTGCATACTGGAACACGATTAGCTCCATATTAATTGTGATGTCATAAATCATGCTGGTACATCCAGGTGTTAAACTGAGATTTAAGGCGAGCTCAGAGAAACTCTCACAGCAGAGAAACCTCTGCACAGAGAAGCAAAAACATCCAACAGAAGGAACAGGAGGAGAAACATGTTTTTGAGTGAAGGGAGAGTTTAAATCTACTCGCATGATTTGTGACATCACATCTAGTTTAGAGCCACTTGTGATCCAGTGTGCACCTGCCACAAGAGAGATGTGGAAACTTGAAGCCTCCAGTGCACAGTAAACAGTAAATAAAAGTTTCAAACACCTGTGGTCCAGCAGGGAGTGGAAAAAAAACAAAAACATAACTGATACAAAACCTCCAAATCCAACAAGAGATCTGACCTCTGAATACAGTAAGGAGGAAATACAGAATAGAAAGAACAATAAAATCCTGATTGACTCCATGTTGGCGCAGCTCAGCCACAGCTTCCTTGTCAGTTTTGGTTACCGTGGAAACCGTCTGCTTGTTGCTGCCGCTGCTCCTCACTGTGTTTGCCTCCACTGTAGGTTGTGAACATGTTGTCGAACGTGTCGCCTCCTGCTTTTCGTTTCACTTCCCTTCTGTGTTTTTGGTTTTCTGTGTGACCCCTCCCCTCTCTCTGTGTCCCCTCCTCCTCCTCCTCACCTCCCCTCTCTCTGTTTCCCTCCTCCTCTCCTCCCCTCCCCCTGCAGGCTGCTGCGAGGCATGTTGGAGAGGTAAATGTGACTGACAGCCTCAGTGTTCATTCAGTCTGATCTGAAGCCGACAGCACGCATGAATCATCAAACAGCCTGGTTTTGATGAAAAATAATCTGCTCTGAGATTTCCTGTGTGAAATTGACACCACAGCAAATCGAAAGTCCCATTTTTCGGTCCCATACCATGAAAATTGCCATTTTCTTTGCTTATTTGACTATAGAGAAGATCTAGGTGTTATATATAAATACTGCACAAATGCACAAAACACTCAGTCCAAAGAGAAATACACAGCCTGAATTCAGAAACTTTGCTTTAAAATCACTCGTTTGTACTCCTGTGAATTTATGTCACACCTATAGTCGCTCCCCCCTTCTTTCACAGCCATTCAAATCAGTCAAACAGAAGAGAGGCTCATTAATTTTAATGAGCCCGAGATGTTGAGAGATGTAAAACTTTTGGTTCCTTAAAACCACAAATATATCTTGTTAAAGACATCAAAACTTCAAATAAAACCAAGAAAAGTGCTCGATACAATTTAAGTCCCACTAGAGCATCATCTGATACTATATGTAGCTGTCGTCACTTCTGCTCTAAAATCTTTCAGATGTTTTTCCTCCAAATTTAGAATTCTCCATTACAAACCAAAAATTATTTGCTGACTTTAACAACATTAAACAATGAATAGTTCCTGCTTTGCTTACTTTCTGCTGAGTTTTCTGTGGAAAAAACTAAAATGCAGCTTGTCTGACAGTTAACCTTTATATGGCGTTCTGGTTTATGTTGTGATATTGCATCTATGCAACATGTTGGCAGGTTCTTATAGAGAAACCTTTACTTTCTGTCATGGTTTAGAATTCTTGTTTTTTTAAACGTGCAGCTAAGTGCTAGAACCCGGCTGTGAGCTCAGTGTGGCGTCGGCCTGAGATCAGCAGGTTAACACGCTGCACCAACAAACAGTGATGCTGAAGGTTTAAACACAGGCTGTGAAACAGTCAGTACCGAGGATCTCTTCACTTTGTAAATAGTTTTTTTAGAATCGAATTCTATGCAGCCTAATACAGAAACCTGCAACAAATCCTGCCTTCACCCAAGTCATTATATCACAGACCTGTTGATTCAACTTCACGGTGGTTTTGGAGGCTGTATTTTGTGTTCAGTTATATATGAAACAGATTTTATGTGCATTGATACAAATGGGCTGGATGAAAGATTAGAAACATGCCTCCGTATTAAAGAAAACTATTTCAACACCAGCACAAACTACATCCTCAGAAATGACCAGAAAGTACAATGAACACCTTCAGCAAATGAGTTCAGCTAAAGCAGAACATAATACCCTGTGTGAGCATGGTATTATTATTGCATGGCTACATTAGTTTCAGCTCAGTGTGCCTAATGAACAGGTAACAGAGTGCATGTCCTGCTATGACATGAACTTTATTTCTTAACACGTTGACATGTGACAAAAGAAATGTGTTGACTGTTTAATACAACATGTCTGACAAAGTCTTTGTCTTTACTGCCTAAAAACAAGCTAAAGTTATCTTGAAAGAATCAGCACTGTGTGTTTCTGCCATCAAAATGAAAACAAGTCAAGCTAACTCACTCTTTTAACAATGGATAAAAAGTTGGGTGACTGTATAGTATGAGTCGGGGCACTCGTAATGACAAGCAAACCCTCCTTTGGTGTTTCAGCATCTTTCAGTTCGTTATTTATCCGGCCGCAACTTTATTTTTTTCATTCTCAGCACGAAGTAGCTTTGTTTTTGGTTACAGCAGGCAGTTATTTTCAGAGGAAAAAGCTTTAAAAACATTATACACTACTTGCTCAGCACCAAACATCAATCGCACAGTTAGCTGTCAACTAGCTGGTAAACATAGTGGAGCAATTAGCAGTTAAAGAGCCAGAAATCACCCTCAGGAGTTGGTAGAAAGCTACAAGTGAATTATATTGACCTACATTCACCAGGAAAGAAACATGACTCCAAATGAATGATTATGTTGCTTCATAATTGCTGGATATATTAAAAAAAAGCAACTTTTTGTTAACAAATTCAACATATCATTATGTTAAAGTTGATGATGTGTCAGTGTTGCTGCCCCCAAATGGTCAAAACTTACCAAATTTAGGTGTCAGAAGGGAAACAGAAGAACAGGAAGTCATGTGAGAGGTGATTTCCTGCTAAAGTGACCCTGCACATATTGTTTTTCAGAGACGTGTCTGTGGAGCTGCCCTTCATCTTAATGCATCCTAAACCTGTGGAGCCGCCGGTGTCCCGCCCACAATCAGGTGAGTTCAGCTGCTCTCATCATTCAGGTTCAGATGTCTCCTTGGCCCTTTTTGTTTCGTTGGCTCTTCTTTATCGACAAGCCCTGAATTTACACGGAGGTGAGGGACAGTTTCCATGGAAACAACATGACATATAAATGTTTCTGTTACAGCTGTGCCAGAGATGGACCCCCCCATTGACACCAATTTGATAGAATTCGACACAAAGTGAGTATCCAGTCTACTGTCAAGTTTATTAAAGTGGGTTCATTGTGCTGATTTCCAGCTCTGTATTAGACTCAGCTAGAAGAGCTTTGCATGATTCACTGTTGAAATCTCCTTATTTATCCTCTACTGGCAGCTCTCAGTTCAGATTCTGTCTCTTTAATGTCCGTCCTGATTATTTACCCAAAACACTACTTGGTTATTTTTATTATATAAACTCATTTTTTTATTTACCAGGAGTTGTTTCTTCTTTCAAGTTGGGAAATGTTCAAAGGAGCTGTAGATTTTTCTACTTAAAATAAGTCTGAAACTATCAAATTATGACTTTTAGTGCTTAAAAACTGAACAATTGATACCTCAAAGTGGTCTTTTTCAGTACTGGTTCTTAATTTGGTCAATGCCCAAGTATTGAAGAGCTTCAGAACGAACGGTTCAACTATCAGTATGTTTGTCATTTCAGTCAAACCATAAAACCACAAATGTCTTGTTAGAGATGTCAAAGCTTCAAATGAAACCCAGGAAAAGTGTCAAATATGAGACCTCTAAAGACACAGGCCTGGACCAGCTGTATAAATAGCCAGCACAAGAGGATTGCGTTTTATACTGTAAATCATGCAAGAATGTTCCAGTAGATCCTCAGAAATAAACAAATGTACTGAATATACGACATGTTATCTGCATCAGGAAAAGTCTAAAAGTTTTGTGTGAATGCATTAAGAATATATTTTGATCAGAAATCAGTGATTTTCAAATTAATATCTAGTCACAATTAAAAGAAGGAGAACTGGGTAACAGCAGCTGGAAATGTGGCCATAGTTTCTGGTTCATAATTATATAATGGCTGGCTGTTTTCTGGGTTTCAGTCGTCGAGGTAGTTAATAAATAAATAATAAATAAATCTTCTGTCCTCCTCTCAGCAGCATCTCTCAGGACGACGACTTCGTCTTCGAGGACTTTGCTCGCCTGCGGCTCAAAGGCGTCGTTGACGACAAGGACGAGGACTGCTAGGAGCTCGCCAACCCTTCATATGCTAGCTTTGAAACCACCACACACACACACGCACACACACACACACACACACACACACACACACACTCTTCACATTACATTCCCCGGTGGAGGGGATGGATGAGGGCATGTTTGGACGGAGGCTCGGTGGTGTTCTTCCTCTCTTGCTTCAGCCATTCGTCGCGCCGCCGCCATTTTCGCCGCCTTGTTCTCCATCTGTCATCTCTGTTTCTCTTTTTGCTGAAGGTTGAAAAAACTATAAATGTTAACCAGCTGCAGGACAGATGTCGGCGTGCGAATCTGCTGTTTGTTTCTTTGTAGTCGACATGTTCAGGTATGGGCAGGGCTTGTGAAATACTCATAGGGTCTGAGGTCTAACATGTGAAGGAACGAATAATCAGAAATAGAAGAAGAAAAAACGTGTAGGAAGCTGAAGAGGCGCAGCAGCGTTCGTCTTCTTACTTTGAAATCTTTTTTTGTTGTTGTTTTTTTTTTGAATGTCGACCGTTTCCTGCGGCGACGATCACCGTCTTGTACAAACAGAATATATATTTGAAACATAGAAAAAGTAATCTTCTACGAGCAGTTGAGATCTGTGTTCAGTGGCGAGCGCCATTTTTCTTCAAGTACATACTGTTGATGCTTTTTAAATCACAGCTGCAAGGGGAGGAAACACACACTCACACACACACTCACACACACACTCACAGCAGTCTTACGGTCTTACATAGGCAACTGAAGTTCGATCTCACCAGCATCCACTCGCCCGCTCTCTGAACCTGTCGCCCATTTTCTAAAATGTTTGTCATAGCGCCACATTCTGCCTCCTGTTTTTTTTGTTTTGTTTTTAACCCCTCATCTCCCTGTTTTTCTTTTTTGTTTTAATAAGAACCATTCCAGCATTGACGGAGTTGGTTTTGTTATTTTAAAAACTTCTAATCTAAATAATGTTTCTTGCTGTTCTACAATCTATATTTACCAACTGATTTTAAGAAAAGTTCAAACCAAAAACTAACGTGTCTCTATGCTCCGAGCCCATTGGTTCCTGCTGCAGAATAAACGCATATTTATGAACCGTTCATATATAGAAAACTATGAAAAGTCTGGTTTGATCATAAAGTCAGGTTTTATATAAATTATCTTTATTTCTGCTAGTTAAATGTTTTCTATACAGTGGTCAAACAAGTCCAAGTCTAGTGACATTTTATATTTTTCTTATAAGCAAATTCCATAATAAGACAAAAACCAACAGTGTTCATCTGCCTGTCTGTGGTTTGTCTGCAAGCCCATAAACACCTTATAAAGATAGTTATATTTTTAATAAAAAGTTAAAGAGCTTGTAAACCTTACAACTAAGACATTTCTATGGGGAAAAGCTGTAATACTCAAATAGAAGTTATAATTCTGTTGGATAAAAGGTGTTAAATTATAAGAATTATAACAACTAGATTTGCAAATATGAAAACCAGGATCCAATTACTTGACCCATGAAGAAGCCAGGAGCAATTAATTATAACGTAGCATTAGATTTCAGTGGCTAATTGTGTAGAACAGGTCATTTGGTGTCTGACTTAATATTTAATATTTAAGCCTCTGATTGGCTGATTTCGGACAGAAATTATAGAACATCTGGACCTTCCTATAATCAAAAAGCAAATTGAAATCTCCATTTCTATAATAGAGGATCTCGGGGGGAAACTTGGATTTCAATTAATATATTTAGCGTTGCACAGTGGGGAACATACATACTAGTCTGTAATACTGAGAATTGGATACTGAGAACAGAAAAAATGTCTTGTTGGAATGATCAGTTGAGTTGTGGGTTTTTGGTGTTTTCATGGGATTTGCTGAAAAATGAAAATACAAATGTAGAATATCACCACACTTAGAATTTAAATATCACTTGTTCTACATGCACCAGGTTTGAAAATGTTGATGACTTTGATTTACTTGTAAAGACTGATGAAATGAGATAAGAAACAATGTGAATGTGGATTCTTTACTTTCTTGCAGTCAAAACCGTTTTCTACCAACTGCAGTTAAAGTGAAGAAAGTTAAATATTTTTATTTTAAAGTAGCTTCATTCAGGATTTAAAATCAGCAAACCTGAACTCTGATCTCGCTGGAATGTTTTTGTCTTTTAAAGTCTGATCAAACTTTAGACCAGGACTGGACCCAGAGTAACTCATCACTTTGGACAAATTGAGGCTTGTTCAGCAGACTGATATATTTGACTTTTAGTGGGTATAAACTGGTCTGAGGTGGATTTCTCTTCCATTTCTGAAACACAGATGAGCATTTGTCAGTTTTTCTGTTGTGACTCATTCCTGCCTGGTTTAAACTGTCATCCACAGCTTGTTAAAGGGAAATACTTGTGTTTATTTTTTTGGTTTGGTTTATTATCATCATGCTTTCTGTTTAAAATATGAACCCCACCTGCCACAAATTTACCCAAATGCACTTTCAGCAAATATGTAAGGTGACATTGTTCATTTCTGAGGGATCAAAGCTGCGTCTTGTTATTGAATCACTGCTGTAAACGGCATCGTGCCCTCGACCTCTCACTGGTGCCAACATCTTTAAGTTGCCTTGTTTTTGTGATAAATACATACTTAAAAATACAGACGTTGCAGCATTTTCAATAAAAGCCTGAAATGCGGTTTTGTGTTGCTAAGCAGTAAATTGCAGAAAGGTAGTGAAAGCGGAATGGGGGGTGCCAACTATTCAGTGTTTCCTCTTTTCCTGTGTTAATCTGTAACTAAATTCTTATATTGGGGATAAATTGTATATTCAAAAAAGCCAAGATGTAATTCCAGTAAATTACATCTGATCATTTTAAAATAATTTTGTCCATGAACCTGCTCCTTAATTAGGAGACTTCAAGAAAAGATGTTTATAAACAACTCTCATGAATTAGATTTTAGTCTTTGATTAAAGACTTTTACTAAAGTTATTTTTTCTCATATATGCATTAAATTGTGAAATACGGTTATCCCACATCATTGCTTTTTACATAGAATGATTTTATTCCCATATTGACTTGCTTACTTCTAAAGATGATAATGATCAGTTTATCTTTAAATAACATTCAAAATATTTCAACTAAATTCTCAAAATCTCAGATGTGTTGTAAAATTCTGACTTTACTCTTATAACATTATTATAAACCACCTGATTCCTTTCTCTTAATATTATGACTTAATTCATGAAAAAGTGCCACTTTCATCTTTATTGTCAATATTGGACTTTTTCTTATAATATTTTAACTTACTGCTGTAATTCTGTTGAACAATCATATTTTTACATCTTTTTCTCAAAAAAGACAACTTTAACCTCAAGGTTTAAATCCGTCCTCTGAGAGAAACCACCACCTTTGTTCCATTGCTTTGTGTATTGTATAAACTTTAGGTAAATATCACCAACGGTGCCATTAAACATTTCACAGTCAGTTTAAAACCACACAAGAGATGTGATAAAGTCGAATAAACCAAACAACACCAGTGTTTCCCTTAAACTCCACCACATGAACCTCCTGCTTCCTACCCTCCATCCTCCATCTTTATTTTCCTCATGTAACCTCAGACATGATGTGAAGGACTTCAGCAGCTCGGGTTTTATTATTCCTCTACTTTTCCTCTGTACTTTTGTCCTTAAACAGATGCATTATGGGTGAGACAGGAGCATTTCGGGCCGTTGCTTTTCCAACATTTGTGCGTTTCTTCAAAAAATAAAAGAAAATAAAACGCACAGATCAACACTTCATATGACACAAACGCACTGCACTTTCATTGGACAAAAGAAAAAACACAGAACTGCATTTTTATGTTCCGCTTATTTTAGGAGAAAAAAGAAGAAGAATGTTGATCTTTTTGACGTTTGGCCAAAATTTAGAAATTTATTATTTTTTTTTTTGAGGCTCAACGAGTCGTCACCTCACTACACACACACACAAAATGACACTCGTTTGTTTTTATTTTATTTTTTTATTATTTTTTTTAACAAAAGAAACTGCCAAAACCCCCTTTGCTCAGTAAGTCATTGAAGCTGCGACCGTCACCCAGAAGGGAAGAAGGAGAAATCAACGGAGCATGTTTTTCTTTTTTTTCCAATTTCAATTTGAGTTAATTTTCTTTTTGTCTCCAAGCAGTGCTGTGAATCGTACGAGCTGTGATTCTGTCCTTATTTTGTTGTGCATATGTGGGGTAACTTTGCTAAGTGTGAAAATATTTTGACAAGTGCCACGCCCCGGCCTGTGCGATGCTTACCATAATGTCTATAAAACAGGAAGTGATTTCTGCTGGTGGGACGAACACCAGACAAGAATTCTGATTATTATGCTTCTAATTATTATTATTATTATTATTATGGTGACTATTATTATTATTATTATTATTACTTCTACTGTGTCATCATTGCGACCATGATTATTCTCATAATCATTTTAAGAGTCTATTGTTTTGCCATGTATTTTTTATTTTGAGATTTTTATTTTAGTTTTCTTTTTATTATTAAAGGTAAAATTAACTAACAGATCTGCTGTTGTGTCATACTTTTTATGCAATTAATCATAATAGGTTTGCAATTTATAAAAAAAAAAAAAAAAAGATTTCAGAGCAAATATATTAATATTACGTTCAAATCTAAAAGTTGGAATTGAAAAAGCAAATCTTGTTTGCAATTCTAAAGCTTGTTCCTTTGTTACAAATACAGTTTATTTTTTGTGCTTCATGGAGTTATATCAATATATATTTGATAACATTTTTGGTCTCACTTTTTTTTCTTTCTTGGTTTGCAAATATTTTTTTCTTTGAACATTGTTGTTTTATTCGCCAACAATTCTTTTTTTTCTTTTTGTCATGTCTCTATTGGCCAGTCTCCATCCGAATTACTTCTAAAAAGAAATTTGCAAAAAAAAAAATAAAGGTTCAAACTAAATACTTAGTTTAAAGGGGAAGATTTGCAAAAAGAAAAAAAATCCATCAAAAAAGATTGCAAAAGAAAGGAAAAAGACGAGATTAAACGATTAAAAAAGAAGCAAAAGGTGGTAGCCAGCAATGGAATAGGACCTGCTGAACTATGTCATCACAATATTACACAATATCACATCACAAATATATTTTTTTATTGTTCCAGCTTCAGAAATGGCTTCTAATATGAGAAAATTCAGGTTAAAGGTCAGCTGAATGTATCCGAGGTTGTCATGGTGACAGCAGCCGTTGGAAACACGAACGGATCATGTAAAAACGTCTTAAATGACCCTAAACTGAATGTTTAACACGGTCCTCTTTGTATTTAATGTTCTATCATATGAATTAAATGTTGTCACCAACAACAAGAAGCGTTCACATTCCATAACTTATTTTTCTGAATTCGAGCAACGACACAACATCTTGGATCAACGAGGACTCCGCTTCGGCGTCCTATTCCCTGCCCGGTGTAAAGAAATGTAATTTGTTTATCATTATTCTAAATATAAACTAAATGATGAAACATCGCGTTTTCAACAGCTGCCGTTACCACGACAACCACGGAAACATTCAGCTGGAAGTCACCGGGTAACACGGTCCCTGTTTAAACCGGAACACGGAGTTTCTGGGTCCTGGAGAAGCCAGAGACTACGTTAAACGGCGTATTATCCACCGAAGTGAAGTTGGGTTTATATTCGAAATTCGCTCGTTTTTTTAGTTTCTAACTTTAATAGCGTCATGAATTCTGTACCAATTCCATCCAGATTGGTATTATTTTGTAGATATAAGTAAGACAAACATTTCACAAGTGTCATTAACCCACCAACCTCAGTGATTGTGGCGAAAATTCAAAATAACAGCGCTGAATATCCTAGCCGGTGCGCTTAGGGACCGTCGGTAAATTACTGCTGTCGGCCGGCCGCCACATCAAAATATACTGCTATATTAAATTATGAAATTCATTAAATTTAAATATAAATAGTTGTATGTAAATCAAACCATGAAATTCTATGATTTTCACTTAAAAAATAAGAAATTTAATGTGTGCAAATACAATGAAAAGAAGCTGTAACCTCATCAGCCACTCACACATTAGACTAGCATTATCTCCCCAAAAATCATGTGCCAAATATTTGAAAATAAAAACAAAACAATAAAAATCCATTCAAAATGATTAACAAACGTCTTTTATTTTGAAAAGCTGTCTGGAATTTAAACCTTTGAGAAAAAATAAGTATTAATTCAACATTATTAACATTATTAACTCTCTGGAATTTTAAACTACAAATACAATTCTACTTCTCGTCTGTTTTTAAGGCCAATATTTATCTTTCACAAAGCATTATCTCTCAGAAAATCATGTGTAAAATATTCAAGAAAAGATACATATTCATTAAATGTTATTACCAAATATTTCTTTGTTTTATTTTGAAATAGCTCTCTGGAATTTTAACTTATGAATATAATTCTACTTCTCAGCTGTTTTTTAGGTCCATATGTATCTTTCATGAGCATTATATACCCAATAATCAATTGGATTTTTTAAACCAATACCATCCTAATGGATGGTAACCTTATGAATGACTATTTCCCTGTTTTATTTTGAAATCTTTAGAATTTTAATCTACAAATATGATTCCACTTCTCATCTGTTTTTAAGGTCCATATGTATCTTTCACAAGCATTATCTACCCAATAATCAATTGAAAAATTTTTAAATACCTATCCATTCAACATTTTTACGAATAATTCTGTTTTATTTTGAAATAGCTCTCTGGAATGTCCATTAACCTATGAACATGATTCTATTTCTCATCTGTTTTTTAGGTCTATATTTATCTTTCACACGCATTATTTACCCAAAAAGTCATTTGAAAATTATTTGAAAACCAATACTATCCATTAAACTGTGACTATTTCTCTGTTTTATTTTGAAATAGCTCCTTGGAATTTTAATCTACAAACATGACTCCACTTTTCATCTGTTTTTTAGGTCTATATGTATCTTTCACAGGCATTATTTACCCAAAAAATCATTCGAAAAATTTTTGAAAACCAATACTATCCATTAAAGCGTATTAAAGACGATTTCTCTGTTTTATTTTGAAATAGCTCTTTAGAATTTTAACCTATGAACATGATTCCTCTTCTCATCTGTTTTTTAGGTCTATATTTATCTTTCACACGCATTATTTACCCAAAATGTCATTTGAACATATTTTAAACCAATATTATCCATTAAACCTTATGAATGACTAGTTCTCTGTTTTAGTTTGAAATAGCTCTCTGGAATTTTAACCTATGAATATAATTCTACTTCTCATCTATTTTTTAGGTCTATATTTCTTTCACAAGCATTATTTACCCAAAAAGTCATTTGAATTTTTTTTTAAAAACCAATACTATCCATGACTATTTCTCTGTTTTATTTTGAAATAGCTCTTTAGAATTTTAATCTACAGATATAATTCTACTTCTCATCTGTTTATAAGTTCTATATCTTTCACAAGCATTATATCTCAGAAAATGATTTAAAATATTTCATAACCAATTAATATTCCTTGAATATAATTGATAAATATCCATGTATTAATACCTCTCTGGAATTCCTGCCCACTCTCACCAATCAGCTTCTCATCTGTTTCGATTTTATTACATCATAAACATTTAATGTTTAATAGAAAAAAGAATTATGAACCATCTTGATAAATCAGTCAATGAACAGTATTTTTTAATTCTTCTTGACAATATTCAGTCATCTTTGTTTTACTGACACATCATCAAGTCAACAGAGACCACAATACCATTTTGATGAAGATGATTTTTTTTCCTCTTCCCACTCTTCATCCGACATTGCCACACAATATGTGTGAAACCATCTGCTGCACCTTGTACATTCTATCTGAAATATATTTTTTAAAAATCACATAACCAAAAGAATAAGACTATATTCTCTTAAATGTGCCGTTATCATACTGACAGTTGTATCAAATGTGATTTGAAAATACCTCCCAAAAATAGTATAAATTTTGCAAAAATAAAAATCTGATTTCACTCTTCAGAATTCAAAAGAACCATGGAATTCTAATCTGGATTAGCTAAAGATCAGATTTGGGCTTGCAGTCTGGACACGGCCTGCAGGTCATTTAGACTGTAAATGTATTTTGAAAAAAGATACATATAGACCTTAAAAACAGGTGAGAAGTTGATTGATATTGGTAGATTAAAATTCCAGAGAGCTATTTCAAACTAAAACACAAATATTCATAAAAATGTTGAATGGATAGGTATTGTATTTAAAAAATGTTTCAATTGATTATTGGGTAAATAATGCTTATGAAAGATACATGGACCTAAAACACAGATGAGAAGTGGAATCATGTTTGTAGATTAAAATTCTAAAGAGCTATTTCAAAATAAAACAGGGAAATAGTCATTCATAAGGTTTAATGGATAGTATTGTTTTTCAAAAAAAATTCAAATATCAAATTTTGGGTAAATAATGCTTGTGAAAGATAAATATAGACCTAAAAATAGATGAGAAGTGGAATTATATTCATAAGTTAAAATTCCAGAGAGCTATTTCAAAATAAAACAGAAATAGAATTGAATGGATACATGTTTTTCCAATTTTTGTCACATGAGTGACTGAAGCTGTTACGGCTTATTTTTATTCTATTTGCACACAGTAAATATTTTCATTACTTTGTTTAAACTGTAAATATTAGCATATTTTCTCAGTAGTTTCCATGTCATGTGACTTTATGACTCAACATGTACCAGATTATAGAATATCAAGGTTTGATTAAGATACAACTAAGATCGAAATTTAATTAATTTCTTAATTGAATACATTTTTTTTTTAAAAATGTACACGTTTTATTTTGAAAACCGGAAGTTGATCCATGCTGCTGTAGCAATTTTGGCACTTATTATCTCAAGCCTCTCTGTGCATTTCGATGTATCGGCTGGCTTCACCGCAGTAATTTACCGACGGTCCCTAAACGCTCCGGCTGATGCAGGCTGCTGGAAGGATATTCAGCGATGTTATTTTAAATATTCACCACAATCGCTGAGGTTGGTGGGTTAACTTGACTTACTCATATCTACAAAATAATACTAACCTGGATGGAATTTGTACAGTGTTGATGACGCCATTAAGTTAAAACTAGAGCTGTCATTTTAACGCGTTAATTTGATTAATTAATTACACCGCAGTTAAACGCGTTACAAAATTTAACACAATTAATTATGAGTATCAATGTACGCTGTTTCGGTGTCTGTGCCGTTTGGCACGGAGCGACAAGTCTGAGCTCGTCTCTCGTTGCTATGCAACGCGAGCCGAGCTGAACAAATGCGTTTCTGGTTGGCTGATGGACACGTGGTCACGTTATCAGCATCGCTAATTCTGATTGGTTCAAACCACATGTGTTTGCTCTCACAGAGCAAAACTATGTTGGCACAATGCAGCGCAAAATATACGACTTCTATTATTCATTTTTGAATTGCTATATTGATCTTAAGTGACTTCTTTATTTAATTTGAGAATTTTATTTATTTAACTGAAATGTTGTATTTGTTTTACATTTATAAATAATACACCTGGTCTAACTGGTTTAATGTGCTGGACCTTTACTTTTGGATGTAATACATGAAGCACAGTTCACCAATAAAAATTTGGATTTCAGATCTTCTCTTCTTACTGTATTCAATTGATTAGTCATGCACTACAATTTATTAATATCCTAGAATTCTAATTCTTTTATCAGGAGACCTTTAGCAGATATGACATTAAAATGAGATTAATTCGATTAATTCCAAAATCCTGTAATTAATTTGATTTTTTTTTTTAATCTATTGACAGCACTAGTTAAAACAGAAAAAAAAACCCTAGCGAATGTCTAATATGAAACCAACTTTACCGTGCCCTTATAAGTGGGTTAAGTGGGTCATAATTTGACTTTAGGTCCTGATGTTTGTTCCCCTCCCTTTATGCTTTTTATTTTGTATTGCTACTAGTGGGTGAAGTGGTAGATGTTTTATAAGTGTTTTTGGCTTAGTCACTTTTTCTGTTACTTAAAGGTGGAGTGGGAGATCTTGGAAAAAATGGTTACAGCTATTCAACACAAGTGAGATTTTGAAAATATACACTCCCTCCCCTCCTCCCAAAGGCTCGGCCTCCTCCTCTTCAGCTCACCCCTCGAAACCACGCCTTCACGATTCATGGATACATGAACGAGTTCACGAGCATTCACACCAATAGCATGACAGACAGTGACCGCTTTGCTAACTTCAAGCAATGTCGTCTTCACAAGATTTGTGAACATCGTAATGAACGTAAACAGTCTTTCATTATTGTAATTTCAAGAATATTGACATAAAATTCAAACTAGAGTATCTGTTAGATTTCCACTAGTTGATTGGATACGTGTGTCAATTACTTTGTTATTGCAGTAATGATACGATGTACGTAGCCTGCTGTATCGTGTCCCTAGCCAGCCATCATAGGTTACAGTCACAGACATGGATTATTTTATAAGTAGTATGCATTTGCCCGTAGTAGCCTACCACATACCTGAATTTGAATGATTTATGTTACTGACTTATTTACTTGCGGGCGCTTTATTTCACGGGCAACAAACGGAACGACTCACACGGGGGTATGGGGTATCTCTGGGATAAAGGCACCTTTCTGTTGTAGTCACCATAAATTTGCGATAATCAAATTGCGGTAATCACAGTATTGTTCACGTGTTATTTTTGTATTTAGAGTTTTCATGACGAGAGCTCAAGCTCAGACTTAGCTTAGCCTTGTAGTTGACAGAGTAGGTAGCTTAGCGAAACATGCTGGAATTATGCTTATGTCACTCAATTGACAATAAGTTTGTCATCATCTTTCATTTTCTCACTGACTGGTTGAATAGGCCTACAATACCCGTAACCGACCAGTATGTCAAAATATTATGTAATTAGAAGACAACATCTTACATATCCAGTAAAAATTCGGCGACTTTGGCATCCGTCTGGAGCCCCTTCTCACTTTTTAGCTGGCGCCAGCGCTGGAAAGCCGTACCGAGCCGTGCCGCACTCTTGTCCTGTTTCGTTCTTCTGTTAGCTTCCGCATGGCTGTTGCTTTTTCAAGAACAGTTTTCCCCTTGGTTTTGCTGCCAGTCGACGTCTCTGCCATTGTTGCAACGATATATATGTGCGAGCTAACTTGAATGTTGGCTTTCGAAGCTGTGTCTGCTCACCTGATTGCCAGAGCTGTGGGGGGTCGAGTGACGACGACACAGTGAATGCGCAAAATGGGGGGAGGGGTCGAGTGGGAGGGGGAGGGGGTGGAGCGGGGAGCCGTTGGGAAGGGAGGGGTGGGGG
Source organism: Lepturacanthus savala (assembly GCA_030544235.1). Classification (NCBI taxonomy): domain Eukaryota; kingdom Metazoa; phylum Chordata; class Actinopteri; order Scombriformes; family Trichiuridae; genus Lepturacanthus; species Lepturacanthus savala. The sequence goes on along the minus strand of CM060479.1, from coordinate 27,429,033 downwards.
TGTGTGCATAGGTATTTGATGGACGTATTAGACAGCCAATAAATCTAAAGATGATCAGTACATTGATTGGTCAGAGTTTTCCTCTGAATACACCCTCTAGACCGGACCAAAATGTTTCGAGTTTTTTGCAAACATTCTATTTTAGTGTGTGCAGTGGGAATGTGAAAAGGCTTTCAGGCAATATTTTAAAAAATGCTGCAAAAAAGAATCACCCACCCCACCTTTAATTGCTTATTTTCGTCTTTTATCATTCATTTATCTACGTACTGTTATCTATGTTTCTTTTCTTTTTCTTCCTTACCCTTCTAGAATTCTGACATATTTAAAGAATCCTGGCAATTCTTTAAAGTTCTTGGGCAAACTTATTATTTGATAAAGTACAACCGGTTCTTGTTCATTGAACAACAAATGAATGCACATGTGCATCACAGGTTTGGAGCCTCGTGGATGTAGACTTGAGGTGAACCAAACAAGCACGAGGTGTGTGGATACATATGGAAGGGTTTATACAATCAACATGTTATATTGGCTCATAATGTTGGAAATGTTGTAGAGGTGGGTTTTCTTGCAATTTTTTAAACTCCCAACTGGGATGATCAGGGTTTTTTCAGTAACAAATATTTTAAAATTTACATTTTTACTTGATTTTGACCTTTTTCTCTCATTACCGCAGCACTTTTTGAAATCTACAACCTAATAGTTCATCTCGTCTCGTCTTCTTCCGCTTATCCATTGTTGGGTCGCGGGGGCAGCAGCTTCAGCAGGGAAGCCCAGACTTCCCTCTCCCCGGCTACTTCCTCCAGCTCTTCCGGGGGGACCCCAAGGCGTTCCCAGACCAGCCGAGAGACATAGTCTCTCCAGCGTGTCCTGGGTCTTCCCCGGGGCCGCCGCCCGGAGGGACGTGCCCGGAACACCTCACCAGGGAGGCGTCCAGGAGGCATCCTCACTAGATGCCCGAGCCACCTCAACTGGCTCCTCTCAATGTGGAGGAGCAGCGGTTCTACTCTGTGCTCCTCGCGGATGACCGAGCTTCTCACCCTATCTCTAAGGGAGAGCCCAGCCACCCAGTGAAGGAAACCCATTTCGGCCGCTTGTATTCGCGATCTCGTTCTTTCGGTCACTACCCAAAGCTCGTGACCATAGGTGAGGGTAGGAACGTAGAGTGACTGGTAAATCAGGAGCTTCGCCTTTCGGTTCAGCTCCTTCTTCACCACAACGGAGCGATGCAGGGCCCGCATCACTGCAGACGCCGCACCGATCCGCCGGTCAATCTCCCGCTCCATCCTCCCCCCACTCGTGAACAAGACCCCGAGATACTTGAACTCCTCCACTTGAGGCAGTATCTCATCCCCGACCTGGAGTCGACACTCCACCCTTTTCCGGTCAAGAACCATGGCCTCGGATTTGGAGGTGCTGATTTTCATCCCAGCCGCTTCACACTCGGCTGTGAACTGCTCCAGTGAGAGCTGAAGGTCACGGCTCGATGAAGCCAACAGGACCAGATCGTCCGCAAATAGCAACGACCCAATCCTGAGGCCACCAAACCGCAGCCCCTCAACGCCCTGGCTGCGCCTAGAAATTCTGTCCATAAAAGTTATGAACAGAATCAGTGACAAAGGGCAGCCCTGACGGAGTCCAACCCCCACTGGAAACAAGTTTGTCTTATTACCGGCAATGCGGACCAAGCTCTGGCACCGAGAGTACAGGAACCGGACAGCCCTTGTCAACGGGTCCGGGACCCCATACTCCCGGAGCACCCCCCACAGGACTGCCCGAGGGACACGGTCGAACGCCTTCTCCAGATCCACAAAACACATGTAGACTGGTTGGGCGAAGTCCCACGCACCCTCGAGCACCCTGCTAAGGGTATAGAGCTGGTCCACAGTTCCACGACCAGGCTTTCCCCTCCTGAGACGCCAAATGGTGGTCCAGAACTTCCTCGAAGCCGTGGCTTCACCAAACTCCTCCCACGCCAGAGTTTTTGCCTCGGCGACTACTGAGGCCGTGATCCGCTTAGCACGCCGATACCCATCAGCTGCTTCAGGAGACCCACAGGCCAAGAAGGTTCTGTAGGACTCCTTCTTCAGCTTGACGGCATCCCTTACCGCCGGTGTCCACCAGCAGGTTCGGGGATTGCCGCCACGACAGGCACCGACAACCTTACGGCCACAGCTCTGATCAGCCGCCTCAACAATAGAGGTGCGGAACAAGGTCCACTCGGACTCAATGTCCCCCGCCTCCCCCGGGACGTGAGTGAAGCTCTCCCGGAGGTGCGAGTTGAAGCTCCTTCTGACAGGAGATTCGTCCAGACGTTCCCAGCAAACCCTCACAGAACGTTTGGGTCTGCCAGGTCTGACCGGCCTCTTCCCCCACCATCGGAGCCAACTCACTACCAGGTGGTGATCAGTTGACAGCTCCGCCCCTCTCTTCTCCCCAGAAGGGGCGCCCTCCAGTACCCTATCCAAGGACTCCAAGAAGAGTGGGTACTCTGAACTGTCATTTGGCGCATAGGCACAAACGACAGTCAGGACCCGTCCTCCCACCCGAAGGCGGAGGGAGGCTACCCTCTTGTCCACCGGGGCGAACCCCAATGTACAGGCACCGAGTCGGGGGGAAACAAGCATTCCCACCCCAGCTCTGCGCCTCTCACCGGGGGCAACTCCAGAGTGGTAGAGAATCCAACCCCTCTCGAGGAAACTGGTTCCGGAGTCCACACTGTGCGTCGAGGCGAGCCCGACTATATCTAGTCGGTACCTCTCAACCTCGCGCACCAGCTCAGTCTCCTTCCCCGCCAGAGAGGTGACGTTCCACGTCCCCAGAGCCAGTTTCTGCAGCCGGGGGTCGGACCGCCAGGGTCCCCGCCTCCGACTGCTGCCCAACTCTCTCCGCATCGTCCCCCTGTGGCCCCCCCCACGGGTGGTGAGTCCATGGGGAGGGGGGCCCACGTCACCGCTTCGGGCTAAGCCCGGCCACCAGGCGCTCGCACCCGAGCCCCTCCCCCAGGCCTGGCTCCAGAGGGTGGCTCCGGTAACCCACACCTGGGCAGGGTTAACGCTGACCCAATATTCTTCTTCATCATCAGAGGGTTTTGAGCCGCTCTTCGTCTGGTCCCTCCCCCAGGACCTGATTGCCATGGGTGACCCTACCAGGGGCATAAGCCCCCGACAACATAGCTCCTGGGATCATCGGAACACGCAAACCCTTCCACCGCGATAAGGTGGCAGTTCCAGGAGAGGTAACCTAATAGTTTTTATAGTTAATTCAAACCTGGCATATTTTCAAAATGATTTTTTAAACTCTGAAGTAGATGACATATATATTGTGCAGCAGAATTTAAAAGAAAACTACTTTTACTTTTTTTTTCATTAAATAATGTTAAATGAACACATGTTGCGGTAATGATACATACATTTCGGAAATGAGGTTGCTCTTTTCAGTGAAAAGTATATACTGTATATGTATGGGTTAGAATTATTATATAACTTTAATGTTTAAATGACTTCAGTACAGTAGTGTTCTCCATGTGTTTCACTCAGATTTCAGGTAACACACAGAAGTGTTGAGCTGATGATGCAGCAGGCTGTGGTTCAGGGATGACGGTTTTAATATCTTTAAAATAGTACCGGACTTTTTCACCCTCAAACCTGATGGATGGAATGAAAACTCGTTCTCATGGTATCAACCTCATGTTGACCCTCTGTAATCTAGGAACAAAGTAAAACAAAAGAACAAAATATTATAAAAATTCCTATATACCTGTGTAATGGTACCAGGGAACAGTTCTCCATCTTACTGCATGAGGACCCATTTTTCCACTTCCAAAAGTGGCTCAACATGCTGCTTTTCTGACTCTTGTCGATATCAGCTTAAGTCTCATCGTCCCATGTACTGCCTTCAGATGTGGTGGGACTAATTCCTCATTTCTTTTAATGTCCTCCTTTGTTATTCTGAAAAGCCTTACAGGCGAGTTGAGCTTCAGCTGCTCAAAAGGAGTGTCAGCAGAGCAAAGTTTCATAGTCTTGTGTTTTTTCCTGTGTGCCATTTTTATGAGATTGTTTTGTTATGAGATTGGTAAAAACAAAAACAAATAAAAGACCTATAACAGTGCTATTTCTAATGTAAATGCCAAAAAATACAACAATGTATAGTTTATCTTCATCAATTTTAACATTAACATGTTTGTCATCTGTTTATATGTTAATAGGGCAACACATCATGGGAGCTACAACTCATAAACGCCAAAATATTGAGAATATATTTATTTTTAATGTGGAAATATTTTTCCAATTTATTTTGCAATTTATTTTCCTGCCTGTTTTGGGGTTAGTAGCATCAATTTTCATAAAAGAATTGTTTTTTTGTTTTTTGTTTTTTTAAATTAAGACAACTAACTGTATCTGTAATGATAATCAGTACTGTCATGTATGCAGTCTGACAGGAGAAAGTTTAACTTGAGAGGAAAAAAAGACCTGACCCGGCAGCCATCTTGAATGCACTGGTCCCATTGTTGCTTTATGCAACACCCAACTTTATTTACAATTCTCTTGACATGTGTAAACAGTCCTTCAAGTATGTGGCGGAGGATGAGAAGGTGAGTCATGGACACTTATTTTCGCCTCTTATTAAATCTAAATATTTGATTAATTGTTTTTCAGACACTTAAAAACATTCACTACAGCAACCCTCATCTTATTTATATTCTACTCTATGAAATTAACAACATAACATATATTCAGACAGACCTGGACACATTCCAGTAATGCAAATTTGTTAGAAAACACAATAAAATATAAATATAATTAATTTCTATGTTGAAATCAGTTGTTGTTTAAGGTATAGATCATGATTAGCTTTATTATTGTGTTTTGTTAACTGACTAAATTGCATATTTTATAACAAAACCTATTGCTGCCATGGTAAATTTGATTCAATGATGTGCTGGTGTCCCTAGCTTCACATTTCAGACTATGGAGTTGCCAATAGTGTTTTTAAGGAGGTATTTCACTGAGATATGTGAATTGTTACTCAAGGGCTTCAGTTTACCTAACATTAGTTCAGCCTGGGCTAATAACTTGGTCCGGGTAGCTACAAGCTATGCTAGGTCAGTCCAGGGAGGCTATAGACTGTTTAGCTAAACTAGCCTATGACTAGCATCTTATCATGCAGAGCAGAGCTTCTACCTCACTGTTCCCCGCCTCCAGGTTTAGCACAACATTGCAAATGTAGGCAGAGGAGTAACTAAACATTCCACACCCAGAGCAAGAGAAAGAAGCCCTGATAGGAGAAGACAGCAGAGAGTGCTTGAGTGAAACTAGCATACAATTAATGTACATTAGATGAATATCTATCTCTGAAGTGGAGAAAGATGTTTGCAGTGCTGTGCATTATGCCTTAACTACAGACTGATTTTGAAGGGAAAAAGTGAAGGCTACTGTACCTCACTGTGTGCTGTAGCCTGCCTGTTTTTGATTTCATCAGCAATGTACATGTTTCTCATGTGTGACACGACTATTGAAAATAAACAGAATAACTGAAAACATACGTTATTGTGTTATATCGTGATAATTGTGTAACATCATGATATACATTTTTTTCCACATAGCTCTAGCACTAGTAGTAAGCAGGTTTCACAGCGTGTTATCAGAGGTTTTATGATCTAACAATGAAAAGTAGTGCTGATGTTTTAATATGCAGGAAAATAGATGTCTTTAAGCCCTTTTAGGTCAAAGTTTAGTAACCACACATCTGACTCTGTCTCCTCCTCACAGGCTGCTGGAGGAGCTGCTGTTTTTTATGGATTAAACACTGTTCTGCTTTTTAGCATTGTCCTATTTCCATAGGGAAACCACCTTTAATTTCTTCATAAGTTTTTTTCTTGTGAGTTTGTTGTTTAGATTTCATCATGTCAATGAAGAATCAGTACTTTAACAGCTCACCTAACAAAACAAATTACAAGGTGGTTCAGAAATTAAGGTGAAAAACATCTTGTTTAATTTTGTACAGTTTAACAAATTCAAGATTTAGCAGAGTAAGCTAAACTTAAAATGATATAAATAAATAATAAATATGGCTCAGAAGGCATACTCCTTTAATACTCAATTCAAATGGCTTTATTGGCCTGACAAATTTGACATTTGTATTACTATAGCTTCTAACCTACATAGCAATGTATATTAAAAAATCTAATAGCAAAAGTACTAACAGTATTTGTGCGTGTGTGTGTGTGTGTGTGTGTGTGTGTGTGTGTGTGTGTGTGTGTGTGATCACACATCTGTTTTAGTCTTCTAAAATTCCTAAAATGTCACTGCTGTCTGTGACATCACTGGTATCCATGACATCATGATGCAGAGATTCCACCAACCAATCAGCTCTCACCAATATGACATCATCAGTGCCAGCGCCTTTGAAGTCCAAAGATCAAAGGAAAGCCACTCTCCCTTAGTTTATAAATATACCCTAACTCTGTCATATCTCCAGTTCATCTGATAGACTTCAAACTTGGCTCATTGATTTCTGCTGATTCCTGTTGGCGTCACACCTACTGTGAACAGAGTAAAACGAACCAGGCACTGGGCAATACCAGAGAGGATCACTACTCTTCCAACACACTGCCACTTGAATAATTAAAAACTCAAATGGCAGACAGCTGCAAAATCTCCATGGATAACAACAAGCTCTTCCATCTGCTCCAGAAGGAGAAAACATTGCGAGACACGGAGCGGCGGAAGGCCACTCAGAGGGAGAAGGAGCTCCGTGCAGAGATGAGGCAGATGAAAGAAGCATTGACCAACCGGGCCAACATTAAATCAAAAGCCCTAGAGAGGGAGAGGGACTTTCTCAATTCAGAGATAGAATCTCTTAAGAGTAAGATTTCACACACCAGTAATATAGAGGACAGCATTAAGAAGAATAAATTGGATGAACTGCACAAAGAAAATGAGTATCTTAAATTGAAGCTTCATTTGAAAGAGAAGCTGGAGATGGACGCTAAAGTGGTGAAGGCGAGTCTCCAAGAAGAAATCTGTGTTCTCCAGGAGCAGGTCCAGTTCGCACGAAACGAGTGTGAGAATTTTTTCGTGCCCCAACTCAAAGCCTTACACAGAGAGAACACAAGGCTGACAACGAGACTGGACATGCAGAATGAGCGAGAGGTTGAACTGAGAAAAGAAATTGAGCACCTTAAACTGGAGCTTCAGGAGACTTTAGATAAGCAGCTGAAGGACAATGAGAAGAAAAATGCTGTTTGCAGAGAGATCCGAGACACAGAGGAGATCAAAAAAGTGCAGGCCACATGTTCTTTTACACAAATGTCTAACGTCTTTTCAGACTTCAGCGGTTTGGAGGAATTCAACCCCCACAGCGAGAACAATGCTGTCCTCTACAGTGACAACGATGCTGTCCTCCATGTAGAGGATGGCATCGATGTCCACAGTGAGAACGATGCTGTTCTTCATAGTGAGCATGGTGTCGACGTCCACAGTGAGCACGGTGTTGATCTCCAGTGTGAGAACGACACCGTCCTCCACAGTGAGAACAACGCTGTCCTTCACATTGAGCATGGTGTCGACCTCCAGGATGAGGTTGACGCTGTAGTTCACGGCGAGAATGTGAATGTCTTCGAAGGTGAGAGCAACTTTGAGGACATCATTGACTACTTTTGGGAGGACGACGCCTGCCTGTTCACCAACAATATTGACCTCTGTGGTAACAATGACACCAACCTCCAATGTGAAGCTTTTGGGAAGCAGAAAAAGCGGAAAGGGTTGAAGAAATTTGTTTATTATATCAAACCCTGGCATTGGGGTAAAAAAAATGGGTGAGTGCGCATAAAAAAACACAATCTCTCTCTCTCTCTCTCTCTCTCTATCTCTCTATCACTCTTACTCTCTGTCTCTCACAATCTTTCTCTCTCTCACACGCACTCACAAACTCAACCCCTCTCTCTCTCTAACACATACTCATTTTCACACTGTTACACACATCAAATCTCTCGCTCTCACACTCTCAATTGCTCTCTCAAATGTCTAGTGATAACTATGAGAAGATTTTCTTAATGTTTTGTGGCTCTGAATTTACTTCCAAAGGGCCTGGTGGCACAGTGGGTAGTAGTTCTTGTCCGTAAGGTGTCAATGACACAGAAAATGTTTGAACCTGCGGAATGTGAACCTGCGTTATGGAAGGGGAAACCAGGAACAGCTATGTTTGCTGAAGTAGAGATCAACGCTTTTTATGTTGGAAGTCTTTTGACAGACTTCTAACATTCTAAAAGTAAACTTTCAGCAATTGTTGGTTTTCCCTTCCATAACCCCCAGCTGTGCTGCCCCACTTTCACTTTGGATGTTGGACTTTTAAATTCAGAGTCACAAAACGTTAAGAGAGTCTTCTTGTTGTTGTGGCTGGATGTGACTGATCGGTTCGCACGTAGGTTCAGAACTACAGCTGGGGGCGGCTCATGCTGTGCTTTTCCCACTGTGGTACTGTACCTTCAGTGGCTACACAATGCTGCGCAGTGCTCTGCTTTCACTTCTTCACAGGCCTACAGTTTAAGGAAGTTGTGTCCTGTGTCCTTTAGTGCCTGCCAAGAGCTGCTTGGTGGGCTACAAAGGACACATGAGGAAAAGAACCGAGAACGCAGAACTGAGGTAGTGGCTTTATCGCCGTCCAATCCAATTCACCAAAAAATCAGTTCAGCTGTGTCGCGTTTCTCTAAGGTTGTTTTTAAGATTGCTCTTCCATACACTTAAGCCAGGGATTCCCAAAGTGTGGTGCAAAGAGTGGCCACTTGGGAGTGTGCAAGCTAAAAAACATTTAAATAAACGATTTATTTGTCATAATAACCCTTTAACTCCTGAATTTATATAGCTGTATATAAAAAAATGTTTTATATGTGTTTTTGCTTTTAAGTAGATGGTAAATAATGTTGAGATTGAGAATTTCACTTTTGCACAAAAAATAAATAGAAATTTTAGTATGTTGCAAATTCGCAACAGCAGGCATAATGGTAAATAAAAAGATAAGAATAACAGTAACATAACAGTAAAAAACAATGTTTTATTAATTCATCCACAACAACAATGTAGCATAACAAAGTAACAATGTAAAATAACAATTAACAACAACAATGTAACATAACTGTGTACAATTTAAAACCATGTCCTGCTCAGGCCGGATTCTTTCTGGCAGTCATTACTGTATGTGTGTGTGTGTGTGTGTGTGTGTGTGTGTGTGTGTGTGTGTGTGTGTGTGTGTGTGTGTGTATGAGTGTGTTGTGTGTGTACGTGTGTGTGTGAGTGTGTTGTATGTGTGTGTGTGTCCCTTTCCCTCTCCCTCCCTTCCCCAGTCTTCTATTTTCTGATTGACAATAAGAGCCAAAAGTTCAGTGTTTCTTTTTTTGTTTCTTTCTTGCAGATTGGGCACTGGTGCTAGTAACCTCCTCATCACTGCTGCTCCTGTCGCTCTCGCTACTGCTCTCACCATCACCTGCAGGGGTCAAAATTAACTTTTAGCAATGTTATAAACTGGTGAAATTCACTGGCCATTCAGTATAGGAAGCCTGCATTTCCAGTCTAAAACATGTGGCCAATTGTTACGTTAATCTATTATTTATCCATCACAGATCATAGTGTCACTACTGGTGTGAAATGTTTGTATATAATATCATTCTTTCATTTGAAAATGGTTAAAAGTTACATTCTTAATTTTGCATTAGCCCATGGCACCTTAGATTTTTCAGCATGTGGCCCGCAAACAGAAAAGTTTGGCCACCCCTGGTCTAAAATCTACCAGCCAACATCAAAATTTACCAACAAAGTGCTAATTTTGAATTTGAATCAAATTATTTCAGATGCTCTTTTGTTAATGTGATCATTAGATGATGTGTTCTAGTTGAGCAGAATTAAACATGCTGCCTTAAGACATTTAGTTGTGTTATTTGGAAGGTGTGGGAAATAGGTGGTGCGTCAACCAGGCTGGGATATAGATGGGGGTGCACGGCTAAATAAATTTGGGAACCTCTAACTTAAGCAAATATTTGAGTCTTTTTTTTAAATTCAGAGGTCATCAGGTGAAACATTGGAACCCTGCCCATCGGTGGGACATTGCACTAGCAGCTTGTGTTCTCAACAACGACCAGATTAAGGTTCACTGTGGTCGGTCATGCTGGCCTTGCTCACCACTGGTTTCTTCTTTCTTTCTTTTGGTCATTCCTGCCAGCAGCACCAGATGTAACATGTTCCTTACGTTTTGGATTGACCAACCACTGGCTGTGATGGGCAAGACGATCAGCGGAGCCAAGGTATTATAATTTAAGCAAGTCTTTTATTAGGGTAACAAAATAATTATTTAAAAAGTTGTTAGATTGCTTTTCTCCGGGCTTCCTTTCACAGCTGACCCAGACCATTCTTGCACTTGCTCCCGTGTGATCTCTGAGGGATCAACCTCCCACGTCTCAGCTAGTCATTGGCTCTCCCCCCTTTGAATTGTTGATAGGGATCAAGCTACTAAAAATTTACCCACCTCTCCAGGTTCCATGAGACAATTGTCTTTTCAACCTTTTGTGCCAGCCTTGCTCATGGCACTCATAAAAAGATAGTGTCTTGCTAATTGTTCAGATGACAGTGGCTATAGAAAAGAATCAATAATTATTTGAACTAATTATTTAGTCAAATAGAGCATAATTATTAAGATTTAGAATTGCGGCACCACCAGTTGAGAGGATCTCGCTTGTATACATTTTATTAAAGCTTCAAATTCAGCATAAGTGTACATAATGAAGGGCATGCCCTGCTTTAGTGACAGCTAGCGGTAGCTCTCTGCTGGGCTTGATGCTAATGATGCTAACAGTTCTTCAGCTAATGAGTCAGTGAACTTCCTCCAGCTGTTTCTGCCTTTTGGATCATTTGATGAACACATCAAACATATTGCTGCTGATTGTACTGACTGAGTGAAGGGGGACTCTGTGCTTAAATTAGTTTTGGTGAGTGTATTTCTATTATTATATTTAAGTGTAGTATCGGTGTCTGGGTCATTAACTTAGCAAGCTAATGAATTAGCACTGAAATCAAAATGTAATAGTGTTATAACTCATAAAAATATATGTGTACGTCTGTGTGAGGTTGAAACATTACCCTACAATAAGTAATAATAAAAAAATTCACCTCAAGCATGCACATAATCTTTATACTGTTTATTATTAAGTTCATGTTTTAATTTTGCTGTTTACATCAAACATTTCTAATGTAATTCAAACTGCATCAGATAATGATGGAAAAACTTCTATGTCAACTATGTCTTCTATGTCAACTGTCACATGAAAAAAACAGTTAATTATAAATTTATTAACTACTTCATTTTTAATGTGGATGAACTACACTGTACATTTATAGTCCTGGTAAACTGTTGTACTTATATTTAAATATCTAGAGTTCAAACTAACTTTTTATGAATAACAGCCACTTAAAGTACAATGTCATTTGTTTTGTTTCTTGTCATTTTTACTAGGGAAGGAACCTGAAGAACAGTGTTGCACCTCCACTTTCTTTCTCGAAGAATCAACAAGTGTTGCTGTAGCTGTTCTGCTCTGGTTAGATGCTGTAATATATTATGTGTATTATGTTGTCATTATTCACCTGTTTTTCAGTCATGTAAGTTTAATAATTATAATTACTTAATCAAAACTTTTCATTTCTAAGTAGAAGTTGAAACTAGTCCTACACAAACAAAATTAAAGTTGACAATGTCTTTAAGACTGTAATGTGTGAGAGTATTTACTTCATTTTTAAACTAGACTTTTAACTGTGGAAATTTATTGAAATGAAAAAAACACTGAGCCACCCTATAACACATCTGGTGAAGCTGTGTAGGTCGTCCTTTGGTGTTGAACAGTTTGAAGCTGCTGATCTGCTTCATGTTACTGCCACAGTGGATGAAGAAGACATTCTTGTTGTTCTTCAGAGGAAGAAGGGGTGAGCCACAGTCCAGTTGAACCAGCAGAGTGAGGCAAAACCAAGAAATTCAGAGGAATTATGCGGGTGAAATACCTGTCCATAGGAACAAAGTCTCAAAACCCATGGTTATAACAAAATATTACTTTTATGATTCACAGGAATTGTTCTTCACAGTTTGATTTAGGATATAAAATGCAGTGTTCCCAATGCATACAAATAAAAATTATTATAAGGCTTTAGGGGGGACACAGTGGAGCAGGGGTTAGCGCTGTTGCCTCACAGCAAGAAGGTCGCAGGTTCAAGATCTCCTGGGTCTGGGACCTTTCTGTGTGGAGTTTGCATGTTCTCCCCATGTCTGCATGTGTTCTCACTGGGTACTCCGGCTTCTTCAAGTAAATCAGTTTTTTACACACTGCTATCCTGGAAATCCTGGAAAAATAGTCACTAAACAGCTGTGTGACTTCTCAAACAACCATGGTTTATATGTGGATAAGGATTGACAATGCATCATAGCACAGAGACAGTACTGGTGAAGGTTTAAAAAGACATTCTTAATGCATCAGATAAAGGATTTATGTCCATTCTTGTTTGGTAGACCTTAGTGCTGCATTTGACACCATGTATCATTAAATCCTAATGCAAAGACTAGAGCGTCGTCTTGGTATAAAAGTGACTGCATTAAGCTGGTTTAAGTCTTATCTCTCAGATCATTCCTTGTTCATGTTAATAATGTTTCTTCTTTTTGTACAAAAGTTAGACATGGAGTTCCACGAGGTTCTGTGCACGGACCAATGCTTTTCACCCTTGATCGTTGTGGCACATGTTCAGTGGGCTGAAGATCCTGGAAGTTGCTTTCATTTTTTATAAATTGGTTTATAAATGTATTGAATTTATTGATATACACAGCACTTTATATTAAATTATTATTAAAGTATAACTTGTGAAATTTAGACTAAATTACTATAAAACATTATAACCAGGCGACACGGTGGGGCAGGGGTTAGCGCTGTTGCCTCACAGCAAGAAGGTCGTAGGTTCAAGACCTCCTTGGTCCGGGGTCTGGGACCTTTCTGTGTGGAGTTTGCATGTTCTCCCCGTGTCTGCGTGGGTTTTCACCAGGTACTCTGGCTTCCTCCCACAGTCCAAAAACATGCTGAGGTTAATTGGCAACTCTAAATTCCCCATAGGTGTGAATGTGTGAGTGAATGGTGTGTGTGCCCCACGATTGGCTGGCGACCATCTGGGGTGTATCCCTGCCTCTCGCCGTAACACGCTGGGATAGGCTCCAGCAGACCCCTGCGACCCTAATGAGGAATAAGCAGGTATAGAAAATGACTGACTGACTGACATTATAACCAGGGTGACATGGTGGGGCAGGGGTTAGCGCTGTTAGGTTCAAGACCTCCTTGGTCCTGGGTCTGGGACCTTTCTGTGTGGAGTTTGCATGTTCTCCCTGTCTCTGCATGGGTTTTCACCGGGTACTCCGGCTTCCTCCCACAGTCCAAAAACATGCTGAGGTTAATTGGTGACTGTAGGTGTGAGTGAATGGTGTGTGTGCCCCATGATTGGCTGGAGACCATCTGGGGTGTATCCCTGCCTCTCGCCGTAATGTGCTGGGATTGGCTCCAGCAGGCCCTGTGACCCTAATGAGGAATAAACAGGTATAGAAAATGACTGACTGACATTATAACCAAATATCATTATCACTCACCTGTAGTAATTGATTCAAGAATCGTATTCAGAACTTCTTCTGCGCCAAAGATTCTTGCTTCTTGAAGAAGCCGTTATGAAAGCTTTTTACAGTTCTTCTTACTGTTTACACACATTTTCTGAAAGGATGCCTCATACTTTTAAAACGCTACACACAAATCAGAAAACACACAACGTGCAAAAACCTCCGATTCTCCTGCAAAATGTATGTTTAGGTTTAAAACATGTTATTTCTTCTCAAAATGCTGTTTTGTTTTCAAATGACACACACAACCCATCATATGAATAGACATTTATAACCAGTTCACTGATTTATAATTTTAATCAGTTTACTGATGTGCTCAGTATAACACTGATGAATGGAAAACACTTCTCCATTCATTGTGACTTAAGGCTTTTTTTGGTGTTACACTTACTACAGACAGTACAAATATGTGTTGTAAAATATTGTTTTTATACTCAGAATGCACAGACTCACTGTAACAAATATATTTAATTTCCACACAAAACAATGTACACAGTTTACATCCCTACCAATACAAAGTTGCCACATCACAAGCAATGATTTCCCTGTGCATGCGGGGAAAATATCACCTAGCACAGTGAAACCAGCCATGAAAATCATCAACTGCTTTATTTCCACGTCTTCCATAGCTTGGAGAAGGAGTATATGTCTGGATTTCAGCCAAACCCTTTCCATCTCCAGGCAGAACACACTTAAGACAATAGGATTGAGGAATAAAGAATATGGGGTAAAACTGTGATACATGTTTTCCCATGTGACTAGTTAGTTCGCATAGTAGGGCAAATAACTTGAATTTTGAATGACAGTGTTTCTTGTGATAAGATTTTTCCATGAAAATGGTGTCAAATGCAGAGAATTGTGTTTTTTGTGTTTTGAAAATAACAGAGTTGGTCCAGGGTGTTGGTGCATGAGTTACATGTTGTGGTCATTGTGTCTCAGGTACTAGTATTTGAGTGTAAACTGAGGAAAAACTAAATTGTCCTATAAAGTATTTAGGTGATTTTACCAGATATGGCAGCAAGATCATGAGATGATTAAGGTGAAAAACTCACTTTCATGAAAAAATGACTTAAGCCATAATGTTGTAGTTGTGTCATTTTGCCACTAGGGAGCAGCAGTCACTCATCAGCTGGATGAGCAGTAGAACTCACTGGTGTCAAATCAATATCCTCAAGTGTGAAGACAACACTGATCAAACATGATCGCATCCATCATCAAACAAGAAAAGACAATAAATTTCTTTATTTTTTTTCTTTTTACTTAACTTAATTAAAACAGTGTTTTTACATCACTCACAGCCACTGATGGATAAGTTTCAAGGTTCATGTTGCAACAGCTGTCATCATGATCACCATCATCCAGGAAAACAACACAGATGGTTTAAATTATCAGTCTGCTGAGATTTAAGGTTTTTCATGTGGAGTGATAAATCTACAATAAAGTCATCAACTAATAAGTATCGTATGTGATCCATCTCTAAAATCCTGACTGGCTCCAGTTTATGTCATGTTTTAACATTAATTTGATCACACCGAAAATAATTCATTTTTCTGACTAAATAAATATCAGACACTGATATTGACAGAAAACATCATGTATTTTGATATCTGAATGATTATTTTAGCCACTTGTTTTTAAAGCAGAACTGCTGGTTGCTGCTTCTTACATTTTAGGGTTCAAAGCTTTTCTTTATCATTCATGACAGTAACTGTTAATCAGACAAACTATCTGAAGATGTTCCCATGAGAAAAAATACAAATACAAAAAAAAAAACACTGCTGTCTCTTTACAATATCATATATGTTTAGTTAAAGTAAATTCAGGATCGCTGAATAAACACCTGGATTTCTTCCTTCTGTTGTGTCTTAAAACTCATGTTTGTTTTAAATGTCTGGATTTTTCAGCATTGTGGTCTAATGTTATCAAAAGTCTTTGAGGAATGGCAGAAGTTTTTCAAACATTGTCATTTATTTTTTTTAGAAATCAGCTGTCACACTGGAGCTCCACTGCAGACTGAGGGATTGAATTGTAGCTTTAAGGGAATGTAACATACGGTACTGAGGAAAAAAAACCTACTAATTTCAATGATTTATCGGCTAAATTCACCACATGCCCCATTATTTCTTTACTAAAGCATATCTACAGGAAAAAAAAATAAAAAGAAAAAACGGACAGATGTAGTTTCTTCTGTTTTTTTCTGATTTTGTGTGATTTTCTCAGTTTTCAGAACTCAGGAAATAATTTTCCAAACAAGAATCAACAGTAATGAAAACATAATTCTACTCCAAAATTCTTCATTTGTTACTAAAAAAAAAAGAAAAATTCTGACCTGAAATCTGTCATTCAATATTTCTAAAAACGAATGAAGCAAGTTACCTGCTGTCCCTAAAAACAAAAAAATAAAATAAATTGTCGCTTTTTAAATGTGAAGAGAAGTTTGGATTTTCCACTAAAGATATTTGTCTTTTAGAATCCTTCCGACTTAAAAACTAACACAAATAAAGACAATAATCTGTTTGAAAAATATTGACAGATGAATGTCAGAGAAAAGAAAAGAATAGATGTTTATGACGGGAGTTGGCTCGATATGATGATTCCGGAAGTTTCTCCGGGAGTCAGCTAGAAGGTCAAAGGTCAGCGGGACAGCAGGGGAAGGTCACTGGAGTTCATGATGAGGCTGGAGTCCAGGTTGAGGCTCTCTGTGGAGACATGACAGACCATGAACTATATCAATAAAATAATTGAAAAAACAGAGTTTATTGATTAGATGATGAATATAAAACAGAGGAAACTTGAAGCCTCAACTTCACAGTGAAGGATGAGATGTCTTGCGACTCATGAAGAAATCATCTTTTCTTTGTAGCTTTGAAGCAGAGAATCTTCCAGACACTGACCTTGATCAAAGTTGAGCTTTTTGTTGGACGAGCCATCGCCGAGTCCTTCGATGTCCACCAGGTCGCTGTTCACGTCCGAGTCGTTCAGAGCGCTGAGTGTCACGTCTGCAGAGGAAGAAGAGACATCGCCTAATCTTCATCATCATCATCATCACGCCTAAATCTGTCTATTAAAAGTCACTTCCTGCTATTTCTCACCTCCTGTCTTCTGCTTCTTAATGGGCGGAGCCAGAGACGGGCTGCTCTGCATTCCTGTTGCCACAACTACCTGCGAGGTCGGCACCGAGATCATGGCTGGAGTGGTGGGAGCCGGCGTGGGTGTCATGGCGACGGCAGCTTTCTTGACGGTCTTCTTCGGGGATTCGGAGGAAATGGGGACTCTGCTGTCCTCGTATAACTTCCTCTTCACCGTGCTCTTGATCTGAGCGCTGCAGGAAACAAAGAAGAACATCTGAGTGGAGAGAATATCTGCAGTATTTCAGTGTGGAAGCTCCTTTACTGATTTACCGGCTACCATGAAAAGACTCTGAAAATGCAGTTTAAAATAACCTGAACTTTCCTATTAAGGTGCAGATTCAGAGGAGTAAATGCTACAAGCTTAAAGGTAGGGTGGAGGATCCTATAAAAATGTCAAAACTCCAAACCCCTTTCTTCAGACTTGTTCAGACTACAGTACAGGAATGGCCGCTGAGTTTGATTGATATATCACCATCCAATAATGATCAACATGACACTTTCAATGCCTGGATGGAGCTTATTCAGTCCTGGTCATCCTACAGTTTACTAGTTTTTTCTGTATGTGTCAGATTTTAAGCGATATGATAAAAAATGCTCTGGGAAAATATATTTCACCACATCTTCAATGAACCAGATTCAAGAAATAACTTTAAAGCCTTTTCTGAATTTCCAGAATTAAGCCTATATGGTCAAATTTAAAATTCTATAATACATACAAATCGTGAATTATTAAGTATCCACTCAAAATTCATGAATGAATTAATTACATCATTAATAAAGGATAAATTAAACTAAAATAAACAAACTTCTTTTAAAACCACTTCTGTTTAATAGAAAGTGTTATTTGATTTTTTGGTCAATTCAAACAAGAGAAACACAGAATTAGAAAAGAAAGAGAGTTTTTGCACTTATTTGATATAAATATTTTAGAAATCAATACATAAATAATTTAAATTATAAATTCAATTTTGAATCCATTGGATTTCTCAAAGCACTTGACAAACAGTGATCTCCAAATGTTCAGAAACACCAGCAGCAACATCTGAATCTGCTCTTATGTTGAAAAATGTATGACCACAACTGACAATCACTTTAATTATCACTTTAATAATTTAATTATTAATTAATAATTAATTAATTAATCCTTTGATGGAAACGGCCTGATATTTCTCAGAGCTCAGCAACATCTTCAAATGTCAGTCAGTCATTTTCTATACCTGCTTATTCCTCATTAGGGTCACATGGTCTGCTGGAGCCAATCCCAGCGCGTTACGGCGAGAGGCAGGGATACACCCCAGATGGTCGCCAGTCAATCGTGGGGCACACACACCATTCACTCACACACTCACACCTATGGGCAATTTAGAGTTGCCAATTAACCTCAGCATGTTTTTGGACTGTGGGAGGAAGCCGGAGTACCCGGTGAAAACCCACGCAGACACGGGGAGAACATGCAAACTCCACACAGAAAGGTCCCAGACCCAGGACCAAGGAGGTCTTGAACCTGCGACCTTCTTGCTGTGAGGCAACAGCGCTAACCCCTGCGCCACCTTGTCGCCCATCTTCAAATGTCTCAACCCGAAAATTCACTTTACTATCATATATGACCAAGTTGAAATCAACTCATATTTGGTATTTTTAGATTACAAAAAATGTCTAAAGTTCAATTCCAAAATGATTAATTTTCTGATGATCATATAATTGTTGAGACTCTAAAAAGTTCCATTATCTTATTAAAGTCATCGACATGATTAGAAATCTGAGCAGAGGTTTGATGTCTTCCCTGACAGAAATACTCAAACAGGTTTGAGACTGATCACTGGGATGAATCATTAACACAACGAGGCCTGTAGGTGGTGAGAAGGAACATGCAGAGAACGGCGAATTGTTCCTTTAACACAGCTGGACTTACACGGTGCGTTCTTTGATCACAGTACTGATGTTGTTGAGGTCGTCACCAAATCGCCGCACTGCCAAACGCAGCATCTCGATCTCCGTCTCCGTCCATTTGGCTCTGAGGGACAAAACGGACAATTTATACTCAATGTTCAGCAGAAACGTCTCTTCCTCTGTCAGCATTTATAGTTCAGCACCGAATCACTGCTCACAGCCAGAAGAAGGAGCTCACTTGATAATTTCCTTCATTTGTATCGAAAATTTTCACTTGTTCATTGACGATATCTATTATAACAGAAATCTAAATAACAATAAATAACTGGACTCAAAATATATATTTAGATTAAAATTATGAATTTATCTACATTTGAAAATTTGGGATAATGAAAGTACACAATTCAACAAAATATTAAATATAGGTCTAGCTATTTCAGACTCTTGAATACAGAAAAATTGCATATTTTGCCTTTAAGAGGCAATTTTCAAGCTAAGGAAGCCTGTTCAGTAGGTAAAAACAATAACAGTGTGTTTGTGTTTGTGTGTGTGTGTGTGTGTGTGTGTGTGTGTGTGTGTGTGTGTGTGTGTGTCACCCTGCAGGACTGGAGTCAGACACCGGGTGCAGCTGCATGGTCAGTTCTCCCAACTTGGTGAAGGCAGCTCCTGCTGCTGAGAAAATCTCTCCAACCTGTAGTGAAGAAGATTGGGAGTTGATTTTTGTACAACTGCAACATCTGTTGTTAATTAACAAACATCTTTATTATATCAGGTCACAGCAAGATTTACTTCTAAAGCTGGTTTATAAATTGTGAGGCTGATCCACCAAGCAGTACTTTGAACATTAATGGATGTCAGAAGAACTCAGATCTTTCACTTCAGTCAAACTTGTTGACATATTCCATCACAAGTAAAAGTACTGTGTAAAAATCATACTACAATAAAACACTAAAGTATCGTGAGCTTAATGTAATATTGCAGTAAAGTAAAGTATTCCCTCTGACTGATATATAATTATATACGACATCATTAGATTGTTATTATGCAGCATCTGTGTTTAGTAGCATGTTACTGTTGTAGCTGCTGGATGTGGAGCTAGTATAAATTATAAATGCTCAATAAATGAAGTGGGGGAAAAAGTACAATATTTACTCTGAAATCTATAAAATACAAACTCTCCAAACTTGTATTTAGTATTTTAGTACTTTGTTTCTCAAGTATTTAGTTACTCTTAGCAGAGTCAGGGGATGGTTCACTATTTTCAGCTTGTACAGAAAATAGTTCCTATTAAAAAGGACATGTTTAGTGTTTTGCTTAAATGTTGAATTTACAACAGGATTCTGTTAAGTTAATATAAACAAAGGTAAATGATTTGTGAATGGAGTCTTGTTTGCAGCTTGAACACTAATGTTCGTTTCGTTACCGTGACCGGGTGTACCGTACCTTAGCGGAGGCTGACGTCATGTCGGTGAAGACGACGGAGCGGTTTTATTTGAACTTTTTCTTTAATCAAAACAAAAACAGCAAACTGCACAGCTAGCTGCTAGCTGTTAGCTACAGTTAGCTCCTAGCTCGCTGTGGTTAGCGGGCTTCCATCAGAGCAAGTGGCAAGATTTCACCACAGCGGAAGCTTTGGAAGAGTGGCATCCGGTTAAACAACGTAAATGTATTAATATGTATTTGTAAATGACATATTCAGGAGAAAATATTATAGATATCGAACAACAAAGGTAGACGAGATAAAGGAAATGTTGCGCGAGTTTGGGAGTTGAACGCCATTGGTCAGTTTGACAGGAAAGGGCGGGGCGTATTACGTTAACATTCTGATTGGTCGCTTCGCTGCGGGTGACGAGACTGACCGAGTGTAGCCGAGTGGAGGGAGATCAGCTGACTGAGGCCTGGTCTGTCGATGTAATATTTCGCCGTTTCGTGAATCAAATATAAGATATCAGTTTCTGATTGATCGATCAGTCCGGGCGCAGGCATGCCGTCGCTCCTGTTCTGCGGGCCGAAGATGGCCGCGTGCGGGATCGTGATCAGTATCTGGGGCGTCATCATGCTGGTAAGAAACATGGAGCTCCATAGGGAGATCCGACTATTTCTTGGAATGATACAGCTTATCCAGCTGACAGTTGTCCGTCGCGTTGTTTTCATACAAATGAATCTTTTTCGATATTTTTCATTGTTTCATGTCATTATTGATGAATCTAAACACGGAACTTCACCATCTTCAACAAAAAACGAATCTCCATCTATAGACGGAGTCCATTTAGGCCAAAATGTACGTAAATAAATACTAGTGCAGGCTATCTAAGGGACAATGTCAAAAATGTCATGGGGTGTAACCCTAAAAAGCCGGTACCAGATAGTTTAACTCTTATAAAATACACTTAATTATCATAAATAACACATTCTAACATAAGTATTATTATTTATATATATAAACATATGTGCCTATGTAATTAACGTTTTGGAGATGGCTAAAATTTTGTCTATTTAAGGTTTACATCTCATAACTTAAATGCACGATTTAAATGCATTTATATGTGTAGTTTATTGCAAAAACTGTAATAAAAATATCCTCTGAAGTCAGTGTAGTTATTGATCACCACCATTTAAATCCTGATTATTCAGATCATTATTATAGAGTGTACTGTCTGACTGATTGGAAACATTTTCCCTTCTTGAGTAAATCTATTTGATCAGAGTGTATATATCTAACCCAGGAAGGTGAGTGGCAGACAATGCTGTTTTAATCATGTGACTATTTCTGGTCTCATGTGATGCTTCACATGCCAGTTTTTTCCAGTTAGGAAAAATATAATAATAAAAACCACAGGAGGAACTTGTTTTACTCACAGTCAGACATCACACAGTGCTGAAAAATAGTATAGTATAGTAAAGTATAATAACTGACTTGAGTATTTCCATTTCTACTTCATTACAATTATTTTATTGGTTTATAGAGCTACAAATACAATGGTTAATATAACATGTTTTATATACATTATAATAGACAACATAGTTAAAGATAAAACCAGTGATTTCAACCTTTTAATCTTTGACATCTTACAAACAGCAGAGTGTAGTCAGTGTTAGACATCTCATGTCTAAAGTTCCCCCAAATAGAGATTGTTTCCTCTAAATGTCTCACATGGTTTCATTTCAATAAATGTGCAAATGAGCCAATATTTCACCAAAAATAAAAGATTAGAGAAAAAGTACAGAAACATATTTGTAAATCATCTTTGTGTCATTCTTTTCCTCTCCTGTTAATCATCTCAGGACCCCTCACATTTATCTGTTGACCTTTTAGAAGTTGGGAACCACTGGACTAAACTCCATATATGCTGTTTTATAGTTTTGATGGTTTCAGTTTTGTTCAACAATATGGAAAACAGTAACAAAAACACATCATTTACCCGCTCTGTGTTAAGGTATGAAGCCTGATTTGTTAAATCTGTACACAAAGCGAAATATAAAAGCAGCAGTTTGTTTGTTCTGTGACAGTAAGAGGCCGACCAGCGGCCTCTGCCGTGTCCCTGAGCCTGAGGTTGACCCACACTGAACTGACCTGCTGTTCTTTTCTTGCAGGCGATGTTGGGAATTTTCTTCAGCGCGAAGTCGGCTGTGCTGATCGAAGACGTCCCGTTCACAGAGGAGGACATTCGTAATGAGTAAGTGAGCAGAAAGATGAGAAATAAACTATCATGAACAGAAAGTCGGGCGACACAGTGTGGCAGTGGTTAGTGCTGTTGCCTCACAGCAAGAAGGTCGTAGGTTCAAGACCTCCTTTCTGTGTGGAGTTTGTATGTGCTCCCTGTGTCTGCGTGGGTTCTCCCACTTCCTCCCACAGTCCAAAAATATGCCGAGGTTAATTGGAGACTATAAATTGTCTATAGGTGTGAGTGTGACCCACAATAGGTTGGTGACCATCTGGGGTGTATCCCTGCCTCTCGCTGGGATTGGCTCCAGCAGACCATGTGACCCTAATGAGGAATATGCGGGTATAGAAGATGAATGAATGAACAGAAAGTCATTTGAATCACTGGTGTGTTCCTGTCAGCTGATAATAGAATATCACAGCTCAGGACAACCAGCGTTTTTGCAGTTTAAAAAACAAGCAAGCAGAAGTATTTTTTTATCCATTTCCCAGGTTCCAGAGATTTCTGATTTTAGTCTATAAATATAAAATTTACTCAACTGAGATTAAACCATCACGGATGTAGTAGCCAGTGTTGGAAGTAACGTGTTACAAAAGTAATAAATTATTGTAATGCATAGATTTTTGCTGTAACACAATAATGTAAGGCATTACAAAAATGTGGTATTTTTTTTTTACTCTGTACAAATCAGTAGTGCGAGTTACAATGCAATTTTAACCTGGATTAAAGTGGCCTTTTTTTTTGTTTTTCTTCATACAAATTCGCTAAAATCACTGCAACATCAGCAGCAGTGAAACGTCTGCACAAAAAATGTTTCACTTCCTTTTCTTTTTGGCTTGTCAGACAGAAGATGGAGATGAGTGAACCTGTAGAAACAGTTAGATAACACATTCTCCAGATGGACACACGCTCATTACTTTATGTTTGTGAAAAAATAAGGATATAAAGAACATCACAGTCAAATTCACTTTGTGTGCTAAACCTAAAGAACTGTCCACTTCCTGATGTAGCAGCAGTAATTTAGAGTATCTGAAGTAACTGTTGTAACTAGCAGCAATGATGACAAGGTAACTTCCACTTATTTTGGTAAGCATATATTAAAAGTAATGCAATAATAGTGTAATGCCTTTCATTTTAAATACAGTAATATTGTTAATTAATAAATTACTTTGAAACGACAAGTAATAAATAACACATTACAGTTTTAAAGTAACTTCCCAGCAGTGGTAGTAACGCTGTCATCATTTTATTCTTCTGCAGTAAAAATCCTCCACAGAACATCTACAGTCTGTACAACCAGGTCGGCATCAACTGCTTCATCGCCGCCGCCATCTACGTGGCGGTGGGCGCCGTCTCGCTCTGCCAGGTCCGGCTCAACAAACGTCAGGAGTACATGGTCACATAAGCTGACCTCTGACCCCCGGACATCAGCAGCTGGAGGTTGTTACAACATAAAGATCCACGTAACACCGTCAACTTCACCCATAACTGACCCTGAATCAATAAAATCAGATTCAGTGATTTTTTAATGCAGTGAGTGGAGGGGATCCGGCGTCACTTGATTATTTATTTTAAAGTTAAACTGTCAATGTGTTTGTTGTGATGATTGTTGTTGTTGCATCATTCCTTTTGAGCGAGATATTCATGAAAATGACCAAATGTTGGACCACTTCCTGCATGCAAACAGCTACTGAATCAGATTAAAATAGATAAGGAAAACAATTGAAGTGAATTAACCTTCAGCTGATGCAGTGAATCAACTTCTTGTATTTGAAGCTGCACCTCTGCTGTATGAGTTGAATCTGTTTCATTTTCTGTTTTATATATTCTTAATCACTGGTGTGATCGAGAATGTATAATGTGATGTTTATTCAGAGAGGAAGTGACAGGTCTCTTCCATCAGGCGTCATTCTTCCTGCTGATTTCTGAGCAAAGTGTTACATGCTGTTTGTCGTTAATGCTTCTGTGGATCAAACTGGACGCTGTTAAATGTGAAAATGGTTTAATGGTGGATAATCATTTGCAATAAAGTGTGTGTGTATGTAAATCCTAGATTATCTCTTTTTTTTAGAATTTTATTCCTCACATGTTTTTTTTGCTTGAAGATTAGTCTTTAGTTTTATAAAAGACATTTAAGTGACTAATAAGTAAACGCAGGAAAATTCAATGAACACAAGGTGTTTTGGATTTGTGGCGAAATAACTGGAATGTTCATTAAAACTATTGCATGAAACATTATTTAGATATGGTAAAAACATTTTCTGAATGTTTTTACTACTTAAAAGGGCCTAAATAATTAATATAAAACAAACGTAAGACAAAGTTGTAAACAGTCTCAGGATAGTTTCATGCTATGTAAGTCAATGGGACTCCATTAGGTTGAATGTAGTTGTGTAGTAGGAAGTTGGATTTTCTATTGTTGCAAATACAGCAAGAAATCTATTTTAGCATATTAAAAAAATAACATCAAAACTTAACTGAATGTAAAATACATTTTTATAAAGTAAACTAGTGATGGGTAGATGAGGCGTCATGAAGCGTTTTGACACATTGCCAAACTGTATTGATACTGTGTCACTGAATACTGACACCTGCTGGACATTAAAAATCCCTACAGGCAACCAGTTGACACTCAACTGACACTGATTTGATGAGCTAGTATATACAATAATATAATTCAAGTAATTGTATTATTTCATATCTTCATTAACATTTAAAATGTCTGATCATTTTGATACAGTCAATAAATGTGAACATGTATCATAATGTCAACATTTGAGTGAACATCTTGTGAATGAGGATGCTTGTGGACTAGGATTTTTTTTTTTTTACAAATTTTTATTCAAAAAAATAAGTTTTTCCAATGTTTTATAGTTTAGTCTGTTGTGCTTCTTTGAAATCACTTCTCCGGCAGTCGAAAACACCCGCTCGCACGGCACAGATGGGGCTGGAGTACAGAGGAACTCTAATGCCAACTGGCAGAGGTTTGGATAAATTGGTTTCTGGTTCTCCCAGTATTTTAATGGATCCTGGGTCCTTGCAACATTTCCCTCTGCCAGGTACCTCTGGACCTCCTGGATGGCATCTGCTGTGAAACTTTTTGTCTGCCTGCCCACTTCCTCGTCAAGATGTTGCCAAAGGTTATCTAAAAACAACAAATTGGCATTTTAGTACATGATTTCCAAACAACAAACAAATAATGTTGAATAACCTGCCTGAAGTGGGCACAGACAGCTGTTGGGAAGACGGTCCTGGCTGGGGCTCATGTGTGTGTCCGATTACAGACGCACATTCAGACCGCAGTCTAGTGATGGCCTCATTGCACCGGGAGGAACTGTGGAACCAGAGTGATTTAAATCTGGGGTCTAGAAGTGTTGCTAGGGTCCACACACTTGATGACTCCAGATCGGAAGCAGTGTCTGTGACTTAACGCTTCAGGTGTTCATGGAGGTGTATGGCTGCCTGTGCAGGGTTGAAGAATTACGCTCTAGTGCAAGATAGAGCATTTTCATCATCGGGATGACCTTTGACCCTGACACTCGCCTCTCTTCAGACAACTCCACTGTAGCTTGATGGAAAGGAGCAAGCACAATAAGTGTTTCTCCTATGATGGTATACTCATCGGCTGTCAGTGGAGTCAATCTGTTTTTAGAGAGGCCAGAGATACCCACACTGGTTCCCTCTCATCATTCAGCCTTGACAGCATTTCATACGTGCTGTTCCAGCGTGTTGCCACCTCACTGAGAAGTTTCAGGGTTGGTCGTCCCATCTGTTGCTGCACTTGAGCAAGCTTCTCGGCTGTAGTGCTCGATCGGAAGTATGTTACAATGTTCCTAGCTTTGTGCCTGATGGATGTAAGTGTGGGGATCTGATCACATGATTTTTTAACTATTAAATTGAGCCTGTGTGCGATGCAATGTGCATGCTGAATTTGGAACCGTCTAGTGGATGCAATCATGTTTGGTGCTGCGTCGGTCACAAAACACTTTACTTTATTGGTTATGGCCCAGTCCTCCATCATGCCACTTTTGACTTGGGCCAAATTGTCAGCAGTGTGGCTTTGTGGAAAGTATTGCACCCCCAACACAGATGTACACAACTGCAAATTCTCATTAATGTAGTGACAGGTAAGAGACAAGTAAGCTTCCATGTTCACAGATGTCCACATGTCAGCTGTTATAGCTCACTGCCACAGCTTGCTGTACTTCCATTTTCACTCGTTCCTGTTCCTCCTGGTATTTATTGGCCACCATTTGTTTGATGGTCTGAAAATTACACAAATCAAACCAAAAGCAAATCAATATATTTAAATTAAAGATTGAAAATACATTGGATATATCGACTACTACTTAAGACAATTTCCCACACAAACCTTTCTGGTTGGCAAAACATATGAGGGCTCAAGGACCTGAACAGTTCCCTGAACCCTTCGTTTTCCACAATGCTGAGTGGCTGGCAGTCCTTCACAATGAAATTGAGAAGAGCCTCATCCAGCATCTGCTTCCTGGAAGCTTGATGGTAAAAAAATGAGGTAAAGAATAAATTAATATGAATAAATTATCAATAAAGCAACTGTGAGTAAGTTGTAGAATGGCTGTATACCTGAGTTTATCCTGGGTGTATCTGTCACTTCATTTTCATGCCTGGCCCTATAATGCCTCAGCATTGAGGAGGTAGATTTGTTTAAATAAGACAGCTCTGTCGAACAAATGCGACATTTAACGTGCAGAAAAAATATCAATAGTGAACGAAGAGTCACTTTGAAATTAATTTGAATTCAGATAGGTTAAATCAAGTGGAAACTCTGAGAGGAACAGGATGAAACAAGGAAAACAAATACCTTATTTGCCGATACGACATCAAAGTGGTCCCACACGGCGGAAACCTTTCTTTTCGATTGAGGCTCCATAATTCTTGATGCGCTATTACGAGATTCAGTTGGCAGATACGTCCCATGACAGATTCGCTGTCTTATAAACACAGTTTGGCACGTCAGTGTCAGTTCGAAACAGTTTCGGTCACGTGACTTTCTTAAAGCGATACGCGCACCGACACGGGGTTTCGCTCTATGAGCTCGACGCATGCGCCGACGCATCGGTGTTGCCGGATCCATCACTAAAGTAAACTCTAATTTACCCAGATAGTGATTTAAGTTTTTTATTTGGTGAAAATTTTCCCAAATCCTTAATAAAAGAAACATTCAGTTGTGAGACAATGATGCTCACACAACAGGATATCCTGGTCATGTGACCTCATAAATTGCTTGTCCTTCCACAGTAAAAACCCCCTTCAATCACTTAGCTTTAAACAGATTTTATCACATCGTTTTAGAAAAATGAAGATAAAGTAATTTGATCGCATATGGTAATGCAATAGAGGGTTAATTCTGACCCACTTAACAAAAGATAATCATTTCATAACAATAAAGTGAATATATACACTCACTGGCCACTTTATTAGGTACACCTGTCCAACTGCTCTTTAACACTTAATTTCTAATCAGCCAATCACATGGCAGCAACTCAGTGCATTTAGGCATGTAGACATGGTCAAGACAATCTCCTGCAGTTCAAACCGAGCATCATTATGGGGAAGAAAGGTGATTTGAGTGACTTTGAACGTGGCATGGTTGTTGGTGGCAGAAGGGCTGGTCTGAGTATTTCAGAAACTGCTGATCTACTGGGATTTTCACGCACAACCATCTCTAGGGTTTACAGAGAATGGTCCGAAAAAGAAAAAATATCCAGTGAGCGGCAGTTCTGTGGGTGGAAATGCCTTGTTGATGCCAGAGGTCAGAGGAGAATGGCCAGACTGGTTGGAGCTGATAGAAAGACAACAGTGACTCAAATAACCACCCGTTACAACCAAGGTAGGCAGAAGAGCATCTCTGAACACACAGTACGTCCAACTTTGAGGCAGATGGGCTACAGCAGCAGAAGACCACGCCGGGTGCCACTCCTTTCAGCTAAGAACAGGAAACTGAGGCTACAATTTGCACAAGCTCATCGAAATTGGACAATAGAAGATTGGAAAAACGTTGCCTGGTCTGATGAGTCTCGATTTCTGCTGCGACATTCGGATGGTAGGGTCAGAATTTGGTGTCAACAACATGAAAGCATGGATCCATCCTGCCTTGTATCAATGGTTCAGGCTGGTGGTGGTGGTGTAATGGTGTGGGGAATATTTTCTTGGCACTCTTTGGGCCCCTTGGTACCAATTGAGCATCATTGCAATGCCACAGCCTACCTGAGTATTGTTGCTGACCATGTCCATCCCTTTATGACCACAATGTACCCAACTTCTGATGGCTACTTTCAGCAGGATAATGCTCCATGCCATAAAGCTGGAATCATCTCAGACTGGTTTCTTGAACATGACAATGAGTTCACTGTACTCAAATGGCCTCCACAGTCACCAGATCTCAATCCAATAGAGCATCTTTGGGATGTGGTGGAACGGGAGATTCGTATCATGGATGTGCAGCCGACAAATCTGCGCCAACTGTGTGATGCCATCATGTCAATATGGACCAAACTCTCTGAGGAATGCTTCCAGCACCTTGTTGAATCTATGCCATGAAGAATTGAAGCAGTTCTGAAGGCAAAAGGGGGTCCAACCCGTTACTAGCATGGTGTACCTAATAAAGTGGCCGGTGAGTGTACATTGAAGGGCCCTGTGATGTCATTTTCATATCATGCTTCATGGTCTAAAAGCACCTATTTAGACCTGTAGCAAGAATGCAGTCTGAAGGAGGTTCATCATAAATTATTAATTAATCTCTAGGTGTTGAATTATGACTCAACAGTTGAATTGAAACGTGAAGAAAATTGATCCAAAGAGCTAGAAATCAAGGACCAGTTTATTTCTACTTGACTTTATTAAAAAATATCAAAATCATCAGGAACATGCACGCACATACACACAGTATCTGTTCAGACATCATGTAGAGAATCCTGTTTGTGGAGAAACACAAACTGATTTTACTTTGAAAGGAAAAACAATTTTGGCAAGCTGACAGTTAATCTACAACAAAAACCAAAAAAAAATCTATCAATCAATGAGTGAAGGGTTTCATTCCAAAACATTTTGAATCCAATTTATTAATAATTAAAGGTGAAGGATAAAAACCTGACATTTCCTGTTTGATTTTCCAAAAATATACAGTTTTTATATAATTACATGCAACTGGTTTTGGAAGGAAACTCTTCACTTTAGAAAATCTGACAACCCGACATCCAAATGCAATCAAGTGCCAATAAAAAAAAAATCAATGTTTATATCCAGTAACGTCCACAAACTCTCCTGATTCATATTCAAACCGAACAGAAAAACAAGAAATCTACAAAAATAGACCATTAGGCATTTTACACTTTGCATGTTGAGTTTTTCCTCTGAGTCATGTCCCCAAAAAAGACAAACTTGTGCACATTACCACTCTTCTTTAATATTAAGATAAGATCTTTATTCACATATTGACAGATGAACAAATGCGACTGTCGCACTATTCTACCACTAACAGCTGCTTTGACTTATGATAAAACCAAATCTTTGAATAGAAAAAGAGGAGGAAGAAATGGAGTCGGAGCCAATGTGGCACTGAACTGCGGGTCAAAGGTCAAATGAGTCATTAAGAGTCACATTTCCAAAGAGGTTTTTCAAAGCAGAAAGAAACTCAGAAGAGATGGTTTTTTTTTGGAGCATTTCAGATTAATAATCAACATACTTTGAATAGATTCAGTGAGAATCTTGGACCAATAAATGTTGCTGAATATAATTTCTTTTTGTTTTTTTTAAAGAGGCTAAATGTTTGAAAGATTCAACTCTAACTGCAGATCCGCTTTTTAAAAAAGTGTTTATATTTAATTTCTGTCCCTTTCCATCTATTTCTGCAAATGTAGGACATTTTAAAATCAACAGACTGATACTGTTTGCAATTTAAGCAGAAATGATCTGAAAAATCTGCAGCAGATCACCTCTTTAACACTGTTTTGACCTATTTAACACAACTGGAGTGAGTTTCAGTAGTCGAAGTTTTTGTAATAAACAAAATAAAGTAACTGCTGATGAGCTAAATGAATCAACTACTTTGAAATCAAGAGGAGTCATTTAAAATAAAAATGCCAAATATGATGGATCCAGGTTCTGAAATGTAAACATGCCATTTTTCTCAATATTCCACTTTAGTAAACTGAAGAGCTAGAACCTTTAATTTGAAATTAGGAATTCAAGTTGTTTTGCATTGATTATCTTTGAAAACATTCCCTGAATTAAACAGCACACACACAGATGTCGAGGAATGAAATATCGAAGCTTTGTGTCCATTCTCTACACGAGAAACTGAAGAAGCTCAAACAGACAAAGAACTGAATAAATTTAAAGTTTTTCAGCAGTCGCAGAAACGGGATGAAAAGACTCATGAGGTTGAATTTTTGCTCCTTTTTTCTTTCTGTAAAATTTTCCGTGTCCGTGAGGAGCTGAAGGTTGTCGTAGCAACGCATCCTCTCTCCTGCTACGTTCTCATTGGCAGACAAGCTGCTGCAGGTAGAGCTGTGTGAGGCCACGCAGCTCCTCCAGCGTGTAATCCTCTGGCATCGGCAGGCGGGTGATGTGCGGCGCCAGCTGGGTGAGCGGGATGCTGAGAGAGTCGGACGCTGTGTCGCCCTGCTGCAGGCTCAGCACCACACGCAGGATGTTGGCCACACGCTTCGCCATCTCTGCATGGGGGGAGGAGAAGGAGGAGGGAAGAGGGGGGGGCAAACTCCATTAAGTCAGAAGCAGTCGTGTGTCGTGGAAGCGTCTGCAGGTTTTCATTCTGAGCAAACAGCAGCAGCTGGTTTCACGTGTTAAGCAGCAAAACTCACTAATGTATTTACTGGGTGTATTTACCTTCTGGAACATCCTCATTCTTTATCAACCTCCTCCATAAATAATCTGAAAATACACAATGAATAGGAGAAGAGGCAGGAAATCTCCTCCTCCACAAAGTGTGTTTCCTTTTCGGCTTTTCAGACATTGAGCTTCTCTTTCTATCTCTTCTCCTATCTGTAACACTCAGGACCCACTGATGTACTGTTTTTAAATCTGTTTTTTTCCTGGAGTCCTGTCCTGTGTTTTCTCATTAACGAACATGCTGCAGTGCAGCCCCTGCAGGAGCTTCTGATGCTGAGAGTCTGATGTCCTGGTTCACCTGGAAGCTGCAATGGATCCTGTCACCTCATCCTCCACATACAAGACAATTCAATATATTTCTGTTATTCTATCTAATGTCATACTCAATTTGTCTTGTTCAAATGTATTATTTCTATCCCATGCACACTTCATCTATTGCACCCTGTCTGTCCTGGAAGAGGGATCCTCATCTGTTTCTCTTCCTGAGGTTTCTTCCACTTTTTTCCCCCCTTAAGGTTTTTATTCAGGGAGTTTTTCCTTGTACGATATGAGGGTCTAAGGACAGGGGATGTTGTGTTGTACAAACTGTGAAGTCCATTGGAACGAATCTGTGATTTTTGATTTTGGGCAATACAAATAAAACTGGCTTGACTAGCTGGATGAAGCAGACTGATTCTCTGACCTCAGTCCTTACTCTAGGGACATCAGCAGCAAGTAAAAGCTTCTTTTTTTTTAATATACTGAGCACACACTAAACCAGGATGGGGGACATATGTGTTTGTGAATTCAGCTGCTGTTTTCAGTAGGAAGGAAAAGCTGCAGACTCTTGATGTGGTTGCGGTCTTACCTGATTGGGCGAGGCGGTCTCTGGCAGTGCTGCAGGGCAGCAGCTCGATTCTGCTGCAAAGAGATGTCACATCAGTGTAAAGGCGCTCCAGCTCGTAACCAGCGTTCTCCATCTGACGGGAGGGAGGAAAACAACACGTCAACCTCAAATAAACCCCACACCTAAAGGCCGTTTCCACAGAACCCTCAGGTACTTTGGATCCAGAAGAATTAATATCAGAAAATAAAATGATCTGTAGTGCATCCTGTTTGTGTTTCCAGCATATCTGAATAACCAGGTTGATCCTGAAGACTAAACAAAAAGCGGGGATGGTGCGAACATCTCCACAGTGAATCATCTGCTGCAGGTTTGATGCTTTTATTTCTGCTTTAGAATAGAAACAACCACCAAACCACCAAACAATCAGAAAATAACATCTCTTTTTGAATGAAGCTGAATGAGACAAAGCAGTGGTGCTGTGTCTTTTGGTGGAAACTTGTACTCTATTATCGTGATGTCCTGAAGTATTTCCAGTTTTATGATCATTTCCACATTTTCTCTACTACTCTACTAGTATCTCTTAAACAATCGTTTAAAAATAAGCAGACATTACCTGCTGAATGTCCTGCAGAGTCTTTATGACTCGGATGTAGTCCAGGTAAACCCTCCCTGCAGTGTCCCAGTCCTGGATGGTGGCGCTGTGTTCAGGGACTGCCAGACCCTCCAGAAACTCCAGCAGATAGTCATGGTTGTCGTTGATGATGCAATCTACAAAATTAAAGATAAAGATAAACAATTTTACATGGGTGCTTCTGTATATAAGATTGAATTTATTATCATTATTTTTTTTTATTTCTCAGGATTAGGAACGACATCAGCACTGATTTAGACCACGCAAACAATTTCATGATACATTTGTATAAGTTTACCTATTTAAGTCTACTTAAATAGGTTAAGACTATGATTTTGAGCCATTACAATATTATTTATATTCATCTTTTTTAAAATGTATTTCTGGCATAAGTACTTATATCAACTTTAAGTTTTTAAAATGGCTGAAAATCAGATTGCAAAAATGATTCTGATACAAAAATTCCAGATTAATCACTAGAAGAAATCCTTCACATAAGAACCAATTTAATTTGACCAAGAGTCCTTTCCCCTCCATCCGTCTCTTCACTTCATATCAACGTACGTTTCTCTGAGCATTATTATAAACTGTGTTCAACAGTGTTGTGTGATGCATGAGAACATAAAATCTATGTAAAATATTTCACATCAAAATTTTAAATCAATTTTCATCAAAAGACAAAGTAAATCGTTCTCACACCTGAGGCCAGGTGTTGGATGAGCAGCCTGTGACACTGGTTCCAGTATCCAGCTCGGTACAGGTGCAGCGCCTCCTGCTGTCGGTCGCCGTTGCATCGGGCCCGGGTGGCCTTGGCCTCGTGGATCCAGTGCTCTGGAATCAGCAGCCTCTCGATCAGGAAGCGCTCCCTCCGGACCGTCTCGTCCGTCTCCTGCAGGGGGCAGTGGAGGGTAAGCAGCTCCCTCACCGCTCGCTCCCGCTGACTGAACACAAACAAAAACACAAACACAAACAAACACACACAGCTCATTAACATTACACCTCCCACCTGCTGCATTTTATTCTTTATAAGACTACTCATGCAATAAAAATATTTAAATAAGCTGATGATACTATATTGGTTTGGTATTTGACAATATCAGATGAATCGACAAAGGGCAGTGAAAAAAAAAATGTGAAAAGGTTTGACTTTTAACAACAAGCTGTACCTGCTGTTAACTCTAGGGCTGCAACTTATAATTATTCAGGTTACTGATACATAGATAAATTGATATAAATAATCAAAAAAAAGTCCAAGATATAGTCACGAATATAACAGACTAGAGAAACCAGAAAATATTCATATTTAAGTAGCTTGAATCAGAAAAGTTGAACTCCCCCTTAGTAAAAACAATTGATAGAATATTAAATAATTAGCAAATAACCAACTAATTGTTGAAGTTCTATTAAACTTCACTCCTCATTCATCCATTTTTATGTCGACTGTCTTTAAATCAGCAAGGTGAGATTAACACACGTGTGATCAGGGATGTGCAGCAGGATGAAGACGGCCATGTGCCAGAGCCCAGCGCTCTCCAGCTGTGCGGCGTAGCTGGCGTGGAGGAGTCCCTGCCGCGAGGTGCTCAGGTGGCTGTAGTGCAGCGCCTGCAGGACGCCCCACAGGTGCCAGCTGAGACGGTAATCCAGACGCTCCCAGGTGACCGTCAGAGGGTCCAACAGCTGCTGCAGGCTGTAATGTCTGCAGGGGGACACACAGACATGAACGTTAGTTTCTGGATACATGCTGTCATGACACTTTATAATCTGTCAGCATGTAAAAAGATTTGAAACTAGAATCTACAGCTGGTATTGACCATCAATGTAAACAGAGCAGAGCTCAAGGAATTGTTGAGAGTAATTTTTAAGAAAAGTCAAATTCTTTATGACAGTAGATGGAATATCTTAAGAAATTTGAACACTGGACACTGATCCATGTTTTCCACCAGTTTCTGACATTTCACATTTTTGACATTTTTACATTTAACAAACATCTCCTTGATTAAATGAGAAGATCATCGACAGATTAATCAATAACAATAAATCATCACTATAGAGAAAAGGTTAAAATATGAAGTGGACTGTACTTGAAATTAAATTTGTAAGATAAAAGAAAGCATTCTTTAGGTGTTAGCAAAGAATAAATAAAAACTTCATCAGTCATGTATGTTGGTTAAAATGTTATCCAGTTTCATTCATTAGAGGAAACTGATAAACAGATGACACAGCAGAAAAACATTATATTTGCTACAGATGCAGAAAACCGACAGTTTCATGGTGACTTTGGAAGTTATAGTTCTGTGCTGTTGAATTGGTGCCATACCGAGTCAGGGATTCTGATATTTAGTCTTGTCTCACTGCAGCAGATACGGAAGTGAAATGATGTTTACCTGTCACTGTAGAGTTTGAGCAGGTGGAAGCAGAGGTCATACAGCTGTGGTTTCACCTCCTCCTGCTCCTCCTCTTCCTCCTCCCCGCCCATGTCTGACTGCCCTGCCTCCAGGTATGGAGGCAGTGGGGCAGACGCATACTTCCCTCCCTCACATGAACCCTGCAGAACAGAAATAAATACTGTCATTAGACAGCAACTGGGATTTCTGTGAAATTTTAGATTGCTATTCACATCATGTGACTGCAGAGAGGCAGTGGCTAGCAGCTCACCTGGAAGGCACCTTCATATTTGTCAAGAGCATCAGCTACGGAGGCAGTGGGAGGCAACATAAACCACAGGTGGACGGCCACACATCGCTTCCAGTCCAACTCTGAGCACACGTTCACCACAAAGTCAGATGACTGCCACACCTGCAGGAATGGATGCAAACACTGTTGGCATCAAACTACAGACTATAAACACACAGACACTTTAAACAGTTTACTGCTTAAAAAGCTACAAAACACACTTGTTGCTGTTTGAGTAACAGCAACACCTGGGGTAGATTCAGTAAATGGCCTTTTTCTTTCCTCTGCAAAAACAAGATGATGACTACTTCACTCGTTAGCCAACATAATAGCAACAAAGTTAATTAGCAATGAATGTAAAGCTGTTTGCTCAGTGCACGTCAAAAGGATAAAAACAGCAAATATGAATTCCTGGGCTAAATCTCTGAATCGCCTTCCAATCAACCAACTCACATTTCTTTCCTGTCTTTTCATCCCCTCTACAAAGAGACATCTCCTGCTGTTGTGGGTATATCATTATTATATTATACTTATTATTCGCTGAGTTTTTAAAAATGGATATGTGGAACACGTCCACATCCAGACACCACAATTCAGGATCAGAACCTTACAATAAAGCAGAATCTGACTGGCCAATCTGTAATGATTATAGTTATAAATAAATAAATAATATAAATACAGTAATACTACTCCGCAATTTTCTCAAACTTATGAAAAGAAATCAAATATGGCGTACAGGTTTCCCAGAGAGCAGTGTGAAGATTCTCAGTCGTTCTTCGGGCAGGCAGCTGTCGGTCTGCATGCGGTTCCAGTCAGCGAGCTGAAGGGCCAGCAGCTCCCTGCTGTACTGAGAACCCATGGCCTGGGACAGCAGCAGCGACAGGCGGTGGTCTCCTGAGGTAACAGCTGGATGTTAGCAATGCTGACGGCATTAGTGCGGAGACATTTAACAACAGATGCTCTCAACATACCACATATCCACTCCACTTGACTTTTAAGAATTCAGATATGACTTAAAGCAGCTTATGAGACTGCAGCTGCTTTCACACATGGCCGGTGTAGACGAGCAGATCATTTGTTTATTGTTGCACACGAAATTGTGAGCTTGGTTTGAACAAACTGTCAGTTTCAGAATCAGATCAAATTTCTTAAGGTTTCTCCAGAGCTTTGAAGGAGCAACATTCAGGATGAAAACTATGAACAGTGTCTGTCTGCAGTGTTTCTACATTTCTGACACTATCACCATAGTTTAACACCTCCAGTGTCAGCCTCACCTTCCTTCTGTGCGAGCCGACACGCCTCACTGATACGGTTTCCTGTCAGGTAGCTGAAGATGGCACTTGTGTGGCGTCCTTTTGCTGCCAGAGCCACCTCCTCCTCCACCCTGCAGGTGGCACCGCGGGCCAGCCAGGCTGAGAAGGTCCGCCTCCTCTCCAGCTGCTGCTGATACTCACTGGACATCTCGGCGTCTGGCTCCTGGTCTGCGGGACCCAGTCGGCCCCAAAGGGCCTCACACAGGGTCCAGACCTCAGCCCAGTAACCCAGCAGAGCTGGAAAAGAAACAATTATGAATAAAACATCATCATATCACTCTATTCTTTCTCAGATTTTCTCCTGCTCCTTCCCTTCGAACACTCCCTCACTCACGCTCTGTGTCACCCTGCTTGTCGTTCAACTCCATGATCCACTCGGCATACTCGTGCAGCGCCATCACACCGGGCTGTGGTTGAATCAGAGGGCAGGCGGAGGCGTCGGTGGTGCTGACCGTACTGTGCTTCAAGCAGATCTCCAGTGGGCGCTGCAACACCACCTGGCTCTCCTCTTCATCGTCCTCATCCTCAGTGGTCTTCCCTCCCGGAGGCTCCAGACCCTCCAGCTGTTCCAACACCACTTTATAGGGACTTTCTGTTAGTCTGCAGGAGGGGACAGTTTTGTTACATTAAAAATATTTAAAGGCAAGGCAAGGCAAGTTTATTTGTATAGCACATTTCAACAACAAGGTAATTCAAAGTGCTTTACATAAAACCTTAAAAGCATCAAGATACAATTTAAGACAGTTGATTAAAACAATTTAAAACAATTGATTAAAATAAAAAAAATAGATATAATATAAAATAAAAATAAGAAATAAAAATTAAGAATTAAAATTTGTAACTTTGAAATTAAAACAAAGAACAAGTTACAGTACAGTGCAGAGTAATTAAGAATGATATTAGCAGTAGGCAGCATTGAACAGAAAAGTCTTCAACTGTGATTTAAAAGCAGTGAGAGTTGTGGCAGACCTGCAGGTCTCTGGGAGTTTGTTCCAGATCTGTGGGGCATAGAAACTGAACGCTGCTTCTCCATGTTTAGTTCTGACTCTAGGAACAGAGAGCAGACCTGATCCAGATGATCTAAGAGGTCTGGATGGTTCATAAGGGGTCAGCAGATCTGCAATATACCTAGGCCCTAGACCATTCAGGGCTTTATAAACCAGTAAGAGTATTTTAAAGTGAATTCTTTGGCAGACAGAAAGCCAGTGCAAGGACCTTAGAACAAACCACATTCGACTGTTTTTTTTTCTTCCGCTGTGGTTTAGAGGGCAAAGAGAGAATGTGTGTTGAAAATGTTTCACTGTCGGGTTGGGAATTAAAACTTTTAATTTAATATCCAGAGTGTGTGTCTCTCTCTCTCACTTACGGTTTGTTCCTGGAAGGTTTTGGTAGGAAGCTGAAGTCTGTCTTGTTGGCCAACTCTTGATCAAGCTGTTTGGTCTGTGGTGAGCTTAGCCGGTGGCCGCAGTGCGCCAGAGTCCAGCCAGGACCCCACCCCACCCGGAACGAACGACCCGCAAACAGCCCCGCGTCCATCAACAAACGTCCCTGCAGCAACCACAACAGTTGGTATAATTGTGGAGAAAAGTTCCTTTGAGTTATTTTTGGGTCTGAGGGGCAGTGATGAGGCAAATATATGTTTAGAAATCTAGTGAAAAGCCTCCTAAACTCTAAAAAAAA
Source organism: Lepturacanthus savala (assembly GCA_030544235.1). Lineage (NCBI taxonomy): Eukaryota > Metazoa > Chordata > Actinopteri > Scombriformes > Trichiuridae > Lepturacanthus > Lepturacanthus savala. The sequence goes on along the minus strand of CM060479.1, from coordinate 27,390,655 downwards.
AAAAAAACAAAGAGTGGTGAGTCTTCCAACACTGAAAAAAATAACAAACTTGTTGCATGAAAATATTTAATAATTACTTGCCAATTTAATCATTTGTTTCTCTTTTTACTCTTAGAAATGGTCAATGGAATTTTCTCAAAGAAAAGTGGAAGTTTCAAAAGATGATTTGGTGCATTTTTTGGCTTTCAGTTATACCAGGTGACACTAGGTGTCGCCAGATGTTTTTATTTCCTTTCAGATCTGATGATAATTCAACATTTGCTCTCTACAGATTTGAAAACAACTGATTAATTGAAGGACAGAAAATGTGCCATTTTTCAAGGCAAACATTCATGGTTTACAGCTTATACATTATGATTAACTGATCAATCAACAAAAACAACTACTGATGATTATTTAATCAGTAATGAAACTTTATTGCTCAGTATGGGATGGAAGTGTACACTTATTTTATCAATTCCATTCATTACCATGAAACTGTACTGGTCCCTCGGTACTCGCTACCTTTCTTGTAACCATTTTGTTTGCGATACCTCGCACATAGGACTGGAGATGCCACAGTGGAAAATGCAAAGCTGTCCATTATCAACCCAAACTGGACCCATACTAATATTTAATATACCCGACAGTGGAAATGAGGCTTATGAAACTTTGAACTCGCTTTCTGTAACATATTTCCCTGAATGTCTGAATAAAGCTTTAAAGAACATTTATGTGTATATGTAAAAGCCTCCTCCGTCTGAATGACAAGACAAAGATGTTATGTATTCCATGTCTGAAAAGCATCTATTTTCCTTTAAATTATACCAATGTCTTAAGTCGAATTCAGAAAACTGTGCAAAACAAAAACAAGAATCAGCGCATGTTTCTGTGAAACACATCAACATATTCAGATTTAAATCTATTTAAAAAATAATTCATCTCTTTTAGTCTTAAGTTTCTTCCTGGATATCTATTTCTGTGTCATGTTTCTCGATAAAGTACCAACCTTTCCCTGAGTGACTGACTCTGTAAGGGGGACAGGTCCACCCAGCCGTCGAACCCCCACTGTCCTGACTGTGGGCTCTGGGGGTCGGGAAGGCAGCAGAAAGGAGGAGGGCATCGCCCGGGACAGTTCGGCTGCCGCCGGAGACGCCCCGGACATAGGAGGAGGAAGAGAAGGCCGAGGAGAATCTGAGAGCTGGGAGAAGAGCCCTGAGGTAAAACGAGCCTGAAGGAGACCACCGACTGAACAGAGAGAGAGGGATTATTTGTAGTATTATTTTTTAAAGTATTAAGAAACATTTTGTTGACGTAAATATTCATTGTAAATGAAAATAAATAATAGCAAGAATTAGCAGTTGTTGATTTGTACCAGAGGATCGGCTCGGAGCTCCAGGCAGGATGAGGCGAGGAGATGAGACATCAGCAGAGGTCTTCATCGCTCCCTGAGTATGGAACGTGTCACTTTCCTCCTCATCCTCAGCAAACAGAGATGCCTTCATGATCTGACCACACCAAAGAGAAAAATGTTTAATTGTGTCGGTGCTCTGATGAAGTGAATTATTTCCTGTCTGTGTGGCTGGAAATGTGACTCTAACCTGCAGAGTGTGAGGATTGATCCCCAGCGAGGATGCAATGTGGCTGGAAGCACAGATGGTGTCATGCTCTGCAGAGATCAAACCCCCAAGCTTCACACTCGTCATGTCCATATCCACCGTCAGCAGGTCGCGGTCCTCCTCTCCTCCCAGTATGCTCTCTGTTGGAAAGCTCTGGGTGATGTCAGCCATGTCACTGTCCAGTTCTGCCATGCTGCCCGGAAGATCCACAGCAACAGTGGACTGAAGATACACAGGAGAAGAGAGTGTATACAAAATAAACTTAGCTGCATTCAGACAGGAACAGTGGAAAAAAAAAAAATTATTCCACACATTCTTCTCTCTGGTCAAAAACTGGTGCCCACATTACCACAATGCAATTCAACCTCAGACACTTGGGTTGGAGACTGGTGTGATATGCTAACTGCAGCTAATGTAGCCTGAAGCCACTACAGGGGGCTACAGAGGTCTGCTAACATCTCCTCTTCAAAAAAAATAATAAAAACAAAAATCACAAAAATCAAAACAACTTCAGATTTTTTAACTTCTCAAATTTGTAGTCTTTAGCCCTGACCAAAACCTGACTCGAGTGACATCAGCTTTATACAGCTTTTTACACCTGGAAACACACTGAGCTACAATGGGGGAAAGAAACCAAGTACATTTATTCAAGTTATTGGCTTCAGGTGCAGATTTGACACATGGGATAAAAGGCTTTTAAAATACAATACTTAGTTAAAGTCAGGTCATATTTCATGTCACATGTTGTGCTCTTATTAATCCTCTCATGACCCCTCACACCCCTCTGCTGACCCTTTGGAGGGGCCCGACCCCTAGGTTGGGAATCGCTGAACTAAACTAGATAACTATATAAAGTACAATTACACTAGCTCCATCGCCAGCAGCTACAACAGTAACACTGATGGTTTATATTAATAATCCATTTATGTAATTTAGAATAATATAATTAGTCAATGGAACCAAATCAGTACTTTACTGAAACACTTTATCTACATCAAGCTCATAATATTTGTGCATTTTTATCATAGGCTGTTTTCAGGCAGGATTCTTAATTATAATATTTTTACATTGTGGCATTTGTAATTTTACTGCAGTAAAGGATCTGTCCTGGCCCCTTTGGTTTTTAACATCTAAAATCTTTTATAGTTTATAGCAGGTTTGTTTAAGAACATATTGCTATGACAACAGTACCAGATGGATTTTAAGCTGCTTCAAAAACCAAAACAGAATCATGACAAATTGACACACAGAATTTAAAAAATGTCACTGACAAATGTGTATGTAAACATAAGTGACATGTTACAGATGTAGCTTTTAACGGTAGTTTGTTAGTTGTTTAATTTATGAGTAAACTGGTTTATTAGATTAGACGTGCGATCAACATGCGATAATTTTTTTTTTTAATAAATAAAAAAACATCTCCAACCAGCAACTTCCATCTACAAAAGTAAATAGTTCTGTGCACACAAAGGTTAAAATCAATTAACTTTATTAGTTTTACTTTTCATTATTGCCAGTATGAAATTTAATACAATGTATGTCACACATTCTAAAGCAGGTTAGACTCTAAAATGTTTTTCCCTGCTTGAACTTTCAACTTCATAACAAACTCATGAACAAAAGATGTTTTCTTATATATTTTCTGTTCATACAAAAAACAACAAAATCATTATTATATACTCTAATGATAAAAATAGTAATACAAACATACTCTATATTCTTTGTGCGAAACACTGAAGAACAAAACATAAACTGTTGAAACATCAAAGCATGTGTGATAAAAAACTATAGTATGAAGTGAGGCAGCAGCAAAAAAAAGCAGCAGCCAAGTCAGATTCTCTTGTGATATTATCTCTTCAGATGTAAAACAAGAAAAAAGTAACTTGAATAAAACAGCAAATAATTATATATTTAATTTAGGCTTTTGTTTTCTAAAAGAAAAAATCTACATCTATCAAATCTATTCATCAATCTATTGTATCTGCAATTAGTCAATTAAATTGGGATTAGTTTCCAACTATTCACTAACTGTTTTGATTTAATATCACTTGCTTTTTTTTAATTTAATTATTTAAATTAATTAAAGGATGTTTTAAGATGTGGAGTGACACTATTTCAACAAACGTGACAGGTCCTGAGCTGCTGTAACTTTTATTTCCTCATAGAATTATTAAACATGTATTGTTACATTCACAAAGTCAATTCAGACGGCTTTTTTCCTATCACTGATTTCACATCTATATTTTCACTGATGATCACTAAATATTTTTAGATTTGAAGACGTCCGTGTCAGATGGGTTTCTGGAAGATTTATATTCTCTAAATTTACAAAATGAGTTTGACATTTTATATTGTGCTGTTTACCAAGGAGAGTTTAGAAATGGAGAGAAAAGCAGAGAAAGGCATTTTTTAAAATTATTTTATCCATTCATATCAATATCAAACTCTAATCTTGTGCTAATGAGTCGATGATCAATGATTCTTAAGTCAAACCACATTCTGATTTTAATTAAAATGAACATTTGCACTCTCAGATCTGTGAAGACATTCAATATATACTATTGTTTAAAGCTACACTCAATAACAAACAGATCAACCACAAATCAACTTAATTCCAGCTGTATTGAGGCTTTTCCGTACTGATGAATTAGGTTTGGTGGAAAACCTTTGCACTCAGTCAAAATAGGCTTAGTCTACTCCACACATCTATCAACTCCCTCCATGTTTTCATATAAATGTTGTACAATACTTTTCTGTGAATAACTGCTACAACTGTGTTTTGCTGTTACACAGCTGAACTGAAATGGATCAGTCATAAAGTTTGCAATAACTTAAGTTCAAGCTCTTAAGGTGGGCTGTTATTTATGGAGAAAAAAAAAATCACTTCATTTCAGTAATAAGCTACAGAGTAGCATTTCTTTAACAGAAAAAGAAGCACCTATAATTTTACATCTAAGATTTCTAAATAGCGCCGTCACAAGTCTATCTAAAAAAAATGTGTTTAATAATTAGGGTGTACATAATTCCACAATATTTGGCAAAAACATTAAAAGCCGAATGCCTGCAATTAAATGCATATCTTGTAGATGCAAGGACATAAGAAAAAAAGAGGAAAACAGGTAATGTTTGTACAATCATTCAGTGACGATATTTCAAACATACCTAGATAAATGTCATTGTTAATCTGGGAACATTAACTCCAGATGAAAACTTTTGACATTTTTGTCATTGTAGATGAGAACTGAGGAGACAGATTCTACTAAACTGTGTGAAACAGAAACACAAACCTGTACTAACTAAAATTAAAAATGACATGCTACCATCACACACTACTGTAATCATCTCAGATGTGTCAGTGAGGATGGGTGAGGATGAGTGTAGATGGGTGCAGGCAGCTCTACCTGGGCCTGTGGCGCCACCTGCTGCTGGGAAGAGGGAAGTTGCTGCTGCAGCCTGGAGGGAGGAAGCATCGTCTTCAGTTTCTTGGGATCAGCCGTTAGCGGGACGTCATCCTCCTCGTCAGAGTCCTGGAGGCCGTATTTGGAGAAATGGGCCACCTGGAAGAGAGGAAGGAGTCAGATCCATCCAGGCACAGATTTTACTGTAACCCAGCTGTAAACTGAGATTAAGACTATAGAAATTCACTTTAAAGTTTAAGCAAAGCTAATATCAGATGCCAAACGCACTCTGTTCTCCATTTTTTGCGACATTAGGACATTTTTTCTTTATGATGTCAACATGCGAGTTGACATCATAAAGTGAATATTGTTTTAAAGGTTGTGAATCCATCCTTCATTTGGTAGATCATCTGTGTAATTTGAGTCTACAGCATTTGGAATGGGTGTAGAAACGTATTTTAAGTTTTTTTTGTGTTTCAGACAATGGCAACATTCACAGTAGCTTCTACATCGTCCAGGTTTGATGATCCTGAATGAAACAGCCCGATATGTCAGTGAAAAGAACAAAAAACACATTCTGACTTTCTCTGAAACTGACCTCAAACACCCAGGATCCGGTCTCAGGTCTGTATTCAAGGAAACGAGCTCCCTGTTTGCGGGAGGCTTTCTCCAACCGGCCCTCATAGTTCATGTCAGACAGACGCTCTGGGCTCCTAATTTGAGTGCAGCTTGTCTTGTCATTTGGCCAAACACCGTCCAGAGTCACCTCTGCCCGCCTACAGCCACGCAGAGAGAAATCAGAGAGGATCAGATTAGCTGAGGACTGGAGCTAGATCAAATTGGAGGCTTTTTAATACTTTTCAATTCCAATTGCAGACATACTGTCGCTGATCCACCAATATAAACATTTTCAAATGACCAACACATTCCACTAGTCACTCACCTGTTCAGCCCCTCCCCCTCTGGTGGCTTGTTTTTGTCATCTGGGTACACAATAACCTCTTTGCGTCTGAAGTGGACAATCTCATCAAGGTTCAGTCCTGTCACGTTCACCTCGCCAGGAAAGAAGATGGAGCCATAGCCTGTGATGGCCAATCAGAGAAGACTAGTGAGATGTCTGTCCAATCGGAGCTAACATGCAGAATGTGGCATGGCATAACAAGCAGAAGAGTTGAGCTGGTATTGAGACATTATGAGATAGCTACTCAAGATCCTCAACTCGCCAATTTCCCCTGATCTGTTGGGTGCCCTCTCCCCTCCACAATCCCAAAATATGTCCCAAAAATTAATTTTGCAACCAGAAGACCAAATCTTTCAATACCTACATAATACCTTACTTTTCATTCAGAGTGATTCCTTTCTACACTCTGATTCTTCCAAATAACTCATTGTTCTTGCTGAATAACCATCCTCCCAACATCTTTTTGTTTCTTGTGGTTTTGTTTGTAATTTTATTATACATTTGTAATGCAAGTCCTTGCCATGTCTTGTAATTTTTCCTGTGAAATGTTCGATAAAAAGACACAAGGAGATGTTGATGTACCGCTGAAATGTGGAAACACAGCTAGAGAGAGAGTAAATGACTGATAATGTTACCTTTCCTGCCAACAGAGAAGTTGTCCACCACACACTCTCCATTTTCATCCACCATCTCAGCGAGCTCCTCCATGGAGGGGATGGTGTAATAAGCAACACGGTTTAGAATGATGCCTGAAAAAAAAAAAAACAGGAAACTCAACATGAGGCATTTATTATGCAGTCACTTGAGGAGAACCATCTTTTATAAGATCATTTCTGATATGCTGTTGATAATGTTCTTTCATGTAAGCTCAAGCTACTGGCAGGTGACTGTGACATCTGAGACGCAACACTTAACTGGTGTTATACATTAATAATATATTTATATTTCATACAGGCCTAAATAAACCAGAAAAATAATCAATCAATCAATCAATAATTTACGAAACTGGATGTTTTGTATATTATTAATTAGTTTAAACATCAAGTATTTCTCATACTGACTAGCAACAATAGACTAATAGCACACATCTCTTATCTTGGTACAGCAATGTTACAAGTCAACATGTTTGCAGATAAGGTTTGTATCTGACCTGCAGGGTGAGGAGATTGTGACTCCTGCTGCTCCTCCTCTCGATCGTCCAGCAGAGACTCCTCCCCCAAAGATGCAGATACATCCTCACTGCTCAGCTAAGGAGAGAAATAAATAGTACAGTAAAAATCTGAAATCATTCACAGGAAACTGTCTAACGTACAGTACATGATATCAGCTGACAATATAGATTCATTACAAAATAATCAAATATTAGAACAGAATATTAACGTAGATGCAAAGCTTCACATGCAACTGTTGCGTCTGTGTATCATAGCCTGTCAAAGGCTGAGCTCTGGGAGCCAACAAGAGGACAAGTTCAGTTTTGAGAAACCATGAGAAATGCGTCTGCCAACCTCCAGGCCATTCCTAGCAGGTTTGTGCATGTTAAGGTCACTGATGGTGTCCTGCAAGCTGGTCTGGTTGCGGCCCTGCGGGATCGGCTTGGCGATGGGGTTGACGTAAAACTGGGTGACCTCGGGGTCATCATCAGCCCGGCTGCTGGGGCCCGGCAACTCCCTTAGCTCGTCCTCATCATCCACATGACTGCAGAGAGGAGCACAAGAGCAGAGAATGAAGAGTGATGATACATATAATAATATATATATAAACAGTATCCATAATATTAACCATTTCTGCTTCAACAGTTCCTCCCCACCTATTTTAAAATGGATCCGCTGATCAGAAATGTTTTACACCTGTTTTTGACTGAAGCACTCATAATGAACACTAACATTACACGTAAAATGATTCTTCATAATAAAAGCCTCTTATTGGCACACTGCTGGTAAGCATTTATTGTGAAGCAGCAAAAGCCGGAAATTTTCAATTTACATCAGCAGTGACCTAATGTTTTAAAAGAAGAAGGGATCTTTAATCTAGGTATTGTGATTCATACAGGTCTAAATAAACCTGAAAATATTCATATTTAAGAAGCTGGATGTTTTCTTTTAAATAAATTAAAATTATTCTAAATAATTGACAAATGGATTAATTTAGTAGTTGGGCACCGACTGATTAATTATTGCATCTGTACTTAAAACATAAAAAGGTATTAATGAAACAAAATTTAAAAACCTTAAAGATTCAGTCAGGAGCACTGAGTGGAACTGAATTGAACCAGCATGCGTAAGTTTCAATCATCAGTTTCATTTGAGACATGCCTTTTCAATCAGAAACTCTTAGTTTTTGGTGGACTTAAAACACATTCTATATGTGTGAAGTTATGCATGTGTAGAGACCTGTGCCCGTTCTGTGGGTACTCCGATGGTGAAGCGAGGTCATCAGTCTCTTTGTTGATTGGACTGCTGTACTGACTGCTGTTCAGGTTCTTCAGCACAAGTTTCTTGATGCTCTTCCTGAAGACAAAACACACACAGCAACCACTCCATTAAAAAACACTTTTAATTTATTCTGTGGCAGAAATCCAAAGTTCTGTAATATTTTATCACACACACACAGACACACACACACACAAAGTTGTGATGTTAGGCTATAAAAATGTTTGACATCTTTATTTTTGTATTCCTTTGCTTGCTCTTTATTTTTGTAACTGCTGTACCAAGGATCTAAAAAAAAAATCCTATCTTACCTTATTGAAATACAATTCATTCAGTTCTTTGTTTAAAATTTGAAGTAATGAAACCTTAAGCCCTGCTGAGTACAGATAGGCAAAAAACATAAAACCTATTATTTGATATCAGAAACATCTCCCAAAACTCTACTGTCACTATGGTGACAGTAGAGGAGTGTTAGCTGATGGGCACCTGGGTATAAAGGCTCCGTTGGTGAGTGAAGGCTCATCATCATCCAGGCCATCGAACAACTGTGACTTGGAGGCACCTGATGATGTGAGAGCTTTGGGGCGGACCCGGGTTGCAGGTCGAGGTGTCAGCTTGTAGTGGGTGGGCGTGGTCAAGGCCTTCTGGGCCGTCGGATTGGTTGGTTTTAGACGCTATCAGAACACAGAAAAAGATTTGTGACTGTATATTACATAAAACAATAGAAAAGCTGTAGCTTATGGTGTTAAAATAATTTATTGTTTATATTTCTTGAATTTCATTTGTTAATATGAAAATCAAGTAAAAAAAAAAATTACAGACAAATTTATAATACAAACAATGTCAAGATTACACACGCACGCACACACGCACGCACACACTAGAGCTGTTCCTTCTATTCAATCTCTCACCTCTTCTTTCTTCTTGGGGTCTGAGAGTGGGTTTCTGAACAGTGGTGAGTCCCCATATGGTGAATATGCCAGAACGCTGAGCTGCTGCTGCAGCATGGCCTGCTGAGCAGCTGCTGCATTTGGATCAGTGAGTGCTGTGGGAGAGGAAATAACAACTCAAACACGCCTACAAAACAACCGAGTCAGTCAAAGGGAGGTTTGGTTTGATAGAAGAGAATGTTTTACAGTAATTACTGATTTATTGATTGGAGTTTAATATTATTTATTTCAATTTCCCTATAACATTAAATGTGTAGCAAGTATTGTGACTTCCATTTCAGCTTTTAGAGTAAAAAAAAGTTTATCATTGTCAAACTCAAAATTTCACCCAGATGTAGCGACTGCAGCTTTTGAGTGTTTCCGATTGGACAGTCACTGTCCAATGTGCTCACCGACAGGTTGCTGTGGAGCTCCAAAGCCCACCGTGCTGGTTCCACTGTTGAATCCAGTTGCTCCAAACGTTCCCATCGTTCCAAGTGTAGTTCCCAGTTTGTTCTGATTATTCCCAAACAGAGAGGGCTGTCCCGTGCCTACTGCTGAACAACAACTTTGCATTACTACTACTACTAATAATATCCCCCCATTATTCCATTCTCTTATTTTGTTTATGTAAATATGTTGTATATTGTGTAATTGATCAACTATTTTCTTGATCATTTAGTTTATAAAAAAAAAAAAAAAAAAAAAAAGTAAATACAAAAATTTCAGTAGACACATTCAAACTGCAATTGCAAAGCTAAAACCAGGGAATGTTTGAGATGTCTGCTTGATAAGACTTCATATATTATTTTAATGATTATAAAAACACCTTGGCAGACTCATGAGAACTGTACATGTACATCCATTAAGAATTTTTTTTCTGAAATTTGCATCCTGATTTTCACCCTGCCTCATCATCTGTCCATTAATTATTGATTAATCATGTTCCCACTCTTACCTGTTCCGAAGCTGGTCCCCAATGTGGACCCCAGTCCACCAGTGGCTGGCTTGTTCCCAAAGAGACTACCTGCAGCTGGGTTTGCACCAAAACCTACAACCCAAAGAGGAAAAAAAAAAAAAAAACAAACCATGAGACTATGTCCACATTAACCCACCTACATGGGTGCTTTGTTTTTTCCCCCTGTGAAAACCGAGCTTTAAAAAAAAAAAAAAAAAGTATGTAAAAGTGAAACGTTCAAGGAGTGTAACGTACACAGGGAAAAGAGACTTTTGTTTTACAATTTAGACAGCTTAATATAGACATAGTCAAGAGTTAAATGCCAATGGAGCCTAAAGTAGTTTTTCTGTTGTATGGTTACTGTGACCTCATAGAAAAGTGCACCCAACAGCACTCTGAACACTGGTGGACTTACCAAAGGTGGAGGTGTTGGTTCCAGTTCCCAGTGTGAGAGCTGGCTTGTTGCCAAAGAGCCCAGTGCCAGCGCCAAAGGATGGAGCGCTGGTGGTGGTGGTGCCAAACCCGGTTGTCTTATTGCCGAATAAGCTCTGCTTTAAAAGACAAAAAACGTACAGCAATGTTAAGATCCATTCAATAATAATTTTATTCATTCAAAACTGCACATTAAATGTCTCACAAAACAAATTGTTTATTACCTAAACACTACCATATTCCAAAAGTAAATGAGTCTCTGTTCTGATAATGACTCATAGCTAATTATTCAATGACTACATTAATTGTCCAAATCTCCCAGTGTCTGGTTACCTGTGTACCAACGTTTCCAAATCCGGTGTTCGGTTGGCCAAACAATCCTGAGGCTGTCCCAAAACCAGTGGCTGCGCTGGTCTGAGCTGCACCAAACAACCCGCCTGCTTGTGGTGCTCCTGCATTTCCAAATAAACCCTGAAACACAAACAGAGAAATCCCCAACAATCAGACTGAAGTGTTTTTATTGTGACAAGTGATGACTGGTTCCATTGTAGCATCAATCAGTTTAAAATAGGAGGGCAAAACACACTCAGGTTCCAAGTGCAAAAATATATTTAATAAAAAGACATTTTGGCTACAGCGTTACTCATTTTGTTTACTCATATTCCTCTTTTTTTCCCCACAAATGTTACAATACATTTTCAAACTCCACAGAGATATGAAGAAGACCTCATGAGTGTTTGACACCAAATGTATTTAAGTGTATTCAAGCACATTCAAGACCTTGGACTTGAAAAGGAGAAATGTTCCATGCAGAATCAGAAGACAGATGCTGAGAAGTCTCACCATGCTGCTGGTGTTGGCCTGTCCCATGGTGTTGGTGTTACCAAAGGAGAACCCAGTGCTCTGTGTGGTGGTAGGCTGTCCGAAAGGCTTAAAGAGGCTTGAAGCAGCTTGTTGCTGTTGGTTCTGTGCACCAAACAACCCGCCCGTGGTCGTATTGAAACCGGCAGCAGGTGCTAGAGGGAAGATAAGCACATGGTACATCAATTCACTAGCTTGAATTAACACTGCTCATTTATGGTTGATATATGAAGAGATTTATACAAGACATTGGTTACTTTAAAGGGCTCCCAATTTGACATTTTCCCAGTTTAATATGGCCTGTGGTCCATTTACAAAAAATAGCATGTTTTTCTCATTCAAAACCACTAAGGTAGACATGTAGCAACAACATACAATCACTTTGAATAACCACAGAGCCATACTGCCAACATGGCCAAGAATAATCAGTTTCATCACTCACCTGCACCAAAGGTGTTCTTGTTCTGTCCGAAGGAGAAGCTGGTGTTGGGGGCCGAGGTGCCAAACAGGCCAGTGGTGGCACTGGGTGTCGCCGTGGCTGTACCAAACAAACTGCCCGTCCCTGCAGCTATTGGGTTGGTCGGGCCCTTCCTGCCCGCCTGGTAGTCCTCCAGCCTCAACTCCTGCAGAGAAACAGAACAGAGACATGTCAAAACAGCATGCCGAGGAGAATAAACAAAGCAATATGAGGTATAGACAAGTATGGAAGGATAAGAACAGCCAGATTTCATCATGTGACAACTCCCTTGAACTAATCTCTTCCTTCCTTCCATTGTCCAGTCTGGCTTTGATGCGTGAATCACCAAAAAGCTGCAGCAACTGGTACATCTGTCTCTGTGACATTCTACAAACTCACCTCCAGTGATTTGTTCTCATACTCCTTCATGGCTGTGATGCATTGGTGCTTTGTGTTGATGCTCGTGGTCACGCCTGCTTTCACCATTGTGTCACTTCCTGTTGGAGGCTGATGGGGTAAAAAAATAAAGAAAGAAAAGAAAATGCTTTGGTATCAAAATGATTATTTTGAGTACTCTATATTAATATAGAGTATATATATTTAATATATGTATTAAAAATTCACTTCTCCTAGGTAAATCAGAGGTGTTCTGCAGCAGCGATGTGTATAAACCACTGCCCCATTGCTACAGGCTGAGCAAGTAGCAAGCAAGCAGTTTACATTGCATGTGTCCATATGTTAAAATAAGCTGTGCTAAACTCGGACAGTTTCATTTAAAGAGTAAAGTGTGTGTGTGTGTGCTCAGTCACTATTTTTCCCACATCCATACGCTCTCACCTCAAGCACCATTAGAATTCATACTGATTTTGTACACAGTAAGGTGTCGAGACACAGCTACAGTGGGAAGTGCACTTTTGTATCTACATTCCCTAACCTTGAAGTACTTACGTTGAATTTTACGGTTGTTCCTGGCTGCTGTGCTGCAGAGAACCCAGAGCTTCCGAAAAGGGAGTTTGTCCCACCAAAAGGATTGGCAACAGTGTTGGTCGCTCCAAACAGCCCACTGCTACTGGTACTCGTCCCGAAACCTTGAGGACACAATGAGAATCAGATGTTTCATTAGACAAACAATAAACTTTAAACAAAGTAGTTCAGATTCTTTTCTTTACAAATCCACAAGGATTTTTGTCATTAGACTGGTTGGAGACTAATTTTCCATATTTCAGTACTGTTTAGTGGCATTATGTCATACTTCTGAAAGTCATTTTACTTTCCCATATATTCTTTCATATTCATATTGTATTTCTTCGTGCTGGTTTCTGATCTTCATTTCTGTTTCGGGTACTGAGACGACTCAAATGTTCAATGTTTTCAAATGTTTTACTCGAAACGCACAAATTTAACATCTTCTAAATGAAAACTGAACAGCTTTGACGTCCCCACTGGTGGATTTCAGAAGCAGGTCATTACTGATCTAATCTGATGAAAGTCAAGTACAGAGGGTTCTCACTTCCAAAAGTGGAGGGTTTGGTGGCGCCGAAAGCATTGTTCTGCTGGGAGAAGAGTCCTCCAGTGGTGCCTGTTCCAGTGTTCCCAAACAGACTGGTGGAAGTGCCACTGGCTGCACCAAAACCAAAGCCAGTGCTTGCAGAGGATGCTGCAGGCTGACTGAAAGTACTGGACCCAAACAAACCGCCTTGAGGGGAAAAAGAAAAAAAACAAAAAAACGAATGCTATGAGTTTCATTATCTTTAAAGTTAAATTGGTACAAAAGATAAATTGTGTGTAGTGATACAATTGACTCACTTATAACTTTAAAAGTTAAACTACTCAAAAATACAAGGTTTGAAATCTAAACCAATTTCCTAGAGCAGAAGTGATCATGTCTGCTGTACTGAGACACCAAACAATACAAACATCTGGCTGTTTTACTTCAACAACAAAAAAAAAAAAACAAGACAATTAACAAACCAGGTTTATTCTGTGTGGAACCAAAGAGACCTCCAGTGTTGGTTGTAGCCCCAAATGCAGATGTCCCAAAGCCACCCGTTGTCCCAAAACCTGTGTCTGCAGATACAGAGTTCATGTCAGGACTTTAAATTATCTGTCGCATCTTCAGTCAGCAGAAATAAAACAAAATTCAGACTTGAGTTCAATCACAACAGACCAGCTTACGATTGTTTGTCATATCATCAACCTGATTATTGAAAAAAAGTGCACATTTCCTTTCCCATGCCAGTTCATTTCTAACATGTTTTTCAGCCTTTTTTGAAGGTATTTTAGACCTGCGGTCAAATATGTAGTATTGTGTTTACATTTCTGTGACTAAATAACACGCTGGAATGCATTCACCTTTAGTTCACAATCAGACACTTTTCACAGATCACTGAGGCAACTTTCTTCTCATTCATTTAGCATCATTGCATTAAACAGTTTGAAGCTCAGAGTTAATTGGCTTGAGTGGGGAAGCATATCTGAGACTGCATCTCATTTTGATTGACAGCAAAATGAGCGAATCAGTGATCTTGAAATATAAACCACCACAATTGGAGCATTGTTTAAGTTTCAAGTTGAAGAAATACTTTATTTGCATCTTTTTCCACTGTTATTGAAGAGTCTCATGGTGTTTGGAGACTGACTTCTGTCGTTCTGCTTTTAGTTATTTAATAAAATTGCTTCACAGTCACATATGTTTACTGTCTTTTTTTGTTATTTGGCTGTTTATTTTGAGCCTGCACAGATGAGGAGGAATGTCCAGTTGTTCAAACTGAGGTATTAATAACTAGTGTAAATGTAATCAGGTTGAATCTAGAAAAAATGTGAATATGAGAAGCATGATGATGCCAGGTGTAAGGGGGTCAATAATTCTGATTATGGAATCCTGAAAATCGTTGGACTTATTTTTATGGAGTGAATTATTATTCATTGCCTTTCAATAAATTTAAACTAGGAAAAAGGCTTTATTCATGATACTGATTTTAGTCAATGTTGTGAAAATGTTAACAGTTCAGACATTGTCCGTTTGCTTAACTATAGACTCTAAACATTCACAACATAATAACTAGTAAATACTTACTTTGCTGTCCAAAGGTTGATGAGGTGCCAAATCCCCCTGTCCCTCCACCAAAGGGTGTACCAAATGACTTGTTGAACATCTTGCCCTGCTAGCAGGACAGCATAAGTTTTCTGTATGGAGAAAATCAAGAAATCTCACTTCATTAAAAGGCTCAATCTCATTCGCTCTATTTTATTGCATTCAACCTCTGAAGTGCTGCTGTTGGCTGATATATATATACATATACACGCACACACACACACACACGTGCACTTTCATGGAGGCAGTGGATATCCAATCCAAGATTTCCGTTCGTTGATCATTGTTTACTGTGTGACAGACTCCAGTAAATCCAGAAATTAAAGCTTATATAAAAATAAACTCACAACTTCCAATGTAACATTTGGCCAATGGTTCCACCTCTATGCAGCTCTCCACAAGGACCTAGCACATGCATAGAACCATAGCAAACAAAGCCTGCTCAAAAGTGATCAATACTAAACTGACTGTAAAAGACTCTGGAACCGTCAAAAATTTAGAGGTTATACAACATGCACTATTTTGCAAAAATAAGAGTGACGTTAGCAAATCTGTTTATATGTGTTAACTTATCTCTCTCACCTATTACTCACTTATATTTTAAGAAGACCCTTTACGGCTTACTTACTACAATCCAATTCCATTCTGCGTAGGAATCCAGAAAACAACTAAAATAAAACTAAGTGAGGGTCACCTGGCCTGAAGCTGAGGACCTGATCTGGCTTCCTGCTCCACGTGCAGCTAACCGGACCGTGCTGTCAGTCAGAGGTATTTATCACAGTTAGTCTGGTGAGTCTGAACAGGTCAAGAACCGAGCCCGGAACTAAGGTGATCAGAGCCGGGTGAAACCAGTTGTGACCTGCAGGTAAACAAACGTGCCCAACTGTTTCCGTTTAGCTGACATGTTAGCTCAACATGTTCACCACGCACCGAGCTACCAACTACTCAACTCTTCTTCACTAACAGACAGTGATAGTTTTAAAACGAGGCTAAATTAACTAATATAGTCGAACGACATTTACTAAATTGCGGACGGCTACAAGTTAGAAGTAAGCTGCGTTTTCGGGCTAATGTTAGCCTCCTAGCTCAACCGCTAGCCACTACTACATAAACGTTAGCAAAACAAAAGTAAAACTGACAAAGAACAATTGTTATTTTCACGAACGTTTACCTTAAACAACGTTGCTCTGGGTTCTCGTTTCTGTATCGACCTCTATCCTACAACGTTAAAGCTTCTGTGTTCAAAATATCCAGCTGATAAAAGTCTCTTTAGCCCAACATTGGAATAGCCGGATAGCTTCGCCAACGAGGAGGGAAAAACTGAGGCGCTGCCAGCGTAACTACGTACTTTCATACGTCATACGTCGTGAACGAAACGTTCCGACATTTTTTTTTGTTTTTTGTTTCTCAAAAACAAAACTTTAATAAAAACACCATTCACATCCAAAACACATTATCACGAAGTTAGAACCGAATAATGAGAAAATAAAAAAAAATTATTTTTTATTATCATAAAATTGCAAATTTGTATTACGAATATTATAGTGTATTGTATGCATTATTAATTCTGTTAATATTACGATATTATTCTGGTAACTTAAAAAAGGAAAGTATGTTTTTGTTTGTCTCTTAGTTTGACCCTAATCCTCCATTGTGGCATTAAAACGTATGAAGAACAAAAAAATGTAAAATAATGATGATAATAGTTTATCACTATTCAAGCAATAAGGACTTTACTTTTCAATGTTAGAAATTTACAGGACATGACCATCTTTGCAAACAACAATGTAAAAAAACACTGTCTGAGGGGCTGCCAAATCCTAATTTGTTAATATTTTTTTCCACAAAAAATATAAGGCAAGGCAAGGCAAGTTTATTTGTATAGCACATTTCAACAACAAGGTAATTCAAAGTGCTTTACATAAAACATTAAAAGCATCAAGATACAATTTAAGACAGTTGATTAAAACAATTTAAAACAGTTGATTAAAATAAAAAAATAGATATAATATAAAATGAAAATAAGAAATAAAAATTAAGAATTAAAATTTATAACTTTGAAATTAAAACAAAGAACAAGTTACAGTACAGTGCAGAGTAATTAAGAATGATATTAGCAGTAGGCAGCATTGAACAGAAAAGTCTTCAACTGTGATTTAAAAGCAGTGAGAGTTGTGGCAGACCTGCAGGTCTCTGGGAGTTTGTTCCAGATCTGTGGGGCATAGAAACTGAATGCTGCTTCTCCATGTTTAGTTCTGACTCTAGGAACAGAGAGCAGACCTGATCCAGATGATCTAAGAGGTCTGGATGGTTCATAAGGGATCAGCAGATCTGCAATATACCTAGGCCCTAGACCATTCAGGGCTTTATAAACCAGTAAGAGTATTTTAAAGTGAATTGTTTGGCAGACAGGAAGCCAGTGCAAGGACCTTAGAACTGGACTGATATGGTCTACTTTTTTAGTCCTAGTCAGGACTCGAGCGGCAGCATTTTGAATCAGCTGCAGCTGTCTGATTGACTTTTTAGAGAAGCCTGTAAAGACCCCGTTGCAGTAGTCTAGTCTACTGAAGATAAAAGCATGGACAAGCTTTTCCAAATCTTGCTGAGACATCAGGCCTTTAATCCTTGATATATTCTTCAGGTGGTAGTAGGCTGACTTTGTAACGTTTTTTATGTGACTATTGAAATTCAAGTCTGAGTCCATAACTACACCCAGATTTCTAGCTTGGTTTGTAGGCTTTAACATTGCTGATTGAAGATGAGCGCTGACTTTCAATCGTTCTGCCTTGGCTCCAAAAACAATTACCTCAGTTTTATCTTTGTTTAATTGGAGAAAGTTCTGGCACATCCAATCATTAATTTGTTCAATGCATTTACTCAGTGTTTGTATTGGATTATGATCTCCTGGTGATATACTGATGTAAATTTGTGTGTCATCTGCATAATTATGGTAACTTATTTTATTTTCTTTCATAATCTTAGCGAGTGGGAGCATGTAAATGTTGAATAGTAGAGGCCCCAGAATTGAACCTTGGGGGACCCCACAGCTTATGTCTATATGTTCAGATGTGTAGTTGCCTATAGACACAAAGTAGTCTCTGTCCTTTAAGTAGGATTCAACCCATTTTAGTGCTGTGCCAGTAAGTCCCACCCAGTTCTCCAGTCGGTGTAATAATATGTTGTGGTCAACCGTGTCAAATGCGGCACTGAGATCCAGTAATAAGCATGCTAAACATATATAAACACGATTCTAATGTATTATGTACAAAGATAAATTAATTTAAAAAGTATAGTTATTGTATACATGATAATAAGGTATGTTTTAATACATGGCATTGGAGTGGTTGCTGTGTGTGTTTTGTCTTCAGGAAGAGCATCAAGAAACTTGTGCTGAAGAACCTGAACAGCAGTCAGTACAGCAGTCCAATCAACAAAGAGACTGATGACCTCGCTTCACCATCGGAGTACCCACAGAACGGGCACAGGTCTCTACACATGCATAACTTCACACATATAGAATGTGTTTTAAGTCCACCAAAATCTAAGAGTTTCTGATTGAAAAGGCATGTCTCAAATGAAACTGATGATTGAAACTTACGCATGCTGGTTCAATTCAGTTCAACTCAGTGCTCCTGACTGAATCTTTAAGGTTTTTAAATTTTGTTTCATTAATACCTTTTTATGTTTTAAGTACAGATGCAATAATTAATCAGTCGGTGCCCAACTACTAAATTAATCCATTTGTCAATTATTTAGAATAATTTTAATTTATTTAAAAGAAAACATCCAGCTTCTTAAATATGAATATTTTCAGGTTTATTTAGACCTGTATGAATCACAATACCTAGATTAAAGATCCCTTCTTCTTTTAAAACATTAGGTCACTGCTGATGTAAATTGAACATTTCATGTTGCTGCTTCACAATAAATGCTTACCAGCAGTGTGCCAACAAGAGGCTTTTATTATGAAGAATCATTTGTGTGTGTGTGTGTGTGTGTGTGTGGTTGAAGCAGACTGAATGAAACCTGAATCCACTAAAGATTTCAATGTACTAACAGTTACTGGGGAGAGACAGACATTTCCATCACCTGAGTGGAACCCGGTGTGCGCATTAAGTGGTGGATTTTCACTCTAAATGAGAGCAATGGTTAAAACATGATGATGATCATGTTTCAGCCAGACAGACTGTCACTGCTGAGCAAACAAAACCCGTTTTGTTCAGGAGAAACAGATTTGCCTAAAACAATACATTTAGGTCAGAAATTTATATATCAATAGTGGGAGCAGGACTTGCAAACATGGGTGGTCCTAGGGGGGGCACCAGGTACCACCCTATCACAAAAAAGGTATTGAACACTACAGGGGTGTCTATGGTGTGTGATATGCAATCTAAACATAACACTACTATTAATTACAAAATCATTTTCTTTAACTGTGGACACTCATACTATTAATCTAAGGGGGGTAGAATTAGGGATGCTAGGGACCCAGTCTGAGGTCAAGAGCTCTGGAGCAGGTTTTCATGCAGGATGTCTCTGTACATTGCTGCATTCATCTTTCCATCTATCCTGACTAGTCTCCCAGTTCCTGCTGCTGAAAAACATCCCCACAGCATGATGCTGCCACCACCACGCTTCAATGTAGGGATGGTATTTTTCTGCTCCCTTCCCCAGATTTATGCCTGGAGACAATCCTATTTCGGAGGTCTACAGGCAATTCCATTGACTTCATGCTTGGTTTGTGCTCTGACATCACTGTCAACTGTGGGACCTTATATAGACAGGTGTGTGGCTTTCCAATTCATGTCCAATCAACTGAATTTACCACAGATGGGCTCCAATTAAGCTGTAGAAACATCTCAAAGATGATCAGTGGAAACAGGATGAACCTGAACTCAATTTTGAACTTCATGGCAAAGAATGTGAATACTTATCTTGTGATTTCTTAGTTTTTTAAATAAATTTGCAAAAATCTCCCAAATCCTTTTTTGACATTGTCATTATGGGGTGTTGTGTGTAGAATTTTGGGGGAAAAATTAATTGAATCCATTTTAGAATAAAGCTGTAACAACAAAATGTAGAAAAAGTGAAGCGCTGTGAATACTTTCTGGATGCACTGAACATGATTGACTGTCCCCACTGTCACTGCATCTGCTTGTAAAAGCTAGATGCAACTTGCTAGTTGAACTGGACAAGAATGCATGAATCTGCATTCGGGAGTGTAAATTGTCAGCATTTGTTGATCGTGACTGGGTCACGTCAGCTAGACGGATTTAATGATGGTGTCATTTACATTTTTTTGTGTGCTCATGTTCATGTGTGTGTGTATATGTGCTGTACAGGATTGAAAGATGTTGAAAAAAAACAAAATTTGATATAAGAGACTTTTTAAGAGTCAAAGTGTAAGTTACATCAAGAGTATACTGTAGGGGCTCAACAATACAGATACTGAATAAAGACAATATTACTGCCAAAGAGACAGGCTACGCTTTAAAATAATAATAATAATTCTTGTTTTCATGTATTTTGTGGAAGAGACAGAATGGCTATTTAAAACTAAAAATTAGTAAACTCTTAATATATCCACCATAACTCCTCTGATTCTAGAAGATCATCTGATTTTATGCATCCATATTTTGCAGGGGAATAACTTACATGTAATAACTGTGTCCTTTTTTTCTCATCCTTTTTGCTCAGGCAATAACTTTACCATCAAAATCTATGATATATCTGCCTCTAATCTGTTAATATGTCATGCATCAACAGGTTCAGCCACCTTGTCTTTCATTGCATGCTTTAACCTATGACATCTGCATTGTTTATTTATTTTATTTATTTTACAGGGACAATGCAGTAAGACATAGCTACATGAATGCAACTGATGTGATGCAAATAGAGTTTATAGCTAGCGCTAAATCTCAACTCCAGTTCTTGGTTGGGCTCTTCCACAATATTGCAGTACAATACATCACAATATGAGAAATAAATCACAACATAAAATACACTTCACATTTTAAAATATATACATATACCGTCCAGGCCAAAAGTTGGCCTGGACGGTATATATGCGCATATATGCCTGGACACACCTTCTCATTCAATGTGTTTTCTTTATTTTCATGACTATTTACATTGTAAATTCTCACTGAAGGCGTCAGAACTATGAATGAACACATGTGGAGCCTTCAGGCTACCTACCTTGAAGCTCATCAAGAGAATGCCAAGAGTGTGCAAAGCAGTAATCAGAGCAAAGGGTGGCTATTTTGAAGAGATTTGAATATAAAACATGTTCAGTTATTTCCCCTTTTTGTTAAGTACATACACCATAAGAATGTGTTCATTCATAGTTTTGATGCCTTCAGTGAGAATCTACAATGTACATAGTCATGAAAATAAAGAAAACACGTTGAATGAGGTGTGTCCAAACCTTTGGCCTGTACTGTACAAACACACATACACATACATCCATACATACATACATGATGTGAAATTATGATTGCTAATGAAAAAAAACAACTTTCAGGAGCACTGCCTTGGAGCATTTTAATGTCCCAACCAATGTCAAAATCAAACCTACTCCCTTGGAATAATAACAATTACATATTTAAATTTACAGACAACACATTTTTTTCTTTTGCCTTATTTTTTATTCATTCCAATACAAAATCTGAAGAATTTGACTCAGAATGTAACATATGTGAAGTAAATTCACTTGAAGGAAACAACTGAAACAAGTGAAACGAAAGTAACTTGAACAATTTGTCATGTTTTCAAATCATTAAGAGTGAAGAATGATGATCAGGTTTGTATTTGTGGATTTTAAGAAATACTGACTGCAGAATATTGGTATTTAAAAAAAATAGATTTCTGTGTATTTCATGCCCTGTTCATGCTGATTTATAAAGGCTAATCTGATTACAGCATGAAATACGTACAAAGGTTCATTTCATATATGGATGAGACAGCCTCAGACAAAGATTTTCAGTCGACAGCATAGATAATACAGAAGAACAGGCCTGATCGTCTGATCTCTGAGCCCATAGATGAGAGCACTCAGACATCTGGGAAGAATAATAATAAATACATAAAAAATATTCAGGATACGTGAAAGGACTAGCCTTGTGACAATTTTTGAGATGGCTATAATGATTGGGTTGTGCATAGTTGACAAGAGACTGAGGCCCAGCTGCACCATGTGCAGCAGCAGTGTTTTACGAGCTTTACTGGCCGATGCTTTGTCTGTGGAGGCTGACCTGGCTGCTACCATCACACCAACATAAGAAGAAATGACTGCCACAGTAGCTGATATAAACAGAAAACAAGTGTAAGCTTTGTCATAATGATCAGATACTGGCACAAGAAACATGACAAGTGTACCACAGAAGTTTTTCATTTGCAGGCTCTCCAGGTCTTGAAATGGAAAATTTAACAGCAAAATAACTCGAACAAGAACATTTAATGAACAAAAAGCCCAAACCAAAAGGATGGCCACCCCTGTGTTTCTGATGGTGATGATGGTAGTGTGCCTCAGTGGATAGCACACAGCTACATATCTCTCCAGAGACATCACCACCAGTGTGAGAGGAGAGACTTCATTCGTGAGATTGGCTAGCATGACGAGAGCACCACATACAGGATATGTCAAGAATATTCTACAAGTAGATAGTATGTATAGTAACTGGCTCAGTGCCATCTGTGCAGTGTCTGCAAAAAGAAGGTTATACAGAAGAATGTAACAAGAAGTCTCACGAAACACAGGTTTAGTCCTCAGGGTGAATAGCATAGTCGCATTAATGATGAAGAATATACAACATGGTACAGTTGTCAGAATGGTAAGCATCACTCTTTCAACAAACCCCAGTCCAACAGGGGTGTTGGTCTGAGACTGATTTGTTGCATTGGGCATCTCAGAGAAACATTTAAGACATGATAATTATGAACCTGTTGATGTTATTGGAACATTCAACCACAAATAATCGTTTTGTGTTTGTATTCTGAGAAGAATAAAATCCAACATCTTGAAAATGCAATTTAATGTTGAGTCACATTAAAAACTTCAAATCAAATCATCAAAATATATTTTCCCTGCACAGATATTTACCAAGTTGTAGTTGGTGCTTGTTCCCATGTAGACGGAAATGGTCTGCAGGGTCTGCCTGCTATTACAGCGTATATATCAGCTTTGTCCTACACCACCGTCATGTGACACTGACATATGAGCATGTTGAACACTTTAGGGATAACAGATCTATGTCATCAAGCACTGTATATTAAGCAATTACTGCTTAATATACAGTGCTTTACTTTAAAAATCATTTACAATAAGTTACTATAAATTAAAACTGTAAAATACAATACAAGCCTTCACATGGTCTCCAGCCAACATAACATAATTTGTCATATCGTGTGAGGCCAGAACTACAAAATTTACCACATATTTATCTGGCATTGGTTCTTCAGGTTATCGTATTTGATTGTTTAATCCATCATAATAATATTAAACTTGGATCTGATCTTTTGCTATGAAACATTCATACTTCCAGATATATCAGGGACTACAAGAAAACCACTGGTGGTTTTCCAACAATAACAATGCAGGCCCTAAAGGAGTCAGATCACTGCTTCACTTGAGACAGCAAGACCACTACTACTAAGGTCACGCCCCCTTTGTAATGGGACTTCAACAATGAGCCTCCATAGCCTCTGCTTATTGTTTACCTAACTGCCATGGTGTTTTTATACAATAAATGTTGTGTATCCTTTATTGTATTTTTATAGCTATGTGTGTAGACAGTACAACCTGGATAGGTCCATTCCATTGTGGTGAATGCCAATGGTTTCTCTTGATGGATCTGATGAAACCCCAATCTCCTGGTTTCAGTGTGTTGGTGTCTTCATCATGAGAAGTAGAAACATAAACTGGACAGTTTTTGAAAAGTTTGTAGATATTGTATGGCAGTGTTGGTTGGTAGTGTTGGTTTATAACATTACATCCCTCCTGTTGAGACATGGGTTTGCCCATGGGTCAATTGAGCTTATCTCTAAACATTTATAAGACTTCATATAACATCTCAAGCTCTGTTTCTTGTGCTGAATGTAGATGAGGAAAATGTTGCTTTAAGCAATTTAGTTAAAATAAAATCTACTGGTATGGCTGTTTTTTGTTACCCAAGCTGTCTGTCATACACAAAATGTGTATATCATGACAGAATCTTAAATAAGTGCATCACCAAATATTGAATTGCTCTATGTAAACAGTCATGTGACTCCCAGTCGTGCAGCTGGATTCAGAGTGGTGCAGTGCTCAATTGTCAAATGCAGTTGAGACAGTAACATTGCCATACACAGTGCATCCGAAAAGTATTCACAGCGCTTCACTTTTTCCACATTTTGTTATGTTACAGCCTTATTCCAAAATGGATTCAATTCATTTTTTCCTCAAAATTCTACACACACACAGGTGCCTTTTGGTAAACTCCAGATGAGCTGCCATGTTCCTTTTAAAAAGGAGTGGCTTCCGTCTGGCCACTCTACCATACAGGCCTGATTGGTGGATTGCTGCAGAGATGGTTGTCCTTCTGGAAGGTTCTCCTCTCTCCACAGAGGAACACTGGAGCTCTGACAGAGTGACCATCAGGTTCTTAGTCACCTCCCTGACTAAGGCCCTTCTACACCAATCACTCAGTTTAGATGGCTGGCCAGCTCTAGGAAGAGTCCTGGTGGTTCCGAACTACTTCCATTTACAGATGATGGAGGCCACTGTGCTCATTGGGACCTTCAAAGCAGGAGAAATGTTTCTGTACCCTTCCCCAGATTTGTGCCTCAAGACAATCCTATCTCTGAGGTCTACAGACAATTCCATTGACTTCATGCTTGGTTTGTGCTCTGACATGGACTGTGTTGTGCATGTAGGGGCTATAAATAGTTATTAGTAGTAATTAATAATTATCAAAGATGATTATTAATTATAGAAATATTAATTAAATTTATTAATTAAAAATTAATAAATTAAAAACGGGGCACCACCGGATGAACCGGACTAATAACTATAATGACCAGTCTCATAAAATTATTACCTTATAATTAGCTTTATGTTAGAACATAAGTTAATAGAAGGTATAAAAAGGGAAGGTGTGAATCCGTACACTAGCCCAATCAACCAGCTCTTTGTGACAATACATGGACAAAATACAAGGAGGCTTCTCTTTAAATACACAAGAGAGTTTATTTACAAACAGTAAACACCTTACAATTAATACTGTTGTCAATATCCTCAACTATAACTAAATGAGTATGTAACTACAAAGACAGAATAAGCTAAGTATAACAGAGACAAACTAAGTAAACAGTGTAAATAGACAAAACCAAGCCAACAGCAGGGGGTAGTGTGTGTGTGTGTGTGTGTGTGTGTGTGAGTGGGCGTGTGTGAGTGGGCGTGTGTGAGTGAGTGCGCGCGCGTGTGAGGTCGCAAAATGGCGGCTACGCCGGGACAAAGTGGGACTCTCAAGATGGCGGCTACGCCAGGAACGGGTGTTACGCCACTAGTGGTCACACTGTGACAATACACCCACGGATACTTGTGTGTGAGACAAGATGGCGACTTGTCCACGACACGTAATCCGGAGCAAAGAAAAGCACGGGGGCGTGCCTAGTGTGGTGCGTGTATGTGTTAATGTAAGTGTGCGAGTGTTCGTAGTAAGCGAGAGGATGGAGAGCGAAGAGGAGAGAGAGAGAGAGAGAATGAGAGTGAAAGAGCGAGCGGGAGAGAGAGAGAAGAGAGCGAGCGAGCGGACTCGGCGCTCAATCAGCTGATCACAGTAACAGAATAAACAGCGTAACGGACGCGGCGATCCGTACAAAAACAACAAGTGAAACACTAATAAAACAACAACTAATATTCACTGCCCAGAAGATAACCTCTTACTGTGACGCAGGCTGTAGTTGTGGTGGTCCGGAGCTTGTTGATCCGGGCTTTGTTGGTCCGGAGCTGCAGCACGTCCTTTGCTGACAGTCCGGGGCTAGCGGCACGCTAGTGTCCTCTCACAGTCCGTGGCTCGGAGGGAGAGGGTCGCGACAGGAAAGAAAGGAGGGAAACGTTGTGTCTCAGGTGTCCTTTCATAGGCGGGCGTCGCCTACATCCGCGGGAAACAGCTTGATCCGGGGGGTGACCGTCGATCAATCGGGTAGAAGAAAGTCTCGGCCAGCGAGGATTTCTTCTTACAGGCCTTCTGGAAATGTGCGCGGTAACTGTTCGCTCGGCTGCTGCTCGGTGTGGGCAGGCGGGTTGAGCGAGAGTTGTGTGCTTCCGTTCGTCGCGCCCGTCAGCGCGACTGGAAAGAGCGCAGTTTGCAGGTCCTCCATGCATTTATAACCTTCGTGTCGTCAACGCCCAGTGACGCACTACAGCCAATCAGAGTCCGCTTTCTGTGGGACCCCTGCTGGGATTACCTGTGACGTAGTTGCTGGATCCGACGGAAACACGGGTGGCGCTGTTGAGTACCACCCGGGGCTCCTTTGTTTAGGGACACGTGGCAAAGGGGTTTCCTTTGTCTCTTGAGACAAAGGAACTCAAATCAGGCTTCAGGCTTGCCTGCAGGCCTGAAATTCCTCAGGGCGAGGCACAACATATCCCCCCTTTGATCGGAGGAGTGGGATGTGGGTCACAGTCCTTTGATCAACAGAAGGGTCGAGCAGTCCTGAGAATCTTTATGGAGAAAAAGAGAAATCCAACAGTTTATAGTTCATAGTTCATATGAAAAGGTACAGTAGAGGTTATCTCTGGCAGTGAACAGAGGCTACTTCTGGGCAGATTTCTAATCTAAACTAGCAATTCTACACATGTACAAACACACAATATAACAACAGCTTTGCCGCTTGAAATGTTTGCTCAGAAAGGAAAAGAAAAAGAAGAGGAAAGAAAAGAGGAGGGAGCTGTTATGATGAGGTGGTTGACCCCTGGAGTGGAATGGAGTCAACCCGAGTGTTGGTGACAGACCCGTGTGTAAAACGTGGTTGCACTAGGCCGATGGAGTCAAGCTTTGCTTGTAACCTTTGGATATGTCTGTACATGAGGTGTGCGATGACTGCCGTGATGACCCAGCCACCGAGGAGGAGCCCAAGGGCAGATAAACTGACATGGCTTTCTTGGTAACGATTGTGCACGAGATTACCGAACTGGGTGGTTATCCCAGTTGGTTTAAGGCTTAATTTGACCAATTTCGTCCCTTCAGTCAGGAGCTGCTGCTGTAGGGAGTCAGTTATCGTGATATTATGACCCAGAAATGCGTCCATAATCTCAATCTCAACATTGTGTCTGTCAGATTCAAGATGATGGAGGACGACGTCACCAATATGGGCGGTGGCTCCTTTGGGGACCGTTAGGAACACCGTCTGATTTGGTAGGGTCAGTCTGGTGGCTGTGTCATGGCGGTCATATGAGATCAGGATGTCAGTGGCAGGGGTGCTTACAAGCCATCGATTACCTGCTCGTTCTACTTTGGTCTCCATGTCCTCGTCTTTTACAGACATGCTGGCTTGGCATTCTTGCTCAGGGGATTCGGCCCTCAAGCCGCAGAGGTAATTGGTGACATCTCTAATAAAGGGGTTGCTGGGGCAGACCCAATGGATGTCCCTAGTTTCCGTGCACATTTTTAAGTTGGGGACAAGATAGAGCGAGGGGTGATCGTTGTGATAGGCAAGTAAGGGTGGTGTTTTGATGTGAATGTGTGTATTGGCTTTCCAAAACCCAACATTCAGCACTGCCTTCAACCTGTATGTTCGGTCTCTCGATGATGGGCAGGTTGAGAATGAATCCTATCTCTAATTTCTGCGGGTCTACTGAAATTGCACTGCCAAGACTATACGCTAGGTGTATCTGAGAAGGCGGTAGCAGATCTTAAGATTTCCTCAGACGATCCCTGACAGAGTCTTTACAGCATGCAACGTGTTATTGAGGATGGTGGAATGGAGATTTACAGGTCAGGTATGATTAGTTAGGGTTTAACGCATGCTGTTGTGAGTGGGTAGAGCATGCGGTTACTTGACTGTTATGGTGTTATGTCTTCTTCCCTTGGGGGTGGAGTTGGTTCCACCCTTTCAGGGAGGGAGACTGGGAGAATGGGTTTTATTTGGTTCGAGGGAACTCATCTGTAAGTTGGTGCTGGTGGTGGCGAGTTTCTTACCTCGCCTGTCTGCGGGTGATGCATTTACCACGCAGGATCGTTGTACTCAACAGGACTCAACCAACGGGATCTTGTACTGACGTACAAACGTTGGGGGTGTGTTGGAATCCCTAAGAGTGCAGGCTGTGTGGAGGTCGGTGACTCCACAGTCGTCAGAGTCTTTGGAGAAAATGTGCTGGAAGTTGTGGAACAACTTCCGAAGCGCATCTCTCTGGCTGTCAGTAGTCAGTGTGTCAGCTTTGGCTAACTGTTCGTCGATTTGCGACTCAAAACCAGAGGCCGTCTCCTCCGGTGGGGAGGGGGCTCCAGTATCACCTGCAGGTGTTACCTCTTCTGGCTGAGTCCGGATAGCATATACGACCAGGTCGTCTCTGCCATCCAAGGTGGCATTGCAGATCGCCCCATCCTGCAATGCCTCATGACAGACCACAGAGATCATTTTGGTCGGGAGGGTGCGAAACCCCCCTTCCATACTGTCATCTCTGCTCAAAGACAAGGGCAATTCCCCGATGACTGGAATTGTTAGTTCAAAGTCGTGGAAGGAGTGGTCGATTAACATCCCCAACGGTTGGCGTGCAGTCACATGTATCGGGGCGTATGTTAGGTTCTGGACAAGCAGATAGGCTGAGCGGTGGTTCAGCTCAAGCAGCGGCATGCCGCCGAGTGTCAAGCCAAGTTTCCCGAAGTGAGGCAAGGGATGGAAAAATGCCTGTGAACTGGGAATCTGCTGTCCTTTACGAATAATGAGTCGCACGGGAGCTCCGACCGTTCGTGCGGGGATAATTTGGTCGACTTCACTTACCACTTGACAGGCTTGTGGTATCGTCTGTCCCGATGCCATGTGCTCTGGCTCGAGGGATGGATGATGGCTTCTGGCGTGAGCCTGAGACCACAAGACCTGGTTGATGGTGTCCAGCTGAACCCCAAGTCGGACGAGGAGATCTGCTCCCACTGAGACTGGGCAAGACAGCTGGGGAACCACACTGAAGACATGCACAACTTCCCTCCTCCCGATGCGTATCAAGATAGCACACATCCCAGTTGCCTTGATCAAGGTTTGGGGTGTCTGCGATGAAAGGAGACGATGGCTTCGTTGTACGAATGGGGGAGGACTATCAAGCTGGCACAAGTCGTTGTACAGGTCCTGGCTAATGGCAGATTTCTCCGACCAAAGCGCCAGGTGGGCATCAGGGGCGTCGACACCGTTTAGGTAGACACCACCCACCACCTGGGGACTGTACAAGTCTGGGTTTGCGTTTTTCAGCAAACAAAGGAAAGAATCGTGGTGGCAAAGAATGTCTGGATTATGGACCGACATCGGTGAGGTGCTCACCGGCGATCCAAGACTGTCACGCACAGGGTCTGGACGGGGTCCTAGAACCGGCAAGGATTCACTCCCTTGTTGGAGGGCAGTTACCTGTTGGCCTGACTGTGGCTGATCCCTCCCTGTGCCAAGTGGTCTTGGTGTCTCCACTTGAGCCCAGATATGACCGCGACGGCAGTCAATGAGGGGTGCCAGTCGACCCAGCAGGTCCTGACCAATAAGGAGTGGCTCGGTGTCAAGTGAGCATATGTACAGGGGATGGACGAGAGTCATCTCCTGAAAAGTGAGGTCAATCCAGGCACGTCTGTTGATGGGTGACGTGTCCTGCGTGTAGCTGGTGATATTGATGTTGCAGCCCTCCACCTGCAGCGGTTTCCCTAGAGTGCGCATCTCTCGGGCTACCCCTTCGAACAGGTGGTTGCTCACCAGGCTAATTTCAGAACCCGAGTCAAGAAGAGCAAGAGCGCTAGTACACCCCCCTAGTGTCACCTGGGTGTAGATACGCTGGGCGTTGCCTTTCTGGACTAGGTCACCCAAGAAGGAAAGAAAAGGAGGACATGGAGTTTCAAACACGACCCGCTCAGGGGTTGCCCTGGTCTCCCCTGACCCTGCGCCCCACCCGACAAAGTAAACTCTGGCGGTGGAGGGCGTGGGCGTGCGGCCTAGTCATGCGATCGGAGGTCCCCCCCCTCGTCCCTTGGGGGAGTTGGGTGGTTTTGGTGAGGGTTCAGGCAGGCGTAGGTCTTTCACCACTGCCATCATGCATCTCCGAATCATCTCCTCCATTTCTTTACCCGAGTCCCCTTTCTCCCGATACTTGGGTTTGTTCTGTTCAAAACGGACAGGACCCTTTTGCTGAGCGGGGCCTGTCCAACGTGCGTTCTGGTTCTGGGGGCGATTCCGATTCCCACCATCTACATGACGTTGCTGGTCCTGTAGAGGGGGATCAAATCGGTTCTTAGGTCGGGCATGCAGTGGGGCTGTCTTAGCACGAGGCATTTCTCTGCCTTCTAGTGTTAAGTCCCCATCCTCTGAGGCCTGAATCCCCAGAACCCTGGCATCGCTTTCACGAGGCCTGGATGGACGCACGCGTGTCTCCCACGCCAGCTGGGCATACCTTTTAATCTGCTGCATTGTCAGGCCGCCTGACCTGCAATGCATGGTGACATCGTAGCGCAGGCTCTCATGGAGGTTGTGCAGGAACAGCGATTTGAACGCGTGATCTTCCTCCAGACCTGGGACGCTACGACCCTGAAAGTATGCGTCCCTCAGACGCCTGTAATATTCACGCGGAGGTTCCTGCTTCTTCTGCGTGATTGCGAAGGCACTGAGGGCTGCGGAGGCTTCGTCAGTGTATGGGGAGTACTCTTCTCGAAGGGCCCGTTTCAAGTTCCGGTAACTATCACGGGTCTCCGCCTGAAGAGTCTCCATGAACACGTGAACACTCCGTGTTGTGGTTTTCCACAACAACTTGAGCTGTTCACGGTTGGTGGCGGCAGGCAAGTCCATCAGGCAGCGGTCGACTTCCCGGAGGTAGTCGTCGATGTTCGAATCTGGTCTACTCGGGTCAAAGCGTTCGATATCTTTGGCCAAGGACTCAAGCTGTCTAGTTCGCATGCCGTGATGGGGTTGCTGCCACTCTAGATCTGATACACTGGAATCTTGTTCCCAGTGCAGGCGTCTCCTCTCACGGGGAGGGGAGACAAAGGAATCTCGCATGTGTAGGCTCCGTGGGGGAGGGATCCCACGGAACAAGGACCTGGGGGTCTCCGCTGGGGTGCGAGAATAATCTACCCTCCTCCGGTCGGGAGGGTTAAGATTCCCCATTGGAGGAAAAACGGCTCCGCGGTACGAGCCTGTGTGCTGCCACGAGGCTTGAGCCTGGGGCAGTCGATAGTCGTTGTCGACTAAATAGGAGGTTGGCTCTGTCAGGTTCTCAACACACCTGGCCTTGATGGTTGAGCCTGCCAGGTTTAACCTCCTCATTTGGTGAACCAGGGCTGGTTCACTTTCCCCTGATGCAGGGGGGTCCCACTCTTGTGGGTTTTCCGACCGGGTTGGTTCTTGACTGTTGGGAGTCAAGACCCCCGGGTCGGGGACATTCTCTCCCTGGTGACTCACCTTTTCCCTGAGGGATGCGCATTCTGCACGCAGGATCTCATGACGGCTTTGGTTGTCACCGAGCTCCTGTTGCAGGGACGCGTTCTCATCCCTCAGATCAGCCATTTCTTGTTGCAGTTCTCTGATCTGCATGCGAGATTGGCGATGATACACCAAGAACATCTGCCCTATTACATCCTGCACCAAGCATTCTCCCTGACTGGAAGGGTTGGTTGCCTGTCCAATTAGCGTTTGCAACGCATCTTGGCAGTCCTGCAGGCTGTATGTACTGAGTCGGTCCAGGTCATCTGACCTCAGTCGGATGAGGTCAGCAACCACGTCACTCAGTATGGATGGGTTCATCCTGTTAGTGTTAGTATACTTGTTACTAGTGCACAGGTGGGAGGGGTCCGACCTGTGTCTGATGAAATGCTGGATATCTGTTACTGTTAGTAACGTTAGGTTGGGTTCTTCACCTCTTTGGAACGTTAATGGTTAATGATCTGTAGCTGATGAAAAGTCTATAGATCCTAACACCTGCTACTACCACTGCAGAACAACACAAATACAACTCAAAACTGTAGCTGCTTGGCGATGCACAGGAAGAAGCCAATGATTCCGAATTAAACAAAAAAAATTCAAAAAAATTTCCAAAAAAAATTTTCTCAAAAATTAATTTTTATGATTTATGGATTTTGTCCAAATATTGTACAAAAGCTGGTATATATGGGCCTCACACGGAGCGTCAGAAATGTTGTGCATGTAGGGGCTATAAATAGTTATTAGTAGTAATTAATAATTATCAAAGATGATTATTAATTATAGAAATATTAATTAAATTTATTAATTAAAAATTAATAAATTAAAAACGGGGCACCACCGGATGAACCGGACTAATAACTATAATGACCAGTCTCATAAAATTATTACCTTATAATTAGCTTTATGTTAGAACATAAGTTAATAGAAGGTATAAAAAGGGAAGGTGTGAATCCGTACACTAGCCCAATCAACCAGCTCTTTGTGACAATACATGGACAAAATACAAGGAGGCTTCTCTTTAAATACACAAGAGAGTTTATTTACAAACAGTAAACACCTTACAATTAATACTGTTGTCAATATCCTCAACTATAACTAAATGAGTATGTAACTACAAAGACAGAATAAGCTAAGTATAACAGAGACAAACTAAGTAAACAGTGTAAATAGACAAAACCAAGCCAACAGCAGGGGGTAGTGTGTGTGTGTGTGTGTGTGTGTGTGAGTGGGCGTGTGTGAGTGGGCGTGTGTGAGTGGGCGTGTGTGAGTGGGCGTGTGTGAGTGGGCGTGTGTGAGTGAGTGCGCGCGCGTGTGAGGTCGCAAAATGGCGGCTACGCCGGGACAAAGTGGGACTCTCAAGATGGCGGCTACGCCAGGAACGGGTGTTACGCCACTAGTGGTCACACTGTGACAATACACCCACGGATACTTGTGTGTGAGACAAGATGGCGACTTGTCCACGACACGTAATCCGAAACAAAGGAAGCGCGGGACTACACTTACGGATACTTGTGGGTGAGACAAGATGGCGACTTGTCCACGGCACGTAATCCGGAGCAAAGAAAAGCACGGGGGCGTGCCTAGTGTGGTGCGTGTATGTGTTAATGTAAGTGTGCGAGTGTTCGTAGTAAGCGAGAGGATGGAGAGCGAAGAGGAGAGAGAGAGAGAGAGAATGAGAGTGAAAGAGCGAGCGGGAGAGAGAGAGAAGAGAGCGAGCGAGCGGACTCGGCGCTCAATCAGCTGATCACAGTAACAGAATAAACAGCGTAACGGACGCGGCGATCCGTACAAAAACAACAAGTGAAACACTAATAAAACAACAACTAATATTCACTGCCCAGAAGATAACCTCTTACTGTGACGCAGGCTGTAGTTGTGGTGGTCCGGAGCTTGTTGATCCGGGCTTTGTTGGTCCGGAGCTGCAGCACGTCCTTTGCTGACAGTCCGGGGCTAGCGGCACGCTAGTGTCCTCTCACAGTCCGTGGCTCGGAGGGAGAGGGTCGCGACAGGAAAGAAAGGAGGGAAACGTTGTGTCTCAGGTGTCCTTTCATAGGCGGGCGTCGCCTACATCCGCGGGAAACAGCTTGATCCGGGGGGTGACCGTCGATCAATCGGGTAGAAGAAAGTCTCGGCCAGCGAGGATTTCTTCTTACAGGCCTTCTGGAAATGTGCGCGGTAACTGTTCGCTCGGCTGCTGCTCGGTGTGGGCAGGCGGGTTGAGCGAGAGTTGTGTGCTTCCGTTCGTCGCGCCCGTCAGCGCGACTGGAAAGAGCGCAGTTTGCAGGTCCTCCATGCATTTATAACCTTCGTGTCGTCAACGCCCAGTGACGCACTACAGCCAATCAGAGTCCGCTTTCTGTGGGACCCCTGCTGGGATTACCTGTGACGTAGTTGCTGGATCCGACGGAAACACGGGTGGCGCTGTTGAGTACCACCCGGGGCTCCTTTGTTTAGGGACACGTGGCAAAGGGGTTTCCTTTGTCTCTTGAGACAAAGGAACTCAAATCAGGCTTCAGGCTTGCCTGCAGGCCTGAAATTCCTCAGGGCGAGGCACAACAACTGTCAAGTGTGGGACCTTATGTAGACAGGTGTGTGCCTTTCCAAATCATGTCCAATCAACTGAATTTACCACAGATGGGCTCCAATTAAAGGAAGGGTGGATGATGTTTTCCCAGAGCACTTTTTATCATATTGCTTAAATTCACCATCACCCGCAGGCAATAATCAATTAATTAAATGCGCTGACACTTACAGAAAAAAAAATATAACCTGTAGAACAGGCAGGACTGAATAAACTTCATCCAATCACGTTACACATCCTCTACGTGTGCACCTCTTCGTGCAAGAACAAGCCGCTCATACACGCTCCGCTAGTTAACGACATGTCAGATAGCACAGGCTGCTAAAAGAAAATAAGATGGAAATGGTAGCAACATCACGGCAGAAGGAGCGACAACAATTGACTGACAGCACACAACTGTATTTGAGATGGTAACTGCCAAGAAAAAGACTGACGACGATAAGACAAAACAAGAGTTAGCATCGGTGCAGCAGCAAATGAACCTGAAGCAACAGAGAGAGCTGCAAAGATGTCATGATAGGTAAGATAACACTATCTTTTTATGTTTTTTGGAGTGTGTTCTTTGTTTTCCTGCATGTTGTTATTTTACTTAGGTATGTCCCGATCACATTATTTTCAGAGCATGATAGTAGTGTTGTAAACACAACCAGGAATCCTCCATAGCTATGTCTACATATAGTTAAAACATTGTTGGAAGCAAGTAAACTATTGCTGCATCACTGGTTGAAGTTAAACTACTATAAGCTGTCACCACTGCTGCTGTTGTAACAGATGATGCATTGTGTTTTTCACCAATTCTGAAGAATAAAAGAATTGGTCACTGCTGAGGACGGGCTGCAAACATCCAGTGAAATTGACTCTTACATTTCCAAAACAAACTGAACACATTTACAGTAAGAATAATCAAAACAGTAACAGCATGTACCTGACGAAATAAGACACAAATTCACTACTGAGGACGGGCTGCAAACGTCCAGTGGCATTGGCTATAAAAAACAGCAGTATAAAGGTGCAAATGTTAGCATTCATTTACACTCATAAGCCAGACCACTACAATCACTGAGCAAATGCACCCGAACACACAGTGCCTTGATCACGTAAGTTCATGTCTAAATCTAGGTATGTATATCTTGAAATAAAGGAATGAATACATAAACAGAACAACAAAAATATTTTATAATTTTATCTTCACACTGCTAATGTCAGGACCTACCACTTACATTTCCAAAACAAACTGAATGAGGCTGATGCTCCGTTCCCATTACTCCCTGCGCTCTTAATGGCATCCTGTGGTTCACGGCAACGTTCTCTTCTTGATGGTCTTCGACCCTGTTCAACATAATAGACCACTCTAGCTAGTACACACTGTTTTGACACGATGTCATCCCTTGACAGTGTCACAGTTGTGGCTGTACCTCCCTCTTTTGTCTTCCCCCTTCTCCCTTGTGTTTCCCTGTCTCTCCCTGTGTTTGTGTGTCTGTGTGCTGGCGTGGGCGTGGCCACCTTGTCACTCACACTCAGCTCCTGGATTCCTCCACACCTGCCTGCCATCAGCTCATCAACTCCCTCAGCCTCCACACCTGCCATCCATCAGCTCATCCCCTCTGCAGTATATCAGCACTGGCTTTTCCACCACTCCTCGCCAGATTGTTGTCAACCCTCCGTGGTGCGAACTACGGCTCCTCAGCGGTATTTACATAGAACGGCTACCTTGCTTTTGACCAGATTAACCAATCCTCCTTTCTTGTCTCTCAGGATCATCCTCGTCTGCCTTCCAGTTTTCCAGCCACCCCTGCCTTCCAGTTTTCCAGCCACCCTCCAGCTCCAAGCCACCCCTGCCTTCCACTCTCGCAGCCACCCTCCAGCTCCAAGCCACCCCTGCCTTCCACTCTCTCAGCCACCCTCCAGCTCCAAGCCACCCCTGCCTTCCACCCTGCCTCCCATGCCAACCAGTCCCGTGTCCCTCTCCCCGAGCCAAGACCCCTTATTCCTTTTCGTAATAAAATTCAATTTTCCACTACTCGCTCTTGGGTCCCCCTCGTGAGTGTGTCACAGACAGTGCTCCAACAGTAGCGACTTCAGTTGGTACAAAAGTTTACGGGAACTGCAGCAAGAGTAACACTTGGCAATGCTCTTCCCTGCTGTGAGAGGTCAAGACACCAGACACCTCATCACAAGACAGGGGTAGGGCAGCAGGGGGGGTGGTGGACTGACTAAACATCTTGCACTCTCCGAGCTTGAAAACCAGGTGCCTCATCCAACAGCTCCTTGTAAGGCGCTCGAGTGAGTTTGCTTTGACTGTGCATAGGTGAGTGATTTGCTCGCAAAAGCCATGGGCCTAGCTTTGTCTGCATTTTCAGCAACCTGTGATAGGACGGCACCCAAGCCACTACTAGACGCATTCACAGACAACAGAAATGGCCTATTAAAGTCAGGGTGGGCCAGGAGAACCTGATCAAGAAGGGCTTGTTTTAGTTTCATGAAGGCCCGTCTACACTCATCAGTCCAGTCAGCTACTGTTAGCTTCTTCATGACTTTCTTCTTGATTCTCCCTTTCCTGTGATGGGCCATTCTAGGCCCAGTAGTCAACCCAAACAAGGGCTTTGCAATAGCTGACCACCCCTCTATAAACTGTTGGTAAAAGATGACCATACCAAGAAATGACCTGATCTTGGACTGTGAAGGAATATTTGAATCGTCTTCCATGAGATCTTTTTCTGTCATCCCTGTGATGACCTCAATCTTGTTTGGGTCTGTGGCAATGCCAGCTTCATTAACAACATGACCCAAAAATCTGACAGATGTCTCCATGAAATGACATTTCTTCTGCTCCAGCTTAAGATTGTGTTGCTGCAGGTGGCCAAAAAACATGTCTAACCGTTGCAGTCCCACCTCTTCAGTGGGTGCAAAGACAAGTAAATCGTCAAGGTAGCAATGCAGACTTGAAAAGTTTTGGTCTCCAAAAATACTTGGCATCATTCGCATAAATGTAGCTGGACTATTACACAGGCCCCATGGTAGCCTATTGTACTAGAGTCCAAAGGGTGAGGTAAAAGCTGTAAACTTCCAATCATCCCCATGAACCTCCACATTGTAATATCCAGAAGTCAGATCCATT
Source organism: Lepturacanthus savala (assembly GCA_030544235.1). Taxonomy (NCBI): domain Eukaryota; kingdom Metazoa; phylum Chordata; class Actinopteri; order Scombriformes; family Trichiuridae; genus Lepturacanthus; species Lepturacanthus savala. The sequence continues at coordinate 27,353,192 of CM060479.1, read as the reverse complement.
GTAGAGAAATAGGCATTACCACCTAAAACAGCAAGAGTGTCCGCTTGATGTGGCAAGGGATGAGCATCCTTTATTGTGCGGGCATTAAGCCATCTGAAATCAGTCCACAACCGTAAATCACCTGACTTCTTCCAGACAAGAACGAGTGGGGAGGCATATTCACTGCTACTCTTACTCCATCTCATCTAAGGCATGCTTAAGCTTGTCATACTGGTTAGGTGACAACCGCCGGCACGGCAGCCGAAAGGGCTTGTCATCATTCAGCCTGATCCTGTGTACAAATCCTGTAGTTTTTCCACAATCAAGTTTGTGTCTTGAAAATATAGACTCATAGCGAGCTATAAGCTGTATCAGCTTTGCACAACCTTCGGGTGTCAATTGAGGGGAGTCTATGTCAATGTCGGTTAGCCCCAGTTCATGCAAAACATAGCTTCCTGCACCACTGTGTTCTGGGTCACTCTTTACAGTTAAGCTGTCTGTGCTGTCCATGTCATTTTTCAAATTTCTATCCACTTTTAACTCATGAAGCTGTAGCATGGGGTTTGCTGCCATGGGCTGCACTTGTTCAGCACAATCAAAATCTTCTAATGCCGCACAAGGGAAGACATCCACTACCTTAGCACTGCGCCTCAGCAATGTTGGTCGGGCTAGCGGATTGACGATTTTTACTGGCAGCCAGCCTTTCTCAGAATTGCCACAGTTCACCCTATGAGAATATTCCTTGGTCTTGGGTGGGCTTTGGTGGGTTCAATGACCACGGCACTGCCAGCTGAAATGTTCTGACAATCCTTGAGACGTGCCCAAACTAAATGCTCTTGCAAAGGCTGCAAAGTTATCGCTTGCTTCAGTCTCAGTGTTCCCACCTTTTCTGGTGCGTTCTCCCCCTGCCATCTCTCCACGTTGGCCAAGAGCGATAAAAGCCGTTGCTCTTCGTCAGTACGCACTGACGGGTGCAGTTCAAGGACATTCTTTTTGACACGTATGAGGTGTTTAATGAAGTTACTTCCAATGATCAGATCATCAATTTGGCCATCCACTATCAAAATAGGAACAGAGGCTCCATGGCCAAACACTGTCAACAGTAAGTCACATGCTCCCGCTGCTCTGGTCTTCATTCCACCACATCCAACGAGCACTACATCAACTGGGCGGATTGTTAGGTTTGTGCAAACACAGAGACCCAAATGCAGATCAGTTCGAAGAGGGTTTATTTAAGGTCACAAAAAATGCTGGTTCTTCCAAGCAAACAGAATCTTCCTCCGGATTATAACAAAAGGCAGGTAGTAAGCACAAAAATCTTTTCAAAGTTACACAAAAGGTGTCCACTAAGGTGGTAAGCAAAAAACTTTTTAAAGTTACAACAAAAGGTATTCACAAAGTAGCAAACAAAATCTTTAAGCAATCAAACAAAGAGGGTCCACAACGGGTACAAAAGGCAACAAATGAAATCAGGTAATATAACAATAAATCCACAGAGGAGGAGTCACGATCTCTTACTCGGGGAAACATATGCAGATGATCAGACACAGAGGGGAGAACTATAGACAAGAAAATACACCTGGAACACCAGAATGAGCTGTTCTTACTGCTGACCAGCAGGGCGGCCAGAGTTCCAGTCTCAGATACTAACACGGATTGAGTCACTTGACAGAACACCATCACACAGACGTGGCACAGCTTCAGAAGTCAGTGTACAAGCCATCGAGCCACTGTCGATCATTGCCCGCAACACCATCACATCATTCACGCAAACAGAAGTGTAAAATAGATCATCATTTGGAGCCACCTTGTGTATACTCTGATAGATCACTTTCACATTAGGCGTTTCAGAGGCACATGCAACAGACAATAATACGCAGACATTACATCATCAAAATTAGTCATGGGGACATCACCAGACCCATCACTTGTCCCCTCCCCGTGTGGGCCGTCTATTTTCCCTGCATATTGGATGGACCTCGTGGAGGGAGTCCTACTGTATGGTAGAAAGTATGCCCGGGGGCGTGACATAGGAAGCACAGCTGTTCGTCCTGACAGTGTTGTATTGTGCTGTGGCTGGACTCCCCACACACTGAGCAAGGCAAAGACGGGTTCAGACACCACCTGTTTTTGTGGGCGTGGGCCTGGACTGTTCATCATCTGTTGTGGTCTCTGATCAAGGACGCGCTCTAGTAATGCAATGTCTTGTGCAAGGGGCTCAGATGTAGTGAGGGCAGCCGCCACCACTGGGGTAGGCAACTGGTCAGTGGCTGGTTCTGTCTGATTCATTGACACAGGATTGTTTCTCAGTGAGACTATAGGGAGTGATACCTTCTGCTTCAGTGTGGAGAAATTTGATGTTAAACATGACAGATGTTTGGCTCTGCTTTCCCTCTGGTGCTCCTCCAGTCTCTCATGCACCGCACCAGCAGTCCAATGATGCAGGGGTTTACACTTGAAAATCAAGCAGTTAAGCTGTCTGCGCTGTCCATGTCAAGACCGTCATGGCACCAGTGTAACAGACGATGCGTTGTGTTGTTCACCAATTCTTTTGTTCTGAAGAAATAAGACAGAAATTCACTGCTGAGGACGGGCTGCAAACATCCAGTGGCATTGGCTCTTACATTTCCAAAACAAACTGAACACATTTACAGTAAGAATAATCAAAACAGTAACAGCATGTACCTGAAGAAATAAGACACAAATTCACTGCTGAGGACGGGCTGCAAACGTCCAGTGGCATTGGCTAAAAAAAAGGCACGAATGTTAGTATTCATTTACACTCTTCATAAGCCAGACCACTACAATCACTGAACAAATGCATCCGAACATACAGTGAATAATAATCAAAAACATAATTTTATCTTCAGACTGCTAACGTCAGGACCTACCTCTTACATTTCCAAAACAAACTGAATGAGGCTGGTGCTCCGTTCCCATCACTCCCTGCACTCTTAAAGGGCCAGACACAATCAGCGGAAACAGAAAGCTTGGGGGTGCTTGACATAGTATGGAGCGCATTTCATCGTCCATAACGGTAACGCTGTTGTAACGATGGAAACAGTAATTAATTTGATTACCCGTTACTGAAAAAATAACGCTGTTATGTAACGGCGTTATTTTCAACGCTGTTACTCCCAACACTTTTCATAACATTATAAAAACTGAAGCCATGAAATACTGGTGATATTAAATATCTACATTGATTACTTTTATTATACCCTATTTGGGACACATTCTCTTGGCAAGGGGAGGAACCCCCTCTTGCAAAATGTATAAATCATTGTGTGGAGATGCAGGAGTCTTGAAGTTGTCCACAGTATTTCCTCCCCGTCTGTAGTCATCTCCTGGACACATCAGGTGGGTTGACCTGCAGCTGGGGGTCAGGGGTCAGACGGAGCTCCAGCAGATGAGACTTGTCTGTAAATACATACATACAGTTTACAAGTCAGTGACCTCTATTCAGATAAAAATGTACTTTGTCAGAGGCAAGATATGTTTAAAAAGTAATAATATAGCATTAGAAAGTAAATTGTAAATAAGTTACATATTGCAAACTTTAATAAATTGGATAGGCTAACATGATCAATGTAAAGATGTTTGGTCACAGGCATCACAACGTAACATTAGCAGCTCGGCAGCGGCTGTTAGAGTCCAAAACATAATGATAAAATACACCGCTCCATGTGTTCAAAGCAACAAGCTGAACAACTACCTTACAGCAATTAGCTGTTCTTACTATCATAAGATTACTTACGCTAATTATACTTAAAAACTGAAAAGTCAATTTATTGTCATTTATGTTCATTATGGTGTTTAAGGAATTTTCTTACCTGTGAATGAGCCATGAGAAAAGTTTAGCTCATGTTAGCTAGTTGATGCAGCAGCAGTCATGAACTCAGGAACAAGCGGTAGCGTGCCTGTTCTTGGGGGCGTGGCCTGTTCTCTGGGGGCGTGGCTTCAGGGTGAGTCTGGAAATGGGGTTGGTCTTGTGAGGTGTTTTTTTTTTTTTCTAAATGCTGCCTGCTCAAAGTGATTCATCCACCTACCTTTAAACTGTAGAAACATCCCAAGGATGATCAGTGGAAATAGGATGGACCTGAGCTCAATTTTGAGCTTCATGGCAAAGGATGCGAATAGTTATGTACATGTGATTTCTTAGTTTTTTTATTTTTAATAAATTTGCAAAAATCTCAAAAAAAAAGAATTTTTTGCCTCATCATTATCGGTGTTGTGTGTAGAATTTTGAGGAAAAAAATGAATTCAATCCAATTTGGTATAAGGCTGTAACATAACAAAATGTGGAAAAAGTGAAGCGCTGTGAATACTTTCCGGATGCACTGTAAAAGGGGTAGTGTCTGCAATACTTTGACTCCACAGGGTGTCAGAGTATGTTGTGCCACAGTGATACCAAATTAAATGTTTGATTTTACTTAGTCTCACATGGAGCACAGAAATAAAAGGGTAGTGCCTTGCACTAATTGTTCAGATGAAATAGACTATCAAAAAGAATCAATAATTATTTTAAATAATTACTTATTCATTAAGGGCGACATGGTGGCGCAGGGGTTAGCACTGTTGCCTCACAGCAAGAAGGTCACAGGTTCAAGACCTCCTTGGTCCGGGGTCTGGGACCTTTCTGTGTGGAGTTTGCATGTTCTCCCCGTGTCTGCGTGGGTTTTCACTGGGTACTCCGGCTTCCTCCCACAGTCCAAAAACATGCTGAGGTTAATTGGAGACTCTAAATTGCCCATAGGTGTGAGTATGTGAGTGAATGGTGTGTGTGCCCCACGATTGGCTGGCGACCATCTGGGGTGTATCCCTGCCTCTCGCAGTAACGCACTGGGATTGGCTCCAGCAGACCCCTGCGACCCTAATGAGGAATAGGCAGGTATAGAAAATGACTGACTGACTTATTCATTAAAGATAGAGTTTATTAAGTTCTCAAATTGGCGCACTGCCTCTCAGTTGAGAGGAAAAGATAGCCAATTCTCTGATTCAGTCTCTTGAATTGTTATAAAATATCAATTTTGAAGTCTGATTAACACTTAATAATAGAAACTAGGATCATTGTATTAATAGCTATTATTGGTTGAAGTATTCAGATTTCTATAGAAGAGGTTGGCATAATTAATTATTGTGAAATATTAAAGAGGCAGCATGTACTTCTCAAAAGCATCTATTCATAAAAACACAAAAGTACAACACACAACAACAATCTAACTAAATGGTTCTATATACATGCATGGGTGTATGTGTGTGTGAACTACAAAGATGGCTGCCATGTTGGCTGTTCTCTGTGCTCAGGCCGTGTGGCTTTTCGTCTGTGGGGACGAAGGCAAAATGGCAGACTATGTCTGTGTGTGTGTGTGTGTGTGTACAGGCTTAACGTCACTTTGTGTGTTTCAAGGTGTCATGTTAAAGAGTGGTTAGTATGCAAGCAGGTTGGGATAATAACATCAAAGTAAACCTTCTTACAAGCCTAAAACACAGCGAACTGTAGCGTAAAATCTAAACACATTAACAAAGTTCATCAGTCTTGCTTAACCATTTTTGTTAATGTTCTGTTCTGCTCAAGTTATATTTTCAATCCCTGGAAAGGAAGGAGTAGATTTGCTCTTTGGTTCTGCTTCCTTGAGATGGCTGAAGATGTTGTTGCAGCTCCGGTGTGGTGGAGTAGATCCGTCATGTAGGCCACGTTGCTCTTTGTTAATCCTTGTTGCTGGTTGGAAGAATCAGGCCTGAGTTGCTTCAGTGGTGCTCGCTGGACGTCGTTGAGTCCTTGGACTTGCAGGTCATTGAGATGCTGACGTTGTCGTGGCTGGATAATCCTTGAGAACAGAGAAGCTGCTGAAGGCTTCTGGTCTGTAGCTTCTCCTGCTGTGAGGAGCAGGAGAACAGAGTGGTGCTCTGCTGATGAGCAGGAGACCAGAAGAGGTGAAGAGAGATTGGCCGGAATGGCTAATGCCTTTATATCTCTGGTGCCATCACCGTGAAGGTGTGAAACAAGATTTCATGGGGGAAGGGTCACAAGTTCCAGGCTCAACCAGGCAGCTGGGCAGACCTTTTGCATATATCCTCTTCGTGGGCACAACATCACCTATACGGTTTTTAGAATGAGAGTCTGAAACTTTCATATATATTTACCTTCTTTAATGAGTTCCTTACAGTATTGGTACATTAGATTTAAGTGGCTTAACTTCCCTGTGCTGCTTCCACTCTCCTGCACTGCTTTAACTCTCTTCTTACTTCCCAACCCATTCACTGAAGAAGACTGGGAGCTTATATAACAAACATTAACCAACAGCCCCCAGCCCAAGTATATACAAGGTTTTTACATGCACCCTGTCTATACCTTGGACACCAAATGCTTGTTTTCAACACAATATTACTTAGCATCAAGCAAGTTGCCACCTCACCTAGGTATACTCTAGTTATTACTAAACTTTTGATGCTTTTCCATGAATCACAATGTTGTTATAACTTGGATTGACTTCTGCACAACTGTGTCATCAGTGTCATTAATCAGAGTCCTGTCCTGAACCGATCTCCATATCAATATTGAAGAAGAGTCATAGCTGCAGAAATGTGAGGACCATTCAATGCTGTTTGCAGCTTTCATTTAATGTTATTATTATTTAATATTATTCATATTAATACATCTAACTGTATGCTCCCTCTTCATATTCCTTTAAATAAAAAATAATGTTGTGAGACTATTACTATCCATTTTCTATGCCTGCTTCTTCCCCACTAGGGTCCTTGGGGTCTGCTGGAGTCAATTCTAGCATACTGCAGGCCAGAGACAGAGATAGACCCAGGCCCAGCCTATCGTGGGTCACACACACTCATACCTACAGGCAGTTTAGAGTTTAGAGCAATTTAGAGTTTCCAATTATCCTACTGTGGGAGGGCAATCTGGGAGAACCCAGATAGAACTCAAGTAGGGAGAACATTCAAACTTCACACAGAAATGTCCTAGCTCAAGGACTTGAACCTATGACCTTGTTATGAGGCAACAGCATTACCCACTCAGCCCCAAGTACCCATGCACTCAGATTTTAAGGCAAAATTGTGAAATGATGGCAACTTGTCATCCTCATCAAATCATGAGTTATGCTGGTTGTTAGAATATTTTTGACAGATTTATATCCATGGATTTTAAGAAATACTGACAAAACTGCAGATAGGGATTCTCAAAAAAATGTTTCATTTATTTATTGCCATATTTTATGCTGACCTATAACGGCTATTCTGATTACAGCATGAGTTGAATCAACATGTACAAAAGTTCATTCCATGTATTTTAGGATGACATTTTAGCCTTAGTTGAGATGACAGAGAGTTTCAGTCGACAGCATAAATAGTATAGAAGAACAGGCCTGATGGTCTGATCTCTGAGCCCATAGATGAGAGAACTCAGACATCTGGGGAAAAGGATAATTAACACATACATAACAATTAGGATACGCACAAATACTATCCTCGTGACAAGTTTTGAGATGGCTAATGCAAGTGAGTTGTGCATAGTTGACAAAAGACTGAAGCCCAGCTGCACCATGTGCAGCAGCAGTGTTTTACGAGCTTTATGGGCCGATGCTTTGTCTGTGGAGGCTGACCTGGCTGCTACCATCACACCAACATAAGAAGAAATGACTGCCACAGTAGCTGATATAAACAGAAAACAAGTGTAAGCTTTGGCATAATGATCAGATACTGGCACAAGATACACGATATGTGTGCTACAAAAATTTTCCATCTGCAGGGTCTTTAGATCTTGAAATGGAAAATTTAACAGCAAAATAACTCGGACAAGTACATTTAATGAACAAAAAGCCCAAACCAAAAAGATGGCCACCCCTGTGTTTCTGATGGTGATGATGGTAGCGTGCCTCAGTGGATAGCACACAGCTACATATCTCTCCAGAGACATCACCACCAGTGTGAGAGGAGAGACTTCATTTGTGAGATTGGCTAGCATGACAAGAACACCACATACAGGATATGTCAACATTATTATACAAATGGACAGTATGTACATTATCTGACTCACTGCCATCTGTGCAGTGTCTGCAAAAAGGAGGTTATACAGAAGAATGTAACGAGAAGTCTCACGAAACACAGGTTTAGTTCTTAAGGTGAATAGCATGGTCACATTAATGATGAAGAAAATGCAACATGATACTATCGCCGGAATGCCAAGGATTAGTCTTTCCACTAATCCCAGTCCAACAGGGGTGTTGGTCTGAGACTGAGTTGCATTGGGCATCTCAGAGAAACATTTAAAACACGATAATTATGAACCTGTTGATGTTATTAGAACATATAGGCACACAAAATCTTTTCCTGTTTGTTTTCAGAATACAATGAAAATACAGTCTTTGAAGCACAAATGAATGTTAATTCATATTATAAACCTTGACTCAAACAGTAAAAATACATTTTCCCTGCTCAGATATTTACCAAGTTAGAGTTGGTCCTTGTTTCCATGTAGACAGAAATGGTCTGCCGGATCTGCCTGCCCTTACATAGTATATATCAGCTTTGTCCTACACCACTGTCATGTGCAACTGTGACATGTGAGTTTAGGGATAACTGGTCTATGTCATCAAGTTTTACAAAGTGTACTTAGTAAATTGGACATTTTATAAATGTATATTATATAGTAAATTGTTAATCAATATTATTATCTCTTTATTAACTCTCTATTGCATGAAATATTGCTTATATATGGTAAAAAAAACTTTTCAATGTTATTACTTAAAATAGTCTGAATAATAGATGTATTAAAATGTTAAATATATTAAAATATTGAAATACATATATAAGAAAAAGTTGTAAACATAGGTACCCATGTAAGTCAATGGGACTCCAATAGGTTGTATGCACTAGGAATATTCCATGTTTGTGTACTGTTGGTATAACATCATATCACAAAAAATATAACATCAAAATTTAATTAAATGTAATGATTTTGTTTCTTTTGTCTGTTTTTTTTCTGTTTTTACCAGACTTTTTTTTTTTGCCTGCCACTAATAGTCCTTCAGACAACGGGGATGGGGCACATGTGTTTGGAGTTCATTGATATAAAAGAGCAAATTGTCACGCGGTGAGGTCATGTTGGGTTTTGTCTTGTCATTTTGTCTTCTCATTTCCTGTTTTATTTTGAAAGATAACTCCACCTGTTCCCCATTACCCGGTGTATATCTTGTCTGTGTCTCCCCTTTTCTTGTGCCGAAGTGCTTAGTTCTTTCGTTCACCAAAGCCCTTTGTCCCAGTGTCCATAGCCATAGCCTTGTTGCGTGTGTGTTTCCTTGTTTTTCCTCAAAAGAGTGATTTTCTGTAGCCGTTTGTTTAGTTAATGTTTTTCAGCCTGTTTTTCCTCGCTAAGAGCGATTTTGATTTTGATAACCTTTATAGAGCAGATTTAAAATTAGGAAATATTCAGTTAATGTTTTTCAGCCTTTTGTTTTTCCTCGTTTAGAGTGATTTTGATAACATAGAACAGATTAGGGTTTTTACCTCTTAGGAGTGATTCATTTTCCCTAGTTTAGGCTTGTATTTCATAGCCTCACTCTGTCGAGGGTTTTTGGTTGCACACACACACTGTAGCTATGAATGCAGAAGTATAAATTAGGCTTTATAGATAAACCCTCCTTTCCATCTCATACACAGTCCTGCTCAGAGCAGGGGAAATGAATTTCTGGTTCCGGTTTAACGAGTATCCCTATACGCCATATGGGGCCCTATTTTGACAGCACAAAAATGGTTAAAGCACTGAAACACGCATGTATTTGCTAATTTCCAGCAGGGGCAAGAGTCAATTTCATGCCCAGGACCTGTGTCCCATAGGTAGCAATGACAGCTGCACTCCATCCACCCATCCATCCATCTTCTTTTGTTAGACACGGGCAGAAGCCTCAGCAGAGAAGCCCAGCCTCCCCTTTCGCCAGTTACTTCATCCACTCTTCCGGGGGGATCCCAAGGTATTCCCAGTCCAGCCAAGGGATATAATCTCTCCAGCATGTCCTGTGTCTTCCCCAGTGCTGCCTCCAAAAGGGACATACCTGGATCACCTTACCAGTGGTGCTCGCTGGACGTCGTTGAGTCCTTGGACTTGCAGGTCATTGAGATGCTGACGTTGTCGTGGCTGGATAATCCTTGAGAACAGAGAAGCTGCTGAAGGCTTCTGGTCTGTAGCTTCTCCTGCTGTGAGGAGCAGGAGAACAGAGTGGTGCTCTGCTGATGAGCAGGAGACCAGAAGAGGTGAAGAGAGATTGGCCGGAATGGCTAATGCCTTTATATCTCTGGTGCCATCACCGTGAAGGTGTGAAACAAGATTTCATGGGGGAAGGGTCACAAGTTCCAGGCTCAACCAGGCAGCTGGGCAGACCTTTTGCATATATCCTCTTTGTGGGCACAACATCACCTATACGGTTTTTAGAATGAGAGTCTGAAACTTTCATATATATTTACCTTCTTTAATGAGTTCCTTACAGTATTGGTACATTAGATTTAAGTGGCTTAACTTCCCTGTGCTGTTTCCACTCTCCTGCACTGCTTTAACTCTCTTCTTACTTCCCAACCCATTCACTGAAGAAGACTGGGAGCTTATATAACAAACATTAACCAACAGCCCCCAGCCCAAGTATATACAAGGTTTTTACATGCACCCTGTCTATACCTTGGACACCAAATGCTTGTTTTCAACACAATATTACTTAGCATCAAGCAAGTTGCCACCTCACCTAGGTATACTCTAGTTATTACTAAACTTTTGATGCTTTTCCATGAATCACAATGTTGTTATAACTTGGATTGACTTCTGCACAACTGTGTCATCAGTGTCATTAATCAGAGTCCTGTCCTGAACCGATCTCCATATCAATATTGAAGAAGAGTCATAGCTGCAGAAATGTGAGGACCATTCAATGCTGTTTGCAGCTTTCATTTAATGTTATTATTATTTAATATTATTCATATTAATACATCTAACTGTATGCTCCCTCTTCATATTCCTTTAAATAAAAAATAATGTTGTGAGACTATTACTATCCATTTTCTATGCCTGCTTCTTCCCCACTAGGGTCCTTGGGGTCTGCTGGAGTCAATTCTAGCATACTGCAGGCCAGAGACAGAGATATACCCAGGCCCAGCCTATCGTGGGTCACACACACTCATACCTACAGGCAGTTTAGAGTTTAGAGCAATTTAGAGTTTCCAATTATCCTACTGTGGGAGGGCAATCTGGGAGAACCCAGATAGAACTCAAGTAGGGAGAACATTCAAACTTCACACAGAAATGTCCTAGCTCAAGGACTTGAACCTATGACCTTGTTATGAGGCAACAGCATTACCCACTCAGCCCCAAGTACCCATGCACTCAGATTTGAAGGCAAAATTGTGAAATGATGGCAACTTGCCATCCTCATCAAATCATGAGTTATGCTGGTTGTTAGAATATTTTTGACAGATTTATATCCATGGATTTTAAGAAATACTGACAAAACTGCAGATAGGGATTCTCAAAAAAATGTTTCATTTATTTATTGCCATATTTTATGCTGACCTATAACGGCTATTCTGATTACAGCATGAGTTGAATCAACATGTACAAAAGTTCATTCCATGTATTTTAGGATGACATTTTAGCCTTAGTTGAGATGACAGAGAGTTTCAGTCGACAGCATAAATAGTATAGAAGAACAGGCCTGATGGTCTGATCTCTGAGCCCATAGATGAGAGAACTCAGACATCTGGGGAAAAGGATAATTAACACATACATAACAATTAGGATACGCACAAATACTATCCTCGTGACAAGTTTTGAGATGGCTAATGCAAGTGAGTTGTGCATAGTTGACAAGAGACTGAAGCCCAGCTGCACCATGTGCAGCAGCAGTGTTTTACGAGCTTTATGGGCCGATGCTTTGTCTGTGGAGGCTGACCTGGCTGCTACCATCACACCAACATAAGAAGAAATGACTGCCACAGTAGCTGATATAAACAGAAAACAAGTGTAAGCTTTGGCATAATGATCAGATACTGGCACAAGATACACGATATGTGTGCTACAAAAATTTTCCATCTGCAGGGTCTTTAGATCTTGAAATGGAAAATTTAACAGCAAAATAACTCGGACAAGTACATTTAATGAACAAAAAGCCCAAACCAAAAAGATGGCCACCCCTGTGTTTCTGATGGTGATGATGGTAGCGTGCCTCAGTGGATAGCACACAGCTACATATCTCTCCAGAGACATCACCACCAGTGTGAGAGGAGAGACTTCATTTGTGAGATTGGCTAGCATGACAAGAACACCACATACAGGATATGTCAAATATATTCTACAAGTAGACAATATGTACATTATCTGACTCACTGCCATCTGTGCAGTGTCTGCAAAAAGGAGGTTATACAGAAGAATGTAACGAGAAGTCTCACGAAACACAGGTTTAGTTCTTAAGGTGAATAGCATGGTCACATTAATGATGAAGAAAATGCAACATGATACTATCGCCGGAATGCCAAGGATTAGTCTTTCCACTAATCCCAGTCTAACAGGGGTGTTGGTCTGAGACTGAGTTGCATTGGGCATCTCAGAGAAACATTTAAAACACGATAATTATGAACCTGTTGATGTTATTAGAACATATAGGCACACAAAATCTTTTCCTGTTTGTTTTCAGAATACAATGAAAATACAGTCTTTGAAGCACAAATGAATGTTAATTTATATTATAAACCTTGACTCAAACAGTAAAAATACATTTTCCCTGCTCAGATATTTACCAAGTTAGAGTTGGTCCTTGTTTCCATGTAGACAGAAATGGTCTGCCGGATCTGCCTGCCCTTACATAGTATATATCAGCTTTGTCCTACACCACTGTCATGTGACACTGTGACATGTGAGTTTAGGGATAACTGGTCTATGTCATCAAGTTTTACACAGTGTACTTAGTAAATTGGACATTTTATAAATGTATATTATATAGTAAATTGTTAATCAATATTATTATCTCTTTATTAACTCTCTATTGCATGAAATATTGCTTATACATGGTAAAAAAAACTTTTCAATGTTATTACTTGAAATAGTCTGAATAATAGATGTATTAAAATGTTAAATATATTAAAATATTGAAATACATATATAAGAAAAAGTTGTAAACATAGGTACCCATGTAAGTCAATGGGACTCCAATAGGTTGTATGCACTAGGAATATTCCATGTTTGTGTACTGTTGGTATAACATCATATAACAAAAAATATAACATCAAAATTTAATTAAATGTAATGATTTTGTTTCTTTTGTCTGTTTTTTTTCTGTTTTTACCAGACTTTTTTTTTTTGCCTGCCACTAATAGTCCTTCAGACAACGGGGATGGGGCACATGTGTTTGGAGTTCATTGATATAAAAGAGCAAATTGTCACGCGGTGAGGTCATGTTGGGTTTTGTCTTGTCATTTTGTCTTCTCATTTCCTGTTTTATTTTGAAAGATAACTCCACCTGTTCCCCATTACCCGGTGTATATCTTGTCTGCGTCTCCCCTTTTCTTGTGCCGAAGTGCTTAGTTCTTTCGTTCACCAAAGCCCTTTGTCCCAGTGTCCATAGCCATAGCCTTGTTGCGTGTGTGTTTCCTTGTTTTTCCTCAAAAGAGTGATTTTCTGTAGCCGTTTGTTTAGTTAATGTTTTTCAGCCTGTTTTTCCTCGCTAAGAGCGATTTTGATTTTGATAACCTTTATAGAGCAGATTTAAAATTAGGAAATATTCAGTTAATGTTTTTCAGCCTTTTGTTTTTCCTCGTTTAGAGTGATTTTGATTTTGATAACATAGAACAGATTAGGGTTTTTACCTCTTAGGAGTGATTCATTTTCCCTAGTTTAGGCTTGTATTTCATAGCCTCACTCTGTCGAGGGTTTTTGGTTGCACACACACACTGTAGCTATGAATGCAGAAGTATAAATTAGGCTTTATAGATAAACCCTCCTTTCCATCTCATACACAGTCCTGCTCAGAGCAGGGGAAATGAATTTCTGGTTCCGGTTTAACGAGTATCCCTATACGCCATATGGGGCCCTATTTTGACAGCACAAAAATGGTTAAAGCACTGAAACACGCATGTATTTGCTAATTTCCAGCAGGGGCAAGAGTCAATTTCATGCCCAGGACCTGTGTCCCATAGGTAGCAATGACAGCTGCACTCCATCCACCCATCCATCCATCTTCTTTTGTTAGACACGGGCAGAAGCCTCAGCAGAGAAGCCCAGCCTCCCCTTTCGCCAGTTACTTCATCCACTCTTCCGGGGGGATCCCAAGGTATTCCCAGTCCAGCCAAGGGATATAATCTCTCCAGCATGTCCTGTGTCTTCCCCAGTGCTGCCTCCAAAAGGGACATACCTGGATCACCTTACCAGTGGTGCTCGCTGGACGTCGTTGAGTCCTTGGACTTGCAGGTCATTGAGATGCTGACGTTGTCGTGGCTGGATAATCCTTGAGAACAGAGAAGCTGCTGAAGGCTTCTGGTCTGTAGCTTCTCCTGCTGTGAGGAGCAGGAGAACAGAGTGGTGCTCTGCTGATGAGCAGGAGACCAGAAGAGGTGAAGAGAGATTGGCCGGAATGGCTAATGCCTTTATATCTCTGGTGCCATCACCGTGAAGGTGTGAAACAAGATTTCATGGGGGAAGGGTCACAAGTTCCAGGCTCAACCAGGCAGCTGGGCAGACCTTTTGCATATATCCTCTTTGTGGGCACAACATCACCTATACGGTTTTTAGAATGAGAGTCTGAAACTTTCATATATATTTACCTTCTTTAATGAGTTCCTTACAGTATTGGTACATTAGATTTAAGTGGCTTAACTTCCCTGTGCTGTTTCCACTCTCCTGCACTGCTTTAACTCTCTTCTTACTTCCCAACCCATTCACTGAAGAAGACTGGGAGCTTATATAACAAACATTAACCAACAGCCCCCAGCCCAAGTATATACAAGGTTTTTACATGCACCCTGTCTATACCTTGGACACCAAATGCTTGTTTTCAACACAATATTACTTAGCATCAAGCAAGTTGCCACCTCACCTAGGTATACTCTAGTTATTACTAAACTTTTGATGCTTTTCCATGAATCACAATGTTGTTATAACTTGGATTGACTTCTGCACAACTGTGTCATCAGTGTCATTAATCAGAGTCCTGTCCTGAACCGATCTCCATATCAATATTGAAGAAGAGTCATAGCTGCAGAAATGTGAGGACCATTCAATGCTGTTTGCAGCTTTCATTTAATGTTATTATTATTTAATATTATTCATATTAATACATCTAACTGTATGCTCCCTCTTCATATTCCTTTAAATAAAAAATAATGTTGTGAGACTATTACTATCCATTTTCTATGCCTGCTTCTTCCCCACTAGGGTCCTTGGGGTCTGCTGGAGTCAATTCTAGCATACTGCAGGCCAGAGACAGAGATATACCCAGGCCCAGCCTATCGTGGGTCACACACACTCATACCTACAGGCAGTTTAGAGTTTAGAGCAATTTAGAGTTTCCAATTATCCTACTGTGGGAGGGCAATCTGGGAGAACCCAGATAGAACTCAAGTAGGGAGAACATTCAAACTTCACACAGAAATGTCCTAGCTCAAGGACTTGAACCTATGACCTTGTTATGAGGCAACAGCATTACCCACTCAGCCCCAAGTACCCATGCACTCAGATTTGAAGGCAAAATTGTGAAATGATGGCAACTTGTCATCCTCATCAAATCATGAGTTATGCTGGTTGTTAGAATATTTTTGACAGATTTATATCCATGGATTTTAAGAAATACTGACAAAACTGCAGATAGGGATTCTCAAAAAAATGTTTCATTTATTTATTGCCATATTTTATGCTGACCTATAACGGCTATTCTGATTACAGCATGAGTTGAATCAACATGTACAAAAGTTCATTCCATGTATTTTAGGATGACATTTTAGCCTTAGTTGAGATGACAGAGAGTTTCAGTCGACAGCATAAATAGTATAGAAGAACAGGCCTGATGGTCTGATCTCTGAGCCCATAGATGAGAGAACTCAGACATCTGGGGAAAAGGATAATTAACACATACATAACAATTAGGATACGCACAAATACTATCCTCGTGACAAGTTTTGAGATGGCTAATGCAAGTGAGTTGTGCATAGTTGACAAGAGACTGAAGCCCAGCTGCACCATGTGCAGCAGCAGTGTTTTACGAGCTTTATGGGCCGATGCTTTGTCTGTGGAGGCTGACCTGGCTGCTACCATCACACCAACATAAGAAGAAATGACTGCCACAGTAGCTGATATAAACAGAAAACAAGTGTAAGCTTTGGCATAATGATCAGATACTGGCACAAGATACACGATATGTGTGCTACAAAAATTTTCCATCTGCAGGGTCTTTAGATCTTGAAATGGAAAATTTAACAGCAAAATAACTCGGACAAGTACATTTAATGAACAAAAAGCCCAAACCAAAAAGATGGCCACCCCTGTGTTTCTGATGGTGATGATGGTAGCGTGCCTCAGTGGATAGCACACAGCTACATATCTCTCCAGAGACATCACCACCAGTGTGAGAGGAGAGACTTCATTTGTGAGATTGGCTAGCATGACAAGAACACCACATACAGGATATGTCAAATATATTCTACAAGTAGACAATATGTACATTATCTGACTCACTGCCATCTGTGCAGTGTCTGCAAAAAGGAGGTTATACAGAAGAATGTAACGAGAAGTCTCACGAAACACAGGTTTAGTTCTTAAGGTGAATAGCATGGTCACATTAATGATGAAGAAAATGCAACATGATACTATCGCCGGAATGCCAAGGATTAGTCTTTCCACTAATCCCAGTCTAACAGGGGTGTTGGTCTGAGACTGAGTTGCATTGGGCATCTCAGAGAAACATTTAAAACACGATAATTATGAACCTGTTGATGTTATTAGAACATATAGGCACACAAAATCTTTTCCTGTTTGTTTTCAGAATACAATGAAAATACAGTCTTTGAAGCACAAATGAATGTTAATTCATATTATAAACCTTGACTCAAACAGTAAAAATACATTTTCCCTGCTCAGATATTTACCAAGTTAGAGTTGGTCCTTGTTTCCATGTAGACAGAAATGGTCTGCCGGATCTGCCTGCCCTTACATAGTATATATCAGCTTTGTCCTACACCACTGTCATGTGACACTGTGACATGTGAGTTTAGGGATAACTGGTCTATGTCATCAAGTTTTACACAGTGTACTTAGTAAATTGGACATTTTATAAATGTATATTATATAGTAAATTGTTAATCAATATTATTATCTCTTTATTAACTCTCTATTGCATGAAATATTGCTTATATATGGTAAAAAAAACTTTTCAATGTTATTACTTGAAATAGTCTGAATAATAGATGTATTAAAATGTTAAATATATTAAAATATTGAAATACATATATAAGAAAAAGTTGTAAACATAGGTACCCATGTAAGTCAATGGGACTCCAATAGGTTGTATGCACTAGGAATATTCCATGTTTGTGTACTGTTGGTATAACATCATATAACAAAAAATATAACATCAAAATTTAATTAAATGTAATGATTTTGTTTCTTTTGTCTGTTTTTTTTCTGTTTTTACCAGACTTTTTTTTTTTGCCTGCCACTAATAGTCCTTCAGACAACGGGGATGGGGCACATGTGTTTGGAGTTCATTGATATAAAAGAGCAAATTGTCACGCGGTGAGGTCATGTTGGGTTTTGTCTTGTCATTTTGTCTTCTCATTTCCTGTTTTATTTTGAAAGATAACTCCACCTGTTCCCCATTACCCGGTGTATATCTTGTCTGCGTCTCCCCTTTTCTTGTGCCGAAGTGCTTAGTTCTTTCGTTCACCAAAGCCCTTTGTCCCAGTGTCCATAGCCATAGCCTTGTTGCGTGTGTGTTTCCTTGTTTTTCCTCAAAAGAGTGATTTTCTGTAGCCGTTTGTTTAGTTAATGTTTTTCAGCCTGTTTTTCCTCGCTAAGAGCGATTTTGATTTTGATAACCTTTATAGAGCAGATTTAAAATTAGGAAATATTCAGTTAATGTTTTTCAGCCTTTTGTTTTTCCTCGTTTAGAGTGATTTTGATTTTGATAACATAGAACAGATTAGGGTTTTTACCTCTTAGGAGTGATTCATTTTCCCTAGTTTAGGCTTGTATTTCATAGCCTCACTCTGTCGAGGGTTTTTGGTTGCACACACACACTGTAGCTATGAATGCAGAAGTATAAATTAGGCTTTATAGATAAACCCTCCTTTCCATCTCATACACAGTCCTGCTCAGAGCAGGGGAAATGAATTTCTGGTTCCGGTTTAACGAGTATCCCTATACGCCATATGGGGCCCTATTTTGACAGCACAAAAATGGTTAAAGCACTGAAACACGCATGTATTTGCTAATTTCCAGCAGGGGCAAGAGTCAATTTCATGCCCAGGACCTGTGTCCCATAGGTAGCAATGACAGCTGCACTCCATCCACCCATCCATCCATCTTCTTTTGTTAGACACGGGCAGAAGCCTCAGCAGAGAAGCCCAGCCTCCCCTTTCGCCAGTTACTTCATCCACTCTTCCGGGGGGACCCCAAGGTATTCCCAGTCCAGCCAAGGGATATAATCTCTCCAGCATGTCCTGTGTCTTCCCCAGTGCTGCCTCCAAAAGGGACATACCTGGATCACCTTACCAGGGAGGTGTCCAGGAGGCCAGTGGCCAGTCCAGTGTGATAATTTCATCCGCTTGTATTAGCAATCTTCTTCTTTCAGTCACTACCCAGAGCTCATGACCATAGGTCAGGGTAGAAACATACACTCACCGGCCACTTTATTAGGTACACAATGCTAGTAACGGGTTGGACCCCCTTTTGCCCTCAGTTCTTCATGGCATAGATTCAACAAGGTGTTGGAAGCATTCCTCAGAGAGTTTGGTCCATATTGACATGATGGCATCACACAGTTGGCGCAGATTTGTCGGCTGCACATCCATGATGCGAATCTCCCATTCCACCACATCCCAAAGATGCTCTATTGGATTAAGATCTGGTGACTGTGGAGGCCATTTGAGTACAGTGAACTCATTGTCATGTTCAAGAAACCAGTCTGAGATGATTCCAGCTTTATGGCATGGCGCATTATCCTGCTGAACGTAGCCATCAGAAGTTGGATACATTGTGGTCATAAAGGGATGGACATGGTCAGCAACAATACTCAGGTAGGCTGTGGTGTTTCAACGATGCTCAATTGGTACCAAGGGGCCCAAAGAGTGCCAAGAAAATATTCCCCACACCATTACACCACCACCACCAGCCTGAACCATTGATACAAGGCAGGATGGATACATGCTTTCATGTTGTTGATGCCAAATTCTGACCCTACCATCCGAATGTCGCAGCAGAAATCGAGACTCATCAGACCAGGCAACGTTTTTCCAATCTTCTATTGTCCAATTTCGATGAGCTTGTGCAAATTGTACCCTCAGTTTCCTGTTCTTAGCTGAAAGGAGTGGCACCCGGCGTGGTCTTCTGCTGCTGTAGCCCATCTGCCTCAAAGTTGGACGTACTGTGCTTTCAGGGATGCTCTTCTGCCTACCTTGGTTGTAACGGGTGGTTATTTGAGTCACTGTTGCCTTTCTATCAGCTCAAACCAGTCTGGCCATTCTCCTCTGACCTCTGGCATCAACAAGGCATTTCCGCCCACAGAACTGCCGCTCACTGGATATTTTTTCTTTTTGGACCATTCTCTGTAAACCCTAGAGATGGTTGTGCGTGAAAATCCCAGTAGATCAGCAGTTTCTGAAATACTCAGTCCAGCCCTTCTGGCACCAACAACCATGCCACATTCAAAGTCACTCAAATCACCTTTCTTCCCCATACTGATGCTCGGTTTGAACTGCAGGAGATTGTCTTGACCATGTCTACATGCCTAAATGCACTGAGTTACCGCCATGTGATTGGCTGATTAGAAATTAAGTGTTAATGAGCAGTTGGACAGGTGCATCTAATAAAGTGGCCGGTGAGTGTAGATTGACTGGTAAATTGAGAGCTTCATCTTTCAGCTCAGCTCCTTCTTCACCATGGCAGAGGCATCATTACTGCAGATGCTGCACAGACCCACCTGACAATCCCACGCCCTACTTCCCTCAGTCGTGAACAAGACCCAGAGATACATGAACTCCTTCACTTGCGGCTCGGTCTCATCCCCGACAGGACCAGATCATCTGCAAAAACCAGCGACCCAATCCTGAGGCCACTGAACAGCAACCCCTCAATGCCCTAGCTCAACCTAGCAATTCTGTCCATAAAGGTCATGAACAGAATCAGCGACAGAGGGCAGCCCTGCTGGAGTCCAACTCTCACAGGCAATGTGGACCAAGCTCTGACACTGGACGTGCAGGAACCAGATGGCCCATACAAATGGGTCCGGAACGCCATACTCCTGGAGCACCCTTCAACAGAACGTTCAAACGCCTTTTACCAAACACAAATTTGTTGATCAGAGTCCTGTCCTGAATACACCTATATGTCAACATTGATTAACAATCATAGCTGTGGAAATGTGAGAGCCCTTCAATGCTGCTGGCAGCTTTCATTTCATGTTATTATATGACAAACCCAGGTCAAATATTATTCATACTTATTAATTAATACAGTTAACTGTAGGCTCCCTATTCATATTCCTTGAAATTAAAAAAAAACTTATGTCAAGAATGTTAGTATAAGTACATGTACACTCAAAGTGAAATAGTGAAATGATGGCAACTTGTCATACCCATCAAATCATTAGGAGCGATGCTGGTTGTTAGAATGATTATTTTGACAGGTTTATATCGATGAATTTCAAGGAATACTGACAAAACTGCAGATTGATATTCTCAAAAAACATTTTGTTTATTTATTTATTGCCCAATTTTATACTTACCTATGAAGGCTAGTCTGATTACAGCATGAATTGAATAAACATGTACAAAGTTTCATTTCATATATCTTAGGATGAGACTTCAGCCTTAGCTGATATGACAGAGAGTTTCAGTCGACAGCATAGATAGTATAGAAGAACAGGCCTGATGGTCTGATCTCTGAGCCCATAGATGAGAGCACTCAGACATCTGGGGAGAATGATAATAAATACATAAAAAACATTCAGGATACGCAAAAATACTACCCTTGTGACAAGTTTTGAGATGGCTAATGCGAGTGAGTTGTGCATAGTTGACAAGAGACTGAGGCCCAGCTGCATCATGTGCAGCAGCAGTGTTTTACGAGCTTTATGGGCCGATGCTTTGTCTGTGGAGGCTGACCTGGCTGCTACCATCACACCAACATAAGAAGAAATGACTGCCACAGTAGCTGATATAAACAGAAAACAAGTGTAAGCTTTGGCATAATGATCAGATACTGGCACAAGATACACGATATGTGTGCTACAAAAATGTTTCATTTGCAGGGTCTTTAGATCTTGAAATGGAAAATTTAACAGCAAAATAACTCGTACAAGGACATTTAATGAACAAAAAACCCAAACCATAAGGATGGCAAGCCCCGTGTTTCTGATGGTGATGATGGTAGCGTGCCTCAGTGGATAGCACACAGCTACATATCTCTCCAGAGACATCACCACCAGTGTGAGAGGAGAGACTTCATTTGTGAGATTGGATAGCATGACAAGAACACCACATACAGGATATGTCAACATTATTATACAAATGGACAGTATGTACATTATCTGACTCACTGCCATCTGTGCAGTGTCTGCAAAAAGGAGGTTATACAGAAGAATGTAACGGGAAGTCTCACGAAATACAGTTTTAGATCTCAAAGCGAATAGCATGGTCACATTAATGATGAAGAATATACAACATGGTACAGTTGTCAGAATGGTAAGCATCACTCTTTCAACAAACCCCAGTCCAACAGGGGTGTTGGTCTGAGACTGAGTTGCATTGGGCATCTCAGAGAAACATTTAAAACACGATAATTATGAACCTGTCGATGTTATTAGAACATATAAGCACACAAAATCTTTTCCTGTTTGTTTTCAGAATACAATGAAAATACAGTCTTTGAAGCACAAATGAATGTTAATTCATATTATAAACCTTGACTCAAACAGTAAAAATACATTTTCCCTGCTCAGATATTTACCAAGTTAGAGTTGGTCCTTGTTCCCATGTAGACAGAAATGGTCTGCCGGATCTGCCTGCCCTTACATAGTATATATCAGCTTTGTCCTACACCACCGTCATGTGACACTGTGACATGTGAGTTTAGGGATAACTGGTCTATGTCATCAAGTTTTACACAGTGTACTTAGTAAACTGGACATTTTATAAATGTATATTATATCCTCCTGAGACCCAGCAATTCATTTTTGTCCTCTCTAGGGGACATTTGATTTTGGCCTGTATCTCTGAAACCATACATGCTATTGTGTTGATTCCTGTTGGGCCTTATAGAGGACATCCTGGACATCCTTTCAATGATGTGACATGTGTGTGGGTGGGATCTTGACAGAATTTTTTCCTGGCTCTTCATAATGGCAGCCATGACGGCTAGCACATTTTTTGGAAAGAAGACATACAAGTGTAGAAATATGTAATTATGAGTTTTGTGAGTTTAATATCCAGATTGATTCTAGCAAGTGAATGTCTCAGGAATAGTTTAGGTGAGTTTTCAGAGAAGTGTAATTATTTGTCATGTTATAAAATGTATTGTTTATGCATGTCCTCCATAGAGGACATCGGGATGTGCTTCCTTGTTTTTCACCTGTTTTACAAAATATAATAGGAGTCATCTCTCTGACTGAGGAAGAGATAATTCTGAACAAAATCATTGATGAAGACTGATATAGACTTGTCAGATGATGAGGCAGGGAGTGATTGATGCAGATTATGAGGTTAAAAGTTCAGAGGAGGAGACATCGACTCAGGAAGAAATGGATAAAGTTAAAGAAGCCCATCGTCCACTATGGGCCAAAACTGACATTTAGGCTTCTGAGATAATGAACAATTGTCAGTTGATTTCTCATTTTAAAAATTTGTCTAATGGCGAAATTACTCCATATTCAATTAGAATTTTTCTGTAGATCCTATACTGATCTCAAACTAAAATAATTGAAAAGATAGGCACCAGGCTCTTGGGTCTAAATTAGCTGGTTCCTATCTTTTCAATGCATTTTTGTATTGGGACCAGTACAGGATCTACAAAACAGATGCTGTGGAATGTGGATTGATGTTGTCATTGGACCATTTTCAAGGTAAGAAAACAGCTGATATATTTCATGAACTTATTTTCACATTATCATTATCTCAACTAATTATATCAATTAACTGTATTAATTGGTCTCTCTCTCTTAAAATTTGATGCCTGTGTTGGAAGACTCCAGAGATATCAGAGACAATAACGCCCCAAACGGTGTGGACTGGCCACCATCAAAATATTTTGAGCAATACATTAACAAAAAATTCTTTGAGGATATATCCTTCTGGACAAACCAGAAACACCTTTCGTTGACAGACTCAAATCTAAATACAACACCTGAGGAGATTAAGACCTTCTATGGAGTCTCAGTGTACATGGGATGTCTTAGATATGAAAAATTCAAGATGTACTGGGCCACAAAATAATGTGTACATATGTTCATATTTGCAAGAAATAGTCTCCCAATGTCCTCTCTAAAGGACATACTATAAAACAAAAATAAAAACATGTTTTGACATTTTTTTGTTGTAAGTGATGTTTTTTGCACCCCAAAGAATAATGTGGTGTAAAAAAAAAGAAATTCAAAAACTTTTTTTTCTCCGGGTCTCAGGAGGATATAGTAAATTGTTAATCAATATTATTATCTCTTTATTAACCCTCTATTGCATGAAATATTTCTTATATATGGTAAAAAACGTTTTCAATGTTGTTATTACTTAAAATAGTCTGAATAATAGATGTATTAAAATGTTAAATATATTAAAATATTGAAATACATATATAAGAAAAAGTTGTAAACATAGGTACCCATGTAAGTCAATGGGACTCCAATAGGTTGTATGCACTAGGAATATTCCATGTTTGTGTACTGTTGGTATAACATCATATAACAAAAAATATAACATCAAAATTTAATTAAATGTAATGATTTTGTTTCTTTTGTCTTTTTTTCTGTTTTTACCAGACTTTTTTTTTTGCCTGGCACTAATAGTCCTTCAGACAACGGGGATGGGGCACATGTGTTTGGAGTTCATTGATATAAAAGAGCAAATTGTCACGCGGTGAGGTCATGTTGGGTTTTGTCTTGTCATTTTGTCTTGTCATTTCCTGTTTTATTTTGAAAGATAACTCTCCTCTCGTTTCAGGTCACTTGCCCTTCCTCATGTGTCATTGGTCTGATTGTTGGCCCTGCCCTGATTGTTTCCACCTGTTCCCCATTACCCGGTGTATATCTTGTCTGCATCTCCCCTTGTCTTGTGCCGAAGTGCTTAGTTCTTTCGTTCACCAAAGCCCTTTGTCCCAGTGTCCATAGCCATAGCCTTGTTGCGTGTGTGTTTCCTTGGTTTTCCTCGAAAGAGTGATTTTGATTTTGATAACTTTCATAGAACAGATTAGTGTTTTTACCTCTTAGGAGTGACTCATTTTCCCTAGTTTAGGCCTGTATTTCATAGCCTCACTCTGTCGAGGGTTTTTGGTTGCACACACACACTGTAGCTATGAATGCAGAAGTATAAATTAGGCTTTATAGATAAACCCTCCTTTCCATCTCATACACAGTCCTGCTCAGAGCAGGGGAAATGAATTTCTGGTTCCGGTTTAACGAGTATCCCTATACGCCCTATTTAGAGATGCAAACATATGGGGCCCTATTTTGACAGAACAAAAATGGTTATAGCACTGAAACACGCATGTATTTGCTAATTTCCAGCAGGGGCAAGAGTCAATTTCATGCCCGGGACCTGTGTCCCATAGGTAGCAATGACAGCTGCACTCCATCCACCCATCCATCCATCTTCTTTTGTTAGACACGGGCAGCAGCCTCAGCAGAGAAGCCCAGCCTCCCCTTTCGCCAGTCACTTCATCCACTCTTCCAGGGGGACCCCAATGTATTCCCAGTCCAGCCAAGGGATATAATCTCTCCAGCATGTCCTGTGTCTTCCCCAGTGCTGCCTCCCAAAGGGACATACCTGGATCACCTTACCAGGGAGGTGTCCAGGAGGCCAGTGGCCAGTCCAGTGTGATAATTTCATCCGCTTGTATTAGCAATCTTCTTCTTTCAGTCACTACCCAGAGCTCATGACCATAGGTCAGGGTAGAAACATACACTCACCGGCCACTTTATTAGGTACACAATGCTAGTAACGGGTTGGACCCCCTTTTGCCCTCAGTTCTTCATGGCATAGATTCAACAAGGTGTTGGAAGCATTCCTCAGAGAGTTTGGTCCATATTGACATGATGGCATCACACAGTTGGCGCAGATTTGTCGGCTGCACATCCATGATGCGAATCTCCCATTCCACCACATCCCAAAGATGCTCTATTGGATTGAGATCTGGTGACTGTGGAGGTCATTTGAGTACAGTGAACTCATTGTCATGTTCAAGAAACCAGTCTGAGATGATTCCAGCTTTATGGCATGGCGCATTATCCTGCTGAAAGTAGCCATCAGAAGTTGGATACATTGTGGTCATAAAGGGATGGACATGGTCAGCAACAATACTCAGGTAGGCTGTGGTGTTGCAACGATGCTCAATTGGTACCAAGGGGCCCAAAGAGTGCCAAGAAAATATTCCCCACACCATTACACCACCACCACCAGCCTGAACCATTGATACAAGGCAGGATGGATACATGCTTTCATGTTGTTGATGCCAAATTCTGACCCTACCATCCGAATGTCGCAGCAGAAATCGAGACTCATCAGACCAGGCAACGTTTTTCCAATCTTCTATTGTCCAATTTCGATGAGCTTGTGCAAATTGTAGCCTCAGTTTCCTGTTCTTAGCTGAAAGGAGTGGCACCCGGTGTGGTCTTCTGCTGCTGTAGCCCATCTGCCTCAAAGTTGGACGTACTGTGCGTTCAGAGATGCTCTTCTGCCTACCTTGGTTGTAACGGGTGGTTATTTGAGTCACTGTTGCCTTTCTATCAGCTCAAACCAGTCTGGCCATTCTCCTCTGACCTCTAGCATCAACAAGGCATTTCCGCCCACAGAACTGCCGCTCACTGGATATTTATTCTTTTTGGACCATTCTCTGTAAACCCTAGAGATGGTTGTGCGTGAAAATCCCAGTAGATCTGCAGTTTCTGAAATACTCAGTCCAGCCCTTCTGGCACCAACAACCATGCCACGTTCAAAGTCACTCAAATCACCTTTCTTCCCCATACTGATGCTCGGTTTGAACTGCAGGAGATTGTCTTGACCATGTCTACATGCCTAAATGCACTGAGTTGCCGCCATGTGATTGGCTGATTAGAAATTAAGTGTTAATGAGCAGTTGGACAGGTGCATCTAATAAAGTGGCCGGTGAGTGTAGATTGACTGGTAAATTGAGAGCTTCATCTTTCAGCTCAGCTCCTTCTTCACCATGGCAGAGGCATCATTACTGCAGATGCTGCACAGACCCACCTGACAATCCAACGCCCTCCTTCCCTCAGTCGTGAACAAGACCCAGAGATACATGAACTCCTTCACTTGCGGCTCGGTCTCATCCCCGACAAGACCGGATCATCTGCAAAAACCAGCGACCCAATCCTGAGGCCACTGAACAGCAACCCCTCAATGCCCTAGCTCAACCTAGCAATTCTGTCCATAAAGGTCATGAACAGAATCAGTGACAGAGGGCAGCCCTGCTGGAGTCCAACTCTCACAGGCAATGCGGACCAAGCTCTGACACTGGACGTGCAGGAACCAGATGGCCCATACAAATGGGTCCGGAACGCCATACTCCTGGAGCACCCTTCAACAGAACGTTCAAACGCCTTTTACCAAACACAAATTTGTTGATCAGAGTCCTGTCCTGAATACACCTATATGTCAACATTGATTAACATTCATAGCTGTGGAAATGTGAGAGCCCTTCAATGCTGCTGGCAGCTTTCATTTCATGTTATTATATGACAAACCCAGGTCAAATATTATTCACACTTATTAATTAATACAGTTAACTGTAGGTTCCCTATTCATATTCCTTGAAATTAAAAAAACCTTATGTCAAGAATGTTAGTAGAAGTACACGTACACTCAAAGTGAAATAGTGAAATGATGGCAACTTGTCATACTCATCAAATCATTAGGAGCGATGCTGGTTGTTAGAATGATTATTTTGACAGGTTTATATCGATGAATTTCAAGGAATACTGACAAAATTGCAGATTGATATTCTCAAACATTTTGTTTATTTATTTATTGCCCAATTTTATACTGACCTATGAAGGCTAGTCTGATTACAGCATGAATTGAATAAACATGTACAAAGTTTCATTTCATATATCTTAGGATGAGACTTCAGCCTTAGCTGATATGACAGAGAGTTTCAGTCGACAGCATAGATAGTATACAAGAACAGGCCTGATGGTCTGATCTCTGAGCCCATAGATGAGAGCACTCAGACATCTGGGGAGAATGATAATAAATACATAAAAAACATTCAGGATACGCAAAAATACTACCCTTGTGACAATTTTTGAGATGGCTAATGCGAGTGAGTTGTGCATAGTTGACAAGAGACTGAAGCCCAGCTGCACCATGTGCAGCAGCAGTGTTTTACGAGCTTTACTGGCCGATGCTTTGTCTGTGGAGGCTGACCTGGCTGCTACCATCACACCAACATAAGAAGAAATGACTGCCACAGTAGCTGATATAAACAGAAAACAAGTGTAAGCTTTGGCATAATGATCAGATACTGGCACAAGATACACGATATGTGTGCTACAAAAATTTTCCATCTGCAGGGTCTTTAGATCTTGAAATGGAAAATTTAACAGCAAAATAACTCGTACAAGGACATTTAATGAACAAAACACCCAAACCATGAGGATGGCAAGCCCCGTGTTTCTGATGGTGATGATGGTAGCGTGCCTCAGTGGATAGCACACAGCTACATATCTCTCCAGAGACATCACCACCAGTGTGAGAGGAGAGACTTCATTTGTGAGATTGGCTAGCATGACAAGAACACCACATACAGGATATGTCAACATTATTATACAAATGGACAGTATGTACATTATCTGACTCACTGCCATCTGTGCAGTGTCTGCAAAAAGGAGGTTATACAGAAGAATGTAACGGGAAGTCTCACGAAATACAGTTTTAGATCTCAAAGCGAATAGCATGGTCACATTAATGATGAAGAATATACAACATGGTACAGTTGTCAGAATGGTAAGCATCACTCTTTCAACAAACCCCAGTCCAACAGGGGTGTTGGTCTGAGACTGAGTTGCATTGGGCATCTCAGAGAAACATTTAAGACATGATAATTATGAACCTGTTGATGTTATTAGAACATATAGGCACACAAAATCTCTTCCTGTTTGTATTCGGAAAACAATGAAAATACAGTCTTTGAAGCCCAAATTAATTTTAATTTACATTATAAACCTTGAATCAAACAGTAAAAATACATTTTCCCTGCACAGATATTTACCAAGTTAGAGTTGGTCCTTGTTTCCATGTAGACAGAAATGGTCTGCCGGATCTGCCTGCCCTTACATAGTATATATCAGCTTTGTCCTACACCACCATCATGTGACACTGTAACATGTGAGCATGTTGAACAGTTTAGGGATAACAGACTTATGTCATCAAGTTTTACACAGTGAACTTAATAAATTGGACCAATTTATAAATGTATTTTGTTGTAAATTGGTAACATTTTATAAAGTATATTAAGTTGCAATCAAGACATTATGTCTTCATTAAAGGTGGATTATTTTGTTATATATGGAAAACATATTCATGTATATTATATGTATATAACATTGATCAAAGAGTTTGTGACACAAGGGGGGGGGGGGGGGGGGGGGGGGGGGGGGGCTGGAGGCTGAACCCAAATGCACGACTCGTTCAGTGCATTCAAAAAGGGAAAGTCTTTATTGTACAAAAATGAAAGTCACTCTCAAGGAGGAAAAATGCTACTAAACTAAGGCTATAAAAGTACCAACAAAAATTCGCTCTTACGAGGAAAACAAAAATGCACTCTCATGAGGTAAACAGAAAATCACTCTTACGAGGTAAACAAAAAATCACTCTTACGAGGTAAACAAAAAAATCACTCTTGCGAGGAAAATCAGACTAATGATAACTAGAAAAAGTAACAAAGGAAAAGCTGCCAAAACAAGACTGAAAACTAAATAGACAGGAACAACACACAAAACCTGAAAGGGCATGGAGCTGGGCGCTGGTTCTCGAGACATGGAACATGACGAACTGGCACAGGACAAGGGTAGACATAGACAATAAATAGACACAAGGTAACAGGGTACAGGTGAAAACAATCAGAGCAGGGGAAGGCAATCACACTGGCGGGAAACACACAAGGGCAGGAAGCAAAGGTGCCTGAAACGAGAGGGAAGAGTTATTTCAAAATAAAACAGGAAGTGCATGACAAGACAACACGAGTGATGACTTAACATTTACGACGAGACATGATAGTACCCCCCCTTCTAGGGATGGCACCAGACGGCCCAGGCTCCTGAGGATGGCGGCGGTAAAAGTCATCTATGAGGCCCGGGTCCTCAATAAATCTGGAAGGTATCCATGAGCGCTCCTCCGGACCGTAGCCCTCCCAGTCAACCAGGAACTGGCGTCCTCTGCCTCTGTTCCAGACTGCCAGTAGCTGCTTAACTGTGTACACTGGACCGCTGTCAATCATTCGGGGGGGTGGTGGGGGCTTGGCAGGAGGGACCATGGGGCTATCCTTTACTGGTTTAAGTCTCCCCACATGGAAAGTGGGATGGACCCTGAGGGATCTGGGGAGACGAAGACGAACAGCAGCAGGGTTAATCACTTTTGCGACAGGGAAAGGACCAACAAACCTGGGTGCCAGCTTCCTGGACTCTACATGGAGGGGCAGATCCCTGGTGGATAGCCAGACTTTCTGGCCAGGCTTGTAGATTGGTGCCGAGCGGCGCCTCCGGTCAGCAGCCCTCTTAATCCGGGCCGAGGTCCGCAGGAGGGCCCTGTGGGCTGCTGCCCAGACCCGCTGGCAACGACGAATTAGAGCATGTGCCGACGGCACCACTACCTCTTTCTCTGTGTCAGGAAACAGTGGAGGCTGGTATCCATAGGTGCCCTGAAACGGCGTCAGACCAGTGGCTGCGGTGGGAAGGGAGTTGTGGGCATACTCGACCCAGGTCAGGTGCTTACTCCAGGTTGATGGATTCTGGGAGATGAGGCAGCGGAGGCAAGTCTCCAGCTCCTGGTTGAGGCGTTCAGTCTGTCCATTGGACTCGGGATGGTAACCCGACGTGAGACTAACTGTGGCCCCTATCAGCGCACAGAACTCAGACCAGAAACGTGATACAAACTGAGGCCCCCGGTCGGACACTATGTCTCTAGGGAGGCCATGTAGGCGAAAAACATGGTTTAGTATTATCTCAGCCGTCTCCTTGGCTGACGGCAATTTAGGCAAGGCAATGAAATGCACCATCTTGGAAAAACGGTCCACCACTGTCAATACAGTGGTGTTACCTTCAGACAAGGGAAGTCTGACCAGGGCGGACTGGGAACTGGGAGGGGATGGAGCAATCCCATCTGAGGTCTCGAGGATGTCTTGTTTTGGGCGCAGACCCGACAGGCCTCCACATACTCCCGGACATCCTGTTCCATAGCCGGCCATCAGAAGCGTTGCCTGATGACAAACATAGTATGGCTCACCCCTGGGTGGCAGGTAAGCAGGGAGGTGTGAGCCCAGTGAATCACCTGAGGTCGCAGGGGCACTGGGACAAACAGCCGATTGGCTGGGCAACCACTAGGTGGTGGGCTCTCACCATTAGCCTGCTTCACCTCAGCTTCTATCTGCCAATTCACCGCCCCCACCACACGTTTCAGTGGCAGGATGGACTCGGGGACCTTGGCAACAGACTCGGGGTCATAAAGGCGAGAGAGAGTGTCCGGCTTGGTGTTCTTGGACCCCGGCCTGTAAGACAAGACAAAATCAAAGCGGTTAAAAAACAATGTCCATCTCGCTTGACGTGCATTTAAACGTTTTGCTTTTCTAATATACTCCAAATTTTTATGATCCGTCCAGACGATGAATGGTTGTTGAGCTCCCTCCAGCCAATGTCGCCACTCCTCCAGGGCCACCTTCACTGCCAGTAGCTCACGATTCCCGACGTCATAGTTGCGCTCAGCTGATGAGAGCCGTCTGGAAAGATAGGCGCAGGGGTGCATCTTTTGGTCCTTCTCTGACCGCTGAGATAAAACAGCCCCCACTCCTTTACTGGAGGCATCCACCTCCACCACAAACTGACGATTTGGGTCTGGCATTGTGAGAATGGGCGCTGTCGTGAACATGGCAGTCAGCCTCCTGAATGCCTGGTCAGCTTCTGGGGACCACTGGAAGGGTGTCAGAGGAGATGTTCATGCATGGAGTGGAGCTGCTATCGCGCTGAAGTTTCTGATGAACCGCCTATAGAAGTTAGCAAACCCCAGGAATTGCTGAACCTTCTTGCGGCTATCAGGAGTTGGCCATTGAGCCACAGCGCTAACTTTAGCCGGGTCCATCTGTATCTGTCCCGAGGCTACAATAAAGCCAAGGAACGATATCGTATCGGCATGGAAATCACATTTTTCTGCTTTAACATATAGCTGGTTCTCCAGCAGGCGCTGGAGAACCAGTCTGACATGATGGACATGAGTACGCTGGTCAGGGGAAAAGATCAAAATGTCATCCAGGTATACAAACACAAACAAGTTCAAGAAATCACGGAGGATATCGTTAACAAAAGCCTGAAATACTGCAGGGGCATTGGCAAGTCCTAATGGCATGACTAAATATTCATAGTGCCCTGATGGTGTGTTAAAACCAGTCTTCCACTCATCCCCCTCTCTGATCCGAACCAGGTGGTAAGCGTTTCTTAAGTCTAGCTTTGTAAATACCTTCGCTGACTGGAGCTGTTCAAAAGCGGAGGCCATAAGGGGCAGAGGGTAGCGGTTCTTAACTGTAATGGCATTAAGGGGGCTATAGCCTATGCAGGGACGGAGGGAGCCGTCTTTCTTTCCAACAAAAAAGAAACCGGCTCCCGCAGGAGATGAAGAGGGACGAATTAGGCCAGCCTTGAGTGAACTGTCAATGTATTCCTTCATGGCCTTTTTCTCCAGACCCGAAATGGCATAAAGTCTCCCCTTGGGAATTGGGGCACCTGGAATCAGGTCAATGGCGCAGTCATATGGTCTGTGGGGAGGCAAGGACGCAGCCTTGCTTTTGCTGAATACCTCCCCCAAGTCATGGTAATCCACGGGTACCGTTGCTAGGTCTTTAGGTTCAGTTACCAAGTCTGGTTCTACCCCAGGAGATGGGTCTGTCCCTCCAGTATTGATATGGCCCATTGCCAGTCTCTGACCCACAGCTAAACAGTTCCCTACACAGTTCTCTCCCCAGGCGGTGATAGTTCCAGCTTCCCAATTAATGTGGGGGTTGTGCCTAGACAGCCATGGGTATCCAAGAACCATTGGATGCCGAGCAGAGTTAAAAAGGTGAAAAGACATCTGCTCATAGTGATCGCCAACCTGGACACGGAGTGGTTCAGTCTTATGAGTTATCCTAAAAATAAAATGGCCATCAAGAGCGGTGGCTTCCAGGGGCTGGGATAACAATACAGTTTTTACTTGCCACTGGTGGGCCAAATCCCAGTCTAGCAGGCTCTCGTCGGCCCCTGAATCAATTAAAGCCCCTACAGAAATGGAGCGATCAGTGAGGATTACCTGGACAGTAGTCAGTGTGCGAGGGGGAGTTTCCTGCATGGACAACCGACGGGCCAGAGTACCTCCCTTACCTGGTGAGCTGCCTCCTTTTGCTGGACATGCAGCCAGCAAATGCCCAGTCCGTCCACAGTAAAAGCATCTGCCCTCCAGTAACCGGCGACGTCGCTCCTCTCTGGACAGCCTTGCCTGCCCCAACTGCATCGGCTCCTCCCTGGACTCTAGGGGTGCTGCAGCCTGTGGAGAAAATTGTGCCGGCATGGGGGGTTGGGTAGCTATCCGGTGGTGAAAGGGCGTCACGGTCTCTCTCTCCCAGTCCCTCAGCCGATTGCCCGTCCGGATGGCAAGGGCGATGACGGAGTCTAAGTCTGTAGGTAAGTCCAGGGGAATTAGCAAGCTCTGAACGGAGGCAGTGAGCCCAGTCAAAAACATGTCCCGTAGGGCCGCGTCGTTCCACTCACTGTCAGCAGCTAAGGTGCGGAAGTGGATGGCGTAATCGGCCACCGTGCATCTGCCTTGCTTGATAGTGCTCAGCTCTCTTGCCGCCTCCCTCCCTGGTACTGTGCGATCGAAGATCTTCCTTAATGAGTCTTTAAAAGAGTCTATGGAGGAGCAAACTGACGCTCCCCGAGCCCACTCTGCAGTTGCCCATGCTGCCGCTTGTCCCGAAAGGTGGGAAATCATAAAAGCCACTTTGGCCGAGTCCGTTGGGAAGGCTGAGTGCTGGAGTTCATAGTGCAGCTCACATTGAACAATAAAAGACTTACAATTGTCACCTTCTCCGGAGAACTTCTCTGGCGGGGCTAGCTGGAGCGAGGCTGAAGGTGATCCAGGTGAAGCAGGAGTAGCAGAAGAGTTCGGGGGTGCAGAAAGCTCAGGCTGTGATTGAGGGAGGGCCTGCCTGATCTGCCGGGCTAACTCCCCCCTTGCAACCCTCGGGAGAGGAATGTCAGGTGTTCCTCCTGCCTCGTTAGTCGTGCTTCCTGGGAGTGGACCGCTGCGGTCAGCTGGCTGGAGTCGGCTGGGTTCATGGCTGGCCAGTTCGTACTGACAAAAGGGGGGGGCTGGAGGCTGAACCCAAATGCACGACTCGTTCACAGTGCGTTCAAAAAGGGAAAGTCTTTATTGTACAAAAATGATAGTCACTCTCAAGGAGGAAAAATGCTACTAAACTAATGCTATAAAAGTACCAACAAAAATTCGCTCTTACGAGGAAAACAAAAATGCATTCTCATGAGGTAAACAGAAAATCACTCTTACGAGGTAAACAAAAAATCACTCTTACGAGGTAAACAAAAAAATCACTCTTGCGAGGAAAATCAGACTAATGATAACTAGAAGAAGTCACAAAGGAAAAGCTGCCAAAACAAGACTGAAATCTAAATAGACAGGAACAACACACAAAACCTGAAAGGGCATGGAGCTGGGCGCTGGTTCTCGAGACATGGAACATGACGAACTGGCACAGGACAAGGGTAGACACAGACAATAAATAGACACAAGGTAACAGGGTACAGGTGAAAACAATCAGGGCAGGGGAAGGCAATCACACTGGCGGGAAACACACAAGGGCAGGAAGCAAAGGTGCCTGAAATGAGAGGGAAGAGTTATTTCAAAATAAAACAGGAAGTGCATGACAAGACAACACGAGTGATGACTTAACATTTACGACGAGACATGATAGTTTGGATATTTGTGTTTGGGAGATTGCTTCTCTGTTATAAAAATGGCATTGGAAAGCCTTTTTATTTCCCTTTCAATGCGTCCATATTTGCAAGGAAAAATGCATTAATGGGATGAGCACCACAGCCATGTATGTGCTCATCCCAAACACAAATTTTCAAACTTGTTGTTTGTTTACATTATAGATAGTTCCTATAGGCCAGGCAAGCCAAACTCATATTTCATGGGCACATACAGCACAATTTGATCTTATGTGGGCCAGACCAGTAAACATTTATGCATTAAATACCTTCGAAATTCCTCATAATTATTACAATTAAATAAAGTTCAATTTACACCATAGAAGGAATGACAAAACATTTACTCACTACACAATGTTTACTTTTTTAAGAGGCATGTGAGGTTATCTCCTGCCTTACAAAGAATTTACAAATCAAAACTGTAAATATTTTATACCTTGAGTTCTGATATATATCTTCACTGACTGTGAAGCAATTCTTTAAAGAAACAGAAACTGGTCCATTTTAGTCATACTCTAAATTGCCCAGGTGTGTAAGTCAATGGTGTGAATATTGTACATAAATATTCACAGACTTTACTCAGTACTTTGTTGATGCACCTTTGGCAGCAATTACAGCCTCAAGTCTTTTTGAATATGATGCCACAAGCTTGCCACACCTATCTTTGCTCTGGAGCAGGTTTTCATCCAGGATGACTCTGTACATTGCTGCATTCATCTTTCCATCTATCCTGACTAGTCTCCCAGTTCCTGCTGCTGAAACACATCCCTAGAGCCTGATGCTGCCACCACCATGCTTCACTGTAGGGATGGTATTGGCCTGGTGATGAGCGGTGCCTGGTTTCCTCCAAACATGACCCCTGGCATTCATGTCAAAGAGTTCAATCTTTGTCTCATCAGACCAGAGAATTTTGTTACTCATGGTCTGAGATTCCTTCAGGTGCCTTTTGGCAAACTCCAGGTGGGCTGCCATGTTCCTTTTAGTAAGGAGTGGCTTCCGTCTGGTCACTCTGGCATACAGGCCTGATTGGTGGATTGCTGCAGAGATGGTTGTCCTTCTGGAAGGTTCTCCTCTCTCCACATAGGAACACTGGAGCTCTGACAGAGTGACCATCAGGTTCTTAGTCACCTCCCTGATTAAGGCCCTTCTCCCCAGATCGCTTAGTTCAGATGGCTGGCCAGCTCTAGGAAGAGTCCTGGTGGTTCTGAACTTCTTCCATTTACAGATGATGGAGGCCACTGTGCTCACTGGGACCTTCAAAGCAGCAGAAATGTTTTTTTTGTACCTTTCCCCAGATTTGACCCTCGAGACAATCCTGTCTCTGAGGTCTACAGACAATTCCATTGACTTCATGCTTGGTTTGTGCTCTGACATCACTGTCAACTGTGGGACCTCATATAGACAGGTGTGCGCCTTTCCAAATCATGTCCAAGCAACTGAATTTACCACAGATGGACTCCAATTAAGCTGTAGAAACATCTCAAGGATGATCAGTGGAAACAGGATGAACCTGAGCTTGTCACAACAGCACCCAGGCAGTAGTGTTTTTGTGTTGTCTCGTCATTTCCTGTTTTATTTTGTCACCCTCCCTCCTGTGTCATGTCTGGTGTCTTTACTTCCTGCTCGTGTGATTACCTTCCCCCGCCCTAATGTGTTTCACCTGTGTCTCGTTATCTCCCTCTCCCAGTGTGTATATATACCATGTGCTCCCTCTTCAGTTTGCCAGTTCGTATTTTTCCTCGTGTGAGTACTTGCCAGCGTTTTTCCTGACTGCCTCCTAGTGTTTAAACCTGCCTGTTTCCTGAGTTTGCCTGTTCCCTGTCGGTACCTCTGCCTTATTGGACTGCCTTCCTGTGTTCGACCTTGCCTGTTCCCTGTCGGTACCTTTGCATTATTGGACTGCCTTTCTGTGTCTGACCCTGCCTGTCGCTTCGGACTCTCGTCTTATGCCTTGGATTACGGACTTCCACCCTAGTTCCCCTGAGACTTATCAACTGCTTTTTTCAGTATTTTTTGTGTACTTATTAAACCCTTTTTTTGTGAAACCTAATTCTGTCTCCTGGTTCTGCATTTGGGTTCTCCGGTCTGAGTTCAGCCCTGACAGTACGAACTGGCCAACAATGAACCCAGCAGACCTGGATAGAATTAAGGAGACTGTTGTTAATCAGGGGCAGCTTCTGGGAAACCACGAGCAGTTGTTAAAGACTCTTGTTGAGAATGTGGCCCAGATCTGACAGTTCTCAGTGGCGTCCATTCTTCTCCACCCACTTCACCTCCTGAGGCTGCTGCTGCACCTGTGCCTCCAACCAATTCTGCTGCAGAGCCCCATATTCCTGCACCTGCTAAGTACTCTGGTAACCCTGATACATGTAGAAATTTTCTAACTAAGATTCAACTGGTATTTAATGCTCAGCCTGTGCGTTACCAACATGAGACTGCCAAAATAGCTTTTGTGGCCAGCCTTTTGGAGGGACCCCCTCTCAGTTACTTTAATGCCCTGTTTTCCGCTGAATTAAAGCGGGTTTATGATCATCCTGTTCGAGGACAGCAGGCTGGTCAACAACTTTTGAGGCTACGGCAGGGGAGGCACACAATGAGGGAGTTTGCCAGTGAGTTTTGCTCTTTGGCAGTGGAATCCGGGTGGAATGACCAGGCACTGCTCACCGCTTTTCAGAGTGGGCTCAACCGCACCATTGGCAGAGAGATTGCGCTGAGGAGGGAGCCGCTCACCCTGGATGAGGCAATAACAACTGCAATCAACATCTCTGACCAGATGGCTCAGTGGCAAGTCGAACCCTCTACACTCAGATAAACAGTACCCCCCATCAGAGGAAACAATAGAGTCCTCCCGGCCCTTCCTTTTCCCGTGTCCACGAGTTCTACAGAAGAGGAACCTATGCAGGTTGCCCGCACCCGACTCTCTCCGGAGGAGCGTCAACGGCGCATGGCAGAGGGTCGCTGTCTCTACTGCGGCCAATTGGGACATATCATCCCCACGTGTCCGTTAAAAGCCAGGGCTCACTAATGAGAGAGAAGGCATTAGTGAGCCGCATATTAACTGTTTCTAACCCTCTAACCCTCGTCTGCAACCTCTAGTGTTTCTGTGCTCTCCCTCAGTGTCTCTCCAGAACCCTGTCTTGGTGGACTCGGGTTCGGACGCCAACCTGATCGACTCCATTCTCGCCAAGAGGCTCAACCTCCGCCTGTTCCAGCTTCAATGCCCCCTGGAGGCTTGCGCGCTGGATGGAAGACTCATCTGCCGAGTCACCCACCGGACCCAGTCACTCACTCTCAGGTTCCCTGATCAACACACTGAAAGAATCAGTTTTCACGTTTATCAGTCTCCCATGCAGCCGCTCATCTTGGGTCATCCCTGGCTAATCCGTCACAATCCACACGTGGACTGGAGGACGGGTGAGATTCGCGCCTGGGGTTCTAGGTGCTCCATTACCTGTGGTGTAGGGGTCACTTCTCCATGCCCAGAGATCTCCAAGGTGACTGTTGCATCCACTAGCACCTCCAACCATTCGGACGTGGAGATCATGTTTCCGGCGCTAGATAAGGTACCTCCCTGTTATCACGATTTAAAACAAGTCTTCAATAAGGCTCGGGCCTCTGCTCTTCCTCCTCACAGACCATACGATTGCGCCATCGACCTCCGCCCTGGCACGAGCCCTCCTAAAGGAAGGTTGTATTCCCTGTCCGGCCCTAAGACAGCAGCCATGAAGAAGTACGTGGAGGAATCCTTGGCTGCTGGACTCATTCGGCCCTCTTCTTCACCCGCCGGTGCAGGGTTCTTCTTCGTGGATAAGAAAGACAAGTCACTCCGTCCCTGCATTGACTACCGGGGGCTCAATGACATCACTATCCGTAACAGGTACCCTCTTCCCCTCATGTCCTCAGCTTTTGAATTGCTTCATGGTGCTCAGGTTTTCAGTAAGCTTGATCTACGTAATGCCTACCACCTTGTGAGGATTAGAGAGGGGGATGAGTGGAAGACTGCCTTCAATACTCCTAGTGGTCACTATGAGTACCTGGTCATGCCTTTTGGCCTGACTAAAGCCCTGGCCGTTTTCCAGGACTTAGTTGATGTCTTGAGGGACATGTTGAATGACTTTGTATTCGTTTATCTGGATGATATTCTCATTTTCTCCCCCGATGAGTCCTCCCATGTCCAGCATGTCCGTCAGGTGCTTCATCGCCTCCTCCAGAACCAGCTCTACGTGAAAGCTGAGAAGTGCGAGTTTCACCAGTCCTCTGTCTCATTCCTGGGCTTCATCATTGCGGAGGGAAGTCTCCAGATGGATCCTGAGAAGGTCAGTGCGGTTAGGGATTGGCCGGCTCCCACCTCTCGTAAGGAGATGCAACGTTTCCTTGGGTTCGCCAATTTCTACCGCAAATTCATTCACAATTTCAGTTCTGTTGCTGCTCCCTTGCATAACCTCACCTCTCATAAGCTCCTGTTCAGGTGGAATGATGAGGCTGAGAAGGCCTTCATGCGACTAAAGACTGCATTCACCTCTGCACCCATTCTCTCGATCCCTGATCTGTCCCTTCAGTTTGTGGTAGAGGTGGATGCCTCTGATGTTGGGGTGGGGGCCGTGCTGTCTCAGCGCTCTCCTTCAGACAACAAGCTCCACCCTTGTGCCTTCCTCTCCAGAAAGTTGTCCAGTGCGGAGTGCAATTACGATATCGGTAACCGGGAGTTGTTATCCATCAAGGTTGCTCTGGAGGAGTGCCGTCATTGGCTCGAGGGGGCGGAGCAACCATTCTTGGTTTGGACCGATCATAAGAACCTGGAGTACCTACGAACTGCCAGAAGGCTTAATTCCCGGCAAGCAAGGTGGGCCCTGGTTTTTACCTGTTTCCACTTTACCCTGTCCTATAGACCCGGCTCCAAGAATGGCAAACCCGATGCTCTGTCCCGTGTGTTCCCCTCGGAGAAGCCTGAATCTGACCGGGAACCCATCCTCCCCATCTCATGTGTAGTTGGGGCGTTCAGTTGGAAGATAGAGGAACAGGTAACAAAGGCACTTCAGAACTGTCAACCCCCAGACGGCGTCCCGCCGAACCGCTTGTTTGTCCCTGTTCCTCTCCGCTCGCAGGTCATCCATTGGGCCCACACGTCTAAGCTTGCGTGCCATCCTGGCATACGACGGACACTGTTCTTGGCCCAACAGCGGTTCTGGTGGCCCGCCATGGAGAAAGACATTGCCCACTATGTTGCTGCTTGCCCAGTCTGTGCCACTTGCAAGTCCTCCCATTAAACCGCCGACAGGGCTACTGCATCCACTGCCTGTGCCCCGGAGACCCTGGTCGGACATCTCGGTGGACTTTGTCACGGGCCTGCCCGCATCTGAAGGTAACACCACTGTATTAACAGTGGTGGATAGATTCTCTAAGATGGTCCATTTTATTGCCATGCCCAAGCTCCCTTCGGCCAAGGAAACTGCCGAGGCCTTGCTTCTTGTGTTTTGTTTGCATGGTTTCCCCAGAGATATTGTGTCCGATTGGGGTCCTCAGTTTGTGGCGCAGTTTTGGCGAGCCTTCTGCTCGCTCATCGGATCTTCTGTCAGCCTCTCCTCTGGATATCACCCGCAGACTAATGGGCAGACGGAGCGGATCAACCAGGAGTTGGAGACCAGCCTCCGCTGCCTGGTTACCCAGAACCCTTCCTCATGGTGCCGCCAGCTCACCTGGGTTGAGTATGCCCACAATTCCTTGCCCTGCTCCTCTTCTGGACTGTCTCCTTTTAACATTGTCTATGGTTACCAGCCTCCTACTTTCCCGGCCCTGGAGGAGGAAGTTGGCATGCCCTCAGCGCTGGCTCTAATTCGTCGGTGTAAGAGGACATGGAACCGGGCCCGGCAGACTCTCCTATGTAACTCTGAGCGATACAAGAGGGCGGCCGATCGCCACCGGACCCTAGCCCTGGAATATCGGAGTGGTCAACACGTGTGGCTTTCTACCCGCAACCTCCCCCTCCGTGTGGAGAATCGGAAGCTGGCACCCAGGTTCCTTGGGCCGTTCCCCATCTCAAAGATTATTAACCCAGTGACTGTACGTTTAAAACTCCCCAGGACTATGAAAGTGCATCCTTCATTCCACGTCAGCCAGGTCAAGCCGGCCAGGGAGAGCGCTCTGGTTCCCGCTTCCCGACCCCCACCTCCCCCCGTCTCTTTGAAGGGGGCCCTGTCTACACGGTCCGTAGA
Source organism: Lepturacanthus savala (assembly GCA_030544235.1). Classification (NCBI taxonomy): domain Eukaryota; kingdom Metazoa; phylum Chordata; class Actinopteri; order Scombriformes; family Trichiuridae; genus Lepturacanthus; species Lepturacanthus savala. The sequence goes on along the minus strand of CM060479.1, from coordinate 27,312,331 downwards.
CTCCTGGCGTCCCGTGGCCGTGGGTTTCAGTACCTGGTGGACTGGGAGGGGTACGGGCCTGAAGAGCGTTCTTGGCTTCCCTCGTCCTACATCGTGGATCCAGTGCTCATCAGGGATTTCCATCGGCTCCATCCTGAAGCTCCTGGGCCGTCCGGTGCCGGCCTTAGAGGGGGGGGGTACTGTCACAACAGCGCCCAGGCAGTAGTGTTTTTGTGTTGTCTCGTCATTTCCTGTTTTATTTTGTCACCCTCCCTCCTGTGTCATGTCTGGTGTCTTTACTTCCTGCTCGTGTGATTACCTTCCCCCACCCTAATGTGTTTCACCTGTGTCTCGTTATCTCCCTCTCCCAGTGTGTATATATACCATGTGCTCCCTCTCCAGTTTGCCAGTTCGTATTTTTCCTCGTGTGAGTACTTGCCAGCGTTTTTCCTGACTGCCTCCTAGTGTTTAAACCTGCCTGCCTGTTTCCTGAGTTTGCCTGTTCCCTGTCGGTACCTTTGCATTATTTGACTGCCTTTCTGTGTCTGACCCTGCCTGTCGCTTCGGACTCTCGTCTTATGCCTTGGATTACGGACTTCCACCCTAGTTCCCCTGAGACTTATCAACTGCTTTTTTCAGTATTTTTTGTGTACTTATTAAACCCTTTTTTTGTGAAACCTAATTCTGTCTCCTGGTTCTGCATTTGGGTTCTCCGGTCTGAGTTCAGCCCTGACATAGCTTAATTTTGATCTTCATGGCAAAGACTGTGAATACACGATTTCTCAGTTTTTCTATTTTTAATAAATTTGCAAAAATCTCAAACTTTTTTTGCGTTGTCATTGTGGGGTTTGTGTGTAGTAATTGTAGTGTTGTAATTTTGAGGAAAAAACTGATTTAATCCATTTTGGAATAAGGCTGTAACATAACAAAATGTGGAAAAAGTGAAACGCTGTGGTCAAGGAGTTTAAAAAACAGCAACTGGACTTTTTCTTTGAGCTTGAAGACATTTCACTTTTCATCCGAAAGGCTTCTTCAGTTCTAGCCTGATGATGAAAATGCTGTGAATATTTTCTGGATGCACTGTATGTGTGAATGAATCAGACATGAGCCAGAGCTTGCCAATGGCTCGCTATTGTCTCGTGGACTCTGACTGGATATCTAGACATGCTAGATATCTGGCCAGGGTGCTGTACAATAAGAGCAGACACAGGGGTCGTGGCAGGGGTCATAGCAGATATGGAAGAGACCAGGAGCAGTGGAAAAACAGGTGTGATCTAGTTTTTTCTTTGTTTGAACCTAAAGGGCTTTTTTCTTCTCTCTATTCATATATATTGTAATTTGCTTGTGTATTTCAGGGACACACCAATTGTCAACTATCGGTCTTGACTTTTGTCCAGAATAGCTAGAAATATGGCCTAAGACAAGGGATTTAGTGTTAAAAGCAGGGCAGTTTCCTACATTGCAAAGGTATCTGTTATATTAGATGGTGCGTTACGTAGTCACTTATAATTTACAGAAGTAACACAAGAGTTTGTGCGAGACCAACGAGAGTTCAGTGTGACATGCGCTGACGTGCGAAGTTGATGTGGGAATAAATCATGAGTCGTGTATTCAATAAGCTGTGTTGGACAACAGTTTATTTGACATGGTGTCAGAAGTGCTCTAGGAGAGAGAACACACTACAATGGCAAAGTTTAAGCCTCCTGAAAATTTCAACTTTGAGAAACCGGGAAAACCGTCGTGGAGACAGAGATTCACGCGATTCAGGTCAGCTTCCAAGCTAAGCTACGAAGACGCAGATGTTCAGGTTACCACGCTAATTTATGCAATGGGCAATGAGGCCGAAAATATCTTCAAGACATTCACCTCTACGGAGGAAGAAGATGAGAACGATTATGAGACTGTGCTAGACAAATTTAATGAATATTTCATACCAAAACAAAACGTAATCCACGAGAGGGCATGCTTTTACCAGAGGCAACAGAAACCAGGGGGAATGGCGGATATATTTATCCGAGCCCTGCACGAACTGAGTGAGAACTGCGACTTTGGAGATAAGAAAACTAACACATACGAGACAAATTAGTCGTGGGAATAAGGGATAAAGAACTGTCAAGGAAATTGCAATTGATGTTGAAATTAACCCTCGAGGAAGGAGTGCTCATGGTGAGACAAGCTGAAGAGGTAATGCAACAGATAACACAGCAAGAGCTACAGGCTCTGCTGGCGGCGTAAGCAGTGAAACAAAAGAGGTTTGTGAAGAAAGGAGGGTAAACGCAGGCAGAGAGGAGCGAAGGACATCAGCGTGACTATCAAGGGGAGAGCAGGTGCAGTCGGTGCAGTAAAGAAAAACACAAAAACACAGCTAAATGCCCGGCTATGGATTCGGAATGCAGGAAGTGCGGGAAGAAGGGGAATTGGGAAAGAAAGTGCTTCACAAAGACTGTGAGGGAAGTTAGCCAGTGCAATGAAGAGGATGAAAGCTTCTACCTTGGAGCAGTGAGGAAACAAACACAAAACAGTGCAGAGCAATAGACAGAGCAGATCCACATAGGCTATACATCGGTCAGATTTAGGTCAGAATAGATACAGGTGCTGACGTCACTGTAATGAACATGGAAACCTTCAAAATACTGAAACCAGAAAGAACGCTGGACCCACACCAGGGCCCATTAGAGAGTCCAGGAGGAACACTGGACACTGGACAATTTACAGCAAGTACAGTGCACAAAGAAAGAAAACACATTTTTAACATTTATGTAGCAAGAGGGCCTACAGTTAGCAATTTACTGGGGAGGGACATAGCAGTGGGGATGGGGATAGTGAAGCGAGTACAGCAAATGAAGGCAGCAGCTGCCCACCAGGGGACGTTGAGGACTGACCTGGTGAAGATACACCTGCGAGAGAATGCTGTCCCACATACTGTACACACAGCCAGGAGAGTCCCACTGCCGTTCCTACCCAAAATCCAAGCTGAGCTGCAGCACATGGAGGAGCAAGGCATGATTGTCAAGGTAATGCAACCAACGGAATGGTGTGCACCAATGGTGCCAGTTCTGTCTGGTCCTTATGGTTTGTCTGGTCTCCAGAAGCTGAATGAAAACCTAAAGAGAGAAACTTACCAGCTACCTACCACAGATGAGACATTGACAAGCTGACGGGCTCCACCATGTTCACCTCCCTCGATGCTGCCTCAGGCTTTTGGCAGATACCGCTGCATGAAGAAAGCAGGATCTTAACCACATTCATTACACCTTTCGGGAGGTACTGCTTCACCCGCCTGCCTTTTGGGATAAACATAGCTCCAAAGATATTCCAGCGCAAGATGCATGAACTGCTAGAAGGCCTGGAAGGAGTAGCAGGCTATATGGATGATGTGATTGTGCATGGGAAAGACATGGCTACACACAATAGAAAATTGCAACGCACCCTTGAAAGGATGGAGCAAGCAGGCCTTAAGTTAAATAAAGAAAAATGTGTTTATGCACAACCACAGCTCCGTTTTCTGGGCCACATTGTGGACGCCAACGGAATAAGAGCAGACCCAGAGAAGGTGAGTGCAATCAAAGAGCTAGAAGAGCCCACCAATGTCCCTGAACTGAAACGTGCATTGGGTATGATGAATTACATGAGTAAATACATTCCTGACATGGCAACCACCACAGGCCCAGTTTATGTTCTTTTAAAGGGAACGATGGCGTGGACCTCGGACCAGCCACAGCAGTGAGTGTTTCAGCGCTTGAAAGAAGCCCTCGTCACCTCACCTGTGCTGGCCCACTACGATTCACAGAAACCGACCGCAGTGTCAGCAGATGTGAGTAGCTACGGGATGGGAGGAGTCCTTCTCCAGCTGCACGGAGAACTAGAAACCAGTAGCGTAGTGTTCCAGGAGACTTACAGATGCGGAAACCAGGTACGCACAAATCGAAAAAGAATGTTTGGCTGGAGTATGGGCCTGTGAAAGGTTCCAGAAGTATCTTGTTGGCATGGAGAAATTCCGACTTATAACAGATCACAAGCTGCTGGTGCCGCTGATAAACAGCAAAGACCTAGACACCATGCCAGTTACGTGCCAGAGACTCTTGATGCGTCTCATGCACTTTTTATGCTAAGGCAGAGCATGCACCGGGCAAAACGTTGGTGATATATGACGCACTATCGCGTAGCCCATGGAAGGAGAGAGAGAGCACTACGGAAGCAGTCATTGAGTGCCACGTGAATGCAGTGATCCACAGCTGGCCTGTCTCACAAAGTAAGCTAGACCAGATCAGGACAGCTACACAGGAGGACCCACAACTCCAGCGCGTGAGAGAGCTGATCAAGGATGAATGGCCTAAACGAGAGAGTAGCACTGCTGATTGTGTGAGAGACTATTACACAGTGAGAGACTCACTGTCTGAGTGTGAAGGCCTTATCACACTGGGCTGTCACATTGTAGTCCCACAGGCTTTGAGACAAGAGATGTTGGACCGCATACACAAGGGACATTAGAGCCTGTCCAAGTGTAGGGCACTTGCACAAGAGCCTGTGTGGTGGCCTAAAATGTCAGTGGACATTAAAAGGAAGATTGAAACATGCCGCTTTTGTCGGACAAACAGACGCGCTCAGCGCAGAGAACGGCTTCGGTCAACACCTCTGCCTCAGAGGCCGTGGCAAAAGATTTCCACAGACAAAGGAAAGCAATACCTAGTGATATCAGACTATTACTCACGATACCTAGAAATACTACACTTACCTACGACAACAACAGAGCAGGTAGTGAGGTCAATGAAGACAACATTTGCCAGGTTTGGCATTCCTGAGCAGATAGTTAGTGACAATGGACCTCAATACACCAGTGACGCATGGAAAGAGTTTTGCAGGCTGTATGACGTCGAGCACACCACTTCCAGCCCGCACAACCCACAAGGTAATGGGCACGCAGAATGTGCAGTGCAAATAGCAAAACGCATACTCAAGCAAGACGATCCCCTATTGGCTTTAATGAGCTGCCGCACCACACCAAGCACATCCACCGGAGTGAGCCCGGCAGAAATGCTCATGGGGCGCAAGATTCGCACAACACTACCATCCCTAAAGAAGAACCTGATTCCAAAGCAGCCGAACCATGACCTCATCCATCACCGCGATGAAGAAGCCAAACAACAACAAGCATTCTACTACAACAGGAAACATGGCGCAAGGGACTTATCACCCTTACACGCAGGTGACCAGGTCCTGTCCAAGCTGGATGGGGAGAAGGTGTGGAAAGGCCGATCATCGGTGATTCAGGAGTGTGGCATGCCACGTTCTTATCAGGTGAAGTCGCCAGGTGGAGGAAAGGTGAGGAGAAATAGACATAGACATATCTCCAGCAGGTGCCGCCAATGAGAAAAGAAGAGAGCACAGACACTGGGCAGCCAGCCGCAGAGCCAGAGGAAGAAACACCCCAGCAAGGCTCTGATCAAGGACTGTATGAAAGTAAAGTAAATAGTCCCAGACCTGAAGGACTGACAGTGACCAGGTTTGGTAGAGTTTCTAGACCTGTGAAAAGGATGGACATTTAATTAAGTGCTTCAGTTATTAGTTGCCAAGAGGTTAGTTGAGTTTGTGTTTACATTTTGAATTAATATGCAAGACAAGTGAGGAGTTAATTCCTATTAAGTAGTTAAGATAAACAAGAATAAGGTTTGCTATTAATAATGTTTAATGATGTGACCCCATGTTTAAGAAGTAATATAATTTGAGGGGGAGATGTAAAGGTATCTGTTATGTTAAATGGTGCGTTACATAGTCACTTATAATTTACAGAAGTAACACGAGAGTTCATGTGAGACCAACGAGAGTTCAGTGTGACATGCGCAGACGTGCAAAGTTGATGTGGGAATAAATCACGAGTCGTGTATTCAATAAGCTGTGTCGGAAAACAGTTTATTTGACATACATTATAATAGATCACAGGTGGTCAGCGCAGGGTTTTAGGCAGTGTCATTTTTTCTTGCTTTTTTTTAGGTTTTTGAAGCATTTTATGTCTTTCATGTTAGTTTTTTTTTCAAGTAAACCAAAGTAATTAAGGTTCATAAATGACCAAGTAATGAAAAATTCAAATCATACTTCTGTTGGGATTTATTCAGCTCCTTTAAAATTCTCTGTCAGTAAAATGATGACAGCAGATTTTAAGATGTAGTAACTTATCATGACTTCGCCTATTTATAAAAAAGGTAAATCCCATCAAAGACAGAAGCTGCACATAACAATTTTTGTCTGACCAAATATGCATAATGTATATATTTATTATATTTAATGATGAGACATGTTTAGAGGAAGATCAATTGGTAGAGATTGAAGGCATTGGCATTAATATTTGACATTGGTGTTCACTGTAATGCAAAGTAATGGTGAACACCAGTGGGGAATAAATACCATATGAACTGCTGTGGTGGAGTGGGGGTCATGATAGTGATGTGGGGTGTGTGTGTGTGTTCGGAAAGGGTGAAGAAGACTGAACTGCAGTCTCTTCCCCCTATTTGTCCCATTGGGGAGGTAAAATCTCAGAGTAGGGTGCCCTTACTATTTCTTACATAGTAAAAGTTAGTATTTATATGTAGTCATGAGAGTCAATAGTGCCAGGATCATTGGCAATAAAGGCAATGGCAGATGACACCTGAGTGTGCAGCACTGAGGAAAAGTCTGTCATATTAGTGCTGTGAATAAAGCTCCAAGAGGCCAAGTAATATTTATACCCTCTATGAGCAACAAAATAAGGATGCAGGTGAAGACTCAGAAAAAAGTCAAGAAGTGAAATGAAGGCAACTTGACCAACTTGTTCTTCATTACTTGTCATTAAATTATCATGAATCATGCTGGTAGTTAGAGTGATTATTTTAACAGGTATTGAATTATTTCGAGAAATACTGACAACTACAATTAGTATTCTAAAAAAACCAATATATATTTATTTTAGGGCCGGCCATCGATTAATAATTTTAATCGCGATTAATCTCAGAAATTACATAGTTAATTGCGATTAATCGCATTTGAGAGCGTATGTTTAAAATTGTGTCGTTTTGCATTTCAAGACTGTTTGACACCCACAATGTTAAGCATTTCTTACCAGAGTGTCTTAATTGGGAATAAAATGAACACAAAGAAAGAATTTTCTTTTCAACACTTTGTATTTTCTTTCAGAAAAGTGCAAATAGTTTTTAAATCAGAAAAGTGCCGTTCAAGAAAAGTGCTCACTTGTCTTTTCTTAAAAAACACAGCATGAAACCCTGACTTATAGATAGGCAATAACAAGTATGAAAGTATTATGTATTAAGCATAAACTAGTAACACAGTGCTTACTTTGAGAGATTCTGTTTATCAGGCTGTCGTCATTTTCTTTGACGTGCAATCATCCACGGGTCTACGACGACACTGCAAGATTGGCAAATCTGAGGCTCACTTGGCTGGTGTGCTGTGGTTGGGGCACCTGGGTGTTTTGCTTGTAGGTGGTAGGTTAAACTAGACGTGCTCCAGTGGTACTGAAACTCTGCTTCACATATGCTGCATTTACCATCTCTAATTTTTTTAAAGTCAAGCAGACCATTCAAAAGTCCAGAAGTCCTCTGTTTATCCATTTCGACTAAGTTCACTGAAAACTAGCGCTCTGAAGTTTAACGTTACAGCCAGAGGAGCTGCCTACGGATGTGTAGAAGGGACAAAAGGCTGACGAACTTTAATCGCGATTAAAAATAATTATTGCGTTATGGATTGCATTAATCTGATTAACGCGTTAACTCTGACAGCCCTAATTTATTTATTTATTTCCTTGCCCTATTTCATGATGACCTATGAAGGCTAGTCTGATTACAACATGAATTGAATAAACACGTACAAAGGTTCATTTCATGTATCTTAGGATGAGACTTCAGCCTTATCTGATATGACAGAGAGTTTCAGTCGACAGCATAGATAGTATACAAGAACGGGCCTGATGGTCTGATCTCTGAGCCCATAGATGAGAGCACTCAGACATCTGGGGAGAATGATAATAAATACATACAAAACATTCAAGATACGCAAGAATACTACCCTTGTGACGATTTTTAAGACAGCTATAATAATTGAGTTGTGCATAGTTGACAAGAGACTGAAGCCCAGCTGCACCATGTGCAGCAGCAGTGTTTTACGAGCTTTACTGGCCGATGCTTTGTCTGTGGAGGCTGACCTGGCTGCTACCATCACACCAACATAAGAAGAAATGACTGCCACAGTAGCTGATATAAACAGAAAACAAGTGTAAGCTTTGTCATAATGATCAGATACTGGCACAAGAAACATGATAAGTGTGCCACAATAGTTTTTCATTTGCAGGCTCTCCAGGTCTTGAAATGGAAAATCTAACAACAAAATAACTCGAACAAGAACATTTAATGAACAAAAAGCCCAAACCAAAAGGATGGCCACCCCTGTGTTTCTGATGGTGATGATGGTAGCGTGCCTCAGTGGATAGCACACAGCTACGTATCTCTCCAGAGACATCACCACCAGTGTGAGAGGAGAGACTTCGCTTGTAAGATTGGCTAGCATGACAAGAGCACCACATACAGGATATGTCAACAATATTCTACACATTGACAGTATGTATAGTAACTGGCTCAGTGCCATCTGTGCAGTGTCTGCAAAAAGGAGGTTATACAGAAGAATGTAACGAGAAGTCTCACAAAACACACGTTTAGTCCTCAAGGAGACTAGCATAGTCACATTAATGATGAAGAATATACAACATGGTACAGTTGTCAGAATGGTAAGTGTCACTCTTTCAACAAACCCCAGTCCAACAGGGGTTTGAGATTGAGTTGCATTGGTCATCTCAGAAAAAACATTTAAGACATGATAATTAGATGTTATTGGAACATACAACCACACAAAATCCCTTCCTGTTCCTGTATTCTGAGAACAATGAAAATCCAGTTGTTGCAGTCCACTCTTTTTTAAAGCACAAATGAATGTTGAGTCACATTAGATTATTAACATCTTTTAAAAACAAATGCATCAAAATATAAGGTTGCTGCACAGATATGCACCAAGTTAGAGTTGGTGCTTGTTCCCATGTAGACAGAAATGGTCTGCAGGATCTGCCTGCCCTTACATAGTATATATCAGCTTTGTCCTACACCACCGTCATGTGACACTGTGGCATATGAACATGGTGAACAGTTTTTTTTTTTGTTTGTTTTTTTAAACACCTTTCTAATAAACTCATCAAGAAAGTTTGGTTGGTGATCATGTCTGATGTCACTGTACTATTAGCAATATATCCTATATAATTTAAAAGCTATGTTCATTTTATATTACAATTGCAACAAATTATTAAAAATGAAACTTTTTTATTATTTTTAACACAGAAACCCCACAGTACAAATCTGCTTTTATCACATACTGAATATAATCACAATGATTTCTGCTTTAATTTACACCATGCACTGATATATTGTTCCCCTATCCAGAAAGATAGTTTGACAGAAAACCATGCATATTTCCCTTGCAGTTACACAGCGGGAAATAAGTATGTACTTTAATCAGAAATCATTAAATTTCAATCATTAATTTATTTATGAATAATATCATTACATTTTGATATACAACAAACCAAGCTTGCATTCAATCAAAATGAATACATCTACTAAATCTGCTCACCCTAAATATTCCATGAAAAGTGTTGAAGTGCTTTCCCCAGAATGATACATAAGAATTTGCAGTTGCACTTTCAATATTTTATATGAAATTAAAAATAAAATGAAAGCAATTTGTGTTTAAGGTTGTTTCTATTTTAATCTTGTTTTATTTACACATCATCTGTTATCAACATATACAGTACAGGCCAAAAGTTTGGACACACCTTCTCTTTCAATGTGTTTTCTTTATTTTCATGACTATTTACATTGTAGATTCTCACTGAAGGCATCAAAACTATGAATAAACACATGTTTATGGTGTTATGTACTTAACAAAACCTTAACAAGGTGAAATAAGTGAAAACATGTTTTATATTCTAGTTTCCTCAAAATAGCCACCCTTTGCCCTGATCACTGCTTTGTAGACTCTTGGCATTCTCTTAATGAACTACCATCTCAGGTAGTCACCTGAAATAGCTTTCAGTTCATAGGTTTGTCTTATCAGGGTTAATTAGTGGAATTTTTTGCTTCAGAGCAAAGGGTGGCTATTTTGAAGAAACTAGTACATAACTCTACATGTGTTCATTCATAGTTTTGATGCCTTCAGTGACAATCTACAATGTAAATTGTCATGAAAATAAAGAAAACACATTGAATGAGAAGGTGTGTCCAAACTTTTGGCCTGTACTGTATGTTTATGTTTGTATAGTATGTGTATACATATATGGTTGTCTTTGTGAAGCACTTTGGTGAAAAACCTGTTTTGTGTGCTAGAAAACATAAACATGAAAATAAACTTGAAACAAATTATAATCATTTTCAGAAACCCTTCATGTGTTGTCAGAATTGTAATATTCTTTTAGTCAAAAAAATACTGATAAAATTACATATGAAAATTGTTATTCTCATTATTTAAGTCTATGAAGCCTAAGGTGAGACCTCAGCCTTGACTGGGATTTCTGAGAGTTTCAATCGGCAGCACAGGTGATATACAAGGACAGGCCTGATGGTTTGATCTCGGATGCCATAAATGAGAGAACTCAGACATCTGGGGAAAATGAAAATGCATACATAAAAAACATTCTGGACACGCACAAATACTAACCTTGTTACAGTTTTCCAAAGAGCTATGAGGATTGGGTTGTAAATGGTTGAGGAGAGACTGAGGCCCAGCTGCACCATGTGCAGCAGCAGTGTGTTACGAGCTTTACGGGCTGAAGCTTTGTCTGTGGAGGCTGACCTTGCTGCTACCATCACACCGATATAGGAGGAAGTGATTGCCACACTAGCTGATACAAACAGAAAACTAGTGTAGGCTTTGTCATAATGATCAGACATTGGCCCAAGAAACATGGCTATGTCAGAACAAAAGTCTGTCATCTGAAGGCTTTTTAAGTCATCGAATGGAAAATCTAACAGCAAAAGAACTCGGATGAGAACATTTAGTGAACTAAATACCCAGACTACAATAATAGCCACCCCTGTGTTTCTAGTGGTGATGATGGTAGCGTGCCTCAGTGGGTAGCACACAGCTACATATCTCTCCAGAGACATCAACACCAGTGTGAGAGGAGAGACTTCATTTGTGAGATCAGCAAGCATGGTGAGAACACCACATACAGGATATGTCAGTTTCATTCTACAAAAAGCCAATATGTACAGCAACTGGCTCAGTACGAGCTGTGTAGTGTCTGCAAGAAGCAGGTTATACAGAAGAATGTAACGGGAAATCTCACAAAACACTGGTTTACTCCTCAAGGTAAAAAGCATGGTTCCATTAATGAAGAGGAACATACAACATGGCACTGTCGTCAAGGTGGAAAACATCACTCTTTCCAGTAGCCCCTGATACTGCTGTCCAGCACTGACGTTGTTTAGAGATTGATTTGCATACATCTTTTCAGATAGACAATTAAGACACCAAACTAATTATCACATTAGAAAACAAACACAACACAATGATGTATTCCATCAACAATGAAATCGAGCGTCAACAAAGATGCCTGTTCAATTAACATACAAAATATGAAATCAAACACAAAAAAATTTCCTCTGCAAGCAGGTAGGAGTCAATACTTTTTTCCATGTCAGCAGAGCTGCTCTGCAGGGTTTGGCTGCCCTCACGTACTGTATATGAGCTCTGTCCTCACACCCACTTCACATATTATCATCACATGACATCATTACATTCCTACTGCCATGTGTACCACAATGTGTACACCACAATCCACCTATTCATGTTTTCATAGTGAAATAGAAGAAATTCTATCAACTTGGTGGAATTATGGGGAATGTGGTATTCACAGTCATCACAATACTGTGGTTATCACTGCTGCCTCAAAACAGGGTTCAAACCCACAGGTGCTTTTACTACTGTCAGGGCACCTAGTTGTTCCCCAGGTTGTCATTGTGACTCAATAAAGGTCTAAATAAATGAAAATATAAACATGGCTGTTGAAACTTACATCCCTCCTTACATATTACACATAATTTCCATTAACACATGACGCAGTGTTTCCATTACTCAAATATTCCTAGAGCAGGCTAAACATTAAGTTACAGATTATCAATCTTATAATCCTGTAGACAGGCATGTGTACAGGACAAATTACCACCATATTGGAAGTAGTCACATTCCTTTCATGTCACGGTAACTTTACAGCCTCCAAAGTAGTCTGTTATGTGTACAATGCTGAAAAACAAAGTTTGGACATATGTGTTTGGTCGATCATTTCTCTGTTGTCACTGTATTTTTAGCATCGTATCTTATATAATCAGAAAGCTTGTTCATTTCCCTTAACAATGTCTTATTTGTATGGATCATGGAATTAGGATGAGCACAGCTGAGAAGTGGGTTGAGTCCAAACTGAAATGTGCAAAATTCCCCAGCCATTGTCAAATCTCTTAAAGATACTTGCTCAGTGAAGGACAGTGACATACCAGTCTTCTTGGGGTATTGTCTTTTCCTGCCTGCATCGTGGTCTGTTAAGGCATATAGGTCTCTGATGAGACAATTAGAAAGAGACACAGCTAATGTCCAAGATCATAAGGCTGCTCAAAGGCCTGTAATGAAATCCATTCACCATCAAGCCTGTTAGTAATGGTGTTGGCATCACATGACACTTCACTGACATTAAAGATCATCATCACACATTATAAGTTATTTTAAAACACACTGTTTTGAGAAGTGATGTGTCCATGGCTTTTCCACAAAGAAAATACCTCACTAATATTCTTCTAACTTTATATCCTCTTCCCCTATTTTTTAAATGGAAAATGTATGTAAAATCTGTTATTTTTTCCTTTTTTTGTTTTCCTGCTGGACATAAAATATTTCCTTAACTGCAACGATCATTCTCAGTGTTCTGCAGGTTCTATTTTCTAATTACAATTGTGTATGTTGCATACGTGACTCTGAATGACTCCAAATTAGTTGTGATGTCACAAATAATGCTTGTTAAGATTTGAGCTATGTGCAGACCATCTTTCTTCACCCTCATTAACTGTAACCAAAAACTCTGCTTATCATTCTGCATAGAAAACTCAAACATCTAACTGAAGCAAGAAGAAAAACATATCTTTGTGAGATTCAGAATCACAACCATGATTATTTCCAAGTAGGTTTATATATACAAGGAATTTACTTTGGTGTCGTGGTGTACAACAGTAAAACGATAGAAGGTAAAAAAATGGTGATATAAATGCTGATATAACTATATATTAAATGTACCATTGAGTACCATTGCTTTAACTGATTATGAAGTAATATAATGTTGTTGTAGCATTTAAGGACTAGTTGGTGCAGTTATAAGGTTATAGGCAAACACATATTAACCAGGGAATGGATTTACACAGAACACCTGTTCCAATTCTCTTTGACAGAGAGGGAAAGCAGAAAAATCTATTTCCACTTTAAAATGTAAGTGAACAGACCTGTACTATTGTAAGATATTGACCAGCAACATGTGTACAAGCTCACAGTATAAACCAGTGCCAGTTTACATGAAATGCAAGGTAAAATAACAAATAATTGTGTTAATGTAACATGCCATCAATTATCTCTGACAATCTCAACTAATTTTACACTGCTCCAGAAAAGATTCTGGTCTATTGTGCACTATTTTGCATGTGTGCATAGTATTGTGTTTACTACTATATATCAACCAATCAGGAATGTAGAGTGCAGACACTGGCAGATAACGTGCATGTGTGCTATGTCTTTTCATTTAGTCTAAGGCATGTGTCATTAAATGTAGCAACAATCTTGTTATCAGTAGCATTTTCCTCGTCTGTGCCCGTTCTAAAGGCGGTGAAGTGATGTGAAGTATTCATTCAGGCTGAAAACAGGGCAGGCTCACAGTTGCCTTGATGCCCTACCTGAGTTTATTTTGTGGTTTTGTAATCTGCTTTTTTTCTGTAAACACAGCATCAACATCAGCATCTTTTCAGAAAAAAAATACATAATCAATAGGTTTGATACAAGCCTGGCATGATCTGCTCAGACAGGCTATGATGACAATTATACACTAATCTAGCATCATCCAACCAGGAGACTTATTCAAAAGCTATAGTGGGAAATCATAGTCATATTATATCAGTAGGGCCATGTGGCTTTGCCCCTAAAGTGATGAAATTGCAGGCCCGGTTGAAAGTGATGGAAACAAATTCTAAAGAGTCTTGCATTATCTTTGACAATATGAATGTTTATTAGAAATATCATAATAATTCAAACTGAAATCATGTATGTATTTCTAAGCCATATAATCTACTTTAAATTTTAATCAATTCAGATTGATTCCAACACACAGCGATATAGTACATTTACAGATGAACACTGACCTCAGCCTTGGATGGGGTGACTGAAAGGTTCAGTCGACAGCCTAGATGGTACATAAGAATAGGTCTGATGGTCTGATCTCTGAGCCCATAGATGAGAGCACTCAGACATCTGGGGAAAAGGATAATACACACATAAATGATAATCTGGATACGTACAATCATTACCCTGTTTGCAATTTCTGAAATAGCTACAAGCAAAGGATTATGCATGGTTGAGGAGAGACTGAGGCCCAACTGCACCAGATGCAGCAGCATCGTGTTACGGGCTTTACGGGCTGAAGCTTCATTTGTGGACGCTGACCTGGCTACTATGATCACTCCAATATAAGAGCAAGTTACTGTCACACCAGCTGATATAAACAGAAAACAAGTGTAGGCTTTGTCATAATGATCCGACAATGCACCAAGCAACATGGCTACGTCAGCGCAAAAGTCTCTCATCTGAAGACTCTCCAGGTCTTCAAATGGAAAATTTAGTAGTAAAAGTACTCGAATGAAGACATTTAGTGAACAAAAGAGCCAAACTCCCATTATAGCCACCCCTGTATTTCTGATGGTGGTGATGGTAGCGTGCCTCAGTGGGTAGCACACAGCTACATATCTCTCCAGAGACATCACCACCAGTGTGAGAGGAGAGATTTCATTTGCGAGATGAGCAAGCATGGTGAGAACACCACATACAGGATACGTCAGTCTCATTCTACAAACAGCAAGTATGTACAGTAACTGACTCTGTGCTATCAATACAGTGTCTGCAAAAAGGAGGTTATACAGAAGAATATAACGAGAGGTCTCACGAAACACAGGTTTACTCCTCAAGGTGAATAGCATGGTCCCATTAATGAAGAGGAACACACAGCACGGCACTGAAGTCAGAATGCAAAACAACACTGTTCCCAGTAACTCCTGATACTGCTGTCCAACAGTGATGTTAGTCTGAGACTGATTTGTATATGGCATCTTAGAGAAAAAATGTTTTGTTGTAATTGGCGCACAAAAGCACAATAAATTAGTTCAAGTTTGTATTCTTAATACAGTCAAAAGTCCTCTTTAGAGAAAAAACCCAAATCATCCAAATGATTTGTTTCAGTGGAGCAACTTTGCAGGTAAGAGGCTGTGTTTGTCTCTGTGTGGGCAGAGCTGTTATGCAAGGTTCTTCTACCCTTACATATTGTTTATGAAGTCTGTCCCCAAACCTCGATCACATGACATCATCACGTCACTTGATCAGTAGTGGAAGAGGGAATACACTTCACATGCAGCATTAAACAAAAGATATACAGGGCTTATCATGAAATGGGCCGAAGGGAAATAAAGGGAACAGGGTTTATCAGGTGCAATGTGTTTAAAGAGCTGGGCTTTGTGGACCCGTCTAAAAGATGGTAGGGTAGGTGCGGGAAGGATGTGATTCAGAAGTGTTTCAGAGAGAGGGTGCGGCAGCTGAAAAGGTCCTGACGCTCCAGGTCTCAAACTTGGTCCTGAAGGTCTTGAAGAGTGTTTATGTCGATGGACCAGAACTAATAGGTTTTTGGGGGGGAGGCAAGTTACTAATTGAGTAGTATTTTAAAATCAATCCTATGTTTGACACTCGGAGGGTCAGAACAGAGTTCTGGATGGTTTAAAAGTCATAAGGATTTTGTTATGTGACTGAATGGAGAATGCAGCATATTCAGTATACTTATCTTTTTTTATCTCCTCACCTTATCACCCTGTTTCCATCTGGTCAGATAAAGGTTTGTTCCGACTACCACAGATCCACATGACATTCCTTTATTCAACTCTATTATTCAAATACTGTAAGAAACTTAAAATAATAATACTGTACAGAACAAAATAAAATAAAAAACATATAAATATAGGATCAGACCTTCTATCCTTATCTTTTTTTTAATTTTATTTTTTATAGAAATTGCTAATGAAATACAACTTCTTTTCAACTTTGTCCACCGCCTCAAATAAAAAGAAACGCTGCAAACAAAAAGAAACAGCGCTGCAAATAAAAGAAAACTCCACAGCTATTATTGGCGGTGCACCTGTAGTTTTTTATGTGAGCGAAGAAGAAGAAGAAGAATACGAGGACTGATTCTTTGTATTCCTCCAAAAATATGTGGTAACTTGCCAATAAAATGACCACAACACACAGATGCCGAGTGTCCACTTTTTATCTGGATTAGCAAAATGATACATCCCTCTCAGTCACGGGGAGAACAACAACAACAACAACCCACACATGCACGGAGCCTCCAGTCTTCTTCAGCAATCATCCTTGCCGGCCATAATGGTCATATAGCAGCACCTAAAAAACTACAGGTGCACCGCCAATAATAGTCCCCAGTAATTCACTTCTGTTGTGGAGTTTTCTTTTATTTGCAGTGCTGTTTCTTTTTGTTTGCAATGTTTCTTTTATTTGCAGCGTTGAGGGTTCCCGGCCAGCCCTGACAGCTCTTGTATTTCGAACACACCAGGAATATCTCTACATAGTTGAATCCAAAAAAGAAAAAAACCTTGTATCAACTATTCAAGAAATAGATACATCCAAGTCCATGTGCGCAGTGGTACAAGCTAATTGCCAATCACCAATGATGAGTCACACACAAAACTAGTGATTTATTTTTTGTAAATTGAAGCATTCATTCATTTATCTTCTATACCCACTAATTAGGGTCATGGAAGTCTTCTGGAGCCAATCCCTGCGCATTACAGGCGAGCCAGCCTATCGTGGGGCACACACACCATCAATCACACCTATAGGCAATTTAGAGTTTTTAATTAATCTCAGCATGTTTTGGACTGTGAATACCCATGCAGACATGGGGAGAACATGCAAACTCCACACAGAAAGGTCCCAGAGGCCAGAGGTCCCAAGGCGGTCTTGAACCTGTGACCTTCTTACTGAGGCAACAGCGCTAACCTCTGTGACACCATGTCGCCCTACATTGAAACATTAATCTTATAATCAAAATCTAATCTAAACTATATTTGTGTCTGTCAGTCACAAGGCATTATGGGTAATTTCTTTTAACCCTCTGTTTGGAGTGTGTTTTTGAAAATACTCAAAACCAATTGGATTGTGATTTAGAACTCACACCATCACTTGAAGAATCAGGACACCCTACCTCTAAAAACATGGCTTTAAAATATTTCTTGAGTCCTTACAATGAAGTAACTCAAAAATTCTGGGTAACCCAGAACAGCCCCAGCCTTCTAAAGAATATGGTTAATTTAGCTCTGACTGTTTTAGACCAGACTGCTTAATATACTATGTTGGCCAGGCTGAAGTTACAACACCACATCACAATGCAAATAGAATGAATCATTCTGAGCTTAATCTGAGTGTGAATGTGTGCCGGTGGAAATTATTGCTCCATTAATAGGATCTGAAGATTCATGGCTTGAAAGCTGTGATTGACTGTTGCTGCTGCCTTGGTTGTGGGAGTCAGACTAATGTCACTATATTTCAAGTTTAATGTTACTTTACTATAATACCTGCCCTATTTACACATTTAACAGGGGGCCATGCAGAAACCTTTGGAGGGGCATGTGCTCAAGGTTAAAATGGGGCACATACCCTACAACACACCCTACAACATAATTGGCTGAATTTTAGCAACCCATATTCATGAAGAATGCAATATGCCATTGTAACATAACATTGACCACACCTGATATATTTAGTAGGGGCAGTGAAAACAAAACACACACACATTCACGTGCACACATACAGTACATACACACCCACACAGACACACACACACACACACACACAACCTGACTCACTCATACCTTTTGTAGAAAACTGTAAATGTGCTCCAAGATCATTTATAATAGTGTACTATATATAATGTAACATAATAGTCAATATATATAATCAATATAATAGTCAAAATAGAATTTGAATATCCAAACCCTAGCCTTTCTTCCAGAAACACAGGAATAACACTGTAACTTGACAGTAAAGTAATTCATCTCTCTAACACACTTTGCCCATGACAAAAGAAACTTTTCCCCTTAAAGCAGCACATTTATGTTGTTATATATACCCAAACTGCCCACATTTATACACAGATACATGATTGGAGCATTTAAGTGCATCTCATTCAGCAGGATCTATTGAAGGTTTTTTATTGTTTTGTTTCCATTTGTTGAACAGTAATTTTTAATGATAAAAACAAAATAATAAAAATGTTGATGCAAAACCAGTCATCTATCCAGATTCAATTCTGTACAGTCAGATTTTTAAAATGAAATATTTCACAGAATTGAATCATTCACAGATTGTTTTTTCAGTAATCTCTACTGTATTCTTGTTCTACATGCCCCTGTCTACGTGCCTATCATTATTTAAAAAAATGGTGCAGTCAACTGACAAGAATGCAGCGAGTTGTCAGAAATGTAACTAAAAACTATCATTTACTATATGTTGGCAAACAGGGAGCAATTAACAGTCTGAGAGGGACAACAGAGATTGTTCTTTGGTGTAGTCCCATTTTAGCCTGAAATGTGAAATGGTAAAGATTATTTCATTTACATTGTGTCTACAACTTATTTATTCACAACTTTGTACAACTTACTTGCAAGTTTGGTCATTTAAAGTTTCAAGTTAACATTGAGGAGAGACTTTGAAAACTAAAGTTTTCTTTATTCAAGTTGGGCTTACACATCCCTCCCTCCCCATTAACATTACTAATGAACATCCATAGGAGATATATAATTATGTCAATATTTACTAAAAACATTAATGACTAAGGGTTTGAATATTTAATGTGTCTAAATGAGTTATCAGGGGAGCAGATCAGATGTGGGGATTTCTCTCTGTGATACCTCAGAGTATGTCAGCAAACTAGAAACACCATTGCCATAACAACACCACCAACAACAAACTGTACTATTTGGTCAGAAGAAGTTCAACTTTCACTGACTTGCATCATATCACAATAACTCCCTGTAGCCCCGAAAGTGTATTGCTGTCAAATGTTTTCTCTTTTGAAGGGAAGTGAGTATAATTAGCATGTATTTAATGAATTCTTCAAACATAGACAGAAAACATTTGAAAATTCAATAAGATTTCTGAAATAATCTATGATCAATATGTTCCTTATATATTTCATAGATTTGGAGTTAAGTTTCTTTAACTTTATTTTATCTTGTTGAACTTTGACATCATTAACTTTACAGACAAACACATCATATTGTCTCCATGAAGATTCCTGATGAACTCCCACAGGAATCATTAACCATGGTGTTATTTACTAAAAACATTAATTAGTCAGGCATTGAATATTTAATGTGAAATGAGTTATCAACTCAGTCGTCAAGGGAGCAGGTCAGATGTGGGGATTTCGCTCTGTGATACCTCAGAGTGCTGCTGCAGACTAGAAACTTCATTTCTGTATCAACAACAGCAACACACTTCATTAGTTAGTTATTATTAGTCCAACTTTGACTTGCATCATCTCACAATAACTCCCTGTAGCCCGGAAAAGTGAATTGCTGTAAAAAGTTTGCAGTTTTAAACTCTTTTGAAGAAGAATCTAGTCTGTGGAACTTTTGTGAAACAAATATATGCAGGAAATGTCATTATAGGGTTTTGAAAGGGATAATTATATCTCTTTTATCCCTAGGAATACGTAATTTATATCAGACATGCATTGAGTATTTTTTCTGTCTTGCTGCTTTTTTGGTTGCTGAGAACTAAATTCACATTTTTAAAACTCACAGTCTGTATTAGCAAAATGCATGTTGGCCAAACAGTTTATCTCACTTCGAACCACCAAAATATGCATATAACATTTCTTGGAATAACATCATTCATTCCTTTTTAACACTTGCAACAACTCTCACTCTGAGAGGACACACTGTCACTCATTAAAACACTGTCACAATAACAGGGAGCATTATAGAACGATGAACCTTTATTTTCACATTAATCCATATTATAGAGGTATAACACCTTTCCGCATTATTGACTGCACTTAAGTTTGCAATTTGCGTCAATATCCATTTCAGTTGTTCTCTATTGTACACATACAACAAATAGAAGTATGACTCCAAACTGCCAAACTTTTGCACAATTCCATTGTTCTCACTTGAACATATTGTAAATCATGTTGTTACAAAACTCTAAATGAAAACTGTATCATCTAGCACACCTCTGTGATGAGAAGTTATCAAAATGGTGTTTTCAGTCAAGGGTGTGGGCATCGAGAGATGGACAATATTGATCCTTCACCGTTTAACATTGAATTGTTGAAAGTTCAACATGCTATGTCCTGTTTGCACCAACTTTCTCCTGCTTCATAAGTGACCCGCCCTAAATACACCTGCATACCTGATTGATTCAGAGTCATAGTGTCTATTGGCAACAGGAAGTAACCAAGTGTTATGAACATCATCCCAGTCAGTCACTCATTACCCGCTTATTCCTCACTAGGGTCACGGGGGTCTGCTGGAGCCAAACTAGCACATTGCAGTGCCTCCAATTAACCTCAGCATGTTTTTGGACTGTGGGAGGAAGCTGGAGTACCTGGAGAAATCCCACACAGACAAAAGAATATACAGAGAATATACAGGCCCAAGGTCTTGAACCTGCGACCTTCTAGCTCTAAGGCAAGAGCGCTACCTACTGCTCCACCATAACATCATCCCATTGACATGAAATTCACACAGTGTGATCTAAACGTCATATGTGACTTATACTGCTGGTAATATGAAAGGTGACTATTCAAAGCCACATTGACTGGTCTGTACTGGCCTGTGGCTGCATGGTGCCCTGAAGCACCATGCAGCCACAGGCCGCATGGTGCTTCAGCTGCTCAGCGCAGGGATGAGCTGAGCAGCTCATCCCTGCTCAGTGCGCAATGCTGTTTGAGCTTTATTTGGATTTGTGTCTAGAGTTTTTGGGAAAATGAGGTATGCTTTTAAAATGTGTGTAAGCAATTGAGAAAATCTATAATAAGATAAAAGGATGTTTTAAAAGTTTTGAAGAGACATTAGTAGTAAAGTAACACCACTCTCTCATATGATGACCAAGATGATGTAATGGTGACCTGAGAAGTGGGAGTAAGGAAAAGGTATATATACTGTATGTTGCAGGAAAAAACTGCTCCAGACCAGCTCTTCCATTCTAGAAGCACACATGTGGCCTCTAACCTCTTGACTTGACTGCTCAACACTGCTGGATAATTTATACTTTAACACTCAGCAGGCGTTGTGCTGATGGGTGATAATTAACTACTTTGTCATGATGATCTTGTATTTTATGTTATGCAGTTTAATTGTATAACTACAACAAGCTCAATAAGCCTTTTTTCTTCACACATTCTGTAATGTCTTTGGCGCAGCCTATGACTAACACCACTGCTGGTAGGCAGTACCAAACACCACAGGAGGTGATGATGTTCGGCATGTTATCTGTGGGGACAAGCTGCTCGTTTCTCTATATTGATAGTGTTCTCCTGTATATCCTGAGGAGTAAGCAGGTTTTTTGTGAAACATCCCGTTACATTCTGCTGTTTAACCTGCTCTTTGCAGACACTGTACAAATGGGACTGAGCCTTCTTCTTTACTTTTTAGCTTCCTTACGTGTAAAAATTACATATTACACATGCAGCATCCTTGTCCTGCTCACAATTTTCTCAGGCTTAATCTCCCCTCTTACCCTGGCTGTGATGTCACTTGAGAGATATGTGGCTGTGTGCTATCCACTGAGGCATGCTACTATCTTCACCATGAGAAGCACAGGCATATCCATTGGTCTGGTGTGGACCTTCAGTTTTCTCCATATTCTCATTAGAATTTTTATATTGTTATACTTGTTAACAAAAATCCCACTGAAGGAGTTGGATGACTTTTGCTCTAGAGAAGCCATTTTTTTTGCACCAGTGTTTTATGATTTTGAAAAGGTGTTTGGCAGCACGGTCTTTCTGTCAGTAGGTGTAACAATCATCGCCTCCTTCATCGGTGTAGCACTCATAGCCAGGTCTGCCTCAACAGATAAAGCCTCGGCCAGAAAGGCACTTCAAACTCTCCTGCTTCACCTGATTCAACTAAGCCTGATTCTCACTTCCACCTTCTACTCTACCATCATGCTTAACATTGCTAAAACACTAGGGAGAATAGTCCTCATGCGGGTTTACAATGTATGCTTTGTGTTCTTGTTTATTTTTCCAAGGTGTCTGAGTGCTCTCATTTATGGCCTCCGGGATCAAAATATCAGACCCATCCTCATACAGAATCTGTGCTGTTGTTGGAGCTCAAGTTTCCTCAGCAAGATCCAGTAAAACAGTGTAAACACATGAAGTTAGTCAGTTAGTTTAACTGTTCAGGTTCTTTATTTCCCTTTTCTGATGTAAAAAAAAGACATAAGACATTAGACCACATCTATGTGTTGTTTTTACATGTCATAGTTAACCTGTTTCTGTTTTTATGAAAACTTCCCTATATAGTTGTTACTATGAAGCAGTAAAGCTATACTGTGTGATTAACTCCTTACTTTGTCACTGCATAATAAATCAGCTTTATCATGTTACAGTTTTTCTCAATTGTTTGCACACAAAAACTGGAACTTATGACACAAGGACCTGTTGTTCCTTCTTCACTCATGGCACCGATAAATTAGTTTAGCACTAATTATTCAGAATACATTGGCTATGGAAAATCAGTAATTATTTAAAATAATATTTTTTTTCATTAAAAATATCAATTAATTATTAAGTTCTAGAGGTGAGAGAAAAAGATTCAGTCTCATGAATTATACACAATCATAAGATAAAACGTTGGAATAATTCATTATTGTACAACATTAAAGAGGCAGCATGTATTACTCAAAAGCATTTATTCATCAAGGCATAAAAGTAAGACAAACAAAAAACAATCTAAACTAAATGGTTCTCTAGATGGGTGTGCCTAGGTGTGTGTGTGTGTGTGTGTGTGTGTGTGGAGGTGTAAAAGAACTACAAAGATGGCTATTGTTGTCATCATTCTTTGTTCTCAGGCCATGAGTGGTTCCTTGTCTGTGGAAGACAAAGGAAAAATGGCCAATTGACCTTACAAATGTGTGTGTGTGTGGTGTAAGCTTAAATGGCACTTTGTGTGTGTGTGTTGAGCTAAGCTGCAGGCCACCCCTCCCTGCCTGAGTGCATCAGGTATGTGTGTGTCTCCCAGCTTGGAGGTAGCATTGAAGTGCACCAGGTGGAAGTGATTGGAAAAATCAGTTGGGGTTGCAGGCACTCACTCACAGGACAATGAGGAGAAAGCTGTGTGTGAAGAAATGTTTGGAGACTCTGGATGTGGAAAGAGACTGCAGCATTAAAAGCTTGATTTGAAAACGTAAGAAGCTGGTGAGCTTTTAGAGATACTATGACTGCATCTGGAACTGCCTACTTCCTGCCCACGTAGTAGGCAAAAATGAGGAATGGTCTATATAGAATGTCAGAATAAGTACTCAAAAAGTACACTGACAGTACCTGGATGGTACAAGATTCAAGTGTTTATTGTCATGTGCACAGTGTAGAAACAAGTTTCTCTGTACAATGAAATTCTTACTTGCTGTCCACATGAATGCCATATCAATAAAAATAAAAAAATAGTCATAAGGTATCAAAGTTTAAATATAATATAGTGCTATTGCCGCACAGTAAGAAGGTCAAAGGTTCAAGACCTTGGCTGGGACCTTTCTGTGTGGAGTTTGCATGTTCTCCCCGTGTCTGCGTGGGTTTTCACCGGGTACTCCGGCTTCCTCCCACAGTCCAAAAACATGGAGACTCTAAATTGCCCATAGGTGTGAATGTGTGAGTGAATGGTGTGTGTGCCCTATGATAGGCTGGCGACCATCTGGGGTGTATCCCTGCCTCTCACCTGTAATGTGCTTCTATTGGCTCCACCCTAATGAGGAATAATTATTCAAAAATAAGAATTATTATTTTTAGCTTCCTTTTGAATAAGGGAATGTGGATCCAAACATTAAAAAGGGGTCAAAGTGTCTTTGACAACATACTGAGGGAGCCCATTCCTCATCATCATCCCAGCTTCATAAGGTGAACAAGAAATAAAGTACATCATTTACATAGTACATAGTTAAGTGTAGAGAGCAGGTAACCACATGGATACAGATGAAATAAAATCAGATCTTATTTTCTTCTCTTTCCCACTGTATTTTGTATTTTTCTTTGTCGATTTTTGAATACCAGTGTACACTTAGGATACAATTTTGTTACAGGTTCAGAAATTCCTGCAGGAACCCTGATTCACCTTCTTCAAAAGTGTCTTTCATGTGTTGATATAAATAATGCCTAACTTGCAAGTACCTGTAAAAGTCCTTTTTCCCCAAACCATGTTCATTCTGCAAAGCTTCATATCTTTGGAATGCCCCCTTGTGGACAAAGGAATAATAGGTGGTCAAAAATAATAGGTGATTTAGGATCCATTTCTTAAAACTTTGATCCTTTTTGGGGATGGTAAAGTCAGAGTTATGTCAGACATGCAGTCCCCTGAAATCAAAGTCCTGCAATTTCGTATCTGCTAACAAGGCTATTTTGGTATTCCTTTAATCCTTGTGCTTTCTATGACTTTTCAATCTGCAGTGTATGATGATGAACTGAAGCAAATGAGAGGTCTCAGTTGGGCCGTATAATAATAATCTTGGAGGCAGCAGGAAAGGCATGCCCCCCCTATTTCTTTTCTCAGTTGCAGTTTTATATTTAATCCTTCCCTTGATATTATATTTCATTATTATATTATATTATATCTTGATATTAATCTATCCCAATCTAAGCATTGCTTATTTGACATTTTTACCAGCAAACACTGACAGAGGTAAAGCAGTCGTGGCATCATTATCCGTTTTATCACAGAAGTTTGCCTGTTTTTATCATAGAGTTCCAGGCTCCAAGCCATGCAGACCTCTGTGTACATTTTGCTTTTTGAAAATGAGAGGTGGATAATCCAGATTTATTTGATGTCCTCAAGCCTGGTGGTGCAGTGTCCCTTTTGAAGCCTAAAAACTTCACAATGATAGAGTTCAGTGGCACGTCCTAGTTGGGGACTCCTCAGACCCCTTCAATTCCTTACATTTTCACGTTTCGAATGGCTCTTCAAATCCACTAGCTTGTCCTCTAGATTCACAGGCAGTTTCAGCCTCTACATGATAACTTTCTTCATGTTCTGTATCCTCACCTCCACCTTCTCTATTCTTCCTTCTGCCTCATCTGGTGTTCGCCTTCAAAATCTCTTTTATCCTCTCTACCTGCTCTTTGTTTTCCTGGCAAAACCCTTAATCACTTCAAAATCAGCTCCAGATCAGCAGCATCTTAAACTGTTAGCTTAAACTGCTAATTGTTAGCATTCCTGCACATTGGGTCTGTCCTTCTCACCCTCTGTTGTTTTCTTTTAGTTATTTCTGTTAGGTGTCTGTTAGGTAAAGACCTAACAGAAATCTGTATGTTTCTACAGTTTTTAGTCATAATTTTTTGTGGTTGTATTGGAGTATTTCTCAAATTACTTTGGTTCAGGCTGGAGCTCGCTCCCTATGTGGCCATCATGATAATTTTCTGACTGGATGTCCTTCAAAAAAATTGTCTTGTGAAATTTTAGTGACTGTTTATTTAGTATTTAAAATTAGTTACTTAAGGGGAGACTTTTAACAAAAAAGGGGTGTCATTTTAGGACATGATTACACATAGTTGGGTGGTGCATATGTATATACAGTACACATGTACGTTGTATGCTTGTATTTGTATATGTACTGTATATGGAAATAAGTAATTGATAATATAGTGAAGCACTTTGTAAATGTGTTTCAAAAATATATAATGTATAAATAAAGTGATTAAAGTAATTATATATAATGTTTCCTGTTGTATGATGTAATTCCTCTCTCATTATTTACCAATTCCCTTGTTCATGTCATTATGTCTTCCATAATGACACTCGTCATTGCTTTCAATACCATTGCTTACATGTGATGGTGTCATGTGAAATGGGTGTGAAACTGAGCTCATAAAGTTTGTGAATGCAGGCAAACACCGCAGACTATCACTGCCAACACTGAGACAATATTTCTAACCTACTATCTGCCTGCACAGGATAAATGTATGTGGATGATTTGGAGTTTTGCACATCAACACGTCAACAGGCATCTGTGCACCAAGTATGATGGATCATTTTTGAGATGAAGTCTCTTTTTAAATGATAATGGTCTTTTTTAATGTTCAAGGATTTATTAAGAAGGATCCTTCAGAGTGAACTATCAGGAAATACTATCTCACTAATGAAGTGACTGCAAATTTGATTAATCTTTTAAGTGAGACTCCTGTATCTCCTGTACATCATTTCATGATTTTATTATTGATTATTTTAACAGCAATCTTGGGAACACAAACTGATGATATCATTCAACGATTCTCTAATATGTTGTATGTGAATCAGTCTCAGAGCAACATCACTGCTGGACAGCAGTATCAGGGGCTACTTGGAACAGTGTTGTTTTCCATTCTGACAACCCTACCATGCTGTGTGTTTCTCTACATTAATGGAACAATGCTGTCAACCTTGAGGAGTAAACCTGTGTTTCGTGAGACCTCTCGTTACATTCTTCTGTATAACCTACTTTTTGCAGACACTATTCACTTGGCACAGAGTCAGTTAATGTACTTGCTGGCTGCTTGCAGGTTAAGGCTGACATATCCTGTTTGTGGTGTTCTTGTCATGCTCGCAAATCTCACAAACGAAATCTCTCCTCTCACACTGGTGGTGATGTCTCTGGAGAGATATGTAGCTGTGTGCTACCCACTGAGGCACGCTACCATCATCACCATCAGAAACACAGGGGTGGCTATTCTTGTGGTTTGGGCATTCAGTTCACTGAATGTTCTCACACGAGTTCTTATGCTGTCAAATGTTACATTTGATGATATAGAGAGTCTGCAGATGAACAATTTTTGTGGCAAAGAGAGTATGTTGCTTGATCAAATATCTGACCATTATGACAAAGCCTACACTTGTTTTCTGTTTATATCAGCTGGTGTGACAGTCACTTGTACCTATGTTGGTGTGATTATAGCAGCCAGGTCAGCCTCCACAGACAAAGCTTCAGCTTGTAAGTCCCGTAACACACTGCTGCTGCATCTGGTGCAGCTGGGCCTCAGTCTTTCCTCAACTATACACAATGCATTGCTTATAGCTCTCTCAAAAATACTAGACAGGATAGTAATTGTGCGTATCCAAATTGTCCTTTATGTGTGTATTATCATCCTCCCCCGATGTCTGAGTGCTCTCATTTATGGAATCAGAGACCAGGCCATTAGACCTGTTCTTGTATACCATCTGTGCTGTCAGTGGAGACACTCACCTTTGCTCTAATATATATATATATATATATATATATATATATATATATATATATATATATATATATATATATATATATATATATATATATATATATATATATATATATATATATATATTTATACCTCGATCAAATACGTTATTGTTTTTTGAATCATTTACAATAGGTATACTCTATACACTTTTTTACTTTCGACAACTAATTTGCTGATCTCTGAAAACATTTGATTAGTGTACTTTACTTTAAGACGTAAATGTGACTTCTGCAAAATTTGCTGTCATTGTTGAAATGTGTACAACATTAGAGTACATAAGCTTTAAATGCATAACTGGTTTATTAAATATGCAACCCACTCTGTGTGCAAATGTTTGAATTAACTAAGTATGAACATGATTATCTACAGCAACATAATGTTAAAATCATTTGGTTTCAGAACATAGAATCATAACATGTAGTTGTGAAATATTGTGAACTAACAACAAAACTGTTCAAACTATTTAAAAGACAAGTAGAAGCATAGCAATGACAATGACAATGAAGTCCACTATTTTGAGCTAGATTGAAGTATATTGACAGAAATAGTGACAGAATAGCAACAGAAATAGTTTTGTTAAAAATGAAACAGGAGCTCTCTGAGACTCCTTTCTCACCTCTGCACAGCTGGCCAGTTAAAGAATGAAGTGGATGTGAAAATTGGCTTACAGGTTTTAAAAAATTACAGAAATGGGTCAATCTTTATTATTTATACTCATTCTGACCAAGGTAAGGTGTGGGGAGAAGCTTTCCATTACCTGACAAACGTCTGAACGATTATACGGGCCCTTTCATTGTGGCCCCAATTTCCTTTCCAGAGCCTACAATATAGACTAAGGATTTTACTGAGTTTTCAATTTGTCCTGTAATGTACCATGTCCTATATTTAACTTTTTTTGGTGTACATACATATAATGTGCATAATTACAAAGTCAAATATTACATATAGTGTTGCTGTAGTTTTTTTTCTGAATTGTTTATTCACCTGTGAGTTATTTCAAAAGCCTGGTCAAAACAATCGCCAATGGTTACCCGCTAACATGCCCATGCCCAAACCTCGCTAGCTGAATGATGTTTTCACACAATTTTCAAAGCTTTTAGCTATTGGCCACTAATAATCATGCAGATTATTTGTGTGCAAAACACTAGACAAACTATTTTAAGAGAGACTCATCACATAATGCAATATCACCTAGTATCATCCATATTTTGCATCTCTCTCTCAAAATGACATATTATTCATTATTAGATTAGAGCCATATGAGTTTGTTGGGTTTGAGAAACTAAATATTTCCCTCTAATCTATGCAACCTACTAATGGGTTCATCTTGTATACATTACATAGTTTAAGCCCATATTTAGGTGCCTTATATTGCTATTAGTTTGATTGTGTTATGGCAAATATCTTGTATAATAATAATGATTTGTTTTTGACACTTGCCTAGCTCCCTTGCATATTCACTCAACTCATATTAGTTTATTTACATTTTATGTTGCTTTTTGCTTTTTAGGGAACCACACCTAAAGTAACACTTGTACACAGGCATACAGAAAGTGAACTGTTTAGGAATTGTGTGGCCATATTCCAATAAAAGGATTGCAGTTGACTTTTGGAGTCATGATTCAGACAGATAACCTGTGGTGGTCTAGTTTTCAGACATAAGTTTATGTAGACTATCCTCAGTCAGCCATGCTTTCCATTTTTACCTACAGCAGATCTGAATAACTGGGGAATTTGGGTGCCTTTAAAACCCCCTGGTCAGTAAAAAGAAAAATGGAGTCGAAATAAATGAAAACCTAAATGTATATGAACACTACACTTTGTTAAGCAAATGAAATACATTCAGAGATAAATAATTCAATGTCCAATTTGAAGCTCAAGCTTATTCCAACTAAAAAAATGTTCTTCTTCAAAGCATAAAATATGAATCAGGAATACCAATTCACTGCTAAAAAAAAGAGAAAAGAATCCACATAATATAAAATTGTGGTGACATGTTGGAGCAGGGGTTAGTGCTGTTGTGAATGTGTGAGTGAATGGTGTGTGTGCCCCACGATAGGCTGGCGACCATCTGGGGTGTATCCCTGCCTCTATTATATTATTTATTATATATATATTATTTATTATTTTTATCCTATTACAAGGGGGTTGCAATGAAAATTTCATTAACATGTCAATGTTTAATGACAATAAAGGCAATTGAATTGGATTGGCTCCAGCAGACCCCTGTGACCCTAATGAGGAATAAGCGAGTATTAAAGATGACTGACTTACTGATAATATGAAATTCATGACACATAGAACAGCGAATTACTAGTCTAGTTTAGAGTTGATCTCCAGACTTCTGCTCAAAGGTCCTTAACTCCCAGAAGTCCTTTAATGTTCACATGGATGGGGAGATAAAAAGCCAGGATCTTACAGACCTTCTCCTGTATTTAAGTATTTTCCTTTTCTTTTTTCTTAATCCTGCTTCAAATAAGTCTCCTCTTTACTCTACAGGCCCCATCCTATTATCCTATCATCCCTATTAAAACTTAAGACATATGTATAAGGTGGCATAAGGTGCCAAAACATCTGCATTTGGAAGTGGACATTTCCTACAAATCACTCGATGTTCACAATATAGCCATTTATGATACATTTAGTACTTTTGATATATTACCTACCCCTAAATAAATGTCCTTCATAAATGTTCTTGGCTGATTGTGCATTTCTCTTGCAATCTTTAATGATGTTGCATTCTGTATGACAGAATTAAATGAGACACTCAGTGGTGAAGGTATTCTCTACTAGGCCCTTATTTCTTACTAAGTTCCCTTGTAGGGTTTCCAATTGTTGATGGATGGAATGTTGCAACCATTCTCATTCAACCATGTTGCAACCATTCTCATTGGGCTTAATAATAAAATGTTGATTGTGTTAAAACATCAAAAACAACAAAAGTAAGCAATGTCACAACTATTCACATTCTCATATGATGTAATTCCTTTCCCATTATTTACCAATTCCCTGGTTTATGTCATCATGTCTTCCATAATGTCACAGCGAATACATGTGGTCATGTCACGTGAAATGGGTGTGAGACTGAGCTCATAAAGTCTGTTAATGCAGGCAGACACTGCAAACCAGCACAGCCACTGAGATAATACTTCTACCTGTCTGCACAGGATGAATGAATGTGGATGATTTTGAGTTTTGCATGTTAAACTGACAACAGGCACCAATTACGATGGATCTTCCCTCTTATGGGAACACAAACTGAAGAAGATTCATTGTGCCTTTGTCCTGCAATTACATCAAAAGGTTCATAATTTCATTAAACGGTTCTCTAATATGTTGCATGCAAATCAGTCGCAGACCAACATCAGTGCCGGACAGCAGTATCAGGAGTTATTAGGAATAGTGTTGTTTTCCATTCTGAATTCAGTGCCATGTTTTATGTTTCTGTTTATTAATGGGATCATGTTATTCGCCTTGAGGAGCAAACCTGTGTTTCGTGAGACCTCTCGTTACATTCTTCTGTATAACCTACTTTTTGCAGACACTATTCACTTGGCACAGAGTCAGTTAATGTACTTGCTGGCTGCTTGCAGGTTAAGGCTGACATATCCTGTTTGTGGTGTTCTTGTCATGCTCGCAAATCTCACAAACGAAATCTCTCCTCTCACACTGGTGGTGATGTCTCTGGAGAGATATGTAGCTGTGTGCTACCCACTGAGGCACGCTACCATCATCACCATCAGAAACACAGGGGTGGCTATTCTTGTGGTTTGGGCATTCAGTTCACTGAATGTTCTCACACGAGTTCTTATGCTGTCAAATGTTGGATTTAAAGACATAGAGAGTCTGCAGATGAAAACCTTTTGTGGCAAAGAAAGTTTATTGCTTGATCCAATATCTGATCATTATGACAAAGCCTACACTTGTTTTCTGTTTATATCAGCTGGTGTGACAGTCACTTGTACTTATGTTGGTGTGATTATAGCAGCCAGGTCAGCCTCCACAGACAAAGATTCAGCCATTAAGTCTCGTAACACACTGCTGCTGCATCTGGTGCAGCTGGGCCTCAGTCTTTCCTCAACTCTACACAACCCATTGCTTATAGCGCTCTCAAAAATCCTAAACAGGTTAGTAATTGTGCGTATCCAGAATGTCCTTTATGTGTGTATTATCATCCTCCCCCGATGTCTGAGTGCTCTCATTTATGGAATTAGAGACAAGACTATCAGACCTGTTCTTGTATACCATCTGTGCTGTCAGAGACGCTCACCTCTACTCTCATTTGTCCCAGCCAAAGCTAAAATCAGAATACATATAGTTTCCTAAATAAATATAATTTTCAAAAAAACATGTTCATAGCGATTAAAGCCAAAAAAGTCCCCAGCCTGAACTTTTTTTTATGTGGGTGAATTGGTGGGTATGTGTGATTGGTAATCTGTGGCATGGACACATTCACAGAGTCAAAATGACTGCATGAATAATTAGAGATTAAAGTAAGAGTGTGTGGTTACAGACCTAAGGATAGTGGACCTCCATTGTCCCAGACGTACATCACCTAAACATTATTGTGGTTAGTTGATTAGTTAGTAAAGCTTGAAATAAAAAAACATTCATGACAGACATTCTTGTTAATGTGTCAGTGCTCTGTGGTTAATCTTCACAGCAACAGTTATACATTTCTGTTGTTGTCATGTTTGGGGAGTGGAGATATACCTGATGTTTGTTGTTTTGTTTGTCAATTTAGTGATTAGGCTAGCTATGTAGGCTTGTTTCATATGAGATGCTACTAATGTAGCTAAAGTTGTGTGAATTCAACACTCATTTAACTAGTGATCTGTATCACTTGATTCTATTCAAACAACTTGTGACATCTTCATAATTACCCAGGCATATATCCAAAGACAGTAATTATTAAAAAAAAACAAAAAACTATGAGCTGATTTTATGCATTTTTGGAATTAAAACACAAATTTTGTGATATGTAAAAACTACTGTCTTGTGGTATGTGCCCTGGATGATCATGAAGACATCACAAGTTTGAAAAAAGGATCTGTAATATATATCACAATAATATATATTACATGAGTGTTAAAATGACAAAAAACATCAAATCAGCAAATCATCAAATCAAATCATTATTTTGATAATAACTGTGTTGTGCATCCTGGATGATTATGAAGACATCACAAGTTGTTTGAAAAGGATCAGTAATAAGTTATTAATTAATTACAAAAATGCATTAAATCAGCTCATATTGATGATTTTTAAATAGTTAGTATTGTGATATCTATCATGGATGATTATGAAGTCATCACAAGTTGTGATATGTATCATAAATTAATTGAGTGTGCTTGAATGTGTCAAATATGTGTCAAATATCCAATATCAAACCAATTTACCCATGCTGCAAAAAACTCTACAATTAGAAATGAAGCTGAATCAAAGACTTACAAAACCACAAACAAATGCAAAAGATAAATGGTGCAAATAAAAAAAAGCAAACAAACCCCCAAAACGACTACAGGAGAGAAACGCAGCAAATTCATTCCACAGTCTTGCCCAGTGGAAAAAAAGGGGGTTCAATATTATCCAGTGGTGATCTTTGGTGGTGAATGAAGTTGACGAAGGATAATCAGCCCCTCTGTATAGATCCACTAAGTGAACCGATACACAACTGCCAAACGATTCAAGATACCATGTGGTGCAGACCAGATGTGAAAATGATGGCTTTTGATTTATTATTGAGCTCTATGGTTCGCATTAACACTTCTTTTTTTCACTCGGGTCCAAACAGCGTAGGGTGCACCACACAATGCTACTTGGTCTGTGGGAAACACTGGATGGTGATATCAAATATTTTCACTTTCATTTTTTTTAAATATAGGGCCTGTATGTTTTTTTGTTCTGCATTACGGAAATAATTTAATCCCTGTGTTCATTAAGTCAGTAAGTCAGTCATTTTCTATCATTCATCTGCTTACACCTCACTAGGGTCACGGGGGTCTGCTGGAGCCAATCCCAGCCCACTTCGGGTGTATTTGATTAGAGATACAGTGCATCCAGAAAGTATTCACAGCATTTCACTTTTTCCACACTTTGTTATGTTACAGCCTTATTCGAAAATGGATTCAATTCATTTTTTCCTCAAGATTCTACACACAACACCCAATAATGACAATGTGAAAAAAAGTTGTTTTAGATTTTTGCAAGATTTTTAAAAAAATAAAAAAACAAGAAGCTCAAAATTGAGCTCAGGTTCATCCTGTTTCAACAGATCATCCTTGAGATGTTTCTACAGCTTCATTGGAGCCCACCTGTGGTAAATTCAGTTGATTGGACATGATTTGGAAAGGCACACACCTGTCTATATAAGGTGCCACAGTTGCCAGTGATGTCAGAGCACAAACCAAGCATGAAGTCAAAGGAATTGTCTGTAGACCTCAGAGACAGGATTGTCTCGAGGCACACATCTGGGGAAGGGTACAGAAACATTTCTGCTGCTTTGAAGGACCCAATGACCACAGTGGCCTCCATCATCTGTAAATGGAAGAAGTTCAGAACCACCAGGACTCTTCCTAGAGCTGGCCGACCATCTAAACTGAATAATTGGCGTAGAAGGGCCTTAGTCAGGGAGGTGACTAAGAACCTGATGGTCACTCTGTCAGAGCTCCAGCGTTCCTCTGTGGAGAGAGGAGAACCTTCCAGAAGGACAACCATCTCTGCAGCAATCCACCAATAAGGCCTGTATGGTAGAGTGGCCAGACAGAAGCCACTCCTTAGTAAAAGGAACATGGCAGCCCACCTGAAGTTTGCCAAAAGGCACCTGAAGGAATCTTAGACTATGAGTAACAAAATTCTCTGGTCTGATGAGAGAAAGATTGAACTCTTTGACATGAATACCAGGGGTCATGTTTGGAGGAAACCAGGCACTGCTCATCACCAGGCCAATACCATCCCTACAGTGAAGCATGGTGGTGGCAGCATCATGCTGTGGGGATGTTTTTCAGCAGCAGGAACTGGGAGACTAGTCAGGATAGATGGAAAGATGAATGCAGCAATGTACAGAGACATCCTGGATGAAAACCTGCTCCAGAGCTCTTGACCTCAGACTGGGGCTTCATTTTTCAGCAGGACAATGACCCTAAGCACACAGCCAAGATATCAAAGGAGTGGCTTCAGGACAACTCTGTGAATGTCCTTGAGTGGCCCAGCCAGAGCCCAGACTGGAATCTGATTGAACATTTCTGAAGGGATCTGAAAATGGCTGTGCACTGATGCTTCCCATCCAACTTGATGGCGCTTGAGAGGTGCTGCAAAGAGGAATGGGCAAAACTGCCCAAAGATAGGTGTGGCAAGCTGGTGACATCATATTCAAAAAGACTTGAGGCTGTAATTGCTGCATAAGGTGCATCAACAAAGTATTTATCAAAGGCTGTGAATACTTATGTACATGTGGTTTCTTAGTTTTTTTTACTTGTAATAAATTCACAAAAATATCAAAAAAAATGTTTTTTCACATGTCATTATAGGGTGTTGTGTGTAGAATTTTGAGGAAACAAATGAATTGAATCCATTTTAGAATAAGGCTGTAACATAACAAAATGTGGAAAAAGTGAAGCGCTGTGAATACTTTCTGGATGCACAGACAGGTCACGAGCTTATTGTGGGGCACACACTCACACCTATGGGCAATTTAGAGTCTCCAAATAAGCTGCTCAGCATGTTTTTGGACTGTGGGAGAAAGCCGGAGAACCCGCAGACATGAGGAGAACATGCAACTTTTACACAGAAAGGTTTGAGCCCAAGGGCTTGAACCTATGACCTTCTTGCTGTGAGGGAACAGCGGTGCACACTGTTTACCATGTCGCCCTGTGTTCAGTCATTCAATATTTAAATGTCTTGTGTGGCATTTTTTGTAGAAAGAGAAACTGGATTCATGCTATTTATGGCTCACAACATTCAGAGCTCAGCAGTTCCTGAATGACTTCTGTGTGATATGTTTTATAGATTCTGCCAACACTGTTGACTGGAAATAGAAAAGTACATGGAAAAAACACATATTGTCCAAAACTCATATTAAAAAAGGAAAAGCGAGTATAAAATAATATATATAAATAAATAAATATAACATATAAATAAATAATAGTTAAAGGTAAATGGTATTTAGGGGGAAAAAATCTGAATTTTTCCTGATATATAATGACATGGACCAGAATAATTTGTCAAAATTGTCTCAGTATTACATCAATAATCACTGATCTTTATCACTGACATTACTGATCTAGTTAATATTGTGTTCTGATACAATGTGACATGGGTGTAAGGACTGGCAGCTTAAAATGCATGTGAGGACAAATGAACCCTGCAGACCAGTTCTGTCCACATGAAATCAAACACAGTCCTTAACCTGCTGACTGTTGCCATAGGGAACCTGTATGTGGATAATTTCTCTGTTTGCATATCAATATAAGGGACAAATTTCCATAGACAATGTATTTTTCAGTTCTAATCATGGAAAGTACTTAATTGTGTTTTTGTGTTATAATTGCATTATGTTGTGTCTGAATCTGAAATGTATTTCCCAGTTATGCATTTACATTACAAAAGGGGAAAATCTATAAATGACTCTCTAATATGTCATATGCAAGTCCATCTCAGACAAACATCACTGTTGTACAGCAATACAGGGGACTATTGGAAGTTGTGTTGTTTTCTGCACCAGTTACAGTGCCATGCTTTGTGTTCCTCTACATTAATGGAATCATGCTCTTCATCTTGAGGAGTAAATCTGTATTTTATGAGACTCCTCGTTACATTCTTCTGTATAACCTACTTTTTGCAGAGACTATACTAATGGCAATAGGTCAGTTACTGTATCTACTATCTATGTGTAGAATATATTTGACATATCCTGTATGTGGTGTTTTTGTCATGCTCACTATTCTTACAATTGAAGTCTCTCCTCTTACACTGGTGTTGATGTCTCTGGAGAGATGTGTAGCTGTGTGCTACCCACTGAGGCACGCTACCATCATTCTTTTGGTTTGGATGATCAGTTCATTCAATGTCCTCACTCGAGTTCTTTTACTGGTAAATGTTCCATTTGACCTGGAGAATAAACCGATGGAACACTTTTGTGCTAAAGAAAACATGCTGCTTAGCCCAATGTCTGATAATTTTGACAAAGCCTACACCTATTTTCTGTTTGTATCAAGGCAAGGCAAGGCAAGGCAAGGCAAGGCAAGGCAAGTTTATTTGTATAGCACATTTCAACAACGAGGTAATTCAAAGTGCTTTACATAAAACATTAAGAGCATCAAGATACAATTTAAGACAGTTGATTAAAATAAAAAATAAAAATTAAGAATTAAAATTTAAAATTTTTAAATTAAAACAATATAATTTAAAACAGTTGATTAAAATAAAAAAATAAAAATAAAAATAAGAATTAAGAAATTAAAACAAAGAACAAGTTACAGTGCAGTGTAGAGTAATTAAGAATGATATTAGCAGTAGGCAGCATTGAACAGAAAAGTCTTCAACTGTGATTTACAAGCAGTGAGAGTTGTGGCAGACCTGCAGGTCTCTGGGAGTTTGTTCCAGATCTGTGGGGCATAGAAACTGAACGCTGCTTCTCCATGTTTAGTTCTGACTCTAGGAACAGAGAGCAGACCTGATCCAGATGATCTAAGAGGTCTGGATGGTTCATAAGGGATCAGCAGATCTGCAATATACCTAGGCCCTAGACCATTCAGGGCTTTATAAACCAGTAAGAGTATTTTAAAGTGAATTCTTTGGCAGACAGGAAGCCAGTGCAAGGACCTTAGAACTGGAGTGATATGGTCTACTTTTTTAGTCCTAGTCAGGACTCGAGCGGCAGCATTTTGAATCAGCTGCAGCTGTCTGATTGACTTTTTAGAGAAGCCTGTAAAGACCCCGTTGCAGTAGTCTAGTCTACTGAAGATAAAAGCATGGACAAGCTTTTCCAAATCTTGCTGAGACATCAGGCCTTTAATCCTTGATATATTCTTCAGGTGGTAGTAGGCTGACTTTGTAACGTTTTTTATGTGACTATTGAAATTCAAGTCTGAGTCCATAACTACACCCAGATTTCTAGCTTGGTTTGTAGGCTTTAACATCACTGATTGAAGATGAGCGCTGACTTTCAATCGTTCTGCCTTGGCTCCAAAAACAATTACCTCAGTTTTATCTTTGTTTAATTGGAGAAAGTTCTGGCACATCCAATCATTAATTTGTTCAATGCATTTACTCAGTGTTTGTATTGGATTATGATCTCCTGGTGATATACTGATGTAAATTTGTGTGTCATCTGCATAATTATGGTAACTTATTTTATTTTCTTTCATAATCTTAGTGAGTGGGAGCATGTAAATGTTGAATAGTAGAGGCCCCAGAATTGAACCTTGGGGGACCCCACAGCTTATGTCTATATGTTCAGATGTGTAGTTGCCTATAGACACAAAGTAGTCTCTGTCCTTTAAGTAGGATTCAACCCATTTTAGTGCTGTGCCAGTAAGTCCCACCCAGTTCTCCAGTCGGTGTAATAATATGTTGTGGTCAACCGTGTCAAATGCGGCACTGAGATCCAGTAATACTAAGACTGAAATTTTGTCATTGTCTGTATTTATGCGGATGTCATTACAGACCTTAACTAGAGCAGTCTCAGTGCTGTGGTGGGGTCGGAAACCTGACTGGAAGACATCAAAACAGTTGTTCAGTGTCATATAGTTAGTCAGCTGTCTAAAAACTGCTTTTTCAATTATTTTACTTAAGAACGGAAGGTTTGATATGGGCCTGTAGTTATTCATTACTGTATTGTCCAGATTGTTCTTTTTTAGCAGTGGCTTGATGACTGCAGTTTTTAGGGCCTGTGGGACCTGACACAAGTGACGTGTTTACAATGTGCAGAAGATCTGAGGTCATGCAGTTAGAAACTTTTTTAAAAAAGCTTGTTGGCAGAATATCCAGACAGCAAGAGGAGGATTTCAGATGTTGTATAATGTCCTCCAGATTTTTATGGTTGATTGGATTAAATTTTGTCATGCCATCACAATTGATTTTGAGTTTACACTGGGACGACACATATCCTGTACCTGGCATGGAGGAGGTGACTGCTTGTCTAATTTTGAAAATTTTTTCAGCGAAGAAGGAGGCAAACTCATTGCAGGCTCTGGTGGAAGTTCAGGGGCTACTGACACAGGGGGGTTTGTTAGCCTATCGACAGTAGCAGAGTACGTGAATTATTTTTGTTTTTGGAGATAATGTCAGAGAAAAAGGACTGCCTTGCTTTTCTCAATTCAAGGTTATAAAGCCTAAGTTTCTCTTTATAGATGTCATAATGCACCCGAAGATTAGTTTTTCGCCACCTGCGTTCAGCTTTCCGGCATTCTCTTTTACCGATTCTGACCAGCATTTCATTTCTCCTGGTGTGACAGTAATTTCCTACTATATTGGTGTGGTAATAGCAGCAAGGTCAGCCTCCACAGACAAAGCTTCGGCCCATAAAGCTCGTAACACACTTCTGCTGCACATGGTGCAGCTAATCTTTAGTCTTCTGTCAACTATACACAAACCATTGCATATAGCTTTGTCAAAGGTCATAGTCAAGATAGCATTGGAGCGTATTGAGATTTTTCTTTATGTGGTTATTGTCATCTTTCCCAGATGTCTGAGTGTTTTAATCTATGGTATCAGAGACCAAACCATCAGACCCCTCCTTGTATACTATCTATGTTGTGTGATGAAACTCCCATTCATCTTAACCAAGGCTGAGGTCTCACCCAAAGATACATGACTGATTCTTAAAGAATATGTTCACATTTTTCAACTTTGTCTTGGTTACTGTAATACTGTGTGATACCTTCCTAATGCAATGGGAATGTTAAAGATGGAAGAATAAATCTATAGTCCTATTCTGTAAAAATGCATTCTATAGTATAGCAGAAACTAGTAATTTTCACCTGGTCTCAGGAAAAGATACATGGAATATATCTTAAATAAAATTAATTGATTATAATTTCAAGTCTGTCTTAAAACCATACTCATATGCCCATATGTATAGATTTTAGGTACCGTAGTACTTTGATACCTTTCAAATCCAACACAAATGTATATCTGTGGAAAAAATGCATTCTATATATAGCTGAAGCAAATTCATAGCTTTATATAATATTGCGTCTGAGTTAAATTAATTGGCTATCTTTCCAGTTAGTCTTTTAAAGCAAAAACTCCAAAGAGTGCTGTGGATTTTGTCTTTCCCATCTCTTCTATTGAAAACAAGATCTTTGAGGTAAACATTTAAAGCAGTAAAATAGCAATAAATAAAACCTTTTTCAATATATATGGACACATGAGAATTATTTCATGACCATTGTTTTATAGGAATATGGAATGTCGAGTGAGATAAATTCATAACTAATATAAAATATAACCACACAATTATATCACATGCAACCCAAGCTTTTCACTATATATCACTTCACCATGTTTTTCAGTGAGAAAGTCACCATTTAGATTCCCATGTAGCTAGTTTATCCAAATAGCATCTGTTTGAAAATAAATAATCTTTGCCATTGCAAGTATAAATTACTGTCAAAATAGTACATGCATCTATTTTTTTCATTTTTCAAATGACAGTAATGGTAAATAAATTAATTGCAATACAACAAATACATTCATGTATTAATTCATGCAAACGTTACGCACACATGAAACAGCCTGTATTTTCATCATTAAACGCGTGGTAGGCTGTGAGATTTCTATGTAGTTTTTGTTATAATATTTGCATTTATATTCAAGGATTCTCTATTTTCATTCAGCACATGTACATATGATGACCGGAATTTGGTTATAATATTTGCAAATAAGTGCAAATTTACCTCCAATCAATCAAAACTTCTGATTAGTGGGATTGATTGGCCTATATAACTGCCATTTAAAACAACCAAACCTGAATCAGTCCATCTGATTGGGTAGCTTAGCTGTTTGTTGAAGGGCTGAGCCACTGCATATAATCAACCTTGTTGTGAAGAAGTGTGCATGTTCATATTGACACCAAATAAGCACACTGCCTTCTGGTAACAGGAAGTCACAATCGTAGCACTTTAATGAACTCCTAGCGAATTCCTCACTACTACTTCACACTACTAATTATGTCTGTGACATGTCAAAACCTTTGTGATGAAATATTTCCAAAACAGTATGTATTTAGTATTAGCCTTTGACCATGGCCAGGCAGCGAATTTCAATCTCTTGCCATTTGACATCAATTTGTTATAACTTCCGCATACTACATCCTATCTGCACCAAATGTCTGATAATTCATAAGGGTTCCACCGTGAACATATCTACACGCCCATAGCCACTCAAACTTATAGCATCCCTTACTGGCAGCAGGAAAAAACCCATAGAGTCAATGCCCCCTGCTTTCAATTTCATGTAGAATTCCAAAATTTGGCACACATGTACTAGGTTAAAAAAGGCAAAAAAGCCTTATAGATCCATACACTAAGTCCAACATGAAGTCAGCCATTTTTAATCAAATGTTGGTGAAATCACTGTTTCCGGGCATTGCATTAGGATGAACTATTCCTAACGAATTGCAGATAGCAACTTAAAATTTCAGCTGTGCCATATAAAGATCTTAGTGATGACAAGTTATCAAAATGGTGGGTTTATAGTTTAGGGTGTGGCCATGGTGATGCCACTAATTTTGATCCTTCTCCATTCAAGAGGAACATGCTATCACTTCAACATTCTTTGTCCTATCTGCACTTAATGGCTAACTGTTCATGAAAGTCCCACCCTGAACACACCTGCACAGCTATATCCCATTTTCAAACCCATTTCAATACATCACCATCAAACAGGATATTGTTATAACTTCATCATACTTTGTCCTATCTGCCCCACATTTCTTA
Organism: Lepturacanthus savala; assembly: GCA_030544235.1. Lineage (NCBI taxonomy): Eukaryota > Metazoa > Chordata > Actinopteri > Scombriformes > Trichiuridae > Lepturacanthus > Lepturacanthus savala. The sequence goes on along the minus strand of CM060479.1, from coordinate 27,270,553 downwards.
TGTATTATCCGTGACAAGCCCTAAACACAAATGCATGACCATGTTGTGCCTCGCCCTGAGGAATTTCAGGCCTGCGGGCAAGCCTGAAGCCTGATTTGAGTTCCTTTGTCTCCTGAGACAAAAGAAACCCCTTTGCCACGTGTACCTAAACAAAGGAGTTCCGGGTGGTACTCAACAGCGCCACCCGCGTTTCCATCGGATCCAGCAACTCCGTCACAGGTAATCCCAGCAGGGGTCCCCCAGAAAGGGGACTCTGATTGGCTGTAGTGCGTCACTGGGCGGTGACGACACGAAGGCTATAAATGCATGGAGAACCTGCAGACTGCGCTTTTTCCAGTCGCGCTGACGGGCGCAATGAACGGAAGCACACAACTCTCGCTCAACCCGCCTGCCCCCACCGAGCAGCAGCCGAGCGAACAGTTACCGCGCACATTTCCAGAAGGCCTGAAAGAAGGCCTGATTGATCGACGGTTACCCCCCGGATCAAGCTGTTTCCCGCAGATGTAGGCGACGCCCGCCTATGAAAGGACACCTGAGACACAACGTTTCCCTCCTTTCGTTCCTGTCGCGACCCTTTCCCTCCGAGGCACGGACTGTGAGAGGACACTAGTGTGCCGCTAGTCCCGGACCGTCAGCAAAGGACGTGCTGCAGCCCCGGACCAACAAACAGACAAACTCCCCGTGCTTTTCCTTCGTTTTTCCTTCGTGCTTTTCCTTGTCGTGGACAAGTCGCCATCTTGTCTCACCCACAAGTATCTCACTCACAAGTATATTGAGAGTCCCACTTTGTTCCGGTGTAGCCGCCATTTTGTGACCTCACACGCGCGCGCACTCATTCACACACGCCCACTCGCACACCCCCACTCACACACACACCTACACATCCAACCCCCTGCTGTTGGCTTGGTTTTGTCTGTTTACATTGTTAGTTTGTCTCTGTTATACTTAGCTTGTTCTTTCTGTAGTTTACCATACTCATATAGTTATAGTTACCTGAGGATATTGACAACAGTATTAATTGTAAGGTGTTTACTGATTGTAAATAAACTCTTTTGTGTATTTAAAGAGAAGCCTCCTTGTATTTTGTCCGTGTATTGTAACAAAGAGCTGGTTGATTGGGCTAGTGTACGGATTCACACCTTCCCTTTTTATACCTTCTATTAACTTATGTTCTAACATAAAGTTATTATAAGGTAAGAATTTTATGAGACTGACCATTATACTTATTAGTCTGGTTCATCCGGTGGTGCCCTGTTTTTAATTTATTAATTTTAATTAATAAATTTAATTAATATCTTTATAATTAATAATAATCTTTGATAATTATTAATTACTACTAATAACTATTTATAGCCCCTACATGCACAACAACCATATTGAATTCATCATATCCCCACTATTAACACAGAGTAATGGAAAATGATGCTTCACCATTAAACAGGTAGTTGAAACTATTACGACTGCAAAACATACTTTGTCCTGTCTACACCACATTTCTCATGTATTATCAGTGACCCAACCTGAATAAACTTGCGCAGCCATACTGACAAAATTTTTAATCTTTTCCCATCGACAGGAAGTTCTTATAACTTCAACAAACTTTGTCCTTTTTGCACCACATTTCTTATGCATCATCACTGACTAGCCCTGAACACACCTGCACAATCATACAACCATATTGACTCTGTCATAGTGCGCATCGCTACCAACAGGAAGTAATCGCAAAGTGGCAAACATCATTTGATTCTCATGAAATTCAGTCAGCGAGGGCCCTTCAGTGCTGCTTGCAGCTTTAATTAGGGCCCAAGCAGCACTGTGCAGTAGAGGCCAGCAAAGGCTCTATTGAAATTGAAGAAACTCTTATTAGGGCCCGAATGCCAGCTGTGTAGCAGTCAGCGAAGGTTCTTAGTTTTCTTCTGCCAAATGAATTGCCTTTCTGGGGGCCTGAACATACCCTAAGTCACTAAATTTGGTGGACGCATCGAGCCTGGTGAAAATTTCAGTTTCTCATAGAAGAATGAAATTCTACACACATATGTATCAGATCAAGACGGAAAAAAAGTTTCCTGTATCCATAGCTGAATTACAAAAGGAACTCATTTTGATTAGAATATTGGCAAAATCACAGATGACATACTTTGATGAACTAGTACCAGGGAATTGCCTGCAGTGACTTCAAATTTTGTTTGTGCTATCTTAAAGGTGGGGTGGGTGATTCTTTTTTGAAGCATTTTTTAAAATATTGCCTGAAAACCTTTTCACATTCCCACTGCACACACTAAAATAGAATGTTTGCAAAAAACTCGAAACATTTTGGTCCTCTGACCAACTCAGAGGACCAATCAATGTACTGATCATCTTTAGATTTATTGGCTGTCTAATACGTCCATCAAATACCTATGCACACACCCCCACCCCTCCCTTCCCAACGGCTCCCCGCTCCACCCCCCTCCCCTTCCCACTTGACCCCCCCCCCCCCCATTTTGTGCGTTCACTGTGTCGTCGTCACTCCACCCCCCCACAGCTCTGGCAATCAGGTGAGCAGACACAGCTTCGAAAGCCAACATTCAAGTTAGCTCGCACAGATATATCGTTGCAACAATGGCAGAGAAGAAGACGTCGACTGGCAGCAAAACCAAGGGGAAACTGCCAAGGGGAAAAGCAACAGCCATGCGGAAGCTAACAGAAGAACGAAACAGGACAAGAGTGGTTATCGGTACGGCTTTCCAGCGCTGGCGCCAGCTAAAAAGTGAGAAGGGGCTCCAGACGGATGCCAAAGTCGCCGAATTTTTACTGGATATGTAAGATGTTGTTTTCTAATTACATAATATTTTGACATACTGGTCGGTTACGGGTATTGTAGGCCTATTCAACCAGTCAGTGAGAAAATGAAAGATGATGACAAACTTATTGTCAATCGAGTGACATAAGCATAATTCCAGCATGTTTCGCTAAGCTACCTACTCTGTCAACTACAAGGCTAAGCTAAGTCTGAGCTTGAGCTCTCGTCATGAAAACTCTAAATACAAAAATAACACGTGAACAATACTGTGATTACCGCAATTTGATTATCGCAAATTTATGGTGACTACAACAGAAAGGTGCCTTTATCCCAGAGATACCCCATACCCCCGTGTGAGTCGTTCCGTTTGTTGCCCGTGAAATAAAGCGCCCGCAAGTAAATAAGTCAGTAACATAAATCATTCAAATTCAGGTATGTGGTAGGCTACTACGGGCAAATGCATACTACTTATAAAATAATCCATGTCTGTGACTGTAACCTATGATGGCTGGCTAGGGACACGATACAGCAGGCTATGTACATCGTATCATTACTGCAATAACAAAGTAATTGACACACATATCCAATCAACTAGTGGAAATCTAACAGATACTCTAGTTTGAATTTTATGTCAATATTCTTGAAATTACAATAATGAAAGACTGTTTACGTTCATTACGATGTTCACAAATCTTGTGAAGACGACATTGCTTGAAGTTAGCAAAGCGGTCACTGTCATGCTATTGGCGTGAATGCTCGTGAACTCCTGTGACCCCTCGAGAGTGTGCGCGTTCATGTATCCATGAAACGTGAAGGCGTGGTTTCGAGGGGTGAGCTGAAGAGGAGGAGGCCGAGCCTTTGGGAGGAGGGGAGGGAGTGTATATTTTCAAAATCTCACTTGTGTTGAATAGCTGTAACCGTTTTTTCCAAGATCTCCCACTCCACCTTTAAGACCTTGGTGATGAAAAGTTATCATTATAGTGAGTTTTCATCTGCAGATGTGGCCTACCGAGGCCGCAAATTCTGATGTTTCACCATGAAAAAGGAAGTTGCGATTTCTCCAGCAAAACAACTTCCAAACTGGTTGAAATTGATAGTGTATGATATCAGTCCCACCATAAATATGCATCCACATTCATATTAATGCCAAATAAGATCATGCCTATTGTTAACTACTTCAAATTGTGTCTGAGACATGTTAAGACCTTTGTGATGAAATGGTTTTCAAAATTTTCAGTTTTCAGTGTAGGGTGTTGCTGTGGCAAGGCAACATCTGTATGACACTGGATTTTCTGAAGCCAGTGCACAAATGACAGTTGTAACAGAAAGACCACCAGGATCATAATGCTACACACTGATCATTTAACATAGATGATGTTATGTTGAGACCTGAAGTGGATTCCAGGTTAGTAGTGAGACAGACTGGCCTTGTGTCAATCAGGTCAGAGAGCAGGATTCTAACACATTACACAGACGCCATGGAGACCAGATTAAAATTCAGGTTACAGCTGAACCTGACACTGTATTAATTGACCCTCATGTTGAATGGTTAGTTGGTTAGGATTGTAGTAGTTCTCAGGACATGGACTCCACTGTGCAGTCACCGAAGCTCCCGGAGCCTAAACCTGTAGCTGTGAAGCACTTCAAACAAGTTCATAAACCAACCAAGAGCTCAGAGTCTGTCTTTTTAATAATTACTGTTCTGATATATATCCTGGGTGATTATGAAGACTTTACAAGTTGTTTGAAAAGCATCAATTAACTATTTAGAAAAATCCATTAAATCAGCTCATAGTATGATTTTCAAATGATTAGTATCGTGATATCCATAATGGATGATTATGAAGTCATCACAAAAGAAATATCTGCTATGTATCACAAGTTAATTGAGTGTGTTTAGTCTATCAAATAAGTGTCAAATATCCAATATCAAAGCAATTAAACCATGGTAACACATAATGCAACAAAAATATTACATCACAGATTACATCACTTATAACTGTTTAACACTACTGATCTAGTTAATATTGTGTTCTGATACCATGTGACATGGGTGTAAGGACTGAGACCTTAAAATGCATGTGAGGACAAATGAACCCTGCAGACCAGTTCTGTCCACATGAAATCAAACACAGTCCTTAACCTGCTGACTGTTGCCATAGGGAACATGTATGTGGATAATTTCTCTGTTTGCATATCAATATAAGGGACAAATTTCCATAGACAATGTATTTTTCAGTTCTAATCATGAAAAGTACTTAATTGTGTTTTTGTGTTATAATTGCATTATGTTGTGTCTGAATCTGAAATGTATTTCCCAGTTATGCATTTACATTACAAAAGGGGAAAATCTATAAATGACTCTCTAATATGTCATATGCAAGTCCATCTCAGACAAACATCACTGTTGTACAGCAATACAGGGGACTATTGGAAGTTGTGTTGTTTTCTGCACCAGTTACAGTGCCATGCTTTGTGTTCCTCTACATTAATGGAATCATGCTCTTCATCTTGAGGAGTAAATCTGTATTTCATGAGACTCCTCGTTACATTCTTCTGTATAACCTACTTTTTGCAGAGACTATACTAATGGCAATAGGTCAGTTACTGTATCTACTATCTATGTGTAGAATATATTTGGCATATCCTGTATGTGGTGTTTTTGTTATGCTCACTATTCTTACAATTGAAGTCTCTCCTCTTACACTGGTGTTGATGTCTCTGGAGAGATGTGTAGCTGTATGCTACCCACTGAGGCATGCTACCATCATCACCATCAGAAACACAGAGCTAGCTATTCTTTTGGTTTGGATGATCAGTTCATTCAATGTCCTCACTCGAGTTCTTTTACTGGTAGATGTTCCATTTGACCTGGAGAATAAACCGATGGAACAGTTTTGTGCTAAAGAAAACGTGTTGCTTAGCCCAATGTCTGATAATTTTGACAAAGCCTACACCTATTTTCTGTTTGTATCAGCTGGTGTGACAGTAATTTCCTCCTATATTGGTGTGGTAATAGCAGCAAGGTCAGCCTCCACAGACAAAGCTTCGGCCCATAAAGCTCGTAACACACTGCTGCTGCACATGGTGCAGCTGATCCTTAGTCTTCTGTCAACTATACACAAACCATTGCATATAGCTTTGTCAAAGGTCATAGTCAAGATAGCATTGGAGCGTATTCAGATTTTTCTTTATGTGTTTATTGTCATCTTTCCCAGATGTCTGAGTGTTTTAATCTATGGTATCAGAGACCAAACCATCAGACCCCTCCTTGTATACTATCTATGTTGTGTAATGAAACTCCCATTCATCTTAACCAAGGCTGAGGTCTCACCCAAAGATACATGACTGATTCTTAAAGAATATGTTCACATATGTTCAACTTTGTCTTGGTTACTGTAATACTGTGTGATACCTTCCTAATTCAATGGGAATGTTAAATATGGAGGACTAAATCTATAGTCCTATTCTGTAAAAATGCATTCTATAGTATAGCAGAAACTAGTCATTTTCACCTGGTCTCAGGAAAAGATACATGGAATATATCTTAAATAAAATTAATTGATTATAATTTCAAGTCTGTCTTAAAACCATACTCATATGCCCATATGTATAGATTTTAGTTACCGTAGTAACTAAAATCATTCTATATATTCTGCATTCTATATATAGCTGAAGCAAATTCATAGCTTTATATAATATTGCGTCCGAGTTAAATTAATTGGCTATCTTTCCAGTTAGTATTTTGAATCCAAAACTCCAAAGAGTGCTGTTGATTTTGTCTTTCCCATCTCTTCTATTGAAAACAAGATCTTTGAGGTAAACATTTAAAGCAGTAAAATAGCAATAAATAAAACTTTTTTCAATATATATGGACACATGAGAATTATTTCATGACCATTGTTTTATAGGAATATCGAATGTCGAGTGAGATAAATTCATAACTAATATAAAATATAACCACACAATTATATCACATGCAACCCAAGCTTTTCACTATATATCACTTCACCATTTTTTTCAGTGAGAAAGTCACCATTTAGATTCCCATGTCGCTAGTTTATCCAATTTGCATCTGTTTGAAAATAAACAATCTTTGCCATTGCAAGTATAAATTACTGTCAAAATATTACATGCATCTATTTTTTTCATTTTTCAAATGACAGTAATGGTAAATAAATTAATTGCAATACAACAAATACATTCATGTATTCATTCATGCAAACGTTACGCACACATGAAACAGCCTGTATTTTCATCATTAAACGCGTGGTAGGCTGTGAGATTTCTATGTAGTTTTTGTTATAATATTTGCATTTATATTAAAGGATTCTCTATTTTCATTCAGCACATGTACATATGATGACCGGAATTTGGTTATAATATTTGCAAATAAGTGCAAATTTACCTCCAATCAATCAAAACTTCTGATTAGTGGGATTGATTGGCCTATATAACTGCCATTTAAAACAACCAAACCTGAATCAGTCCATCTGATTGGGTAGCTTAGCTGTTTGTTGAAGGACTGAGCCACTGCATATAATCAACCTTGTTGTGAATAAGTGTGCATGTTCATATTGACACCAAATAAGCACACTGCCTTCTGGCAACAGGAAGTCACAATCGTAGCACTTTAATGAACTCCTAGCGAATTCCTCACTACTACTTCAAATTATGTCTGTGACATGTCAAAACCTTTGTGATGAAATATTTCCAAAACAGTATATATTTAGTGTTAGCCTTTGACCATGGCCAGGCAGCGAATTTCAATCTCTTGCCATTTGACATCAATTTGTTATAACTTCCGCATACTACATCCTATCTGCACCAAATGTCTGATAATTCATAAGGGTTCCACCGTGAACATATCTACACGCCCATAGCCACTCAAACTTATAGCATCCCTTACTGGCAGCAGGAAAACAACCCATAGAGTCAATGCCCCCTGCTTTCAATTTCATGTAGAATTCCAAAATTTGGCACACATGTACTAGGTTAAAAAAGGCAAAAAAGCCTTATAGATCCATACACTAAGTCCAACATGAAGTCAGCCATTTTTAATCAAATGTTGGTGAAATCACTGTTTCCGGGCATTGTATTAGGATGAACTATTCCTAACGAATTGCAGATAGCAACTTCAAATTTCAGCTGTGGCCATATAAAGATCTTAGTGATGACAAGTTATCAAAATGGTGGGTTTATAGTTTAGGGCATGGCCATGGTGATGCCACTAATTTTGATCCTTCTCCATTCAAGAGGAACATGCTATCACTTCAACATTCTTTGTCCTATCTGCACTTAATGGCTAACTGTTCATGAAAGTCCCACCCTGAACACACCTACACAGCTATATCCCATTTTCAAACCCATTTCAATACATCACCATCAAACAGGATATTGTTATAACTTCATCATACTTTGTCCTATCTGCCCCACATTTCTTATGTATCATCCATAACAAGCCTTAAACATAAGTTTATAACCATATTGAATCCTTCATCTTCCCCTTACTATTAGCACAATCAGAGTTCATCATCTCATCATCTCAGCTCATCATCAATTCATCATATCCCCACTATCAACACAGAGTAATGGAAAATATTGCTTCACCATTAAACAGGTAGTTTTTGAAACTGTGACGACTGCAAAACATACTTTGTCCTGTCTACACCATATTTCTCATGTATTATCAGTGATCCACCCTGAATATACTTGCACAGCCATACTGACAAAATTTTTTATCTTTTCCCATTGACAGGAAGTTCTTATAACTTCAACAAACTTTGTCCTTTTTGCACCACGTTTCTTATGCATCATCACTGACTAGCCCTGAACACTGTCACAGTTGTGGCTGTACCTTCCTCTTCTGTCTTCCCCCTTCTCCCTTGTGTTTCCCTGTCTCTCCCTGTGTTTGTGTGTCTGTGTGCTGGCGTGGGCGTGGCCACCTTGTCACTCACACTCAGCTCCTGGATTCCTCCACACCTGCCTGCCATCAGCTCATCAACTCCCTCAGCCTCCACACCTGCCATCCATCAGCTCATCCCCTCTGCAGTATATCAGCACTGGCTTTTCCACCACTCCTCGCCAGATTGTTGTCAACCCGCCGTGGTGCGAACTTCGGCTCCTCAGCGGTATCTACATGAAAATGGCTACCTTGTTTTTGACCAGTTTAACCAACCCTCCTTTCTTGTCTCTCAGGATCATCCTCGCCTGCCTTCCACTTTTCCAGCCACCTCTACCTTCCACTCTCTCAGCCACCCTCCAGCTCCAAGCCACCCCTGCCTTCCACTCTGCCTCCCACGCCGACCAGTCCCGTGTCCCTCTCCCCGAGCCAAGACCCCTTATTCCTTTTTTGCAATAAAATTCAATTTTCCACTACTCGCTCTTGGGTCCCCCTCGTGAGTCTGTCACAGAACAATCTGGCCACAATGGACCCAGCGGATGTGGATTCAATTCGTCGTGTTCTGTCTTCCCAGGGGACCTTACTTGGACAACATGACAAGCTCCTACAGGAAGTACTGGATTCTCTACGGGCATTGAACGCCAGTGTTTCCCAGCTCACCGCTCCTTTTGAGGCTCCCCCTGCTTCACCCCCTGCTCAGTCCAGTCCAGCTCCACCTTCCCGTGAACCCCACATCCTGACTCCTGAGCGATACTCTGGCGAGCCAGGCGCCTGTGGACAGTTTTTGTTCCAGTGCGCTCTGGTGTTTCAGCAGCAACCAGCAACATATAGCTCAGGTCAGTCACGTATTGCTTTTATTATGGGCTTGCTTACTGGGAGAGCGGCTCAGTTCGTTAAAGCACTGTGGGATAGAGCCTCCCCCGTTCTCTCCTCTTACCCTCAATTTGTGGCAGAGTTAAAGAAGGCTTTCGACTGTCCTGTTCAAGGCAAGGAAGCCTCTAGCAAGCTTTTTTCTTTTCGCCAGGGCTCCAGGTCAGTTGCAGACTACTCTATTGAGTTCAGGATATTGGCAGCAGAGAGTGGGTGAGGGGAGCCATTGCAGGGAGCCTATATGAATGGATTGGCAGATTACATTAAGGATGAGCTAGCGGCAAGAGATGAGACAGAGGATTTAGACTCCCTTATTTCCCTAGCTACCCGACTGGATAATCGTCTGCGGCAGCGCCGCAAAGAGAAAGCAGTCCGTCCACAAACTCCCATGTATCTCCCTCTGAACCTGCCTGTGCCACAACCTAGCCTCACTCCCCGAGCCATCCCCTCTGCCAAGCCCCTCTCCAGTGACTCCCCAGCTCCTCCTCTCCTCTACCCCCTGATGAACCCATGCAGCTGGGCCGGGCACGTCTTTCCCCAACGGAGCGTCAGAGGAGAATGTTGGCTGGTTAGTGCAGTTATTGTGGCCAGAAAGGGCACTTCCTTGCCTCTTGTCCCCATCGGCGAAAAGGAGAGGCTCGTCAGTAGCAGTGGGAGTTCTGTCGAGCCAAACTCCTTCCTCCCCAAGCCCCCGACCCAGAATGCAGCTCGATGCCACATTGTGTTTGAATCAATTGTCTCTGCCCCTACTCGCCTTGCTTGACTCCGGTGCAGATGAAAGCTTCATGGATACCACTCTGGCTGCTCAGGCGGGCATCTCCAGTGAGCCCCTGGATGTTCCCCTGAAGGCTAACGCTCTCAATGGCCACCTCCTTGCCCATGTGACACACCGTACCAAACCCGTACCCCTCATCTTGTCTGGTAATCATCGTGAGTGCATCCAGTTCCATCTAATATCCTCCCCTAGTGCTCCCATCGTCTTAGGCCACCCCTGGCTCCGTAAACACAATCCCCATATCGACTGGTCGGCTGGTAAATTGGTAAGCTGGAGCCCCTTTTGCCATTCAACCTGCTTGCAGTCTGCCCTTGCGCCAGCAGAGGCCAGTGTTTCCCCTCCTACCCTGGAACCCCCAGATCTGTCAGCAGTCCCAGCTGTCTATCATGATTTGGGTGAGGTTTTCAGCAAACACATGCACCTTCCCCCTCATCGTCCTTATGACTGCCCTTTTGACCTCCTCCCTGGTGCCCCCCTGCCTTCTAGTCGCCTGTTTAACCTTTCCCGTCCAGAGAGAGAGGCAATGGAGCAGTACATTCATCAATCCCTGGCTACTGGAATCATCCGTCCGTCGTCTTCCCCAGTTGGAGCAGGCTTCTTCTTTGTGTCCAAGAAGGATCACACTCTCCGCCCCTGCATCGACTACAGAGGTATGAATGCCATCACAGTCAGAAATAAGTATCCCTTGCCCCTCATTAATTCAGCATTCGAACCCATCCAGAATGCCACCATCTTTTCAAAACTGGACTTAAGGAACGCTTACCACCTCGTCAGGATCAAGGAAGGAGATGAGTGGAAAACGGCCTTCAACACCCCTCTAGGACACTTCGAATACCTTGTGATGCCTTTTGGTCTGACCAACGCCCCCGCCGTGTTCCAAGCTCTGGTAAACGATGTACTCCGTGACTTCCTCAACAGAACCGTGTTCGTCTACCTTGACGACATTTTCATCTTCTCCCAGACCTCCGAACACATCCAGCATGTCCGACAGGTACTCCAAAGGCTTCTCGAAAACAAACTTTTTGTGAAAGCAAAAAAGTGTGAGTTCCATGTCAATTCAGTGTCCTTTCTGGGGTACATCCTAGAGAGTGGTCAAATGAAGACGGACCCTGCCAAGATCCAGGCAGTGGCTAACTGGCCTCGACCCACATCAGTGAAGCAGCTCCAGCAGTTCCTTGGCTTCGCCAATTTTTACCGCCGCTTCATCCGGAACTACAGTCGTGTGGCTGCACCCCTGACCAAACTCACCTCCCCTGCAACTGCTTTTTCTTGGACTCCTGAGGCCGAGGCAGCCTTCTCGGATCTCAAAAGGCTCTTCACTTCTGCGCCCGTTCTTATCCATCCAGACCCCTCCTGTCAGTTTATTGTGGAAGTCGACGCATCCAGCTCCGGAGTGGGGGCAGTGCTCTCTCAGCGGTCAGCCACCGACCAGAAGTTGCATCCCTGCGCTTTCTACTCCCACCGTCTGTCACCGGCGGAGAAAAATTATGATGTTGGGAACCGAGAGCTGCTGGCCGTCAAACTCGCTTTGGAGGAATGGAGGCACTGGCTGGAGGGGGCTGAACATCCATTCATCGTGTGGACTGACCATAAGAACCTGGCTTACATCCAGACAGCCAAACGCCTCAACTCCCGTCAAGCTCGCTGGGCCTTGTTCTTTGGCCGTTTCTCCTTCACCCTCACCTATCGCCCCGGCTCACGTAACCTGAAGCCAGATGCCCTCTCCCACCAGTTTTCCTCTGAGGAGGCACCCTCCACCCCAGACACCATCCTTCCTGCCTCTTGTGTGGTGGCAGCAGTTACGTGGGAGATTGAGTCCATCGTCAGGGATGCCCAACAAGCACAGCCAGACCCAGGTAATGGGCCCCCCAACCGTCTCTTTGTGCCTCCAGCCCGCTCCCAGGTCCTCCAGTGGGGGCACACTTCCCGAATTGCCTGTCACCCTGGGACTGCCCGTAACCTCTCCCTCAAACGGTACTTCTGGTGGCCTTCAATGGACTTGGACACTCGTGCCTTTGTCTCTGCCTGTACTGTGTGTGCCTGTGCCAAAGCTACTCATCAGCCACCTGCTGGATTGCTCTGTCCCTTGCTAGTCCCAGCTCGTCCTTGGTCCCACATAGCCCTCGACTTTGTCACCGGACTTCCAGGTACCCCTCCTCCTGGAGCACTTGTCTGCCATGGGTTGAGTACGCACACAACTCTCTCTCGACTGCCGCCACAGGTATGTCTCCATTTGAGTGTGCCATGGGTTTCCAACCACCTCCATTTCCAGCCACAGAGGATGACACCTCAGTCCCTTCAGTTCAAGCCCATCTTCGCCGTTGCCGTAGGGTCTGGAGGGATGCTCGTGCTGCCTTGCTCCGCACTGCTGACCGTAATCACCGTATTGCTGACCGCCATAGAACACCAGCCCCTGTCTACAAACCAGGTCAGGAAGTTTGGCTTTCTTCTAGAGATCTCCCTTTGCAAACCTCCTCCAAGAAGCTCACACCCCGTTATGTTGGCCCATACACAGTACTTTCAATCATAAATCCCACTGCTGTTAAGCTCAAGCTCCCTCCTCACATGAGGGTTCACCCCGTCTTTCATGTGTCTCAGTTGAAGCCTGTCTCCACTAGCCCACTGTCTCCTCCAGCTGTGGCCCCACCGCCCCCCCGCATCATTGACGACCTTCCAACCTACACTGTCCGGCGGTTGTTGGATGTCCGCCGTCGAGGCCGTGGCTTCCAGTATTTAGTTGACTGGGAGGGCTATGGGCCCGAAGAGCGTTGCTGGATTCCTCGGCGGGCAATCTTGGATCCGTCCCTGGTCCGGGACTTTCATCGGGACCACCCTACCATGCCCGGCAGGTCGCCTGGAGGCGCCCGTTGAGGGGGGGGGTACTGTCACAGTTGTGGCTGTACCTCCCTCTTTTGTCTTCCCCCTTCTCCCTTGTGTTTCCCTGTCTCTCCCTGTGTTTGTGTGTCTGTGTGCTGGCGTGGGCGTGGCCACCTTGTCACTCACACTCAGCTCCTGGATTCCTCCACACCTGCCTGCCATCAGCTCATCAACTCCCTCAGCCTCCACACCTGCCATCCATCAGCTCATCCCCTCTGCAGTATATCAGCACTGGCTTTTCCACCACTCCTCGCCAGATTGTTGTCAACCCTCCGTGGTGCGAACTTCAGCTCCTCAGCGGTATCTACATGAAAACGGCTACCTTGTTTTTGACCAGTTTAACCAACCCTCCTTGTCTCTCAGGATCATCCTCGCCTGCCTTCCACTTTTCCAGCCACCTCTACCTTCCACTCTCTCAGCCACCCTCCAGCTCCAAGCCACCCCTGCCTTCCACTCTGCCTCCCACGCCGACCAGTCCCGTGTCCCTCTCCCCGAGCCAAGACCCCTTATTCCTTTTTTGCAATAAAATTCAATTTTCCACTACTCGCTCTTGGGTCCCCCTCGTGAGTCTGTCACAAACACACCTGCACAATCATACAACCATATTGACTCTGTCATAGTGCGCATCGCTACCAACAGGAAGTAATCGCAAAGTGGCAAACATCATTTGATTCTCATGAAATTCAGTCAGCGAGGGCCCTTCAGTGCCTCTTGCAGCTTTAATTAGGGCCCAAGCAGCACTGTGCAGTAGAGGCCAGCAAAGGCTCTATTGAAATTGAAGAAACTCTTATTAGGGCCCGAATGCCAGCTGTGTAGCAGTCAGCGAAGGCCCTATTGTATTTCTAATGATTCTTAGTTTTCTTCTGCCAAATGAATTGCCTTTCTGGGGGCCTGACCTTACCCTAAGTCACTAAATTTGGTGGACGCATCGAGACTTGTGAAAATTTCAGTCTCTCATAGAAGAATGAAATTCTACACACATGTATCAGATCAAGACAGAAAAAAAGTTTCCTGTATCCATAGCTGAATTACAAAAGGAACTCATCATCATTTTGAATAGAATATTGGCGAAATCACAGGCGACACTTTGATGAACTAGTACCAGGGAATTGCCTGCAGTGACTTCAAATTTTGTTTGTGCTATCTTAAAGACCTTGGTGATCAAGACTTATCATTATAATGAGTTTTCATCTGCAGATGTGGCCTACTGAGGCTGCAAATTCTGATGTTTCACCATGAAAAAGGAAGTTACGATTTCTCCAGCAAAACAACTTCCAAACTGGTTGAAATTGATAGTGTATGATATCAGTCCCACCATAAATATGCATGCACATTCATATTAATGCCAAATAAGATCATGCCTATTAACTACTTCAAATTGTGTCTGAGACATGTTAAGACCTTTGTGATGAAATGGTTTCAAAATGGAGTTTTCAGTGTAGGGTGTTGCTGTGGCAAGGCAACATCTGTATGACACTGGATTTTCTGAAGCCAGTGCACAAATGACAGTTGTAACAGAAAGACCACCAGGATCATAATGCTACACACTGATCATTTAACATAGATGTTATGTACCTGCGTAGCACTGGGGGAGGAGACCTGAAGTGGATTCCAGGTTAGTAGTGAGACAGACTGGCCCGTGTCATGAGGTCAGAGAGCAGGATTCTAACACATTACACAGACGCCATGGAGACCAGATTAAAGTTCAGGTTACAGCTGAACCTGACACAGTATTAGCTGACCCTCATATTGAATGGTTAGTTGGTTAGGATTGTAGTAGTTCTCAGGACATGGACTCCAATGTGCAGTCACCGAAGCTCCCGGAGCCTAAACCTGTAGCTGTGAAGCACTTCAAAAAGTTCATAAACCAACCAAGAGCTCAGAGTCTGTCTTTTTAATAATTACTGTTCTGATAAATATCCTGGGTGATTATGAAGACTTTACAAGTTGTTTGAAAAGCATCAATTAACTATTTAGAAAAATCCATTAAATCAGCTCATAGTATGATTTTCAAATGATTAGTATTGTGATATCCATAATGGATGATTATGAAGTCATCACAAAAGAAATATCTGCTATGTATCACAAGTTAATTGAGTGTGTTTAGTCTATCAAATAAGTGTCAAATATCCAATATCAAAGCAATTAAACCATGGTAACACATAATGCAACAAAAATATTACATCACAGATTACATCACTTATAACTGTTTAACACTACTGATCTAGTTAATATTGTGTTCTGATACCATGTGACATGGGTGTAAGGACTGAGACCTTAAAATGCATGTGAGGACAAATGAACCCTGCAGACCAGTTCTGTCCACATGAAATCAAACACAGTCCTTAACCTGCTGACTGTTGCCATAGGGAACATGTATGTGGATAATTTCTCTGTTTGCATATCAATATAAGGGACAAATTTCCATAGACAATGTATTTTTCTGTTCTAATCATGAAAAGTTTTTGTGTTATAATTGCATTATGTTGTGTCTGAATCTGAAATGTATTTCCCAGTTATGCATTTACATTACAAAAGGGGAAAATCTATAAATGACTCTCTAATATGTCATATGCAAGTCCATTTCAGACAAACATCACTGTTGTACAGCAATACAGGGGACTATTGGAAGTTGTGTTGTTTTCTGCACCAGTTACAGTGCCATGCTTTGTGTTCCTCTACATTAATGGAATCATGCTCTTCATCTTGAGGAGTAAATCTGTATTTTATGAGACTCCTCGTTACATTCTTCTGTATAACCTACTTTTTGCAGACTATACTAATGGCAATAGGTCAGTTACTGTATCTACTATCTATGTGTAGAATATATTTGACATATCCTGTATGTGGTGTTTTTGTCATGCTCACTATTCTTACAATTGAAGTCTCTCCTCTTACACTGGTGTTGATGTCTCTGGAGAGATGTGTAGCTGTATGCTACCCACTGAGGCATGCTACCATCATCACCATCAGAAACACAGAGCTAGCTATTCTTTTGGTTTGGATGATCAGTTCATTAAATATCCTCACTCGAGTTCTTTTACTGGTAGATGTTCCATTTGACCTGGAGAATAAACAGATGGAACAGTTTTGTGCTAAGGAAAACATGCTGCTTGGCCCAATGTCTGATAATTTTGACAAAGCCTACACCTATTTTCTGTTTATATCAGCTGGTGTGACAGTAACTTCCTCCTATATTGGTGTGGTAATAGCAGCAAGGTCAGCCTCCACAGACAAAGCTTCGGCCCATAAAGCTCGTAACACACTGCTGCTGCACATGGTGCAGCTGATCCTTAGTCTTCTGTCAACTATACACAAACCATTGCATATAGCTTTGTCAAAGGTCGTAGTCAAGATAGTATTAGTACGTATTCAGATTTTTCTTTATGTGGTTATTGTCATCTTTCCCAGATGTCTGAGTGTTTTAATCTATGGTATCAGAGACCAAACCATCAGACCCCTCCTTGTATACTATCTATGTTGTGTGATGAAACTCCCATTCATCTTAACCAAGGCTGAGGTCTCACCCAAAGATACATAACTGATTCTTAAAGAATATGTTCACATATTTTCAACTTTGTCTTGGTTACTGTAATACTGTGTGATACCTTCCTAATGCAATGGGAATGTTAAAGATGGAGGACTAAATCTATAGTCCTATTCTGTAAAAATGCATTCTATAGTATAGCAGAAACTAGTCATTTTCATTTTTGGTCTCAGGAAAAGATACATGGAATATATCTTAAATAAAATTAATTGATTATAATTTCAAGTCTGTCTTAAAACCATACTCATATGCCCATATGTACAGATTTTAGTTACTGTAATACTTTGATATCTTTCTAATCCAACACAAGTGTAATTCAATGCAAAATGCATTCTATATTTTAGCTGAAGCTAATATGGGGTCGGAGTTAAATTAAACTCTTCTATTGAAAACAAGATAGTGCAGGATCTTTGATGCAAACATTTAAAGCAGTAAAATAGCAATATATAAAACCTTCTTTCAATGTATATGGACACGAGAATTATTTCATTGTTTAATAGAAATATGGAATATCAAGTGAGATGAATTCATAACTGATGAAATAATTCACATGCAATATATCACATGCAACCCAAGCTTTTCACTATAGGATGGTTAATATATCACTTAACTGTGTTTTTAGCCCTATAAAGCCGTATGTATCATATATAATACATTCACTTTTAAGGCCTTTCTATCATAAGTACAATATTTTTTTTCTGAAAAACCTAACGCATACAATCAAATACATGTATTGTGCGGATAACTCTACTTCACCTGTGTCTACTGTGAGAAATGCAAAGTCCATATTTGCCTGAACAAGGAGAGAAACTGTTTCCAGGACTACCACCATGCAAAATAAAGAGGTTGGAAACCAAAAAATGATCCAAACTAACTGAAAGGTTGCTCTTCCACCTTGCCAGTTCCATTGGCAAACAATCTTGTGTTTTACATGTTTTGGTTTGTTAAAAAATAAGTCGTGAGGACTTTAAGGCCTGATGTATCAGATATAATACAAATTGAAAAACATACTTCCAAAATGATAATTGAACATTTTTTGTTTATGTCTCAAGGACCAATAAAGACTCCAGTTTCAAAGAGTTAGAATTTTCTGTCAATTATTTCACAGTCTTTACAGGGTTACATGAGAAAGTCACCATTTAGACTCCCATGTAGCTAGTTTATCCAAATGACATCTGTTCATCTTTGTTGCTACAGCCTGGGTAGTCACAAGTGCGTCCTTTGCACTTTAATCCCTGTGTTCATTAAGTCAGTAAGTCAGTCATTTTCTATATTTGTTGTTGTTTTTATTTGTCATGGGGGTCTGCTGGAGCCAATCCCAGCTCATTTCAGGTGTATTTGACAAGAGATAAACAGTGCATCCAGAAAGTATTCACACTGCTTCACTTTTTCCACATTTTGTTATGTTACAGCATCATTCCAAAATGGATTCAATTCATTTTTTCCTCAAAATTCTACACACACCAACCAATAATGACAAAATTATTTTTTTTTTTTTTAGATTTTTGCAAATTTATTAAAAATAAAAAAACTAAGAAACCACATGTACATAAGTATTCACAGCCTTTGCTCAATGCTTTGTTGATGCACCTTTCAAGTTGGATGAGAAGCGTCGGTGCACAGCCATTTTCAGATCTCTCCAGAGATGTTAAATGAGATTCAAATCTGGGCTCTGGCTGGGCCACTCAAGGACGCTCAAAGAGTTGTCCTGAAGCCACTCCTTTGATATCTTGGCTGTGTGCTTAGGGTTGTTGAAAAGGCATCTCTGATTGATGCTTTTGAATTTTCAATTTTGACATTTCAAATTGAAATTTGTTAGTGTTTTTGCTGGTGAATGTTTTTAAAATTAAATGCAATTTGCTTTTTCTTAATTCAGTCACAGAATGAGCAGTCTTGAAGAACAAAATGAAAAGGCATTTTGGTATATTGCTTCTTTCTTTTTATTTATGTCAAATAACATCAGCCATGAATTTTAAATGAAAACGCATTTCTGATAATGCTTTGTAATTTTTGACTTTGACATGACTTTGACATTTCAAATTGAATTTTGTTACCTTTTTTAAATGTTACAGATTTTCTTTTGAATTTTTTGAATTGTTTAGGTCACAGAATGGTCGATCAGTCTTGAAGAAAATGGAAATACAATTAATATTTCTGTCTCATTTGATTTTTGAGTCAAATAATGCAGCTATGATTGTAAAATGAAAAAACATTTCATTATATATTGTTGTGTTGAAGAATGCGAGACCACGACATAAGCTGACTTAGCCTTTATAACCAATAACTGCCTTCATACTGAACGCGTCACTCTATGGCTGACATCACTGACGTCACGCTGTTGTGACTCCACAAACTGATATGAAGCTGGATACTACACATATATAGATATATATCAAGATATATATAGCTGTGGAGGGGTTTGCATGTTCCAATGATCCCAGGAGCTATGTTGTCCGGGGCTTATGCAGGTGCCCCTGATGAAGAGAAACATATTTAGGACTATGTTAACCCTGCCCGGGTGTGGGTTACCGGGGCCCCCCTCTGGAGCCAGGCCTGGGGGAGGGGCTCGGGTGCTAGCGCCTGGTGGACTGGCCTTCTCCCACGGGGCCTGGCTAGGCTCAGCCCGAAGCAGTGACATGGGCCCCCTCCCCATGGACTCACCACCTTGTGGGGGGGGCCACAGGCGGAGGATGCAGAGAGAGTTGGGTGGCAGTTGGAGGTGGGGACCCTGGCGGTCCGACCCCCGGCTGCAGAAACTGGCTCTGGGGACAAGGAATGTCACCTCTCTGGCTCGGTGCCTGTACATTGGGGTTCACCCTGGTGGACGAGAGGGTAGCCTCCCCCCGCCTTTGGGTGGGGGGACGGGTCCTGCCTCAAGTGGAGGAGTTCAAATATCTCGGGGTCTTGTTCACGAGTGAGGGGAGGATGGAGCGGGAGATTGACTGATGGATCGGTGCGGCGTCTGCAGTGATGTGGGCCCTGCATCGGTCTGTCGTGGTAAAGAAGGAGCTGAGCCGAAAGGCGAAGCTCTTGATTTACCATTCAATCTACGTTCCTACCCTCACCTGTGGTCACGAGCTTTGGGTAGTGGCCGAAAGAACGGGATTGCGAATACAAGCGGCCAAAATGGGTTTCCTTCGCAGGGTGGCCGGGCTCTCCCTTAGAGATAGACTGAGAAGCTCGGCCATCCGCGAGGAGCTCAGAGTAGAACCGCTGCTCCTCCACATCGAGAGGAGTCAGTTGAGGTGGCTCGGGCATCTAGTGAGGATGCGTCCTGGACGCCTCCCTGGTGAGGTGTTCCGGGCACGTCCCTCGAGGCGGCGGCCCCGGGGAAGACCCAGACATGCTGGAGAGACGATGTCTCTTGGCTGGTCTGGGAACGCCTTGGGGTCCCCCCGGAAAAGCTGGAGGAAGTAGCCGGGGAGAGGGAAGTCTGGGCTTCCCTGCTGAAGCTGCTGCCCCCGCGATAAAGGATAAAGCGGAAGAAGATGAGACGAGTTGCATTCTGGTCACCAGGGTGTTGTAAAGATGAAAGCCCTCGCACGCAAGTATGTGTGGTGGCCTAAGATTAATGGAGATCTAGAAGAGGTCTGCAGAGCTTGCGAGTCTTGCCAGATACGTGCCATTACACCCATGGGAGTTACCGGACCAGAGCTGGAAAAGGCTACAGACTATAGACTTTGCCGGTCCATTCCTAAGTCACTCTTTCATGATCGTGGTGGATGCGTACTCCAAATGGCTGAAGGTGTTCCGAATCACCTCACAAGGCACCATCTCAAGACTTCGGAGACTATTTGCAGCATACGGTCTTCCTGAGCACATTGTCACGGACAACGGAATGCAATTCACGTCTGATGAGTTTAAGACCTTCATGCGGCAGAATTCTGCACTCAACCAGCGCCCCTGGTCATCCTGCCAGTAATGGCCTCGCCGAAAGGTACGTGCAGACATTTAAAAATGGAATGAGAAAGCTTGTACGCACCACAATGGATGTAGAGGACGAGATCTCTATGTTCCTGATGCAGTACCGCTGTACTCCAAATTGCACTACAGGCCAGTCACCTGCAGACTTGTTTCTAAACAGACATATGCGCACTCGCCTGGACTTGATACATCCTGACACGACAGTCACCGTTCGCAAGAAACAGTACATGCAGAAGTTCTACCCTGACCAGTGAGCAGTGGACAGATCGTTTTGCTGGAGTGATTGTGGAGCAAACAGGACCACTGTCCTACAGAGTCCACAGATATCACATACAGGAGACATGGTGATCAGTTGAGATCTCGTGTCACAGCCGATGGACTGGATCTGAATACTGACTGTGCAAACACTCACACATCGGCCCAGCCAAATTTGATCCAGAACACGTCAGCAGATGCTGATCCTGTGCACGTGGACAGTGATGAGGTGCCAACCGCATCTCAAAGCTTACGTCGCTCAGCCCAAGAAAAGAAGCCCCCTGAGCGCTATGACCCTTAACATGCAAATTACGTTCATCGTTGGACTAAGGGTCAACTGGACTGTTTTGAATTAACACTGTTCTAATGATAATGATGATAATGATATCTGTTACACTTTCTGGTTTAAGTAATAATGCACTGATTTATGTGGTTAAAATACTAGGTAGCAGAAGAATACCATCACCCCCTTTAAAAAGGGGGGTGATGTGAGATGTGTGATTTTGAGTTTAAGTATTTTGGTAACTTGGTTGTGCCGTAGACCAAACATCTCAGCCTAGCTAGGGAATGCTGGGACATCTGTATTTTTCCGTTCCGTTTTGAGCAGAGAAAGAGTGTTCATGCAACAAGAGTGCTGACTGTCTTCTGTGAGTTATTTTGTGAAATACACCACACCGCTCCATTCACCGGTTCCTCCTGGAGCAAGCCTTGTCTCCATTTTATGGTCCTTCGAGTCGGATTAGAGCAACAACAAGATATGGATCCTAACAGATGTCCAGAATGAGCCAGTACCCCAACACACTTCAGAGAGAGAGCGACACCCAGAGGGACAAACCCACACCACAGAACAGAGTCCCTCCACCCATAGCCGAAGAACAGGCTCATCTCGGAGGAGCTTCAACTCCAGGTCTACCCGCTCATCTCAAACATCCACCAGCAGATTCTCCTCCCACATCTTTTCAGAGCTAGAAACACCCCAGCTCGAAGAGAGAGTGGAGGAAATGGAGCTTGAGGAATTACAACAGCACCTAGAGGAGGATCAACGGATTGAACAAGAGTGTCAGCGGCTTCAAACTCAAGCCAGGGAAGCCCAACGGCTGCAAGAGGAAGCCATTAGAAGACAAGAATTACTAACCAGACAGATGGAAAACTGACGTCAATTAGAGAAAAGAGTGAATGAACTGGAGATAGCTAAGAGAGTTTCTTCTCTCCTCAAAGAGAAATCCCAAGAGCCTGGTGGTGCTGGATCATCACCACACACATCAGATCAGCTCAAGATAACCAATCCTGCACCCGTACTTCCGGTGTCACCCATAGCTCCACCTCCAGTGAGTGTAGCCTTATCTCCCACTGCCCCAGCCCCGCTGCCAATAGCTCCGCCTCCAGCACTCCATTCTGCTCCTGCATGCTTAGGACCCTGGAGGAACTGAATGGCTATGAACTGCGATGTGGATCTCATGTCGACCGACCGGTTTGTGGAGTACTGTCTGAACTAAGGTATTCTTAGGACAGGTACTGACCAAACCTACACGCTACCTGATCAGAGCTCCTGGCTGCAGATGAAATCCCAAGCTAAACGCATAGCAGGTCGAGCAGCTTCACTTTATAACTATGAGGCACCTAAGCCACTGAAGAAGGTCCAACATCCCTTCAGCCGATCGAAGGAGAAGTCGACAGCATTTCTCCTTACAGCCAGGGGAGAACAAAGCCCCAAAGGACGGTCTTCACAACCAAGGTCCTTGTTCAAACCTAACCCATACTGTCCCCACTGCGACAATAAGGAACCTTACCTGAACACCTGCCCAGAGTTCAAGAAACTAAACACTAATCAGGTTGTGAGGTGGATAAAGGATGGACATCGATGTTGGAAGTGTGGACGATCTCACAAGCCCGAGGTTTGCACCCTCAAGCAACCATGCAACACCTGCAAAGAGCAACATCTCACAGTACTACATGAGGTGGCCCAGAAAACCCAGAAGAGTGTGCTCATGGTGACCGCTCCAATTGCAAAAGTATACCTCGACAGACCAAAGCATCATCTTGCCACGCGCTGTGCAGCGCGTGAACCTCACCACGCAGCCCGAAACACTTACCCTCCGAACTGTTCACCAAGATGTGGTGCAGCTCCACGGTGCATCAGTCCGGTTCTATGTGTCTTCACTGCCCAAACCTGAAGAGAAGTATCACATAAGTCAGGCATTCACCGCTGACAACCTGGGACTCTCAGAACACTCATATCCAGTGAGAACCCTCTGACGAAACATAAGCATCTCCGCCATCTACCTCTGCCTCCTGTGGATCATGCCCAATCTCTGTTGCTCATTGGATCTGACATTTCTCACCTCCTGACGCCCATTGAGTCGGTGCAGTTGGGACCTCCTGGGTGACCCATTGCAGTCCACACCAAGCTCGGCTGGTCACTCATGGGCCCACCAGTTTCGACCCAATTCCTACATCCAACCAGCAGTGCTTGTTTACAGCAACAGCCTCGCCTACCTCTGAACTCTTCAAGCCCTAAACCTGCTCCAGACATCCACTGTCCATGTCGACATTGAAGGGGTCCACAGATATGCAACACCGCTACTGCAGTGAGCTAACTCCACCACCCTTCAAGCACCTATGGAGGCAGTGTTGCCTAGTCTTCATAGTACTGAGAGGAGACTCGCCAAAGACCCACAACGTGCTGAGGTCTATTGTCAGGAGATCCACAAACTGGAGAAGATGGGTTACGTGGCACTCGTACCACCAGAGGAAGCGGTATCAACTCCAGAATCCTGGTTTATACCTCACCATATGGTGCGACACAACAACAAAGACAGGATTGTCTTTAACTGTTCCTTTCAGTACGGAGGAAAGTCTCTCAATGACCTTCTTCTTACTGGACCTGCCCTTGGTCCATCACTGCTAGGGGTCTTCATTCGGTTTTGGCAGTATCCAGTTGCGGTGAGTGGTGATATTAAAGGTATGTTCCACCAGATATGCCTGCTGCCAGCTGACAAATCTGTTCTGCGCTTCGTCTGGCGAAGAGGACAAAGAGCCAAAGATCTATGAATGGCAAGTCCTTCCATTTGGCACTATGTGCAGCCCTTGCTGTGCCATTTACGCCCTGCAGCGTCACGTCCAAGACATGAGTGAGACCAACAGTCACCTCGTTGATTGTGTTGAACGGTCATTGTATGTGGATAACTGTCTCCGCAGCACCCACTCAAAGGAGGAAGCGAAGGATCTCGTTGATGGCCTGCACCAACTACTCCACACCGGGGGCTTCGAGATATGCCAGTGGGCGAGCAACATCCCAGACGTCATTGAGGATTTCCCATCCAATGTCAGGTCCGAGAGTAGTGAGCTATCGCTTTCCCAATCCGGCTACGATGGGATTGCCTCCGTGACTCCCTGAAGTACCAATGTAGTCCAGTGGAACCATCTGAACCCACATTGAGGAACGGGATGAGCCGATCCAGCCACAGAGCCTCCGGGACAGATGGCTTACCTGGGAACAAGAGATTCCAGACCTCACCCAGATGGAGATCCCCAGATGCTACGTACCAGCATCAGCAGACGTGTTAACATCGAATAGCGATCTGTATATATTTTGTGATGCCTCCGAGAGAGCTTATGGATCTGTTGCTTACCTACGGACAGAAGACGCACAAAACAAAGTCCATGTCTCCTTTGTCCTGGCCAGGTTTCATGTGGCACCATAGAAACAGCTGTTCATGCCACGACTAGAGCTGGGTGCGGCTCTCATCGTTGCACAACTAGCCAGTGTTCTCCGAGCTCACCATACCTATCAAGAAGACCGTTCTCTGATCCGACTCTACTATGGTTTTACACTGGATCAGGTCAGAATCCTGTCACTACAAAGTCTTTGTGGGTACACGTGTTGCTGAGATACAGAGCATCACAGAAGTGAACAACTGGAGATACGTGGACAGTGCAAATAACCCTGCTGATGACATCACTCGGGGCAAGACCCTGAAGGAGCTGTCCAGACCACATCGTTGGCATCAAGGTCCTGATTTCCTGTGTTACACAGAGGATCACTGGCCGACCAGCCCAACATCCTATCCAGAGATGGATGATGGTGAGCTGAAGAAATTGTCCTTCTGTGGACATGTAATAGTTGACACCTGTTCTCAACTCCCTAACGTCATACAACTGCACAGTCCCTTCATGGGGCGGCCAACTGGAACTCTGACTCACTGACTCAACTCTGAAGCATCTGATCACATAAAGGCCAAGAACCTCCTCCTCAGACAGGTGCAATTGGAGTCATTCCCAGAGGAGGTCAAAGCTCTCACCTCTGGGCGACCTTTGCCAGCCTCCAGTGGCCTAGGCTCCCTATTTCCTGAGTATGACAAGGATACAGGACTTATCAGAGACAGAGGGAGGTTATGGAGAGCAGAGCAGCTGCCACAAGACACCATCCACCCAGTCTTGCTAGATCCTAAGCATCCTCTGACCAACCTCATCATTCAGGACATCGATAAGACCCTTCTACATCCTGGACCGGAACGAGTGCTGGGTGAGCTGCGTCGTCGGTTATGGATTTTGCAGGGGAGGGAAGCAGTGAAGAGATGTCAGAGTCGTTGCATGCAATGTCAAGCATGGGGAGCCAATCCTTCAGTTCCTAAAATGGCAGATTTACCACCTGCGCGTCTACGCCTTTATAAACCACCCTTTTACTCGACTGGAGTCGACTGTTTCGGTCCATTCACAGTCAAGATTGGACGTCGAATGGAGAAGCGTTGAGGAATTGTATTTAAGTGCATGATAACCCGCTGTGTGCACTTAGACCTCTTGGAGAGCTTTGACACCGATGCCTTTCTCACGTCTTTACAGCGTTTCATCTCCAGAAGGGGCAGACCTTTCGAGCTCCTGTCACCAATTTCACTGGTGGAGCCCGAGAGCTACGCGAGGCCTTCGAGTGTATGGGCACTCAACTGAAGGAACAGTTGGCAGAACAGCAGATTGAGTTCCGCTTTAATCCCCCCAATGCTCCCCACTTTGGTGAAGCATGGGAGAGAGAAGTGAGGTCCATCAAGACAGCTCTCAAGGTGGTATTTAAGGAGGAGTCTATCCCTGAAACAGTGCTCCAAACAGTCTTGGTGGAAGTGGAGGTCATCCTGAATGCTAAGCCCTTTGGTTATGTCTCATCAGATGTGGCCGATCCCAGGCTGTTTACGACTCCAGTAATAGTCTGGGGAACCGTGGATGGCGACACAGCCAAGTCCTCATTGATCACTTCTGGTCAAGATTTATCAGTCACTATCTGCCCAGCTTGCACAGAGACAGAAGTGGCTTAAGGACAGAAAACTACTTGAACCTGGCCAAGTAGTGCTCATTGTGGATCCACAGCTTCCAAGAGCCTCATGGCCTGTTGGGAAGGTAACAACTACTTACCCTGGAGCTGATGGGCGCATCCAGACCGCAGGTGTCAAGGTCAAGGATAAGACTTATGTTCGCCCAGTAGCTCGTCTGGTCCAGCTCCCTCAGCTGGAAGATTCAGAGACTTGAGTGGACTTTCTATCTTGGATTTGCCTGTCTGTGCATACAGTCGGTGGTGGCTGTGTTAGAAAGCCCATGTTTAATCTATGTTAATTTGCCCATTGAATTATTATTTAGTTGTGTTTTATTTTTGGTGAGTTCTTATTTTTCCTTATGTTCATGAACGCAGCTCGCCTGTGTTTTACCATGTAGTTTGTAGCTCAGCAGAGTAGTGGACAATGGTTTTCTATTCTGTTCCTCCCCATAACCTGCATGCCATGTTATTGTGCGTGAATGATAAGGGTGAGTTCCTCCACTTAATTTAACTTAAGTTACTATTATGAATACAGTATTGTGTTGATTATTATTATGTAAGATGTTGACGTGAGTTTTGTTACATTGCTAATGGTACTGGTGCTAATGAGCTACTCCACGCCGTTTAAGCTATGAGCCTCGTGCGAGATAATGTTTATATAAGGAGTGCGTATTTTTAAATACAATGCTTATCTATTATTATATTATTGTGCATTGTGTAAATCTTGTACTGTTCTGATTTCTGTTTTATTTTATTAAAGGAACCACAATAAACCGGTATAAATATTGGACATCTGTCTCTGTCTTTAACGGGGACACTCCATATACCTTGCTGCTCTATTCACCAGTCCCTCCTGGAGCAAGCCTTGTCTCCATTTTAGACATGGACCAGAGTAATTAGTAGGAATTGTCAAAGGATTACATCACTCATCACTGTTTAACATTACTGATCTAGTTAATATTGTGCTCTGATACCATGTGATATGGGTGACAAGGACTGAGACCTTAAAAAGCATGTTAGAACGGATGAACCCTGCAGACCAGTTCTGTCCACATGAAATCAAACACAGTCTCTAACCTGGTGACAGTTGTTGGATAATTTCCCTGTTTGCATGTCAATACACAGGACATTTTTGCAAAAACAATGTATTTTCTGTTCTAATTGTGAAAAGTACTTAATAGTGTTTTATTGTTAGAATTGCATTATGCGGTATGCAATCTGAAATGTATTTCCCAGTTAGGCATTTATCATTACAACAGGGGAAAATCTATAAATGACTCTCTAATATGTCATATGCAAGTCCATCTCAGACAAACATCACTGTTGTACAGCAATACAGGGGACTATTGGAAGTTGTGTTGTTTTCTGCACCAGTTACAGTGCCATGCTTTGTGTTCCTCTACATTAATGGAATCATGCTCTTCATCTTGAGGAGTAAATCTGTATTTCATGAAACTCCTCGTTACATTCTTCTGTATAACCTACTTTTTGCAGAGACTATACTAATGGCAACAGGTCAGTTACTGTATCTACTATCTATGTGTAGAATATATTTGACATATCCTGTATGTGGTGTTTTTGTCATGCTCACTATTCTTACAATTGAAGTCTCTCCTCTTACATTGGTGTTGATGTCTCTGGAGAGATGTGTAGCTGTGTGCTACCCACTGAGGCATGCTACCATCATTACCATCAGAAACACAGAGCTAGCTATTCTTTTGGTTTGGGTGATCAGTTCATTAAATGTCCTCACTCGAGTTCTTTTACTGGTAGATGTTCCATTTGACCTGGAGAATAAACAGATGGAACAGTTATGTGCAAAGGAAAACATGCTGGTTGCCCCAATGTCTGATCATTTTGACAAAGTCTACACCTACTTTCTGTTTGTATCAGCTGGTGTGACAGTAATTTCCTCCTATATTGGTGTGGTAATAGCAGCAAGGTCAGCCTCCACAGACAAAGCTTCGGCCCATAAAGCTCGTAACACACTGCTGCTGCACATGGTGCAGCTGATCCTTAGTCTTCTGTCAACTATACACAAACCATTGCATATAGCTTTGTCAAAGGTTGTAGTTAAGATAGTATTGGAGCGTATTCAGATTTTTCTTTATGTGTTTATTGTCATCTTTCCCAGATGTCTGAGTGTTTTAATCTATGGTATCAGAGACCAAACCATCAGACCCCTCCTTGTATACTATCTATGTTGTGTAATGAAACTCCCATTCATCTTAACCAAGGCTAAGGTCTCACCCAAAGATACATGACTGATTCTTAAAGAATATGTTCACATTTTTCAACTTTGTCTTGGTTACTGTAATACTGTGTGATGCCTTCCTAATTCAATGGGAATGTTAAATATGGAGGACTAAATCTATAGTCCTATTCTGTAAAAATTCTAGAATAGTTTTGCTGAAGCTAAGCTTTTCACCTGGACTCAGCAAAAGATACATGGAATGTATCTTAAATAAAATGAATTGATTATAATTTCAAGTCTGTCGTAAAACCATACTCATATGCCCATATGTATAGATTTTAGTTACTGTAATACTTTGTGATACCTTTCTAATGCAACACAAGTGTAATTCTATGCAAAATGCATTCTATATTTTAGCTGAAGCTAATATGGGGTCTGAGTTAAATTAATTGGCTATCTTTCCAGTTAGTCTTTTAAAGCGAAAACTCCAAAGAGTGCTGTTTTGAGGTAAACATTTAAATTAGTAAAATAGCAATAAATAAAACCTTTTTCAATATATATGGACACATGAGAATTATTTCATGACCATTGTTTTATAGGAATATGGAATGTCGAGTGAGATAAATTCATAACTAATATAAAATATAACCACACAATTATATCACATGCAACCCAAGCTTTTCACTATATATCACTTCACCATGTTTTTCAGTGAGAAAGTCACCATTTAGATACCCATGTAGCTAGTTTATCCAAATAGCATCTGTTTGAAAAGAAATATCTTTGCCATTGCAAGTATAAATTACTGTCAAAATATTACATGCATCAATTTTTTTCATTTTTCAAATTACAATAATGGTAAATAAATTAATTGCAATACAACAAATACATTCATGTATTCATTCATGCAAACGTTACACACACATGAAACAGCCTGTATTTTCATCATTAAACGCGTGGTAGGCTGTGAGATTTCTATGTTTTTGTTATAATATTTGCATTTATATTCAAGGATTCTCTATTTTCATTCAGCACATGTACATATGATGACCGGAATATGGTTATAATATTTGCAAATAAGTGCAAATTTACCTCCAATCAATCAAAACTTCTGATTAGTGGGATTGATTGGCCTATATAGCTGCCATTTAAAACAACCAAACCTGAATCAGTCCATCTGATTGGGTAGCTTAGCTGTTTGTTGAAGGGCTGAGCCACTGCATATAATCAACCTTGTTGTGAATAAGTGTGCATGTTCATATTGACACCAATTAAGCACACTGCCTTCTGGCAACAGGAAGTCACAATCGTAGCACTTTAATGAACTCCTAGCGAATTCCTCACTACTACTTCAAATTATGTCTGTGACATGTCAAAACCTTTGTGAAAACAGTATGTTTTTAGTGTTAGCCGTTGACCATGGCCAGGCAGCGAATTTCAATCTCTTGCCATTTGACATCAAGTTGTTATATGCTATCACTTCAACATTCTTTGTCCTATATGCACATAAGGCAAATTGTTCATGAAAGTCCCACCCTGAACACACCTACACAGCTATATCCCATTTTCAAACCCATTTCAATACATCACCATCAAACAGGATATTGTTATAACTTCATCATACTTTGTCCTATCTGCCCCACATTTCTTATGTATCATCCATAACAAGCCTTAAACATAAGTTTATAACCATATTGAATCCTTCATCTTCCCCTTACTATTAGCACAATCAGAGTAATCGCAATTGATGCTTCACAATTAAACAGGTAGTTGTTAAATCTGTAATACAAAACATACTTTGTCCTGTCTACACCACATTTCTCATGTATTATCAGTGACCCAACCTGAATACGCTTGCACAGCCATACTGACACAATTTTTATGTTTTCCCATTGACAGGAAGTTCTTATAACTTCAACAAACTTTGTCCTTTTTGCACCACATTTCTTATGCATCATCACTGACTAGCCCTGAACACACCTGCACAATCATACAACCATATTGACTCTGTCATAGTGCTCATTGCTAGCAACAGGAAGTAATCCCAAAGTGGCAAACATCATTTGATTCTCATGAATTCAGTCAGCGAGGGCCCTTCAGTGCTGCTTGCAGCTTTAATTAGGGCCCAAGCAGCACTGTGCAGTAGAGGCCAGCAAAGGCTCTTGAAATTGAAGAAACTCTTTTTAGGGCCCGAATGCCAGCTGTGTAGCAGTCAGCGAAGGCCCTATTGTATTTCTAATGATTCTTAGTTTTCTTCTGCCAAATGAATTGCCTTTCTGGGGGCCTGAACATACCCTAAGTCACTAAATTTGGTGGATGCATCGAGCCTGGTGAAAATTTCAGTTTCTCATAGAAGAATGAAATTCTACACACATATGTATCAGATCAAGACGGAAAAAAAGTTTCCTGTATCCATAGCTGAATTACAAAAGGAACTCTGTCATTTTGATTAGAATATTCACAAAATCACAGGCGACATACTTTGATGAACTAGTACCAGGGAATTCCCTGCAGTGACTTCAAATTTTGTCTGTGCTATCTTAAAGACCTTGGTGATCAAGACTTATCATTATAGTGAGTTTTCATCTGCAGATGTGGCCTACTGAGGCTGCAAATTCTGATGTTTCACCATGAAAACGGAAGTTCTGATTTCTGCAGCAAAACAACATCCAAACTGGTTGAAATTGATAGTGTATGATATCAGTTCCACCATAAATATGCATGCACATTCATATTAATGCCAAATAATAGTCGTCGTGCTTTAATAAACTTCATCTAGGGAATTCCTAGTTCCCTAGATGAAGTACTTCAAATTGTGTCTGAGACATGTTAAG
Organism: Lepturacanthus savala; assembly: GCA_030544235.1. Classification (NCBI taxonomy): domain Eukaryota; kingdom Metazoa; phylum Chordata; class Actinopteri; order Scombriformes; family Trichiuridae; genus Lepturacanthus; species Lepturacanthus savala. The sequence goes on along the minus strand of CM060479.1, from coordinate 27,239,291 downwards.
ACCTTTGTAATGAAATGTTTTCAAAATTAAGTTTTCAGTGCAGGGTGTTGCTGTGGCAAGGCAACATCTGTATGACGCTGGATTTTCTGAAGCCCTGCAGAAAGGAGACCGTGCACAAAAGACAGTAGTAACAGAAAGACCACCAGGATCATAATGCTGCATAGTGATCGTTTAACATGGATGATGTTATGTACCTGCGTAGCACTGTGGGAGGAGACCTGAAGTAGATTCCAGGTTAGTAGTGAGACAGACTGGCCCCGTGTCATATGAGGTCAGAGAGCAGGATTCTAACACATTATACAGACGCCATGGAGACCGGATTAAAGTTCAGGTTACAGCTGAACCTGACACAGTATTAACTATGTGTCAAATATCCAATATCAAAACAATTTAATACATTATGCAACAAAAAATGCTGCAGGAGAAAAAACTCTTCAATCAGAAATTAAGCAGAACAAAGACTTGCAAAACCACAAACAAATGCGAAAGATAAATGGTGCAAATATCAAAAAGCCAAAAAACCTAACAAAAACAGGAGCACATAATCGTTGAAGTCACGGTCCGTTGCCAAGGAAACATGATGCTCTGTTTGGTGCGCCATTCTTACAGAGTAAGAAACAGGCATGTTAATGCTAACCATAGGCTTAAAAATTAAGCGAAGGTGATAGTCCCACTGAATTGGGATATCAAACATTTTTTATATATAGCCTATATGGTTATTGAGAGGGAGTTTTTTGCAGTAAAGCACTGCATGCCAACACTGTTGGAAATGGAAAAGTACATGAAACAACCACTAATTAACTATTAAAAACAAGGAAAGCCAAGTATAAAAGAAACATGAATAAATAGATATTACAAATAAATAAATAAGAGTTAAAGGTTGAAATAAAAAAGGTATTAAGGAAAAAAACTGAATTTGGGAACAAATAAAACAGATTTCATAGGTTTATATATACAATGACATGGACCAGAGTAATTAGTAGAGAATTGGATTACACCACTCATCACCGTTTAACATTCCTGATCTAGTTACTATCGTGTTCTGGTATCACGTGACATCGGTATAAGGATTGAGATCTTAAATGCATGTGAGGACAGATGAACCCTGCAGACCAGTTCTGTCCACATAGAATCAAACACAGCCTCTAACTCTTGCCATAGGGAACATGTATGTGGATAATTTATAGTTTGCTCATCTCATGCAAAGACAATGTATTTTTCTGTTCTAATCATGAAAAGCACTTAATTGTGTTTTTGTGTTATAATTGCATTATGTTGTGTCTGAATCTTTCCCAGTTATGCATTTACATTACAAAAGGGGAAAATCTATAAATGACTCTCTAATATGTCATATGCAAGTCCATCTCAGACAAACATCACTGTTGTACAGCAATACAGGGGACTATTGGAAGTTGTGTTGTTTTCTGCACCAGTTACAGTGCCATGCTTTGTGTTCCTCTACATTAATGGAATCATGCTCTTCATCTTGAGGAGTAAATCTGTATTTCATGAGACTCCTCGTTACATTCTTCTGTATAACCTACTTTTTGCAGACACTATACTAATGGCATCAAGTCAGTTACTGTATCTACTATCTATGTGTAGAATATATTTGTCATATCCTGTATGTGGTGTTTTTGTTATGCTCACTATTCTCACAGATGAAATCTCTCCTCTCACACTGGTGTTGATGTCTCTGGAGAGATGTGTAGCTGTATGCTACCCACTGAGGCATGCTACCATCATCACCATCAGAAACACAGAGCTAGCTATTCTTTTGGTTTGGATGATCAGTTCATTCAATGTCCTCACTCGAGTTTTTTTACTGTTAGATGTTCCATTTGACCTGGAGAATAAACCGATGGAACAGTTTTGTGCTAAAGAAAACATGCTGCTTAGCCCAATGTCTGATAATTTTGACGAAGTCTACACCTATTTTTGGTTTATATCAGCTGGTGTGACAGTAATTTCCTCCTATATTGGTGTGGTAATAGCAGCAAGGTCAGCCTCCACAAACAAAGCTTCGGCCCATAAAGCTCGTAACACACTGCTGCTGCACATGGTGCAGCTGATCCTTAGTCTTCTGTCAACTATACACAAACCATTGCATATAGCTTTTTCAAACATTGTTGTCAAGATAGAATTGGAGCGTATTCAGACTTTTCTTTATGTGTTTATTTTCATCTTTCCCCGATGTCTGAGTGCTCTAATCTATGGTATCAGAGACCAAACCATCAGACCCCTCCTTGTATACTATCTATGTTGTCGACTGAAACTCCCAGTCATCTTAACCAAGGCTGAGGTCTCACCCAAAGATACATGACTGTATCTTAAAGAATATGTTCACATTTTTCAACTTTGTCATGGTTACTATAATACTGTGTGATACTTTACTATTGCGGGCGACACGGCCTGCCTCTCGCCGTAACGCGCTGGGATAGGCTCCAGCAGACCCCTGCGACCCTAATGAGGAATAAGCAGGTATAGAAAATGACTGACTGACTGACTTTACTATTGCAATAGAAATCTTAAAGATGGAGGACTAAGTCTACAGTCTTATTCTTTGCATAAATGCATTCTACAGTTTAGCTGAAGGAGTCTGAGTTCAACCAGGTGGCTATTGTTCTGGTAATGAAAATAATTGATTATATCAAGTCTGTTTTAAAACCATCCTCATATACCCATATGTTAAGATTTTATATTAGTGTAATACTTTGTGATACCTTCCTAATGCAATGTAAGTGTTAATTCTGTGCAAAAAAAATGCATTCTATAGTTTAGCTGAAGCTATTATGTGGTCTGAGTTAAATCAGTTGGCTATCTTTCCAGTTAGTCTTCCAGAGAAGAGAACTGTTGATTTTGTCCTTCTCATCTTTTCCATTGGAAACAAGATATGCAGGATTTCTTTAAGGGAAACATTACAAGAAGTAAAATAGCAATAAATAAAACCTTCTTTAATGTATATGGACACATGAGATTTTTTTCATACATTTATAGCACCCCCTACTGACAACAGGAAACAAAGTCAAAACTGCACAAGACTACAGCTGATCTGCTTTTACACAGACACTTACCTACAAGACTGGATTTCATGAAGCCCTGCATAAAGGAGATAATGCACAAAAACAGTAGTAACAGAAAGACCGCCATGACCGCAGTGCTACAAACTGATTGTTTAGTGTGGATGATGCTGTGTAACAGCTTAGCACCATGGGAGGAGACCCTAACTGGATTCCAGATTACTGGTGAGACAGACTGGCCTTGTGTCATATGAGGTCAGAGAGCAGGATTCAAACACTGTACACAGACGCCATGGAGACCAGATTAAACTTCAGGCTTAGTCAACTTAGTTGGTAAGGACTGTAGTAGTTCTGAAGACATCAACTCCACTGTGTAGTCACTTCCTGGAGCTCTAAGGTGGTCTACACAAGTTTATCAACCACCCAAGAAATTTATGCAATGAGACTGTAAGTCTATACTGTGTAAATGGTTAATGTATGATGTAAATCAGAAATGATAACACCAAAAATACTACATAATGTTATTGTGAGTGTGGTACAGAGGGAAGGCCACCTGGCCAGTACACTGAGAGATTAGACACAAGCGTGGTGTGATGCCCAAGGGTGTTTAATTCAAACAAAAAGTCAATTGGAAATAGTCGCAACAGCATGAGAGCTTAGGGCAGGTGTGGGGGGTTTTCTCCAGGTGAGAGGTAGGCCAGAGTGTCAGGTGTTCAGCGGAGTGGACGGGGGCCAGGGTTGGCAGCAGAGGGTCGGGGCTTCCTCCGGGTCGCTGGTTGCTTATGAGTCTGGGAAGAAAAGAGGCCAGAGTGAGGGCGGTAAAAGACAACATGTAGACAGGCTTCTCTTTTGACTCACTGTTCTGCTTGCTTCCCCCTATGTGAGGGCAGTGAGCCCTTTTATGCTGGGGCCAGGAACGAGCTGCAGCTTGTGACGGTCTGTGCCCTTAAACATTCTCTGCCCCGACGTCACCACGCATTTCCACGCTGTACGTCACCACGCATTTCCACGTTGTACGTCACCATGCATTCCCACACTGTCAGGAAGTTTTTATGAATGAACTGAGCTGAGCACGGAAAGGGTGGGATCGGAGCGGACAGTAGCCGTTGGATACTACGCCGTGCTGTGTCCTGTTCCCCGCGGCTGTCATGGTGTTCCCCGGTACCAGTCCGACTGTAGACATGTTGTCTAAAAAGCTGTTGTAGCGCCGCCCAGCCGACGGATCGTGTGGGATCGCGCTGTCGCAAAGAAGCGGAGGTTTCCGCATCGCCTGAGAAGCTGTTGCCGAGTGCCGGCGTGGACTACACTGCAGTGTGCAAGGTAACACTGCCGCGGATCACGGCGTTGCCGATCGGCCGTTGTTTGGCTCCCTTGGGACGGACGGGGTCAAACGGAATCCCCGCACAAACTTCCCCACTGACAGGGGAGAGACCCACGCTGACTTTGACACTGACATGACTGGGCCCCAGTAACCAATGGTTATTCATTTAACACTTTCACTGCTTTTGAGTAGGGCGACTCGGTGGGACAGGGGTTAGCGCTGTTGCCTCACAGCAAGAAGGTCGCAGGTTCAAGACCTCCCTGGTCCTTTTGTCTGGGACCTTTCTGTGCCATGAGGAATAAGCAGGTATAGAAAATGACTGACTGATTGCTTTTGAGTTGTGCCTGCAAGTGAACATTGTGTGGAACTGTATTTACTGACTGTGGGTGGGGGGGGAGAACATTTATTTCATTTGGTTATGAGGTTCACATACAATTTCAATACATCCACGGTTGGTACATGAGGTGATCTGTGTGTTTCCTTTATGATTTTTTCTATGGTATTGTGTGTCTATTGTTTGCATCAGGGTTGATTGCATTGTTTCACTTGTTGGTATTACATTATAAAAAGTGGCACCCCAGACTCAAAGCAGTAAAATAAGCAATGGCCAGCATGTCAGCATGTTCCAGGAATCTGGAAACTTGTCTGTTGGCTTCCCAGTGGACATGGGCCGCGGACATGGGTGAACCCTGTAACCTTTATTATTTATATTGTTTATTGAACCTTTGACTAAGTCCATCATAGTTAATCCTGATAGTGTTGGTAAAAAAAACACTATCACAAAACACAAAAAATTATTTTTATAAACTCCGTCGGACCCGCTGGTACCGGCCAGGACCGCAGAGGCAGCCCCTCCGACCATGGGCGGGCGTCCATGGGATTTAGGAAGCCGCCATCCACGTCACCACCACCGGCAGGCTCCCTCTCCACCGGCCGCCCCCGTGAGCCTGCCACCTGCACTGCCGATCAGCGTCGCCAAACTCCACCTGGATCCCCACCTCCATTATTCACTCCGACTTCATTAATCACTGGTGACTGCACCATCAAAGGTATGCGCTTCTTCAATGCAAAAACAATCACTTTCCTCGGCGCCACGGCTGCTGTTATCGCTGATAAAATTCCTTCCATCCTCCGGTCACTTCCTTCATCCATTATTTGCATCATCATTCACGTTGGCTCATACGACACAGCGCAATCCTACTCGGAGTTGACCAAAACATCCTTTAGACATCTCCTCAAAACCGTTGAAAATCATAAATTGACTGTGTTCCTCAGCGGCCCCATGACATCCTCCCATAAAACAGAGCGTTTCAGTCGTATCCTCAGCCTCAACACCTGGCTCCACTCCTACTGCAGCTCACACCGGATTCACTTCATCGACAACTTCAACCTCTTCTGGCAGACACCACACTTTTTCAATAATGACAATATGCACCTCAATAGACTTGGCAATAAAATCCTCACTGGAAATATCCAACACGCTGTCCTTGCACTCAGCTGACTACCTGTGTTTCATTCCGCGCTCCCACCTCCGTCACGTCCTGGTCTGCCACCAAGCTGCCTTCAAACAGCTCCCCCTATAGGCCACCTCCAGTACTACAATCCTCACAGCTACACTCTGGAAATTACTCCCCCTTCCGTCCACCTCCAGAACTACACCACTCACCCTCACCTTCCGGAAATTGCTCCCCCTTCCTTCCACCTCCAGAACTACACCACTCACCCTCACCTTCCGGAAATTGCTCCCCCTGCAATCTAACTCCAGTATTGCAGCCACTCCCCCTTCTCCCCAATGTACCCCCAGCACCTTATGAACTACACCCACCTCCAACATGGCCCATTCCACCCATTCTGCCCTCACACAGACATCGCTGGCAACAACCAAGAACCAACAGTGTTAATCCCAACAATCTCTGTCCAGTAACCACCAGCAAATTCAACACCACCCACGACAGCTACCTTTGGCCTACTCAACATCCGCTCCCTTACAAATAAAGAACTCCTCATCCAGGACCTCATCTCCACCAACAACCTTGACTTCCCCGCCCTCACCGAAACCTGGCAACAACCCGACAACCACATCTCCCTCAATGAAGCCCTCCCTGCAGTGTACACCTACCACTCCTCTCTGGATGAGGTGGAGGCTTAGCGACAATTTTCCATAAAACCATGCACTTTTCCACACTAACAACCTCCCCCGCCACTTCATTCGAATCCATCACACTCCGCCTCAAAAACTCATCTCCTCCCCTTATCATCTCCACAGTTTACCGGCCACCAAAGTCAAACAACAAATTCGTAACAGAAATCAGCTCCCTCCTCTCGCACCTGTGCACCCTCTCCCCCAGCATCATTCTCCTTGGCGATTTCAATATTCACATGGACAACCCCTCCAACCCACTGACTACTGACTTCATCTCCTGCCTCGATAGCTTTGGTTTTCAACAACACATTAACTTCCCAACACACTGCAAAGGCCACATCCTCAATCTACTCTGTTGCTCTGGCATCACCCCTCTCAACATAACATCATCCTCTCTCCCTGTCACTGACCACATGCCGATTTTCTTCAACATCCCCCTCCCCCCTCACCCGAAATCTGGCATCCCCCGCAATATCACCTTCAGGAATATTAAGAACATCAACACCCAAGCCCTCACAGATGCCATCAACTCCATGCCTCCACCTGTCCCACATTCCTCCCCTGATGATCTGGTCACCCACTACAACTCTAGCCTCAACAATATCCTGAACAACCTGGCTCCACAAAAGACTCGGTCCGTTTCCTTTTCACACTCTGCCCCTTGGTTCACCCCTGCCCTCCGTTGCCTCAAAGCCAAAGCCCGCCAACTGGAACGCCTCGCCAGGAAAACTGGCCTCACTATACATAAAGAATTACATAACAACCATCTCCTTGCCTATAAAGATGCCCTCTCCTCAGCCAAAACCACCTACTACACCAATCTCATTTCATCCTCCGTCGTTTCCGATAACCTCTGCAACTCCATGCTGTCCTTCTTCAATAACAAAATCACCAAGATCCACAATCAACTACACAACCCTGGCTCCTCAAGCCACCCTCATCTCAAGCCACCATCCTCCTTGACAGACTTGCCTCCATTGGCATTACTGGTACACCACTCCTCTGGTTCAGATCCTACCTCTCCGCCCGCTCACAATTCATCAAAATCGGCTCCCACTCCTCCAACCCCTCCACTGTCACCTCCGGCGTCCCCTAAGGTTCTGTCCTCGGTCCAATCCTCTTCCTCATTTACATCCTCCCACTCGGCCAAATCTTCCGGAAACACAACATCCATTTCCACTCCTATGCTGAAGACACCCAACTCTACCTCTCCACCTCACCCTCCGCCTCCTCTCCCCTCACTTACCTTGTACACTGTCTGGACGATCTCAACACATGGTTTGCCTCTAACTCACTTCAACTGAGCAGCAATACAACTGAGATTCTGCTCGTTGGAACCAAAACCACACTCTCCACCTCCCATAACCTCGCCTTCTCCCTCACAAACACCACAATCCTCCCCTCAGCACAGGTCAAGAGTCTAGGTGTCATCCTAGACTCCACCCTATCCTACCAGGCCCACATCAACCACATCACCAAGACAGCATACTTCCACCTCCGCAACATCAACCGCCTCCGCCCCTCCCTGACACCTGCTTCAGCCTCCATCCTCGTCCATTCTCTTGTCACATCCTGCCTAGACTACTGCAACTCCCTGTTCTCCGGTCTCCCCCTCAAATCCAAACTCCAGCTAGTCCAGAATGCTGCAGCACGGATCATTTCCAAAACCCCCTCTTCTTCCCACATCACTCCCATCCTTCCTGACTCCACTGGCTGCCAATCCGTCACCGCATCAACTTCAAGCTACTACTACTCACTTTACTACTCACAGCCCTGCATCACCTTGCCCCCCCCACATCTCTGATTTACTCCAAATTCGCACCACCCCACGCCCACTCCGTTCCTCCTCATCAATCACTCTATCTCACTGCTGCCCACCTTCAGTCATTTGGCTATCGCTCCTTCAGTCATGTAGCCCCCCGCTTCTGGAATTCTCTCCCTCCCCACGTCAGAAACACCTCCACGGTCACCCAGTTCAAAGCTGCACTAAAAACCCACCTTTTCACCTTGGCCTACCCCACTGCTTAGCCCAATTCCTCTGTGTATATGTGTATGTGTGTATGTGTTTGTATATGTATGTATCCATGTATATGTATGTATATACACACATTTTTATTTAATTTATTTTTATTGCTCCTATTTATTACACGTATTTATTAGCTATTACTTCTCCCTCCCGTGCTCACTTTTTTTTTTTGTATTTTATTCTTTTTATTCTACTTGATGTATTGTTGATTTCATTGCTTTTCATTGCGTTTTGTATTGTTTAAACAATACTACTGTTTTTAATATACTTCATGTAAGGCGACCTTGAGGCTGCGAAAGGCGCCCAATAAATAAAATGTATTATTATTATTATTATTATTATTATTATTTGCAGATGATCCCTTCTTTACCTGAATGGTTTTGAAATCTATAGCCACATTCAATGCCTAGGGAAGTCGTCCTTTTAATATCCAGTTGGATATGTCAATACAATCTCCCTTTCAAATGTCTAGGAGGGTTTCAAATACATTATTCCAAATATTATTACATTATATTTATATGACCCCTGACGTAAAAAGTCACTTTGAAACTAATTACTCACCTCTAATTTTGAGAGGTCAGTCTATTGTCATACTTTCTTTTTCCTCATTAGGTTCATGGGCATCTGCTGGAGCCAATCCCAGCACATTACAGGTGAGAGGCATGGATACACCTCAGATGGTCGGCAGCCTATCATGGGACACACACACACACACACACACCATTCACTCACACCTAAGGACAATTGAGAGTCTCCAATTAACCTCAGCATATTTTGGACTGTGGGAGGAAGCTGGAGAAAACCCACACAAACACAATGGGTACATGCAAACTCCACACAGAAAGGTCCCAGACCAGAGTGAGGTCTGGAACGTGCAAACTTCTTGCTGTGAGGCAACAGCACTAACCACTGCTCCACCATGTCACTCTCCCCCCACTCTTAAACAATGATTTAACAAAATGGGCCTCCCTCCCAACCTCTCTCCTTGGGAGAATTTACACGATAAAAATAAATATTCTTCCTCGATTGATCCATCTGTTTCAAAATCTCCCATATTTGACCCCTGCCTTTTGTAAATCACTGAACTCTCACATACTACACTATATTTGGAATAATACACATCTAAGATTCAAATAGTCTTTGCTTACCAAGTCAAAGAATTTCAGGGGCCTGTGCCTGGCCAATCTACAGTTATATGATTGGTCATCACAACTTAAAACAATGTCAAACTGCTTTTTAAACAGGAAAGATGATCTGTGGCTACACTACTATTTTGGTGAGATGTGAAGAAATACCTAGGTATAGCCCCTGTCATCTCTCTCTATTCTCCTCTGGCTCTGTCTATCTATCTAGATTAACCAGCACAGATTAGTATTGGTCTGATGGAGTGGGCCTCTAAGGAAAGTACCTATCAAACTTTACAGACTTGTTGGTCTCTGATTCAGTTAAACCATTTCAAACCAAAATCAGTGCTGATTTTATTCAGGTCACCTGCCCTTACTAATGTGTCACCAGTCTGATCGTCTACCCTAATTCCTGATTGCGTCCACCTGTTCCCAATTTCCCCTCTATGTGTATTTATAGTTTACACTCCAGATAAAAATCTTAAGACCAGTTAAAAAATTGCAAAAAAAAAATGCATTTTGCACTGTTGGATCTTAAGAAGGTTCTAAGTAGAGTTTCAAAATTCAAACAGAAGAATTGAGAACAAGAGACCAAAAGTTTGTAGTTTGCAATTTATTGAAAATGACCATTTAACTGAAATAGGCTGTTCATCAGCTGATCAAAAGTTTAAGACCACAACTAAAAAAATTTAAATAAAAAGCCAAAAAGCAGAAATTTAAGTGTGAAAAATGGACTCAGTAATGAGTAGCTCCACCATTATTTAGTATTACTTCAAAAATTCTTTTTGGCATGCTTGATACGAGTGTTTCCAAAAGGCTGGTGGGAATGTTGTGCCACGTGGTGAAGATGGCTCCACGAAGAGCATCCACAGTCTGGAACTGATGTCCATTTTTGTAAACTTCTCTTGCCATCCATCCCTAAATGTTCTGAATTGGATTAAGATCAGGGGAACACGCAGGATGGTCCAAAAGTGTGACATTACTCCCCTGGAAAAACTCTTTTGTCAGACGGGCATTGTGAATTGCAGCATTGTCCTGCTGAAAAACCCTGTCAGGACCACACAGACGAGGGCCCTCAGTCATGAGGGATGCCCGCTGCAACATCTCCACATAAGCAGCTGCTGTTTGACACCCCTGCACAACCTGGAGCTCCATTGTTCCATTGAAGGAAAAAGCACCCCAGATCATGATGCCCTCCACTGTGCCGTGTTGAAAACATCTCCGCTGGCATCTCCTTGTCATGCCAGTAACGTTGGAAGCCATCAGGACCAGTCAGTCAGTCAGTCATTTTCTATACCTGCTTATTCCTCATTAGGGTCGCAGGGGTCTGCTGGAGCCTATCCCAGCGCGTTACGGCGAGAGGCAGGGATACACCCCAGATGGTCGCCAGCCAATCGTGGGGCACACACACCATTCACTCACACACTCACACCTACGGGCAATTTAGAGTCTCCAATTAACCTCAGCATGTTTTTGGACTGTGGGAGGAAGCCGGAGTACCCGGTGAAAACCCACGCAGACACGGGGAGAACATGCAAACTCCACACAGAAAGGTCCCAGACCCAGGACCAAGGAGGTCTTGAACCTGCGACCTTCTTGCTGTGAGGCAACAGCGCTAACCCCTGCGCCACCGTGTCGCCCGCCATCAGGACCATCAAGGTCAAATTTTTTCTCATCAGAGAATAAAACTTTCCTCCACCTTTTAATGTCCCATGTTTGGTGCTCCCTTGCAAAGTCCAAACGGGCAATTTTGTGGCGTTGAAGGAGACGTGGCCTTTGAAGACGTTTTTTGATTTTGAAGCCCATCCTCCGCAGATGTCGTCTGATTGTTATTGGGCTGCAGTCAGCACCAGTAATGGCCTTAATTTGGGACGAGGATCGTCCAGTGTCTTGACAGACAGCCCTTCAGATCCTCCGGCTCAGCGCTGGTGTTATTTTTTTGGGTCTGCCACTTGACTTTTTTGCTCCATAACCCTCAGGATCTTTTAAGAAATGCAAAATGACTGTCTTACTGCGTCCAACCTCAGCAGAGATGGCATGTTGTGAGAGGCCTTGCTTATGCAGCTCAAGAATCCTACCACGTTCAAAGACAGTGAGCTTTTTTCCCTTTGCCATCACCAGATCTTGGCAGTGTGATTAGTTAACAGGGAATGACCAGGAACTCAAATTGTTGCACAGATTTTGGCTTTTAAAGGGTGTGGTCTTATCATTTGGATCAGCTGCTTAACAGCCAATTTCAGTTACATTGTTGCTTTCAATAAATTACAAGTTCATTTATTTTTTTCTCTTGCTACCATTTCTTCTTTCTGCATTTTGAAGCTCTACTTAGAATCTTCTTTAGATCCAACAGTGCAAAATGCATTTTTTTGCAATTTCTTAACTGGTCTTAAGATTTTGATCTGGTGTGTATGTCTCATAGACTCATCTTTAGATAGTATACCTAGTTTAGCGATAGATAATTACAGTGTTTTCCTCCTTCTGAAGCGAGTTTGTTTGGTTAATCTTTCTAGTCATTCCTTCCCACTTTTGGTGAAGCATTTTTCTTTTTTTACTGTGATAGCGTGAGTGTAGTTAGACCTCTTGGGTAGTAGAGTATTTGGTAATAATTCCTAATTCATTTACACCAATAAAGCTGATTCTCATCACCAGTGGTGGAATATAAGTACTTTTACTTTGTTACTGTACTTGGGTATTTTTTTTGCATTTTTACACCTTTTTGTCATAATCTTGCATGAAAAAAATCCCTCCTGATTGCTTTGCGGCGTTTTTTGCAACTTTCAACCAATCAACCTTTTGTTTGGAACACACCAAGGCTGGATTGTAATTGAGGTACAGTGGGCACTTGCCCATGGGCAACCATTGGCCCCGCCCACTGCGGAACAGGAGGTCAAAGTGTCAAAGTAGAGGGTGAGTAAGGGAAAGCAAGATTATGAATAAAACAGGAATTTAAGCAGTGGAGCAGAGGACTGAGACCTTAAAGTGCATGTGAGGACAGATGAACCCTGCAGACCAGTTCTGCCCACATGGAATCAAACACAGCCTCTAACCTGCTGACTGTCGACACAGGGATTGCGTATGTGGATAATTTCCCTGTTTGCATCTTCATCTCAAGCAAAGACAATGTATTTTTATGTTCTAATCATGAAAAGTACTTGTGTTTTTGTATTATACTTGCATAATGCTTTATGAGATCTAAAAATGTATTTCCCAGTTTGGCATTTACCATTAGACCAGGGGAAATTCCATAAATGACATTCTAATAAGTCACTCTGCAAGTCTATCTCAGACAAGCATCACTGTTGGACGGCAATACATGGGACTATTGGAAGTTTGTGGATAATTTCCTTGTTTGTATATGAACTCTAGAGACCTTTCTGCAAAGACAATGTTTTTTTTCTGTTCTAATCATTAAAACTATTTTCTGTTATAAATGCATCAATGTTTTTTGAGATCTGAAGTGTGTTTCCCAAATAGGCTAATTTATCATACAAGAGAGGAAAATTCATTTTCACAGAGGTCCCATAACTGACTCTAATATGTCATATGCAACTCCATCTCAGACAAACATCACTGTTGTAATGCAATACAGAGGAATGTTGGAAATTGTGTTGTTTTCTGCTCCAATTACAATACCATGCTGTGTGTTTCTGTACATTAATGGAATCATGATATTCACCTTGAGAAGTAAATCTATGTTTCGTGAGACCTCTCGTTACATTCTTCTGTATAACCTACTTTTTGCAGATACTATTCTGATGGCAATGAGCCAATTACTGTACTTACTTGCTGTATTTAGACTAAGGCTGACATATACTGTCTGTGGTGTTCTTGTCATGTTCAACAGTCTTACAGTTGAAATCTCTCCTCTCACACTGGTGTTGATGTCTTTGGAAAGATGTGTAGCTGTGTGCTACCCACTGAGGCACGCTACCATCATCACCATCAGAAACACAGAGGTGGCTATTCTTGTCATTTGGGTGATCAGTTCACTTAATGTCCTTACTCGAGTTCTTTTACTCTTAGAATTTCCATTTGAAGACCTGGAGAGTGATCAGATGAAGAGCTTTTGTGCCAAAGAAAACATACTGATTGCCCCAATGTCTGATCATTTTGACAAAGTCTACACCTATTTTCTGTTCATATCAGCTGGTGTGACAGTAACTTCCTCCTATATTGGTGTGATAATAGCAGCAAGGTCAGCCTCCACAGACAAAGCATCAGTCCGTAAAGCTCGTAACACACTGCTGCTGCATTTGGTGCAACTGGTCCTTAGTCTTTTGTCAACTATACATAACCCATTACTTATGGCTGTGTCAAAGGTTGTAGTTAAAATTGTATTGGTGCGTATTCAAAATGTCCTTTATGTGCTTATTGTCATCTTTCCCAGATGTCTGAGTGCTCTAATCTATGGTATCAGAGACCAAACCATCAGACCTCTCCTTGTATACTATCTATGCTGTCGACTGAAATTCCCATTCATCTCAACCAAGGTTAAGGTCTCACCTAAAGATACATGGAATTTATCTTAAATAATATGTTAATGTTCTTTAATTTTGTCTTTGTTACTGTAATACGTTGATACCTTCCTAATGCAATGGAACTGAATAACTAAACTATATTTTTCTGTGCACAAAAGCATTTCTTGGTTTAGTTGAAGCTAATCTGGGGTCGGAGATAAATCTGACTATCTGAGATACACTGAGATAAAGTGACTATCTTTCAAGTTAGTCTTTTTAAAAGAAAAGCCCCAGTACAATGGAGAGTACTGTTGATTTTGTCTCTCTTTGGATCTCTTTGAAGCAAACATTAAAAGTAAAAAAATAGCAATAAATACAACTGTTTTCAATGTATATATGAACATAAGAGAATTGCTTTAACACACACATTAATCTTAAAATATTCAAGCACAATTTTCTGTGCTTATGCTTATGCTTGACATTATTTAAATACAAGGCTGCAGAGAAAATAACTGGCGTAAAATCAAACCACATAATTATATAACATGTATGCCAACCCGTCAGGGAGATGTTCGCCCAACAGCCGTATTCTAGAGATTGCATCCCCTTAAAGTGAAGTTTTTCCTTTTCTCCATGTGCTTCCTTATTGGGGAATGTTGGTCTTTGTTCTTAAATATGATATGATTACTGTCTAAATCTGCTCTATATGAAAAGTTTCTTGGCATAATTTTTGATATGTTACAGCTCCATAGGTAATATGACTTGACTGAATATTTCACCAACAATGGTGGAGATTAATCCGTTGTAAATTTTGCTGTAAGACTGTATATCAGTTTTCAGGTGAGAAAGTGACCAATGAGGTTCTCAGCATGTGGATAATTTATTAAAATAATATCTGTTTAAAAAAAGATGATCTTTGCCATCACCATTGTAAATTACTGTCAACTTGTTACATGTGTTTTGGATTTAGACAGTCATTTTCTATACTTGCTTATTCCTCATTAGGGTCGCAGGGGTCTGCTGGAGCCTATCCCAGCATGTTATGGTGAGAGGCAGGGATACACCCCAGATGGTCGCCAGCCAATCGTGGGGCACACACACCATTCACTCACACCTACGGGCAATTTAGAGGTGCCAATTAACCTCAGCATGTTTTTGGACTGTGGGAGGAAGCCGGAGTACCCGGTGAAAACCCACGCAGACACGGGGAGAACATGCAAACTTCACACAGAAAGGTCCCAGACCCAGGACCAAGGAGGTGTTGAACCTGCGACCTTCTTGCTGTGAGGCAATAGCGATAACCCCTGCACCACCGTGTCACCCCATTTTGTTGAGCATGTTTTGGATTTATTTTTTTCAAAATGTTAAACAAAAGTTAATGGTAAATAAAATGAAACCAACAAACAAATACATATATAACAAAGACACTCATAGACAGTTTACATACATATTTAAAAATAAAAAAAACTAAGAAACCACATGTACATAAGTATTCACATCCTATGCTCAATACTTTGTTGATGTACCTTTGGCAGCAATTACAGCCTCAAGTTTTGTTTTAATATGATGCCACAAGCTTGCCACACCTATCTTTGGGCAGTTTTGCCCATTCCTCTTTGCAGCACCTCTCAAGCTCCATCAAGTTGGATGGAAAGCATTCGGTGCACAGACATTTTGTAGATGCACCTTTGGCTGCAATCACAGCAGTGAGTTTCCAAGTATAGCCACAAATTATCTATAGGATTGAGGTCTGGGTTTTGACTCTGCCACTCCAAAACATTTACCTGGTTCTTTTTTTACCATTCCAGTGTAGCTTTTGCAGTATGCTTGCAGGAAAATTAATCTTCTCCCAAGCCTTGTTCTCTTGCAGACTGAATAAAATTGTCCCTAAAATTTTGGTGTATTTTACAGCATTCATTCTTCGCTCTATCTTTACAAGCCTCCCAGGTCCGGCTGCTGAGAAACATTCCTACAGCATGATGCTACCACCACCATGCTTTACAGTGGGGATGGTGTGTTTTCAGTGATGTGCAGTGTTTGGTTTCCACCTAAAATAACGTTTTGTCTGATGGCCAAAAAGCTCAATTTTGGTCTCATCAGACCAAAGAATCTTCTTCCACTTGACCAAGGAGTCTTCCACGTGCTTTTTGGCAAACTCTAGTCGACTAATATGAATTTTCTTCAATGGTGGCTTTCTCATTGTCACTCTCCCATAAAGCTTTGACCAGTGAAGAACCTGGGCAGAAGTTGCTATATGCACAGTCTCTCCCATCTCATCAGCTGAAGCTTGTAATTCCTTCAGAGTAGTCGTAGGGGTCTTGGTGGCTTCTCTCACTAGTCTCCTACTTGCACGGTCACTCAGTTTACGAGGGCAGCCTGATCTAGGCAGATTCACACAAGTGCTATATTCCTTCCATTTCTTGATAATTGATTTCACTGAACTCTGGGGGATGTATTTCATTGACATTACTTTGTAGAAATCTGTTTTCACTTTGACATTAAAGACTTTTTTCCAATAAATCTTTTTGTTAAAAAAGCCAAATTCTATTGACCATGAGTGATGAATGAAAGCAATAAAAGGGTAAAACATCCAAGGGGATGAATACTTATGTTAGGCACTGTAGGTAAAATGATCTATAAAACAAAAAATAGCCTAAGTCTTATGGTAAGAACAGACTCAGTGGTAGGACTCAGAAGCAGGACTCAAGACTGCAGAGGGGCAGGCAATGTCCTGTAATTAAACAATGGTTTGGTACACAGGATGGCAGACAGAACAGGCACAGGTATCCAAAGGTGTTGACAAAAGCAAGTTTGGTCTGTTCAGAATAGGCAGAGGCAGAGAAGACAAGAGCAATGTCGAAAACAGAACTAGGTATACACTAAGGCTGGCTGACATGCGGGAAAAGGCTGGACTGCTCACAGAAACTGACAAGATGAACTGGCTTAACCCCTTAAGCTCTAGGCCTATTTATCAGTCTACCTCCCGAAAATTACATGCCCATACTTAATGTAGTATATCTCCACAACTACAGGGGTTTTCTGAATGATCTTGGGCTTAAAATAAAGCTAACACCTGTGGGATAGTTGTAGAAGTCCCAGAATCAATTTAAAATGTACAGTGTTAAAGTAAATCCAGGTAGAATGAAGGAAAAAAGTGAAAAAATTTGCTCCGCCCAAAAAAAAATCATCTATTTGGGTTGAAAATTACTGATACTGAAAGCTAATAATGGTTAAAATAAATTTGTAGCTGAGTTTCTTGTCGACATTTTGGTGTATTACATGAACATATTGGTGATTATTAGTCGGCGTAACAAGAAGGATTTAAACTTTAAAACTCCAGGGTCCCCCCCTGGGGGAGTTTAAGAGGATAGGCAAAGGGGAACACAGGGACATGGCTAAATGTTTGAGCATTTCATGAGGATAGGGTTGAGTGCAACTGGAAATTGGACAGTAGTCTGACTTCTTCGGCACAGGTATAATGGTGGAGGCTTTAAGGCATGTGGACATAACAGCCTGGCTGTGGTGGTGGTAAAGATGCTGTGAAGACATTTGTGAGCTCCGCAGCACAGTCTCTCAGTATTAGACCAGGAAGGTTGTCAGGATCAGGAGCTTTTCTTGCATTAATCCTGCTGTGGGATCATCACACTGTCCAGGAATAGTGTCAGCACCAAGTCGCCAGGCAGGGGTGGAGTCTTCGGTGCAGAAACTCTGTTGGCTGCTTCAAAGGGAGCGAAGACTCCATTCATCTCATTCAGCAAAGGTGGTCTGTGGTTCATGTGGGATTTTAATCCGTAATGGTCTGTATTCCTCAAAAAATCTTTTTTTTCACCTTTAACCAGGCATGTTGTTTGAGCTCAAATGATCTCTTTTTCGAGCAAGGCCTGACCAATATCGTAGTGATAAATAAAACAAAAATATGCAGAAAGCACATAAAGACAAACACAAGAACAGTGGATCAGAGTGAGAGCCCTATGAAAAGAAAAGAGGGCTGAAACAGGGCAGAGAAGGTGGTGAGTGGAGGTCCATCCTGGGGAGGAATGATCATAATACACAACAGGAACACAAAAACAGTGAAAAAACAGTGCACCTTGATACATACTAAAAGAACATTACTTAACTAATGATAAACATATTACACAGTAAAAGATTTACACATTCCAAATTTGGACAGTAAAAGGGATAAAAATAAATCTGAGTGTCTGCTGTCACTGAAACACTGCATTATCTTCCTGGAGTACTGCCTTTTAGCCTCCCTAATGCCACATGACAGCTTTGCCTTTGTTGTCCTTAGGCTCACCCTGTCCCCTGCTCTGAAGGCAGCATTCCTCACCCTCAGGAGCCTGTAGACCTCCCCAGTGAGCCATGGCTTCTAATTACCCTGTGTATTTAAACCCTGCCTGTTCCACCTGTCTTTGACAGATTGTCTTCTTACCTTGTATTCAAGTTCTACAGCATTTTTATACCTATTTGCTACCCATTGCTAACCTGTTTTGTATTTCTATGTCCTTGAAGTTTGCCTTCCAGCCTGGAGGGTTTATGCATGCAGTTTGAATGAACTGCTTTGTAATGAACATCCAGGTTTGGAAGCTACCATCAATGAAATCGCTGTATCCTTACTGGAAGGTGTCATGTTGGGATGGGTTGTTTGGGGAGCTCTGCTTGGTAGTGTTGATTGCCCATGGCAGATGCCGGATGACAATAAGCAATGTGCTCAGGGCTAGCTTTGAAAGGTTTAAGGCTAAAGAGACTAACTTCTTATGTGTTTACCTCTATTTCTTTTTGACATTGGCTTTCCTGTTTGTGCCATTTTTTGGCACACGGCCCCAGCTTTTAGTTTTTAGATGTGAGGTTTTACACCAGAGACTGAGACCCAAATGCAGATCCGGTTTGAGGGCAGCTTTATTCAAAGTCCACGGAGTCAAAACAGGGCATCCAAAGTGATCAAAAACTATTCATACAGTTATGGAAAACGTTTGTATCTAAAGGTGTCCACATAGGGAAAAAAGGGTCCAAAAAATGGCACACAACTTAGGGTGTCAACGGGTACATCCTCAAAGATCCAAAAAGGGAAATCAAAAAAATGCACAAAAAAAAAAGAAAATCACAAAACTACTTCACAGGCTGGGGACGCAGAGAAAAAATCCTTTCTTCATACCAGGGAGAACAACCAGAAGATCTGACTCAGAACTAAGGAATGGGAAGGCAGACAGTGTTCAAAATAATAGCAAGTGGATGTGTTCAAAGAAATAGCAGTGTCTGCTATTGACTTCATAAACTCAAAACTATTTTGTCTATTACTTTTGTCTATTACTATTTTTGTTTCTAGGATTTAGAAATCCTGTGAATCACTAAACTAATATTTAGTTGTATGGCCACAGTTTTTTTTAACTGCTTCACATCTGTGCGGCATGGAGTCAGCCAACTTGTGGCACCTTTCAGCTGTTATTACGCTCCAAGATTTTTTAATAACATTCCACAATTTCTAGGTTTTGCTTCAGAAACATAATTTTTGATGTCAACCCGTAACTTCTTTAAGGTTCGGGGATTGGGCTGGTCACTCCATAACATTAATTTTATTAGTCTGAAACCAAGATGCTACTGGTTTACTAGTGTGTTTGGGCATTATCTTGTCACATTTCATGGGCATTTCCTCTTCAGCATAAGGAAACATGATCTCTTCAAGTATTTTCACATATGCAAACTGATCCATGATCCCTGGAGTGCGATAAATAGGCCCAAGACCACAATAAGAGAAAGATCCTCATATGAGGCTTGCACCACCATGCTTCACTGTCTTCAGAGTGAACTGTGGCTTTCATTCAGAGTTTGGGGGTTGTCTCACAAACTGTCTGTGGCCCTTGGACCCAAAAATAACAATTTTACTCTCAACAGCCCACAAAATGTTCCTCCTTTTCTCTTTAGGCCAGTTGATGTGTTCTTTTGGCAAATTAGAACCTCTTTTTGCACATGTCTTTTTTTAACAGAGGGACTTTGTGGGTGATTCTTGTAAATAGTTTAGCTTCACACAGATCTCTTCTAAATGTCACAGCACCTACAGGTAACTGCACTGTCGTTGATCATCCTGGAGCTGATCAGTGGCTGAGCCTTTGCCATTCTGGTTATTCTTCCATTCATTCTTATAGTTGTCTTTCTGGCTTTGCTTATTTTGAACCCTACTGTATAATATTACAGAGCTCATAGTATTAGTGAACTCATGCAGTTTGCAGTCACTGAACATTTTGTTGCCCAAATGGCAACTGGTTCACTAGAAGTCACACAGGGTCTGGAGCGCTATACCTTCAATTAAAGTCAAAAAAGTGTCAAAATGTTTCTGTTTAAGGGCTTGTCTACTTTTGGATCCACTTCCTTGTTGTCTAGTACACACCCTGTGTGTGAATATATTTTTTATATATTTTTTTCACCTACTTTCTTTGACACAAGTTATGTTTATATTTACTTGTCTTTCAGTTTTTTTTGTCATTTTCATGGCAGTGTGTCTGTGTATCTTCATGCACATTGCTATTGAAACTGTGTGTAAGTACACTGGGAGACACTAGAAACTAGAAAGGTAATTCCTTGTATGAGTTATATAATTATAGTAATACATTTGATTCTCATCATTATGTTTGGTTCTAAGTCATGGCCTTTATGATCTTGCTAAAGTGGAAGAAGCAAGATCATAAAGGTTCTAAGTCATGGCCTTTATGATCTTGCTAAAGTGGAAGAAGATTTGTAATGACGTAATATAGTTGCATGGTTATACAATATGATTATTGTTTGGTTTTTAACTTCTAATTGGTGTTATGCAAATTATTAATTCCCACAATTCATAACACACAGAGCTGAGGAGTTTCTGAATGACTTTTGTGAGTCAGGTGATGTTGTTTTGTAGATTTCATAGGAAATCTATGAAATTTCATAGGAAATCTCCATACGATTTAATATACAATGACATGAAACAGACTATTGAGTTAAAAAGGATTACGTCACCGATCAGTGCTTAACATTACTAATTTAGTTACTAAAGTGTGTCACGTGTAGTGGGTGTGAGGACTGAGATCTTAAAATACATGTCAGGACAGATAGAATCAAACACAGCCTCTAACCTGCTGACTGTCAATACAAGGAACATATATGTGGATCATTTCCAACACATATTTCTGGAAAGACAATGTTTTTATATTCCAATCTTGAAAATTGCTTGCTTGTGTTTTTGTGTTATAATTGCATTACTATTTTGCATCTTTTGATATCTGAAATGTGTTTTCCAATTAGGCTGATTTACCATATAAGAGAGTGAAATTTATTTTCACAGGGGTTACATAAATTACTTTCTAATATGTCATATGCAACTTTATCTCAGACAAACATCACTGTTGTACTGCAATACAGAGGAATATTGGAAATTGTGTTGTTTTCTGCTCCAATTACAATACCATGCTGTGTGTTTCTCTATGTTAATGGAATCATGCTATTCACCTTAAGGAGTAAATCTATGTTTCGCCAGACCTCTCGTTTTATTCTTCTGTTTAACCTACTTTTTGCAGACACTATGCTGATGGCAACAAGTCAGTTAATGTATCTACTATCTGTTGGCAGAATATGGCTGACATATCCTGTTTGTGGTGTTCTTGTCATGCTCATCAGTCTTACCGTTGAAATCTCTCCTCTCACACTGGTGTTGATGTCTCTGGAGAGATATGTAGCTGTGTGCTACCCACTGAGGCACGCTACCATCATCACCACCAGAAACACAGAGGTGGCTATAATTGTGATTTGGGTGATTAGTTCACTAAATGTCC
Organism: Lepturacanthus savala; assembly: GCA_030544235.1. Lineage (NCBI taxonomy): Eukaryota > Metazoa > Chordata > Actinopteri > Scombriformes > Trichiuridae > Lepturacanthus > Lepturacanthus savala. The sequence goes on along the minus strand of CM060479.1, from coordinate 27,217,398 downwards.
TCACTCGAGTTCTTTTACTGTTAGAATTTTCATTTGAAGACCTGGACAGTGAACAGATGAAAGGCTTTTGTGCCAAAGAAAACATGATGCTTGGCCCAATGTCTGATCATTATGACAAAGGTTACACCTATTTTCTGTTCATATCAGCTGGTATTACGGTCACCTTCTCCTATATTGGTGTGATAATAGCAGCAAGGTCAGCCTCCACAGACAAAGCTTCAGCCCGTAAAGCTCGTAACACACTGCTGTTGCACCTGGTGCAACTGGTCCTCAGCCTTTTGTCAACTATACATAACCCATTACTTATGGCTGTGTCAAAAGTTGTAGTCAAGATTGCATTGGTGCGTATTCAAAATGTCATTTATGTGTTTATTGTCATCTTTCCCAGATGTCTGAGTGCTCTAATCTATGGTATCAGAGACCAAACCATCAGACCTCTCCTTGTATACTATCTATGCTGTCGACTGAAACTCCCAGTCATCTCAACTAAGGTTGAGGTCTCAACCAAAGATACATGAACTGTATCTTAAAGAATATATTCACATTTTTCTTTGTCTTGGTTACTGTAATACTTTGTGATACTTTCCTAATGCAATGGAGATGTTAAAGCTGAATGATTAAACATAGTCCTATCTGTCCAAAAATACATTCTATAGTTTATAGTATTCTATAGTTTGAAGCTACGGTAAATCAAGTGGCTAATTTTCAAGCTACTGTTTTGAATTGAAATTCATTCATAGGACATTAAAGAATATTGTTGTTTTAATGTAATGTTATACTCAACTTTTCCTGTTTGAAAGTATTGTTTCCCTCCTGTGCAAACTTCATCTATTGTATGCCTGTCCATCCTGGAAGAGGGATCCCTCTGTTACTCTCTTTTTTTCCCCAGTCTTTTTTTTATTTATTTATTTTTTCCTTTTTTTCCTTGTATGATGTACAGGCCTAAAGATAGGGGGTGTTGTGTTGCTCTTGTAGAAACTGTCAAGCCCATTGGGTGAATCTGTGAGTTGTGATTTTAGGCTATACAAATAAAATTGACTCTTCACTTGACTTCCCCCCTCTTCCTTCGAAAACCAGATAGTCCACGATCTCTTTAAAGGTATTAAAGACATTAAAAGTGTCACAACCCCAGCTGTGACTCCCTAAATTTTCCCAGTTTGTCTGTCTGTCCTCTCATTGTGTGTGTGCCCCTCCCCTCCTGTGTTTCATACACAACGTTGTGAGTCCTTAGCACACCTGTTGGCAATTCAGCTCATGAACTCCAGTATATAATCCCCAGTCCTTCTTTCACTTGTCACTTGTCTAGTTATGCAGTTATGCAGTGCATACTTTGCCAGTAACACTTGGCTCTCCTAGTGGTCTTTCCAAAGTTTTGGAAAGAGCTCCCGATGCAACACCTTTGCACTCCAGGCCCTGCCTCACCTGCCGCTGTTACTAATAAAGACTATTCTCTGCTGAACCTCTGCACCCTTGTTTGTCTGTCCGCTCTGGGGTCGCTCTGGGGTCCTAGCCATGAATTGTGAGAAAAAGTAGAAAATTAGCAAGAATTATAAAAAAACATTTTCAACATACATATGGGCATATGAGAATTGGTTCACTGTTTCACATAAATATGGAACATTGAGTGAGATGAATTTATCCTAAAATATTCAAGCAGAATTTGCTGTGTGCTATATTTATGCTTGACAGTATTTGAATACAACTCTGGAGTTGTCTGTCTGAGAAGAGATCATCTTTGCCATCGCCAGTGTAACTTATTGTCAATTATGAAGGTAATGGTAAATAAATTAAAAGCTATATAACAAATACACTCATAACTGCAAACTTTACACATATGAAACAAAGCTTCAGCCCATAAAGCTTGTAACATACTGCTGCTGCTCCTCAGTTATTTGTCAACTATAGACAAGTCATTACTTATGCCCATGTCAAAGATCATAGTCAAGATAGCATTGATGTGTATTCAAATTGATATTAATGTTTATGTTCAGCACTTAGACATCTTTCCCAGATATCTAAGTGCTCTAATCTATGGTATTAGAGACCGTTGTGGAAAAATTATTTCCCTGCTCTCTGGTGAATAAAAGAAACACAGACATGAGCAGACATGAGCATCGGCTGACAGTTTTATTTCCTCTATAGAAGAAAAGTTAGACTGCCCAAAAACCCCAGCCTACAGCCAGGCTGGTTCCAGATACAGTAAGACATAGAATAGATGGTCAGTTGAGCATTTATACAGTAGGCCCTTCCCCCCAGAAGTCACACAAAAGGTCGTTGATCCCATTGTCCCCCGACACCCCCTGTCTGCTGCAGGAAACCTGTCTCTGCCCCCTGGAGTGAGTGACATTCACACCTGAGATATCCTGACTAGGTTTGCGTCTGCAGCAGTCAGGAGGGGTCTGTGATGAATATACAAGACCCAGACTTTGAAATTTACATTACAAGACCAAACCATCAGACTCCTCCTTGTATATCATCTACCCTTTTTCTTTCAGATTGTTCCTGACCTTAAGCTTAACACTTACTGGTATTTGACTCCACTATAGGACCACAGCAACCTAGTTGGAAGGTAAACCCAGGCAGCTTCCACCTGTGCTGGTGTGGCCTTTTGCACTAGCTGAGACGCTGATACCAAATAAAATGTGTGATTTATTTAGCCTCAGCAGCCATATATGTTGTGTCTTGCACTAATTCTTTAGGTAGAATTGACTATCGGAAAGAATCAATAATTATTGGAAATAATTATGTATTCATTAAGTTTTAGGATTTCGGGGCACCACCTCTCGGTTGAGAGGAAAGATAGTCAATTCTCTGATTCAGTCTCATGAATTGTAATAAACTATTAATTTGGACGTCTGATTAACAAGTATCTTAATAATAGAAACCAGGGTCATCATATTAATAGCTATTAATAGGTGAAGGATTCTGAGTTCCAAAGTAGAGGTTGGCAGAATTCATTATTGTACAACATTAAAGAGGCAGAATGTATGACTCAAAAGAATTTATTCATAAAAATACAAAAGTAAAAACACACAATAAACAATCTAAACTAAATGTATCTATGTACACGTGAATGTGCGTGGATGGATGCTGTGTGTGTGTGCATGCGTGTGCATATCTATGGGGGGGGAACTACAAAGATGGCTGCCGTGGTGGCTGTTCTATGTAGTCCAGGCCATGTGGGGCTCTTTGTCTGTTAAGAACAAAGGGAAAATGGTCGACCGTGTTAATGTGTGTGTGTGTGTAGGCTTAATGTCACTTTGTGTGTGTTTCAAGGTATCATGTTAAAGAATGGTTAGTATGCATGCAGGTTGGGACACTAACATCAAACTAAACCTTCTTACAAACCTAAAACACAGTGAACTGTAGCCTATGATCTCATCACATTAACAAAGTTCAACAGTCTGGTTTAATCGTGTTTGTTAATGTTCTGTTCTGCCCAAGTCATGTTACAGTGGAAAGGAAGAAGAAGAGTTGCTCTCCGGTTCTGCTTCCTTGAGTAGTTCAATTCAACAACCTCATCTCAGTCTTCAACTCCCAAATACTCCGACCACCAGCTCTCCACATTTACACCCATATCCACAGCGGACCTCTCTGAAATACTCTCCACCATGAAGACATCCAGCTCCCGCCTTGACCCCATTTCCTCTGGAGTCATCAAAGCCTGTTTCACCTCCCTTGCCCCACTTATCACGGACATCATCAACTCATTCCTCACCTCTGTCACTGTCCCCCCCACCACTTAAGCTTGCTGCCATCACACCTCTAATTAAAAAACCTGGCCTTGACCCTGATGACCTCAACAACTTCAGACCAATCTCAAACCTCACACTACTTTCTAAACTTCTGGAAAAGGCTGTTGCAATCCAACTCAAAAAACACCTTCACACAAATAATCAATGTGAAATTTTTCAATCCGGCTTCAGAACCCACCATAGCACAAAAACAGCTCTTCTTAAAGTCACCAACTCCAGTCCTCCGACTCCAGCTCCCTCACCATCCTCCTCCTCCTCGACCCTCTTCATCACCGCCAGACTCCCCTCTACCATCCTTCAAAAACTACACTATATACAAAACTCCGCTGCCCGACTACTTACTTGCTCCCCCTCCAGAGAACACATCACCCCCATCCTCCGTCAACTTCACTGGCTTCCTGTAACTCAACGCATCAATTTCAAAATCCTCCTCATCACCTATAAGGCCCTAAACAACCTGGCACCACCATACCTTACAGATCTCATCCGCCGCTACTCCCCCACCTGCCGACTGCGCTCCTCTGATGCCAACCTCCTCACCCCCATCACCAAGTCCAAGCACCGCACCCTGGGGGACAGGGCCTTCACCATCGCCGCTCCCACCCTCTGGAACTCTCTCCCCCCAGCCATCTGACTCTGACTCGTTGCCTTCTTTCAAAACATCTCAAAACCGATCTCTTCAAAATCGCATACGTCTGACAGTTTCCACTACTCCCCTACTCTCTCTCCATTTCTGTCTCCTGATGTTTTCTTTAAATCCCCTACCCTATATGTCTGTTCTTATCTTTATGTAATTGCTTTTGTAAAGCGTCTTTGAGCACCAGGAAAAGCGCTATATAAAACTTATGTATTATTATTATTATCATCAACGCTTCCCTTACATCTGTCACTGTCCCCCCATCACTTATGCTTGCTGCCATCACACCTCTCCTTAAAAAACCTGGCCTTGACCCTGATGACCCCAACAACAGCAGACCAATCTCTAACCTCATATTTCTTTCTAAACTTGTGGAATTGCTGTTGTAATTAAACTCAAAAAACAACTTCTCAGAAATAATTCATATGAAACTTTTCAATCCAGCTTCAGAACCCCCCACAGCACAGAAACATCTCTTCTCAAAGTCACCAATGACCTCCTGCTCTCCTCCGACTCCAGCTCCCTCACCATCCTCCTCCTCCTTGACCTCAGTGCCGCCTTTGACACTGTCAATCACTCCATCAGCACAAATCCCACACCAACCCTGTCTCACATGGAGTTCCTCGAGGCTCAGTTCTCAGTCCCATCCTGTTCATTCTGTATGATCTCCCACTTGGTCACATCATCCACCACCAGGGACTTTATTTTCACTGCTACGCCGATGATACACAGCTCTACAGTATATTACCACCAAAACCATTACTCCATCAATTCTCTCCGAATCACAACTTCCTCAAACTCAACAGCAATAAAATTTAAATCATTATTTTTGGTATCTTAATTTCAATTGCCCCTTCCTCCCTTTGGTGTGAACTCTCCGCAGGGGAACCTTCTTGTTCTTTCATCTGAAAGGGAGTCTCTACATCTCCTTTTGTTCACATTAAAATGTTTTTTTGTTTTCCTTGTGATTTCTTTGATCTTTTGACATATAAGCTACAGACCCACCACCATTCGGGGTCGACTTTCTGTAACAGAATTGCTCTGTGACAGTAACATCCACTGTGCTCTATAGACCACTGAGAATAAATATACCACCATACAGCAAACTTGTACAAGACTCTGGAATTTTCTTCAACACTTCCCATAACTCAGCATATAAACTTCAAAATCCTATTCATCACATACAAGGCCCTAAACAATCTGGCACCACCATACTTCACAGATCTCCTCCGCCGCCACTCTCCGACTGTGCTCCTCTGATGCCAACCTCCTCACCCCTATCACCAAGTCCAAGCACCACACCCTGGGGGACAGGGCCTTCACCATCATTGCCCCCACTCTCTGGAAGTCTCTACGACCAGCCATCTGAAACTCTGACTCTCTGCTGTCCTTCAAAGCACATCTCTTTAAAATCACATACTGCACCTGACATTTTCTTCTAGTATCCCCTTACCCTCTCTCCATTCCTGTCTCCTGCTGCCATCTTTCTTTTCATGTTATGTAATTATTGTCTTTGTAAAGCCTATTTGAGCACCTGGGAAAGCGCTATATAAAATTAATGTCAGTCAGTCATTTTCTATACCTGCTTATTCCTCATTAGGGTTGCAGGGGTCTGCTGGAGCCTATCCCAGCGTGTTACGGCGAGAGCTGCCTCTTCTTAAGGCAGATGGTTGCCAGCCTATCGTGGGGCACACACACCATTCACTCACACCTACGGGCAATTTAGAGTCTCCAATTAACCTCAGCATGTTTTTGGACTGTGGGAGGAAGCCGGAGTACCCGGTGAAAACCCACACTGGGAGAACATACAAACTCTACACAGAAAGGTCCCAGACCCAGGAGGTCTTGAACCTGCGACCTTCTTGCTGTGAGGCAACAGCGCTAACCCCATGTCGCCCCCAAAACTAAAGTATTATTATTATTTTTATGCTATTAAATGCAAATCCCAGTCATGTCAACCAAGGCTAAGGTTGAGATGACTGGATTTTCAATTCTGTCTTAAAACAATACTCACATGACCATTTGATAACTGTAATTGTTTGCAATCCCTTCCTAAATCAATGCAATGTCAAAGAGGAATGACTGATTCTATAGTCTTTATTCTGTGAAAAAATGCATTCTATACCTTAGCTGAAACTAATATAGGGTCTGAGTTAAATAAACTGTCTATCTTTCAAGTTAGGCTTTTGAATAGAAAATTTTCCTTAAGGAGATGATTACATTATTCTGTGTAACCTCCTTTCTGTCTCTCCGCCTAGGTGTGACATACAGCGTAGATGAGGTAGATGTTTTAATTGACTTGAGACTAAAAATAATGTACAGCTCCCATGTTCCAATCCAACAATATGGTGATTTTACATCACCCATGAGTAATTGGCAATGTAACAATACTGTCATGTGACATACTGTGTTGTGTGAAGTGGACCGAGGACAGAGCTCATAAACAACATACGAGGGCAGGTAAATACTGCAGAACAACTCTGCTCACAGGAATTGAGCATGATCTTCAACCTGCTAACAATATGTGGATGATTTTGTTTTTTCTTTGAAATGTGCCCTTCTTTCTTCAAAAGATGACATATCTTCATGTATATTCATCTTGTATTGGAAGTAGAAGCAAGAAGACTTTTGTTTTTGCAGTCCTCATCAACAGGTTAATAGTTTGTGTGTCTGTTGGATGTTTTTCCAAAATGTCAAATTCTTCTCAATCTCAGACCAACACCACTGGTGGACGGGGGTTAATGGAGAGAGTGTTGTTTTCCACTTTTACTACTGTACCTTGCTGTTTGTTCCTCTTCATTAATGGGGCCATACTTTTCACCTTGAGGAGTAAACCTGTGTTTTGTGAGACCTCTCGTTACATTCTTCTCTATAACCTGCTACTTGGAGACACTGTACAGCTGGTAATGAGTCAGTTAGTGTATATAGTTGCTGCATTTAGAATAAGGCTGACATATTCTGTATGTAGTGTTGTTCTCATGTTCAACAGTTTTGCAGTTAAAGTCTCTCCTCTCACGCTGATGTTGATGTCTTTGGAAAGATGTGTAGCTGTGTGCTACCCACTGAGGCACGCTACCATCATCACCATCAGAAACACAGAGGTGGCTATTCTTGTGATTTGGGTGGTCGGTTCACTAAATGTTCTCACTCAATTTTTTTTACTGTTACGCCTTCCATTACAAGACCTGGAGCATGAACAGATGAAAGGATTTTGTGCCAAAGAAAACATGCTGATTGCCCCAATGTCTGATCATTTTGACAAAGTCTACACCTATTTCCTGTTTATATCAGCTGGTGTGACAGTAATTTCCTCCTATATCGGTGTAATAATAGCAGCAAGGTCAGCCTCCACAGACAAAGTTTCAGCTCATAAAGCTCGTAACACACTGCTGCTGCACCTATTTCAGCTGATCCTCAGTCTTCTGTCAACTATACACAACCCATTGCATATAGCTTTGTCAAAGGCTGTAGACAAGATAATATTGGTACGTATTCAAATTGTTATTTATGTGTTTGTCATCATCTTTCCCAGATGTCTAAGTGCTCTAATTTATGGTATCAGAGATCAAACCATCAGACCCCTCCTTGTATACTATCTATGCTGTCGACTGAAACTCCCAGTAATCTCAGCTAAACGTGAGGTCTCACCCAAAGATACATGGAATATATCCCAAAATAAATTAATTAATTATAATTTCAAGTCTGTCTTAAAACCATACTCACATGCCCATATGTAAAGATTTTAGTTACTTCAATACTTTGCAGTACCTTTCTAATGCAATAGAAATTTCAAGATGAATAAATAAATCTAAATAAATAAGTCTTATGCTGTGCAAAAAAGTATACTATAGTTTTGCTGAAGATAATATGGGTTCTGAGTTAAATCTAGTGTCTAGTCTAGTGTCTATCTCTCAATTTAGTCTTCTTAATAAAACAAATCCTAGAACAGTGAATAGCACTGTAGATTTTGTCTTTCCTATCTCTTCTGATGGAAACAAGATAATGCAAGATCTCTTTGAAATAAATTGGAATAAACTTGAAATAAATAAAACCTTTTTCAATGTATACATGGACATATGGAAATTGTTTGAGCCCATTGTTTTATGTGAATATGGATTTATATATATTTATATAAAACAAATATATTACATTTACATAACTACAACAATCTTGAAAATACTTGTCATGCCCATGTCTGATGTAGCATTTCATATATGGTCTTGTTATATGAGCCATTTCCATCTGCCAGATCATTTTATCCAGCTGTTCGTATCCATGCTCTGCGCTGCTGCCAGTTTATAATGAAACATCACTTCACCCTATTGGAGTTGTTTGCCTGCTTCTTCTACCATTGATGCTTCTCACTGTAACCTTGTTCATCTACTCATCTGTTTTTGTCTAACTGCTTGTCTGCTTTTGGGACCTCTTCCTTGTTGTCTAGTAGACACCCTGTAAGATATATTACTGTTTTCACCTACATTCTTTGACATTATGTTTGCTAATCTTTGCTTACTTAGCTTTTTTGTCCTTTTCATAGCTGTGTGTCTATGTGCATCTTCATGCACATTGTTGATTGAACTGTGTGTAAGTTTATTGAGAGACATTAGAAACTGGAAAGCTAATTCCTTATATAATTATAGCAATAAATCTGATTTTCATCACTATGTTTGGTTATAAGTCATCGTTACATTATCTTGCTAAAGTGAAAAAACCCTTGTTATGATATATTTGCATGGTTTTATAATATTATTGTTTGGTTTTAAAAAATTAATTGGCATTATGGGGCAACACGGTGGCGCAGGGGTTAGCGCTGTTCCCTCACAGCAAGAAGGTCACAGGTTCAAGACCTCCTTGGTCCTGGGTCTGGGACCTTTCTGTGTGGAGTTTGCATGTTCTCCCCGTGTCTGCGTGGGTTTTCACCGGGTACTCCGGCTTCCTCCCACAGTCCAAAAACATGCTGAGGTTAATTGGTGACTCTAAATTGCCCATAGGTGTGAGTGAATGGTGTGTGTGCCCCACGATAGGCTGGCGACCGTCTGGGGTGTATCCCTGCCTCTCGCCGTAACGCGCTGGGATAGGCTCCGGCAGACCCCTGCGACCCTAATGAAGAATAAGCAGGTATAGAAAATGACTGACTAATTGGCATTATATGAATTATTAACTCACACAATTTCGAATGGGGGCAACACGGTGGCGCAGGGGTTAGCGCTGTTGCCTCACAGCAAGAAGGTCGCAGGTTCAAGACCTCCTTGGTCCGGGGTCTGGGACCTTTCTGTGTGGAGTTTGCATGTTCTCCCCGTGTCTGCGTGGGTTTTCACCGGGTACTCCGGCTTCCTCCCACAGTCCAAAAACATGCTCAGGTTAATTGGCAACTCTAAATTCCCCATAGGTGTGAGTGTGTGAGTGAATGGTGTGTGTGCCCCACGATTGGCTGGCGACCATCTGGGGTGTATCCCTGCCTCTTGCCGTAACACGCTGGGATAGGCTCCAGCAGACCCCTGCGACCCTAATGAGGAATAAGCAGGTATAGAAAATGACTGACTGACTGACAATTTCGAATGTACAGAGCTGAGCAGTGACCTAAATGACCTGTGTTTAAGGTGATGTTGTTTTGTAGATTCCGTTTTTGTAGATTCCAAACATGCATAAACACAAACAACCATATATTGTCAAATACTCCTATTAAACAACAAGGAAATTAAGTAAAGAGACATCTAAAGGTAAAACATGTTTTTGGGACAAAATAAAACATTTCTTAGGGCCCTAAATACAAAATTACATGGACCAGAGTATTGCGAAAAAAAAGATCATATCAGCCATCACTGTTTAATATTATTGATCTAGATGGGAACATTATATGGTATCACATGAAGTGGGTGTCAGGACTTAAATCTTAAAATGCATGTGAAAACAGAAACCCTGCAGATCAGTGATGCCTAGATAGAATCAAACACGGTGTTTAACCTGCTGTCAACATGGTACATGTTGTATATGGATAATTTCTGTTTGTTTACATGCAAACAGCCATTTCTGAAAAGTCACTTTTTGTAATGTTCTAATCATAAAAACTAATATTGTGTGTTTTTATATTAGAATTGCATCTATATTCAATCATTTTATGAGATAAATGTCTTTCACAGTTGGATTAATTCATTTTGTAAGAGGGTAATCATTTTTTTCACAGGGGTTCTATTGACTCTCTTATATGTCATATGCAGCTTCATTTCAGACAAACATCACTGTTCTACTGCAACACAGGTATCAGATATCAAACCATCATACCTGTCCGTGTATACTATCTTTGTTTTTGACTGAAACCCACAGTCCTGTCAACCAGGTCTCAATAAAAGATATGTCACAAAGACTGTTTTCCAGGGTAGTGAGGAGGCCCTCAGTGACTTAAGCCTTCGTACTCAGGAGTCCTTCAAGCTCTGGAGGACAGCTGAACCAAATGGAACAGCTCACCTCATTGGAAGCCAATGAGTTGGAAAGGGAAGTTTGAGGAGTGTTAGAACCAGTCTTCCCGAGTCACCACAGTGCCCCCTGCTGACCAGAAGCACCATCTAAGCCCTCGTTTGTGCCCGACAGTGTAAGTTACAACTGGGGAAGGCACTATACCTTCACTTTTAGATACCGGCTCACAGGTAACTCTTTTCAGTGAGGCTTTTTTAAAAAGAAAAAAAAAAATATTTTAGTGATGAAAATTGATAGCAGCCAATGGCTTGCTTTCCCTATGTGGGCTATACAATGCTGGACTTCAATGTTGGAGGTGCTGATGTGCCACAGTGGGGTGTTTTGGTTGTGTCTGATGCATGGGCTCCAACCAAGGATTGTGAAGAATGTTATTGGGGAAGTGTGGGAGAAAATTAACAAGGGAGGCAGGTATCTGGTTCACATCTGCTGTTTCTGCACCCTCCCATTGTGAAAAGGATAGAGCATTTGCTTGCTGTCAGAGGGCCATAGCAGTAGGCCCTATGGAGGACTAGCCATTTACTGACTGACTGATTAAACAGCTGCCAGTGGTAGTGCTCCCAGAGACTGAGATGCTCCTGTGGACTCCGGTTGCTGGAGATGCAGGTAAGATGACCTACACTGCTTTGGTCGAAGGAAAGGATGCAGAGATCCCTTTTTCAAGGCTACTCACACATTGCATTAAACAAATCCCAAGAGCCAACCAGTTGAGTTGACATCCAACTGCCAAGAGGCCTTTGGGAGCTTGAAGAGAATAATGGAAAAGAGGACAAAAATGCAGATGCAGGTACCACAACCCCTCAAAATGGCTGTGAGAGTGGAGGAAGGAGAAACAGATGGGCCACAGATGCCCGTCAATATGAAGACTACAGTTTGAGACTGTTGACTACCATAGTACAAACATTTTCTACTGGCCAGGGCATAGACAAAACGTCCATCAGTGGCCTAACCCCTCCTATGTCAAAGACATTCCCTGCTTTTGGCTTTGGAAACTGATTTTGCAAATAAATCATGACTGACCTGGATGTTACGTCAGGGTATGACATTGTTGTTCCTGCCTCGTTCATGGCACTGATAAAATGTGAGTGTGTGAGGGTGTGTGTGTGTGGTTGTGTGGAGATGAGAAAGGACTACAAAGATGGCTGTTGTGGTGGCTGTTCTTTGTTCTCAGACTGTGCGTATGTCTCCTTGTCCATAAAAGACAAAGGCAAAATGGCTCACCGACCATATGAACATGTGTGTCTGTTTGGGTATGTGTAGGCTTTAACTACTTAACTACTTATTATGCATGCAGAATTGGGACACATCAGACTCAATCTTCTCACAAAGGAAGCTTCTTCAGTTCTGGGCTGTAGTCCCAGGGAACTCTGGAGTTTAAAATTCAGAGTGGTTGTGAAACCAAATTTACATGACCACACACTTCGAGGTCCTTGGTCTTGGTCCTTGGTCTGTGTGGAGTTTGCACATCCTCCCTGTGTCTGCATGTGTTCTCTCTGGGATCTCCAGCTTTCTCCCACAGTCCAAAAACATGCTGAGGTTATACTCTAAATTGCCCATAGGTGTGCATGTGTAAGTGAATGGTGTGTGTACCCCACAATAGGCTGGTGACTGGGATTGGCTCCAGCAGACCCCTGTGAATCTAGAGAGGAATAACTGGGTATAGAAATTGACTGACTACTTAATTAGCCATACAGTGTATATTAGTTGTGATTTCAGCATGGGATTATTTTAAATGGTACAGTCAATTGACCTCAAATTATATGCAGCCAGTGGCATACAGAAAAAGGACGCAGTGGATTTTTCAGAAAACATTTAGATTTCTTTTTTATGAATTTTTCAAATCTGACAATATAAAATTGAATCTGGACAGACGATTGTTTTTTTCTTCAATATTTCTTTATTATTATTTTGTTCTGATCTGTAAAACCTATGTGGCAAAACATCAAGAAAGTAATTACCAATCACCTGACAGTCAGTGAGCCAAGCTAAAGGGCCTCACTGGGTTAACATCAAAGAAGGCTGCTACGGCAGGGCAGAATACTTCCCCGTGAATGCCAAGAGATGGTCAATACCAAGGTTGTATTATCTGGTGGCATTCACAGTACATATTCCAATGCACTGATAGACCACTGAATCTACTTTAAATCTGAAGGACAAACAGTATAATTTTGTGATTCATTTATATAACCATTGTAACCAAGCTAATGACAAGTCAATAAATAATAAATGAGTACTAATGAAGTGTGAAAAACACAAATTAACTTGTAAACTCGGAAATGTAATAAAAGTGTGATTAAAATGTTGATGTATGAGAAAAAGTGAAAGTGAAAAGAAGTGAAAGTTGCAGAGGAAAGCATCTAACAGCGGATACAGAAGGCTTGTTTAATATGAGGCACCGAACGAATACTGAACCTTTATTTATTTAATGTTGTCCTATCTGCGTCAGGCCAGTCTTTTATATCTGCGACACATTCAAACAAAGTGAAAAACGTATCAGGGTCGTTTTCATTAAACTTGTGCACTAAACGCAAATTAGCCCCAAAATCAAAACATTGAGGAGACAGAGCAGACCCCTCAGACATGTTATGCGGCAACTTACCATCCATAATCAAACTCAGTTTATGCTGTTCCAACTCCATTCTCTCAGTTTCTAACCACATTTTTTCAAGTTCAAGCTTCCATTTCAACCTTTATTCTAAGGCTTTCCCATTCAAACTGCAAACTCATCAATTTTCTTACCTGCAACCTCAATGTCATAGTGCTCAGCTATTAGCAGTAGCTGCTCCTTCATGTATCCCTGAATAAACCCCTCTGAAGGCACATCTAAAAACTCAGACACAAAAGCCATAATTTATTAAATTAACTGAACAGAATGTACAGCGTACCTATCCAAATGCACATATGAGGAACAACTGCCCCCATAGAGTTTTTTCCCTCTACTAACTGCCTAGCTGAAACTTACTAGAACTCAACCCTTGGCTTCATGCAGCTTGTGGTGGGTATTTACACACAATAAACCAGCATGTTTGCAAGGAGTGACCTGCAAGCAGGCAACCCCTTAATATCACACGTGTTCCCAGAGACAACTGTCAACAGACAATTGACGCTAACCATGTCACCACAACGCTATTAAATAAACTAACTGATGCATAACAATATACTAAACACAAGATCACCGAATCATGAGGTGTGGTTATCAGTGAAAAAAAGCATGAGAAATAAACATGAACATGAGATGTTAGTTGGGTGAGAGGTGTGTTGTAAAACACACAAACTAATCAGACATTTAACAAAAGAACATAACGCTGCCACATCACCACTGGTTCCTGCAGAGAGAGAGGCAGACAAGGTGAAGAAGAAGAGCAGAGAAGAGCAGAAGAGAAGCAGGAAGAGTGATCAGCAGGAGTAGGTTTTATAGGCTGGTAGACACCAGGCCCAGGTGTCACCATTTGAGGCACTGATTGGGTCACATACTACTGATAGAGCAGGGCAGATACAATGCTACAACCATTGCTACTTCACATTAGTGAAGGCTGAATGGGCTTCTGTAGTAAATCAATAGGGCAAGATTAAAAGCGTTACTTCACACACCTTGGGTGTATCAGTCACTGAAGGAGCTCTCCAGTGCTGTTAAAGTGCCCTGCAGGGTGTGGGAGTCATTCTCCCACATGGATGACAGCTTAGCCATCATCCTTCTCTCTCCCACCACCCCCACTGGGTCAAGGGGGCATCTCAGGACAGAATTGGCCTTCTTGATCAGCTTGTCCAGTCTCTTTCTGTCAGCCATCGAGATGCTGCTCCCCCAGCAGGCCACTCCATAGAAGATGGCTGATGCCACCACGGTATCATAAAAGGACTTCAGGAGTGCCCCCTGCACTCCAAAAGACCTTGTACAGTGCAGTTGTGTGTCCAGTCCAGTTTATTGTTCAGGTAAACACCCAGGTACTTGTAAGATGTCACTATATCAATGTTTGACCCCTGGATGTTCACTGGTGTTGTAGGGCAAAGTGGTCTTCTGCGGAAATCCAACACCAGTTCTTTGGTTTTTCCCGCGTTGATCAGTAGCCGGTTCCCCTGGCACCAGCCCACAAAGCCCTGCATCAGTCCTCTGTATTCGGTGTCGTCCCTGTGATGAGCCCGACGATTGCAGAGTTATCAGAGAACTTCTGCAGGTGACAGGTGGGTGAGTTGTGCGTGAAGTCTGCAGTGTAGAGGATGAAGAGGAACAGAGCCGGAACCGTTCCCTGTGGGACCCCCGTGCTGCAGATGACTGTGCCAGACACACAGTCCCGGGTCCTCACATACTGTGGACAGTTGGTGAGGTAATCCAGAATCCAGTGATGGTTCACCCCAGAGAGCTCCAGCTTGTCCCCCAGCAATGCAGGCTGTATGGTGTTGAAAGCACTGGAGATATCAAAGAAAATGATTCTCATGTTGCTCCTGTGTTTCTCCAGATGAGAGAGAGCTCGGTGTTGCAGGAAGATCACTGTGTCATCCACCCCAATGCCAGGCTGGTAGGCAAACTGGAGTGGATCCAGGGATGGTCTCACCAGGGGGCAGAGGTGAGCAAGGACCAGAATACACAATCACATGGACCAGAGTATTGAGAGAGAATTCTAAAGGGATTACATCACCCATCATTGTTTAATATTAAATATCTACTTACCATACTTGTGTGTCATGATATCACATGATGTGGGTGTGAAGATTATGATCCTAAAATATATGTGAGGACAGATGAACTCTGCAGACCTGTTCTGCCCACAAGGAATCAAATGCAGCCTCTAACCTGCTGTCTGTCGACACAGGGAGCACGTATGTTGTGAATAATTTCCTCATTTGCATGCATGTGAACTTATTTCTGTAACATTTTTTATTGTTCTAAACATAACTGCTTGATTGTGTTTCATTTTATAATTGCTTCAATATAGAAGCTAATTCATTGCACAACTGTAAAATTAATTTTCATGTCGGTCCCACAAATTACTCTCCAATATGTCTTATGTAACTTTATCCCATACAAACATCACTGTTGTACTGCAATACAGGGGTATACTGGAAATTGTATTGTTTTCGGCTCCAGTTACGCTGCCATGCTGTGTGTTTCTGTTCATTAATAGCATCATGCTATTCACCTTGAGGAGTAAATCTATGTTTCGTGAGACCTCTCGTTACATTCTTCTATATAACCTACTTTTTGCAGACACTGTACTAATGGCGACAAGTCAGTTATTGTATCTACTGTCTGCTTGTAGAATATGGCTGACATATCCTGTTTGTGGTGTTATTGTTATGTTCGCCAATCTCTTGAATGAAGTCTCTCCTCTCACACTGGTGTTGATGTCTCTGGAGAGATATGTATCTGTGTGCTACCCACTGAGGCATGCTACCATCATCACCATCAGAAACACAGGAATAGCTATTATTGTGGTTTGGGCATTCAGTTCACTAAATGCCCTCACTCAAGTTCTTTTACTTTTAAATGTTACATTTGATGACATAGAGAGTCTACAGATGAAGGATTTTTGTGGCAAAGAAAGTTTATTGCTTGATCCAATAGCTGATACATATGACAAAGCCTACACTTGTTTTCTGTTTATATCAGCTGCTGTGACAGTCACTTGTACCTATGTTGGTGTGATTATAGCAGCCAGGTCAGCCTCCACAGACAAAGCTTCAACCCGTAAGTCTCGTAACACACTGCTGCTGCATCTGGTGCAGCTGGGCCTCAGTCTTTCCTCAACTATATACAATCCATTAATTATATCTTTCTCAAAAATCCTAGGCAGAGTAGTATTTGTACGAATCCACAGTGTCCTTTATGTAAGTATTATCATCCTCCCCAAATGTTTGAGTTCTCTTATCTATGGAATCAGAGATCAGTCTCTCAGACCTGTTCTTCTGTACCATCTGTGCTGTCAGTGGGGACACTCACCTTTGCTTTCAGTTATTCCAGCCAAAGCTAAAATAAGCATACTTATCACATCCTAAATAAATAATGTCTCTACCAATAAATCATTCAATATATTTTTGTCACATGTGATCACAGTGTAATCACAGATTACATGTAACCCTGTGGGCTCCTTCACTTTGTGCAACAAACAGCCCAAATAAGTAAAAATAAACAATAATCAACAAATCGGTAACAATATTATGAGCATGATTCCTGATTGGAATGTTGGTACAAAAATGTGATCATGTAAATTTAAATGTGTGGTGTGTCATTTTAAAAAAGGAAATTGGGAAAAGATTCACTTGAATAAAAAACTAATAAAATGGTGGATTAGCACTTCCAGATTTACAGAAATATTTCACACCTTCTTTTAACTTATTTCCTGATTGTTTGGTGTTTTCACTATCATAATGAATGGGGCACTCTGATGCAAAATTTGATAAAGTGTGGTCACCACAAGGAAGTATATAAAGCAATGCTTGGCTAATGGTATCTGTCATGGCATGAGGCCCAGAGAGCACCACGAACTAGCCATACCCACCAAAACAGTCATCAAAAGGCACAGGGCTGAACAATCTTTACCATATTTTCCGGACTATAAGTCACGTTTTTTTTTTCATAGTTTGGCCTGGGATGCGATTTGTACTCTGGAGCGACTTATGTGTGAAATTATTACACATTATTAGTGGTATATCATTTCACATGTTATTTTCACACTGAACCTCAATAGGGCGCTCTAGGCTTGTGTTGATAATTTCAACATTGACGGTAACTTCAGTAAACAACTGAGAAGGGCTTAACAAAAACGGCACCAAAAAGAAACCAAAAATCATATTCTGCAGATTACAAGCTGCAAGTAGTAAAATATGACGTCTGACGTCAGCGACGTAGAAGAGGAAGCGCCGGGTCTTCTACCTCCGGAGTTAGAGGAGTTGATGAAAAGTGAAACCGAGGATGAAGATTTAATTGGGTTTTAGTTAGCGGGTATTTGGAGTGACACGGATGGTTATGGTAAACTTCTTAGCATGTTATTGGTGCTATAGTTATCAGAATAACTCTTAATATGTTAACATACCAGGCACGTTCTCAGTTGTGTTATGTAATGTAAACATACCGTTCAGCCTGTTGTTGCCTCAATTTTTATTTTAAATTGTTCGTCATTTACATTTTAAATGTCTGTTCTTGGTGTTGGATTTTACCAAATAAATTGTGGTAACCTGTCAAAACAAAGGACCACAAACGCAGATGTTGAGTTTCACTTTTTATCCATAGACAACAAAACATTCCTTCCAGTCCCGGGGAGAACGACAACTCAGGCATGTGCGGAAACTTCCCTCTTCTTCAGTAAACCTTCTTGCTACAATGATCACACAGCGACACCCACTGGATAAACAATCAATTGCCCCCTAATTACCTCTGCTTCACAACATAAATTTCCCCCCAAAATGCGATTTATACTCCAGTGCGACTTATATATGTTTTTTCCTTCTTTATTATGCATTTTGTGGCTGGTGCGACTTGTACTCCGGAGCGACTTATAGTCCGGAAAATACGGTATATAAACCGCTTTAATGAAAACTGTTTGTTTGTCCCTTTAACTCACTAACTGAATCTTACATGTCAGCATACATCCAGATAAACACAACAAAAATTACATCTGAAAACAGATTAACAACGATGTGTTGAAAGACAATGATGTAGAGGTCTGACATACAGTAGAGGTAGGAACCAGTTATGTCATACATTTTATTAACAAAAATAGGAAAAATACATTTGATAGGCCTTTCTTTTTTTCTTTTCTACTACAATATGCCCCTTTTAAATGCCAATCCCTCTCTTCCAAGGTGTTTCTTTTCTTCTTTACTTCTTTGGAACCCTTTCAATCGGCTGTTTTTTAATTGTATCTTGATGCTTTTTTAAGTTTTATGTAAAGCACATTGAATTACCTTGTTGCAATGTGCTGTACAAATAAACTTACCTTGCTTTGCTTTGCCTTCATGCAGCCATTACTACATGTTCTCTGCCCTGCTGTCAGTTCATGACCTGTATTGGTAAGAATTGTAAAAGGATTACATCACCCATCACTGTTTGACATTACTGATCTAGTTACTAATGTTTTATGGTGACGTGGCATGGTTGTGAGGACTGAGATCTTAAAATGCTTGTGAGAACAGATGAACCCTGCAGACCACTCCTGCCCACATTAAATCAAACTCCTCTAACCTGCTGACTGTCACCACAGGGAACATGTATGTGGATAATACAATAGACATTCCTGCAAAGACAACATTTTTTTTAATGTTCTAATTGTAAAAACTATTTGTTTTGTGTTATAATTGCATTACTATTTAAATGTTTTATCAGGTCTAAAATGCCTTTGCCAGGCTAATTAATTTTGTAACAGAGTCAAATTCATTTTAAAGGGTTTCATTAAATGACTCTTTACTATGTCATATGCAATTTCATTTCAGACAAACGTCACTATTGTACTGCAACACAGGGGAATATTTGAAATTGTGGTGTTTTCTGCTCCGGTTACAGTGCCATGCTGTGTGTTTCTCTACATTAATGGAATCATGCTGTTCACCCTGAGGAGTAAAACTATGTTTCGCCAGACCTCTCGTTATATTCTTCTGTATAACCTACTTTTTGCAGACACTATACTGATGGCAACAAGTCAATTACTGTATCTACTGTCTATATGCAGAATATGGCTGACATATCCTGTTTGTGGTGTTCTTGTCATGCTCACCAGTCTTACAGTTGAAATCTCTCCTCTCACACTGGTGTTGATGTCTCTGGAGAGATATGTAGCTGTGTGCTACCCACTGAGGCACGCTACCATCATCACCACCAGAAACACAGAGGTGGCTATTCTTGTTATTTGGATGATCAGTTCACTTAATGTCCTTACTCGAGTTCTTTTACTGTTAGAATTTCCATTTCAAGACCTGGACAGTGAACAGATGAAAGGCTTTTGTGCCAAAGAAAACATGCTGCTTGGCCCAATGTCTGATCATTTTGACAAAGTCTACACCTATTTTCTGTTCATATCAGCTGGTGTGACAGTAACTTCCTCCTATATTGGTGTGATAATAGCAGCAAGGTCAGCCTCCACAGACAAAGCATCAGTCCGTAAAGCGCGTAACACACTGCTGCTGCACCTGGTGCAACTGGTCCTCAGCCTTTTGTCAACTATACATAACCCATTACTTATGGCTGTGTCAAAAGTTGTTGTCAAGATATCATTGGTGCGTATTCAAAATTTTATTTATGTGGTTATTGTCATCTTTCCCAGATGTCTGAGTGCTATAATCTATGGTATCAGAGACCAATCCATCAGACCTCTCCTTGTATACTATCTATGCTGTCAACTGAAACTCCCAGTCATCTCAACCAAGGTTAAGGTCTCACCCAAAGACACATGGAATATATCATAAAGAAAATTAATTGATTATAATTTGAAGTCTGTCCATACTCACATGCCCATATGTACAGATTTTAGGTAGTGCCATACTTTAGTGAACTTTCAAATTGTCTTTCTTCTGTGCAAAAATGCATTCTATAGTATATAGTATACTATATATAGTATATATAATATGTTAACATGAAAAATATGTTAATATGAATATGCTCATTTTTCAACTCTGTCGTAATACTCACATGGCTACATGTACAGTGATTCCCTTCCAATTGCAATTCAATATTAAAGATAGATGAGAAAATCTACAGTCTTTTTTTTGTACAAAAAACATTCTATAGTTTAGTTGAGGCTAATATTGGGTCTGAGTTAAATCAAGTGGATATCTTTCAGTAGTCTTTTGAAGTTAAAGTTTCTCCACTCGCACTGGTGAGATGTTCCATTTCAAGACTTGGAGAGTCTGATAATAGCAGTCAGAGTTTCAGCCTGTAAAGCTTGTAAAACACTGCTCAATTAAAATTTGTCACGCGACAAAATTGCATCCATCGCGTGAAAAAATCACGTCAATTGAGTCCGGTGTGAACACCTCTTTATATTGTATGTTTTTGCGAGCATTTTTTCTCTGTGGTGGTCTTGATGACCTTAAACCTTTCAATTGCTTTGGAATTGTGTTTTGTGCTCATTTTTGTCACTTTGCGGTTAAAAAAAATGATCTTTTGTTAGCCTTTTGTTTCAGTCAGCTTCATTTGTTTGTCCCTTTACCTTTACCTGGCCAGCAGTTCTAGTTTTCATGATAGTTTATAATTTTGGTTTCTTTTAGGGGAGTGGAGGACCAGCTTCGACGTCCCTATAGGGGGTGGCCTGGGCGTCCCCTCATTTTCTTGCTTTTAGCTGGTCTCTCCAGTCCTCTTAGTTTTTTTTGAGTCTCTTTGAGTTGGTAAGAAAAAAACATTATGATTTAATATTCTATTGTATTATTTTAAGATGTCTGTGTAGATTCTCACTCATCCAGGTCATTGTAGTCAAAGAGTTTAAAAAGTAAGCAACTGGACTTTTTCTTTGAGCTTGAAGACGTTTCACCTTTCATCCGAAAGGCTTCTTCAGTTCTAGCCTGATGATGGAAACCAGGAGCTCAATCCCTGGATCACAGAGGGTGAAAAGTAAATTAACTGTCAATTACCAAATATAAAGTGAGCAATTAAATATGCAATTAAAATATATAATGTTGTGCCCACAAAGGTGATAAACATCTTCAGCCAGATGCCTGACTGAGCCTGGAACTTGTAACCCTTCCCCCAACTCGCAAGCTCCAAACTCTCTCCCGGGCTCCTGCTCATCAGCAGAGCACCGCTCTGTAGCAGGAGAAGCTGCAGGACAGAAGCCTTCAGCAGCTTCTCTGCCCTAAAAGGGATTATCCAGCTGCTTTCAGCGTCTCCCAGACCTGCAAGTGACCAAGGACTCAACGGCGTCCAGCCAGCAGCACTGAAGAAACTCAGGCCTGGTTCTACAACCAGACAAGGATTAACAAAGAGCAACGTGACCTACACAACGGATCTACTCCTCAATGAACACCACAGCTGCAACAACATCTCCAGCTACTCAAGGAAGCAGAATCCGAGAGCAACCCTTCTTCTTCCTTTCCACTGGTAACATGACTTGGGCAGAACAGAACATTAACAAACACGGCTAAACCAGACTGTTGAACTTTGTTAATGTGATGAGATCATAGGCTACAGTTCACTGTGTTTTAGGTTTGTAAGAAGGTTTAGTTTGATGTTAGTGTCCCAACCTGCATGCATACTAACCATTCTTTAACATGATACCTTGAAACACACACAAAGTGACATTAAGCCCACATACACACACACACACACACACTCACACACACATTAACACGGTCGACCATTTTCCCTTTGTTCTTAACAGACAAAGAGCCCCACAGGGCCTGAACTACATAGAACAGCCACCACGGCAGCCATCTTTGTAGCCCCCCCCCCCCCCCCCCCCCCCCCCCCCACACACACACACACACACACACACACAGCATCTACGCACATTCACATGTACATAGATACATTTAGTTTAGATTGTTTATTGTGTGTTTTTTTTCTTTTGTATTTTATGAATAAATGCTTTTGAGTCATACATTCTGCCTCTTTAATGTCGTACAATAAATTCTGCCAACCTCTACTTTAGAACTCAGAATCCTTCATCTATTAATAGCTATTAATTGACCCTGGTTTCTATTATTAAGTTAATTGTTAATCAGACGTCCAAATTAATAGATTATTACAATTCATGAGACTAAATCAGAGAATTGACTATCTTTTCCTCTCAACCGAGAGGTGGTGCCCCGAAATCCTAAAACTTTTAATGAATACATAATTATTTCCAATAATTATTGATTCTTTCTGATAGTCAATTCTACCTGAAGAATTAGTGCAAGACACAACATATTAATGGTGCCGCACTTGAGGCAAGTACTGTGCACAACAATAACAAGGCTCTGAAGGAGGCAAGAAATAACTATTTCAGTGGAATTATCACACTAAACAATAACTAAAATCCTCTTTAATACAATTGTTTAATAAATCCAGATTCCAGCAAACCACAACATCCTTTCTCTGTGAGGACCTTGCAAACCACTTCGGAGGTAAAATAGATTTTATCAGATCCACAATTTTAAGCAATTGTAGTGGGTCTGGGATAGCCACATATAGTTGTCATGTTAACAGGCGCCCCCCTCTTTTTCATTTTAATGTCTGAACTTTTATTTCAATCTTTGTGAACAGTTTTATAAAAAGAATTATTACTTTGCGCCAATAGGTGGTGGTCTACCACCAGTGGGTCCAAGCAAATAGCTTCTGCTCTGCTTTGCTCTGTGCATATGCAGAGAATAAACCTGCTGAGCAGCAGTAGCATGAGCTAACAGCTCTCGTGTTGTGTTTGGATCCACAGAGTGTAATGGTTAGTTACACTGTTGCTCAGCCGCTCAGTGCCCGCCGCCTGAATGGCTCATGCTGCCGGACCAGAGACCCCTAGCTCTGGCGCCGGTAACACAATCAAAGTACTGCTTTTAATTCAGTTGAATGTGTGTTTTACCCTGAAGAAACACTGGACAGTTTTGTTCTGGTTGATGCTGAGATGCTTGGTAGAGTAAGTTCCCAAGATAAACCAACAACCTGCCTTTTAGACGTGATCCCAACATCACTTTTTAAAACATTTTATAGATTCTTTGTAGTTGCGCTTATAAGCATTCTAAATTGTTCTCTTCAGAAGGGCATCAGCAGCTTTTAAAAGAGCTGTAGTAAGGCCTCTTCGGAAGAAAAATTATTTGGACCCCACTATTCTTAATAACTACAGACCAGTATCCAACCCACCATTTAGTAAAATCTTTAGAAAAAAATGTTTTTATTTAGCTGAATGATCTTTTACTTAATCACTCAATCTTTGAGAAATTTCAATCTTGTTTTAGCATGAACCACAGTAAAGAGACTGCTGTTATAAAAGTTGTTAATGATCTCAGATGTTTGGACACACAAGCTTTCGGTCCTTGTGCTACTGGATCTAAGCGTTGCTTTTGATACAGTAGATCACACTATTTGATAGCCTCTTTTTAAGAAAATTCCTGGTAAGTTTGGATACATGGTCCTCAAGAATACATGAAATAAAATGTGGTGTCCCCCAAGGAACAATTTTTTTAGCCGTGCACCCCAGCACGGCTAAAAAAATCCCAATCCCAAATATCCCAGCCTGGTTGACGCACCACCTATTTCCCACACCTTCCAAATAACACAACTAAATGTCTTAAGGCAGCATGTTTAATTCTGCTCAACTAGAACACATCATCTAATGATCACATTAACAAAAGAGCATCTGAAATAATTTGAAATGTAACAAAGTTTTAAAATAATACAACACAGTAAAGTCATCAGGAGATGACAGGCTTAGCAGCAGGAAGTATGTTGAGGGGAGCAGGGTAACCCTAGCAACACTAGTCTGGTGATACTGGATGGGATATTATGGGATATTATGTTCTAGCAGCTGTTTGGTTGATGTTTTTGAATGAATGATCATTCATCATCTTGTTAAAAGGATGTGACGCTGAGGGTCTTTCACACTGTCCTAATTTAGTCGCTTTAAACGGACTACAGTTTGTTTCCTCAGATAGTTTCACTTCGTTTGTCCAGGTGTGAAAACTCATAGAACTCATAGGTCCAAACAAACTAACTCTGGTCCACTTGAAAAGGGAGGTCTCGGTTTGTTTGCAAGTGAATCCTGGTCTGGTTCTATACAGTGTGAACGCTCACTGGACCAAACCACGGAACCAAATGTACATTTTATATTTATTTTTATTTCAGAACCAGCATTTGTACAGAGGGAGGGATGGTTCTGATCCACTGGTGTTTACTTTCTCTCTGAGCTTCTCCTCTCAGCTAAGAGAATAATGTTCTCACTGTTGAGCCGAACATCAGGAGTTTTTTTTATGATATACTGCATTAGGTCTACATAACAAACTTAATAAACAACTCAACATCTCACCAGTGTGATGTCTCCCTCAACCACATTGGGGCCCTACATGATTACTACT
The DNA here is from genome assembly GCA_030544235.1 of Lepturacanthus savala. Taxonomy (NCBI): domain Eukaryota; kingdom Metazoa; phylum Chordata; class Actinopteri; order Scombriformes; family Trichiuridae; genus Lepturacanthus; species Lepturacanthus savala. The sequence goes on along the minus strand of CM060479.1, from coordinate 27,192,570 downwards.
ACACTGAAAGTACATATGTATTATGAGCTTGATGTAGTCAAAGTATTGTAGTATAGTATTGGTTTGGTCTTCTGACTAATATATTATTCTATATGAGATTGTTAGATTATTATTGTGCAGCATCAGTTTGTAGGCAGCATGTTACTGTTGTAACTGCTGGAGGTGTAACTCCTTAAACTACTATATAAACAGCCAACCAGTGGTGATTTCTTTAACCCTTTAAGGTTCTGTGTAACCGTTCTGTGTAACCGTTTAACCATTAGTTGCGCTATGCTAAAAAATTCTCTAGATGGCTCTGTGTCTTTGAGCAGTATGTTTATTAATTTTATTTATTTTTTGTATTTTGGAAAAACAGTTGATTGTTGTTATTGTTATCCTAAGTGAGTAAAAAACGCTATGAAAAATTTTGTCCATTGCTTTTTTCTTGGTGCGGACCTCAAAGGGCTACGACTGCAAGGGAAGCTGAACTTCCCCTGCCCTGTCAAAAAATAATTGGCCAAATTTGTGCAGCTGTATTAACTTTAACGGTCCTCTTCCGCACCTTGGCTGCTGAGAGTGGATGGAACATGGAGGCCTTGATGGCAGCTTTCCGCCGTGGTCTATCTGGCTGTATTAAGGATGAATTGGCAGCAAAGGATCCAGCTGAAGATTTGGAAAGCCTGATCGACCAGGCCATCCGGCTGGACAACCGGCTGAGGGAGAGGCGTCGTGAGCGACAGCCATCCAGGGATTCGATGCTGGAGGCGCCAATCCACAGCCTGTTGCCAACACCCCCTGCCCCTGAGGAACCAATGCAACTCGGGGGATCTCGTCTATCTCAAGCTGAGAGATCTCGTTGGAGAGAGCGATGTTGCCCCTACTGTGGAGTCCAGGGCCACTTCAGATCCACATGTCCTGAGCTTGCGGGAAATGCCAAGCCCCGTCCAGGAGGAGAAGAACTGTGACTGGGGCAACAATCACTCCTCACATGTCATCCTCCTGCATGCAACTTCCCATTACCATCACCTGGGGGCAAGATCATCACTCCCTGCTGGCTCTGGTGGACTGTGGTGCTGCTGGTAACTTCATGGATTCCTCCCTGGCCAGCAGACTTTGCCTTCCTCCTGTCAATCTCAAGTGTCACAGCCCTGGACGGAAGACCCCTTGGAAAAGGTACTGTGACACCCTTAACTGCTGTTGTTAATATGTCCATTAATGACAGTCACTATGAAAGCATCAAGTTAACTTGGTCTCCTCTTCCGAGTTCACGGTTGTTTTATGCTTTCCATGGCTCGCCCACCATAGTCCCCATATCAACTGGTCAACAGGGAGAATTGTTGAATGAGGTCCCAGCTGCAAATCCTCATGCCTTCTCTCAAGACCGAAGTCACCTGTTTCTGGATCTCCCAGCCATCTTGAGCTTTCCCAAGTCCCTTCTGAGTATCACAATCTGAGTGAGGTATTTAACAAGACCAGGGCCACTTCATTACCCCCCCATAGACCTTATGACTCTGCCATTACTATCTTACCAGGAACTTCTCCTCCATGAGGACGCATCTTCTCCCTGTCGCCACACAGGCAATCGAGGCATACATCAAGGAGTCCCTGGACACCGATCTCATCAGACCCTCAACCTCGCCTGCCGGTGCTGGCTTCTTTTTCGTTGGGAAAAAGGACGGTGAGCTCAGACCATGCATCGTCTATCGTGGCCTGAATAAGGTAACCATTCGGAAACCGCTATCCATTGCCCTTGATGTCCACTGCTTTTGAGTTGCTCCAGGGGGCAACGGTCTTCACGAAGCTGGATCTCTGAAATGCCTATCACCTGGTGCATATTCAAGAAGGTGATGAGTGGAAGACGGCGTTCAACACCCCTACGGGGCATTATGAATACCTTGTTATGCCTTTTGGTTTAACTATTGCTGCTGCTGTCTTCCAGACACTGATCAATGATGTACTAAGAGGTTATGTTAAATCGCTATGTTTTTGTGTATCTGGACGATATTTAGATTTTTTCGAAATCCCTCCATGAACATGTACATCATGTAAGATCAGTTCTCCAGTGCCTCCTTAACAACAGCCTTTTTTTTAAACCAGAAAAGTGTGACCTCTCCAACGTTTCATTCCTGGGCTTCATCCTGGAGGGTGGGAGTCTCCACATGGACCCCAAGAAAGCTGAGGCAGTGCGAGAGTGGCCCCAACCCACTTCAGTCAAGGTGGTCCAATGCTTCATCAGATTCTCAAACTTCTACCATAAGTTCGTCAGGAACTTCAGCACTATGGCAGCCCTGTTGACCAACCTCACCAAGAAGACATCACGCACCTTCACCTGGACGGCTGAGGCTGAGAAGGCTTTCCAGGACCTGAAGGTGAGGTTCACTTCTGCTCCTATACTTACCTTGCCTGACCCCAGTCTTCCCTTTGTGGTGGAGGTGGATGCTTAAGATGTGGCGGTGGGGGCAGTCCTGTCCCAACGACGAGATGATGGCAAACTCCACCCATGCGCTTCTTCTCCTCGCGACTCATGGATGCCGAGAAGAACTATGATGTGGGGGATTGAGAACTCCTGGCAATCAAGAAAGCCCTGGAGGAGTGGCGCCACTGGCTTGAGGGGGCCTAGAATCCTTTTGTGGTATGGACTGACCACAAAAACCTCCAGTACATACAAGAAGCGAAGCGCCTCAACCCCCGGCAGACAAGATGGGCCCTTTTCTTTAATCGCTTTGATTTTATTCTGTCATATCGACCTGGCTCAAAGAACCAGAAACCAGATGCCCTGTCCAGGCTCCACCAGAGATCTCTACAAGATCCAACTCCATTAGTCACTCCAAGTTACCATCCTTTCACCTGCTAAGATTGTGGCTCCAGTGCGATGGAGAATTGAGGCAGTGGTGCTTGACGCCCAGCAGAGGGAGCCCGATCCTGGCTATGGACCCCCCAACCACCTCTATGTGCCATCCACTGTGCGAAGCCAAGTCCTTGAGTGGGCACATTTCTCTCGTCTAACCAACCACCCTGGCTCCCGCAGAACTCTGGAAATTCCTTGGAAGGTGGTTCTGGTTGCCCCAAATGAATACTGACATCAAGTCTTTTGTCGCTGCCTGCATTATCTGTTCACAGAATAAGAGTTTGCACACTGCACCCCAAGGCTTCCTCCATCCCTTGCTCATTCCCAGCCGTCCATGGTTGCATATCTCCATAGACTTCATCTCGGGCCTTCCACCATCAGAGGGTTAGTTGATCATATACAGTATATGTATCAACACTGTCATTTTTGTTATTGTTGATAGATTTTCCAAAGCCTGTCATTTTATCCCTCTGCCCAAACTCCCCTCTGCTCCTGAAACGGCTGAAATTGTCTGTCAGCATGTTTTTAGAACCTTTGGCCTACCCTTGGATGTGGTCTCGGATCGAGGCCCTCAATTCACCTCCCAGTTCTGGAGGGCCTTCTGCAAGTTGGTTGGAGCCAAGGTCAGCCTCTCCTCTGGTTTCCACCCGGAGTCCAATGGACAGACGGAGAGGATCAATCAGGACCTGGAGACCACCCTCCATTGCCTGGCTTCCAGGAACCCCTCTACCTGGAGCAGGTATCTCATCTGGGCCGAGTACGCTGATAATACCCTCTGCTCTTCCGCTATAGGAGTCCTTTCAAATGCCAGTTTGGGTTCCAGCCCCCACTGTTCCCGAGTCAGGAGCCAGAAGTCGCTATCCCTTCTGCCCAGAGGTTCGTCAGACAGTGCATACATGTGTGGCAAAAAGTCCGATCTGCCCTGCAAAGATCTACATGTCAGTACCGCCTCCAGGCCAACCACCGATGACCTAGCATGAACCACAGTAAAGAGACTGCTGTTATAAAAGTTGTTAATGATCTCAGATGTTTGGACACACAAGCTTTCGGTCCTTGTGCTACTGGATCTAAGCGTTGCTTTTGATACAGTAGATCACACTATTTGATAGCCTCTTTTTAAGAAAATTCCTGGTAAGTTTGGATACATGGTCCTCAAGAATACATGAAATAAAATGTGGTGTCCCCCAAGGAACAATTTTTTTAGCCGTGCACCCCAGCACGGCTAAAAAAATCCCAATCCCAAATATCCCAGCCTGGTTGACGCACCACCTATTTCCCACACCTTCCAAATAACACAACTAAATGTCTTAAGGCAGCATGTTTAATTCTGCTCAACTAGAACACATCATCTAATGATCACATTAACAAAAGAGCATCTGAAATAATTTGAAATGTAACAAAGTTTTAAAATAATACAACACAGTAAAGTCATCAGGAGATGACAGGCTTAGCAGCAGGAAGTATGTTGAGGGGAGCAGGGTAACCCTAGCAACACTAGTCTGGTGATACTGGATGGGATATTATGGGATATTATGTTCTAGCAGCTGTTTGGTTGATGTTTTTGAATGAATGATCATTCATCATCTTGTTAAAAGGATGTGACGCTGAGGGTCTTTCACACTGTCCTAATTTAGTCGCTTTAAACGGACTACAGTTTGTTTCCTCAGATAGTTTCACTTCGTTTGTCCAGGTGTGAAAACTCATAGAACTCATAGGTCCAAACAAACTAACTCTGGTCCACTTGAAAAGGGAGGTCTCGGTTTGTTTGCAAGTGAATCCTGGTCTGGTTCTATACAGTGTGAACGCTCACTGGACCAAACCACGGAACCAAATGTACATTTTATATTTATTTTTATTTCAGAACCAGCATTTGTACAGAGGGAGGGATGGTTCTGATCCACTGGTGTTTACTTTCTCTCTGAGCTTCTCCTCTCAGCTAAGAGAATAATGTTCTCACTGTTGAGCCGAACATCAGGAGTTTTTTTTATGATATACTGCATTAGGTCTACATAACAAACTTAATAAACAACTCAACATCTCACCAGTGTGATGTCTCCCTCAACCACATTGGGGCCCTACATGATTACTACTACACTGAAAGTACATATGTATTATGAGCTTGATGTAGTCAAAGTATTGTAGTATAGTATTGGTTTGGTCTTCTGACTAATATATTATTCTATATGAGATTGTTAGATTATTATTGTGCAGCATCAGTTTGTAGGCAGCATGTTACTGTTGTAACTGCTGGAGGTGTAACTCCTTAAACTACTATATAAACAGCCAACCAGTGGTGATTTCTTTAACCCTTTAAGGTTCTGTGTAACCGTTCTGTGTAACCGTTTAACCATTAGTTGCGCTATGCTAAAAAATTCTCTAGATGGCTCTGTGTCTTTGAGCAGTATGTTTATTAATTTTATTTATTTTTTGTATTTTGGAAAAACAGTTGATTGTTGTTATTGTTATCCTAAGTGAGTAAAAAACGCTATGAAAAATTTTGTCCATTGCTTTTTTCTTGGTGCGGACCTCAAAGGGCTACGACTGCAAGGGAAGCTGAACTTCCCCTGCCCTGTCAAAAAATAATTGGCCAAATTTGTGCAGCTGTATTAACTTTAACGGTCCTCTTCCGCACCTTGGCTGCTGAGAGTGGATGGAACATGGAGGCCTTGATGGCAGCTTTCCGCCGTGGTCTATCTGGCTGTATTAAGGATGAATTGGCAGCAAAGGATCCAGCTGAAGATTTGGAAAGCCTGATCGACCAGGCCATCCGGCTGGACAACCGGCTGAGGGAGAGGCGTCGTGAGCGACAGCCATCCAGGGATTCGATGCTGGAGGCGCCAATCCACAGCCTGTTGCCAACACCCCCTGCCCCTGAGGAACCAATGCAACTCGGGGGATCTCGTCTATCTCAAGCTGAGAGATCTCGTTGGAGAGAGCGATGTTGCCCCTACTGTGGAGTCCAGGGCCACTTCAGATCCACATGTCCTGAGCTTGCGGGAAATGCCAAGCCCCGTCCAGGAGGAGAAGAACTGTGACTGGGGCAACAATCACTCCTCACATGTCATCCTCCTGCATGCAACTTCCCATTACCATCACCTGGGGGCAAGATCATCACTCCCTGCTGGCTCTGGTGGACTGTGGTGCTGCTGGTAACTTCATGGATTCCTCCCTGGCCAGCAGACTTTGCCTTCCTCCTGTCAATCTCAAGTGTCACAGCCCTGGACGGAAGACCCCTTGGAAAAGGTACTGTGACACCCTTAACTGCTGTTGTTAATATGTCCATTAATGACAGTCACTATGAAAGCATCAAGTTAACTTGGTCTCCTCTTCCGAGTTCACGGTTGTTTTATGCTTTCCATGGCTCGCCCACCATAGTCCCCATATCAACTGGTCAACAGGGAGAATTGTTGAATGAGGTCCCAGCTGCAAATCCTCATGCCTTCTCTCAAGACCGAAGTCACCTGTTTCTGGATCTCCCAGCCATCTTGAGCTTTCCCAAGTCCCTTCTGAGTATCACAATCTGAGTGAGGTATTTAACAAGACCAGGGCCACTTCATTACCCCCCCATAGACCTTATGACTCTGCCATTACTATCTTACCAGGAACTTCTCCTCCATGAGGACGCATCTTCTCCCTGTCGCCACACAGGCAATCGAGGCATACATCAAGGAGTCCCTGGACACCGATCTCATCAGACCCTCAACCTCGCCTGCCGGTGCTGGCTTCTTTTTCGTTGGGAAAAAGGACGGTGAGCTCAGACCATGCATCGTCTATCGTGGCCTGAATAAGGTAACCATTCGGAAACCGCTATCCATTGCCCTTGATGTCCACTGCTTTTGAGTTGCTCCAGGGGGCAACGGTCTTCACGAAGCTGGATCTCTGAAATGCCTATCACCTGGTGCATATTCAAGAAGGTGATGAGTGGAAGACGGCGTTCAACACCCCTACGGGGCATTATGAATACCTTGTTATGCCTTTTGGTTTAACTATTGCTGCTGCTGTCTTCCAGACACTGATCAATGATGTACTAAGAGGTTATGTTAAATCGCTATGTTTTTGTGTATCTGGACGATATTTAGATTTTTTCGAAATCCCTCCATGAACATGTACATCATGTAAGATCAGTTCTCCAGTGCCTCCTTAACAACAGCCTTTTTTTTAAACCAGAAAAGTGTGACCTCTCCAACGTTTCATTCCTGGGCTTCATCCTGGAGGGTGGGAGTCTCCACATGGACCCCAAGAAAGCTGAGGCAGTGCGAGAGTGGCCCCAACCCACTTCAGTCAAGGTGGTCCAATGCTTCATCAGATTCTCAAACTTCTACCATAAGTTCGTCAGGAACTTCAGCACTATGGCAGCCCTGTTGACCAACCTCACCAAGAAGACATCACGCACCTTCACCTGGACGGCTGAGGCTGAGAAGGCTTTCCAGGACCTGAAGGTGAGGTTCACTTCTGCTCCTATACTTACCTTGCCTGACCCCAGTCTTCCCTTTGTGGTGGAGGTGGATGCTTAAGATGTGGCGGTGGGGGCAGTCCTGTCCCAACGACGAGATGATGGCAAACTCCACCCATGCGCTTCTTCTCCTCGCGACTCATGGATGCCGAGAAGAACTATGATGTGGGGGATTGAGAACTCCTGGCAATCAAGAAAGCCCTGGAGGAGTGGCGCCACTGGCTTGAGGGGGCCTAGAATCCTTTTGTGGTATGGACTGACCACAAAAACCTCCAGTACATACAAGAAGCGAAGCGCCTCAACCCCCGGCAGACAAGATGGGCCCTTTTCTTTAATCGCTTTGATTTTATTCTGTCATATCGACCTGGCTCAAAGAACCAGAAACCAGATGCCCTGTCCAGGCTCCACCAGAGATCTCTACAAGATCCAACTCCATTAGTCACTCCAAGTTACCATCCTTTCACCTGCTAAGATTGTGGCTCCAGTGCGATGGAGAATTGAGGCAGTGGTGCTTGACGCCCAGCAGAGGGAGCCCGATCCTGGCTATGGACCCCCCAACCACCTCTATGTGCCATCCACTGTGCGAAGCCAAGTCCTTGAGTGGGCACATTTCTCTCGTCTAACCAACCACCCTGGCTCCCGCAGAACTCTGGAAATTCCTTGGAAGGTGGTTCTGGTTGCCCCAAATGAATACTGACATCAAGTCTTTTGTCGCTGCCTGCATTATCTGTTCACAGAATAAGAGTTTGCACACTGCACCCCAAGGCTTCCTCCATCCCTTGCTCATTCCCAGCCGTCCATGGTTGCATATCTCCATAGACTTCATCTCGGGCCTTCCACCATCAGAGGGTTAGTTGATCATATACAGTATATGTATCAACACTGTCATTTTTGTTATTGTTGATAGATTTTCCAAAGCCTGTCATTTTATCCCTCTGCCCAAACTCCCCTCTGCTCCTGAAACGGCTGAAATTGTCTGTCAGCATGTTTTTAGAACCTTTGGCCTACCCTTGGATGTGGTCTCGGATCGAGGCCCTCAATTCACCTCCCAGTTCTGGAGGGCCTTCTGCAAGTTGGTTGGAGCCAAGGTCAGCCTCTCCTCTGGTTTCCACCCGGAGTCCAATGGACAGACGGAGAGGATCAATCAGGACCTGGAGACCACCCTCCATTGCCTGGCTTCCAGGAACCCCTCTACCTGGAGCAGGTATCTCATCTGGGCCGAGTACGCTGATAATACCCTCTGCTCTTCCGCTATAGGAGTCCTTTCAAATGCCAGTTTGGGTTCCAGCCCCCACTGTTCCCGAGTCAGGAGCCAGAAGTCGCTATCCCTTCTGCCCAGAGGTTCGTCAGACAGTGCATACATGTGTGGCAAAAAGTCCGATCTGCCCTGCAAAGATCTACATGTCAGTACCGCCTCCAGGCCAACCACCGATGACCTGCACCTCCCTTATGCCCGGGGCAACGTGTCTGGCTCTCCTCATGTGATGTCCCCCTGCAGGTGGATTCCTGCAAGCTGGCTCCGCAGATTGTGGAGGCTTTCAAGGTGCTTCAGAAGGTCAACCCAGTGGCCTACCGCCTGCAGCTACCCGGGCCATGTGGATCAACCCCACCTTTCATGTGTCCCGCCTACGCCCGGTCGTCACCAGTCCTCTGGCTCCCCCCACGAAAGACCCGCCTGCTCCAAGGATGGTGGAGGGTGGGACTGTACACCGTCCGTCGTCTGCTTGATTCTCGCCACGTCGGGAGGGACCAGCAATATCTGGTCGACTGGGAGGGCTACAGGCCAGAAGAGAGGGCCCGGGACATTCTTGACCCTGGCCTCATTGCGGACTTCCATCGAGCTCACCCTGATCACCCCTCCAGAGACTCAGGGTCCTGTGAGGTTTTGGGACTTTCTGAACTTTCACCACTGTATGTCCTCACTTTTGCCCCTTTCTTTGTGCTGAATCACCTTTACCTGAGTCATGTTTTCTGTTTGATTGTATCTTGTTAAGTTGATTACTGCCACCTGAGTGGTTCCCTTTAAAAGCCTGTTCAGTCTTGGCATTGTCATCCATAGACCACTTTAATGTGTGAATTGTTAGTTTTCCGCCTGTGAATTTTGTGTTCTCTGGAGTTGTTTGACTTTTTGGACTCTTTATTATTTGAACTCCCTTTTTCATTGTGACCTTATTTTGGAGAAGTGCTTTTGTGTGCTTTGGATTATTGGATTGTTAATTTCTCTGCCACCTGAGCTTTTTGAACACTGTGGATGTCCTAATTTTTGCACTGTGCTGCTCTACCTCCATGCCTGTGTAAAATCTCCTTTTTTTTTGACTCAGTAAAAACATGTGAACTAACTTCCCTCGTCGGTCTCTCTCTGCAATTGAGTCTCCCTGATTGGTCTTGTAGTAAAACAACCTACCTGCCACACCAGAGACCCGGGTTGAATCCCTGACAGTCCCCTATTAAAGATTTCTGTAGGCACCACTGACTTAACTCTATATGACATTCAAAATAAATGCAAATTATTAACAATCAACAATATATACCTTTAGAATGAGTAAATTATACCAAGCTTTAGTCTGGGTAAATGTGTTATGGTTTGGTTTTTGGTTTTGTTGTGGTGTTTTCTCAGTGTTGGGGTAGTTACTAAAAAAAGTAACTAGTTACTAGTTACTTGTGAAATTTGTAACTACGTTACTTTACTAGTTACTGCATTTGAAAAGTAACTTCACTACCAGTTACTTTACTTTCCAGTTTTTTAAGCAAATGTTAAAAGTAACCGCATGGATACATGGACAAATATCATAGCCTTTTCATCGCTTTATTTTCAAGTATCTAAAAGCTTAGCTTGTTTAGGTTGGGTCGGTTGGTGAGTGTCTTCTTTAACAGACTGGCTAGTAGAATCTTTCGCCACAAGTTTTGTAGTGCAGTGCTGGGCAGTCAAATGTTTCATCAGGTTGCTCATTGAGTTGGCAGCAGTTGAAAGATACCGCTCACCTGGACATAGAGTGCATTTCAATCGAATGTTTTTGTCCTTTTCTAATAAATTCAAAATAGTGTGAGTATCACCACTGGCTGAATCCCCCTGCCTCCGTCTCTGTGTCCTCCATTCTCCCTCTCTTTCCTACACACCAGCAACTACGTCACTCAACGCACTCAAATCCGGTTGCTGTGGCAACGGTGCCCAAACAAGCACACAGGCAGGTCCAATGACGGACAGAATGCATGCACTACTAAAACATATTAGAACTTTTTAGACTGACAAGAGTGGTTTGGGTAATGCAGGAAAGCACGTTCCTAAAGTTTAGTAAAGTAGTGTAGTTACTGATATTTTGAGTGTAACGCGTTACTGCACTTCGTTACCCGTGATGGTAATAACGTTACTGTAATCTGTTACTTTGTAACTCGTTACCCCCAACACTGTGTTCTTTCTTTTCCCTCCCTTCATTGTTTTTCTGCAGAGTGACGGGTTATGGCAGGGAGTGGTCTGGGAATGTCTGCGGCTTATGACAAGACACAGCTGGCGGAAATGAGTCATCACCGGAGCCCTTTAAATACCCGGAAGCAATGTTCTGCCAGCACCGGATTATACTTGTCAATGTCACCCGTGATCTACGACCAAGCCTCCTCCCGGTACCTGTCTGAGTGCACGCTATTGTTCTCCTGTGATCGTTGGATTATTTCCGTGTTTTTCGCGTACCGTTTTTTCCTTTTTACTGCAGTTGCTCGTGCCTTTTTGTCTACCTCACGCCATCCCCCGCTCCGGAGTACCTGCCTTCCCTGTTCCTGGCTGACTCTACCGCTAGCCAGTGCCCTTAGTTTAATTGCACATTTTTGTTTGAATAAACCTCCATTTCACCCTACACCAGTCTCTGCCTCTGCTCTGGGGTCTTACCAAGAACCAAACTGTCTCAAAATGAATGAAAACGAAACTGTATCGAAACAACCTCTTGTCTTGAGTAGTTTTCTGGGAAAAAATTAACCTACTGTGTTTGTGCTAAGTTGAGTAGGTCAAATTTTAATTAATCATTTTTAGCATGTACTTTTTGTTTGAGATGTGACATTGATAATTGGCCATACATTTTGTTAATTAAGATGGAAAAAATACCTTTGAAAGGCATAGCTTTTTTTCTACTTTTATATGACCCCTTAGATACCAATACTTCTTGGTACCTCCAAGGTGTTTCTTTACTTAAATGACATAGACGTCTTTGTGTCCATAGGTCACGACACATCTGAACATACATGACCTGTGAGAACCACCATGGTTAAATTCTGGAGCCTCTACTGGTCAACATTTAAATGCTCCCATTAGCTAAGATTACACATAAATTTACATCAGCATATCACCAGGAGATTAAAATTCTATACAAACAAGTAAATGCATTGAGCAAATGAATGATTGGATATGCCAGGACTGTCTTCAATTAAACAAAGATACAACTGAGGTAATTGTTTTTGGAACTGAAGAGGAACAATTAAAAGTCAGTGCTCAGCTTCAATCAGTGCTGTTAAAGCCCACAAATCAAGCTAGAAATCTGGGTGTAGTTATGGACTCAGACTTGAATTTCCCCCCCTTTTTTTAATTGAATCTTTAATTGTACATAAAACTTATGTGCTTCACATAAGTTTTATGTAAAGCACATTGAATTACCTTGTTGCAATGTGCTGTACAAATAAACTTACCTTGCTTTGCTTTGCCTTCATGCAGCCATTACTACATGTTCTCTGCCCTGCTGTCAGTTCATGACCTGTATTGGTAAGAATTGTAAAAGGATTACATCACCCATCACTGTTTGACATTACTGATCTAGTTACTAATGTTTTATGGTGACGTGGCATGGTTGTGAGGACTGAGATCTTAAAATGCTTGTGAGAACAGATGAACCCTGCAGACCACTCCTGCCCACATTAAATCAAACTCCTCTAACCTGCTGACTGTCACCACAGGGAACATGTATGTGGATAATACAATAGACATTCCTGCAAAGACAACATTTTTTTAATGTTCTAATTGTAAAAACTATTTGTTTTGTGTTATAATTACATTACTATTTAAATGTTTTATCAGGTCTAAAATGCCTTTGCCAGGCTAATTAAATTTGTAACAGGGTAAAATTAATTTCAAAGGGTTTCATTAAATGACTCTTTACTATGTCATATGCAATTTCATTTCAGACAAACTTCACTATTGTACTGCAACACAGGGGAATATTTGAAATTGTGGTGTTTTCTGCTCCGGTTACAGTGCCATGCTGTGTGTTTCTCTACATTAATGGAATCATGCTGTTCACCCTGAGGAGTAAAACTATGTTTCGCCAGACCTCTCGTTATATTCTTCTGTATAACCTACTTTTTGCAGACACTATACTGATGGCAACAAGTCAATTACTGTATCTACTGTCTGTATGCAGAATATGGCTGACATATCCTGTTTGTGGTGTTCTTGTCATGCTCACCAGTCTTATAGTTGAAATCTCTCCTCTCACACTGGTGTTGATGTCTCTGGAGAGATATGTAGCTGTGTGCTACCCACTGAGGCACGCTACCATCATCACCACCAGAAACACAGAGGTGGCTATTCTTGTTATTTGGATGATCAGTTCACTAAATGTCTTAACTCGAGTTTTTTTACTCTTAGAATTTCCATTTGAAGAACTGGAAAGTGACCAGATGAAAACCTTTTGTGCCAAAGAAAACATGCTTCTTAGCCCAATGTCTGATCATTTTGACAAAGCCTTCACCTATTTTCTGTTTATATCAGCTGGTGTGACAGTGACTTCTTCATATATTCGTGTGGTAATAGCAGCAAGGTCAGCCTCCACAGACACAGCTTCAGCCCGTAAAGCTCGTAACACACTGCTGCTGCATCTGGTGCAACTGGTCCTCAGCCTTTTGTCAACTATACATAACCCATTACTTATGGCGGTGTCAAAAGTTGTAGTCAAGATTGCATTGGTGCGTATTCAAAATTTCATTTATGTGTTTATTGTCATCTTTCCCAGATGTCTGAGTGCTATAATCTATGGTATCAGAGACCAATCCATCAGACCTCTCCTTGTATACTATCTATGCTGTCGACTGAAACTCCCAGTCATCTCAACTAAGGATAAGATCTCACCCAATGATACATGGAATATATCATAAAGAAAATTAAGAGTTAATCTACTCTCTTTATTTTGCACAAAAATGCATTCTATTATGCCAATATATTGGGTAATATATTGTCATCTTTCAAAGATGTCTGTGTGCTCTAATCTTATGTATTTGAAACCAAACCCTCATACTTCTCCTTGTATACTATCTTGCTGTCAACTGAATCTCCCAGTCGTCTCAAACAACAACTGGGAAAGAAATGTCACAGACTCCACCACCCCACCAATCTCCACTTTTTTAAAATACCTATTGTCAAAATAAACTACTACTTCTATTGTAACAACTAAACTTTGTCTCACTCTGTTGTTCTTGACATCAAAGATTAAAAGAACCCTGTAACATTTTAAACTGGTGTTGTTGGCAGAATCTCTGCTACAATGGCACAATCATTAGTATGGAAGATGAGGCATTTGCACCAGGACCAGCAATTTCTTTTCCTATGTGGCCTTGGTTTATGGTTATACCGTGGGCTCCAAAGTTTAATGTGAAGACAGATGGGCAAGAAATGGGGATTGAGCCAAGCAGACGAAAGCCCCTATTAGGGCTCAGAGTCTTACAGAAGAACAGAAAATTGTTTTTATTTTCAGTGTTGTGGAAGGGGACGCCAAACGATAATTCCCGCTACTTGGGAAACAAGACAGCAATACAACTGACAAAATATTTATGGTCTTCATGGACTGTCAGGCTAGTACATAAACTTAGCGCCTGTGTTAGAGACATAAAGACCTGGATGTCCGTTAATTATCTGTTACTCAACCCTGATAAAACAGAAGTAATTATATTAGGCCCTAAAAGTGTTAGAGAGTCCCTATCTGAGCAGATAGTCACTCTGGATAATGTGAGGATAGCCTCCAGCACCACAGTTAAAAACCTAGGAGTTTTATTTCAGCCAGACTTATTATTCAACGCTCATATTAATCAAGCCTGTAGAACAGCCTTCTTTCACCTGTGTAACATAGCCAAAATTAGAAATACCCTATCTAAAAATGATGCTGAAAAACTAATCCATGTGTTTGTTACATCTAGACTAGATTACTGTAACTCCCTAGTTGTAGCTTGTCCTAAAAAAGGTCCCTAAAAAGTTTTCAGCTGGTTCAAAACACAGCGGCTCATTTACTTACAGAAACTAATAGAAGAGAGCACATCGGCCCCATACTCCAAGCCCTTCAATGGCTTCCTGTTGAGTTTAGAATTAAATTTAAGATCCTACTTCTCACTTATAAAACCATTAATGGTATGCAGGTCTACTGGTAGTTCCACGGGTCCATAAAAGTACAGTAGGAGCTAGAGCCTTTAGTTACCAAGCCCCTGTTTTATGGAACCAACTCCCAACCAATGTTCTCTCTTTTCATGTATTGTATGTCTTTTTTTCATGTATCTGGGCATACACACAAGCTCCCTGAGCAAACTGATGACCACTGTGAGTAACATCAGATTTGCATGCTTTATTTTTTTTTTGCAGAGTAGACGTTTTTCACTCGAAAAAGAAAAAAACTCGAAAAATCTCATGGAATTTCACCACTTGTTCTTCAATTTGCAGATATTCCAACAGCCATTCCATCTTAAAAGAAATGCATTTCTTTTTTACTTTGGCTTGGTGAGTAGGAATGGGAATTGATAAGATTTTTATGATTACGATTCCATTATTGATGTTGCTTAACGATACAATTCTTTATTGATTCTCTTATCGATTCTAATTTCAGAAAAAAGGAGTTTGATTCGGATAAAGTTTGCTTACTTGTATACTGTGTTAACTATAGCAATATGTAACTGTAAAAATACACAAGAATGTGTAACATTCTACTAACACATTTTTCCTAATAGAAATAAAAATAATCTCCTTTTTAAAACAATATATGAGCTGACTACACACTCAAAAATAACTATAAAGAAAGATAAATACTGTTGAATAGGACGTAACAGTGCATATTGCAATCTGAAAATACAATGAAGAATTAACAATTCTTTTGCAGAAAAATAAGCATGTCTTCTTTTTCAGGAAGGTTACGTAACCATAGAGGTGATAGCTTGGCTACTACAGCTGCTGCTGGGTTGAGATGTATCACTCCGAAGCCTCAAAAACACGACACTCCATTAACGTTACTCCATGTTGTGCATATTTGTCGTGTTCCCTCCCGACACTGTTATGTCCATTTTGTAATGACAGCATTGTCTGTTGCCATCTGTTTTCATGAAGTGAAGCCAAACTTTTGGAACTTTTGAATTGCTGGAATCGAGCGTGCATAACTTGTGTAAGTTACGTGACATAGATTTATGCTGATTGGAATCGATAAGAGAATCATTAGATAAACTGCCAAACGATTCCATGGAATTGATAACACACGGAACCAGTTCTCTGCAGGAACCGGTTCTCAATTCCCATCCCTATTGGTGAGTGGATGTGTCGCTGCCTGTTTCGCCATGATACAGGGTTTGTATTAGCATTTCTTAACTCCGCTGCACTGTTGTTTACTGAACTGCTAACCTAACCTGCTAGCTAACCTGCACGGCGCATATAGGCAGGGCACAGATGCAAGCACTGTCAATGGCATGATTGGCTATATAGTGTAAGTGAACCGTATCGTATCATTGGCTGGACACCTGTCACTCACTGAGTGAGAAACAAAAGAAACAATATTCTTGGGCGAATTAATTCGATTAGATTAGGTCTAATATTAGATATTAATTGATATGTTTATGTTGATTATTTTAATAGATTTCTGGATAGATTTTCTTGTGCGTTGAGAATGCGTGGGCAGTGCGCTAAGAGGCGGACACAGCCTGTGCATTTAAGGTTAGGCTGAAAACCTTCCTGTTTCAAAAGGCCTATGGTCAGGGTAGCTAAAGGTAGACTTAAACCCACAGTTCAGTCTAAGCTGCCCTAGGAGTGAGAATGCTGGGGGAAGTACAGGCACTGAGCCCTGTCATCTCTTTCTGGTACCATGTATCACTGTCCGTCATTAACCTCTTTCCCCCTAGGCCTATTTATCAGTCTACCTTTCAAAAATGACATGCCCAGACTTAATGCCGTATATCTCCACAACTACAGGGGTTTTCTGAATGATCTTGGGTTTAAAATAAAGCTAACACATGTGGGATAGTTGTAGAAGTGCCAGAATCATATTAATGTATAATAAATAAATGTAGCGTTAAAGGACATCCAGCTAGAATAAAGCAAAAAAGTGAAAAAATTAGCTCTGCCCCCCAAAAACCCATCTATTTAGGTTGAAAATCACCTGAAAAGCATGGGTTAGTAGCCCAATTCACCCATGGATCAGTCAGCCAATCAGCCTTATAAGATGGACCAGACTGATTTTAGAGATATTTTAGTTCAGGTGTGTCCAGGCGGATCTGATTTTGGCACATTTCAGCACATTTGGCACGTTCTCAAATATTACAATAATAATTACATAAATACCATATAATTTGCTAAATAATAATTATATACAAGTACCATGATAAATTATATATAATCATACTATATAATATACAATATAATAATAATTATCTATCTATTTATGGGCACATATGCGTTGAGCTGGACTGTGTGCGTAAAGCTGGATGTGAGGAGAAACAGTCACAGTGATATCTGCAGATCCTATTGTTCAATTTGGGTGATTGACACCTCTATGGAAGCGTCAGAGCCAATAGAATTGAGTCATGTGGACAAATTTGATGCAACATGCACCATAGAGACACATCAGAGCGTGTTTTACAAAGATAGGTGATACGGAGCGACTTCACACTGTAAATTATCTGGTCTCTGACTTCATAAATAGCGTGGATTGAATAAAAATAAATTCAAAATGGTGAAGGTTTAGAAATAGCAGATTGCAGCATTTTTATGAGCTCCAACACAAGTTTTTATTGAAAAATAGCAGAGTTAAGACATAATTTATCATTGTATCAGTAAAAAAATTTTTTTTTTTTTGGCGGTTCATGGAAACACTGAGGACTGAGCCTTCACCTCATAGAGACAAGCTTGGTACCTCTGTGTAGATCGGAGCATGAGCTTTCTAACAGCACCATGTTTACTGACAGAGAATACGGTGTTGGAGAAATATGACCATGAAAATACAGAAAGTTACTGATTCACGTTTTCTCTATGTGCTCATATTATTGCTTAGCATTGCAATTATGTTTTATTACGCTAATAATGGTTGATAGAGACTTGTAGCTGAGTTTTTTGTCGACATTTTGGTTTGTTACATGAACATATTGGTGCTTGCTAGTCAGCGTAACAAGAAGGATGAATTATTTGTAAACGACAGCCCCCGCCGTCGGGGGCCCTCGGGGGGAACAACAGTATCTAATTTATACTTGGTCTTTTCACCACTATACACCCGGAGTCCCTCTCCCCACTCCCCGTTGGGGGAGTGCCTACTGTTTCAGTTCAACTGCATGAGGCCTAATGATGATGACTCCTGATGCGACTCATCGAGGCCCCTGATGACCCTACTCCTTCACCTGCCTGGTTGGACCCACCCTTCTGCCCCCAACCTACGGCATCTCTACAGACTGAAACATCTTTAGTAAAGATGTATCAGTCTGTAAAGATTCTTTACAGACTGACACATCATCATAAACCCGAGGTTTCTTCTTTCCCACTGGGTTTTAGAGTCAGTTAGAGCCTTCCCAAGTCACCACAGTCAACCCTGCTGATGGCCTTGCCAAATCGATAGACGAGAACAGAAATAAATAGATTAACCTGGTAACAGAGGTGGAAAATAGTCTTGAACGAGGAGCTGAGGAGCAGTAGACAAGCTCCTGTTCAGGCAGAAGGAGCTTTTGAGGAGGATCACCCCTGCCCCCCCATTTGCACCAGCACATGCAACTTTTAATTCTATGTGGCCTTAGTTTATGGGTTTACTGTGGTCTCCAAAGTTTAAGACCATCTAGAATGCAGACTACAACCGGCAGAGACAAGTAAGAGACCCACAACGTTACAATCAGAGACAGAAGGCCCTACCACTTCTACCTGGTAGAATGGTGCTCATCAGAAACTTCTTGCCGAAGGACCCAAAGTAAGTTGGCTCCCTGCTGGATACGGGAACCATTTGTTTTGGTTGCAGCTCCCTCCACTGACAGCCCTGTTTAGTTTCTAGAGTTCAATCACAAGGCCTTGAGGGACCAAAGAGAACCATTCATTGTAACAATTTGAGACATTGCCTATATTCTCCAGAAGGGCCTCCACAAGAATTAGAATCACCAAAAGAGAGACCAAATGTGGATGTCCAGTGAGCACAGGAGGCTGGGGGGCCTGGCATAGCAGGATCCCAGGTAGATATGTAGCCAGGATGCCATGGCCTCATAGGGACAATGTCCCTTGGCAGAAGATGATCCCTCTCATAGGTTCACATGGGTAAATCTGAAGGTTAAGTCTGCCTGTAGTACCGTGAGTAGAAGCTTGTGGCAGTCTCCTTGCCACCGTGGGTTCCCCGGCCCCGAACAGATCCACACAAGTCCAGTTTGAGGATCAACTTCCTTTTTCGTATTTTATTTTGGCGCACTCACACACACACACACACGCGCGCAGAGGCCGTCTGCAGCCGATCGCAGGCCGATATGCTGCCGTCTGCCCGGCTCTCCGTCGTGTCCGTTGTCCTCTCTCCTGCCCTCCGGGTCCAGCCTGCTACTGTTTTAAAAAGAGATGGTGAGAGTAATCAGCGCACCTGTACTCACTGCTCAATCACTCTCACCTGGCGCCGCTCCCCTGAGCCCTCCCCACACCTCTCTCCTGCAGCCGATGCGCCACGCCCCCTCCACAAAGCTGTTGTTGGGTGAGTAGAAGCTGTTGTTGGGACATCAACACAATGTAATGAGACAATTTCCTCTTTCTTTTTTGTGTGTGGGTTACATTGTTTGCAGTGTTTTTTTCAGTTTGTAGTGCAACAGATCTAACTTCTTCTATATAAAAGAGACTCCCCTGCAAATAATATGTAATCTGTCACAGGTCTCAACTTTATTTACTGGAGAGTGAACAGAAGAAAGGCTTTTGTGTGAAAGAAAACTTGCTGCTTGCCCCAATGTCTGATCATTTTGACAAAGTCTACACCTATTTTCTTTTCATATCATCTTGTCTTACAGTAACCTCTTAATATATTTGTGTGATAATAGCAAACAGGTCAGCCCCCACAGACAAAGCTTCAGCCCATAAAGCATGTAACACTGTTGCTGCACCTGGCACAGCTGATCCTCAGTCTTCTGTCAACTATACAAAGATTGTCAAAGATTGTAGTCAAGATTGAATTGGTGCGTATTAAAATTTTATTTATGTGATTATTGTCATCTTTCCCAGATGTCAGAGTGCTATAATCTATGGTATCAGAGACCAATCCATCAGACCTCTCCTTATATATGTATACTCATCAAAGGTCAAAGGTCATAGTCAAGATCATATTGGCATGTATTCAAAATGTTAATCATGTTTTTATTCCCATTTTCCCCAAATGTTTAAGTGCTCTGATCTATGGTATCAGAGACCTGAGACCTGATTCCCAATGCAATGTTAAAGATTGAAGACTGAATCTAGAGTCTTTACTCTGTCCAAAAATGCATTCTATACTTTAGCTGAAGCTAATGTCGGGTCTGAGTTAAATCAAGTGTCTTTCAAGTTAGTCTTTTGAATAGAAAGTAGTGAATCTATGTTACATGAGACCTCTCATTATATTATTCTGTATGGACTCCTTTCTGCAGGCACTATACACTTAGCACAGAGTCACTCAATGTATATGTTGTCTGCTTGTAGTTTTAAAGCTGACATGTCCTGCGTGTTTGATGTTCTTATGATACTAATCAAGCAAATCTCCATTTAGCCAGTCTGATTGCTTCAGCAAGTGGGTCCAAGTCATTGTGACTGTGATTAAACTCCTTACTGCTAGATGTGATATACAGTGTAGATGAGGTACATGTTCTTTCACTTCTCTTGAGACTAAGTTTTACATCACTTATGAATTATTGGATAACAATGCTGTCATGTTTTTTTTTTTTTTCATGTATGTTAAGTGGACCTGAGGACAGAGTGCATAAACACCATACGAGGGCAGGTAAACCCTGCAGAACAACTCTGCACACAGGGAAATTAGCATGATGTTTAACCTGTGAACAATGCATGGATGAATTTGTTTTTTATGTGAATTGTGGCCTTCTTTCCTCTAAAGATGACATATCTTCACATATCTTTATTTTGTAATAGAAATGCAAGCAAGAATATTTTGGGTTTTGCAGTCCTCATCAACAGGTTAATAGTTTGTGTGTCTGTTGGATGTTTTTCCAAAATGTCAAATTCTTCTCAATCTCAGACCAACACCACTGGTGGACGGGGGTTAATGGAGAGAGTGTTGTTTTCCACTTTTACTACTGTACCTTGCTGTTTGTTCCTCTTCATTAATGGGGCCATACTTTTCACCTTGAGGAGTAAACCTGTGTTTTGTGAGACCTCTCGTTACATTCTTCTCTATAACCTGCTACTTGGAGACACTGTACAGCTGGTAATGAGTCAGTTAGTGTATATAGTTGCTGCATGTAGAATAAGGCTGACATATTCTGTATGTAGTGTTGTTCTCATGTTCAACAGTCTTGCAATTAAAGTCTCTCCTCTTGCACTGGTGTTGATGTCTCTGGAGAGATGTGTAGCTGTGTGCTACCCACTGAGGCACGCTACCATCATCACCACCAGAAAAACAGATGTGGCTATAATTTTGATTTGGGGGATCAGTTCAGTAAATGTTCTCACCCAAGTATTTTTACTGTTTGATGGTTCATTTCAAGACCTGAAGAGTGAACAGATGAAAGGCCTTTGTAGCATAGAAAACATGCTGAATGCCCCAGTGTCTGATCATTTTGACAAAGGTTACACCTATTTTCTCTTCATATTAGCTGGTTTGACAGTAACTTCTTCCTATATCAGTGTGGTAATAGCAGCAAGGTCAGCCTCCACAGACAAAACTTCGGCCCATAAAGCTCGTAATACACTTCTGCTGCATCTGGTGCAGCTGTTTCTCAGTCTTCTATCAACTATACACAACAAATTGCATATAGCTTTGTCAAATATTGTAGGCAAGATAGTATTGGTACGTATTCAAATTGTTATTTATGTATTTCTTGCCATCTTTCCTAGATGTCTGAGTGCTCTAATCTATGGTATCAGAGACCAAACCATCAGGCGTGTCCTTGTTTACTACCTGTGCTGTCGACTGACACTCCCAGTCATCTCAATCTCTCAAGACTGAGGTCTCACCTAAAGATACATGGAATATATCTTAAAGAAACTGTTTTTCAACTATTTCTCAAAACAATACTCACATGACCATATGTAGATTTTAGTTACTGTAATGCTTTGTGATACCTTTCTAATGCAATGCAAATGTTACTCTTTATTCCGTGCAAAAATACATTCTATAATTTAGCTGAAGCTAATATGATGTCTGAGTGAAATCAAGTGGCTATCGCAGTGAAGAGTACTGTTGATTTTGTCCTTCCCATCTTTGAGGCATCCATTACAAATTTAAAAAATAACAAATAAAACTTTTTAATCTATATGGATGTATGAGGATTGTTTCAAGATGATTGTTTTATATAAATATGGAATATTAAGTGGGATGAATTTATTCTAAAATGTTCAAGAATAATTTGTTGTGCTTGTGATATTCATGCATCACTGGCTGCAGAGAAAATAACTGGCATAAAATACAACCCCACAATTGTATTACACGCATCCCAACGTTTTGCGGGTTAACTCATTAATATATCACTTTATTAAGTTTTACTATATTTTTGGTGAGAAAATAACCATTTAGATTCCCAATATATGCTCAGTTTCTTTAGATAAATTTCTGTTTAGGAAGAGATGATCTTTACCATCACCAGTGTCAATTACATGTGTCACATGCATCTAATTTCTTTTTAAAATCAACGTAAATGGTAAATAAATTAGACGCAATGTAACAAATATATTCATAAATGCAAATTTTACACATGAAACAGTCAAAGCGACAGCCCCTAAAGTTCGTAACACACTAATACTGCACCTGGTGCAGCTAATCCTCAATCTTCTGTAAACTATATACAACCAATTACTTATGGCAGTGTCAAAGGTCGTAGTCAAGATCATATTCATGTATTAGTATTGCATATATTGTTATATGTACTATGTACTATTATACTATTGTGTGTATTATATATTACATATATTCATATTCATTATATTAGTGCATATTCAAATTGTTATTCATGTGTTTATTGTCATTTTTCCTAGTTGTATGAGTGCTCTAATCTCTGGTATCAGAGACCAAACCATCAGACCCTCCATGTATACTATCAATGCTGTCGACTGAAACCATTTTCTCAACCATGGCTAAGGTCTCACCCAAAACTACATGCAATATATCTGAAAGAAACTGTAACATTTTTCAACTCTGTCTTAAAACAATACTCACATGACCATTTGGTAATTGTAATAATTTTGGATCCCTTCCTAATGCAATGTAATGTTAAAGATGGATGACTAAATGTACAGTCTTTACTCTGTCCAAAAATGCATTCTATAGTTTAGCTGAATCTAATGTAGGGTCTGAGTTAACTCAAATGTCTATCTTTCAAGTTAGTCTACTGAATAGAAAATGTGTATTTCTGTTGCGGTATGCATTTATGTTAATTAAGACCTCTCATATTATTTTGTATAAGCTCCTTTCTGCGGGCACTTGGCGCAGGTTAAAGCTAACATATCCTGTGTGTGATGTTCTTGTGGTAAGAATCTCACAAATTTAATCTTAGTGTTTCTTCACCACACAGACATGAATGTTAAGAAAAAATTGTAAAGGGATTACATCACTCATAATTGTTTAACATGACTGAACTAGCTTCTTTACTTGTATGTCATGACATCACGTCATATGGGTGTGAGGACTGAGATTTTAAAATGTATGTGAGGACAGATGAACCCTGCAGACCAGTTCTGCCCACATGGAAACAAGCACAGCCTCTAACCTGCTGACTGTCCTTACAGGGAACATGTATGTGAATAATTTAAATAGTACATAGTTAACTCAATAGAAATCTTTGCAAAGAAAGTTATTACCGTTCTAATCATAAAAAATGTTTAATTGTGTTTATACAACAACATTTTTGAGTCCTGAAATGTGGCTTCCAGTTAGGTAATTCATTGTATAACAGGGTAAAACTCATCACAGGGGTTCCATGAATTACTCTCTAACATGTTATATACAACTCCATCTCAGACAAACATCACTGTTGTACTGCAATACAGGGGAACACTGGAAATTGTGTTGTTTTCTGCTCCAATTACAGTACCAAGCCTTGTATTTCTGTACATTAACGTGACCATGCTGTTCACCTTGAGGAGTAAATCTATGTTTCGTGAAACCTCTCGTTACATTCTTCTGTATAACCTACTTTTTGCAGACACTGTACTAATGGCACTAGCCCAGTCACTGTATCTACTGTCTGCTTGTAGAATATGGCTGACATATCCTGTTTGTGGGGTTCTTGTGATGCTCTCTGAACTCATGAATGCAATCTCTCCTCTCACACTGGTGTTGATGTTTCTGGAGAGATATGTAGCTGTGTGCTACCCACTGAGGCACGCTACCATCATCACCACCAGAAACACAGAGGTGGCTATTCTTGTGGTTTGGATGTTCAGTTCAGTAAATATCCTTATCCAAGTTATTTTGTTGTTAGATTTTCCATTTGAAGACCTGGAGAGCCTGCAGATGAAAGACACTTGCTATGACATAGCCATGTTTCTTGGCCCAATGTCAGATCATTATAGCAAAGCCTACACTTGTTTTCTGTTTATATCAGCTGGTGTGACAGTATCTTGCTCCTATATTGGTGTGATGATAGCAGCAAGGTCAGCCTCCACAAATGAAACTTCAGCCCAAAAGACTCGTAACACACTGCTGCTGCATCTGGTGCAGCTGGGCCTCAGTCTCTCCTCAACTATTCATGACCCACTGGTTGTTGCTTTCTCAAAAATCCTAGACAGAGCATCAGTTCGGCGAATGCAGAGTGCTTTTTATGTGTGTCTGTTCCTACTCCCAAGATGTCTGAGTGCTCTAATCTATGGAATCAGAGACCAGGCCATCAGACCCGTCCTCATGTACCATCTATGTTGTCAATTAAATCTGCCAAGGCTGGGGTCTTACCCTGGGTGATCTTGGTTTATTGAACCATTATTCCTCTTTGAAGAGAGGAAGTTAAAATTCTTCATGTATAGAGAATATGAATAAAATAACAGTAAATGTATGTCAACATTACTTTATATTCCCCTAACTTATCTATAATCTGCAGATACTTTCTTAAATGTCAGAATGGGAATTGCAGTATGTATATTCAATGTACATATATATACACACACACACACACACACACACACATATATATATATATATATATATATTTAGAAAGAATCGATTAGAAAGAATTGAATTTACCAAGCTTTCATCTGGGTAAATAAGACAACAATAGAATAAAAAGAAAACCGAAACTGCGTCAAAACAATTTTTTGTCTCGAGTAACTTATTCTCTAAAATATTAACCTACTGTTTGTGCTAAATTGTCAGTCAGTCATCTTCTATACCCGATTATTCCATATTAGGGTCGCAGGGGTCTGCTGGAGCCATTATGGTGAGAGGCAGGGATACACCCCAGATGGTCTGGGGGAGGAAGCTGGAGTACCCGTGAAACCCCACGCAGACACAGGGAGAACATGCAAACTCCACATAGAAAGGACCCAGACCCAGGACCAAGGAGGTCTTGAACCTGCTAACCTCTGTGCCACCATGTCACCCTGTGGTAAATTGA
The DNA here is from genome assembly GCA_030544235.1 of Lepturacanthus savala. Taxonomy (NCBI): domain Eukaryota; kingdom Metazoa; phylum Chordata; class Actinopteri; order Scombriformes; family Trichiuridae; genus Lepturacanthus; species Lepturacanthus savala. The sequence continues at coordinate 27,167,323 of CM060479.1, read as the reverse complement.
CTAGGTCACATTTAAAGTACAGGTACCTCAGAATTGTACTTGAAGACTCTATTGGAATGAATATTTTTGATTTACTTCCCACTTCTGTAGACAATATACAACCAAATTGTAAAAGTAAAAATAAAGTTTTAAGAAATAGCAACACTGCCTTAAGTGACAGTGCAGCACCCAGAGACCAACTCCAGTTCTTTCTGTTAGTGTTTGGGTCAAGGAAGCAACTGAAGGGGGGTATTAAAATGGGCACTGTCAATGATAATGTTTATGTTGTTTAAATTTACTTATTTGGAAACTGCCTTTAACATGTGTTTATAAAAAAGACGAGGTGAGGTGAGGCCTCTCTGTGGTGTTTTGAACCTGCTTCTTCCCAGGAAATTTTGGTATTTATGATCAATGTACTCTATCAAATTAAAGCTGTATACATAGAAACAGGAAAAGGACAACGAGCCTTTGTTAAGAACAATAAAATGCCTAACACATGTACAGTGTATCTGGAAAGTATTCACAGCATTTCACTTTTTCCACATGTTATGTTACAGCCTTATTCCAAAACAGATTTTTTTAGATTTTTGCAAATTTATTAAAAATAAAAAAAAAAATTAAGAAACCACATGTACATTAGTATTCACAGCCTTTGCTCAATACTTTATTGATGCACCTTTGGCAGCAATTACAGCCTCAAGTCTTTTTGAATATGATGCTACAAGCTTGCCACACCTATCTTTGGGCAGTTTTGTCCATTCCTCTTTGAAGCACCTCTCAAGCTCCATCACGCTGGATGGGAAGTGTCGGTGCACAGTCATTTTCAGATCCATTCAGAGATGTTCAATCAGATTCAAGTCTGGGCTCTGGCTGGGCCACTCAAGGATGTTCACAGAGTTGTCCTGTAGCCATTCTTCTGATATCTTGGCTGTGTGCTTAGGGTCATTGTCCTGCTGACAGATGCTCTGGAACAGGTTTTCATCCAGGGTGTCTCTGTACATTGCTGCATTCATCATTCCCTCTATCCTGACTAGTCTCCCAATTCCTGCCATTGAAAAAAATCCCCACAGCATGATGCTGCAACCACCATGTTTCACTGTAGGGATGGTATTGGCTAGCTTCCAGATGCACTGTAAATGCATATATAACAGGATTGTTTTGAAACTCAAAATATGAACATTAAAGGTCTTAGTCTATGCACATCAGATAGTTACTAAAATTCAGTTATGAATTTAGGTTTCGGTCTCACACCACAAGTTTTTCAGTGGCCCCCTCTGGCCATCCCTATGAAAGACTGGCAACAGAGGCAACCGCTTATTCCTCATTAGGGTCGCGAGGATCTGCTGGAGCCAATCCTAGAACATTACAGGCGAGAGGCAAGGATCTGGGTTTTTATAGGTAATGAAAACTAAGACTAAAACTAAAACTATCAATGAAAAAATAATTTAGCTAACTGAAATAAAAATTTTAATGAATATTTTTTAAAAACAAAACTTAAACTACAATGAACATTACAAAAATAACTAAAACTAAACTGAATTGCAAACAACATCACTTCAGTTTTCATTCATCGTTTCGTTCCCCCCTCCCCATTACTGTGGAAACGGCTGCTCACAGAGAACTGAAGAAGATTAGGCAGCAGTGAAGAAGATGCTTTCGTGATCTCAGAAATGGCTAAAGTGGCGAGAAGAAAAGGCCACTGTCTGATATGGGAATATTTTGAGTAAGACCACCAGGTAGAAAAAAGCAAGTGCTTGGTATTATGGACTGATTGGAACATTTGTGGGCAGCAGCTGAAGGGGAAAAATCCCACAAATTTGAAAGTGCACCGCCGGAGCTCGGAGAACCTCACGAAACTTTCCAGTTGTGGGAGAAGGAGGCGGCTAGCATGAGCCTGCAGCCAGACAGGAGCACCGTATCCAAAGCCCAACAAAGCCTACCTCAATGCCTTGCACAGGATAGTACATGGTGCACCACCACGCAAGAACACCATAAGCGTGAGCAGGCAATGGTCCAAATGTTCATCAACATCGGACATTCCACAAGGCTGTGCGACAACAGTTCATTCAAACAATTCTTCACATTGTTGGAGCACACATTTAAAGTTCCGGTTCTGCTCAAGTTAACAGATTAATGGCTGCAAAAATGAAAACAGCTACCGAAAACTTAAAAACATTGTCAGAGAGGCTAGGAGATTGACTTTGTGTGTCAATGGCTGGAGCAAACGAGGACTGACAGCAGCATTTCTTGGAATATCTGCTTGTTTTTAACATGCTCCTTCCGGCATGGCGCAGCATGTTTTATTAAATTTACATTGTTTAGATCATCCGCACACTGGTGAGTCAATTGCCCGCTGCATAGACCTGACGTTGGAAACATGGGACATAAATGATGAGAAAGTTCTGCTTTTCATAACCGACCATGGCAGCAACATTGTGAAGGCAGTACATCTGTTATGAGACCAAGGAGAACAGGTGGAAGATGCTCCAGCACATGGAGGCTGAGGACACCGATACACATACAGAGGCCGAGGAGAGCAGTTTTGGTAAGGATCTTTATTTACTTATCAAGCTAGCTTTATTCTTAAACAGACAGACCAACACTCCTCAACGTATTTTACGTACGCAGTATACATAATATATATAATATAATATACATACGTATATTACGTATCAAGGAATTAATTGAAGTATTTGTGCACCTGTGCACTCATGCAATCCAATGCAGCACCTCTCCCATAAAGTTATAGATTCATTGTTGGGTTAACATTGTGAAACAAGTGATAATTCTACTTTATGGATATTATACATAATGTTTTGTTCATTTGCTTAGCATACAAGGGAAAAATATTAAGACTCAAAATTATAAATTATTATTAAAAAAAATTGTCTACAGAATATTAAATGTATAAACGTAAAAATTAGTCGAATTTATAGCGGAGCTTATGTATTGGCTTGATTTACATTGCACAGGTGTACCTAATGAAGTGGTTGGGAGATACAACTCAAAATCCCAAATATTAAACATGGAAATGTTTTTACTTAGGTGCACTGCAAATGAGTTAAGATAACTACATATGAGTTAAGATAACTCCATATGGGACTGTTTCTATAAGTCAGTGTTTTTAATGTAGTTTATTTTTTGTTATTTTTATAGAGCTGGAGTAACTTCTCGATGAAGACAACAGCAAGTTTCAGAGAATGCCCTGCATGGCCCACACTCTGCAGCTTGCATTAAAGATGCAATGAAACACCCGTGTTGAATCCACCATACTGAAGGCGAGACGACTAGTACATGATGTCCGGAAGTCTTCTGTTGCAAATGAACAAATGGTGAAAATATGTGGCAAAACTCTCATACGAGACTGCAGTACACACTGGAACAGCACCATAGATATGATGAAACGACTGCTGGAGGTCAAAGGAGGACTCAATCAGGTTCTGGAGGACTTGAATATGGACACTGTCCTCACAAGTGATTGGGTAAAGCTTGAAAATCTTATATTGTTAGAGCCTTTTGCTGTGCACACTGAGCAGCTCCAGAACGACAGCCAGTCTTTGTCTCATGTTGTGCCATGCTTTTTAAACTTAGAGGCACACCTACTTTCCACCACTGTTTCTCTGAAGCCTGTTGCTGCTGAGGTCTCTGAAACATAGGTTTGCTGCCATTCTTAACCCTGACTGTTGCACGTTCGATGCCACTGCAGCAGGAGCCTGCCTCCTGGACCCAAATTTGTTCTGCACTCCCCAGAACTGAAATCTTTGCAGAAGGCAGCAGAGTCCTTTGTGCAGACCCTAGCAGGACACTCTCATTCAACCACAAACAAAAATACCCCAAGGGCCACTGAAACTGCATCACCAGTGGCCAATGCCCTGAAGAGATACAGCTACCTTGCACCCTGTCTGCAAGAGAGCAGGTCAGGGACTTATACCTTGAACCCTCCATCAAGTGAGATGACAAAATACCTGGATGAGGTCGAGTAAGAGATTGCCTGTGATAACCTGCTTGATTTCTGGAGGTCAAGAGAAGCCATATATCCAAGGCTTGCCCCACTGCCTTTAGATTTAGTCATTGCCCCTGCCTCCCTAGCTTTTGTGGACCGTATTTTTTTGTGTGGACTTCTGTCAACAGGTCTGAGAAACTGAACTACGACTTCTCTGGAGCAACGCGTTTTCCCTAAAGATAAACAAAAGATCACTGAGCTAAAGATATGTGATGGGAGTGGTGTGTGTGCCTGTGTGTGTATGAATGTTTGTTAATAGTTTCAGGGGCAGAGGCAGCATTTTGGTTATATAAGTGATCAGTGATTGTGATCAAATTGATGTGAACATCAGAGTGATCCAGCTGCTGTTTTAAGCCAAACCATCTTGTCTCTCACCTCCCTTGCTGCCTCTGAAGACTCATGATGTCTGGTTCCTGGGGTGAAACAAATGTAAAGATGCCTAACATCCTGTTTGTTGCATATAGAGTTTGATTTTGGATAAGGGCCTGCTATGTAAAAGTTCACACAAAATTTTATTAGATTTATTAGTAGCAAAAAACATGTCTTAATTTTGTGTTCATATTAACAGTCTTTTATTCGGACACATGAAGCATCCATTTCTTGCCACCTGTTAAGTAACTGACCATGACGTCTGTTTAGGGTGAGATAGATTTGATTTGTTTTATCAGTCATAGTGGTATCATCAGTGTTTAAAAAAGATGATGGTTCATGTGTACAATTAAAGGACGTGGTAAAAACATATTTAGTGTAATGCATTCTTTCATCCTTGTCAGCTTCTACAAATTTAGGCCTTGCTCCTAATACCTGAAAAACTAAAACTAAATAAAAACTAAACTAAAACTAGTCAACTCCTCAAAATAAAAACTAAACTAAAAGTGCTTAATCACGTGTTAAATAATTAAAACTGAAATAAAAAGGAAACTGAAAAACTAAATAAAAATAAAAACTAATAAAATTTCAAAACTATAATAACCCTGGCAGGGATACACTCCAGACGGTTACTAGCCTATCATGGGTATAATAGAATAAAATAAGCTTTAATCTATAACCAACAGTAAATAGTAACAGCAGGTTATGTTAATAAAGATGTAAAAGAAAATACTGTTGATAGGCTGTGGACCTCCATTGAGAAAGAATTCTAAAGGGACTATCTTTCTACCAAGATGTTTCTTCACACACAGAGTGATTTACTATTACAGGCGGTGTATGCCATTAGTCAGGTATCCATCTTAGTGAAGGCTGAACTAGGCTTCTGTACAAACTCAATATGGCAACAGAATTTTCAATGACATGGACAAGAGTATTGAGAAAGAATTGTAAAGGGATTACATCACCCATCGTTGTTTACCATGAATGATCTAGTTACTATAGTTGCCATGGTACCATGTGACATGGGTTTGAGGACTGAGGTTTTAAAATGTATGTGAGGACAGATGAACCCTGCAGACCAGTTCTGCCCACATGGAAACAAACACAGCCTCCTTACAGGGAATATGTATGTGAATAATTTCATTGTTTGCATGTGGACTCAATAGACATTTCTACAAAGACAGTGGGCTTTTACTGTTCTAATGAAAAAAACAGTTTGTTTTTTATGTTCCGATTGTATCAATGTTTTTGATATTTGAAATGTATTTTCCATTTAGGCTAATTCATTGTATAACAGGGTAAAACTCATCACAGGGGGTCCAAAAATATCTGTCTAACATGTTATATACAACTCCATCTCAGACAAACATCACTGTTGTACTGCAATACTGGGGAACACTGGAAATTGTGTTGTTTTCTGCTCCAATTACAGTACCAAGCCTTGTATTTCTGTACATTAACGTGACCATGCTGTTCACCTTGAGGAGTAAATCTATTTTTCGTGAGACCTCTCGTTACATTCTTCTGTATAACCTACTTTTTGCAGACACTATACTGATGGCACTAGCCCAGTCACTGTATCTACTGTCTGCTTGTAGAATATGGCTGACATATCCTGTTTGTGGGGTTCTTGTGATGCTCTCTGAACTCATGAATGCAATCTCTCCTCTCACACTGGTGTTGATGTCTCTGGAGAGATATGTAGCTGTGTGCTACCCACTGAGGCACGCTACCATCATCACCACCAGAAACACAGAGGTGGCTATTCTTGTGGTTTGGATGTTCAGTTCAGGAAATATCTTTATCCAAGTTATTTTGTTGTTAGATTTTCCATTTGAAGACCTGGAGAGCCTGCAGATGAATGACACATGCTCTGACATAGCCATGTTTCTTGGCCCAATGTCAGATCATTATAACAAAGCCTACATTTGTTTTCTGTTTATATCAGCTGGTGTGACAGTATCTTGCTCCTATATTGGTGTGATGATAGCAGCAAGGTCAGCCTCCACAAATGAAACTTCAGCCCAAAAGACTCGTAACACACTGCTGCTGCATCTGGTGCAGCTGGGCCTCAGTCTCTCCTCAACTATTCATGACCCACTGGTTGTTGCTCTCTCAAAAATCCTAGACAGAGCATCAGTTCGGCGAATGCAGAGTGCTTTTTATGTGTGTCTGTTCCTACTCCCAAGATGTCTGAGTGCTCTAATCTATGGAATCAGAGACCAGGCCATCAGACCCGTCCTCATGTACCATCTATGTTGTCAATTAAAACTGCCAAGGCTGGGGTCTTACCCTCTTTGAAGAGAGGAAGTTAAAAGTCTTCATGTATAGAGAATATGAATAAATAACAGTAAATGTATGTCAACATTACTTTATATTCCCCTAAATGATCTATAATCTGCAGATACTTTCTTAAATGTCAGAAAGGGAATTGCAGTATGTATATTCAATGTACAATGTACATATATATATATATATATATATATATATATATATATATATATATATATATATATATATATTTAGAAAGAATTGATTAAAAAGAATTGAATTCACCAAGCTTTCGTTTGGGTAAATAAGACAACAGTAGAATAAAAAGAAAACCGAAACTGCGTCAAAACAATTTTTTGTCTTGAGTAACTTTCTCTGTAAAATTAACCTACTGTTTGTGCTAAATTGTCAGTAAGTCATCTTCTATACCCGCTTATTCCATATTAGGGTCGCAGGGGTCTGCTGGAGTCAATCTCTGCGCATTATAGTGAGAGGCAGGGATACACCCCAGATGGTCTAGGGGAGGAAGCTGGAGTACCCGTGAAACCCCACGCAGACACAGGGAGAACATGCAAACTCCACATAGAAAGGACCCAGACCCAGGACCAAGGAGGTCTTGAACCTGCTAACCTCTGTGCCACCATGTCACCCTGTGGTAAATTGACTAGGTCACATTTAAAGTACAGGTACCTCAGAATTGTACTTGAAGACTCTATTGGAATGAATATTTTTGATTTACTTCCCACTTCTGTAGACAATATACAACCAAATTGTAAAAGTAAAAATAAAGTTTTAAGAAATAGCAACACTGCCTTAAGTGACAGTGCAGCACCCAGAGACCAACTCCAGTTCTTTCTGTTAGTGTTTGGGTCAAGGAAGCAAATGAAGGGGGGTATTAAAATGGGCACTGTCAATGATAATGTTTATGTTGTTTAAATTTACTTATTTGGACACTGCCTTTAACATTTGTTTATAAAAAAGACAGCAAAAGGTGAGGCCTCTCTGTGGTGTTTTGAACCTGCTTCTTCCCAGGAAATTTTGGTATTTATGATCAATGTACTCCATCAAATTAAAGCTGTATACATAGAAACAGGAAAAGGACAACGAGCCTTTGTTAAGAACAATAAAATGCCTAACACATGTACAGTGTATCTGGAAAGTATTCACAGCATTTCACTCTTTCCACATGTTATGTTACAGCCTTATTCCAAAACAGATTTTTTTAGATTTTTGCAAATTTATTAAAAATAAAAAAAAATTAAGAAACCACATGTACATTAGTATTCACAGCCTTTGCTCAATACTTTGTTGATGCACCTTTGGCAGCAATTACAGCCTCAAGTCTTTTTGAATATGATGCTACAAGCTTGCCACACCTATCTTTGGGCAGTTTTGTCCATTCCTCTTTGAAGCACCTCTCAAGCTCCATCAAGCTGGATGGGAAGTGTCGGTGCACAGTCATTTTCAGATCCATTCAGAGATGTTCAATCAGATTCAAGTCTGGGCTCTGGCTGGGCCACTCAAGGATGTTCACAGAGTTGTCCTGTAGCCATTCTTCTGATATCTTGGCTGTGTGCTTAGGGTCATTGTCCTGCTGACAGATGAACCGTCGCCTCAGTCTGAGGTCAAGAGCTCTGGAGAAGGTTTTCATCCAGGGTGTCTCTGTACATTGCTGCATTCATCATTCCCTCTATCCAGACTAGTCTCCCAATTCCTGCCATTGAAAAAAATCCCCACAGCATGATGCTGCCACCACCATGTTTCACTGTAGGGATGGTATTGGCTTGCTTCCATATGCACTGCAAATGCATATCTAACAGGATTGTTGTGAAACTCAAAATATGAACTTTAAAGGTCTTAGTCTATGCACATCAGATAGTTACTAAAATTCAGTTATGAATTTAGGTTTCGGTCTCACACCACAAGATTTTCGGTGGCCCCCTCTGGCTATCCCTATGAAAGACTTCTGGAGGCACCAGTAGCTGAAAGGAACATTAAGCCCATATAACAAGTCATGCACCATTAGAAAGAGTAGAGTAGAATATTTATTCATTCATCTTCTATACCCAGTTATTCATCATTAGTGTCGCGAGGATCTGCTGGAGCCAATCCTAGAACATTAAAGGCGAGAGGCAAGGATCAGGGTTTTTATAGGTAATGAAAACTAAGACTAAAACTAAATCTATCAATGAAAAAATAATTTAGTTAACTGAAATAAAAATTTTAATGAATATTTTTTAAAAACAAAACTTAAACTACAATGAACATTACAAAAATAACTAAAACTAAACTGAATTGCAAACAACATCACTTCAGTTTTCATTTATCATTTCGTTCCCCCCTCCCCATTACTGTGGAAACGGCTGCTCACAGAGAACTGAAGAAGATTAGGCAGCAGTGAAGAAGATGCTTTCGTGATCTCAGAAATGGCTAAAGTGGCGGGAAGAAAAGGCCACTGTCTGATATGGGAATATTTTGAGTAAGACCGCCAGGTAGAAAAAAGCAAGTGCTTGGTATTACGGACTGATTGGAATATTTGTGGGCAGCAGCTGAAGGGGAAAAATCCCACAAATTTGAAAGTGCACCGCCGGAGCTCGGAGAACCTCACGAAACTTTCCAGTTGTGGGAGAAGGAGGCGGCTAGCATGAGCCTGCAGCCAGGCAGGAGCACTGCATCCAGAGCCCAACAAAGCCTACCTCAATGCCTTGCACAGGATAGTACATGGTGCACCACCACGCAAGAACACCATAAGCGTGAGCAGGCAATGGTCCAAATGTTCATCAACATCGGACATTCCACAAGGCTGTGCGACAACAGTTCATTCAAACAATTCTGCACATTGTTGGAGCACACATTTAAAGTTCCGGTTCTGCTCAAGTTAACAGATTAATGGCTGCAAAAATGAAAACAGCTACCGAAAACTTAAAAACATTGTCAGAGAGGCTAGGAGATTGACTTTGTGTGTCAATGGCTGGAGCAAACGAGGACTGACAGCAGCATTTCTTGGAATATCTGCTTGTTTTTAACATGCTCCTTCCGGCATGGCGCAGCATGTTTTATTAAATTTACATTGCTTAGATCATCCGCACACTGGCGAGTCAATTGCCGGCTACATAGACCTGACGTTGGAAACATGGGACATAAATGATGAGAAAGTTCTGCTTTTCATAACCGACCATGGCAGCAACATTGTGAAGGCAGTACATCTGTTATGAGACCAAGGAGAACAGGTGGAAGATGCTCCAGCACATGGAGGCTGAGGACACCGATACACATACAGAGGCCGAGGAGAGTGGTTTTGGTAAGGATCTTTATTTACTTATCAAGCTAGCTTTATTCTTAAACAGACAGACCAACACTCCTCAACGTATTTTACGTACGCAGTATACATAATATATATAATATAATATACGTACATATATTACGTATCAAGGGCTTGATTGAAGTATTTGTGCACCTGTGCACTCTCATGCAATCCAATGCAGCACCTCTCCCATAAAGTTATAGATTCATTGTTGGGTTAACATTGTGAAACAAGTGATAATTCTACTTTATGGATATTATACATAATGTTTTGTTCATTCGCTTAGCATACAAGGGAAAAATATTAAGACTCAAAATTATAAATTATTATAAAAAAAAATTGTCTACAGAATATTAAATGTATAAACTTAAAAATTAATAGAATTTATAGCGGAGCTTATGTATTGGCTTGATTTACATTGCACAGGTGTACCTAATGAAGTGGTTGGGAGATACAACTCAAAATGCCAAATATTAAACATGGAAATGTTTTTACTTAGGTGCACTGCAAATGAGTTAAGATAACTACATATGAGTTAAGATAACTCCATATGGGACTGTTTCTATAAGTCAGTGTTTTTAATGTAGTTTATTTTTTGTTATTTTTATAGAGCTGGAGTAACTTCTCGATGAAGACAACAGCAAGTTTCAGAGAATGCCCTGCATGGCCCACACTCCGCAGCTTGCATTAAAGATGCAATGAAACACCCGTGTTGAATCCACCATACTGAAGGCGAGACGACTAGTACATGATGTCCGGAAGTCTTCTGTTGCAAATGAACAAATGGTGAAAATATGTGGCAAAACTCTCATACGAGACTGCGGTACACACTGGAACAGCACCATAGATATGATGAAACGACTGCTGGAGGTCAAAGGAGGACTCAATCAGGTTCTGGAGGACTTGAATATGGACACTGTCCTCACAAGTGATTGGGTAAAGCTTGAAAATCTTATATTGTTAGAGCCTTTTGCTGTGCACACTGAGCAGCTCCAGAACGACAGCCAGTCTTTGTCTCATGTTGTGCCATGCTTTTTAAACTTAGAGGCACACCTACTTTCCACCACTGTTTCTCTGAAGCCTGTTGCTGCTGAGGTCTCTGAAACATAGGTTTGCTGCCATTCTCAACCCTGACTGTTGCACCTTCGATGCCACTGCAGCAGGAGCCTGCCTCCTGGACCCAAATTTGTTCTGCACTCCCCAGAACTGAAATCTTTGCAAAAGGCAGCAGAGTCCTTTGTGCAGACCCTAGCAGGACACTCTCATTCAACCACAAACAAAAATACCCCAAGGGCCACTGAAACTGCATCACCAGTGGCCAATGCCCTGAAGAGATACAGCTACCTTGCACCCTGTCTGCAAGAGAGCAGGTCAGGGACTTATACCTTGAACCCTTCATCAAGTGAGATGACAAAATACCTGGATGAGGTCGAGCAAGCGATTGCCTGTGATAACCTGCTTGATTTCTGGAGGTCAAGAGAAGCCATATATCCAAGGCTTGTCCCTCTGGCTTTAGATTTAGTCATTGCCCCTGCCTCCCTAGCTTTTGTGGACCGTATTTTTTCTATGTGTGGACTTTTGTCAACAGGTCTGAGAAACTGAACTACGACTTCTCTGGAGCAACGCGTTTTCCCTTAAGATAAACAAAAGATCACTGAGCTAAAGATATGTGATGGGAGTGGTGTGTGTACCTGTGTGTGTATGAATGTTTGTTAATAGTTTCAGGGGCAGAGGCAGCATTTTGGTTATATAAGTGATCAGTGATTGTGATCAAATTGATGTGAACATCGGAGTGATCCAGCTGCTGTTTTAAGCCAAACCATCTTGTCTCTCACCTCCCTTGCTGCCTCTGAAGACTCATGATGTCTGGTTCCTGGGGTGAAACAAATGTAAAGATGCCTAACATCCTGTTTTTTGCATATAGAGTTTGATTTTGGATAAGGGCCTGCTATGTAAAAGTTCACACAAACTTTTATTAGATTTATTAGTAGCAAAAAACATGTCTTAATTTTGTGTTCATATTAACAGTCTTTTATTCGGACACATGAAGCATCCATTTCTTGCCGCCTGTTAAGTAACTGACCATGACGTCTGTTTAGGGTGAGATGGATTTGATTTTTTTTTTCAGTCATGGTGGTATCATCAGTGTCACATGTTTAAAAAAAGATGATGGTTCATGTGTACAATTAAAGGACGTGGTAAAAACATATGTACTGTAATGCATTCTTTCATCCTTGTCAGGTTCTACAAATTTAGGCCTTGCTCCTAATACCTGAAAAACTAAGACTAAAACTAAATAAAAACTAAACTAAAACTAGTCAACTCCTCAAAATAAAAACTAAACTAAAACTGCTTAATCACTTGTTAAATAATTAAAACTAAAATAAAAAAGGAAACTGAAAAACTGAATAAAAATAAAAACTAATAAAAATTTCAAAACTATATTAACCCTCGCAGTGATACACTCCAGACGGTTACTAGCCTATCATGGGTATAATAGAATAAAATAAGCTTTAATCTATAACCAACAGTAAATAGTAACAGTAGGCTTTGTCAAAAAAGATGTAAAAGAAAATACTGTTGATAGGCTGTGGACCTCCATTGAGAAAGAATTCTAAAGGGACTATCTTTCTACCAAGATGTTTCTTCACACACAGAGTGATTTACTATTACAGGCGGTGTATGCCATTAGTCAGGTATCCATCTTAGTGAAGGCTGAACTAGGCTTCTGTACAAACTCAATATGGCAGCAGAATTTTCAATGACATGGACAAGAGTATTGAGAAAGAATTGTAAAGGGATTACATCACCCATAATTGTTTACCATGAATGATCTAGTTACTATAGTTGTCATGGTACCATGTGACATGGGTGTGAGGACTGAGGTTTTAAAATGTATGTGAGGACAGATGAACCCTGCAGACCAGTTCTGCCCACATGGAAACAAACACAGCCTCTAACCTGCTGACTGTCCTTACAGGGAACATGTATGTGAATAATTTCATTGTTTGCATGTGGACTCAATAGACATTTCTACAAAGACAGTGGGCTTTTACTGTTCTAATGAAAAAAACAGTTTGATTTTTATGTTCCGATTGTATCAATGTTTTTGATATGTGAAATGTATTTTCCATTTAGGCTAATTCATTGTATAACAGGGTAAAACTCATCACAGGGGTTCCATAAATATCTGTCTAACATGTTATATACAACTCCATCTCAGACAAACATCACTGTTGTACTGCAATACTGGGGAACACTGGAAATTGTGTTGTTTTCTGCTCCAATTACAGTACCAAGCCTTGTATTTCTGTACATTAACGTGACCATGCTGTTCACCTTGAGGAGTAAATCTATGTTTCGTGAAACCTCTCGTTACATTCTTCTGTATAACCTACTTTTTGCAGACACTATACTGATGGCACTGGCCCAGTCACTGTATCTACTGTCTGCTTGTAGAATATGGCTGACATATCCTGTTTGTGGGGTTCTTGTGATGCTCTCTGAACTCATGAATGCAGTCTCTCCTCTCACACTGGTGTTGATGTCTCTGGAGAGATATGTAGCTGTGTGCTACCTACTGAGGCACGCTACCATCATCACCACCAGAAACACAGAGGTGGCTATTCTTGTGGTTTGGATGTTCAGTTCAGTAAATATCCTTATCCAAGTTATTTTGCTGTTAGATTTTCCATTTGAAGACCTGGAGAGCCTGCAGATGAATGACACATGCTCTGACATAGCCATGTTTCTTGGCCCAATGTCAGATCATTATAACAAAGCCTACATTTGTTTTCTGTTTATATCAGCTGGTGTGACAGTATCTTGCTCCTATATTGGTGTGATGATAGCAGCAAGGTCAGCCTCCACAAATGAAACTTCAGCCCAAAAGACTCGTAACACACTGCTGCTGCATCTGGTGCAGCTGGGCCTCAGTCTCTCCTCAACTATTCATGACCCACTGGTTGTTGCTTTCTCAAAAATCCTAGACAGAGCATCAGTTCGGCGAATGCAGAGTGCTTTTTATGTGTGTCTGTTCCTACTCCCAAGATGTCTGAGTGCTCTAATCTATGGAATCAGAGACCAGGCCATCAGACCCGTCCTCATGTACCATCTATGTTGTCAATTAAAACTGTCCTTTAGGTTATTGCCTGTTTAGATTCAAGTTTTTGTTGCAATTAAGTCCCAAGCAAATGTAATACTTATTCAAATTACCGGAAATTATGCAATGGGAATATTAAATAAAACTGCAGATGTGTCACCTTTGTGGTTTATTGCTTTTCCTGGGATGTTTTTAAGTTCATGGATCTAACGTGACCCCTAATTGTATGTCATGACCAGTGTTGGGCAAGTTACTCAAAAACTGTAATGCATTACTCATTACTTGTTACTGTCATTTCAAAGTAATTTGTTACATTACAATATTGCTACATTTAAAATGTAAGGCATTACACTACTTTTGCATTACTTTAGTTAATCTCGCTAAATAACTGAAAAAACTATTGGGATAGTTACAGCTGTATTGCCCTTTGTTAATCATAATTTATACCCATTTTTTCATTGTCCTACCTGTACATCCAGCACCTATAACTTATTTCAATCAATCAAACTTTATTTGTACAGCCCAGTATCACATTCCCATGTCTCAAAGGGCTTTATAGGCCCAGCAGCTCAGAACTCTCTGACCTAAACCTTCAGTGAAGATGAGGAAGAACTCCCACAGAAAAAACTTTGAACTCCCTCTGACCTAATAATAACAGACTCGCTACCAAATATACAAACAGAGTGAAATGACAGTAACAAGTAGTGAGTAATGCATTTCAGTTTTTGAGTAATTTGCCCAACACTGAGGCATCATATATTGACTTGGATTTTAAAATGATTGCTTGAGCATGTATTTTAACAACTTGACTCACATTACATAACATGTTAAAATCACCAGAAGCCTTTCAGTTTAAAGTTTTATTCATTAAATTTCAAAATAATCAATGTAGTACAGGCCTAATAAAGTGCAAAACAAAGATTTTGCAAGCATCCTTCTCATTTCTTAGAAGCTTACTCTCAAGTCACAAACAATGACATTAAAATGCAATTTCAATTGTTGAAAGTAAGTTTATATTTCATTTAAGGGACAAACCGATCAAAAACTCGGATGCAGAATTTGCTGTGAGATGACATCTTAAGAGAACGCAAATGTATCTCTTTGACAACAGTTGACGCTTTCTTTCCACAGCACCATGACTGTGGTGAATCTGTCGGTGTATGACTCCGTGTGTGGTTCCATTAATGGAGCAGTACATTCATTTGTCTTCAGATCATCAATCAGTCTTTTTATGCTGCTATCAATTCAGATCAGTGCATGTGAACTGATGAAGCCCCTTGGATAAGAGGCACAACATCTTCCTAGACAAATACAAGTCTAGTTTCCTACAATTCAATTTGAGAGAGAGATCATCAATATTATCCTATTTCTGTAGGACAGGCATACTGGTGTACATACTGTTTTAAATGTGAAGTAATAGCTCTTTACCTCAGAATGAAAACCATCGTTTTGAGAAATTATTAAGTAGAAGATTTACCATGAAAATATATTGATATCATATACAATAATGTATAGTAAAAAACACTTTGAGCTAGGAGGTTAAATTTTGAATATGTTTATTGGAGGTCTAGGGCAAAATGCATTTTTTTGAAATTTGAATTTGAAAAATGGAGGGAATGGAATTATTAACTCCTAGTTTGATCTAGCAGGCCGAAATTTGACCATGTGCATGGCGGGGGGTGCCTGTGTAAGCTTCAGAAGGGTCAGAGGTCACTATCAGTTTAAATCTCAGGTTTTTAGGTCTAATTTCCTGTAAAGAGTGACCAAGACATTAATCTAGGAAACTGCTGATGTATTGTTTAAAGGGTGAGGGGCATTGTTTGTGCAAGGTTTCAGAGCATTTAGGCTCTCAGAAGGGTCACAGGTCACCATCCAGGGCCATGTCATACCTCTGAAGTCTACATTTAGAGGCCTTTACTTTACTATCTCCCAAATACTTTGAGGTAGGAACTAAATATTTTAATATGTTTATCATGTGGGCAGAACCATCCACAGTGCAAAATTCATCAGCAACATCATCATCATCATGTTTTTATGATAAGCCATCTCCATTAAACAAAAATTAAGCCATCTCCATTTTACAGTGCCGACAAATGACAGAGTGGCTTCCTTTTACAGAAAAGTAGTCCCATACCTTTGTATTCTGAGTTCAGTTTTTACATTGATTAGAGTCAACTGACTTACTTGTATTGTTAATGCTACTTGCTGCTGACATTTTTTTTGTTTTCAGATGAAGCATGGATGCAAAAACTGTGTATTTTTTGCATCAATGTAATTGATGATGTCGATGTGTCTGCCCAGCCCTGTTAGCATAATGCTAAACTCATAACAACAAACAGCACAGCCATAAATCATCAACTTTGAAACATTTGCTGGGAATCTAAAAAGCCACTACAGCACACAGTTCAAATTACTATTTTCATGAAAAACTTAGAAAACCCTCAGCTACAACAACAAAGAACATATTAGCCAGTTGAGCACAAGGGGGCTAAACTAATAAGAACAGTTAGCACAGCTGTAAATTAGACATTTCCATGGTGACGTTACCTAAGAAACCTATCAAAACACACACTAATATCACAACGCATTTAGCTATGATAGAAAAATAAAGTTAGCAGCTCACCGGTCCAGGAGATAAATGGTGAGCTCCAAGTCCAACTTCAAGCTGAGAATGCAGAGGAAGAAATGGGAATGTGATGATCTGACAGACAATATACTAAAAGGTTCAATCAAAAATATGTAGAGTGTCCAGGACTCAGAGTTTGCAGTAGCCCGGTTGAGCAGGCAGAGACTTTCATCAGGACTCTTTATGATTTATCAGAATACTGTGAGTTTGGGACGAGTAGAAATGAAAATATAATCATAGTGGGGATTCGAGATAAAGAGCAGTCTTGTAAGCTGCAACTTTTGTTAGATCTTACTTTGGTGCAGACTATATAGTCTGTTCACCAGTCAGAACCTGTGAGGATACAGATCAAGGACAACACCACCCCATTGTATTGTTTGTATTTCCAAAGGAAAATGTCACTTCAAGGAAAATGACACTTCAAGTCCTAAGGGGTGCCTCAGTTCATGAGTATAATATAGTGGTGAATGGAAATGCAATGACTGATGGTAACGAATAAACTGTATGAAGTTGGTTGTGACTTCGGACCTAGTGAAGCACGTTGAATAGACATTTTTATATCATTTTCTGATAACACATACAACACAAGACATACATGAACACTATTTTGGTAGTGGTGTTTCAGAAAGAGAAATTCTTAGACAGGTGTGTGTATTGTTTTGGTGGGAAAAAAATGTGTTTTGAGACCAGAGAACATGAGTGAAATGTTTCTTTATGCCTTTTCAGTTTTTGGTTCAGAGTTTTGCGAAAGTTTCTGAAAACATGTATTTCGGGGAAAACTGCAATAGGGAAAATGGCCCGCCTTTGTCTTAACTATCAGAATACGGCCACTAAGTGGCGCAGTGGTGTTGTTTTTCCACGTCTGTGTAACCATAGATGGCTACAGACACTAAGACTCACCCAACGATGCTGCTGAGTGAGCCGGCGTCATCACACGGCTGCCATCTTTTGTCGTTCCACTCACTCCCTCAGAGTATTATGCCATGGTATGGTATGCTTACTCAATTTTAAAGCAATTTTCAAATGATTTCATTTGTTATTGTAACAAATGAAATCATTTTCATTTGTATAATAGTTACTATTATTTACGAATAATTATAGTTCTGGATTTTCATATAAAAGTAAAGTTAATGTAATTTCTATACAGATCATATAAGGACCTTCAAACAAGCAAAAACATTAATACCATACATTGAAAGTGGTTTATTTCTAGTGTTGGGCACGTTACTAAGTAATTAGTTATAGTTACCAGTTACTACTCCCAAAATGTAACTGAGTTGGTTACTAGTAGTAAGTAGTAACTAGTTACCATGGAAAGTAAATATTGCATTACTTTTATAAGTTTGAAATTGTACTGGGGTTTTCTGAGGGTCTGTGAACGCGTCTTTGAGTGCAAGAAGAAACATCGAGATGCAGCATTGTTAACGTTTCTTCTTAAGAAGTTTAATAGTAACGGCGGATAGAAAACGGTATTAGATTACCCGTTACTGAAAAAAGTAACGCCGTTATTAACAGCGTTTATTTTAACACTGTTATTCCAAACACTGTTTATTTCATTGCACATTTCATCGAGTATTAAATTCAAAGCTGCGATTTCAAAATATGAAATCGCCTTGTATCATAGCTACGCTAATAACGATCAGTTTCGAAATCGGTAAAAAAATTTCAGCGAGTCATGAGTATTTCTGTCTGTGCAGATTTCTCACTTTATTGTGGTTAGAGAACCAGCCGGAGCTGCACCGTCGCAATATGGCCGCCGTTGAGGGACGTCGGCACGTAGCCTGATACACCCTATGGATACACCCCCTTTGTGTGTAACACCCCCTTCACGAGGTCCGTGCTTTTATTTTGAAAGCGAGAAGCGGAAGCGTGTTTTATTGTTCGCGTCTGTGCGTGTTGACGCTGGTCCTGCTCCTCCTGGCCGCTCAGCCTCCTCCGGTCGTCGTCATGGTGCAGATGATGGAGTCGCAGTGCGAGTATTTCATGTATTTCCCGGCGGTGCCCATCACGGATCTGTCGGACCCGGCCCGCTACCGCACTCTGCCCCGCAGGAGCCACCTCTACCTGGGGGAGACCGTCCGCTTCCTTCTGGTGCTGCGCTGCAAGGATGCAGCGACGCCGACCGAGCACGGGCCCGGTAAGGAAGGGGGAGAGGTGCCCCCATCCGACCGGCAATGGATGAAAGGGAGGAGTAGACAAACCCATTATTCATGTAGATTATGTTTTTTCACACGTATATTTACACGGAGGAACTTCTGCAGGTGGATCAAAGCTAGTGGTGGATGGGTCATTCTGTCTCATTCTTTATGTTTGTGTGGAGGATGAAATAAGGTACAAGGTTCCAGAGTGGGAGAAAAACAAAACTCAATACTTGATGTTAACATTATGGATAAATCTCAATACATGACACGACCTTTGAACTTCAACACTTAAGTATATTTATTATATATATATATATATATATATATATATATATATATATATATATATATATATATATATATATATATATATATATATATATATATATATATATATATATATATATACATTCATTATAACATATGATGCAGGATATACAGACAGTCCTGCAGCAGTTATATACGTGTTCTTACTGTTTCAAGTGTTTGTGCAGAAGTGCTTGGAAGCAAAGGTCAGATGTATTATTGTTTTGGAGAAAGTGCTCACAGAGGCGGCTGTGTTGTCCTGTAAAATAAGTCTAAGAAAGTTAATATTTGTTTAAAAAGATTTATGTATTTTATGTACAAAAAAATAAGAATAAGTTAATAATATATTTACCGAGATATCAAAGAAAGTGTTTATATTTTCGTACCGTTGTTTTTACCAGTAATATATTTGCGGTGACGTCACTTTCAGTTTCACTAACGGCCAGTTGGACAGTTGGTTTCTTCTTTTTTGCTCCACATATTCTTCACCCACATCGTTTGTAGTTAGGCACTGCTGTAAGTGCTAATATGTGGGATTGTTTATGTGTGTGTATTGTAAATTGGTATATCTGAAATATTGAGTAGGTTGTTTGGTCTTTGTTACTTTTACTCTTTTTATTGTCAGTTAAAAATCAGTTAGGTTGTTGGCCATTATTTGATTCACCTGAGCTAATTGATTAATGTAAATCTGTATGTTTGTTTGCAGTTTTTACCACACACATCAGTTCAATACATCGGATGAAAAGCCACACTACGCTTCAGTCATCTTTATTGAATTAGAGTGAAGATTAACTCGATGTTTATTTTAGTTCAACTACAACCAAAAGAGAACATTACAGCGGCAGTAACTCAAGAATCAATATGCAAACTCCTCAAGAGTTATTGGACCAAAACAGAGTTCTGAGAATATTGAACCAAACAAGGCTAAAAAAACAGAAAATACTCCACCAAAACTGGACTAAAACAAAGGAGAAATAAAAGGAGGTCAAAGGTCCTATATTAAGATGGATTTTTATTTGAAGTTTGTAACTGAATATGAATTGCTCAGATGCACTGATCTGAATTGGAATAGCTGTGAATGGGGAGGTGGGTGGTAACTGTTTATTTGTGACATCAGGACCAACCTAAATTTTTGTAACTTTCCCCTTGCTTTTAACCCATTTAAACTAATTATATTTTTCAAAGATTTCATGCATATTATCAGTTTAGTCACTAACAATCATGTTATGCATCAATTCCATGTCCATTTTGTACTCTTTTCTTTGCAGAACATAGCATTTTAATGGCTATTTTAGTTGCTGCTTGCACAAATCTGCCCATAAACAAAAATCCATTTATCCCATGTATAAAATTATTTTTGGGGGGATTATTCTATACTATTCTAGACTTGAATGAATAAATAGATATAGAAATGTCAGGGTTGAACAAACAATAATAATCTAAATAAAATAACCTCTTTCTGGGAGGGTGTCTTTGCATGTTTTTAGGAGGAATTTGATGTCACCTTGTGACAGGAAACACTTGGAAACTGCTTCACTTTTTGCATTAACGTTACCATCAGGTCAATCTCAAGCTCCTTTTACACAGACCTGATCCAGATCGGATCATTATGCTGATATTCTACGTCACCATTCTGTGTAAAAGGTACAATGGCGGATGGACATGGGTGCGAGCATATTCCAGACCAGAGTCCTTCACATACAGATGATTCCACAGTCTGTTTCTAGAGTTTTAAGGAGACGTTTCTTCCAGCAGGGGGCAGTGACAGTATGGCTGCAGGCTTTGGGACAGAGTCGGCCAGTAGCCGGGCGTGGAGGGAGTTGGCCGGCTCTCTGTGTGCCGTGGCCAGCGTGAGTCCAGGTGAGAGCAGCCGTCACCGGGGCAACCAGCATCACCATGACTATCAGAGCAGTGGGGATGAGGCCAATGAGGATGGCGAGGAGGACTACATCGCAGCAGCCGAGGCGGCCATTGCAGCACTCGGCAGCAGGGTGGATTCACGGTGCCGGAGCTTCAGGGACTGCAAGCCGCTGCTCATCCACAACTCATCAGGGACAGCAGCAAGGGAGTTCCGCAGGGCTCCTGTTCAGGTACATTTGCGTTGTTGAGTAAAAAATAGTTTGTTTTTATGGGTTGTGTTTCTCCATATCTCCTGGCTGCAGGAGGTTATTAAAACACCATCTGCTGCTCAGTGAAGATGTTAGATGTATTTCTTTCTGCATATCAGTCTCCTTTGGACGAGCCGGTGGTTTTGACTGATGAAGTGATTTTCCCTCTCACTGTATCTCTGGACAAACTGCCGGTCAGCACCCTAAAAGTCAAGGTAAGTAGGATCTATAGTTTTAGGCTGGTTTCACATTCTGGTTCAAGGCCGCTCTTCTTCAGACATTTGGCATGTTAGATTCAGTATGAAGCTGTTTGTAAACTGGGGGGGGGGGGGTCCCATTCAGAATTCACCTGTTAACACTGATCATCATGTGTGTGTGCTTGTGTGTTTTCAGGTGATGGTCACGGTGTGGAAAAGAGAGGCAGAGAAAGCGGAGGTGCAGGAGCTGGGCTACCTGAGCGTCCTACAGCAAAGAGAACCAACACACACCTTTAGACATGACCTGAATACTTTTAAGGCTCAAGGTATAACAACACACACAATAGTAGTTAAATGTTACTGTGACTGGTAGTTCAAGCTGTAAACACTGTGTATCTTCCTGTGGGTTAGTTTGGTTTATTATGAGAATAAAAATAACTGGAGGCCCTGAAATTAAATCTAAATTCCAAGAAGGTTCATCTCTCAAAATGAATAAATTAAGAAGCACAATTAAAGTAGCATATGTCATTAAGTACACAGGATTTCCCTAAAAAAACTATATATAAACTCACACAAATGTAATCCTGTCTGAAAATCAAAAAAACAAAAACAAAACACAAGTAGAAAACTAAAGACAGAGGGCAGCAGGGTCTCTGTACATAAACACACCACCACACACTTCTAGTGATAAAGGATTACTGCTCTATGAGCTCATATATTGTTTTTTAGGGAATCCCTATGTACTCTGGCTTTCACTTTCAACTTCTTGTGATGTGGTGGAGTAGATAAAGGACCCAGGAGCGGAAACGGTACACATGACAAGAGTTTTATTGTGCGACAGGGGATGCAACCAAAACCAGTGTGTCACAAGTGTGGGAACACCACTGTAGCCCCCAATGACCACCTCTAACAGAGGGGATCTTCAGGATCTTGAACAAGCCCACAAAGCGAGGAGCCATCTTCGGGGATTCGATGGCCGATACTCTGGGGCAATAGAGCGGTGGACATCTGCCAGTCTCTTATTCCGCTTGGCAGTGTGTGTGAGCACCACCCTAGTGGACTTCCACACCTCCCAAACTCTCCGAAGGTGTTCCTGGACCGAGGGAATCGCCACCGCCTGCTCGGGAAAAAGGGGAGGCTGGTAACCCAGGCAACACATGCACAGGGACATACCTATGGCATGCACAGGGACATATCTATGGCCGAGCAGGTCAGGGAGTTATGTGCATATTTGACCCAGGGCAGTTGGGTGCTCCATGAGAGCGGGTGCTGGGGGGTGACACAGTACAGGGCAGCCTCTAAGCTTTGGTTGGCCTGCTCTTTCTGGCTGTTGGTCTGGGGGTGGTATCCCGACAAGAGACTTGCAGTGGTTCCCACCACCTTGCAAAACTCCCTTAGTCCGGGGTAGTCCGGTAACAAAGTCCAGGGCGATATGTGACCAGGGGCGACTCGGGACTGGCAGGGGGCCTCCGTCTTGGCTCATCTTCAGGCACCAGAAGCTTTGGCAGAGGAACTGGAGATTTCTGTGGAAACCAGGGTGACAGGTGAGTTTGGAGGAATGGGCCCACTGCAGGACCTTGGAACGCTCTATGTCTGGCACAAATTTTCAGTTGGGAGGTCTGGTTGCTGCACCTCCACCACCTGGGACTCAGGGAAGGATGGGTTCAAGTCCGAGGATGGGGCGTAGAGTCGGGGCAGGATGTCGGGCTTGATGTTGCGGGAGCCCGGACGATAGGAGAGGGTGAAATGAAATCTACTTAAAAAAAGTGCCCATCTGGCCTGGCAGGTATTTTAGTCTCCTGGCAGAGCGCAACTAGGTCAGGTTCTTGTGGTCAGTCCATATCAAAAATGTTGCCAGTGCCTCCACTCCTGGAGTGCCCAAACCACTATCATCAACTCCTTGTTTCCGACATCATAGTTCCTCTCAGCTGCGGACAGGCGACTAGGGATGGGAATTGATAAGATTTTTACGATTCTGATTCCATTATCGATACTGCTTAACGATGTGATTCTTTATTGATTCTCATTTTGGAAAAAAGGAGTTTGATTAGCATAAAGTTTGTTTACTTGGAAAAATACTGTCAAATATGACGGAACAGTGCCCAGTACCTCTGCCCCAGTCCTTAGACATCCTGACCGCTCTCTACAGTTCGTAGTGTCCAACGCCGGAGCCAGGGCAGTGCTGCCCCAGCGAGACCAACAGACCACTAAATTACATCCCTGTGCTTTTTTTTCTTGTTGCCTCTAGGGAGGTAAGGAACTTCACCTGGGCTAAGAGTCTTCTGTCCAGGGCTGTAACGTTCTTAGGGGAGGCTAGGGGCTCTAGGGGAATTTGGAGTTGGGTAGCCAGTTCAAGGTGGATAAACTCCCTCCCCCAGAGGAGACAGGATGGAACCGCAAATCGGTCGGGAGAGCTAGGGGCTGTGGAAGTCTGGCTCATCAGTGTGCTCCCGTTCACTGGTGAGCCAGCCTTTTTGGCATCTGGGGACAGGTTGCACAGTAGTGGCCGGCCTGGCTGCAGTACAGGTATAGAAGGAATCGACCCTGCACTGCCAGGGGTTAAGCCGGGTTCCCAACTGCATGGGTTCCTCCAGGGACCCGCCAACTGTGGGGGGTGCTGGAGGTGGAATGGGAGAGCTGGGGTGAATTGGTGGACCCTGGGGGAGGAGTTGGGTGACTAGGGGTCGTCTGCGTGTGGCAGAGTCTTCCTTTAACTCTTCCTTTAATTCACCGGCTAAGTTCTGCAGGAAGACTGCCTGTAGCTCTAACTCCCCCCACCCGCTCTGTGCCACCGCGATTCTGAAATCAATGGAAAAATTGGCTACTAATCGCGAACCCTGACACAACCCCCTAGCAGCCTCTTGCCCCTGCAGGGGTGGTGAAAGATCTGGCACAGTTCACAGGAAAAACTGTCGAAGGATGTTAAGAGGGACCCCTGTCCCCACAGTGCAGTGGCTCATTGAGCAGCCCAGTCCGTAAATAGGTTAATTGTGTAGGCTATTCTGGAGCGGGGTTGCTGGGCAGATACTAATGAACAACGAGTGACAAAAGTATTGGCCTTTCTTACCTCCCCCGTGTAGGGTTCAGGGGCCGGGACAAAGGGTTCTCGGAGGTGCAGGGAGGGTTTTGCTGGAAGGGGCGAGGGTTCCATACTTACAGTAGGGTGCCCAGTGGGTGTGGGGTGACCAGGGTGTCGAAGCTGCTCCGTCAGGCTGGCGACCTAGTCACTGAGGGTCTGGACCTTCTCCAAGCATGTCCTCCTATTGGCCGCACCGGATGTGGTGGAGTAAATAAAGGACCCAGGAATGGAAATGGTACACGTGACAAGAATTTTATTGTGGCACAGGGGGTGCAACCACTATCAGGCAATGCAAAATTCTCAGGGGGGAAATCCAGAACCATGGGGGGAAAAGTCAACAGGGAGTGCTGGGTGGTGTGGGCAACGGGAGGTACTGGAAATAGAGGAGCAAAGAGAAACATGTTAACCACAAGAACCGTAGAAAAATGTACAATACTGTTACGGGTGACACGGTGGCGCAGGGGTTAGCGCTGTTGCCTCACAGCAAGGTTCAAGACCTCCTTGGGTCCTGGGTCTGGGACCTTTCTGTGTGGAGTTTGCATGTTCTCCCCGTGTCTGCGTGGGTTTTCACCGGGTACTCCGGCTTCCTCCCACAGTCCAAAAACATGCTGAGGTTAATTGGAGACTCTAAATTGCCCCCAGGTGTGAATGTGTGAGTGAATGGTGTGTGTGCCCCACGATTGGCTGGCGACCATCTGGGGTGTATCCCTGCCTCTCGCCGTAATGCGCTGGGATAGGCTCCAGCAACCCTCAACCCTAATGAGGAATAAGCAGGTATAGAAAATGACTGACTGACTGATAATACTGTTACCAATATGTAGGGCCAGGAAGGTACCGTGATGTCAGACAGGATACTCTGGCGTCGAGGAGCTTCATCGCTGGCTTTAAATAGAACAAGTGGGGATGGTGAAGCTTCCCACAACCCCGGAAACCAGGTCACAAAAATAAAAGCGAAAGTGTGGGAACTTTCGAACACCACACTTCAACTTCATCTAAGCTTCTAAAATGTTCATATAAGGCTGTTCAGCCTTCTAAAATGTTCCTATAAGGCTGTTCAGCACTATGTGTGAGCAAGTTTCATTTTTGATTATTCTCCTGATTATTTGCTCAATTGTCATTCTTAAATCACCAATCATGTCTGAGACACGCCACATTTAAATAATGTCCATCAGTGATGGTCTGAGCCTTTTGGCAGAAATAGAAGTTACATGCCTCACATGGTTTAGTTTTAACCACAAAGACCAGGGAAAAGAAAACAAATTTTTCCTGATTATTTTTTTTCAAATACAACATGATAAAAGCTGTTAAACAAGCATACTGAAGTGTATTTGAACTTGTCCACAGTCAGCACCACTCTGACCGTCATGCCGCCTCCCACCGTCCGCTGTAAGCAGATGACCGTCTCTGGGAGGCACCTCGCCATCCTCAAAGGTAGGACATCATTCTCTGGGTTATTATGGGATTCGCACCAGACCCACAGGTTCATGAAGAGATGGATAGTGGAGAGTGTTCTAACGACACTCTTAAATTTTACATGTTATACTAAGCCCCTTTGGAAGCAACAAAAATTTGACACATTTAGCATCAAATTCCCTCTTTGTATTTCCTCAGACAGTGTGTTGAGTTGATATTGTAGATGTAGTGGATACTGTAGACGCACCATTTGTGCATGCGCAGAATCTAAAGAAAACTGCCCTGTGATTCTCCTCTTTACTTTCATGTGACTATTCAGGCCTTATATCATAAGTTTCATATGTGCTGTCTGTCTTTCATCAGTAAACTGGTGCAGTTGCATCTATTGAGCAGTAGTGACCTGACAGCAGCAGAGAGCGCTGTCTTACAAGCCATCTGAGTTTCAATTTGATATGCAGGAAGACTAAAATATAGCTTTTTTATAGGATTCAAGGTGATATATGACCTTGAATCCTATATGATGTTTTAAAGCACAGTTTCTGAATGTGGGCAGTGTACATTTCTCTGTGGACTGGGTGTTTTGAAACATGGGACAGTATTTATAGAACGTAGACCTTATATCAAACTGTTGTTTCTCAAACTGTAGAATTCGGTGACTAGGTCCCCAAATTGTGACAAAACACAATCTGTTGCTTCCTCTCAGTGCTGAATGAGTCATCTCAGGAGGAAGTCAGTATCCGGGATGTTCGGGTTTTACCGAACCTCAATGCCTCCTACCTTCCCATGATGCCAGACGGCTCTGTCCTGCTGGTGGACAACGTGTGGTATGTACAGAAACGTGTTTAAGTTACTCATGCTGCATGGTGTTACGTTACATTCTGTTTTGTGCTACAGTTAAACTTTAAGATACATTTTCTTATGTTACGTTACTTCCTGGTCCATTTTCTTAGTTCAGTAGCATTTTTATTAATTGCATTCTGTTATAGTTCTTTTACATGAGTTTGCTGGTTTGCTCTGCTGGAGAACTCATGGCTTACCCTGCCTCTCCTCTCCAGCCACCAATCAGGTGAGGTCGGCATGGCGTCTTTCTGCAGGGTGGACAGCCTGGCCAGCCACCTTCCCAGCATGCTCAGTGCTTTGGAAGAGCATGACTTCCTCTTCCAGCTGCATCTTAATGACATGCCGCAGGATGACTCCAATGAGGTCTGTACATGCTTCTGTGGTTGTCTTAGTTTGGAGCAATAATGAAGCAGTTGAGATGTTTCCTCTGGAGAACAGGAATATCAGAGCAAAATATCACAGCATTCCAAATACCAGTATATGTGTTGTGTATGCGTGTATGCTTTATTTTCAGGGGCTAGAGGTTCCCCTGGTCGCTGTGCTGCAGTGGTCAACTCCCAAGATGCCTTTCACCAACTGTATATACACTCACTACAGGTAAGAACTCATCAACCCTTTATATTAATAAAATAACCCAAACATGCAATAAAAAAAATGTAACAGATATGAAAAACTTAAGCCTCTGTTG
The DNA here is from genome assembly GCA_030544235.1 of Lepturacanthus savala. Taxonomy (NCBI): domain Eukaryota; kingdom Metazoa; phylum Chordata; class Actinopteri; order Scombriformes; family Trichiuridae; genus Lepturacanthus; species Lepturacanthus savala. The sequence goes on along the minus strand of CM060479.1, from coordinate 27,139,897 downwards.
TCTGTTTTAAACATTCGAAGTAACATTAATATTCACAGGGACATTATCCTACTGTCCATCCTCCTCTCTTTTTCTCAGGTTGCCCAGTATCCGTCTGGACCGGCCGCGGTTCGTGATGACGGCCAGCTGCCCCAGCACTGTCAGGGTGAAGGAACATTTCAAGGTGAAATACGTGCTGCTCAACAACCTGCAGGACTTCCTGGCTGTACGGCTCGTCTGGACTCCAGAGGGTCAGTGTGTGTTTTTGAATTTGTTTTGGGGTGGGACGTTAACACGTTAGTTACAATTATTCATCTTCTATACCCGTTTATTCCTCATTAGGTTCACGGGGGGTAAGGATTTACATCCAAGGATGTAATTTTAACTGCTACAGTTGGGTCTCTGGGCACAGTGGTATCCTTTTTTTGGTTTCCTGAAATATTCAATGCCTTTTTAAAAACTTTATTTGACATACCTGTGTGTTCAGTTCGCGGTCAGGGGGAGGACACAGCACTGGCAGCCGTGATCTGTCACACTCCTCTCAGTAACCTGGGCCACTGTCGGAAAGGAAGCACTCTGTCCTTCAGCGTGGCATTCCAGATCCTCAAACCAGGACTGTATGAGGTACAGAACCATGATATCTGCTCATAGTTGTTGCATTCAGACAATTCTGCTACTTTACCAGCAAACAGTCCTTTTTCACAGCAGCCATATTTGCATAAAAGAGTATGTAAAGGTAGTACCTGTGATACTAATTCAGGTTCCATATAGTAGCAGAACATTTCCAGTGAGCCAACAGGTACGGCAGCAGCAGCCTGACTCTGTTTGACCTGAACAGAACCTTTATTAGTACCCTGAAAAAGGTCTATTCTGTGAAATATATGCTTCTGATATGTATTTTTATGATATAAGTATAAAAAGTGTGACACTTTTGCATCATCTCTCTCCAGCTGAGTCAGCACATGAAGTTAAAGCTGCAGTTCACAGCTTCAGTCTCTAACCCTCCACCTGATGCCCGGCCGCTCTCACGTAAGGGATCATTTTGCTTGGGTTTTTTGAATTTTCAAATTTATATGAAGTAACGTAGCATAGAAGATGACACGAATGCTGTAGTTTTTATTTTATTAATCATGCTAATCTAGCTATGTTGACGCAGATCCCTATGCTGTAGGCTGATGCGCACCTATAAAATATACCACAAGGGTTGTGATTGGTGCAGCTTATCCACAGTAGTCGTACTTGCCACCTCTGCTAACAGCTTCTCTGCTGCCTGCACTTCAACATTTGCAATGAAAGTATTTGCTCTTTGATATCGATGAGCTCCAAACGTACACACTCCATCCCGGGTTGTATGAAGGAGTATTAGAGCCAGGCAAAAAAAAGTCGAGAATGTAAGAAAATTGAGGCAAAAAAAAGTCCAGTACATACAGTCCTTAATATGTGTTATTGAAGGGGATGTGTTTTTTGCCTGTTTTTTCTGTTTTATGCCAGACCTTTTTTTTTTTACCTGGCATATTGTTGGCACTGTGAAGATAAAGTATAAATTACGCTTAGTTGTGTTAACTCCAACTACATGTTTAAATGGCTAACACATAAAACATAGAGCTCACACTGACCATAAACACAGAATTTGAATCTGCCATTCAGTTTTACACAGCAGTAATACAAACATCTCTGCCAAGAATATTGTGACTCCCAACAATGTAGACCTATACTTATTAATAATTACACTCACTATTGTGGAATGAAAATGATCAATTTTCATCAGTGTTGTCTGAATTGTGATTGTTGATTGTTGATTGACACACAGGGTAAATTTGATCAATTAGAGTGACCCGGTTGATCTGGTGATGTGCAGAACCACTGTTTTTTTTTTACATACTTTAATATTTATTAAAGTATGAGCATTATTAAGTGGCAGATGATTTCTTGTCAGATTAGCAACTTTATTTTTCTGTATTTATTATTATTATTATTATTGAGTTTTATTTATAAGCAGTCATCACAGCACTGTATGCCTTGCTAGTTTTCATTTCCTTTCTAGTATTTAACTTTAGATGTAACATTTTATTTTCTATGTAAAGATTTTGATGTCTGCCTCTGCAAATTCGGGACTGCATAGTGATAATGCTCATATGTAAATAAATATTAAAATATGTATGCAGGTTACAGCCTCCACAGTTCATACCTACCCAGACCATGGAAAGACTTTTAGACAGAGTCAAATCCTCATTTAGTTTGTTTGTTGTAATGTGCAAAGAAAACAAGTGATGCAGGTGTAATATATTACTACCAGGTTGCCCCAAATGAGGTAGGTAAGAACCCTGCTCGGGTTCTGTCCAAATTTTAAACTCTTTTTGATTTTTAATTTTTAATTTCTGGTCAAGATTCCAAAGTTCCCAAAGACACCACAAAAAACGAGTCATAAACCTGTCTGAAATTACAAAATGTTGCCATTAACAAACACAGAGTCTTGATATTGATAATTTCACTCACTGTTTCACCGCTCAGGTAAAAACAGCCCGTCCAGCCCGGCTGTCCGAGACCTGCTGGACCGACACCAGGCCAGTCTGGGTCGGTCTCAGTCCTTCTCCCACCAGCAGCCGTCTCGCTCCCACATCATGAGGTACGACACAAATGGTTCAACAGCACCAGGTGTCACCTCAGTGTCGCACACCACTCAGCACCAACAGGAGGATTTTATTTGGAGCAACAGAGAAAAAGACATTTAATGCTGCTACTACAGTTTGTTTCATAACCTCTGGGGTGGAAGGAAAGTTCCTGAATCTGACCAATCAGGACAGAGGGGGCTCATCATGAGGGAGGCCTTAAAAAGACAGGAGCTGAACAAATAAAATAAAAAGGCCTATTTCATGCAGAGGTTGAACTGCATAAAGTTCAAAGAAAGAAAGAGAAATAGGTTTTTACTTACTTTCGTTATGTATTTTTAATTGGAAATCATGCAAAGATATACCTGTAGAACACCAGAATATACAGTGGGTACGGAAAGTGTTCCAGCCCCCTTAAATGTTTCACTTTTCGTTATATTGCAGCCATTTGCTAAAATCATCAAGGTCATTTATTTCTAGGAAGGGTTCTGGTTGTCCTAAATGTCTGTTGAAGGATTATTGAAGTCACTGTGTTCTTAGGAACCTTAAGTGCAGCAGAAATTATTTTGTAACCTTGGCCAGATCTGTGCCTTGCCACAATTCTGTCTCTGAGCTCTTCAGGCATTCCTTTGACCTCATGATTCTCATTTGCTGTGACATGCACTGTGCAGCAGAGGTGATGTTGCTTCACTAGTCACTAGTCACTAGTCTCCAGAACATAATATAGATCTATGCATTTTAGTTTATCAAATATCAATAAATATAATGTTAGAATTAGAGCTGTCATTTTAACACGTTAATTCGATGAATTAATTATGCCGCAATTTAACGCGTTAATACATTTAACGCAATTAATTATGAGTATGTTCCAGTCTGGTGAAATGTTAAATAAACTTTGTTTAAATAAAGAAAACAATGAAATAAAGTCACATTAGTTACATTATCCGAGTGCTGCAACAATTCCAGTGGCTCGTTTCAGTGTCTGTGCCGTTTGGCACGGAGTGACAAGTCTGAGCCTGCAACGCGAGGCGAGCTGAACAAATGTGTTTCTGGTTGGCTGATGGTCACGTGGTCACGTTATCAGCAATTGCTATATTGAGCTTAAGTGCCTATTTGAGACAGCCTTATTTTATTTCAGAATTTTATTTATTTAACTGTATTACTGTATTTGTTTTATTCTATAATAATAGATATATGAATCTATTATTATTATTATATGTAATTACTGAAAAATTACCACTTGTTAGTAAGTGAGGAAAATTTGAGGCCCAACTTAAGGTCTTAGATTCGAAATGTGGCCCAAATGAAAAACTAATTGAATAGCCCTGGTGTAGGTACTTATAGCCACTTACAGAAAATGGCTGCAATTTAACAAAGAGTGGGGAATTTAATGTCTGAATTCTTTCTGTATCCACTGTAATACATACTTGGAAATATGCAGAATATGTGTCCTTCAATAAGTGAAATCATTCACAAACCTATCAGCTGCTTTACAGTGAGGTGCCTGTGGTTGAACTTTGGATTTAAATGTTTTTTGAATGAAGTTTCATGAGATCGTATCTGTGTTTGTGTCAGGACGGGCAGTGCCATGGAGCGGCGTGCCATCACCCCCCCTGTGGGCTCTCCAGTCGGCCGGCCGCTCTACCTGCCGCCACAGGACAAAACGCTGCTGTCACTCGACAAGATCGCCAAGAGAGAGTGTAAAGTTCTGGTGGTGGATCCTGTCAGTTAGGAAGGGAGGGACGAAAGAACAAGGATTAAGAACGTCTTTTGAATTCTGGAAGTGATCTCGAATGTGTGAATGTGAACTGTAACAACACCTAAAACACTCCAGGATGAGCCTCACAAGAACATTAGAGAGAGAGAGGGAAAGAGAGAGAACTCTCTCAACTCCTCTTCTTCATGTTCTGTTCACTGAAACTAAAATCTGAAGCTTCAGTGAAGGACAAGAAACTCATGTGGTGGATTAATTGACTGTGATGAACAAACAGACACTATACTGAGTGCATAGTACACACTTTAAGGGAAATGTTACTGTATTATCATGTTTCTGTATTATTTAAATTTAAACTCCAGGTGGGTGATGTTACAGGAAAAAGGGAAAGTTTCAGAAATAGTCATGTTTTATTCCAGTGTTAATATCAGTCTGTTCACTATCAGTATCAAAATGATTCTGTAACATCTGTAACAGTGTAATAAAAAACAAGTGGTCACAGGCAGAACAAAAGTTTCCAGTTCCAGATTCCTTCATCTCATGTTCTGAGCTATTTAAATCAAACTTGTTAATGAATTCTTCGGAAAACAAATTGTCACTGTTGTTTTGATGTTTTATGGACCAAATGAATAACCAAAAAAAAGAGACTTTACACATTAAATGATAATGAAAAGAAATAGTTGCAGCTGAAATAACAAAGTTAACTGATGGACTTTGTTTCTGCAGCATCTACAAGAGTATATTTGTTTATAGAAAAGAACCAAGCATTTGTTTATCTGAGCATTTATATCCACAATCAGAAGAGGCTGCCATGATGTCAAATTAATTTCTGTTATAATTAAAAAACAACAACAAAAACAACAAAAATACAAAACACACAGTTTTAAACTTCAAAACATTCAGACAATGAAATTTACATACAGTTGTTAACAGCTTTAGAAAATAATCACTGTTAGATAATGTTGCAGACGTGAGTGTTGATTTAAATGGCCACGCTGTTCTCAATGCGTCCAGGACACAGGTATGGATACGGCAGCTCCAGTTGGCTGTTGCGCTCTGTGATGTCATCAGAAATGAGCTGGAGCTCAGCCTGCACCTTTTCCACCAGGCTGCAGTGGGCGCCTTCCCTGAAAACATTTTCTCTGTAGTGACACAGAGGAACCTGCAGGGGGAGACAAACCCTGGTTGACTCACAATAAGAAAACAAAGCAACCACTTTAAAAGGTCCTATAGAGTAGAAAATTGGATTTTAATAGCTTTTTGATTAAAAGGTCTGGGTGTTCTATAAGTAGTGGCTGAAAATTCCCTACAGATCCAAAGATTCTGGTGCATTGGTGACTAGTGCTGCCACTAACTCTTATTTCATTATCAACATCATTTTTAAATAAAATTTCTTAAACAGATCTGTGATTCCAGTTTCTGAAACATGAGCATTTTGTGTACAGTGATATATTTGGGTCATATTGAGATTTTTGAAAACATTTTTCACCTTTTTCTGCAATAATCAAACAACTAATTGAGAAAAGAACCAAGATCACATATCAATTGGTAATTATAATAATTATTAGTTGCAGTTTCAATTCATTCAACCCTCTTGTAAACCACATATTTTTTTCTAGAAATATAAGGAAAACTGAAATATGTATTAGTTACAGAATTTTACATTCATGTTTACATTTTGTTGTTAAACATTTTGGAAATAGTCCTCACATAGTTGACAGCAGGCTGCGACAGCAAAGTCAGCGCTGTCAGGACGCGACAGGAAGAGTTCACGTCCGGCAGGAAGGACATGATGTCGTCCTCTGTTACTGCACCTTTGACCGTTGGAGGAGGACGCAGCATGACAGCCGGACAGTTTGGTATCCAGAAAGCGAAATCCAACTGCAGGACGGAAAGATAAACAATTCAAATAATTCAATATATTTATGCATCATCTGTGTTTTTATATTGCTGTAGGCTATTAGTATATTTACTAAAGTAAAGAATCTGAGTAGGACTAAGAAACTACAGATGTGTAAGGTGTCCAGGGCCGTGGAGGGGCAGGGGCTCAATGTTAAAATGGGACACATGGAAAAAGAGTTTGAAACAAACCCTACAATATAAGTGGCTGAATTGTAGCAAGCCATATTCATGAAGAATGTAATATGACATTACATCATAACATATTGTTGATAACATGACATGCCTCAATCAACTATAATTCCAAATCATAATTGTCAATAATAAAATAAAACTTATATAGAATTAATGTATCTAAATGTACTTGTGCTTATAGTACTTACAGTTAAATATATATATATATATATATATATATATATATTAGTGCTGTCAGTTGATTTTAAAAATTAATCTAATTAATTACAGGATTTTGTAATTAATTAATCGAATGAATCGCATTTTAATGTAATATCTGCTAAAGGTCTCCTGATAAAGAATTAGAATTCTAGGATATTAATAAATTGTAGTGCATGACTAATCAATTGAATACAGTAAGAAGAGAAGATCTGAAATCTAATGTTTTATTGGTGAACTGTGCTTCCAAAAGTAAAGGTCCAGCACATTAAACCAGTTAGACCAGGTGCATTATTCAGAAATGTAAAACAAATACAGTGATTCAGTTAAATAAATAAAATTCTGAAATAAAATAAGGCTGTCTTAAATGGGCACTTAAGATCAATATAGCAATTAAAAATGACATCATATCTCATGATTCAAAAATACAAACATGACAGTTTACCAGAGGTTAACAAAAATCAGAGGAACAACACCTCAACCCCAAAAGAGGATCTGTGGTTTAAGGATCAACCTCTGAAATCAAAAACCCACAGGATCTAACTTGCCTCAACATGTTTCACATTTAAATGGTACGTCAGGTTGGAGTTGCTGCGGTGGTCACAGAACTCCTTTTTGTTATTTATCGTCCCGTCTCTGTTCTTTTAGTAAATAAACATGTCGTTCAGTGACTGAAGACGCACTTGCCTCATCTTCCTGAGTCTGTTCCATGTTATTGTTGTTAATTTACCGGCGCAGGTGACGTAGCACGGCCGAGAAAACTACGGGTCCTTCAATGGGCCAAAATTCAAAAGCGCCATCATTGGCTCGCCACCGTCGATACTATTAATTGCGTTAATTTTTTTTAACGCGTTAAATTGCATATATATATATATATATATATATATATAGGACCCGTAGTGCTGTCATTTTAACGCGTTAATTCGATTGATTAATTACGGTGCAATTTAACGCAATTAATAGTATCGAGCCAATGATGGCGCTTGCCATCATTGGCATATATATATATATATATATGTAGTGCTATCAGGGCATGTATGTACAATCATTTTCTTTACAGTTATTATTATCTAAATTATTATTACCTCATTAAATGTTATTTTTGAAGGACCACGGGGAGGCTTTGACACTCACACACTCACGCATGTGCCTGGAGACAGCTTTAGTGTGACCCACCTGGGAGAAGTTCACAGCAGCATGTAGGGCTGAACAGGAGTAAATAATCATGGTGACAAATTTGGACACCTCTGCTTTGGTTTGGAAAGACTGAGGGAAACCTGGGGGTGAGAGGAAAAAGTCCCTAAAGTCACAGACCACTGTCATGTTCCTGTGTACATGTACCCTGTCTCTGAAAAAAAACCACACACCTGAGTCATGTGTGAAGCCGTGTGTGTTGATTTCTATGATCCAGTGTTGAAGCTCCGAATCCTGCTGCACCTCGTCATCGCTGCTGTAATACAGATCCACCCAGCTGACAACAAACCTGTCACACACACACACACACACACACACACAGTATGTAGTGCATGTTTAAGAGTATATGAGTGCTGTAGGGCGAATCCACAAATTCACAGTGTGCTGGAGGTGAAATGGTAAATTACTACAATGTTACAGTGACCAAAAGTGTAAAGTGTGCCATATAAAAGATAATACAAATAACCACAGATTAACTTATAAAAATAATAATGGTGTAACCCTAAAGACTTGGTACCAGATAGTTTAACTCTCTTTAAAAGGTTTTAAAGAATTAAAAACACGTTATCAACTAGTTTTTATATTCTAGGTGCATTAGATGTTAATTTTTTTTCAGTTACACCATTTGACATTTTGTTTAAAAGAATCACACAAAATCGTGATTTTGTAAAGAGATGAATACAAATGGACTTTTAAATAACAAGAAACCAACATGAGCACACAATGTACATTTTGAGAGATCTGATGATTGCATCTTTAAACTGTATCTTAAATTTTTTGGACTTTCTCATCTTGCCAAGCATTATTTATCACCAACCCACATATAAATTTATATTAGTAGATATAGTTAAAATGTACAGTTACACGGTTAAAATAAAATAAAATGCAGCTTCCTAGACTGATCCACTGGCTGAGGTGCATTTGTTTACCTGTGCAGCACATCCCAGATTCTTGCAGCGTCCTGGGCGTAGTAGCTCTGTGGCAGTTTGTCCACGCCACGGTCGGTCAGGTCGTCAGGGACACACAGGTTGCGGTAAAAAATCCTGGCCGACGCCCGGGAGAGGATCATGGGGAACGCCTCCAGGCCACTGCCCACTGCCTGGAGAAAGAAATCACTGCACTGCATTCTAAAACCTCAATCTTTTATTATATCATCCTTTTTCCATTAGTTGTTGCTGTACCTTATCAAAAACCCCGTTAGGTGCCAGCAGCGTGGCTCTGGCCTGGATGTTGATCTGCAGAGACGTACGGACATGTGGCATCAACAGCTGTCCACAAAAACAATTAGAGAGAAGAATATTATATTATGTTAAAAGGATTTGCTTTGAATAATAATTTATGTCTAATAGATTTTTTACAGTTATAACGTCACTCCCTCATTAAAATCCACAATCTGTTCTAAAGTTTTCCTGCTTTACATATTACATGTGTGTCATATGTGTTGCATACTTGACCATAATTGGCTCCATCTCAGTGTCATGCCTGTATGTCCTCTTAGGGGCTGTATTTTGTCACTTCCTCAGTTTAATATTTAAATTTTTGTGGTCTATTAGCAGGTTTTTGTTCTTTCAGATGCACCTACAGTAGTTAGACCTGTAGCAGTCTGTAGTCTGTCTTCTTACACACTCACTCTGAAAAACCCTGGGGGTTTGGGGTTGGTTAAAGAAACAGAAGCCAAGTACAAGCACTCTGAAAGATGGGAGAGTCTACGAAAATGAGTCTAAGAAGACTTGTGTGAAAACAGATGGGTCACTGATAACATTCAATCAATCTTTAGTAAGAGTATCAAAACATTTCTAGTCCAGGTAAGAAAGAGTTTAGCGAGAGGTCGACCAGCCTATAGCCACCACAACCAAGGCAGATTTGAAACATTTAGTTCTTACAGCTGGTAAATGATGTGATGTTGGTACCTGGTGCAGCGGGTGCTGGTCTGGGAGCTGCCGCAGTGTGGCCACACAGTACAGCTCTCCCATCATGTGGGTTCTCAGGTAGTGGGAGATCAACTGGTGACACTGGAAGTCCGCATTGTGGACCCAAATCTTAGCCAGCAGCCAATCACAGCCAGGGTCAGAGGGCAAGAAGACTGGGTTGTCAGGGCCAGGCCTCTGCTGCAACTGAAGGAGGGAAACACTTATTAAATAAAGTAAAAACCACAGAATTTGTATTAGAAATATGTACTTGAGCAGGTGTAAAAATGGAGAATAATACATTTCCATAAGTCCTTAATAAAACATGTTTAGATGAATAAAAATATTTTTCTAAAATGTAAGCTCACCTGGATGGCGATGGGCAGCAGCTGTCCCTGCTGGTTCAGGTGGAGAAGGCACAGAGGAGCTGATAAGTACGCCTGCTTCCCGTTGATCACGTTGGCTGGGATCCCGTCCAGCACCTCGTAGTCCAGCAGGTACATGTTCCCTTTCTGCCCCGTCATAAACATCAACATACACAGCTGTAAGAAAACCAGACTAGAACCAGAGAATGGCTGCATCCAAACCTGCCTACTTATTGCCTACGTAGGAGGCAAAAATGAGGAATCCACTATGGAGAATATCTGAATATTTTTGTCGGCTTTAAACAAGTACGCAAATAGTACCTAGATGGTTTACGACATACGGTCTTATTTCGCAGTGTGCAAGTGAACCACACTACTGTCTCCCAGAAGACGTTGACTTCTGGGTCAATAACTGCAGTAGAAGATGAACTTTTCCCTATTTTTCCCTAAACTTTATTGAACAATACAATGATATAATAATTACAAATTCAAGTAAGAGTCTCCACTTTGCGTTCTTACATGCTGTGTAAGAAACTGTGACAAGTTATTACAAAGTTTTTGTATTGATCCATATTTTTCAACTAAGTTTTTGTTTTTTTAAAAATGTTATTGAAGGTCTTTAATTTTCCATTTGCATGCATGTATATGATATTTTCCCATAATCATGATACTATTAATTATATCAGATATTTCTTTAGCGGTGTCCTTCCTGTATATTAGGATTTGAGTCATATCAAAAGGTGTGATATTCTCTATTGTAGAACTTAACCAAGTTCTTCCAACATTGACTTGTGACTCTACATCAGAAGAACCTTTCTCAGCAGTTCACCCTTCAAACATCCGGGTTCTAGGGACGGCCAAGATGGCTGCTGTAGTATGTCTGAATTAGTCCAGAGTAGCAGCTACTGGTTAGTAAGCAGCAGTGGCGATTTGTGATCTTTCAAACAGGGGAAGCTCATATGTCAGTCAGTCAGTCAGTCAGTCATAAAAACACCTGTCAGTTACAGACATCCCAAGTTCCAAAAAGTCATTGTTTGTGCACTATCGAACAAAAGGTAATTAAAAATAGAACAACACCAATAACAATAAGAACAAGAAAACATTATTATTTAAAGAAGAAACAATGAAATACGGTGAGTGTGATTTATTTACAGTGTAAGAATGAAGTATTTTGCTCTGGAAAGGCCAACAAATAGTCTCTGTTTGTCATTCAACTTCACATGCAAAATCTGTGATGGGATTGAAATCATGCAGCTATATATTTTTGAAACCTGTCAGTCAAAACTGTATACTGCTTTTCCTCCAATCACCATGCATCACCACCACATCCTGCTTTTCCTCCAATCACCATGCATCCCCACTACATTCAGATTTTCCTCCTTCCTATTTATCCAATAGCCACAGAGTTTCGAGGCGATGAAAAAAAAAAACATGCATTGACCAGAAAGCGGTATGGGAATGTACAGACAAGTCATTTATTTATTTATGATAAGTAGCTGATTCTTAAAGAACTCGTCTCCAAGATGAACATATTCTAACAGATTTATAGTCAATGAAATGTTAACACAGCTGCACAAATTTAGCTATTTATTTTTTGACAGGGCAGGGGAAGTTCAGCTTCCCTTGCAGTCTTAAAGAAATCTCCTCTGGTAGGCAGTGATACTAAGGTTTCGGATGTAGCCAGTGAATCAGAGAACTGCATAATCACCTCTAGCTCCACCTCAACGGAGGATCCTTCCGGAAGGAAGGGCCGGAGCATGTCGGAGATGACGGACAGGTGTGGAGGAAGGAGGCGGGTCTGACGCAACAGCAGCGGGTTACAGCCGTTCAGACACTGGTGACCGAAATACCAATCCTCCGTCCAGTGAGCCCGAACAAACCCTGAGAGAGAAAAACAAGTTATTCTGATTCCTGGAAACATCCCTTACAGATACTTAGAGGAGTTTATTCTAAAACAGTGAAAAGAATAATTCATTCTCATCCACTCTTCATTTTGAGTCAATTCATCAAAACGCCCATGAAACTAGTTTAAATAAAACTCAGTTTTCAAGTGACATTTTTTTTGCATTTCATTCATTAAACAATTTGTTTGAGAAATTATTTGACAAAAAATAATCTACAAATTGATTCTGAAACTAAACGTTAGATGCAGCCCTTATCTTTAAGTGAACTGAACTGTTTATGCACTATTTAATTGAAAAACACATTTTTTATCATAGATATTATAGCTATATTAAGTAATACAACACTTGTTGTATCATTTCAGTACAAACAGCAGTCCTATTAGCAGCAGATGAATGTGAAACTCAAACTTCAGGTGAAGTAGCAATAAGCAACATATGCACTGCACAAAAACATTTTAAACTTTCATAATTGAAGTTTGCCGACTGAATGCATTTGTCTTTTCTTACTAGCGATGCTGTTCTGGTTTCCATAGTGGGCGAAAAGAGTCTCCAGCTCACCGAAGCTCTTCCAGGCCTCAGCTCGGGCAGTGAAGCCTTTTAGGTAGTGCAGGTTCACGGGTGGACTGAGGACAAAGACACATACGATTCAGACTCACCTGTCCTGCACTTGTCTGTAACTTCTGACCTGGCATCAAGTTCCACCTCTTGTGTGTGTAGCTGAGGTTGGGCCCCAGTTCAGACATACTGGTCAGGTCCACGCTTTGTGGAGCACCATCGATGAACTTATGCCACCTGCAGTAATGACACAAGGACAGAATGAATGTACACATCTACCAGTTACTTCATCATTTTCATCCCTACAGAGCAGATACAGTAGGTACAGAAAGTATTCAGACCCCCTTAAATTTTTCACTCTTTATTATATGGTAGCTATTTGCTAAAATCATTTAAGTTAATTTTTTCTCATTATGTACACACAACATCCCATATTGACAGAAAAAATTTAAATTGTTCAAATATTTGCAGATTTATCAAAAAAGAAAAACTTTAATATCACATGGCCATAAGTATTCAGACCATTGCTGTGACACTCTTATATTTAACCCAGGTTCTGCCCATTTCTTCTAATCATCCTTGACATGGTTCTACACCTTCATTGGAGTCCAGCTGTATTTGCTCATACTGACTGGACTTGATTAGGAAAGCTACACACCTGTCTATATAAGACCTTACCGCTCACACTGCATGTCACAGCAAATGAGAATCATGAGGTCAAAGGAATGCCTGAAGAGCTCAGAGACAGAATTGTGGCAAGGCACAGATCTGGCCAAGGTTACAAAAAATACAAAAAAGACACCATATAAGTGTGCTGTTTTACCTGATGAGCTTCTGCTGATGTTGCAGATTTCGGAGTCGCAGCTGCTTCAGTTGCTCGTCTGTCTCGTCCTTCAGCAAACACACTGCAGAGGAATAATAATCTGTCGAACAACCTTTTTGACACGCACCAAAAACTGTGATACGTTGCAACACCTGCACCCCATGCTCTGTTGACATGACTGTGACCCGTCGCCCAGCATGCATTGCGTGAGCAGCAATCACTGCTAGTAGCGATGAAACAGAGTTCTTGCTGAGAAACTGGACTCTGATGAAATAATTAATGTATTCAAACCAAGCCCAGGCATCTGGCCCTTTAAACTGAGAGACAGTATGCAGAGGTAAGCAGCTACATCATTGTGTCCTTTACTCTGCTGCTAAGCCCAATAGTTGTGTTCAGATGGTTAAATACCATTGTTAATCATAGGTAATGTGGATACATTATGACTCTATGAGAGTGCATGAGTATGTGGATGAGTGTTTTATGTGTCACTATGTTCATCTCACTGGGAAATGTCTGTGTTTGTTATGTTTTTGATGTGTTTTTTTCAGTGTGCTTTTTCTATTATTTGTTACTGATTTTTTTTAGAGCATGTCACATGTGTGAATGTTTAGATATTGGATGGTCAGCACATATTCAACAGATTCAAAGACACTCATTTATTATGTATATATGTACATATTATACAATTGTGTGATATGTAACACAACTTTTCAAACAACTTGTGACATCTTCATAATCATCCAGGACATATATCACAAGACAGTAATTATTAAAAATCATACTAAGCTGATTTGATGCAAGTCACATGATACATGTTGTTTGTATACAAATCTGTGATATGTATCTCAAGTTAAATGAGTGTCTTTCAATCTGTTAAACATGTTGAATATCTGATATCAAACAAGTTCAACTATGATTGACTATTACTGAAATGTATGGATATGTTTTGTGTTAATGATGAGAGATACATTCTTTTGGATGTTTGTGGAGTTGTGACACTGTTGAAAATAAACTTGCCACACCTAGTGGTGCACACCCAATGTCTTTTTTCTGGCTATAAAAGTGATATCTACTTTAGTTCCAAAACATGGATTCATGTCATTTATATTGACCATTGACCTACAGATGTAACTATTTACTCTTAAATCGGTTTTTGGGGAATCAAAATTTCTGCATGGACAAACCAAACATGTGTATTTTTCAGTCCCCACTAGATTTTACTAGATCACTAGATGCCATCGCAACCTACAAAACATACCGTTAAAAAGACTTTTAACTTACGCTTTCCCTTATGTAGCTCTACGTCTCCATCGACTGATCGCAGCCATCTGTTGCACAAGAACACCTGAGTTCCTGGATCCTCAGTCCCAGAAGCCTTCCCGTCCTCCTCCTCGACAGATCCATCATCCAGCCTGCAGACCTCCACCCGGCTGCAGTGCCAGTCCAAGTTGGGGAATCCAGTCCGTGCCTCCAGCCGGAGCCGGACCAGGACCAGACGACCCAGAGGAGCGCTGGCACGCACCCGGACCTGACATGTCTGTCAGGACAAGAAGAGGAAGAAACTGTCAAAGTAAACATCTGTGTAAGGTACGTATAATCTGAGTAAAGGTGCTTTAACACAGTGAGCAGAGACTTCTGCACCTGATGAGTCTTTTCCTCTGTGCCATATACCTCTGTTGTTGTCCCAAAACTCAAGAGTGTGGCCATGTTAAATTATTTAGAAACATCTCCAAATATAGTAGTCATGTTATCTGTGGAGAAGAGTAGTGTGTACAACACTGTCCATTTCTCAGTCCAGAGGTTGTTGTTTGGGTTTGTATGAAAATGTGATCAGAGCGTCATATTGGCTGATACCAGATTTTATTTGTTATGATGAGTCACATGGTGACTACAACAAAAGGGACTCTGTGTGACTTAAAGCAAGGTGTACTCCCACTAAACATCCAATCAGTGGTAGTAACTATAATAACAGTTGAGAAATGTAACAAGCTCCAGCAAGGAAGTTCCAGAAAATGCTCAGTGGTATCTGCCTTACACAGAACTATTCTTCAGAAACTGAAAATGTGATCACTCTTATCAGTCTTTTGAGGCATTTCTAAGAAAACATGAATAAACTATTATATTATTGAAGGAACATGTTACTCAGAGCAGAGGTTTAATTCACTGGCATGTTTTTAATAGTTGTTGGACAACATTGGAGTTCTACAGCATGAGACGAGAAGAAAAATATCAAATAAAGCCACTAAAATCAAAGCAAAAATTAAATTTCCTATTAAACTGTCGTTGCTGTTGAAATGAACATGGTAGAATAAAGAGCCACAAACGGCTTTATTTCAGTCTCTGGAGGAAAACGTGGTGAAACCCACCGATCCAGGAAGAAGATGCAAGTCGCCTTTGTTCACATGGATGGGCGGAGTCTCCCCCTGTGAACCAATCAGGTTGAGCCACAGGCAGCTGAAGGTTCCACAGGTGGGATCAGATGAGGTGTAAACAGTCACATCAAACTCTTGGCAGAAAGCCATCATGTCTTACATCTGTGGAGGATGAATTTATCAAACTTGTAAGAATGACATTTATTCACATGATTGATCACATGAAGAAATATCCAAGCAGAGATATTGATTGACTATATTGGGCAGTCTTTTTGTCTTTGGGAATAATAAGCATGCAAAATGAATGTCTTAATAAGACATCTGTATGTATTTATAAATACATAAACATGGATATAAGAACAACTGTACTACATTGTAGATTGTTACGATTTTCATTTCAAAAATTGGACATTTCACAATTTGATTAATAGGCTACAATTCAGGGTCCTCCTGCAGGTTATTAACGCATTTCATTCGATTTCATGCTCATTTCTAAGATAATCTGATATAATTATGCTTTTGGGGAAAAAAAATGTAACAAATGACTTGATATCAGGTGTAATAACAAATCGTGTGCTACCACATACCATGGTAATGATAAATGTCTAAAGTCTAGTTTTCAGTTGTAAGACTGAATCAGTATTTGGTGTTTGACATCGTTTTCAGCAGAACTTTGATAACAGCTTATTTGTTTACCTCAACAGTATTTGACTTGGAAATGAGAGACAGCGATAGGTAGCGTGAACACCAACATCAACACCGCACTCTTTTATTATAAAGGTCACTTCCTTTACCTATCAGGTTCACAGTAACTGATACATGGATTTTGTTAATATTGATGAGATAAGCAGCTTTTTATTTATGTGTTTTACTTTTAATAAAGATGGTAATAACAAACAAATCTAAAACAACACACACAGTAGCTGGTTCTGTTAAGATATTAATTGGTTAGTAAACATGTTTAAAAAGATACTCATATATAAAAGTTTTTAACTTTGAAACAATTCTGGTTTAGAATAATTTATTGCCATAACAACAAACATTATAATTCATCTTAATGAACACAACATGCTAATAATAAAATAATATACATAAACATATTTAGTATTTCTACTACACATATGTGGCAAAAAACTTATTATAATCAGTATTCCTCAAGTCTTTGCTACCACAGCAGAAAAGGAGAAGTAGAGACTGCCAGGCAGGCAGACAGGTGTGTTTACCTGCACAGCGACGACCTCTCTCCTCTGTGGACTGTGGATGTTTTGAATGACAGCTGCAAATTCTGAGCAGATGTTCAGTTCTCAGGCCCCGCCCACCACAACACCTGCACATCCTATTGGTTCAACCCAAACAGCACCTGAGTACCCGAATCCAGCCAGTGACCAATTTACGGACACACAAGGTTTCGGGAGGTTATTCGTAAACTGAATTTTTCGATATTAAATTTGAAACTATAATTTCTTTTTGAGGCCATTTAATGGGCAGAGATGTGCGTATTGAGCGGTGCTTATCGGCGTGGGTTGCGGCAGAAAGGGGAACTCGTCGGATGCGGAACGCATTTCAAATTAAGAACTTGCGAATGCGATACAGCATTTCATAACAAATGTCCATAAATCGGATTCCCTACTACATTTCAGAGTAAATTGGTATATAATATATTGGTAAATGACTACAATACAATACAACAGCCGAATATATAGTCTGTGCTGAATCTGTAAATTCGGAAACAAAAGTCTAGGTTTTATGTGAAGATGGCATCGGGTTCCATAGTGTAGCGGTTATCACGTCTGCTTTACACGCAGAAGGTCCTGGGTTCGAGCCCCAGTGGAACCATGACATTTTTTGTATGTTGAATATGTTTTTTAAATTACGGTAAATATCAAGATGAGACGAGAAACAATGCTGAATGCGCAGCGTAAGAAGCGTAAATCATAATACGATTCAGCGTTTATGGTCACAAGAAACGATTTCCGGTTTTTGACAGTAACCTTCAAAATGGAAGTTGTATAACGTTAACCTTAACGATACATCACCACTAGCAGCTTGGAAATCCACTGTTAGAAAACAGTCTTGATAATATGATCAGCGTGATCTTAAGTTATTACCTGTGATCATAATGACCATATGGTTTAATGTTAATGATATTTTAGAGTTAAACTAATGCAATAAACATACCTATAAATTATCAATTTTGTGATCATCTAAAAAAAATGCTAAATGCGTAATAAATTTTACTCTTAAAAAAGTTATATTCCTTGTAAGTGTAATCATACTTATGTTTATGGCCCTTAAAGACGATTCTGAAGACTTGTTAGAAGAATAAAACGACCTTATGATTGCATCTTCATCTTGATATTGTTATCTGATCAGATAATAGTAATACACAATACTACGACCAAATAGAGCAGCAATAACAGTGGAGATGCCGGGGATTGAACCCGGGACCTCATACATGCGAAGCATGCGCTCTACCACTGAGCTACATCCCCCCACAGTGCATTATGGGTACCATATATCAGTATTTGTATAAAATACGTTTTATGTTATATGTGTTGGGTATTGAAGCATATTTTTGTTTTTTGTTTGTTTTTGTTTTGTTTTTGCTTTAAATGATTGTGAAATACGCATTGGGATGTGGAGATGTGTACCTGTGTTACAGTGTTACATCTTGCAATTTTAATGTGAACGAAATCCCTCGTAAAATCATCTCCCTGTCGCTTTACTATTCTTTCGTTAATCCTAAATCGTGCAGTAAACCCAAGGCGTGAGCAAACCTACGATAAGACTGCTTAACAGCTAATATACATAAACCGAAAACTCGTAAAATTGGCAACACGCGTGAAGTGTTTATGCGTTCACGGGAAGAAAGATTCAGCGGGAAAGACATAAAATTCACCTGTTCAGTCCTTTACCTAACAATAAAAACAGATGAGAAGACACAACATATATAAGAGCGTTACTATATCAAAAGAAATATCGGAAACCGGATATCGGATACAAAACAGTTTGTTATACAATCTGTGACGTAAGCTGCGATGGCCGAGTGGTTAAGGCGTTGGACTTGAAATCCAATGGGGTCTCCCCGCGCAGGTTCGAACCCTGCTCGCAGCGAATTAAAATACCTTTTCAAAATATTTTAATTCACTTTTTACAATTTCCAATTGTGCAAACTCGGAAAACATGGCCGGCAACAGTAACGTTTGTTTGGATGTCGCAACCATGGATGTATAATATAGCTAGGTTTTTGTGATACATTCATAGTCACAACTTCCGCTATTTAACGCAGCAGCGAGGGGAATCTTTTCCGATTCAGTTTGGATATTTCCGAGTTCCCGTGTGCAATGGAACGCAGTATAATGAACTGGTGGTTCCCATGGTGTTAGCCAGACTAAGAATACACATCATACAGTAGTCTTAAAATATAATATGCAATTCTAAAAGAGTCCAGATGGAGCATAACATTTATTTTAAGTGTTTATTTTGCAGTGTCTAGCTGTGTCTATGCTTGTGTCTAGCTGATCAATCCAACCACAATGATTAAGTGATTTTTAAGAATCAAATAATAATTTTTGTTCTTAAATTTTAGCATTTGGTGCTTTTCTTTATAAAAAACTATTAAATTATAATAATATCATATTTTTGACTGATCAACTGTCTGAAATCCATTTATTTTATGCACATTTTTCACTTTTTCTGATAGGATATGACATGACTTGTGTATACAATTGGAAAACGTACTTTTGATTTTAAATTTCAATTTTAGTGACGCCAAAGGGATACTGTGATTAGCTGATGATATAATAAATAATAATATCTGTTTGTTCTGAGATTATAAAAAAAAAACAACTTTGTACAGACCATAAAGCCAAATCATGGTTTCACTCAAGCCTACCAGCTCATGTTATGTTATTGTTCTTGTGTGTGTGTGTGTGTGTGTGTGTGTGTGTGTAATGGCCTTTAACAAGAGAACATAATGTCCTGTTCTGTCTCTCTGCTGGCAGAGAGACATCATACAGATCCACGTGGTCTGTTTCAAACAGTTATTCATTCAACACAATAAAATATTCAATGTTGTGTCTCTTTAGTCTCTCTCCTGTGGCTCCCTGTGTGCTTGACAAAATAGGTTGGTACTGAAAAACAGTTAAACATTTTAGTATTGTTGTAGGCCTAAACTGATTCTTACATTCTCTATCTTTACATTTTTCTAACAAAAAATGTAAAGTTTTCTTTATTGTAGTTCTATAATTTACACATTGAGATTAAATCTCTTTATCTTCTCCTTCTCTCCCCACCAGTCCATTTTGCACAATTTTTGGTGGTTATGGCAATAGTCTTCCATATGTCCTACATGTGGGTTTAAATCCCATCCTCGTCAGCAAATAATCAAAGTAATTTCCATAATCTGTCGTCATCATATGATCTTAACCCCCAATCACCCCCGCCCTCCACCTTCCTCCCCCTCCCTCTGCCTCATCCTGGCTGAAAGTAAAATTTTGGCTTAGAAAAATTCCCAAAGTCTTTAATTTGTTCTTATATACTTAGAACCATAAACCATAACCACGCATTCTTTCCACACACTTTTCATGTTGTTCATCCCCTTGGAATATAGACTTACAAATCACGCAGTATTTCATCAGTTTATTGGTTTTATTGAATTTTAAAAACATGATGAGCGTGAAATATTTACAAAGGGTGTGCAATAGAAAGTATTAAGTTTCCTCAAGGAGTGGTAGAGACAGTCAGCTGCATCCAAATGGTAGTTTTAGTGACCAGTCCAGCACCACAAGAGAAATGTTAACAGACATCTGGGCATGTTTGTGTATGTGTATGTGTGTGTGTATGTTTGTGTTTATGTGTGCACGCGCACGTTTGTTTATTTTAGGGTTCATGCTTGGGTTTTGCCGTCCCTCCTGTCAGGAGGCGTCGTAGGGAGTATCCAGCGATGGCAGTGTGAGAAGCTCAGGCTCTTATCGACAGCGCAGCTGGTGCAGTAGACGATGCCGAGAGCCAGCATCACTACGAGAAACACGCACAGCGGCACCAGCAGGGCTACCAGCAGCCAGCTCTTGTCGTGTTTCCGTTTCCCCGTGGTAGATCCAGGCCCTTCCTCTGTTGTGCCGCTAACATCCCCGGTACTATCTGCCTCAGATCTGGTGGCTGAGTCCTTTGCTGTGTCAGCTCCCACCCCGCCGCTAGCTTCCCGACCTCCTGTCTTAGCTTCCGCCTCATTGCCAATTTCGTTTCCTGTGCTGTCTTTCTGTGTTGGGGACGGGGCTGTCTGGTATCTCCTGGGGGCCAGGGCATCCCATTGGTTCAGGTGATTGTCTGACCCATGAGCCATGTCAGGGGTCATTCCTTCAGGGGCTTCTGTTAGCCAGTCAGCATCGAAGTTAGTGTCAGGTTCAAAACTTGGATCAGGGGTGAATGAGGAGGACCAGGGATTATCATGGTTAGGATACAAGTTTGGTATGTGAGCAGCGTCACTGGGGTCAGGGGTCAGGGTGGAATATTCTTCATCATCAGGCGAAGGCAGGCAGGTGAGTCCATCAGACTGTAGGTCATAGCCAATGTCACAGTAGCACTGGTACCCACCCATATAGTTGAGACACTGCTGCTGGCAGGGCGACTCCCCCACACACTCATCCACATCCACACATTCCCCTTCATTGCCCAGGTTGTACCCAGGGTTACAGAGACATTTGAAGGACCCCACTGTGTTTTCACAGGTGCCTTCGCAGCTGCCCTCGTCGAGGCACTCGTCGATGTCCACGCACTCGCCCTCGTCGTCTGGCTGGTAGCCGGCGTAGCAGGTGCAGTGGAAGGTGCCAGGGATGTTGACACAGACTTGTGGACACGGCTCCTGTCGACATTCATCTACATCAGAACACCTGCGGCCATCTGGACCCATCTGGTAGCCCGGGGGGCATGTGCACCGGATTCCCCGAGATGTCTCCACGCAGTCATACTCGCACCCCATCTCCACGCAGACGTCCTTGACGTGGGGTTGGTCAGTGGGACCGGCAGAGTCAGAAGACAATTCGGGAGGGTCAGTTTGGCTCAGGGGGTCAGGCTTGCAGTTGTACCCGTCCTCGTCTAACATAAAGCCCTCAGAACAGTAGCAGTAGTAGTCTGTGTCTGTGTTCTGGCAGTACTGCTCACACCCGTGGTCCCCGCTACACCAGTCCTGGTTCTGTGAAGGTGTGTTGGTCATGCAAAGTGGAGCGTCCTTGGACCAGCCCACCGTCTCATCGTCTCTCTCAATGCACATAACCGTCTGCTCAGTCTGAGCGTCGTGGTTGGAGCTGTCCGCAGCACATGGTAGGGCTGCTACAGTACCATAGGGTACATGGGTCAGCACGGTGGTGACCAGATGAAATGGGGTGGTGTAGACAGCCGGGCCTCGACCCTCGTCCTCCAGGGGTGGACACATGCCTTTGTAGTTGTACTGGCAAACATATCCGTCCAGTGCCAGCCCACAGGAGCCATCGAGCCACCGGAAGTTTTCATGGCCCTCACGAGCAGTCTCAACGGTGTGGACTGTCATGGCCACACAGCGAGGGGCCGAACAAGTCCCAGGGGTGTCCTCTCGGAGCCAATTAGTGAACTGACCATCCTGGTCTCCTGTTGGAAAATAAAAACAAGGACAGGGTTAGTTTGGTTTTCCTGTATTTTATTTAGAATTTTTCTGTTTGTCTTTCAAATCATTCTGATGGCAAATGATTTCATTCATGTAAAAATGAGATGATGCTGGTCAAAAATAGGCCAATCTACGCTGTTGGTGTGATTTGCTTTCCACCTTCTGGGTGTGTAGAAATGTGCATTTCTTTGATATTACCAGTAGGGGTCACCAAAGTCTGAATTGTGCAAATCCTACACACAGACTTTTAAATGCAACAGTAATTTTTGCAGCAAGAGTATATATTAGACACTCTATTGTTTCTCTGTTTTACTTACTTTACTGTACTAGTTGTACAGTTGGTATAGTAGCACAGATCTCTATGAGCCCACAGTAAACACTGTCTTTGCAATAAACTGAACTGAGTGATTCATATAATTATTCTCTGTATAAACACACAGTACACACAGTAGATTATTCAGAATAAACAGAAAGACACATGACTGTTGGATCTTTATAATTTCAATGTTGTGAGCACCACAAACAAACTTCCCTTCCCATCAATTGTACTTGGATTGAAGCAAAAATCTCAGTTATATCAAACTCTTGGTAAGTAAAACCAAAACTACACCATATTTACAACTTTACGTGGTTTTTATATTTTGTTTAAAGTGACTGTTTAAATCATTTCACAGAGAAATAAAGTTGCTCGTTAAACTAAACATTTGACATTTCTGAGTGAAGCCAGAGGTAGACGCTTTAAGTCAGTCAAAGCCATCTGGTTTTTCAGTGGGCTGCGTTTGTGTAATGACTAAATCAGGTTGAGGGGTAGCAGTAAGGTCAAAAGGAGAATGAACTTCCCCTGTCGCGCCAGCTCTGTGTCCATGAAACAAAAGTAGTTAACGCCACAAACTTCCATCCTGTCTGTGCAGCCCTCTGGAGGCTGACCCTGGTAAAATCTGACAAAGCAGTCACGGCAGCTTCACTGCTTTAACAGCATAATCTGACAATGCAGTGTGGTGCCTAACATACCCCTACAGGTTTATATTTTCATTTGCTGTTATCATTATAAAACTGATTGATAAGCTCTTGATATGGCTAACGTGTTTGTGGAATATGTCTCATGGTTCTAAATACTATTTGTAACCATTTTTATTTAATGAAAGTTAAAAAAAAAAAAGTAAACATGCAATTTACTCATATCTATATAGTAAACTTGGCCTACAGTAAATGTAGTATTGGTTAATTTACTTATTTATAATTTACTATTTTAATCTGAAGCCACCCGACTGAGTTTAGTCAAGGACTTAATAACTAACTGATTCATTTATGAAAAGAAATTCCATTAGATCATTGTCCAAAGCATTTTTCTAGTGAGTGTACTGATCCTGAAAAGTTGACTGGGAGGAAAAACTGAATGCTTAATTCATAACAGACATTCAGACAAATCACATGAATGTACATGTCCATATTTGGGGGCAATTTGATCTGAGCTCAATTATTAAGTACATGTATGCAAAAAAAAATAAGAGGTGAGAATTTGCCTGTGACCCAGACGAATCCTCGCAGTGGTCTGGTAGTGGAACACTGGCGTGGTGGTCTGTGCAGCCCGATCCAGAGGCGAACCCGCGTCCTGGTCCCCTGAGCCTCGATGGCCGACAGCAGCTCGTGGACCACACCCGCCGCCTCGTGATTATGCATCGTTGCCAGGGTGCCACCTCGCTCCCGGCAGCTCCGCCCAGCCTCCCTGAAGGTTCTCTTCTGGAGGAAGATGGCGTAGCATCCCTCCTGGTGGCAGACAGCATCTTTCTCTGCCAGCCGAGCACCAGCTGCCGGCTGCTCCCCCTCCGGCTCCCTCAGCCTCTGGCCTCTGCTTCCAGGGGCCAGACAGAGAACCAGCAGCCAGAGGACACACAGAAAACTCATGCTGCTGCAGCTGCTACTGCTCCTGATGGTCTTCATCCTCCAAGAAATGAGGTTCAAGCTAGGCCAACATTCACGCCTTATTGTCCACAGTTAACCTATCTAAAGCTGATTATTCTCTTTTTTTGACCTCCTATACAAAGAAACTGACCAAAATTCAGCCACTTTAATTAATTTAATAACCAGAAAATTGCCAACCTAGACTTTTAATGTTTTTTTTTATCCTATTGATAGACTTATATATATAATCTTGCAAAAGTGATCATTTATTCAAAGTAAATCTGTAGCTGCTGAATCCAAATTTGACATTGGTTTACCTTAATTTACCTCAGTGTGTCCAAGCCCTATATCGCTACAGTGGAGAATGAGTTGAACTCCATTCACCAGAAGACTGTCAGTCACAGTAAAGCAGATTTCACCAGACCCTAAATAAAACTAATGACCTATGCAGTCCATAGGAATCCCTTAGAATGTCCACATGTGTTCAAAAGTCCAGAATATAGTCCAGTGAGGTACCAGTAGTAGTACAGATGTGTGGATCAATCTGCCATTCAGCCAGGTCCAAAAAATTAAATAAAGTCCATATATGAGTCTGATAAATTACAGTGAAACTCTCCTCTGTATCTGGTCCTGCCGGGGCTTTCTTGCCTCTGCACGGTTGGCTTTCTGACTGAATCTCTGAAAGAGGGAGAGATGGGGGAGGGTGGAGGGGGGGGGGGGGGGTGCTACGTAGAGGAAAAAGTATTGTGTGTTTTGAAAGAGGGGGCTGGTAAAGAGTGTGAGTGTATATGGGAAGGCTGGAGGGGTTGACGGGTTGGAGTGTGTGTGTGGGGGGGGTGAAAACCCTCAGAGAGTTATGAAAACCATACGGCACCATTCTGTCCCCCCATCTTGCCTATGGCTTTAGACCCACATACACACACACACACACACACACACACATGCACACGCTGCCTTCAAATAGTACATGCCTGTACAGCATCCACAGGAGTGGAAAGTGTTTGTCAGTTCTGTGAGATGCAGAAACCGTCTCCCCCCTCCTCTTCTCCTCTTTCTCTCCTCCACCTCTTCTGTCTTTCCTGCTCCTTAAGCCACGCAGTGCTTTTGTTTCTTCATTTCATTCTCTTAATATCCTTCCTTCATTCATCTCAATTATCTCTTTTTCTCTGTTGCCAGTTACTACAATTTTACCCCCCCCCCCACACACACACACACCTTCTTTAATTTTCAGTCTTTTGACAAAGTCTGCACCACCTTGAAGATTTTACAGTTCCATGGAAACCTCTGAGTATGCATGAATGTGTGTGAGTTTATGTTTTCTGCAGTTAGACAATAACTTCATATGGGCACAGATGTGTAAGTATATGTGTTCTTCAGTGTGTGAGTGTATATGGTATGTGTGTGTGTGTGTGGCTACCACTCTGGGGCATATGGAGGAGAGGAAACAGGAAATGCCAGATGTGCATCACCCTGACCTCTTGGTAGCTGGGGAGCAGTGTGTGTAGAGTTGGGGTACCTCCACCACTGTCACGTGACCTGTCCGCCACGAATGTCACGCCTGGTGCAAAATCAAAGGCTGTGTTTGGATTTTCCAAAGGAGAAAATGTGATTTTTTTCTTTCCTGCAGTAGTATGCATAAGCAAACACCACTAGCTCTGATTTGAGGGTTCAAGCCAAAATCAGGGGACAAACCGGATGAGAGAGTGAGTCTAAATGAAGGTTAACCACAAATGAACATGCCTCGATGTTGACTTGTTGGGCAATCCAAAGCAACAAAAGTGCTGAGGAAAACAATTCATGTAGTTGCTCATTACTTTTTCTCTGGAGATCACATCCTAACTGCCACCACACAACTTCAGCAACTTATCGTTATCACAGCTGCAACGTTGCTTTTTAGGCCCCGGAGGGGGACAATTGTGGAAAAAAAAGGCTTCTAAGAATCATCCCGTAGATGTCGCTTCCTAATATAGGATGATGAGATGGAAAAGTGGTGGTGTTTGTTTAGGGGAATTAGTCATTAACCGTGGCCAAGCCTGTGTCTCTGTACAGCAGATGAGCCGCGCTGGCTGTGGCATGTTGGTTTTGGCAGAGAGAATATACACAATCAAACTATTCAGCAGTCTTTTTCAGTTATGTAATAACCATCAGAACTAAAGGGGGAACAAATATAAAACCTCAGGATCCCAGAGAACCTAAAGAGCCTTTTGGTCTTGTTCCCTTCCTCCTCCTCCTTCTCCACATCTCTCCTCCTCCTTTTCTTTTTCTTGGACTACCCCCATCCTCCTCTCTGCTCTTTCACCATTCACCCTCCTCTCTTTTTCTCCTTTCCTTTCTATCTTTTCATCTCGCTCCCCTTCTCCCTTCATTCTTTCTCACTTATTGTAGCTGATCGATCTCCTCCCTTTCCGTATTTCCTCCTTGCTGCTACTCCTCTGCTCCTGCTTCTCCTTCTGTCTCATTATTCAGGCTCCCAAGTCAGCAATATCTCCCCCAGAACCCCGGCTTTTACCCCAAACCTCCCACTCGGTCTGTTTATTCTATCATTCAGCCTGGTTGATCCCTCCTCCTGCTCAGACAGACACACCCCCAGAGACGCATTCCAGAAATGTAATTGATAGAACAGACAAAACTTCTCCTTTCCATCGTCCTGGACTCCCGATTCTCTTTTTCACATTAATCTACTTACAGTACCTTCAAGCTGCTGTATGTCCCAGCCAAAAGTCTGCTAATGCAACATGCAGATCTCCTCACCTCCTTGGTCATAACCTATACTTTCTATGTCCTTGACTGCTAGCCATTTGCCACATATCATTATTGGCTCTGATACGCTCTCAGCTCTGCTTCCAAGCAGCTGAACTGTATCTTCCATCTCTTATAAATGATGCATTTTTTTAGCAGTGCAATATTTTTAATTTTAGGTTTTTAGTGGCCAATAAACCATGTGTATCTGGATTGATGATATACTTCTCTAATTACACTTTTGTCTGTGACCTGCATTTATTAAAAAATGAAGTGCTAATGCTCCATGAGGGTTAGTTACTGTGATTTCAGCTTTAAGCTGAAACAAACATCATCATGATAGTTCAGATGGTCATATTGAAAAGCTAACATGCTGATGTGCAGCAGGTATAATATTTGCCACTATCTTAGTATGTTAGTGAATTGCTGCTAAAGTCAAAGTAAAGCTATGGGAATGTAAGACTATCTGTCAGTCCCGTGCTGAACTACACAAACTGCATTCACAACAATTTATACTCTTATTCATTCATATAAAAGCTGCAATGTATTAGAATAATGGGTCACTGTTTTGTAGAAACACAAATTGCGTAAACCTCATATCAAAATAGAGGATTTTTGCATGATATGGACCTTTAAATTAAGTAAATTAGAATTAATTTCTTCCACGCATCAATCACTCAGTCCATGGAGAAATGCACACAGCCTGGATTTAGAAACTTGGCCTGAAAATGACTTGTTTGTACTTTTGTGAATTCTTCTTGTGTTCAACCAGGTTTCAGCAACACTATGGAGGCCAGACCACAAAAATAGTGAGTGGGTGGTTTTATTTTACACTCTGTGCGTTAGCAGGTATACCAGAGACCTACGCTTTTACACACAAACACTGAAAAAGTGTTAATTTTATTTGTATTTGGCCATAACAGATGACAAAGTTATGACCTGATGACAGGAGATCACCAAAGTTAATATATGTTCTTTGACTTGTGGTCTTTGATCGTCAAATGTTAAGATATTTCTTCAGAAAAGTAAAAACTCAGACCTGCTGCTGGCACTCCAGGAAAGGTCGGGGGATCAACAAAGTGTCTGGACACCTTGAACATTTTTACAAAATTCCATGTTACTTCATCCTACAGTCGTTGATTTATTACCGTTGTAACAACTTAACAGTTAAGAACCAAAGCGTGTGAGTGGCCGTCCAGCCCTAATAAGACAGGAAGTTGAATCAATGGAAGCTCCAGTTGCTTCACATGCCAACATATTGTGGAAAAAAAATCACTTTGGTATTTCAAGAAGAAGTTTAGTTTTTAGTCATTAGACTAAGTAGTTTAAAAAGATGCCTGAAGAAGGTCAAGCAAAACAAAAGGCTGTCTTCATCTTCAAATCAAGTCAATTTTATTTGTGTAGCCTCAAAATCACAAATCACATATTTGCCTCAGGGGGTTTTAGTTTGAAGAACAGGAATACAACATCCTTTATCCTTAGACCCTGGGCGGGAAAAGTGAAAGAGCAGCACTTGGCCCTCTTTGACCTCCTTTACTACCATTGAGGTGACCTTGACCGCTTGGGGTCTTAACCCCCAAAACTTCTCTATTGAAGCTTTGCAGTGGCAGACAGATCAGACTGGAAATGTGTGTTCCTGAAAAAGATCATACATTGCAACCTCTCTAAATAAATAAAGGTGGAAAAGTGAAAAAAACATATATTTATTATCTTTTTATACATGTTACAAAATATAACAAACATAAGCACCTTTAATTATCGCCTATATTTACTTCAATAAATGTGTTATATTAAAATCTGAACAATATTTGACAATGCATATTTCTATTCTTTATTTCTATATGAGATGTAAAACCTAACATGTAGCTGTGGCAGAAGCAGCAGTCTGGAAACTAAGTTTCTTTGTAAGTGACATACTTTTCCTGCTTCTTCTTTGATAATTAAAAGAAAACTTCCTTTTCTTGACTTTGGCTGAATATAAATGGCTGCCACTGCCCCAAACGTCCCCTCCGACGTGAAGAAAAGCTGCGTTGTTTGTTTTGGGTCAGCATTGCACGGACCTACACCACGCAGGCCTGTCGAAGCTCTTGTGCCATATCAAATGCAGGAGGACACGTAAGTTCACTTTTCCCAACCACCGGTGTCTTATGTCAGACGCGCGCACGCACACGCGCACACACACACTGAAGCAATTAGCTGCGGCCTTGCGGTTGAATAATGGAGTGTAGGCATTCCTGGTGATTTCTGAGTGCAGGGAAAAAAAGACGACACTTCTATCCACTTCGACTACAGTGTCCATATGTTTCATCTTTCACAGCAGACGTGCATGCCCTCATTCCACACCCAGACTGTAAACAGCATCTTCACCACAAATATCTGAGCAGACTGCAGCCCTCTGTCCAAATTGTCAGAATCCAGGAATAATACATCTCTGCCAGTTGAAGTCTGCACTTACTGAAACCATGAACTTAAAATGTTTGGAAGCAAGATGTAAGCTGGTTGTTAAACGCTACATCACAGCTGTGTCTAAGTGTTTGTTGCTTGTTTCTTCCTCTCAGACATGCTCTACTTCCTTTTTTCTCACACCTGCAAGCTGCACGATGCAAAGAGCCTCGGCCTTCTATCCTCTGAGCAGCAATGAAGATTTTCTGATTGTGAACTGGCAGCCCTACATAGACAAGGGTGGGGTATAGGAAATCTAATTTGTTACTTCATTAACTACCTGAGAACAAAGCATCAGTTACCAGCACTGTGGAAGTACGCTTGCACCACATTCTTTCAACAAAATAACAAATGGAAACTGCTGTGAAAATACCATTGTGAGAACAGCTGCTACATGATCTCAAGTTAGCAGTCATATGGAAAAATTAAAGCAAACATGGTTGCAGATGGAAAGTGCAGTGAGTAGAGTGAGTGCGGAAGGAAGAAAAAAAATGGCAGCGTGACCAGAAAAGGCTCAGGTGACAGTATAGTGTAATCGGGTCTGGACGGCTGCGTGAGTCTCAGTGCTGCACATAAAGGATCACACATGTATAAGCAAACCTTCAGAAAAACCAGAAACACCGCTAAGAAATCTGCAGAAAACTGTTGTGTTTTTTTTTTTTTAAAGAAAAACTGCTGAGAGGCAGAAAGGGAGATGGAGGGAGCGTTGGGAGAGGATAATTCCTGACAGATTATTCCTTTACCAGATGATAGGCTCAGGTTTTCCATAGACGCAGCCATGCACACACACACACACACACACACACACACACACACACACACACACACGCGTGCTTTGTAATGTATTTTATGATACAGTCATATTTCTCCAAAGAGGCAGAGAGGTAGCTATTTGTGTGTGCATGTATCAGTGTGTGTGTGATGGTAAATGCATTAACAGTGGGAAGAAAGCGTGAAGACTCCACAAGAAGAAGGGGGACAGACACAAAGCCTCGAGACAGACAGAGTGTCGGACCTTTGAGATAAACCTCCACACCAGTCTGACTTCTCTCTGCACCATTTCCTTCGCTCCCAGTGATACTTCACATTTTGTACCCTGCATATCCCGCTGTGACCTGGTCTCAGTTTTCACTGTGTGAAATACCAGCTACTCAAAAAAAACTGTCTGAGTCAGCATCAGCAAAAGAAGGTAAATTGTTCCCTGACCACAATGCTATGCAACGTTCTGCAGGAGATTTCTGTGCAGAGCAGGCAAATCTCATCCCTCTATTATTCTGCTATCTTCACCTTTCACATTCTTTGTTCTTCTTGTGAGGCAGCAGCCACCTGTAATCGTCTTATTTCTTGATCATTGCAAATGGAAAGTGTTTCTTTGGAAGAGAGAGACAATAAATATTACAGTTTACACAAACTGCTGTCAGGATGGATCCAGTGGTGTAAAGTCGCCTCAAATCCTCAACTTCTCAGCAGCCAGAAGCTGCAGACTTTGTTGTACTGGAAACATCCCAAAGTATGACTGAGTTTAAATGTATGATAGTGAGAGCATGAGAAATCAGCTGTCTATCCTAGAATAAATAAAGATTTGATACAATCCTTCCTTAAAGCCCTTCCAAACTAACCTTTTCTGAACATTATATCATGGTGAGCACAGGATAAATCCTCATTTGTGACGGGAGTGTAGTTTGTGTAAAACTAAGTAACGGGGTTGATTTTTCAGGAGTCATTTTTCTTTGTCCACACTTGCAGACACATCAAGTGCAAATTTGAGTTTTACTGTTTCACAAATAAAACATTTTTTTTTCCTTTCAAGATGAGGGTGTGAAGCTATATATACAATCTAAATCAAAAGAAAATTTGACATGTAATAATGTGATGAAACTGAATACACATGTAAGTATAGATAAGATGTGTCTACAGGAGGAAATGTGAAGTCATTTTGTCTCCCAGGGTTTGGATTGTAAACACAGTTTTAATAAATACCTCATCAGTCTGTCTCATAAATCATCTGACACAAGCTTTTGTCCATGACCCTTTAACTTTTTCCACTGACCCTGAATGACTCCTCTCCTCGTCTCCTCTCCTCACCTCCTTTCCTCTCTCCTCCTCTCCCTGAACTCTACCGCTTCGCATTCTTCACTTCCCAGGGGAAACGCTTATGTTTCCCCCCATCATCCCCTTCCATCTTTCATTTTCTGTTCTCTTCTGTTCTTTTCTCTGCTGGCATCGCTCTTGTTACTTCTGGCTGTGACCCCCTTTTTTCTCTCTCCCTTTTTTTTAACTATTTTCTGTTCGAGACTGACTTCCATAACCATACTTGTCTTGATAAACTGACTTTACATAGTTGTCTTTCTCCACTTCTTTTTGTATATTTATTGACCACAGCGTGTGTGTTTGTGTTGTGTCTGTCTGTGTCTGTACCGTACGGGTTTCTCTTTACTTCCAGCGTCTTCTCCATTCACTCACTTATCACAGCTCATCTGTTTTTCTTTCTGCGCACACACACACACCACACACACACACACACACACACACACACACACACACACACACACACACACACACACACACACACACACACACACACACACACACACACACACACACACACACACACACTCTTTGTGGTCCTTCACTCTCTCAGCCAGGGACAGTTGTACTGGTGTTGAGTTTCAATACAGTAGGAAATATTTTCAACCATGCAGGAAATGTCTGAACAGAATCGTTCTCTTCTTGTGTTCTCACACACATATGCACATGCACACACAGACACACACACACACACACACACACACACACACACACACACACACACACACACACACACACACACACACACACACACAAATCCACAGTAAAAAGAGTAGTTTAAGGAGGGGAGTGAACTTAATCTAGCACACAGACGCTGGAGGGGGACCCAGGCTGCAGAGAGGAACAGCACCATAAAAGCTGTGGTCTGTCAGTGGGAAGAGGAGCAGCACAAACAGCAGCACTCCCATTAAATATGAGAGCAGTAGAAGTGATCGCTGAGGGTGTTGGACGGCAGAGCTGACGTCAGGCAGGCCCCGGCTGTTACAGAATGAATGGCACAGAACTGGACCCACAACATGGCCTAAAAAAAGAGATAGCACATTTAACGTGGTGTTTATTTGAGGAGAGTGTGTTAGCCAGTAGGAGTTCTGTTCACTCCACATCTCACCGGTTCTCATGAATATAAAGGCAGTAAAGGCACCGAACAGACTTGTGTATAAAAACTGCATCCCTGTAACAGAACAGCACAAAGACTAATGAGAAAACTGCCACATTGATAACATGAAACCTACAATCAATAATCAGTAATCTTGTGAGGCTGATATAATTTATATAGGGTGATAGCAGCAGGTAAAATGGACCATTTAAGGTTTGGGCATCCCAGCCCCTCTGAAAATTAGAGCCAATGACTACGAAGGATTTCAAACTGTTGACATAACTAGTTTATAGTTTCCAAGGTGGGTGATATGATACTTCACATCTAGACTACCAAAAAGTAATGGCCCAATTTTACCTCATATCACCCTATTACATAAACTGAGTTTTAGATATGGGCTTTGAGTTGCAGAAGTAAGATTTAACAGGATAAATGTATTCATACATGTGTAACTGTTGATAGAAAGTCTACAAAACAACAGTCAGGTGCTCAAATGAACACTGAAACAGTGTTTCTTCTTGCTGAGATCATCCCTCTTGTTCATACTGGCTCATTAGATGAACTCTTCGTGATACACTTGCAGTGTAAGTGATCAGAGCCAAAACTCACAAACCTCCTCCTGTGCAGTTGATAGGAAGCTTCAGATGAGTCAAATCAAGTAGCTGTTTCAGCATTACAGCCTTCTTTCAGAGCCAAACTCTTACCGAGCTTCCAGCACAGCTCAACAGGGGAATAATTTCCAAGGAAATACAAAAAGGGAATGCTAAAAAACGGCAATGTGGCAGATTGATATAACTAGCTCAGACTGCTGAGGACTCATACAGCATGAACTTTAGCTGAACTTTTAAAAGCACTTTGTGGGCAGACTGTGGAAATTTCAATCCCCAGATGGCTTTGCGTTATTATATCAATTATCTAACATCAGCTCAATTCTTAAAGTATGATAATTTGTTTATTTGAGGAGAGGTTGGTCAGTGGACTGACCTGCTACGATGAGGATGGTACTCATCCTCTCCCTGTGGAGCCGCCGCTGCTCTATGATGTGGTGAAGATGGGCTACGATACAATAACACAGTAAAGTTGTCAAGCTTTTTGGTAAACATGTAGCATGTCTTTCCAAATAATGTAGATTTTGGCATGAATTTCTGCAAAATGAACAAAAGGTTTAATTCATTCCAAAGTTCACTCATGTATTCCATCATTCATTAAACTTTTATAACATTGACATGCTTCTAAAGTTAAAGGTGTTAACCTTCATGTTGTGCTTTCATTAATCAATTTGGTGTTCCTTGTCAAATTTCACTGTTCCATCATAAAGTAATAATACATATATTATCAGCTCTTGTTGTGTTACATTTTTTCTTTAAACAATAAAATGTCTTGTGAACATTACAATTTTGGAACTTCTATTTATTATTTATAGCCTGTATGTGTTATTGATCTGAACTTATACATCTTGAATTTGAGTTCTAAAAAAGACAGTTTCTAGATTATTTTGACTATTAGAAATAATCAGATGAAACATAGTCTGCTGTTCATCACAGAATACTTTGGGTTAAAGTTACCAACGAGATTTGTTGTTGAAACCATTTAAAATGGGACACACAAATGTATCTTAATTAATACAATTTGAATTGTATGCTGAAATCCTCTTTGTGGAGAGTCATGGAATCTTAGGTGAATCTGATCAAATTAACCACATTTTTCAACGACAGAAACTTTGAAATGGTCAGATTTGACCAAGAACACATGAGGGTTAAAGTGAATTGTGAATTCAAGTTTTTTTTCAGCCTGAAAATCTGGTTTCCATACCAACACCAAAGAACAGCGGCGCCGTGAAGATGGCAGCCGTGGGTCCGGTGCAGGGCACCAGCATGGGCAGCATGGCCCCTCTGAAGACCAGCTCCTCTGTCACCGGCGCCACCACCTGGTTCCTGAGCCAAACTGCATCTCCCACACACAGTCTCCATGACTGCACATCTGGCAAAATCCAGTCACGACTTTACAATAACATTCACATCCAACACATCCAAGCACACATGTAAAACTCCCAAACTCCAATTCATTCATCATGACATTTAAGCACCGGAAACGCAAACACAGACGTGTTTAACTCACCCAGCGTTGACTGCAGCTCCCCAGTGAAGCCTGTGGGGTTGTCCATCGCAGAATGAACCAGGGGACCAAGATAAAATACCTCCAGGGACAGTACATAAAAATAAATTAATAAATAAAAGGATTAAAGCAGAAGATCTAGACTACAGGGCAGGATTTTAAAATACTCAAGGGATGTCCCTGCAAATTCCATACATTTGATGCAGGTTGTAAAGGCATGCTGTATTTGTTGCGGTAAATGAATCTCAAGATGTCAAAACTGCCTTAATGCAACATAAATAACATTTTCTAAGAGGGAAACGGGATCTACACTACACTGCTTAGCTGTGGTGTTTCCATTTTTGACCACTTTTACATTCTCAGATTGACTTTACAAAGCTTCATATCCAGCCTTCCCATGAAGCTTTTATTCTGTTCTCTCTTTCTTTTATCTAAGACAGTTGGTGCTGCATTGTGAAGCCTATTATTAAATATACTGTATGATCTAATTCATTCTCTAATGAAGGTAGACAGGGACAGAAGCTTTTCTTTTTCTTCCAGGTGACTTACCATGGTTAGTATCAGTGGAAATATGGCTGCAGGAATGAAACCTTCCAAACGAAGTCCCATCAAAGCCCAAACAGACATGTCAACCTTCAAGGGCAGAATGCAGCTTTTTAAAGTTTATTTATTTATTTTTTTTACCCCTCAGTGATTATAAAGTTACACTAATGAGTGAGGCCATATGCTAAACCTCACAGGACGCCATTTATATAGTGAACATGCCCCTAGGAGTGAGAGAGGACTCTGCCCTTCACCTGGACAGTCAGGGTTCACTCCCCTCCATAAAATGTCCTTGAGGAGGATGATGAATCCCTTTCAGGTCCAGGGAGCTGTATTTTGACTGGCACTGACCTTTGACCTCCCAGAGGAAGAGATTTTGCTCTACATTGAGATAGTGTGGAGTTAGGTGTAACACCAGTTCAAGTATGCTTATTAATTCTTAAAATTTGTGGCTGAAGCGGAGTATAAGTACACTGCAGTTCAAAAGTTTTAGAACACATTTCTACATTTTTTATTGAAGTTTAATCAGTTTAAATCCAATGAACCTTATAGATTTATTAGAGCCCTATATATATACACTCACCGGCCACTTTATTAGGTACACCTGTCCAACTGCTCGTTAACACTTAATTTCTAATCAGCCAATCACATGGTGGCAACGCAGTGCATTTAGGCATGTAGACATGGTCAAGACAATCTCCTGCAGTTCAAACCGAGCATCATTATGGGGAAGAAAGGTGATTTGAGTGACTTTGAACGTGGCATGGTTGTTGGTGCCAGAAGGGCTGGTCTGAGTATTTCAGAAACTGCTGATCTACTGGGATTTTCACACACAACCATCTCTAGGGTTTACAGAGAATGGTCCGAAAAAGAAAAAATATCCAGTGAGCGGCAGTTCTGTGGGCGGAAATGCCTTGTTGATGCCAGAGGTCAGAGGAGAATGGCCAGACTGGTTGGAGCTGATAGAAAGGCAACAGTGACTCAAATAACCACCCGTTACAACCAAGGTAGGCAGAAGAGCATCTCTGAACGCACAGTACGTCCAACTTTGAGGCAGATGGGCTACAGCAGCAGAAGACCACGCCGGGTGCCACTCCTTTCAGCTAAGAACAGGAAACTGAGGCTACAATTTGCACAAGCTCAT
Organism: Lepturacanthus savala; assembly: GCA_030544235.1. Lineage (NCBI taxonomy): Eukaryota > Metazoa > Chordata > Actinopteri > Scombriformes > Trichiuridae > Lepturacanthus > Lepturacanthus savala. Next base: position 27,103,474 of record CM060479.1, on the reverse strand, counting down.
CGAAATTGGACAAAGGAAGATTGGAAAAACGTTGCCTGGTCTGATGAGTCTCGATTTCTGCTGCGACATTCGGATGGTAGGGTCAGAATTTGGCGTCAACAACATGAAAGCATGGATCCATCCTGCCTTGTATCAACGGTTCAGGCTGGTGGTGGTGGTGTAATGGTGTGGGGAATATTTTCTTGGCACTCTTTGGGCCCCTTGGTACCAATTGAGCATCGTTGCAACACCACAGCCTACCTGAGTATTGTTGCTGACCATGTCCATCCCTTTATGACCACAATGTACCCAACTTCTGATGCTACTTTCAGCAGGATAATGCACCATGTCATAAAGCTGGAATCATCTCAGACTGGTTTCTTGAACATGACAATGAGTTCACTGTACTCAAATGGCCTCCACAGTCACCAGATCATAATCCAATAGAGCATCTTTGGGATGTGGTGGAACGGGAGATTCGCATCATGGATGTGCAGCCGACAAATCTGCACCAACTGTGTGATGCCATCATGTCAATATGGACCAAACTCTCTGAGGAATGCTTCCAGCACCTTGTTGAATGTATGCCATGAAGAATTGAGGCAGTTCTGAAGGCAAAAGGGGGTCCAACCCGTTACTAGCATGGTGTACCTAATAAAGTGGCCGGTGAGTGTATGTTACTGTACAGGAGAGAGTGTATTAATACTGTCCCGTGTTTAAAAAACACTCAATCCACAGAGAAACATACACAGCCTGTATTCAGAAACTGTGCCTTAAAACAAGCAGTCATGAATTATGTGAAGTTGTGATGTCACTACTATACAGTCACCACCAACACCCCCCACAGCCATTTAAAGAGGAGGAGGAGAGGCTTAGAAAGAAGATGGAGAAAAGAAGTTCAAAACTATACTGAGATGATCTGCTTCTGCTTCAAATCTTGTTAGTGGTGTCAAAATTCACGATAAAAAACAGTAAAGTTTAGAATATGGGACATTTAAATGGTACAAAAATAATCAGTTAACTACCCAACGACCCAAAAAAGACAGATATCAATGTTCATGAATCAAGTAATAGTTAACAACTTAGACTTACAGCTTTTCTGCAGTAATGGACTTAAATAAAGTGTAAAGTTGCTCCAACCAAGTTTCTCTGGTTAATTAACCCCCGTCTGTATATCAGCATGGATGAAGCCTGATGTCTGGGTCTTTTCTAGGACTAGAGCTCTAGAGCTAAGCAGAACCCCATGATCTAGACCTAGTTAGTCAGGAGTTCATCCTACAGCAACACAATCCACATCAGACCTCTGGACTGTCACATGACACATTAAAATATGACAATTTTAATAAATCAAGGTGTGCTAAAACTTTTGACTTTTAGTATAATATTTTTTAAATATATATATATAAAAGTATTCCATGAATAATCTAGAATACATTTTTTTATTTTTTTCAAAGAAACCTCTTAAGCAGAAATACTGTCAGATCAGTATCGTGTCACTGGGCTTAATGTCCTTCACAAAACTAAATGGTTGTTCATCCTAAGCCATGAACTCCATCACCTTCTTTGTGATTCTGTTTGATTTGTTGTTGTCCTTTGTGAACTTTTTCGACATTTCAAAGACTTCGGCCACAGACAGAGTGGGCGTGCTGTGACCACTTTTTTTTGGCTGCTGCATCGTCTCTCTCTCTCTTTCTCTCTCTCTCATACTCAGCTGCTTTTCTGGGTGTTTGGATTTTAAATGACAAATTAAAGCAGCAGTGCTAAAGTTCTTTGGAGAGAAGCCCCTCTAGATAGTTTGAACACTCGTTCCAAACTGTAATTCTATTCTCACTCTCCAACACTTGTTGGAGAGTGAGAATAGAGAGTGAGTCTCCACACTCCACATTTTAATGAAGGCGCCAGATCAGAGTCACTGTATGTTGTTTAATTGCATAATTGTGTCATTTCATCACACTCCACTATTTGGCCTTGCTTTTAACTGACTGCACTGAAGGTTGAATGTGGCGATTCTGTCAAATATATTTGGTTTACTGATATTCGGTTCATGTCTAGGAATTCCCTATATACTGAGCTACATGTCTCTGGCTCTACTTTGCTAGTACTATTGTGGAATGCTTTGGGTGCCTTTTGGGTAATGGCAATGAGTGTTTACACCAGCAGTCAAATGTTTGGAAATGTTCCCATTTACTTGAATGAAAACGTGTGTTTAAAGTTTTGCTTGTTAAAATATAGTTTTCTGCCTTTGAAACCTGCGTGAAATATGTAGAGTTGTAGCGAAAAGCAACTAGACTTATTCATTTTTTTTGTTGAAGATGTTTCTCCTCCCATCCAGAAGGCTTCTTCTCCATTTCTGGGATTTAGTGCTGGGGAACTCCAAAACCAGGACCTTGGAGTCCTCAAAAGATTGACCTTTAACCTTAGATGTAGATGTACAGCAGCGTCTTGTCCTGATGAGGTGGCTCTTCTGTATTGAGCCATGCATCAGTGGACGGGACTTACGGAGAGGTCTGAGCATTTCTCACTGCATTGAACTGCATACACAACATTATTGAGTTTTTGCTTCTGTTTTGCAAATTATCAAAAAGACGCCACAAAGAAACACCTAAGGCAGGAAAAAAAGGATGAATATTATTCCATATGTTGAGGCTAATCTGAGAAACTCAGGAAAATCTTCCATAAGCACAATATCCATGTCAATTTCAAACCGGGCCAGACAGAGACTGGTCCACCCTAAAGACAAAAACCCAGTAATGTGTATACAATGCACTGAGGAGTGGTCAGACCTCTACAGAGGTGAAACCACAACCTCTGACCAACGACGAATGGCTCAACATAGAAGAGACACCTAATCTGGACCAGACTTGGCTGTACATCTACATCTAAAGGATAAAAGTCACTCTTTTGAGGACCCCAATGTCCTGGTTTTGGACAGAGAAGACAGATAGATTGAGAGAGGGAAGCCACATATGTCCACTTAGAGAAACTTTCACTAAACAGAGGTGATGGCTGAAGACACAGTCTCTCTGCACATGCAATGCGGTCTTGTTTCTCTCCAGGAAAATTAAAACTTGTTCACACCTGGAAGTTTGTGACACCCATTCACATGTGATCATGCTCCTGGATGGGAAGTGAAATGTCTTCAACAAATAATTAAGAAGTCCAGTTGCTTTTCTCTACAACTCTACACGATAAAGATGATCTGGATGACTGAAAACCTTCACTCATATCAGTGAAATGTGATAAAAACTGACATTTAAACATGTTGATTCTTGTTCATGGTTTTTAGTTAACAATGCTGCAGCTGTAGAAGTTGGCAGATGGCAGAGAATGACATGTTTTATCCACCTGTACTCACCCTGACTTCAGCCCAGTGTATCCATGCCTTCACTACCGCAGGTGACAGAGCAGAGACCAGCAGCACACTGGCACAGCGGCGCTTTATCACACTGGGATGGTCCCTGTACACACAGAGAGCAGCAGTTGGTTAACCCAGTCTAACAGTGCTGTCTCAGGGCTGTTCTCAGCTGTGTACCTGGGTAAGCTGCTTCTCCAGACGTACAAACTTCCAACATACAGACAGGCGAGGAGCAGGCAGCTCAGCACACATGCCCAACACCTTATGTGGGCTGGCTCCGCCTGCCTTATAGGGTCATGTTCTGGTTCCAGCATGACAGAAGTGAGCGTTTTGCTCTCGGAGCGTCAACAGGTTCCTCAAGAGGGCTACAGCTCGTGCAACAGCAGCACAGATTCATCATGCTTTGGATTGGCCCAGACCCAGTCTGTCAACACAGATTAGTAGATCCCAGCAAAGAGGAGATCTGCAAAGCTGCAGAGGCAAGCGGATTAGCAATACTGCTAGGGACACACAAAAGAACACACACAACACACACACACACACACACACACAAACCCACACGCACAGATAGTCTGTAATAACAGACACACTCATACTAAGACACACTACATAAATTTTATTTATATGAAACAATGCTCGTGGTGAACAGCCTCGAGAAAATACTTGTTCCCTGACCGGGAATCGAACCCGGGCCGCGGCGGTGAGAGCGCCGAATCCTAACCACTAGACCACCAGGGACCTATGAACATCAGTGTATATTTAAAAAATAAAAAAAAAAGATCAGGGGGAAACCGAAATCTATTCTTCATTGGTAGACAGCTTTTCATTGTACAAACAATGCAGACTCAGTGTTGAGTTCTTTGATTCTACAGCGATTTATTTGCTTATAAAGTGCAGTTTTTCTCTCATCTCACCTAGTATGGGGTGACCAGATTACCCGAGTCTGAAACAGGGACACTTTGCGCGTGACCGCGATGCTCGTGCACGCACACGCGTTTTTTTACGTAAACGTGAAGATCAGACAGCTGCTCTTCTGAGTTTGTACAAGCTCACATTTATTGAGATCTATAAAAACGTTGTTTGAAAACAGCATTTTGCAAAGCAAATTTGAATTCAGCAAACAAGATTTGAGCACTTTTCAGAAAACAATTTGAGTTTTATTCTTAATGAATTCACAAAATCAATCTAGTTAGCTATACCATAGGATTTTTATTTGTAATGATTTTTTAAAGTTTGCCTCATTGGCGATAGTGTGTATATTTCCTGTGTCTTGAGCATAAGATTATTTTGTCAATTGAATATAGATCCTCCACAGACATGTCCATGGACATGTAGAACAAGACAATGGAGTAGCTGAAAAAAAAGATGACCACTTTAAATATGTCAGAAACATTGTAGAACCAGCAGAAAAGAGGCAGGAGGACAATGTAAGAGGAATTCGTGGTGCTACATGAAAATTCTGCCTGAAACAGCTTCCACTAAACAGTCTTAGGAATTAAACAGTTTTAGCCGTGCTAGTATTTTCTTGCATTGTGTGCAAAGTTTGTCAATGAAAGCAGATTTTTCACTGTGAATCATGTAGCATAGCCAAATCCTACATCCCCTGAAGTGAACATGATAGGAGCAGGTCTGTAGCCTTTTCATTAAGCTGTCTGTCATGAGTCTACGCGTCTTTCATTTAATGCCACTCCCCCACATTAGATCAGGGTCAGATGTCTGAAAGTGAAAAAACAAGATTGTGAAAATGTTAAAAAATAAATAAAATTGAAACTGTAAAATATCTGAATCTGAAAAGGCAAAGCATGCAACTGAGAAATGGCACCCCAAATATTAAAACATATGAAAGTAAAAAGTTAAAATAAATAATTTATTCAAACAAATTAGCAGTGGATCCCGATTATTTTTAACTTGAAAAACCTCCATAACAAGTCAGATTATCGGAAGATGTCATTTTTCATCTTTTTTTAATTAACTATATATTATCATTATATATTTTTTGATATTATCAGGAACAATATGAGAGCTTTAATTTATTTGGTGGAATCAATTGTAGATGCTTTGGGTGAAATAGTATAAGTACTGTATCATACTATGTGATATAATGTATAAATATATGATCAACTGTATTGATATTTGTACAAAGTGCATTAAAATAAATTAACTAACGCTCTCAGATAAATGTAGTGGAGTAGAAACTAGAATGTACAAATACTCATGTAAAGTACCTCAAAATTGTACTTTAATTACCAGGTAGACAAAATTACATTAATATTTAACAATATTATACAACCCAGTACATAAACTGCAGACCCAGTTGAGGAGCTGATTGCACATTATTTACACTTAATAACAAATGTATTAACATCAAAATCACAAAGGTTGTTTTCATGGTGCCTAATTTAAGACAATGATTAAATGAAGAAACAAACTCATCTATTTTTCTTCATCATATTTATCAATGTCATTCATCATATCTTCACCTCATAAATATAGGCAGCAACATCAGGTATACAGTGTGGTAGATATACAGTAGTGACGTGAAGCAGAGTACCACTTTATCATCAGCGCACTTCAAAAAGCATGCATACAGTAGTCAAACAACTCAGAAACAAGGAAACAGCTTCATTTCTGTGACTCGAGCCGGCATGAACATCACAACCACGCACGGTGGTTGATTCAAGGCACTTAAAATAAATGGTTTAACCTGGAAAACACAGTGAGCAGCCTTCATGTGTGCATAAGATTGAAGAATACTTTTAACACCTAGCAAAAAAATAGTGGAAATGCTTTCATCCTCAAAATGTGATGCTGAGGAGTTGGGGGGGTGTACAGTACCTTGTACTCACAAAATTCTGGGTTTGAGTCCAGCTCATGACTTATCAAGCACTATTCTATATCTGAAATGTCTTTACATGTTATAACACCTTTTTAGGTGGAATCATCTAAAACAGAAATGTAACACAAATTTCTTGATGTGTGCAGATTATAAACAATTGTAAACTATTTACTTTAAAAGTTTCAAGGATATGGCACAATATATGCCTGTTGTCATGGCAAGGGTAACCAATTATTAAAAGAAGAAGAAAAGCCAGTGTTCAAACATAGAAAATAAATCACAGAAAAATAGACCTTTTTCAAGGTAGCCATGTTGACATGAAATAGTGGGTAAACACAGGTGTTATTAATAATGCTAATTAAAGTTACGGTATATAAGGTGAAGCCTTTCCACTGGTCCTGAACATGCACAATATCAGCAGCCGGATTTTAAACCTTAATTTCTATCATTAGTAACACCTGTGTTGACCTATTGTTTCATGTCAATGTGGCTGCCGTGAAAAAGGTCTGCACACAAACACGCAAAACACCGTATGTGCAAAAAAGATGTACAGCAATGATGCAACACATCATTTATTTCAATAAATAAAAATGAATACTCTTACTTTAAGACAGACCGAAAAGACTGAAACTTTGATGCAAAAACTTTCAAAGACGTTTGCAGCCCTTCTACGGTGCCATCAGGGAAGTTTCCTCATGACGGGTGGCGTTTGGTACGAACAGTTCCTCAGGAAAGTTTAGGCACTTAAAAATACACAAACAAACAAAGGGAAAACTGTTTGTGCGTCTCCTCTCTCTTCACTGCAGGACACATTTGTCTTGTCTGTTGCTGTATTTTTTCCTCCTCATCTCCAGGCCGCGCTCCAAGCGCTCATCCTCCTCCAGTGCCCTGCAAACACAAACACATACCACGGATGCGGAACAAGTTTATTTTAAAGGTGACCATTAACCTCAAAGTTTAGCTTGAAACTTGGTAATCAAAAGAAAAAACGTAGAAGAGAAAATATGCCGAGCCTTTTACTGTCTTGTAGTGGTTTTATTTCTTCATGCGGCTGCACACTCACCCTCTCTCCTTGGCGTCAATGTCTCTGATGATCTCGTCCCGTTGGTTGACCAGAGACACCAGCTCTTGGAGGAGCAGCTGCTCCCTCTGCTGCTGAGTTGTCGACTTCTGCCAGTCTGCAGGACAGCACAGCAGGGATTTACTGAACCTGCATGTACTCTATACGGTTTATTGCAGTTTCTGTTTTTTCTACATTGTTGCCAATTTAGGACACAGTCCAATACAGCATGTCTGACGACAGGCCTGACATTGATATGAGAGAAACTGCAGGGTTGTCTGGGAATATCAGGAAAAAACATGTGAATAATTAAACTATTTCACATGAGAAGCCATGAACAGATCCTCCATCTGCTTCACTGGTGCTGCTGAGTTATGAACAATAAAAATTCCAACTGCTGACTAACCTTCTATTGCCATCATGACCCGTAGTTCTCTGGTCAAAAGCTCAAATCTCCTCTCCAGATCCTGCTCCTCTTGCCTGTGGATATAGTCAACAATCAGGCAAATATCAATCAATCAATCAATCAATTTGTATTTATTTATCACTTTTCATACATTTAAAAACAGGTAGACACTACAGTAGCCGTCACCCCTTTTCCAAATATAGACACACACATAGACGCACACACACACACACACACACACGCACACACACACACACACACACACACACACACACACACACACACACACACACACACACACACACACACACACACACACACAGAGCAAGTGATGGCTTAGAATAGAGACATGGCCAGGCCACGGAGGATCCAGATAAGGAGACCCCCTCCAGCCCACATGAGGAAACACAAAAACTAAAAAACTGATAGATTAAAAGACATTGTAAAAACTAAAGGCTTAAAGACCACAGAATGCGACAAAACTAAATACTTAAGATTAAGAGGCAGGACAGGATGAAAACCAAGATACATCTGAAAAGGTTTGTATGTGTAGGTGTGTGAGAGTCTTACAGAAGTTCCAGGTTGTCTTGTCTGCGAATCAGAGCGTTCTTCTTGTTGACCAGAGTGAACCACTCCTGAATCAGTCTCTCCTCCTCATCACGGTCGCTTCCTACATGAACCAAGACAGAAACGTGTGGTCTAAAGCTTAATTTGCATTTTAAACATAAAAAGACTGACAGTGAACAGAGTTAATGCAGATCCTTCTGTGTTTTCTCATTAACGACCATGCAGCAGTTCAGCCACTGAAGCAGCTTCTGTTGCTGAGGGTCTGATGTCCTGGTTCACCTGGAAGCTGCAATGGATCCTATCACCTCATCCCCCACATATACCTCAATCCATTGCATTTCCTGAGGTTTCTTTTTCTTTGTTATTTTAGGGAGTTTTACCCTGTATGAAGTGAGGGTCTAAGAACAGGGGATTATGTGTTGCTGTTGTACAAACTGTAAAGCCCATTGGGGGAAATCTGTGATTTTGGGCTATACAGAAAAATTGACTTGACTTGTATTGTCACAAATCTGTGTAGGACAAACCATTCAAAAGTTTGGGGTCACCCAGATGTTTTTGATGGAAAATCACACTTTTATTTACCACCATGAGTTGTAAAATGAATAGAAAATATAGTCAAGACATTGACAAGGTTGGAAATAATGATTTGTATTTGAAATAAAAAGGTACATTTTATAGCTTCTTTATAGCTTCTCTAACCAGCTAAATTATTTTCAGCTGTGCTAACATGATAGCATAAGGGTTTTCTAATCATCCATCAACCTTCTGATGCAATGAGCAAACACATTGTACCATTAGAACACTGGAGTGATAGTTGCTGGAAATGGGCCTCTATACACCTATGTAGATATTTCACCAAAAACCAGACATTCGGAACGAGAATAGTTATTTACCACATTAACAATGCCTGTCTAATTAGTTTAAAGTTATCTTCATTGAAAAAGAAAAGTGCTTTTCTTTCAAAAATAAGGACATTTCTAAGTGATCCCAAACTTTTGAAAGTCGTGTATATGATAAACATTAATACATTTATGTCTTTAATACACAAAATCATGTCATTAAAACAAAAAAGGGGTATAGATTGTGTCAGATAAGGTTGAGAACTGGTTAGAGATGGTTCAAACCTCTGCTAAGTTCCTCTATTTTGAGTCATGGATTCAGCTGTTGTGTTGTCTGTGATGTTCAGGATATCTGTGACTCACCTGTTTCCATGAGGCTTCTCAGCCGTCTTTCTACCACAGCAGCTCTGCTGTCAATGTGCTTCTGCTCCGTCTCCAGTGCTGCCAGCTCACTCAGCACATACTGACTGGTGTCCTGCAGATACTGACCACAAACCACATCACACACACACATACACACACATGCACAGTCATACAACATGAACAGGGACGACAATGACAGAGAGGAGAAAAGCGAGAGGGAGTTTTGGAGTAAAGTCAAGGAGGAATCAGAAAGAAGAGAGGGAGGGAAACAAGAAAACAAGTAGAGGAGGGAGGTCAAAAGATTAGAGCGGTCAAAAGAACAAGAAAATACAGGCTGAGTAAAGAATGTTCACAATCCTGAGAATGATTTCCCCATAATTAAGTTGTGTGAGACTAATTTTATTCGGTCCTTCTTGCAACTAATCAGTTGAGTTGATGTTTCTTTCCATTTAATCTGAGTGTAATTTTTAAAGATAAAGAAAAGTAGAGAGAAACTGAAGACAGAAACACATCACTGACCACTGTTTCCTCCTCTGGTTCTGCCTTTTCTGGCGGAATCTCAGCTCCGCTCTGCAACTCTGCACACACAGACACACACAGAGTTAAATGTGTAGTAAAATATCAGAGAATATTGTCTCTGGCAGATTCCAAAACCCACCTGTGTTGTTGATGTTTTCTGCTGCAGGTTCTGTCTTTGCTTCTTCATCCTAGAGAGGAAAAAAACATTAAGTTGAAACAGAGTGCATGACAGCCTTTTAAGTTATGTTAAGTTCCCTTTTAATGCTATTTTAAAACTACCTATTGAAAGACAAAAAAAACATCACCTGTGCCAACCCAGATCTGACGACCTTCATGGAAGACCTTGGAGGTGGGACCGGGGTTATTGACTCGTCAGCTAAAAAATGACAAGAACAACAATCAGAAGTTGGAGTTAACCTCTTGAACCTCAAAAATACCCTAAAAAATGACAGGTCAACTCTGAATACTTGGGTCAAAGTTTAATTTCAAGAATATTGAATATGACAGATGTCCAAGTTGAAAGTGAGGTAGTATTTTAGTTTTAAAAACACAGCTGATGTGTTTCTTCTGAACTGTGTGGGTGTGTCTGGCAACATAAGCAAGCACTCCCACAACTCCTCATCTATTTTCAATTCACTTCAATTCCTGTTACTGAATCCTGATTGGTGCACACAAACATGTCACATCACGTTTTTCCAGTCCTGCCCGCTACAAAGCCGTCAGAGGTGCACAGACCAGAAAGTAAAGACAGAAATATCTCAAGTTCTAACCGCTCATAGTAAAAAGTTTGTTGAGAAAATATTCTCTTAGGGATTCAAATTTAGAACAACTTATCCATCAAATTCATCTGTTTTTAGTATTTTTGATAACCTGGCGAAACTAAAAATCCTTATTGAGAGGGTGTGATTTTATTTATTGGCTCAATAACTTGTGTTTATTGTTGCTTCTTGTCTCCTCAGCTCAAATCTTGTGAGTTCACATTCTTAAGTTCCCCAGAGACACACTAAAATTCCCCCTTTTCCCTTTCCTGTTCTACAGCCTTTTTTCCTCCATTTTATTATATTGATCTATTTTCACATCTCAGTGGAATTCGGTACTAAAATTAAGTCTGTCTACACAGTTTATTATGATGAACTCACTAAAGTGTCCATAAGGTTAAAGTGCATGGCCAGAATGATCCGAAACAGATGGGGAAGAACTGTGAAATGTGTACGGCTGTAAATAAGAATAAGACAGTTACAGTGGCTGATACCTTTACCCAGTCGCTTGGTTCTCGGTGGCGGGACGACTAATGTGCTGCTGCCTCCTTCTTCTAGACTCACTCCTTCATTGAGCCTCGCCATGCAGAAAGCAGCAGCGTCGACGTTAGTGGGGGCGGGGCCAGAGTGGGCGAGGCCGTAGCTGGACTGGCTGCTGTTGTACTCTATCTGCAGCACGCTCAGCTCCTGGTTGGTGAAGTGTGAGTGGATCTGGCTGAGGTAGGTCATGACTATGAGTCGGTCAGGGACCGACAGGAGGACCATGTCGGACGGTTCCAACAGACGAGAGATGCCCAGAGACTCAAAGCCGTCAAACGCCTGAGAAGAGAAAGACATCATCAGTACAGCTACAGTCATAGGAGACTATACACGGCCAGTATGTGTAGATTTTTATGTGGTTATGTAATCTTCAAAATTACTCTTATGGCATAAGATTGTATTTTGAGAAGAATGAGATAATTGTGATGTAAATGAGATAGATAGAACCTAATTCTATAATTGTGTACCTGTTTTAAAAGTGAATCAAGTGAATTTTAAAAGTGAATCAAAAATATCAGTTGCAGGAGTTGGAAACTGTGCATTTCACATGGAACTAAAACAATGTCCAAACATGATTCACTTTAAAAATGGTTATTAACACAATATATATTTAGAAAAATACAGGGAGGAGGAGGAACCACAACACTCACCAGTTTATCATGTTATCATGTATAAATGTCCATTTAAATGTATTAATTATCTGTTTTATTCTAGTTCATATTGTTTGTGTTGCTATGGAATTGTGATTATTCTATCTTAATAATTATTATATCATTACTATTATCAATATAAATAAGTATTACATTAATATTATTATTGTTATTGGTATTAATATTATTGTAATTACTAATGGAAATTACATTACTATTCATACTGATATGGCTGATAGAGGGGTACTGATAGGTTTAAATAATCTACACTTCTTCCTACTCCTTTTTGAACATGTAAATTGATTCTAAATTATTGTATTTTTTCTTTTTTTGTAATTTTCTCTTTATCTTTGTTAATGTTTTAGTTTGGTTTTACATGTTCAAAACAACTAAACTAAAGTAAACAAATAATTATTCAAACCATTAGAAGAAAAAAACAAGCTATATTCTGGTCTTCAAAGAGTTAGCTATTCACACTGTTGATGGTACAAAGTGGTACAAAAAAATCAAATCTATTGTATTGAGCCTTGTTCTTTACCTTCTTGTTGTTGAGCTTGATGTCATGAGAGTCCAACTGGTCAAAATCTCTAATAGGATAAAATCAGGGCAGAAAATAATGACAATGTTCCCACAACAGGTTCATAATATTTACACCATTTATACTTCAGACACTGAGATTACACTTTTAAAATGTTCACCTTAGAATAAACACAACAGCCAATGTTAATGTTCAAAATTCAATCCAATTAAAAAATAATTAGTTACAAAACTGGAAAACAAAAAATAAAGAGATTGGCGTACATCTTGTCTGGATGGAAGTGGTGCAGGATGGCGCAGAAGGCCAGGCCGTTTCTCCAAGACGTGCTGAAGTTGGTGACCTTTACCCCCTGGTAGCTGTTGGTGATGCTCTGACACCACTGGAGCAGTGACTGGCTGGAATTCACCAAGGCCTGGTGGTGGTGGTGGTGGTGGTGGAGGAGGAGGAAACAAGTTAAGTTCTGGTCATGTGTGTCTATGTTTGACTGAGTTTAAGATCTCATTGATATTCTGTATATTTACCTCAGCTGTGTCGTCCTTCCCTTCGGCCTCCTCTCTGACGAATGGAGCAGGCTGCGGCTTTTTAACGTCAGTGGTTTCTTCCTCTGGTAGCGTAGGAAGTCTGGAGGATTTCATGTCACATTGAGGATTGAGGGGAGTGACGCTGCTGTCAGGGACGTCCACTGCTGGCTTTGTGGAAATATGCATGTTAGTGAGTTTATCACTAGCAAGGTAGATTTCTTCAGGGAGCTCTGTCGGTTTGACCTTTAACCTAAGAGGAGACATGATGTAAAGAAGAGATGATAAGAGTGATGAACAGAAAAAAAGACTGACAAGAAAAGAGATTATCTAAATAGCCAAGTAGCAGTGGATTTTACTGTAGATGCAAGGGAGAAAAAAATGTAAGTACTGATTGACATACAGACAAGCTTGCTTCAAGCAGGTCTATGCTGTTTGGCAAATTGAAGTAGATCACTTCAGACACAAGCAGATTCACCAAACAGATGTTACATACATGTGTTTTTATATTGCTTAAATATTAACCCTCATGTTGTGTTCCCATTAATCTTTTCCCAGCACTATCATTATAATAAGCCGTCACTTTAACTTTGTTATGTTCCCAGTCTAATCTGAAGTTTCTATCTCTGAAAACTGGAGTTAATTTGATCAGGTTCACCTAAGATTCCACGAATTTGTCCACAAAGAGGTTTTCAGCACACAAAATAAACATACAATTTTGTGTTTTATTCAGCTTTTGTACACCCTTGGTGTTGCCAGACAAAAATGACCAATCATTAGAAATGAATGGGGGAGACCAGAATTAATGTAAGAAATTGATTGAACTCAAGTACAGCTACATTTGTCAGATGGACACACACACACACACACACACACACAGAGGTGATAATATATGTATTATTACAGTTTTTATGATGAGCCTAATAGAACAGTCAAATTGGACCCGGAACACCACATTGATTAACACAACATTAGGGTTAAGTATGATATCATCTCATACATGCACACGTGGCCACAAACTATATCCAGAGTTGTTTTTTTTAAATCTTCTGGGTCAAAGTTGCACATTTTACCGAGTCAAAACCTGACACTTGAATGTATCTTCCATCATGCCGAGCCTCAGCTTCGTAAATCACACCCAAACAAACACTAGGCTTCAATGCAGCACAGGTTGACGGCCCATGCTGACTTACACATCCTGCCCCAGCTCAGCGGCCAGTGGCTCCTCTGCATCAGCCAGTGATATTTCCTGCAGGGAATCTATGTGTGCGATGAGAGACCGAGGACTGGAATCAATGGGGTCGACCGGGGATTTTGATTGGCCTGTGGGCTCTAAGGCATCAGAGTCGATATCGCTGGGGACAGGGATGAGGCGTCTCATACTGCGCAGGCTGCAGACAGGCGACATGTCACCTGCCATTGAACGTATTTTAGCCAATAAAAACATTTCTTCCTCTTGGAGCTGCTGATCCTTAGGGAGATCGTCAGATTCCCAGCTGTGTGTCTGGGAGTTAGCGTTGTCTGGTTGCGGGCCGATTGTGGGTTGTGGGAGTGTCTTGGAATGGTTCAAATGATGTTTATCATCCCTTACTTCAGGACTCTTGTCTGAATCTGTGGCTATTCTGGCCTCACTGTGTATCTTGTTGACGTGTGTGTTGCTTGGAATATGGGTCAGTTTGGAGTCGGCGTGTTTGCTAGCAACATTTGTGGTCAGAGGAAGGGGCCATGGCACCACAGAAGATTGAACAAGTTCCTCTTCATTGGATGCTTCCTCCAGGCTGTGACATGTTTTTGTGACAATATCATCCCTCTGTCCTTTCATTGGCTGTTTGAGAGCCTCGGGATGTTGGGGAGCGGGAGTCGGAATGAATCCTTCTTCCTGCATAGACACTGATGGGGGGCCATGGTAAATAGTTGGTTCACTGGACAGATGTGAGAGGGGCTTCTGGGTAACAGTGGGAGGTGATTGGCCTGGCCTGAAGACAGAAAAGAAGGGTTTTAGAGCTGAATGTAAAAAAAGGCTAAAGCGTGTCTGACAAAACTGACAACCAACAGATCCAAGAGTCCTTTATCATGCTCCTCGTTTTTCTCACGCAGCCAGAGCTCCGTCTTGTTTAGCTTACAAAGATCAGAAGAAATTCAAGCACAACAGGGCCTATTTAGGGAGAAGTGTGGCTTAAGGACAGAAACTTTGAAACAAAAAGAGGTTCTGCTTTTTTATCCCCTAAAGTCAGCTAATGTAAAGGTTGTCTCATGTCATAGTTTCCAAAAGACTCTTCCTCTCAATTGTTTTGACAAGACCTCTCTATAAATTTGACAGGACAGAGAACTGGCTATGCAAGCTTAAACCAAAGCAGAGGCAGACAAATGGTGACTCATCCAAAGCAAAACACCAATATTTAAAGCCTCAGACGAACTGTAATATCCAAGACCAAACCAATCCACTCATGTTACAATACAGTACATGCTACTTAGCTGATGTGAGTGCTGAACAAATGCAAAGAGCCTCGACATGCGCCTGGACATCAGTTGTCTAGCCTCAACATTTACAGACAGAAACACACAGTAGATGCAGACACAGCCAGGGTTTCCTCCTTTTTTTCATGCTGGCTGCACATCTGTTGCACATTTACATAAATCCCCTTGTCTCTGAGGTACAAAGTGACCACAACAGCAGCTGTGCTCCATCACCATTCACCAAAGTGCTTTTCAAACAGTCAACACAATGCTTTCATTCAAGGCAGGACATGAAGAGGAATTTCCAGTTGCCATTGAAAACAGGGAGGTGATGATGCTGTTTGGAGGAACTCCGACTCAACGCACATGCTAACACATGACTTATTCCTAAGAAAGACTGACAGGGAAAGGCCAAACCCCCAGTAAAGGAGGTGTAGGATGAAGCCTGGGGTACTGGAGCAGGCAAAACACAGATCCACAAGAAGCAACAAGCTACTTCCCAGTTACTCACCTATCTCCCTTTGTCTTCCTGCTGTTATCTATCCCTCTCATTCCCCCTTTACTCACCCTGCAGCCCCCTCCATGTACAGCTCAGACAGCCAGATGGAGCCCAGATCTTCGTGCCCGCTCTCGTACTCCACTTCCTCTTCCTCCTCCTCTCTCATCCACACTGGGATGGCACCTGAGTTGATGTTGGATTCTCCTTTTTTCACAGATTGCAGACCAGAATTATCCAGAGAGACCTCAGGTTTGTCACGTCTGGATTTGGGTTTGGTTGTTGCTGTCATTGTGGAACCAGGTTTAGAGTCAAACATTAATCTGGGATCAGATTTGCATCCCGAGTCCTCACTGTCCAACTGCATCTTCTCATCATATGCAATGTCATCCATTTCTGCCTCCTTCAGTGGCGGCCAGTCATTTTGGTTTGATTGGCTGACATCCACTTCCTGTTTGATTTGCACTGGTGAAGGCCCAGGAAGTATCTCTTGTGTCTTCTTATCCATTACCATCTCCTCCATTGTTTTTTCTTCTTTTTTCCTTTCTCCATCCTCCTTCCGCCGATTCCTTTCTTTCTCTGCCCTCTCCCTTTCCTCCCTTTGCTTGTTCTCCAGCTCTTCCCTCTCTTTTTCCAACCTCTTCCTCTCCTTCCTTTCTTTCTCCTTCCTCTCTATCTCCTTTTTCAACCTCTCTCGTTCCTGGTTCACCTTTTCCAACCTTTCTCTCTCTTTTTTCTCTGCTTCTTCTCTCTCTCTTTCCTCCCTCTTGATTTTCTCTATCCTTTCTTTCTCCCTTCTCTCCATTTCCTGCTCTTTCTCCTTCTCCTGCTCCCTGGCCGCCAGTCGCAAACTCGCCACCAGACTCAGAACGTGTGTTTCCTCTAAAGACGAATCGGCAGCTGAGTCAGTCACTGACACCTCCTGTTCACTAATCATCTGGTTTTCTGCTGTGTCAGAGAAAGCTGTGGGTGGTGAAATCAGCTCATCATCTGCCTCTGAGGGAAACAGCATCTCTGCTTCTTCTAAACGTGGCTGCTCTTCTGCACTCATTGACGGCTGTGGTCCACCCGCACCAGCTGATCCAGTCGTCTGCAAGATGGAGGCCACTGTCTCGTAGCTATGGGACAGACATGGAGGACAGAAAAACTCTGAGACAGAGTTCACCCTCAAATGACCTGCACAATGACCGCAGCCGCCTCTCAGCTGTGTGACAGCATGCTTGATTAAGTAGATCCTTCTCAGACTTTGTTTTGGTGCTTGTCCAAGGTGCCGTGCGAAAGCACAGAGAAAACATTCATTGTTGATTACAGCGACCCGCCCCACGCTTTTTTATTTTTGTACCCAGCGCGCAACATACTCAAGCTCTGTGTCATCTACATCACTTCTGGCACAACAACAACATCAGATAAAACACATTCTCGTGTCATGCAGGTGATCAAACCAGCTCAGAGAAAGTTTGCAACAGCTCACTGGGAGGATTATAATCAAATACCGACTGGAGATCAAGCAGTGCCACTGACAGGAGAGTTTGTGTTAGATGAAGGATGAGGGGTTTCATGTCCAGTTTTTATATAAAGCAATAAACAAGAAACTCTTACATCACTGCAATAACCATCATAAACCATGGCAAATGAATAGATGCCATGTGGGTGTAATAACTCATCAAAAATATCTCATCTTAAATTCACTCTCACAATGTATTCTCATGAAATTCTGCAAAACTATAGCAACATGAGCAATCATTCATATGACAGTTAATAATGTATATTATGGTAATGTTTTATGCTGCTTCGGTTAGTCATCTAAACATCCATCCAACCACAACAGTAAATACTAGGGGTGTGACAAAATCTCGTCACACGAGATCTCGCGAGATGTGATTTGACGAGATTGCCCGTCGCGTTAAAATTCTGTCTCGCGAGATTTATCCAGCAAGCAGCCAGAATGACGGAAAACACAGGTATTACTATTGACGATGCCCCCGCCACTTTTAAATCGTTTGTTTGGCAACATTTTGGGTTCCCAGCAGAAATGATAAATGGTAAGAGAGTAACTGATAAGACACGGACAATATGCAGACACTGTATGCAAACAATGCCGTACAGCGCGGCGAATACGAGCACAATGCAGAGACATTTACAGCACTACCACAGCTCAGTACTCAAATCAACAACTGCTGCTGACAGAAAAGAACTTTTACTTTTTTTTATCAATTAATTTTATATTCTAGGTTCTAGGATTAAGTATTTAAAATGTATCATTCTTTCGGATGACATAGCTGAGGTAAATATTTCCTGTCAAAAAATAACACATTTTTGTAAAAAAAATGGTGCAAATAGACTTTCAAATGGCATAAAACCAACATGAACACAAAATGTACATTTTGAAAGACCTGGTGAATGCTTTTAAAACTGTATTTTAAAAAGTTTTGGACTTTCTCATCTTTATTTGTCACTGACACATATAAATTATTCTGTGAATATATATATATATATATATATATATATATATATATATATATATATATATATATATGAAATAGGACTGCAGCATTGTTCATAGTACAATGTGTCTGAAATTAAGTAAAATCAATCCAACCATTCATCCATGCATGAGAGATTTGACTTTCCTAAATGTTAAAAACTTTTTAAATGTTAAAAACGATTTTTTATCTTCTGACAACAAGAATTATTTAATGATGTGATAAGTTATCCTTGCTCTGAAGTCATAATTTATGATAATAACTCCTTGCTTTTTGATTTTACTGTTTATATTATTATATTCCATCAAGTAACTGGTGGCAATATGCAAACTGTAGCTGCTCCACACATTAACAAACACACTGATTGACAGGCAGGTCGGGAGACTCACCCTCTGTACAACACCCCCACTACTGCTGCCATGAAGCCAGCAGCCTCCTCCTTCTGCTGCTCTGTGACACACCCGTTTGCTTGTGTATGTGCACGTTTGTGGGGACTACTACACGCACACACATGTACAACAGACACACAAAGGCACAAAATTTTACCCTTGGCAGACGCCCTCGTGAATCACTTCCATTTAAACAGCATAGGCAGAGGCTAAGATGAAGAGAACAGCATCAGATGAGGTTAATTGCTGCTATGGCGTAAGATCTGGTTAGACTGCAGCGCCACAGAGGAACGTTAGTCAACGCGAGTGCAGGTGTGTGTGTGTGAGTGTGTGAGTGAGTGTGTGTTTATCATGTGGTGCCTGGCTTGAGAGCAAATAACAGACAAGTCACGCCATGCTTCGTAGTCTGCAAGGAACCGTCACTGACTCACCCCCCTATTACACCACCCTCCTCCTCCTCATTCTCAGTCTTCTCTTCAGTGCTCTCACTACTTTCCATCCTTTCTGCTGCTGTGGTCTCCTCCAGGCTCGCCCACAGATCCTTTTCAGCCTCACACGCCGGCTCCTCGTTGTTGACCGGACTCCCCTGACCCCCGGCCAGGCCGTCGGCTGCTCTTCCCTCCTCTGCCTCCTCCCGCTGCGGTTCCCCTGACGGCTGGACGACCGGTTCCAGCCGCAGTGCTGGTTCTGGTTTTGAGGGCAGCAGTGGCTCCAGCGCCAGAGCTGTGCGCTCATCGAATAGTTTGGGGGAAACCTCGAGTGAGGTTGCCGGTTCCACGGTGGGTCCCTCTGGCTCTTTGGGTTCCTCATCAGCCGGCGGTGCACCGGGTTGAGCAGGGGGTGGGACCACGTGAGGCGTTTCAGCTACATCCTCTATGTGTGAGCTAGAACAGAAAGAAAGAGGGGGAGGGGGACATAAAACACATTTAGATTTGCTTCCCATCACATCATTAACAAGACACACTACCAGCAAGGCAACGAACACACCACGGTCATGACTATGAAGCGGCAAAGCTGACGGACAGACACACGACCCCTCATCAATCCTTACCCCCTGCACGAAGGTTTTTTACCCTCCTCGGCAGAGGTTATTTCAGGTGCATCGTTCCCACTTCTTGCAACTTCTAGCACTTTCCATAGAGGAACCTCTGCGTCGTCACACAGCCTCTGTGGAGGTGGCACCAGGGTCAAGACCTCTAACGTGATCGGTTTACTCCAAGCAGAGTGTGCAGCTGATATTTTCATTTCTGGGACAACAATGTTTGACAATGAACCTTCGTTTACGACAGAGAGAGGTTGGCCCGGACTAAAATAAGGGAGGGGGAGAGAAAGAGGTACATGAAAAATAGGTTGAGGATGAGGAAAGACACAAACGATAAAGATCACCGATAAAGTGTCAGATCACCACAGAATAACAGAGATTATTAATATCGAAATGTCACTTTAAGGTTAACATGGATTGTTTTATTGATTGTTTTTTACTCGCTGATTAAGAAGCAGACAGCAGCCGACAAAACAACAGAGCAGCCCACACTGACGACACCTGTGTTTAATTTCAGTGCTGTAACTCACCGCTCACTGGGCTTTAAGGACGCGGGGCTTTGCTCGATAAGTGACAGAGCACTCCTCTCTCTGGACTGTGATTGGCCGAGACTCTGGGAGAGCAGGCTCTCGCATGCAGTGCCGCTTTCGTCCAGAGGAGGGAGGTGGGGAGCGGTGAGGGGTCGTGTTGCGTCGTCAGGAGGAGCCCCAGGGGAGGTGGGAGGAGGCAAAGAAACCGGCAGTGACGTCCTCATCTTCTGCTTGTCCTCATCTGACCTGTTGGCCTCAGGAGCCACAAACTCTGTCCTCCTCTTCTCCTGCTCCTTCTCTCTTCTTTCCAGCTCCTCCTTCTCCTGCAGATGCTTCTTTTTCTGCTCCTCCTCTCTCTTTTTCTGATCTTCTTCCTTCACTCTCCTTTCCATTTCCTCTTTCTCCTCTCTCCTCCTTTTCTCATCCATTTCTATCTTTTTTCTTTCCTCCCTTTCTTTCTGCTCCTTCAAGAGCCTCTCCTCCTCCTCTTCTTTTCTCCTCCTCTCCATCCTTTCCATCTCCCTCAATATTTGCTCTTCCCTCTTTCTTTTCTCCTCTGCTTCTTTGACCCTCTCCTCCTCCTCCTCCTCCTCCTCCTCTCTTTTCTTTCTCTCCTTCTCTGCCTCCATTTTCTTTTTCTCCTCCTCCTCCACCCTGTTCCTCCTCTCTTCCTCCTCTTTCAGTTTCTGCTGCTCCTCCTCTTTTTCCTCCTTCAGGCGTTTCTCCTCCATCTGCCGCTTCTCTTCCTCCTGCTTCATCTTTTGCTCCTCAAACACTCTTCTCTCCTCCATCCTTTTCTTCTCCTCCTTCACCATACTCATGAATCTCTCTCTCTCAATGATCCTCTCCTCCTCCTCCCACCTGAGTTTCTCCTTCTCCCCCTCCACCTCTTTTCGCCTCCTCTCCTCCTCATCCTGCTTCCTCTTCTCCTCTTCCTCCCGCTGCTTTTCCTGTTTGTCTCTCTTCTCCTTCAGGAGTCTCTCCTCCTCGAGTTTCCTCCTTTCCTTCTCCTTCTTGGCCTCCTCCGCCTCCTGCAGGATTCTCTTCTTCTCTTCCTCCAACAGTCTCTTCTTTTCTTCCTCGTGTTTTCTCCTCTTCTCTTGCTCCTCCCTCTGGATCTTTTCTCTCTTCTCGTCCTCCTTCCTCCTCTTTTCCACCTCTTGCTCCCTTTGAATTCTCAGCTTCTCCTTCTCCTCATCCTTCTTCTTCTTCGCTGCTCCTGCTAACTGCTCTGTCTGCTTTTCCCCAGAGGCCTTTTCTTTGGTTTTCTGTTCAAGACTGCAGAACAGATAAACAATATTCCTTAATCCCAAGTGTGTGCATGTGTGTGTTTTTTTTTTAACCATTATCAGTACCACATTTTTTAAACAACTTCTAAATGTGTTTGTTCTGATTTTATCAGTGGTTATAAATACTTACCCCGGAGGACACCGTTTGATAGTATCCTGCTTTGAGGCACCCTCTTCCAGAAACAAGCCCCCTGATTGCTGTCTCTGGTTAAATGACTCAAAGACAATGTCATCAAAGTCAGGATCGGGCTCAGGATTTTCCAGCAGCTCTTTGCTCTCATAGGAGCTAGTCAGACTCTTTGTCTCATTAGCTGTCTTTTTCAAATCAATTCCCCCCTCATCATTCATCTGTTTAGGAGTGATAAACGCCGCCACGACATTAGTGGAGGGCTGCTGGGAGGCGGAGCTTTCACAGCCGGAGAAGGGCCACGGAGGGGGCGGGGCTATAATCAGCTCTGAATGCGATTGGGCAGGACTGGGGACAGAAATACCGGAGGTCAGGCTCAAGTGATGTAAGTTCACAGCCAGTTTGTGAAATTTCACAAAGGGATGAGCGTGCGGGAGGTGGCGAGGAGGGGGTTGATAAGCGGACCAGGAAGCAAACTATACGGCTGCTAATGACTCAGAGGCCATGTCTAGGCAAGAGCAAAAGGAGACAGGCAGGAGGCGGGGCCAAAAACACTCTGCAACTGTTAGCGCAGGTTAGCATCAAGGAGACACAAACACAGCACAAAAGTTACCACAAGTCCTTGAGTGATCCTTGATCATTGTGGAAAAAATCTGTTACTGAACCACATGCATGTCTACAAACTTCTGGTTTGCAAAGCTGGTGAATACTAGGGAGTCCTTATTATGTAATCGGCCCTTCTTAAGTCCCGCCCCTTTTCACGTTGTGCTCCAGTAACAGTTGAGCAACCTTGGTCGTTTTCTTTTTTTTATACTGAGATATGCTCCTCTAAAAAACACATTTTGAAGAAGGTAACTGGAAACAGGAGGAAAACCCACAGAAAGATGTCAAAAGTGATTATTATGAAAAAAAAAAGAATAAATCTGGAGATAAGGAGAAGGTTTCTGCCAGACAGCGACAGTTCAATGAGTTTTGAGGTACTAGAAAGTAAATTTTATATGATTATGACAGAGCTGATTTAGCTGTTTCCACCTGATTTCAGTCTTCATGCCTCCATCTCTCTGCATGAGGGTAAGTGAGCTGATTCCTTTTAGCAATCATGCAAAATCAAGCACACAGCCCATCTCACACATAAAGTTAAAGATATGCTCTCTATGCACGCTTTCACAAGTCTGTTCTTCTTAAGATGACTGAGAAGAACAAAAGAACAAGAAGAGAAATCTGAGCTTTCTCAGATGAAAACTCATTTGCTTATTGATCATGTTTCTCTCGAGCTGTTAGAACAGCCAGCAGCGTTTAGGGTGCCTGTTTCTCCAGAAACAGCAGTTTGAGGCCAAGCACACTGTATCTGTAAGATCTCAAACCAAGCAATCGGAATTCATTCACTCCTCAATGACCTCACCTGATCCTTCCTGGTTCAGCTTTGTTTTCTGTGATAATGCCTGGTCTGATTGCAGTTGCTTCCTTGGTAACAGAGGTTTTGTCCTTGTTTCCTTGGGTAAATGAGAAGGTTGACCCTATGAAAAACAAAACCGAGGTCAGACAAAATCATTAGACACTGATCGACAAATGGAAAACTGGAAACAGAGTGGTTGCTGGAGAACCAGTTCCACATTAGACATTTTTATGTCAAAAAAGCCTGGTGCCAGGCTGAAATAAAAACTGATGGGAGTGTCTGATCAGTTGGCCGGTGTACCTGACTGGAAGATTTGAGCAGGAGGAGAGACAGGGAACTGGGTGACAGCAAGAGGAGAGGTGAACAAAGCAGAGGTGGAAAGAGAGGAGGAGCGGGTGGGTGAGGAGAGTGGGAGGGAGGCGGGATGGGTCGGAACCACAGGGTCACACAGAGCATCGAGGTCAGGGCTACTCAACAGAGGGACAGGGGTGATCAAGTCGCCACCAGTCAGAGTAAAGTCTGAGGTCAGCCACGCCTCCTGACCACCTGAGGATAACACAACAGTGAAGGCAAAAGAGATGAGATGAAAAGAAGTGAATGGGAGGGAAGACAGAGGACGGTTGGAGAATGAAAGCGGTACAAAGAAATAGAGAAAAATGTGCAAGCAAGACAGAAAGAAAGGTGCAGAGACTTTTGACATTGGTACCTGTCTCTGAACTAGACTGCTGAGGTTTTGGAAGAGGTGGTGCTGAGGCAACAGGGGAGGCATCAGCGGAAAAAGGTGAAGGGGAGGTGGGGCGGGCGATAGACTTTACAATCTGAGGTCTGAAAACATGAGAACGGCCTAGCAGAGAGGAGAAATGAAGATATTATAAGCAAGAAAAGTTAAAGATTTGAAAAGAACAGCAGTGTTGGATGATCTTAAACAGACCAGAGACTGAAGGATCAACTGCAGTTTGAACCTCTGGGGGGCGCCGTAAAACAGGAGCTGAGTGAGAGGATCAGAGGAGAGATGAGCAGAAGAGGAATAAAAAGAAGGCAGCCATTGGTGAGGGAGAAATATAAAGTGAAAGAGGAAGAGGCTGGTTTAAAACATGCATTGTGTCACACCACAGACTTGAATCTTTATCAAGAACAAACAATAATACTGTATGATAGGAAACATTTCACCCAGTTTGGATGTAGTCGGTATATCGTAGCAGTCTAGAAATAACTTTTTAAAGTTTATCAAACATTATTACAAAATATCTTTAATGAAGGTGAATCCAATATTTAATTTTCCTTAATGCCCACTAATCTATTATATCCTATTAATAAAATAATCTGAACAGATTGTAGAAGTAGAAGAGTTTCTGTAAGAGTATGCTAACCCATTTAACCCAGTTTTCATGCAGCAATGCATATGTTGTAATGCATGTGTTAAATAAGTTATGTATATTCATCATGACAGACTTTAATTAAATAGAATAGGTTTATGTATATTTTTTCAGTTAAGGGTGGACTAATGTTTAGGTTATTTTATTACATAATTATATGTTAGAAAACATCTGTTTTTCTTATATACAACAGCAGCTTTAGTATGTCTGCAAGCATGGATCAAAACAAGCTTTTGACTGTACTATATTGTGTAACATCTAGGGGTTGTCAACTGATTAAAATATTTAATCGCCATCAATCACATGACTGTCCATAGATAATCACGAATTAATCACACATTTTTTATCTGTTTGAAATTTCCCGTAAAAGATCATTCCTCAACAAGAATTTACAGTATGTCATTCTATGACGTAACGTTGTGTTCATGTGTCATCTAACAGCCTCAGAGGCCTGTAAACTCTATCGATCTACAGACACTACAGTTACAGTCTCCCTCCTGGCAACAATCAACAATGTCCCTGTTTAAATCCTGATATCATGACAGCCTGATCATACAGATGAATTCCTCAAAACACACCATGCAACCCTCTACTGTTACACTGTGGATCATGTGGGAAAACAAACCAGACCACCGCAGATAAGGAATCAGTTAGTGGAGAAGCATGCAGCAGGCCTGTCTGCCAGCCAGCCCCTTGATACCTTTTCCTGAGCCTGGCTGGAAGATTTTGGGCAGAGAAGGAGGCTGAGAGAGGCTCCTGGTGAGTGGAGGGTGAGCAGATGGGGGTTTAGAGGACAGGGTGGTCTCTGGGAGAGGGGTGCAGATGATCTTATGGGTCAGAGTGGTGGAGACAGTGAGAGGAGGCATTTGGGAAGCAATGGAGGTTGATGTCAGGATAGTCTCGGGGGAGGGAGGTTTGAGAGGAGAAAGTGGTTCAGGGGGCTTTGAAGATGGAGTCTGAGAGGCTTGGGGAGATGCAGCAGATGGGGACTCAGAGGAGGATTTAGGTGATGGAGGATTTGAGGGAGACACATCAGAGAGAGGTAGAGCAGAACTCTGGCTGGAAGAGGAAACTTTAGCTGCTGTGACCAGGCAGCTTTTAGGTGATGGAGGATTAGTTTGTGGGTCAGATGAAGCAGGAGCCTCAGGAAGAACGGGGTTGGTTGACTTTCTATGTTTGGACCTGGGTGAGGGCTGAGGGGAGGGGGTGGGTGAAGGTTGAATGTCTGACTGGACGGGGGCGGTGGTGAAAAGGTGACGGCTGTGACGCGGCGAGGGGCGAGGAGCGATGGGTAGAGGAGGGCGGGAGAGGAGGGCGGGGCTGGGAGGACCACCCTCTCGTCCAGAGGCTGGATAGATGGAGGGATGGATGGATGGGATGGGGAGATGGAGGGATGGAAGGATCGATGGAGAGATGATGGATGATCAGTGAAAGTAGATTTTTGTAGAAAGAGAAATGATGAACAGACACAATAAAGAATTGAGAATGACAATAAAAAGCCGCTAAAAATGAGATTTCTGCTGGGATCCCATGAAGCGTAATTGTGCTGCTGTCATGAGGATCCTTTAATCACATGCTTCAGTTATTTGATACCACAAACAAAAAATATGGAAGTCGATATGGTCTTTACGGTCTGTGGTCAAAAAAGCATAATGTTGGAAAAGGGACTTAATTGCAGTTACAATCCATTTACTATTGTTTATTAGGATCATAATAATAAAACAACAGGTGCCTAAATGAACATTGAAAGTGGTTTTGCTTGCTGTAATTCTTCCTAGTCATATAACATCCCCTTCAAATATGCTTTTCATATAAGTAATAGAGGACAAGATCCACAGTCCTCAGTGGAGATAATATTAGGCAAATAATATCTTACACATTTAGTATGAAATTCTCTCTTTTCCTTGGATAATGTTTCCCTGTGGAGCTGCTGTGGAAGTACATTAACAATAAGAGGGATATCTGCAATAAAAGGAAAGATATCTACTCGATTTGACCAATTTCAATGTCTGAAGCTTCGTATTAGCTTCAGATAAACTTGCAAATACACTCCTGTAAAGATAAAGCCTTGCATATTTTGCATTTCTAAACAATGAACAATATTGTCCAATAAAAGCTCTTGTACGGTTGCTCGCATTTAGAAAACAAAAAATAGTCGACGACTGTCTCTTTTGTTAAACGAGGAAACAATTTTGTAGAGTTTGTTTATATCTTTGACTGAAAAGCAGTATCATCTGGTGTGAGTAACTACTACTTACAACTACTGCAGATTACTGCTATAGTGTTAATGAAGTGTGATTACGGATATAGATGTGGCAGCATCGTCTGAAAACAAACATAAACATGTGACTTCATTTATTCTAAAAAAAGACCTCAGAGACATCAAGTCATTGCATGTCAGACTTATGGTCATATGAGTTTAGGTTCCGCTTGATTTTCTCATTTTCCATGTTTTGATAGTTATGTCTCTTGGGACACAATAACCTCTATGTGCCAATGATGCAGCTGGAGCTTTTTTATGTAACTGCGATGCATTGGTGACATTAGCCTGGTATCACATGATTCGCGATAGCATCTAATATCTAGATGAGAAAAAAATGTGGTATGCAAAGAACTGTCCGTTCAAGTCGGCAAGGACTGCAGAACAAATGACATGAATGTGTGAAATACTGTAGCATAAACTGAGCCTCCCAATGATAGAGAGAGAGACAAACAGACACAGACAGGCAGACCAGATTCTTACCATCTAGGCTTTGGAAAGAGTGAGTAAAAGGAAGGGCGAGAGGAAGCTACCTGAGGTTGGAAAAGTAGTGGAGTTTCTTTTGTCAGGTGGAGGGGGAGCGGGTCGATTTGGGCGGACAAGAGTGTGTGGAACTACCGCAGCAGCCAGGAAAGAAAAATAAGAGTAGAGGTGAAGAACAGGAGTCATAGAGGAAAAAGAGCAGGGAGGAGGTAGCATGGAAATAATCAACAGTGAGGGTCAGACAGAGGGAACAGTATTGGATGTCTTTCCAACCTGCAGCGCTGACAGATTTCTTGTCTTCCTCTTCGTCGCTCTCATTGAAGTCGTCCAAGTTGCCGATATCAGTGGGTTTCACACTCATCAGACTAGCCAGACTCTGCATGTCCTCATCACTGAGACACAAATAGACACAAAATCAAACAGGCTCTCTGTGGTATTGGAAAAAAGTTTTGAAAACCAAAATAGCACACAAGACACAAAAGAAATATATTGAAAAATATTTCGATTTCAATTTGAAAAAATTGTAAAATGAACCTCAAGAGAATCATATATATAAATAAAAGGTTGCTGTAGGTGTGATCTGACTATTCCTGAGGAGTATTGGAACACATCTCTTAAATATTTTTTTTTATTTATTTTTTCATTTTGATATTATTGTATATAATAACATCTATGGTGTTATGGGCCAATTTAAACCCATGTTTATTTACTATATTTAGACACTTACTATGCAGCAGATGTTTTATACAAACACTATGAAGATCAGAACAAGTCAGTTGACTGACAGTGTACTTAATTTCAGTTTTGGCTGTAATTATTGCTTTATATTCTTATTTTTATAACTGGGCCAAAACTGACCCTAACAACACTGAATTCATAATGTCAACCAGAGCATTTTATTGTTTAGTGAAAACATTTTTTGTTTTAGTTTGTTGAACTAGGGGTACCTGACAAAGTCAAAAAACCTTGAAGCAAATAAAAAAATTAAGTGGTTCTTTCATGCATTTAAAATCAAAAATGTATCGGTGCTTAACATAAGGGGAAGGTTAAGTTTAAAATAGTATAACATTGTGGTATAGTATGTATTAACTGAGTCACTAACCTAACCTGTATGTTTTGTCACATGAAGCATTCTTTGTGTTACTCTAAAAATAGTCCCATTTGTCTGTTTCCAAAAAATAACAATTCATGAAGTTCTACTGTCTGATGTAAACATAAAACCAATACGTCATTTCTTACAGGCTGATAATCGCTGTGATATTTTTATTATATAAGGATAAACATGTGAGACAGGGATCATACAGCACATGGCTGTCAAAAACAAAGTAAGAATCACTACTCACGTGGCTTTGCCCTCACGGACGAAGACACATGACAGCGACAGTTTGAGCGTGGCCTCCACCACTTTGACGGACAGCGGCTTCAGCGTCAGCGTCAGGTCAGTTTGGGTCGGCGTGGGGCTGGCAAAACGCTTCAGGTTGATGTCAGCTGACGCCAGGACTTTACGATGCCCCTTGTTTTCCTGCACACGTATGACACACAAGTCATGCTATCTCCTAATCAGTGTGGCTCCGCAATTCTTTTTGACCTTTGATAGTTATTATAGGCATCCAACATGGTAAAATACATACACTACCACTCAGAAGTTTGGGGTCACTTAAAATGTCCTTATGTTTGAAAGAAAAGCACTGTTTTTTTCAATGAAGATAAGTTTAAACTAATCAGAAATACACTCTATACATTGCTAATGTGGTAAATGACTATTCGAGCTGCAAATGTCTGGATTTTGGTGCATCAATATCTACATAGGTGTATAGATGCCAGTTTCCAGCAACTATCTCTCCAGGTATGGTACAATGTGTTTGATTATTGCAACAGAAGACTAATGTAACAACATTTTCTGTTCATTTTAGAATTGATGGTGTTAAATGCAAATGGTAAAATAAAAGTGTGACTTTTCATGTAAAACACAAAATTGTCTGGGTGACCCCAAACCTTTGAATGGTAGTGTAATTGTTTATTATAAAAACAACAGATAATCTCCCCCAAAACATGTTTAAAGCATCATGAGCTATCAGAAATGTGTTCCTGTTAAATGTAATGTGTGTACTGTATTTTGATGCCTATTATTTCTACTTTGACCAGTGATTTTCATTCTTACAACAAGATTCATCATCATCATCATCATCACTTGTTTTGTTTTTTTATCTCGAGCAGCAAAACATCTTCAACAACACAAAGACCTGCATATACAAAACAAATGAGAAAAAATAATATATCAGATGACACACAGGTTCCAACTAAATAATTTGTCATCACTCAAAAAGGAGTAGGAAGAAGAAAAACGTATTTAATCCCACACCCAGTTCTTATCAAGAACAACAGATCAAACAGATCAAAATGCCAGGTGCTTCCTCCTGTCTCTTAAGATCAGTAAACAATAGGCATATACCAAATTATAAAGAGAATGTTTTACAGTATATTAAACCAAATATGAGAAGTTTAGCAATTGTATTGACAAAATAATTCTGTCCAATTGCTGCTATGGTAACCATTAGAGAAATAGTCAAAAATACTTACACCCTCAATGACAAATGTCCACTCTTTGTCCTCAAACTCTTCAGCATTGGCCTCCTGGAGAGATGAGAACAAACAATTCAATCCATTAACATCCTTTGTACTTGTTTCAATACAAAAATTGACAGTGTCTGTAAGTGGGTTTCAAATTAAAGGAAAAATCTATATGAAGTATTGTAGTTACTGGGCCACATTAAAACACTTTCAGTGTTGACTGACAATGATCCTCTGCTGTAGTCCCTAGTTTTTCTGGTGGATTATTCTGTCTAACATGCTGGTTCAGGCATTTCTAATTCAGCAACCTCTTCAACCCTGTTGTTGTATGGGTCAGGAATAAAATGTGATGTGGTGTAACCCTAAAAACTTGGCACTAGATAGTTTAACTCTTAAAAAGGTTTTAAAATTCAAAACACATTATATCAACAAGTTTTACATTCTAGGTGGATTATATATTTAAAATATAATTCTTATAATTCTTTTTCTGTTACACCATTTGAAATTTTGTGTCAAAAAATCACACAAAATCGAGATTTTTGTAATAAAATGGTAGAAATAGACTAACTAGAATAACAAGAAACCAACATGAACACACAATGTACATGTTGAGAGACCTGATGAATGATTCTTAGCACTTTATTTTAAAAGGTTTTTGACTTTCTCATCTTACCAAATATTATTTGCCACTAACTCATAGAACTCCACACATTTATTTGTTTCCTATGTTCACGTCTCTGTATGTGTGTATTGTAAATAGCGAGTCCTGCCACTGTACCTTGAAGAGTGTAACAGAGATGTCGATGTTCTCTGGGACGGGCCAAATCACCATGCCCCTGTAGGGATTCTTGATTCCAGGCTGCCAACTGTGGAGCTGCAAACCGAACAACATGTCATTGAGTTTCTTTCTGTGTGTGTGTGTGTGTGTGTGTGTGTGTGTGTGTGTGTGTGTGTGTGTGTGTGTGTGTGTGTGTGTGTGTATTTTGTGCCTCAGCAATTTTACCTTGGAACACATGCGTCTGTTCCTCCTGGTCCACACCACCCTCAGCTTGTCTGGTTGCCTATAAAACACACACAAACATACATCACAATACTGAAATGACACCTTTCCTTATGCTGTAACTGTACATGACAATTATATTTATGACATAGTCTACAGTAAGGACAAGACTATATATATTTTTAAAAAAAAGCTTCCACAAGCCTGAAAACTATTAATCTTAGGAAAAATAGACACTGAATACAGAAAATAAAATTCATGAAATAATGTCTGCAAACAAAGTGGATATTTTGGTCAAAAATGAAGTCTTATGACTAGCATTGCTAGATAATGATGCCTTGGAGTCAAAGATAAGGCAGTGATGTGTGAGTTTACGTGTGTGTGTGTGTGTGTGTGTGTGTGTGTGTGTGTGTGTTTTGGTTGTGGGCATGTGGTATAAACACATTTTTATTTCTCTCTTTGCATTTGCATGTCTGTATTTGCATATGTGTGTGTGTGTGTTTGTGTGCAGGCAGCTGTTTATCTGTGATTAGGCTCCTGGTATGTATTGGTGTATATGGCTGTATATTTGTGTATGTCGTATGGTAACATGAGTTTCCATTGTATTTTCTCCATCCTTTGTGGCACAGGAAATGAAACAGGAAGCTGCAGAGTCATGTGACTTGCATCTATCTGAATGTGAGGCGTGCCTCTTGTCAGGAAGAAGGAAGCCCAAAGCATATAAACATGCAGAGGTATAACATATCCACACAAAGGGCCCAAATCACCAGTATATCTTAAAATACTGCCATTTCATCACATAGAGTGCATGTTCTTAAGAATATCAATATTTTATATACGCAGGATATTGTCTCAAGTTTCAGCATAAGTATTGGTAAAGAGGACTGTGTGTGTACATGTGCTTCTTTATGGGTGTGTCATGTTTATGTGGTGTGTGTGTTAGGGGGTCAGGAGGAGCATCAGAATTAGACTGACAGGCACAGGGTGGAGGGAGAGAGGAGAAGAGAAGAGGGGGAGGAAGAAAAGAAAAGAAGAGCACAGATATGGAACATGCTGACAATAGTGTGACGTGAAACACAAAGACAGACATACATGTAGAGTGAGCTGAGTGCAGTGACTGTTGTTACTCAGGCAAAGCAGTAACGTGTCATTATCGTACATGGTGGTTGGTGTTTTGTTATTCAGCAGACTAGTAGTTTTATCCCACAGCCGACTGGATGATGTCCAGCTGTTTTTAACCTTCCTCTTGTGTTATTTTGCTGTTTCTATCCATTATGTTAAGGGGTCAGTTTTGACCCATGTCATATATCAGCTGTAAAATACATTTAAAACCATTATCTATCAACAAATTAGTTTCTCATCTCTTGGTGACCTTGTTAGTCTTCTTTAACCGTGGAAATAGTGGTTTTAATATTTTTGGTGTGGGTCTCTTTTTTGTCAGTATACCCCTTGATTTTAATTGGAAAAAAGGAACCTCAATAGAATCATATACTGTATATAAATAAAAGGTTGTTGTGTGATCTATTCCTGAGGGGTATTCATATTACCATTAGTATTGGTATCATCTCTTAAATAAATTTGTTTTATTTATTTTTTCATTTTGATGTTATTATATATTATAACATCTATGGCGTTATGCGTCATTTTCGACCTATATTTGTTTATTTCAGTAAAAAAGGTAAAAGCATGTTTTCAGCAATTGATGTTTGATACAAACACTAAATGAAGATCAGAACAAGTCAGTTGGCTGACAGAGCACTTACGATTTCAGTTTTTGCTTTATAGTCTTATTTTTATATCTGGGTCCAAATTGACCCTAACAACACAAAAGACATAATTTCAACCATTTATGATTTAGTGAAAACACTTTTTTGATTTATTTTTTTGAACAAGAGGTACCTGACAAAGTAAAAAAGATGCAAATAAAAAATGAAGTGGTTCTTTCATGCATTTATAATCTGAAACGGGTCGGTGCTGTCCCTAACACAAGAAGAAGGTTGAGTTTAAAAAGGTACATCATTGTGGTATAGTGTGTATTAACTGGGTCACTAACCTAACCTGTATGTTTTTGTCACATGAAGCATGTGACTCTAAAATTAGTTCTGTTGCTAAGTCTTTAATTATGTCTGTGAAACTATAACATTTCACATAACATCATTTTCTGACGCTTGCCATGTACAAAGTCTTGGTATTATATCTTTGCCTCCCTTCAGGAGGCCTCATTCATATTTGAGCAATTTAACAAAGAAAATCAAACAAGAAAACAAACAAGAAAATCTAACATCTAATGGGAACTAAGAAATTATTTTACATTATATATTCAATTAGTAATTTCATCAGGAAAGCTGGAATAAAATACAAATCATCTTCATCATACAAACTCTAAGTCTGCGTCTCAGCAACAAGTCTGTGTGGAGACACGTCTCCAAGAAAGTCAATGGTCTTAGATCATGGTATAAAATTAGAACCAACCTCAAACACTCACACACTCTCTCTCTCACACACACACAACAAACTTGTATATGTGACACCCACACATGCAAAGGTCCATTTCCTGCCTCTGATGTTTGATGTGATCCTAAAATATCATTAACCATTGACACTGAATACAGACATTGATCACATTATCTCTATTATCTGAGTTCCTTTTTTTAAAGGAGACACACCAGAGGTAACATGACTGAAACTTTGGTTTATTTTCCAGTCTTTCATCACTTCCTCCATCCCTCATTCTCTCTCTCTGGTTTAAGACTTTTTCCACCTGGGGAAGGGTTATTAACGTTTTCACAATGCATGTGGGAGTTGTTGTTGTTTCTTTGCCCTCTGTCTCTTTTAGAAAGGCACAAGGCCTCTGTTGATCAAGCTCTGAAAATGGATTGAAGAGTTCAGTCAATACGGCAAAGAACAGATGTTTGTTATCACGCTGCTGACAAGCTGCTTACACAATTATTCCATCTTTGAATGTAATCTTCACAGATAAGGCGATGTGGGCCAAACTATCACATGTGCAAAGAGGTTCAGGTGAAACTCGTCCGTAACACGGATCAGTTGAGAATATTAAATTGGATATTTGAAGATTCAATTTAGTTTGCTTTCAATTTTGTGTCACATGTCAGTGCTGAATCATGGTTCATGCATGCTGCATCATCTGGCCCTATCCCAAATATTTTCTATAATAGGAAATTGCACAAGAGGGAAAACCCTACAACATTAGAGAGAGAGCTTGAAAATGAGTCTAGTGCTGTGCTTGTAATGAGAAATGTTTAAATAGTGATGATCTTATAAGCTCATAGAGTACTCTACAGGCACTTGGTCAGTTTAGGAAGTGACAAACAAAGACACTAACAACAATTCATGACAAATGAGTATCAACGTTTTCATGTGGGCATGTGTCAATATTAGATTTGTGGAAACAATGTCCCTGCATCAATGTGAGTAACATGTCAGCTGTTTTCTAATTATAATCCTAATTTGTCCCTATCTTCCCAGGATCATGTGTTCCAAAATTCATAAAAATACAGTTACAATAATATGATATGGGACCTTTTAGAGAAGCATTAAGCTATGACCTTCAGTGACTCCAGGACTCAAACCATTTGATAAGATCTCTAATGCTCATGTTGTGTTTGTATCGTGTTAATCAATGTGGTGTTCCAGGTCAAATGTGTAAGATGTAAGACTCATAAAAACTGCAATAATACATATATTATCACCTCTTTTTCTGTTAGATGTTTTTCATCAACACAACTTCTTGTTAACATTACAAGTTTTGAACTTCTAGTTGTTAATTAGGACATTTGTTTTGAAACCATTTAAAATGTGGTGTGTATGTGTGTGTGTGTGTGTGTGTGTGTGTGTGTGTGTGTGTGTTTGTGTGTGTGTGTGTGTGTGTGTGTGTGTGTGTGTGTGTGTGTGTGTGTGTGTGTGTGTGTGTGTGTGTGTCCATCTGACAAATGTAGATATGCCTGAGTTCAATGTCTTACATTAATTCTGGTCTCTCACATTAATGTAATAATCAGTCACTTTTGACCAGGAACACCAAGAGTTGAATAAAACACACAATTGTATGTAAATTAATACATGTTTTGTATGATGAAATCCTCTTTGTGGACAAAGTCATGGAATCTTAGGTGAATCTGATCAAATTATCCACATTTTTCAGAGACAAAAACTTTGAAATGGACAGATTTGACCGTGATAGTGATAGTGCTGGGAAACAGAAAATCCCTATAACAAATTCCCACAGTAACCCAGTGTCATATTGTTATATAGTGGGGGGGACATCTTTTCAGGTTCTCATAATGTGTTGGGCTGGGAACATATGATCTTGGGAACATTGGACCTTGGGATATGAATATATGAACCTGGGAGAGCACATGGAGAACTGGGTACGGTTGACCCCCACATTTTCCCATTAATTCTGACCCTTAATTACATCAATGAACACACACACACACACACACACACACACACACACACACACACACACACACACACACACACACACCGGAACAGTCCTCATCCTTCTCAGAGTAGCGGAAAGACAGAGAACATGAGAATGAACATGACCATGGAGCCTAATTACAACTATTAACAGAGTAAACCTTCCTCTGGAAGCTGTTTACAGCTCCAACAGTGACAGCAACACAGCAATGAAACACAAACAGACACAAAACGTCTAAACTCACCATTTTTTGGTACACTCCAAAACCAGTTCCTGGTAAGACGCGACAAACTGAAACTTTGAAGCCTTTTTACCGACTCGCTGCAGTCGCTTCCAGACAGAAGTCATAACGTCCTCCGAACGAAACAAACGTAACAAAGAAGGAAATCACGCACTCCCCCGCACACGTTAATAATCCAACTTTGTCCGCTGGCTCCGTTAACCTTAAAAGGTCCTGGGCTGTTGCTGCTGAACCGCACACAAGCCGCGACTCGCGCTCATTGGAAATAAGTTGACTCACGCGCAGGAAAAGTGAGAAACGCCGTTATGACCCGAGCAGAAATGAGCTGGAGGACTCTGAAGAACTGGAAACTGGAAACGGAATCCAATAAGCAAAGAGGAACCGATTCCGCCCCGCTGCTCGCTCTCATTCAAACAGCCTATAAAATGTCAAGCTAAAGTTTCAGCCAAACAACAACTGCTCTCTCTCTCTCTCTCTCTCCCTCTCTCTCTGTCTCTCTCTGTCTCTCAGTAATCCACATGGAGACAGTACAGCTCAGTCAAGCCTGGGGTTGTTGAAATATAGGTCCTCTAGAATTAGTTCAGCCTCCCCTCTTCCCTTCAGTGACACACACACACACACACACTGAATATGCAAAGTGTGTCTACTGGTGATGCAGCACTATGCAAAGGTCTTTATCTCCCTGTGTGAAGGCACTGAGGTAACAGTCTCAGTCATTACCTGTACCGTAGACTTTGATCCTGGCTGTCTATCACTGGAACAGGCTTATCTGGGAGCGACTATTTCACCTAATCAGCTCTATGTGAAGCTTGTAAGCAGACAGGCTTTGGTGCAGGCGTCATAGTGCTGTAATACATAAAGCAATTTTATTGAGTACAAGTCACTTCCTGAGTTTTCGGCTGCAGGAAAAGTGTGTTTGAGCCAGTTGAGGGATAGTTTCCACAGAGAATGCGTGAGTGTGTGTTGAAGCTGGGTCAAGGCACAGGGATTTTCCTGGGTGAGAACAGGAGTGTATTTTTAGGTGGGGAACAGGGATGGATGGATGGATGGACGGGGGCAGCTGGGTGGAGGAGTGTGGGGCAGCAGGAGGGGGAACAACTCTCCCATGACTCAGAGTTGGGCTAATGTTACACTGTGGGTCTGATGTTGAGCAGCACAGCTCCTCCATCTCCTCCCTCTACAAACATGCACACTCATTCATACCCAGAGACATGTGTTGTGCCCTCCGCCCTCCATGATCTGGTACTCTGAGGGTTTGTACTTTGCAGCTGCTGTATGATGATCACCTTACTGACTACTCCTCCATATTCAATGCACTAAAAAGAAGAATAAAACAATCAATACTCCTTACACATTCTTGAACACTCTCTTATTTATTGTTCTATAAATCAAAAAAGTTGTATATCTGTTTCAAATTTAGGAAAAAAAACATAAGAAAGCTTTGTTTAAATTGAATTAGATTATTTAGATTTAGATTCATTTTATTTCATTAAAATATAACAAAATGCATCATAAGTCAGATAATTATCCGGATAATTGTTAACTGGATAATTATCAACAACCACGTTTTACAAAACTACAGTGTGTTATTTGAATTTCATTAGAAATGTAACCTTCTCAGATTAGTTTACACAACATCTATCTGAAGAACATTAATCCTGCCTGTATAGATTGAAAAAATAATTATTTGTGTATTTTTTCTTAAGCAGAAAACTGAAAATGGGCCCCACAGACCCCAGGACTTTATCAGGGTTAATGAAAGACGTCTTTGTTTTACCCTTTTTAATGTTTCAATCTAACATTGACCCTTCAAAATCAACCATCTGGCATCCACTTCACAGTTCAAAATCCACATGCATGTGATAATCCCATCCACCATAAATTGTGCGGTGATGAGATAAACATGTCTTCACTTTAGATACGGACAGGTTAACAATACCTTGCAACATATGTTGGTTATAAAGAGAGAACAGCATGAGACTTTTTACTCAAACATCTCTCCTGCTGCAGCAAATGGTTTTTACCTGCATTGTATTCGATATGTTGTTGTATGAAGGCCAGCAGCAGCAGCAGCAGCAGCAGCAGCAGCAGCAGCAGCAGCAGCAGCAGCAGCAGCAGCAGCAGCAGCAGCAGCAGTAGCAGCAGCAGCAGCAGCAGCAGCAGCAGCAGCAGCAGAGGACTTTTCTGGAGACAGGGCCCCTCCTGTTGGTCATGCTTTGCAAGAACATCTTCTGACTGTCTTAAATACAAATAGAGGAAGACATTGCATGTCTGTGACTTTATTTCATGATTTAGATACAAAAATGATAAAGACGCTTAAAATACTCAGCTAAAGTCATTTAATAGAATAGTCAAACCACTCACAGACTGTGGCAATCTATGCCTTCTAAAGTTCTCAAATTTAGAGAAGTTATAAACAAGTGATTAAAAAATGAGTCATGAGCCGTTAAAGACAGACACCAGATGGTGAAGTCCTGATAAAATGTAATAAAGACATATGTCTCTGTTTCATGAGTATGGGCTCAGGAGCTGGTAAATTCTTCCAGTATTTCATATTAAAATGTCCATACATGCTATGCATGAATTTTTGTATCTTATGAATTGAAAATGTCATCAGATTTTTATGTCTGGTTTCACAGAGAACCAGGCTAAAATATTTTGCAGAACAATCTTTGAGTGAACAATGTGTACAGATTGTCAAACATGCACAAAATTTGAGCTTCACATCAATTCTGATGGATTTGAAAGTGAATCCAGATCAGTAACACTTCTAGACACTAAATGGGCACTGAAACTATGTGATAGAAAAGAATTCTCCTACTCACTTTATAAAACAGACTGCAATCATCAGGAAACCACTAAATGGTGTCTGATTATATCAAACCAACCTCTTAATGACTCCTAGAAATCCCCACCCAGCTCATGTTCAGTGCTATTTGATGACAGAACCAAGCAGAAATTAAGTAGCACATAGATAACGTGATTATGAAAGAAAAAAAAAAAAACATCTCTTGTCGCTGCCTTGATTTTTTTTTCTTTTTTCTGCTGTAACACACAAACCCCCACAGGTTGATTTGACCCATAATTGTTAAATGAGTTTAAGAGTTTAATTTAAAAACAAATTATCTTTGAGGACTTCAAATATTTCTTATATTAAGATTGTCCAACCACTGTCATGCAAAACCATCACATATACAGCACTAGTCAAAGGTTTGCCTTCAAGCCTTTGAATGTGACCTTTGACCTTTGAAATATGTGTGTGTGTCTCAACAGAATAAAAAAAAAACATTCAAGTGCAAACAGTCACATCTGCATAGGATACATACTGAATGCTATTAATTATGTTATAAGCACCTCATAAATCATTTCCAAATGGATTGTTAAATAAAGTTACTTTTGGACAGTGCAGTCAGATTTCAATCAAATCAGCAATTATTTTGCAAAAATGTAAAAAGAGTGTGGATATGTGTACTAAATCTATACTATAGATAAAATAGAGGCCTGAAGATAAGAGACATGACTGTGCAAAGTGCATGAAGCACGTTTCTGTGTCTTCCATCACATAAACACTATAAAACATCAGGGAATGTGAAAGGAGTCTTTGATCCACTGGTCCCTGGAGTTGCTACTGAGAGCCGGCAGAGGCAAGGACAGGGAAGGAGGAGGCTGTGAGACGGCTCCTTTCTCCTCATTGTCATCCTCCTCTACTTCATCATCCTCCTCCTCCTCCTCAGAGTATCCGTTATCAGCATTGAAGGAGGCGTCAGACAGGAGCGAGGAGCCCTTGTAGTCCTGGATGGCTTCATGGAGCGACCACAGCTGGCACAGCAGAGACATGTCGAGCTGACGCAGACCCACCTGTTGTACACAAACACAGAAATAGCTGTTCTGGTTACCAAAGCTGATACTAAGCAGACACATTTAGAGCGACAGCTGAGTTTTTACTCTTCCTTAGGAAATCCCTTCATACTTTCAGTGTAAGTGATGGGGGACCCACTGCCCTTCTTCTGCACAAAAATGCATCTAAAAGCTTATTTGGAGCTAATCTGAAGTTTCAGAAAATCACAAGTCATTATCAGTCAAAGTTATTTTCTCATTGGTGC
Organism: Lepturacanthus savala; assembly: GCA_030544235.1. NCBI lineage: Eukaryota > Metazoa > Chordata > Actinopteri > Scombriformes > Trichiuridae > Lepturacanthus > Lepturacanthus savala. Next base: position 27,063,859 of record CM060479.1, on the reverse strand, counting down.
CAAAAGATTCTGATTTTGTCAGGACTGCTCTGCAGCTGAACAGGAAAACACTGTCCGCTGAGACACAAACAGGAAGGTTTATTATAAAAAAAAATTTAAAAAGACTGTAAATGTGCAGGATATCCTCCTTATTTAATTAACTCAGCAGGAGGAAGCTCCTTATTATCTTCAGATAAATAAATAGCATACATGTTTGCTCAAAACTAGGAACGGAATGTTAAAATGCATTATGAATGGATCTTCTGTATGATTAAAGCAAGAAAAAAGTGTCAATATGCATTTGGGCACCTGACTAATTGTTTTAAGATCAACTTGTGAATAGAATTCATCTCCATTACAACTGGGAGTAAAATATGCCTGATTACAAAAAGTATTTTTCAGCAGTGTATTGGAAATGTTTGTGCTATTTAGACATAAAGCCTGCATGTGTGAGTAGCTTTACTCATATAGCAATTCAAGTCAAGTCAATAAAAATGCCTAAGATGAAAAAATAGTAATAACACAAGTGTTAAATGGGAATACAAATATGATTCACAGAACAAATGTTTGTTTATATATATATATATATATATATATATATATATATATACATATATATACAAATCAAACAAAAAACAGTAAACGTGTTTTATATAGAAATAACACATGTTTAGAATCAATATTAATATAAAAGTCCAAATAGAATGTTAAAAAAACAAAACAGTAAACATGTGTGGCATAGATCTGCACGAAATGTCTGTTTATGATCAATAAATACATGATTAATAACATTAAATTAATAATTCACCACCGACCATTTCCTTCCTGAGCAGCGCCAGAGCAGCGTCCAGTCCTCCGGGTTTACCGGGGCCGCGGGGCGCGTCCCCGCCGCCCCGGCTGATGTCGGCCTGGATGCGGGCTCTCTTGCTGTGGACCTTCTCGATGTCCCGCCACGACCCGCCGCTGGAGTTCAGGATACCGCTCAGGCCCTTGGGCAGCGGCGGCAGCCCCTCCACCGAGAACACGCCGCCCACCTGGCAGCGCAGGCTGCCGTTCATCGCCGCCGGTGGATCGTTCATTCACCGGTCTGACTGAGACATCACCGGGGAACCGGGGTTTCTCTGATCCTGGAGCGAGGCGAGCCAGTGCACTCCTGTTTTCTGGAGGTGCCCGAGCTGCGGGAGAAAGCAGCTGGTGTCGGGTTGACGGCGGCGGCTTCCTGGCTTTGTTTGGCTTCCTCTTCTTTGTGTGGGAGCGCACCGACATCCACCGGCTCCGCCCGGCGGGAACCGCCGCCACGCCCCGCATCACAGCTGGGTTTGAGGTGAAGGAGGATCCGACAGCGTCTGACAGAAGTGGACCAAGACTGACATCTTGGAGAATCCTGAACGAGAAATGGTCTGCTCGGTATAAAACACTGTTTGAGACATCATTTTCCACACATAAAGTCCAGTTAACTTATTAAAATCATTAAAACACTATTCTCCATCCTTGTTGAAAAATACACAATCTCTACATGCAAATAGTTTTCCCTTTTCCAGGTATCCAGATATAAGACGTCAATGAAAAAGGCTAGTTTGCACACCAGTTATTATACTGGCCCCTTTCAGCTACAAACTACTTGTGATGTCACAAATCATGCAGATATTCTTCTGAAACTGATTTAAAAGGCGAGCAGAGAAACTGTCCAGCAGGTGAATACGAAAAAATAAAAAGCAGGCATCTGGTGTCAAACTGCAATAAATCATAGTTAAAAGATTCAACTGGAGAAAGGAGAGACAAAAAACAAGCATAAACAGACATACAAGAAATATTACAATACAATAGCAGCTAAAGATGCATACTAATGACTGCAGACGCAACTGTAATTCAATGGAGACATTTTAGAACACAAATGCAATTTACATGTTTATTGGTACTAATACTTGTTTAAATACAGCATTTTTCAGTTAACAAACTTTATGGCATTGCTCTTTGTGTTTGGTGCCCATTTGTGGAAAGAAACACCCTGCAGCACTCCTAACAGGCAAAGCGTTATTAATGTATTTAATTAGAAAACTAGTCTCTGGCTGCCTTGAACAACACTGGGTCTGACTTTGCATCATTCAGAAGTCCACACCTTATTTGATCTGGATGTTGTGAATTAATATCGAAGGATGAACCTGACTTCCGAATGTTGCCCTCTTATCTGAGCATCACTGAATCACATTACCATCATGCATCAATAATATTTACAATAAAACCTCAAACCGCCAGGAAGCAAAGGACAATCTTTGCTTCACAAGCAGCAGCAGAGACCAGGGACTTGGTTGGAGGAGTCAAACTGAGAAGCCAACGGAAAAAATACACCTGCTTTTGTGTGAAAAAGCAGAGTGAGATCAGAGGGCTGATGTCTCCGTAGTCTAGAAACAAGCTGAACATCGACCAAGACACTGATGTTTTCTGATGTTTGGGCCAGTTTTGATTCACCGAAGCTTTTATGAAAATATGTCCAGTGAATTAAAAAAAGGCTGTTAAAGGCCAGATGAAAGTAAACTAACAATGAATGTGCTCTGACACTGATGTGCAAGTGTTCAGTGCTTATCATTATAACATAACTTACAAATCAACAAAAACAGTTTAAACATCTGTACCTCAACATATTATGAGATTGTGTAACAGAATTCTGACAGCCCATAAAGGTTTGTTAACTCAAGAGCAACCTGTGCACTTTTGATATTTCAATCATATTTCAAGTGAATTTTCTGACAAAGATTTTGAATCCAAAGATTCAGTCAAAGAGAGATGCGGCAAAGCATCAAACCAGAGTCAGTATTCCACAATAGAAGCGAGTAGAAACAGCGTTCCCAGAATAATTGTCTCAGCCGAGCCACGTCGGTTACTGGCTGAGCTCCTTGAGGCTGCGCAGTGAGTTGGCACAGCTGGTGATGAGGCTGCAGAGCTGGATACTCGCCTCCAGGGAGGCGGCGCTCTCTAGCTGGTTGGTGGCCCAGCGAAGTTTGGTTAAAACGGCTTCTTCAGCTTCTTGCAACACAGGCTGGAGGGCAGGGGTCTGTGAACACACCGGGGGGCGGGTGGGCGCCAGAGATGCGGCGGGGGCGGGAGTTGAAGGAGGGGGGACAGCAGGTGGAGGCAAGAGGGCTCTTCCCCCCGCGGCCGCCCCCTCACAGTGCTCCGGCCTGGGCTGAGGAACCGACCCGCTCGCCTGTACAGAACTACTGGGGCCTGAGCCGTTGAGTTCAGGGGCCTGGGATGATGCAGGAGACTGGGCTGCAAGCTGCCTTTCTCTCACCTGGGACAACGCTGCCTGGGCATTTAGTGCTGAGAGGATACAAGAGAGAGGGAGGAGAATAAAAGCAAGTAACAAAAGGGAGGAGCAGCGATGAAGGAAAGGATAAAGAATTAAACTTGTGATGATGGAGCAACAAACAACAGATGAAACAGCTGGTTTACTTATTACTGATGTGTGTGTGTGCGTACCAGGGTTGTCCTTGTCAACATCAGAGTCCAGCTCCTGACATGAGACACAGTAGTATTTCTGCTGCCGGTCCTGAAGGAGGATTGTCTAGAAACACAAAACAAACTCAGTTCTCACACACACACATATATATATATATATTCCGCTCCACCGCCTTCACGTTATTCAGGCGAACTCACCCCACACGTATCGCAGCAGTCTCCCAGCATCTTGTATCCTTTGAGCAGGTAGTCTCCCATCAATTTGCTGATTTTGTCCTGTCGGTCCCTGCGGGCCTGGATCACCTTCATCTCTACCTCTGTTGGGGGTTCCCACTCAAAGTCCTCGTCATCTGCGTTCAGTGACAAACACGCATGTCATTCAGTGTGCTGCATCTACACAGACACTGTTGCTGAGCATTATTATCCTCACACAATTTGTTGTATTTGCTGTGAATTTGACTGAATAACCCATTAAATGTATCAAACGTTAGCAGTGTTTTCGTCCAGGTTGTGTTGATATTAAAAGTGATTAGCATGGCCGAGCTGGTCTTACGAAAATGATGACGAGCTAACGGTAATTAGCAAGTAAACCGGGCTAATGTCAGCTAACGTTCATGGTATCAAGCTAACACGGTGGCGGGGGCAGATATTAATGAGGTAAAAGCAACCTCACATTTGAGATAACGCGCCTATACGCGCGTCCAGAATAGCTCTTTAATAATTATACACGGAAATTGTTCAAATATCAAAGTTAGCTTGCAAGCTCGTAAGTTCACAAACCTCCATTCATAGCCATGTTGCTTCAGCGCTACGCACGTTATGCGCGATGACGTCAAAACGCCGTCGACGTGGTGTTGTTGTTGCCCTCTGCTGGTGTAAAACTGATCATAAATCAATTCTCCTGTAACACGGTCTGGACCTGGGTTCTTTAACAGGGGTGTGCGGCCCTCGGGGGGTCCTCAGAAATACTGCAGAGGAGGCCACCAAATTATAGTTTGGAAATATTTTTGAATGATTTCCTCACCCCAAAAATGTAAATATGCTTGATAATACACATCACCTGAATCAAATATATTATTATAGCAAAGGTATATTCCAATAAAAGGCATTTATTGTTGTTATTGTATGCATGGTAACAAGGGTTTCATATTAATTGTAGGTAATGTATCTTTATTTTTTAATATGACGTCTTACTCTGAAAATTGAATGAGTCCTGTGTTCTCATTCGTAAAGTTGTCCTTAGTATAATCAGTCTATTTATTTTGAAAAATAAAAATAAACATGTTAAAAGGCAAAATGAAAAAAATTATCCTGAATAAGCAGACAGAAACATAACCACAATAATCATGTTTTAAAAGGATTTTATTGTATTTTTGGATATAGATGAGTCCAATCAAAAACATGAACATCAAATGTTATTCAAAGTAATCTATCAACATGTGTATCTACTGTAATTACTGTACTGTTATACTGCACATTCATTAAACAACAAAAAGAGGAATAACATCTGTGGGGAAACTGACAGGTCATTTCCATGGTATGTTGAAAAAGTTGTTCTCTTCTGCTCAGATATTGTTATTTGGTTTTATTATATCAGTCATATCCGTTTCCTCTTTGTTCTGGCACTATTCCCCTTCCTGTCTCTTTGTGTGTTTCTTCTTAATCTCAAAGGTAACATCCTCTCTGTAAAGAAGCAAATATAAAAGTAAGTTACCACATGTGTAGCATATGTCGACAGAAAACCACATCAGACTTTTACATCAGAGGCCCCATATTGTAGAAAGATAGATAGCTAGATAGATAGATAGATAGATAGATAGATAGATAGATAGATAGATAGATAGATAGATAGATAGATAGATAGATGAAACTTTTATATAAGAAGGTCTACATGTTCTATAAATACTGTCCCAGAGAAAAAATGCATACATCCTGTGTTCAGACTGTGCTCTAAAACCAGCCGTCAGGACTTCTGTGAAGGTGTGATGTCACAACTATTCAGTCACCGCCCACCCTCTATTCACAGCCATTCAAATCAGCCAATCAGAAGAGAGGCTCATTGATATTAATGTAACAGACACAAAACCAAAAGGTCATGTAGTACTTACACATGTATGAACTCTTCACTCTGTTCATTGAGGTAGAGAAGTTGATGTGTAAAAGAAGTAGAAGAAGAAAATAGTAGGATAGGAGGTCAGCCTGTGAGATGTGGCAGCAGTAGACTATACAGTACAAGTAAAGTCAAACATATGTTTGAGCTGTTATTAATTGCCTTCAGGTTTGGGGTGCATGAGCTTCAATGGCAGTTCCAATGTGACATCACTGTGGAAAAAACAGCCCACCAATCAGAATAATGAATCAAATTAGTGATCACTGATCATTGGTTAATTAGCAAGATGAGTAAATAAACACTACTCACCTGGCAGTGAGACTGCCCAGCAGGCTGCATGGACACAATAGGATTTAGGTTAGTTTCAACATGTTCACGGTGGGTAATGTAACAAAGTAATTATTACAACACTTAAGTAGTTTTGGGGAGTATTTGTACTTTACTTTTTGAGTTTTTAGTTTTATTTCTGTCAACTTTGACTTTTACTCCACTACATTTCCACTAAAAATGAAATGCAGTGGAAACAGACAGAAAACGTCCTAATAGAAGCATCACTTGTGACATCACAAATAGTTCAGAAGCCAATTCTGGTTCAATACTCAGTTTACATAAGTGTGATGTGAAAACCTGAAGCCTCTAGTGATGCACAAACACTGAGAATGAACTTCAGAATTCTCAACATTCTGACTGCCTGTTTTTATTATTTATTTATTAATAGCATTTATTTTTACTATCTCTAGTATCTGAAGTATCTCTAATACCAGAAATATTTTTTTTTATCTTTATATATCATATTAATAGACGTTTACATTAACTACAACATCTGTACTTTTAATCAAGTGTGGCATTCAGGTATTTCATACACTCCTGCATATTGACCAAGCCTCCAATTTAAATGCAGTATTTTCTTTTCATTGGGCCAAACACTTACCCTTCTCCAGCGATCATGAGGTTAATTTGAATCTTGTAGGAAACCAGAATTCCCAACATGTCTTTTTCAGTTTGCCTGTAGAGAGAAACAATTACAAAGATTAAAAGGGATTAGATGGTTCAATTCAGTTAAATGTCTTGTTTTTAAACTATTTTAAGACATGCTGCGACATGCAAGAAAAGCTACTGAAAAATTCAAACCGCATAAGTGGCAAATGTGTTTATTTGGTCTTTGCTTGTTTTCCTGATCTGTCTGAACTCTCTAGCACTAGTCTAATTAGCTCCATGTAAATCCTGCTTTACTCCTGCCTGCTTACAGAGTGGTGGAGGCCAGGTTGGTGTCCTCCTCTTTCAGTTGTCCATCCAGAGCCAGTCCTCTCTTCTCCTTGTTATCAGACAGCAGGGGTTTGATGGTCACACTGGTCTCATAGGTGGCACTAGGCTCCACTGTATGACTGAACAGAGCAAGAACAAATGCACAGATATAAAAGACCATAATGAGATGTTTGATGATTTGAGTCAGTAAATGTTATTTTCCTGTTCACATACTCAAGCTCTTGGCTATAAACAGCCTTTGTGTATTTGTCAGCCGTGTAGAGGACGATGCTTGTGTTTTGTTCCACTGAGATGAGAGGAATGGAAGACAGTATAATTATGTTATTATCTCAGTAACAGTGGCAAGATTCAATCTGTATAAAAGTATTTATAAAAAAAATTAAAGGCACCCACCATTGATTTGGAATTTCTTCACTGTCTTGTTGCTCTCGTTCTTGACTTTGATTTTTATTTGGATTGGCTCACCATGGAAGAAGAGCTGTGGTAAAACCAGGAAGACAGATTTTAATATATTTCTGTCATATATGATGACAAGTAAACTATTGTCAGTGAGCTGAATAAAAAAATAAATGAATAAAAAGTATTAACAACTTCTGAGACGCTTTAAATAATCAAGCGTTGCCACTGTACATCTTTCTCCAGGGATGCCTCTAGATGAACCGGCTTGTCGGACATCATGAAGCATTTGCAGATGTCAGCCTTGGGCCCGGCGCCCACCTGAGAGGGAGCGTACTGGATTTTACGAATGATAAGGCGAGCATGGTCCCTATTGGGCAGAGAAATGAGGAAGAGATGATAGAAAAGAAGAGAAGATGGAGTTATGTAGAGTCAAGTGGGAAAAAAAATGTTACTCAGGCAGGGAATGATAGTACAGAGCACTCACTTCTTACTGATCTTCTCATCAGGGTTGCTCTTTTCATGGGCGAGGTAGGTTCTGACCTCAAAGTCGACACCACAAGACTGGAGCATAAAAGAAAGCGTTAGACCACCCGTTTACAATGAACACACACACTAAATCAATGACAGGAAGCAGATTAGCAAGAGGTTTACCTTCCCCTTGTCATTAGGTGCAGGCTGCAGAGAGACTGAGCATGGCAGGTTGTTGGGAATCTAGAGACACAGAAGAAAGAGCAGCTCTAATAGAATATCATAATTCAAATGACTAAATGTGAATAAAGATATGACAGTTCAGACCAATTCATAGGCCCTATTTTAGGTCCCAAAATTGTCAGTAAATTTAGAAAGTCACGATCTGAATATGACAACAGAATACTGATATGTTTTATTTTGTGCATTTCAGAGTGATTCTTTACATCTTTTATGATTTTCCCATAATGTGTTTAGGCTTAAACTTAAACGCTTATTTTCTGTTGCCATACTTCAAAAGTGAAGGGGTACGCGCCGCTGCCAGCCTTCTTCAGCAGCATGTCATGCGTGGGGCTCAGGGCAGGCTTGTGGCTTTCAGGGTAGATCTGGACGTGGTCGATCCAGATGTCCTTCCTGAAGCTCAGGCCCATCACGTCCAGGTCATCACTGCCGTAACGGAAGGCGCATACCAGATGCACAAATACTGGGGACAAGTAATACAAGGTTCATGATTTCATTATGGTTTCTTGCTTTTGGAAACTTTGCATTTAATATGGAAATAGGTGTTTATACTTTATGCTGATGTTACCTTTTCTGTCTCCAAATTCTGCTGGATCCAGGGTTACAACGCCATCTGCAAAGGTAATAGAGTTACAGACAATGTTATATCCATCATCCTCACTGCACAGCTGCACACACACACACACACACACTGAAGAAGGAACATACCGACTTTGTCCACTGATGTCAACTGGTCCACATAGTCTCTCTTGGCCAGGTAGAGAGTCAGCTGTCAGACAGAAGGAAAAAACAGCTGATTGTTCCTGTCTACCCTGAGTTTGTTTCTGAGTCTCTTTTACTGATTTCCAACTGATGAAAATCCCTCATGTCTTACCGCTCCACTTTTACTGGTCTTCTTGAAAACCCTTTCAGTCCTGTAAACAGAAGAGAAACACCATTTTATATGTATTCATTTTTCCATCATTTATTAATCCTTCATCACATCTCACAAAATGTATTTTTTTTGTACAAGAAATTACAAGTCAGACTTGTGAGTGTAAATAGGAGCTTGTTCTTTGACAGAGTTGTCTGGATTACAATCATGTTTTTTTTTAGACTCGGGGGGCAAAGTTTGTTTGGCAGGCAGCAGAAGGGCTAGTAATAGTAATTAGATGTAATTAGTAATTCCCTTTCATCCAGTTAGCAATAGCTAATGTGGAGCGGCTTTACTTCAGTGCACCTCAAATTGAGAAGCTGGACCAGGTAAGGGGGCCACACATGGTTTCTGAAATAGCTGATTACCAGTGTTATCCCAAATAACTCATTACCCGTGTTAGTGTCTAGGGGCACCTCTGGATCCAGGCTTTGGAACCTTCACACACAGTAAATAAATACTTTGAGACCACTTGTCATTTTTTGGAGCTGGATGACCTGAGTCAAATTCTCCCATTCAGTTTTCTAATGTCAGCTTAGTGTTTGGGGGAATTTGCAATGTGAAGAGCTCCACCATAACAATGCAGAGCAATATCGTTATTTTTTTCTTAAGCTTTGAATTTTTTTTAGTTTGAATACAATATAGAGAGCATGAGAGAAAGACAAAAAATACAAACAGAAAATACACTTACATATTGGAGAACCAGGGAAGGTTTTCTGCAGGGAGAGAAGAAAAAAACAAGATGTAACTTTAGGTTTAAGGATTTAAGAGGTTACAGCATCTGTCAGATGTTATGATTAAGCCATTAATCCATGACCAACTGCTTTGTTTTAGGGGTATGGGAGGTTAATCCTTCATGATAAGATTACACCATTAGATGTTAGGACACCTGAGCCAAAGCTTTTGTGTCTGCTGACTGGCTCCCATCCAACAGAAGCAGGCCACGTACTGACTCTGAAGATTTACATTGCACACATGCCTATGTCCAAAGGTGCTGCCCTCAAATGTACCAGCACTGCCAAATCCTTTGCTTGAGTGGACTATTCAAAGACAGTTAAATGGATGAAACCAATTCAGTAAGTTGCTATAGTATTCCTGGACATAATGAGACCTAATGAGTCCAAAGGGTAGCCCTCTATAGCTCTGTAATGAGGATCAGCTTTGCAAAATGTTAGCATGAAGGTGTTTTTTAAATAATTGTTTACTAAAGATCTTTCAAAGAATCTGATGTTCCATGAGTACAAAGTTGAAGGCACCAAACTGCCCTGATACTGTCTGGTCATGTTTGGAAACCTTTGAACCTTGAAACCTGGTCTGAACATGTGGGTTTTAAAGGCTTGCAGAGCATTTTAAATAATACAATAAAGTTTAGGCTTTTATTGGTTATTGCTTATTGATCAGCTTCTGGCTTGTCTTGAAGGTAGTTAATAAGCAAAGCGAGAGAATATTAAGTTATAACTGGTATGAAAGAACATTCAAACTAAAGCACCTGTATAGATTCAGGAACATGAGTAGTGTATGAATTTCAGCACCATGGAGAGCTACAGTAGAGATCACATCTGTCTACTTTAATTTGCTAATTGTGGTAACATGTCATACACATACACACGACTGCTTAGCAGCTAATAAACTAAATCAACATTAAGAATCAACTTCAATGTCCTCCTCTTCATAGATAAAGTCCCTGATGAGCAAGAATGAAGCTATGTTTCTAACTTCCATGTTATTGTTATTGCTCTGTTCAGCATAATTCTTGCTGGCTGAAGGGAATCTAGGGGATTTGATGTCAAATTTCTCAATAAAATGAACTGATGAAGTGTATCCTGTGTCTTTATTTCCCACAGATAAAATCATTATTACCTAATATAACTAATGTGTCCATACATACTTACTTACATACATAGCTATACTCTGCCTCAGGGTTGAGAACTGTCTAATAAGAAATTTGGGAGAGATCATCAAATTTACCTTTAAACCTAACATCAGTCATTTTTCTGTTTTAATGAAGAGCAGCTATAATTGTACCCTTTATGGCCTCTTTGATACATTGCCAGAAACAATAAACTAAATTAAGACCATCATAAAAAGTAAATTAAAAGCTAATTTCAAATTCCTATAAAAGAATAAACGCATCACTATAACTATTCCCATTAAGCCCCAAAGTGTAAGATAACTCACTGTAAAGTAGAATCTTTCAAGTATGAACTCATGTAATTGTTCTTCATCAGTCAATTCTATTCATAAACATTCATAATAGTTACATGTGTCCCATTCAAACTAAACATTCAGCATTTCCTCATTATTATCAGCATTTATCTCTTTATCTTCTCATCCTTCCATCCACCATGAAGATGAAGTCTTACCTCTTCTCAGTAGTATGGGATCTTGTGGTAGAGTTTGTCGGGCTAAGTGTCGAGTGCAGTTTGAGAACAGTTGTTCTTCCTTTTTTATACCTGCAGCTTCTCTTATTCAGGCTAACTGGTTCAGCATTGTTGTCATTTCCTGATTTGTAATCCAGTTAGGCAATCAGTGGACAGCTATTTTGGACTACAAAGGTTTTAAAAAGGACATCCATACAATATAGTCGCCACATGGCCGTGGTTGTAGAAGGCCGATAATCCTCTCAGCGGCTCCACAAACCGAGCAGTCAGGGCTCAGTTAATAAAGTTTTTAATGAACAGCTTTCAGAACTGCTGTTGCCAGTCTGGTCCAACTGTGAGCTGCACCTGTTGAAACAAGGAGTCATGCTGTGTGGATTCAGCTTGATAAGCAACAGGTGTCTAAAGAAGCTCTAATTATTGGTTAATTAGCTTTTTTGAGTCCTATTCATAATATCTTACAGAGAAGTATGATAGGAACTATTAATTTTTTTTTTTCACCAATAGCCGAAGAAAGTACTTTTTTTGGTCAAAGGCCACAAGTAAACAAGAGCTTTAATCTTTTCCATAAACCAATAAATCTGATTCAGTAATTTGTAGGTATTTGTTGAGCGATGTGAATACTTTTAGTATCCCAGTGTGTCTGATCTCAGAATGTTAAAGGCTCCAGGTTCATTACGCTGTGGATGATGGGCAAACGGCCAGTGCTTGAGTAATCTGTCTTATTCAAAAGGGTCTTGGTGAAGTGCCAGAGATTAGACACAATCTTCATAATTCTTCCCCTCTGACCTTTGAAATCTATTATTACAGGTTGCAAGACTGCAGAGCTTAACTTTAAGTTCCAGTCAAGTTAGGCTACTCATGTTTACAAAGACACCTGTCAGCTAAAACAAAATGTGTATGAATGATACACAAAAGGTAGAATATTCCAACTGATACACTGCTACAATCATATAAATGGTGAAATAAACACCATCAATAAAATGTTCTCCAGTGAACGCACAAGGATGTAAAAAAAAATATTACATTAAATGTGCGTGTACAACAGTTACAGGGATGTTTATGAGTATTATTGGTAATATTACAGGTATTTAAGTATTTTTAACACATTGGGGGTATTGCATTTTCCTGATTGTTCTTTCAATTCTTTTTAATATTTCATGATTTAATTAAAGGAAATTGATTTTACTGACCATCAAAGACCTGAAGGTGTTTCTTTTAAAAATATTTTAACACCATTTTACATTATCAGTCAGTTTACATCAACATAATGTACATATGTACATACATATGTAATGTAATGTGTAAAGGACTTGGTTGGAATCCAGCGAAGGTCAGCAGCAGCATGACCTTTAGGCCACCAGGATGCCCCACAAGATATTTTATTTTATGATGTTACTGTGGATTAACTGAGATATTTAGTTCTCTAAAAATATCTAGGTGTTATGTGAAAGCTTTATCAGCTTTGTCACTGTCTGGGTTGATTTAATTCGACTGGCTTGATGGGCAAAGAAAGCTTCACGTGTAATGTGTCACTTCAGGACAGAAAAAGTTGAAATATTTCCAAGTTCAAGGATCATGTGGTTGTAGACACTTTTTAGCCATTGTATCACCTTTAACCTCACCTATTTGTGACCTGATCCAAGTCAGGATTTACTTGAACAGAACACTGTTTGCTTCCTGGAAATAGTATATCCTCCCTGTCCCTCAGCCACAACACAATGCGACTGGTGATTCCTTCAGTGAGGATCTCCCTACTGAACATGTGACTCTGTAACAGCAACACTCATGTATTAAACTGTGCTAATGTAACATATAATAGAGTTTGGAATCATTGATTTATATATTTATGACAATTATTTGAAAAAGGGTAGTGTAGTATGTGTGTCTTACTTAATATGGTTAATAGAAATATACAGAATCAAATTAGAAATTGCAGAAATACATTTACAACACCCACCCTATTGGCAATGTTTGTTTGATTGTATCTGACATTATGGGAGAAAAGACAACAGAAAAAGTAGACAGAAAGTACATTGAAGTTAATTTTATCTAAATACTTTATTGTGGGTTAAAACGAGGCAGAGATTTAAACACAGGGAGACTCCTGCCCTCCTTAATGTGCATAATCCAATTAATTGGTAATCACTTACTGAAATACCCAATGCAGAATCACTGTTGTTCACCAAGAGCGAAGCCATCAGGTCTAAATGCAAGTTTAATTGTTTTTTAAAAGGGCAGTGTGCACTCAGTCAGTCATTTTCTATACCTGCTTATTCCTCATTAGGGTCACAGGGGTCTGCTGGAGCCAATCCCAGCACATTATGGCGAGAGGCAGGGAGACACCCCAGATGGTCGCCAGCCAATCGTGGGGCACACACACTATTCACACCTACAGGCAATTTAGAGTCACCAATTAACCTCAGCATGTTTTTGGACTGTGGGAGGAAGCCGGAGTACCCGGTGAAAACCCACGCAGACACAGGGAGAACATGCAAACTCCACACAGAAAGGTCCCAGACCCAGGACCAAGGAGGTCTTGAACCTGCGACCTTCTTGCTGTGAGACAACAGCGCTAACCCGTGTCACTGTGTCGCCCGGCAGTGTGCAGTATTGATCATATAAAAAGCTGGTTACATCAGATTTAGTGACCTGCTAGATTCAATCTGTAGCCCTTACATATGTAAAAAAAACAAAACAAAAACACTGATAAATAAAGAATATTGTAGAATTCATTGATAATAGATCATAAATTGCTAGTCTTGTATTATTGTATTATCTTATATAACACGCTGCTTATAAAATATGCAATATAATGAAAACACATATACATATACACAAAAACACAAAACAAACATAACATAAAAATCCATAATACTACAAAATATGGATTGATAATTAACTTAATAAAATTATAAAAGTCCATTGCATTCTGATTGCACTGAAATCAGAATCAATGGCATCTTGCATTCTAGTCTTCCTCCCTTTTCAGTCAGTCAGTCATTTTCTATACCCGCTTATTCCTCATTAGGATCACATGGTCTGCTGGAGCCAATCCCAGCGCGTTACGGCGAGAGGCAGGGATACACCCCAGATGGTCGCCAGCCAACCGTGGGACACACACACCATTCACTCACACACTCACACCTACGGGCAATTTAGAGTCACGGAAGGCGGAGTACCTGGTGAAAACCCACGGGGAGAACATGCAAACTCCACACAGAAAGGTCCCAGACCCAGGACCAAGGAGGTCTTGAACCTGCGACCTTCTTGCTGTGAGGCATCAGGCTAACCCCTGCACCACCGTGTCGCCCAATTCCCTTTTCATCTGCTTCAAATTCAGCCCTGAGCCTCTATGACAGAAAATGACCAGTTTGTTTCATCTTGTGAACCCGCCATTGTTTTTTGTGGGTAATTTGTTTGACAAATATATTTAATATAGCCACGTGTGACCTATAAGACGCTTTTTAAATCATCAACATTTTTTTAATTTAAGGAGTGACGGTTGCCCTGATGTCAGGAGATGATCCAGAGGCGCCTCAAAGCTCCTGAGCTTCTATCGCCATCTAGCGGCTCAAGTGCAAAGGATTCACCTCCTATCTGCACCCCCTCGCTTTTTATTTATAATTTACGCTTCTTTGTCTGTTCTTTAAACCCAAACGTGGAAGAAATCAGTTAGGTGGAGACACGTGGAGACATCTCATGTTTCATATTTTTCATTATGTTCTCCAAACTTCCTACTTGGCAACAACAATTCCAGTGGTGATTCCATTCATGATGAAATAAGTGTTTTGTGCAGCGGCCAACTTCTTTCAGCTTTGACGTCAGGTGAGTGAAACACACCCATCCCGGTACCAGCAGCAGCAGCAGCAGCAGCAGCAGTAGCAGCAGCAGCAGCATCAGCATCAGTAGCAGCAGCAGCATCAGTAGCAGCAGCAACAGCATCAGCATCAGTAGCAGCAGCAGTGCGCACTCAGCGCGCCGCTCGGCCTCCCGGACACTGCAGTGGAGGTTACGGTGCCGTCGCTGCGGCTGCTCGCTCCCGACGCCGCCACGTCCCGCCGCAGACTTCCCGGGCGGGCTCGGGGAGAACAGCACTGGAAGCCATGGCCGAGTCCAACCCGCTGAGGGGCTTCCCACGTCTGCGCCGGGCCGCGGTAAGAGCCGCCGGGAGGAGGTGGGACGCTTCATACTGCAGCAGAGAGGATGAGGAGGTGGAGGAGGAGGAGAAAACCTCCTCCAGATAGTTCAGGTCTGCGACATGAGGTCGGGATGTGCCTCACTGCAGCGGATATGAAAACCTCTCTCGCTTTATTGACTGCTCACATCAGATCATGCGCCTCTTAGTTCATGTTCACAGTGTGTGTGTGTGTGTGTGTGTGTGTGTGTGTGTGTGTGTGTGTGAGGACCATGCAGGACAGGACAATGACACGCGTGTTTGTGCGTGCGCGCTCGCGTTTGTTTGGGCTGCAACTGCAGAACAGCAAGAGGCTGAATCAGCCTCGCCACTGCAGTGTAACTGTGGAATGTGTTCAAGTTCTGCAGCTTTTTATGTAACAGAGAGGGAACGTGTGTGCTGCAACAAAATCTAAACGCAGTTAGGGAAACGCAGAGGAGCTGACAAGCATCCCATAACCTCCATCATGGCTGCTATATGAACAAATGTCAAGGTTAATCAAAACATATGGCTGGTTATTTACCTTCTATAAAAGTAAATCACTCATTACATAGACTGTTTTCTATTTAGAGTATTCCACTTGTATTGTATGAGAGCATCATTTATCAATGTGGAGCCAAGAGTAGATACTTTGTGGATGGAGAAGTACTGAATCATGATATTTGCCAGCTTTCACATAAAGTACACATTTTAAAAATGAAAAGAGTGACACTTTACTAGAATATAGATCATTTAATATTGTATATAATTTTTTTGGGAAATATAACAATTCTTTATCTGAAAAGTAACTAAAGCTGTCAGATAAATGTAATGCATTATTAAGTTGCAGCATATGGAAAAACTCAAGTAAAGTACAAGCACCTCTCAACTGCACTTATGTTCAGTACTTGAGTAAATGTACTTGCTTTCCACCACTGGAAATGTAGGTGAAGTATCTGTGTGTATTTCGACTCAGCATTTTCTGGTTTAAATATCTAAAAACAGAACATAGAAATTGTCTTTTCTTTTTCTTTAGCAGCTTCTGGGAATTAATATACGCTATATGTTACCTGCTGCTGCCATGTTTCTCTGAGCAGACAACAAAAATCCTGCCAGGTATAGACAATGTATGGAGTACAACTCGCCCTTGTGGTTAATAATTCCTCTTGCCCTATGAGTTGTTCGTATATATAATGTGTGGTGGGCAGTCATGGAGAGGAGGGAGGAACAGATTTGAGCAGGTGAGGGAAGGGGTTAATCGATAGTTCAGTGGATTGATCTGCTCAGCAGTCGTCAATCTTCACTGCTGCCCATGAACATATGCAAGTCTGATTAGTGAACTGCTGCAGAAAGAAACAACAGCAACAAGGAGAAGTCAGCAGAAAACAAACAGGGACATGAGCTGAGACAGAGAAAATACTTTTAAAAATAATTTTAACCAATTAACACTTTAACTGACCCTGTAAAATCTTGGGGAAAAAGTTCCAGTAGCTGTTTTTTTCAGAAACAGTCAGTGGTGAAGACTGGAGGATGTGTGAGTGTTGATAATGAAGGAGAGCAGAGGGATGGGAGAGTGAAACCTGCTGAAGTGTTGTAGACAGATCAGATAGACACTGAGAGGTGCTGATGCAGTGTTGAGCTCTGCTGGACTGAACCTCTGACAACATTCAGCTGTCATCAAATCCAGTCAAGTCTGACTCCTCTCATCCTCATCCCCCTGTTCTGATCTCCTCCAGGGATGTGGTGGTGATGGTAAATCTGTAAAACCCACATTTTTAGACCTGACAGAAGTTATCTTCCCAAGATGAATTCATGCTATTTCACAGAGGTCCTCAGTCTTTAATCCTCAGGAGTCAGAGCTGATTCACACCTGAATCCAGATTAAACATTTCACTGTAGTTAACTGCTTCAATAAGCTTTGCAGAAGATGATTTTGTGTGACATTTGTAGTCATGTTTAAATACAATTTCATCTTTTACTGTGTAGTATAAAAGTTGAATAAACAACTCAAATAATATTCTTCTTCCTATTTCAGACGTCATTTCCCGGTAATCTACACCTGGTCCTGGTGCTCCGCCCCACCGGGCTGTTAAGCTCCACCCCCAGTCCATCGTCCAGCACTGACCTGGGCTTTCGCTTCAGCCAGGATGACTTCCTGTTGAAGATGCCAGTGAGAAGATGATCTTCTGTTTCAAATATACAGAAACAAAACATGTGTTTTACTTCTCTTCTCAGACTCAACACTTAACTCTACATGCAGATCCGTGTTGTTTATTTCCTTCCTGTGGTTCTGTGTCTTCAGGTGGTGATGCTGCGTTCAGTCGGTGACCTGCTGCGCTACATTGATGAAAACCACTTGACATCAGAGTTCACAGGAAAAGTCCAGTACTGCCAGAGTGATTGGGTCGTCCTCCGCACGGTATCTAACCTCTCTCTACAGACAGCAGTCCAGTGGATCAGATCGCTGTAAAATTAGAAGTTAAAAATATATCAGCACAGGATGCACACTTGCTAATTAAAGATGAAACAAAACTGCAAGTCTGTTCATACTTTTTTCTTTTTCCCTGTTAAAGTTTTCTTTTTAGGGAGTTGAAGGACAGATGATGTTGTTTTGTACTTTTGACAGTGAAGCATATACAAATAAACTTGACCTGACATGACTAAGTTGGTAAAAACATCCAGAATAACGTTCTATAGTTTATTCCTGGCAGTGTGGCCTCAAAAGAAAATGTCATGGGAACATTTTAAAGAAAGAAAAAAAAGTCTTTTTAGGTTAACTGTAGTTTAAACATTTGTTCCACTTTGTGTTAAGGAAGATAGAAATTATTTGTCTAGAAATTACAACTGTAAATCACAATATTTCAATACATTTTATTCACATTATATAGACAATGTTGCATTATTGCCCAGTTCTACATACTGGTGAAGCATTCTTCACCTTGTCCTAAATAATTGGGTTAAAACTATTGAACAAGCTTTGATTAGGGTTGTGTGTGTGTGTCTGTCTGTCTGCAGGCCATTGAGACCTTTGCAGTGACAGTGAAGGAGATTGCGCAGCTGCTGCAGAGTTTTGGATCAGAGCTGTCTGAGATCGAACTTCCAGATGAGCCCAACGCTATCGAGTTCCTGCTGCACTCACACACACACCGATACCGACAGATGAAGGTTGTCTGTCTGTCTCTCTCTCTCTCTCTCTCTCTCTCTCTCTCTCTCTCTCTCTCTCTCTCTCTCTCCCCGACACGTTTTTGATTTCTCTCTCTGCTTTTGTCATTTTCTGGTGTGTTTTAAGATTTCTTTGTCCTTTTGTTACTGTTGATTCCTTGTTTCAGGACGATATCCGGGGTGTGCTGAAAGAAGGACGTCTGCTGCTGTCCAACCTGGAGACAGTTAAGGCCTGTAAGAGAGACACGGAGGAGGAGAAGGACATACAAGCAGACATGGACACTGTTCAGAGGTGCAGTGGCATGTTCACACATGTTTTAATCTTCTGCAGAGGAATTATCCAGTCAGCAGTTGATAATAATAGATATAGTATCACACATATTATCAGTCTGAAACAGATATATTCCTGTTGTGTGTGCATGTGTGTGTTTTAGGCTTCTGGCCCAGCTCAGAGACATGGAGGAGGCTTTCGACGGTTTCTTTGAGAAACACCACCTGAAGCTGCAGCAGTACCTGCAGCTGCTGCACTATGAAATGAGTTTCCAGCAGGTGTGATGATTGGTATCTATCTGTTGGGGGAGTCCTGCCCCTCCCCCTGATATATGCCCTGTTCATTCAAAAAAAAAAAAGTAAAAAATCAATATCAAAGTTTTTTTTAGCTCTAAATATAATTTCATGTCATTTCCAGTTGAAACATAATTATAGTAGAAAGTGGTGGTTTTGACATACTTTACAGGTACTTTTTTCTGTCCCTCCAAATGAGCTAAGTGCACACCCACACATGACACCTCTGCTATCTCTTGACTGTATGTTAAGCCCTGTGATGATTAACAACTTTGTGTGTGTGTGTGTAGATGGAGGAGGAGCTGGAGAAGCTCTCAGCTCAGGAAAAAGCAATCGCCTGTGTGGGAACAACTGTGGTTCAAACTGAACAGCAACTGAGAGACCTGGAGCTGCTGGACACACAAGCTCAGGTCACACACACACACACACACACACACACACACACACACACACACACACACACACACACACACACACACACACACACACACTTATAGTTTGAGGCGTATTTTACAGGATGTGAACAAAGCGTAATTGAGTCTCTGACATGATGTTTCAGGAGGCGATGGCCCGTGCCCAGGTGGTGATCCTGCGGGGTCACCAGTTAGCGGCCAACCACCACTACGCCATGGCCCTCATCCTGCAGCGCTGCAACGAGCTGCGGCATCTCTGTGATGTCATCACCTCCGCCACACGCACCAAGCGGGCCTCGCTCAATCGAGCGCGAGACCTGCTGCTCCGCCTCGAAGAGGTAGAAATGCTGACATGATCACGCTCAGGCAAAACACATTCACAGACGTACACATGCAACATCTCAGTATTACTACAGTGATGTTTTTTTGTTGTTTTTCTTAAGAATCTTTATTGTGCATGTTTTTGTTTCATTGTTTTGTCTCCGTCATGCTTTGTTTTGTTCTCCAGTTTCAGCACAAACCATAATCACTGTAAAATGTGTGTTTGTTTCCATAATTGTTTTAAGAAAAAAATCATTCTCACAAGTGCAAGTGCAGATTTGTCATCCTCTATCCTCAGCTATTAATCAAAGCTGCAACAATTAGTCAAACAACTAATTTGTCATTCAACAGAAAATTAATTACTGAAAAAAAGTAAAGTAAAAACAATTTTCAAAGTAAAAAGTAATTCCTTTGAAAATATTTTTAGTATTTTTTTTCAGCTGATCATTTCAGAAAATCTCTTTTTTTTACTGAATAACTGGTAGGAAGACACAAAAAAGAATAGACAACAATAATTTTACTGAGATTTTTTACTGAGATTTTTTCTCAAAGTAGTTTTAATTATTAATGGTTAATTATTATAATTAACCAATAATAATTAGTTTATTATTTTAGGATGACTATCTATATTAGATACTTAGAATTGTAGACATGAAGCAGATAACAAGATGCTGGATAAAACTGACTGAAATGTAATCAGTATTTTAAAAATGGAAATAAAAACTTATACAATCAAAAAACCAAGAAGTGGAATATTCTAAATGGTGGAATAAATGGATTAAATATGTGAATCATTGACTATTGAAGAGTCATTTGTTTTCTGTTTTTATTTAATTAAAATGTTCTCCTTGATTTTTCTCATTTGTTCTATTACTCATTTTCTTTGCAAAGCAAATTTTAATTATAATTAATTTGTAATTTCCTGCACTCTGGCAATTAAAACTCAGATGATAGCTTTATGTTAATAAAGACATATTCATATGTAGCAATACACATAAAACGCTTTAATAAAGGCAATAAAAAGCCTGATGCCCAACATGTGCTTGTCGCAGCTTTAAGATGCAAAGATTTACTGCTCTTCAATTTAAAATATTTATAGACTGAGTTTCTTTGAGCTCCGGTTTGTTGGTTGGACATAAAAATACATTTGAAGACATCAGCTTGGGCAGTGATAAATTAAAACATGAAGTTCTATCATCTAATATATCACCATTGTGATACAGTGTGTATATTATATTCAGCCAGAAAACATCAAGTCTCACATCTCTTTGTTTATAACGTATAAAGGGGAAAAGGGGCTTGTCCTACCTAGCAACAGTAACTAGGGGTGGCTGGACTTAGAAAGGGTCACTTGTTAATTGTCAATCTTTTCCATTTCTTGTTTTTAACAAATTTTAAACTCTATTAAAACAGTGTCAGTGATCTCAGTGTGTGTACATGTGTCTTCTTGTGTTGTCTCCTGTGTTAATCTGTGCATGCTGTATGTGCTGTAGGCCCTGCGCTGGTGTGATGAAGGCGCCTATCTGCTGGCCAGTCAGATGGTGGACAAGTTCCAAACCAGAGAGGGAGCTCAGGACGCACTGCAGTGTCTGAAGTGTCACCAGGAGAGGGCGCCGTCTGCCCTGAAAAACAACCAGGACATTGTGAGCCTGGAGTTTGAAGCCATACTGACCCCTCAGCTGCAGGTAGCCCGGCTTCACCATTACAAACACACACACACACACACACACACACGGATGGGTGCATGTCTGGCCTCAGCTTACACTTCCTCTCTTCTCTGACCTCTAGTCGCAGATCTGCATGGTGACGGAGAAGCTGTACTCAGTTCAGGCCATGATCAGAAACAGGGAGCAGTGTCTGAAGAAGCTGGCGGACGTGCAGGTCAGACCCATCCAGCTGGTGGCCCCCCGGCCGGAACCCGACCAGGGATCACAGCGATATAAGTCACCCCTCTTCTCTCCAAAACATGGTACAGGGTTGACCATGAACATGAATACACAATGTACATTTTCATCTTAAAACTGTATTTAAGGAAAAATGTTTACTTTCTCATCTTGCCAAATATTATTTGTCGCTAGAATTCTACTTAGTAGTAAATGAGGTCCTTTTACTTTTATTTTAGTTAATGAACTGGCTGCTGGCTGAGAAAAATGCGTGGTTGAGTTCAGTCAAAGTCAAACAATGTTTGCATCTAATACACTGATTCTCTTAAGCTGGGCTTTATTAAGTTCTGTACAGTATGAACTGACATAATTCCTTTTTAAGCATTTTATTGAGTCATAGAAACATCTAGCATCATCCAGGGAGTGACAATTTATCTCTAAAAATTCTGTGGGTTTATTGTTTCAGTTTCTGTCTGTCTGTTTTAGACTGTTTATTATACTTCACCAGCCCCGTGATCAGTTCTCCAGTCTCTGCTGTTCCCTCCTTGCTATTTGACCTGATTCTTCCTCTCAAGTCTTTTTCCTGCATTTCTTCTCAGCTCTATCATCCTATTTGTGTTTGTATGATTATCTCCACAGGTGTAGACTTAAACCTACTAAACTCCAAGTTTTCCTTCGACCTGCTTCCTGGCAAGAGAGCCTCGAGGAAGAACAACAGCCAACGCAAAGTATGTGTGTGTGTGTGTGTGTGTGTGTGTGTGTGTGTATTTTTTAATGGGTACAATTTCAACCAATCAGCCAACCTTTAATGTGACATTGGCAGCAGGGTTGTAAATGTAATATGATAAAATGCCAGAAATGGTTTCATTTTTGTTTTTTTCAGATCGAGGTGATGCATGATTACCAAGGCAACCACAGCTGTCTGTACGGCCCCGCCCCCGACACGGATTCTGAAGCAGAGGACAATCCAGAGCAGGTCACACGGTATGCGATCTTTAACCCCTGACCCCTGACCCCTGAGCTTTTATCTATGATCTGTGACTCAGATCCATCACATAAACTATCAGTCATCACTCTGTACACACACACAAAAAAATAATAAATCTGTAAACCTTTCATGCATCTTTCTATGTTCTGTCCTAACAAAGGGGTGGAACATTTCTGCTCAATTTCCAGTGAACTTTTCATGGTAATTTAAGATGAAGAATTTCTGATATATTTCAAATTGGAAATTCTTGTCCTTTGAATGTTTTGAGCCTTGAGGAAATTTTTGGCACTTTGTAATATGCTGCTGCATTTCTGTACCATTCTTCACGTGTGTCTTTCTACAATATTCACACATATACAAAGACTTTCCCTCAACATCAGCTTGTGAGAAATGCTTCCACACATCAGATGGTGAACATGGCATTTTTCTGTAGAATAAAATAACTAAATAGCTTGTAAAATCATTACTGTAATGGCATGAACAGAAATATAGTTACAGCTAAACAACTGGAATGATCTTCAAAATACTTGACAATTGATGTATAAATTCTTGTATGTTTACAGGAAAAAAAAGGTCAATGAAATGAACAACAGCTACCATTTATGTGATTGGGGAGTGTATTTGCATTAAATCTGGTTGTTTTAGCCAAGATAATGTTACAATATATTGTCCCTAACTAGATTTAAATTCCCTGTTAAGGGCCTAGCTTTAATTATGTAAATTTTGATGTATTCCCATTTATTCCCATATAGTACTGTTAATTCCCATGGAAAGTTTCTAACGTTCTTGGTTCTCTTGGATCAGTTTGCCAATATCAAAATATTTGAAGAGGTCATGTTGCCTTAAGTCGAAGATGAAATGCCCTTGAAATGTGAGTTTCAACAAGACAACGACCCCAAACACACCAGTAAACTAGCAGCATCTTGGTACCAGACCAACAAAATTAAAGTTATGGAGTGGCCAGACCAATAATCCTTAAATCCCATTAAAAACCTGTGGCCTGACATCAAAAATGCTGTTTCTGGGGCAAAACCAAGAAATTTGGAGGAATTGAAGGAATTGGGAGGCTGAAATTTGTTCAGGAGACAGAAGTTGGTCGACTCCATGCAACACAGATGTGAAGCAGGTCTCAGAAACTGTGGTCATAAAACATATTATTTTAGTGATTTACAGGAATGCTAAATCCTGAAGATTTTTCAGTTCATACAGTAAATATTTGAGTTTGTAAAGAAAAACTCAGACACATTCTTTGAATGACCTAATTTTCATTTTTCTTTCCTGTAAAATAATTCAAAAATTGTTTTTTCTTCACATTTTGATTTTTATTTAATTTAGGATATAAAATGCAGTGTTCTTAATGCACCGAAATAAAAATTCCAAAAAGGATTTTGGCTTTACTCACATTTTTAAACACACTGATATTATATTGAACACAACTGTACATTTGTGCCAGACCTTGTCTCGATGCTGGAAACATTTCCTGTTCTCATCTTGTGTCGTCTCCTGCGTTTCTTTTTTGGATTTCTTCCGCGGTGATGAATCTTCTCCCTTTCAGTCCAATTTTAGTTTCACCAAGCCGTAGAGACAAGCTTCCTAGCAGCAAATCCGATAACTCCAGATTACTTCTGTGCTATCGATGTCTTGCAGGAATCTCTGGGTCCCCCCTCGTGTGTGAGGCTTTTCAACAGATGTGTCAGACGTGTTTTTTAATCACAAAGCCTTCCTTTTACTCTATTTATCTTTTTTTTCTACTTATCTTTCCAGTCACATCATGAAGGAACTAATAGCTACAGAGAGGATCTATGTGGATGAGCTGCTCTCTGTCCTCCTGGTGAGTCTATTTTAGGTTATTTTTTATGGCATTTTGCTTTTGTCAGCACGAGTAAGATGATGAAATGTGACAAAGCGGCCTGGCTGACTTTAAAACCGCAACACGGTCTGCATTCCCTGTTTTCTCCTGTCATGATGCGTTTCCCTCTCTTCTCCTGCGATCAGGGCTACAGAGCAGAAATGGACGACCCGTCCGTGTCTAATCTCCTTCCCTCAGCTCTACGCAGCCAGAAGGACGTTCTGTTCGGCAACATGCCAGAGATTTACCAGTTCCACAGCAGGCAGGCCACACACACACGAAACACACACACGCTGACTCACAAGCTGTCACAGAGTTGTACTTATTCCCATCTCTGTTCACGGCAATTTCCTTTTCATTTTTCTCATCGTTCAGGATCTTCCTCCACGATCTGCAGAGTTGCCTGGAGATGCCAGAGCGCGTGGGGGCCTGCTTCCTGCAGCGGGTGAGGAAAGAAGAGTGGAATGAGGCGGGGATGTGAGGGAGTTATGGTGGAGGGATTTCAGAAGTACTCACAGATACAAGTTTGATTGTCTTTTGTGAGTGTGTGTGTGTGTGCGTGTGTCAATATCAATTCTTTTCTATTCTTTTTCTTTTCATTTTTGTTTTTCATGTGAGCAGAAGGAGAAGTTCCAGGTGTATGAGCGTTACTGCCATAACAAGCCCCGCTCTGAACTGCTGTGGAGACAGTGCTGTGATTCATTCTTCTTCCAGGTATTTATACACACACACACACACACACACACACACACACACACACATATATATATATATATATATATATATATATATATATATATATATATATATATATATATATACACATTTATATGGGTCAGTGACAAATGTGATGTGGTGTAACCCTAAAAACTTGGTGCCAGATAGTTTAACTCTCTTAAAAAGGTTTGAAAAATGTAAAAACACATGCTATCAACAAGTTTTATATTTTAGGTAGATTATATATTTATTATATATATTTATAATTATCATTCTTTTTTGGTTACACCATTTGACATTTTGACAAAAAAAATCTAAAAAAAGTCATTATTTTTGTAAAAAAACTGCAGTGTTTTTTTAAATGACAAGAAACCAACATGAACACAGAATGTACATTTTGAAAGACCTGATGAATGCTTCTTAAAACTGTATTTTAAAATGTTTTTGACTTTCTCATCTTGCCAAACATGATTTGTAACTAATCTATATATATTATATACATCCAGTTTACTGTGGTATAATGATGGTAAATAAGGTTTTGCCCAGATAGTAGGGATAGTATTTTTCTCATTTTCATAACAGAATCATTTGTTGTTTTCCAATGCCTCTTGTGTTTCAGGAATTACAGTTGCTCTCTCTCTCTCTCTCTCTCTCTTTCTCCCTCTCTCTCTCTCTCTTTCTCTCTCTCTCTCTCTCTCTCTCTCTCTCTCTCTCTCTCTCTCTCTCTCTCTCTCTCTCTCTCTCTCTCTCTGCAGGAGTGCCAGAAAAAGCTGGACCACAAGCTGGGCCTCGACTCTTACCTCCTGAAACCAGTCCAACGCCTCACCAAGTACCAGCTGCTGCTCAAGGTTCTGTACATCTGAGCCTGTCAGAGGAGGAGAGGCCTGTAGAAAAACAGCTCACACTCTCAAAGCTGCAGCTGCAAGCATTTTAAACATCTGACATGAAAGGATTTAGTTTTCAGTCATTTTCAGTCGTTGGTGTGAAATTACACATTCATCATTCCAGAAAATGCTGACATCTTTTCTTGCATAATGGTAGTAAATGGGAACCTCTACGGGTCGAGGGAGCTACTGCATGACTTCACAAAGTCAAGGAAGTACAAACAAACCATGAAATGTTTCTGAATTCAGGCTGTTTGCATTTCTTAGTATTTTATACATAGGTCAATTTTTATAAAACCCCTGATTCTTATCTATATTTGAAAAACAAAAAACAAAACAAAACATAACATAAACATAAGTGTCTATTTGCCTGATATGGGATCTTCAAGTTGCTGAGCTGTTTTCCAGATCTTCTCTCAGCCTGTAAGATGGATCTTCTCTGAGACAGATCCTACAAGTGATCTGAAGCACTTGTTGGGTTTCTCTTAGTGATACACTCCACTCATCCTGTCAGTTTTAGGGGTATTGGTTAATAGTTGTATTACAGTGCACATGTCTCAGCGTACATCTGCAGCACATATAACATTGATAGTGGCTTCATCTGAAGCCTGGTTCCCACCTCCGTAGTTAGCATAAATGAGGAATCTTGAAATTATCTTGAACGTCCAAATATCTGCGGCTTTCAACTAGTACATGAACTGTACCAGGATGGTTTATCTAGTCATATTTTGCAGTGTGCAAGTGAACCACACAATGTATCCCAGAAGTCACTGGTAGGTCAATAACTGCAGTAGAAGAAGAATTTTCCATTTTCTCCCAAACTTTATTGAACAATACAGTAAGTGCAACAAGTAAGAATCTCCACTTATTTCTTATTTCTTACATAAACATAAACTTTAACAAGGCAAAAGGAGGAATAAACATTGAGACTATTATCTCACTATATATGTATATATATACACTCACCGGCCACTTTATTAGGTCCACCTGTCCAACTGCTCGTTAACACTTAATTTCTAATCAGCCAATCACATGGCAGCAACTCAGTGCATTTAGGCATGTAGACATGGTCAGGACAATCTCCTGCAGTTCAAACCGAGCATCATTATGGGGAAGAAAGGTGATTTGAGTGACTTTGAACGTGGCATGGTTGTTGGTGGCAGAAGGGCTGGTCTGAGTATTTCAGAAACTGCTGATCTACTGGGATTTTCACGCACAACCATCTCTAGGGTTTACAGAGAATGGTCCGAAAAAGAAAAAATATCCAGTGAGCGGCAGTTCTGTGGGTGGAAATGCCTTGTTGATGCCAGAGGTCAGAGGAGAATGGCCAGACTGGTTCGAGCTGATAGAAAGGCAACAGTGACTCAAATAACCACCCGTTACAACCAAGGTAGGCAGAAGAGCATCTCTGAACACACAGTACGTCCAACTTTGAGGCAGATGGGCTACAGCAGCAGAAGACCACGCCGGGTGCCACTCCTTTCAGCTAAGAACAGGAAACTGAGGCTACAATTTGCACAAGCTCATCGAAATTGGACAATAGAAGATTGGAAAAACGTTGCCTGGTCTGATGAGTCTCGATTTCTGCTGCGACATTCGGATGGTAGGGTCAGAATTTGGTGTCAACAACATGAAAGCATGGATCCATCCTGCCTTGTATCAACGGTTCAGGCTGGTGGTGGTGGTGTAATAGTGTGGGGAATATTTTCTTGGCACTCTTTGGGCCCCTTGGTACCAATTGAGCATCGTTGCAACGCCACAGCCTACCTGAGTATTGTTGCTGACCATGTCCATCCCTTTATGACCACAATGTACCCAACTTCTGATGCTACTTTCAGCAGGATAATGCTCCATGTCATAAAGCTGGAATCATCTCAGACTGGTTTCTTGAACATGACAATGAGTTCACTGTACTCAAATGGCCTCCACAGTCACCAGATCTCAATCCAATAGAGCATCTTTGGGATGTGGTGGAACGGGAGATTCGCATCATGGATGTGCAGCCGACAAATCTGCGCCAACTGTGTGATGCCATCATGTCAATATGGACCAAACTCTCACACCTTGTTGAATCTATGCCACGAAGAATTGAGGCAGTTCTGAAGGTAAAAGGGGGTCCAACCCGTTACTAGCATGGTGTACCTAATAAAGTGGCCGGTGAGTATATATATATATATATATATATATATATATATATATATATATATATATATATATATATATATATATATATATATATATATATATATATATATATATAGTCAGTCATTTTCTATACCTGCTTATAACTCATTAGGGTCTCAGGGGTCTGCTGAGTCGCCAATTAACCTCAGCATGTTTTTGGACTGTGGGAGGAAGCCGGAGTACCCGGTGAAAACCCACGCAGACACGGGGAGAACATGCAAACTCCATGCAAACACAGAAAGGTCCCAGACCCCGGACCAAGGAGGTGCGACCTACTTGCTGTGAGGCAACAGCGCTAACCCCTGCGCCACCGTGTCACACTATATATATATATATATATATATATATGTATATAACAAAATAAATACATTCATGAAATAACTAATTAATACAGGCAGTCTTTTGCAAATGAGACAATCCTTCTCACCATATTATTCATGTGTCAACCATGTTTATCATGTTATTTACATGTTATTGAAGGTCTTTGATTTTTCTACATGCATGTATATGATTTTCCCATAATCATGATGATATTGGTCACATCAGATATTTCTTTAGCGATGTCCTTGTATTTTAGGATTTGATTCATGTCAATAGGTGTGATATTGTCTATCCTAGATCTTAAGATTTATGCAAGTTCTGCCAAAATTCTGACTTCTGACTCTATATAAGAAAAACTTTTCCCATCGGTGCTGTAATGAGGCCAAGATGGCTGCTGTAGTACGTCAGAATTGTGCCTTCTACTGGCTAACTTCCTACATAGAAGCTACTACTGTGGTGTTGGACTAGTAGCTACTGGTTAGTAGGCATAGATGCTAACTAGTAGTAGCTACTGGTTAGTAGGCATAGATGCTAACTAGTAGTAGCTACTGGTTAGTAGGCATAGATGCTAACTAGTAGTAGCTACTGGTTAGTAGGCATAGATGCTAATATTTCGGATGCAACCAGTGTTGACAACTGCCAGTGGGTTGTGGGTTGTCACACAACTACTCACAACAAATCCATGTCCACACAGGTACTGCTTAAAGTTACCAGTGAATGTATTGCTGTTTGTGGGGCAGGGGTCAGTGAGTCTGTTAGTTGCTAAAGTAAATAAGGATGGGTTCTTATACGGTCCAGGACAGAGGTAGTCAGGCAGGCATGGGTCGGTACCGGAGTGGGTTCCCTTCGGAAGTGTCCCAGGTGCTGGTGGATGTCCCAATATGAGCATGTCCAACAGTGTCATTGATGAAACATAGCAGCCTTACAGCACCTCACCCCTTCTCATCTTCCCCCGCTGCCACAATACTTTATATTAACTTCTATGCATATGACTTATCCAAACAGAATTTCTGCATGCAGCACATCATGAGATGAATATCTAGACTTTAACTGCATGAGCTCAACATTTATTCTGTAAACATGACTCTGCACTTAACCCGGATGAAGCACAGACAAGATTAATAATATGTGGCATTATATACTATACAAGACTCTTATATAGATTAGTAGATGATATTAAGTAGGCTTCATCTGCTGCAATGTATTAAAAATTCATTCATAAGCCATATACCAGAAAGACAATCGATTCGTCTACAACTGATTAAAATACTTTCAGCTCCACAGTGACAGACAGTTTCATCTTAACTCTCCCTTTAGGCAGCTTCTATGGTAGAGTCTGGGAAACACTCAGACCCTGTGAGTCTGCCTTAGTTAAATATCCCTTAGAGACATTCATAGGATGTTTAGGCACATCCTCAGCCCAGGATTGTAGCAAAAAAGGGTCATTGACCCTCCGATGCTACTAGAGGGAATATTCATGTCAGTCTATCAGTGAGTTTTTACTGGCAGTGATTATTGATTTTTAACATTTTTTTGTGTAATCTGGTCAGGCCAGACTGCAAAGTAATGGTGGATTGATTAATGGACAGAGACTAACGATCAAGACACTGTGATACAGACACAGTTTGACATCTACAGCTCCCACACAAACAAATTAAGAACAGGTAGACGCCATTCATCCAGACTGAATTTAATTATTTGTAGAGTTGTGGACAGACATTCATGCAGCAGGCATTAAATTAGATTAGTAGATTAGATTCAACTTTATTGTAGTACAAGAACAACAAAATCAAAACAGTTTCAAATTCAGCAAAAGATGCAATGCTGATGAGACTATATTTAACAGATATTCAAAATAATAGACACCAATCAAGACAGACTAGACGAAATAAACTGTAAAACACTGACCTGTCACTGTGTGTCTGTGTTCAGGAGCTGCTGAAGCACTGCACGGAGGAGCGATACCGCTGTGAGCTGCAGGAAGCTCTGGATGCCATGCTGGAGCTGCTGAAGTCTGTCAACGACTCCATGCATCAGATAGCCATCACCGGATATCAGGTACCAGCCTGTCAAAATGGACCATGACATCACCGGATGCCAGATTTAATGAATGACATGTACTCATGCTTTAGTTTAAAACGGTCCAATCAAAATGTTCTGTGCTCTGACGAATTTACACCCAGCGACTCAACAGTGTTTCTGTATCAGAGGAGGCAGCCGATTATCTTCCATTTGTCTTCTGACCAAATGTACCTCAGGGATGAATGGGTCCTGTTAAATAAAATCAGATTAATTTAATTTAATATGTTTTTCCTTATTTCCACTAAGCATAGAGAATGTTGTATTGCTGTACAGATTGTAAAATCTCCTGAGGCAAATTTGTGACATTGGGCTATACAAATAAAATCTTGTCTAAAGAAACTCTAGAGTTTTATGGTGATGTTTGGTAATTACTATAAATTTAAAGTTATTTCATACATATATAATATGTTATATTCTTTACATACTATGTTCTATTTTATTAATTAAAATGTTTTTTTCTATTATAATTATTTTAATAGTTGTAAATAATTTTTTTGCATGTGTAGCATGGAGGGGGCTATAACTGTATTTCATTATGCAATCCTGTATGTATATTGACAATAAAACTTAACTTAATTATAATACATTAGATAAATGTATCAATTAACATGTGTTTAACTAGTTGGTGAAGTTTATGCACATTTGGAAATTGTAATTGAATCCAATTGTATTGGTCAACGTTGCAGCATTGGGGGCATGTCCATTTAAAGCTTTCTTTATTGAAAACAGTTGATCTGATCAAGTTCACACTTGACACCGCACGGTTCTCAAGATATGTGATGGACAGACATACATACAGACATTAACAGATCCCATCCTTTATAGATGATACTGCCACAGCACAGCCTATTAGCTGAATAGCACCAAATTTATTACAATAATTCAGCCATCACTTCTATACATGTCCACCAAATGTTGCTGCAATATCTCAAAGCTTTCAGAAGATATGATATTTCTTGTAATGTAAGCCCCGCCCACATCATTTGAGCAACATTTAGACTAGCTATCGCAAAACCAAATGGAATATAAAAAAGATACTTGTTCTGGCTGGGCAAATGTATGAGTGTGGTTTATATGGACAAATTCACCTGGACTTACAGAATACAGGAGAAAAAAATGGAATTTTGATTCTGAGACTTCAAGGTAAAAGCTATAGACCAAAAGGTAAAGTTTTTTATGATACCGCCACCATCTGGCCAAATTTCACTAAACTCAACGCTGCACTTTTTCGGGTTCCCGACAAAACAGACTCCTGGAATTACACAGAGCGATGTTACTTTCTTGTCTGTCCACCTGTACGTGTGACTCAGGGTGACCTCAGCCAGCTGGGCCGTGTGGTGATGCAGGGCGGCTTCAGCGTGTGGATCAGCCATAAGAGGGCGGCGGTGCGGATGAAGGAGCTGGCCCGCTTCAAACCCATGCAGCGCCACCTCTTCCTCTACGACCACGCCCTGCTCTTCTGCAAACGCAGGGACCAGGACACGCACGACAGGACGCCCTTCTACAGCTTCAAGTCCTGCCTCAGAGTAACAATACATAACACACTCACTTCATTACGTACACTGGGCTACATCCAATCCAATCCAATTCAACAGCACTTCAACACATCTTCACTTTATGAAGCTAGTTTTTATGTTTTGACACTATTGATTCAAGTAAACTGGAGGATTTTTGGAGGCTGCAGTTTGGGGAACTGCTGTGTTTTAGTGGTGGACATCCATGGTTGCAGTTCATCTTGAAAATAACAGTTTAGACGTTTAGACGATGGCAACAAAACAGTTGAATGTAATGATGTTTATATCTTTCTGTAGATGAGTGCAGTGGGCATCACAGAGATCGTGAAAGGAGATGTGAAGAAATTTGAAATCTGGTACAGTGGCAGAGAAGTGGTTTACATAGTTCAGGTATTTGCTTTTTTTTTTGCCTATTTTATTGTTTTATTTTTTTGCAGTCAGCGCCTCCTCTCATTCATCTCCTGTGTTCTCTTCTACACTCTGTGCATCTCTCTAGGCTCCAACGATGGAGGTGAAAGTTACGTGGCTGACGGAGATCCGTAAAATTCTTACAAATCAGAAGAAAATGCGCCAAGGTTTCTGTTACTGTTATACAGTTTGTTGTTTTTATAAAATGCCTAATTTATTTCCATCTTTCCTCTATTTTATGATAATGTAAAGTCTCTATTTTAACATTTTAACAGCTTGTTTTGTAGAGAGACTACCTATCTGTGTTTTCTGTCCATTTTTCTCAGATGAGGCTCCTTCTCTTCAGCATTCAGACAACACCCTCTCTGAAAGGTGATTCTCTCTGCTTGACCTCCGTATGACCTTGTGTCAGTGTGTGACGCCCCAACTGTGGTGGTGGGAATAGATCGATTCACTTTTCAATCCTGTCTCATTCAGAAATTGATCTGAAATCTTAATACATTAAGGGAAATATTTTTGATGAAAAAAATCTATTTCAGAAATGACCTGGTGAACAAATAATCCCTCAATTTCATCTTCTTGAAATTATTGAATGAGATTATATGCGTGCACATAATGGTATTGCTGCCGTTACCCTTGAGATCCGAAACTCATGACTACAAGTCCTGCAGAGGCCTGTAACCATAGCCACTCTCCGAGGTACTGAAGTGTAAACTGGTGAATTTCAGCACCACAGATAACGTTTCACATTGCTGGTTTTACTGGTGCTTGTTTCTTATTTTACCAGCTCATCACAGACACTCTCATGGCATCCCATGTGTAGAGCAGGCCCCGATTAGACGTAAAATCCATTGACCATGATTGAGAACCACTGCATTAACATCCTGCCAAGCTGTTTAATCACTTGCCAGGTTTGTGTGACAGTTATATTATTGATCCGGGGTTAATCAATCGCTGTAAACTGTGTCCATCTTAGACATAGAGAATTATACATTTTCCAAGATCTTGTGAGTTGCTGCTCTGCTGATTGTTGGTCATGAAGCAAGCCGGATCTTGAGGATAGTGTCAGTGATGGATATTTAATGTTGTAAGTGTGTGTTTGTTTGAGATAAGAGTGTTCTGCTTACTGAAGCATGATAGCATGATGGAATCTTTTGAGCTTCGCAATGCACAACTCATTATTGACTCATTACAGGAAAAGTATTAACATTGGTACTTTTTTTGTCAAATATTTAAATAGGGTGATATCCGGTAAAATGGGCCATTTAATGTTTGGGGGTCTCAGCCCTTCTGGAAATTAGAGGCATTGACTACAAATGATTTCAAACTGTTGCTTGACTAGGAACAGGTGATTTGATTAGTTTATGGTTTCTATGGTGATGAGACAATACTTTTAATCTAGACTGAACTAGAAATGTTCATAGTAAGTAGCCTGGCATGATAAATCTAACTAAACCCAAAGCCCATTTTACCTGAAACCATTCATGCAAAAAAGTCACACAGCGGATATTTCAAGATTTATAAGACGTAAATAATTTTTTGGTATTTTTACATTTTTTCACATCATTCCAACAGGAAATGATCAGAAACAATCATTATTTATCATAAATACACATGGAAAAGGCATATTTGGTATTGTGTTATTGTCCCAAGCGATTTCTCAAAAAATGGCCCAATTTACCTGATATCACCCCATAAGTGTTTCTATAGGCTGGATATATTTTATATTTTTCTTAATCTCAACAAATCCCATGAAAAAGACAAAACATAAACACAATGAATCGATCCTATCAACATGTATTGACATGAAGACTATTCCTCTGTGTTGTTGCTGTTCAACAATTGTTACAAACACATGAACAAACCACACACACACTCACTGTGTTCATCACTATGAACACAATGAGTGTCATTTATTTTGAGGCGATCATACATACAAGACGCTGCTGTCAGAAAAGCGGACGGTATTAATCCACAGCTGATGCACCACCTGTTGGGAGCAACATTTTCTAAAAAACTACAGTGTAGTACATACAGCTTTCAATTTTAAACTGCACATTTGTGACCCAGGTAGGAAGATTTATGTCATAACTGAAGACAATGCATCGCTGGTTTAGATCTTTTAATGGGATTTATGGAAAATGTCAAATAATGCTCATCCTTTAAGTAGTTTCACTTCCACTGCTAGTTATCATGATCAGTTTTGTCTTGTGGCACTTTTGGATTTTTTTTCTAACAGATGGAGGATGAGATTGTGCCTGTTTGGACTGTATTTAGCAGATGGGTAGAATAAACACATTAAGGCAAATTGACTATTTATATTTTGTGCCCTAATTGCATTCCTACATGTGGGACTATGTATATAGGACAAACTCTACCCATCTACTACTTGATGCAGGTTAAATAACACTGTGGATTATTTGCAAATGCAATTAAATCAAGACCTGGTATGTGTGTGGAATACTGTCAACAAAATATTTCCATATATTGCTGTGAACTCTGATCCCAGACGATGGTTGTGACGCGATCTCAAACGTCCTGTGGAATCAGACGCTGGAATATATGTAAAGAATGTGGATGAGGTATGAGCTTGTTTTGTGACTGTGGATGTTGTTGTTGTTGCTGTTGTTTGTTTGTTTGTTCCCGTGTGTTGTGGTTGTGTCTTGTTTCCTTGGTGATGTGGTTTTTAGTGCATCAGAGGTGTGTGGGGCGTGGGGCGTAGCGTCGGTGGGAGGCTGCTCAGCGTGTCTCCCTGTTCCTCACAGCTCCTCAGCAACAAGCCACTCCCACATGTACCGGGGGGAGGAGTCAACACACAATAGCCCCGCCCACTCAGAACCCGTGGTTCACTCACCTCGACGGAGTGAGTTGCTCGCACACACGAACGCGTACATCTTTGCATGCTGCACTTTGTATCAGGTGAATCAGGGAGTAGACAGGGATTTGTTGGAACAGGTAGTTATTTAGGCCAGGGGGAAAAAACTAGGCTCTTGATCTAAATACACATCCATAATACCAGGCAGGGCAGGGATTTCACAAGGGTTATGAGGGCCATGGCTCATACCCTCTCAATTTGGCCTTGCCTTCCAGAAGGCCACAATGGCCTTGATGCCCTGCCTCAGCTAATTGGAATCTGCTTCTTTTTTGTCAACATGGCATCAACGCCAGCATCTTTTCAGAAAAAAAGTACATAATCAGTGGGTTTGATTGGAGCCTGAATGGGCTATGATGACATTTTGACACTACTCTTTCACCACAAACTCAGGAGACTTAATCAATAGCTATAGTGGGAAATCATAATCACATTATATAAATAGAGATATTTGGCTTCAATATTAAGATATTATGGACATAATTTGTCCATATCCAACAGCCCAGATATAAACTCTTAATTTTGCTCTACAGAGTGAAACCAGAATGATGCATTTGACTTAAAAATGTGCCACCACACCCCCTTAAAGGGTCCAGCTACTATAGTATCTTAACATTTTGTGGGAAATACTGGTGTAATAGTGGTTGTGTTCTGAAAATGTACATATAATTAAAAAAGTCAGATATCTGACATGAGTGCTACTTTTCAAATTAAAAGATAAATATTTTTATTTGCCATCTATTTAGTTCATTCTATTTCTTCAATAATTTTCCTTGATCAAGAAAGAACTTAAAAATATTTGTTTTACGGTAATTTATGGCCTATGTGCCCTTAAAAAGATAAAAAAAAAAAAACACTAAAAGGCCACACAAGTGGCTTTGCCCCTAAAATGATGAAATTCCAGGCCTGATACCAGGTATTAAAAAAACGTAGCGCTCCAGTTTTCAGTTGTTCTCAGCTGTTCTGCTGCCTGCAGGTTGGCCTGTGCCCGCCCACTCTGTGGCGATCTGTGAGGGCCTGGAGGACTGGGGTGTGACGGACCTGTCCAACCTATCAGACTCAGAGGAGGAGGATCAGCCCGCCCCACTGGTGAGACTTTACTACATCTACTGGTTGTCCATACCTGCCTGTGTGCAGACCCAGGTTGTACTGTATGTGTTTCAGATCTTTGGGGAAATAAGTCAGACTCATGAGTGTTTATAGTTCTGATATTTTAGCTGTCTTTTTGATATTATTGTAAATACAGCTCTGGAAAAAAATAAGAGACCACTGCAAAATGATCAGTTTTTCTGATTTTACTACTTATAGGTATGTGTTTGGGCAAAGGGAACATTTTTGTTTGAGTCTATAAACTACTGACAACATTTCCCCCAAATCATTTAGAGCAATTATGTGCAGAAAGTGACAAATGGTCAAAATAACAAAAAAGATACAATGTCTTCAGACCTCAAACAATGCAAAGAAACAAGATAAAATTCATTTAAAGCAACATAATACTAATGTTTACTACTAATGCTTTCATGCGTCTTGTTATGCTCTCCACAGTATTACCATTGTTCTTGGGTGACGCTGGAATGGAATGGCTGAAAATCATGTAGAGATGCTGATTTAAAAAAAATATATATGTGTTTTTAGCCCTGATATCGCCTATTTGTGTTTTAGCTCTCTTTTTGATATTATTGAAAATCGCCCTTTTCGATAACTAAGATATTATTGAAAAGGACTATTGTCTCCATTATGTGATCTATTTTAATTTAAATGTTTTCAACATTTTTGTTACTCTTCTATTTGTTTGTTTTTTTT
The DNA here is from genome assembly GCA_030544235.1 of Lepturacanthus savala. Classification (NCBI taxonomy): domain Eukaryota; kingdom Metazoa; phylum Chordata; class Actinopteri; order Scombriformes; family Trichiuridae; genus Lepturacanthus; species Lepturacanthus savala. The sequence continues at coordinate 27,026,526 of CM060479.1, read as the reverse complement.
TCATTTGTACATGTAAAGAACTTTGATCAGTTGCAAGTTGTTTTGAATGTGCTCTATAAATACATTTTATTGATTGATTGATTGATAGTTGTACATAGGGGCTCAAGCTGAAGCTACATAACTGCACCACTCTCTCTGTGTTGTGCTCCAGGTGGCGGGGCGGTACAGGGTGATGGTTGAAAGCAGCATGGCCAGCACCGATGATATTGTCTTCAACTGTGGTGACGTCATCCAGCTGCTGCACGAGAACTCAGCGGGGATGTGGTAACAGGCTGTGGTGTTTTCGAAACGTTGACTGATAATGGCTGGAGATGTAATAAAACTGATCTGTTTTACAAAAAAAAGTCTCTTAGTGTGTCTGCATTGTGTTTTCATGTGCACAGGATGGTGAGGAATATAAGTCGTGGTGAAGAAGGGCGTGTTCTGCCTGAGGACCTGCACAGGATTCTGGGAGAGACGTGCTGAGCGAGGACAGAGACACATGCAGCAGTGTTGGTGATGTGTGTCCATCCTCTTCCTGTTTCTGTCACCTATCTGGCTCATCCTCTTCTCCTGCTGAACACCACACTCACGCTGAACGCAACTTCCTGACCAGCAGGGGGCGTCTGACTCTGCCGAGCCGTTCATCGATCACACTGAAACCAAACATCTCTACTGCTTGATTCTTCCAACTAATACTAATACACTAAAGGACAGAATGGACCTTGGAAGATTAAAATAAGGCTAAGCACGTTTTTATTTTTTACCAGAAGTAAAACAGCAAATTATTTGGACTGGAGGATTATTAACTGAATTGGACTTTAATTCACACATGTCAGATGGACTTTTGTTTAAACTTCGTATCATTTCTATTTTCTTATGAACTACAACAGAAATCGTGATTACGCCTTCCAACATATCATCACTGTCTATGTGCCAAACAGCTCCGCTAAGTGTCGTGGCTTCTTTTTGTATCCTTGTGGAAAATAACTTGTAGGTTTTGAATGAATTGACTTTTTGTTTCCTACAGCAGCCGGCTCCAAACGCATGGGGTGTTTGCAAATGAGAAATGAGAATGAAATGACTGCGTTTACTTCAGGGTTGTAGCTCGTGGATCGGTATCAATCTTCTTTTCCTGGACGACATTTTGACACAGATGTGATTAATAATAGTAATTTGTTTTACTTTCGCCCTTGGTATAGACGTTTTTCATGGCAGCCATATCGACATGAAATAGTAAGTAAACACAGGTGTTGCCGATGATACCAATTAAGGTTCTATTCAGGTCAAACAGAGTCAGGCTGCTGCTTGTCGGCTCACTGGAAACACTATGCTACACCATGGAACAGGATTTTAAATGTTTACCTGGAGATGAGCCGTCATTAGTGTGATTAGTCCCACTCGTGCTTCTTCAGCTATGATGAGTCAAATTGTTCCTGGTGAAACACGCTGGGTTAAAGCTGCACTGCCAGTCCACAAGAGGAACTGTGTGGGCTGTGAGTCCAGCTCGTTGCTGTAATAACATTGCATAGAATTATTTACTGTTGCTGCTCACTATGGTGGAAATGCTTTATTTTGGTATAACGTATATATATATATATTTTTTTTGGGGATTTCTTGGTGACAATTCTGCAACTTTTCCATGAATCAAATCTCATCCTCCTCTGCTGTGGCTGTGGTTTCCACTGTGACGACACAAGCTCTGTTTCTGTGTTTTCGCTGCTCTGCATGGACGAATCGCTGCACATGCCAACTGCTTTATTATTACTGCTGCCTGCTCTGCTACTGTACACCAGCAGGGAGAACTATGTGTGGCAGTAACTGTAAATAGAGTAGTGTAGAGTAGAGTTGCCAACAGTTACATCATTACTTCATAACTTGTGGATATGACATTTGGGGGGAGCTGGATTTAGGAGAAAATTGCACAGCAGAGAAAACTGCCTGGTTTTAAAACTGCCCAGTCTGATTTTATTGACAATGCAAAAAGAAGCCTGTTAAGCAACAGTTTATAACCTGCAATTATTCTGGCAGATCAGATATGTGCTCAGGTTGGACGTGGACATAATTAAGAAATGGGTATACTACACTTCTGTCCAGCTTAGTCCTGGTAAAAGGATGTTATGTCATGTTTCTGATGTGGGAAAGAAATCAGTAGTGAATGGAGCTAGGGGCTGAACAATTAATCAACATTTAATTCAGACCTAAAGTTTGTTAAAGATGAAATGTGAGTAAACATATCATTTTAAATTAAACAGTGTGGTGCTGCAGAGACATCCTGACCTACACATCACATTCTAGAGATTTAAGAAAGACAACCTGTAAAATTCACACCATAACCATTTCATTTGTTTGACAATGAAAATGAGAATAATGAGAAAATTATCATTCTCTCTAATATCATATCAAAATCGCTGTGTTAGTGAAAATAAATGCAATTATATATTTTTTCAAAATCGTTCAGTCAGAGCTTTAAAAAATGTATGAGACTGGTGACCAGTTAGAGAAATAGAATAACGGCTTCTCCTGCAGAGCAGCAATGACTCGATTGGCAGACGGAGCACAACTGCTTGATCAAAGTTGAACAAACTGTGAACTCTGCCCTGTGAATCTGACAGAGTAGACTGAGAGAATATTAGTTGAATGGAAATTGAATGTGATCTAGCTTTATGCTGTAAGTATGGGAGGTCAACGAATGTCAAGAAGTAATTGGAGGTCAATTAGGAAAAGAAGAACATGTGAAAAATGGTTATGAAGCCGTTTCACTGTGCTGAGTGTTTATCTCTGCATGGCAGACATTAACTACTTTCCTACAGTCAGCTGTGAAGATGTAAATTGTATAAATGTTAGATTCCAATACAATCTAGTTTGGTTAGTAGTTATCTAGATACTGCCACTTGTTTCTGTGGACCGACATCAACACTCAGCTATCAAGTGACAAACAGCTCAAATATACCTGTGCTGCATCTCTGGATCTTATAAATCTAGTCCCACTGGAAGCATTAAATGTAAGATTAATTTTCCCATAGTGGGAATATTATAGTCACTCAATAGTAATTGAAGTATCATGATTGAAGCCTCTAAATAAAGTGTGTTCAGTGTTCAGTAATAATCTATAATACAGAATATTTGTTCATCATGTTAAATGTATTTGGAACCCCCCCCCCCCCCCCCAACACTGGCTACACTACAATATCAATATGTGTTTTACTTTGTACCTTTACCTCCACTGTTTGCTGCTTATTTGTTGTTTTTTGCACTTTTTTGGTATTTTAAATCATTGTAAAAGCTTGTATTATAATGCATAATGTATATGATTATTTTCTCAAAATACAAGCACAGGATTGTTTAATTTGATTGAACCTGACTGGTGTGACTGTTCCTGATTGATTCAGTCTTGCTCCCTCTAGGCTTAGTGAGGCCTTGTTCAAATCAAGATCTCAGACTGTCCACACAGTTATGTTTAGTGATCAGTTATGATTTGTGTGTGCAGACATCACTAACCTATTTGCATGCGTTGCCATGGTAATGACACACGTTGCTTGGTGATGTGCCTTTCCGACAGCAAAGCGGTAGCAGTAGACTGACGAGCTAACAGCCAGACTATCCAGCTTCACTGTCCTGTGTGTTGTGCAGCACATAAACATGGGCAAAGACTAAGTGTTTTGTATGTTTTCTGTCATGTAGGAGAAGAAGATGAAGAGCAGGAGGAAGATAACTAGAGCCGTAAATCCTGGGGGGGACAAAGGGGATGTAACCCCCTTTTCTACAAAGTTGCCCCCCCCCAAAAAAAACCTTTGTTTACACAATAAATAATTTTGAAAATTAAAGATATGTTAAACACAAGTGCTGCTAAATGTAAAACAAATCAATACCATTGTTTAAAACATTTGAACATGTAGGGAGTTCTAAACTGTAAGACAAGTTGCAATTTAGTATGCATTTAATACAAACATAAATGAACAAATTAAAACAGTATGTTTGAATTTGCCAATAGGTGTGTTTTATGTCCCCTCCAGAAATCATTCTCTGAAAATTAAATGCTTATTGTCCCCTCATCAATAAAGTAGGAGCTTTGCCCCTGAAAATGATGTTTAAAAAGTTCATTAACTGTGATAATTTTGTCCTATGGAGGATGGTGGGTTATTTTATATTATTTCAAAAAATACATGCAAAGGTATTTTGATAACATTTTATTAGAGAATAGAAATTTACCTTTTTTTAACTTCATTAACTAACTGAAGATACACATTCTGTGTGGCTGATGAATGAATACTACTGCATGTTTCCTTCACTCTATTTCATCAGTTAACCTTTATCCCTGTTTTTTGAATGATCCACCCATAATACCGTGAGATCCGGGTGTAGATGCCGTACTTTCCATCTTTGGCACACTCCTCCCCCCAGCTGACGATGCCCGTTAGGAACCAAGTCCCTCCATGGTAGGTGGCGTGAGGCCCCCCGCTGTCCCCCTGGCATGAATCCATATGCTCATTCCGGTAGCCAGCGCAGAACATGCTGCGCGTCACGTGGTCCCGGCTGCTCTGTTTACACGTGGTGCGTCCCACGTGGGGGACCATCACCTGCTGAAGCTTCTGGGCCTGTGGACCCAGGAACCTCAGCCGCCCCCAGCCACTCACCAGGGAGCCCGAGGCCTCCTTCAGTATGGTCTCTGTGAAGTCATTGGGGCCCAGACAGATAGGATGCCGCTCAGAGGACATTTCCACTGGAGTGGCAAGCTTCAGCAGAGCAACGTCGTGGTTGTACGGGGATGTCTTGAAATTGTATTTGGGGAAGAGGTGCTGCTCAGCAATCGCATGGTCTCGTTCTGGACCCTCATCAGTGTTCACGTCATGTTCACCTACAAACACAGATTCATGTATGGTAATATCATAATAGCTTTTTCTGCACCAATGTGGGATGAGTCGATATTTTATCAAAAGCTTCTAAAGGTACTAGTTTGAGTTGTAGTGTAATGTAGTGTAATTACCACCTCTTAATTTATTTAAATCTAAATGAATCTACAAAACTTAACTTGTTTGGAATAATAATGCACATTGGGATAGAATAAGTAACCTACAAACAAAGTAGTGTATTGTTTGGTCCTGTCTTGTAAACTGAGAAGAAATGTAAATGTAAATCTTGTAAGAATGGAAGCTGACCATGTGATTGGTAAAAGTGGCCAAAGGTTGAAAGACCTGCAGCCTAGGTCATAGGTCAAACACATATGTTGCACTTTCTTTAAATTTTCCAAAGGCAGCTGACCATTAAGAAATAGGGACAAGTGGTGCACAAGAGAAGACGTGTCGAGTGGTGATTTCATTCATCAGCACATCAAGAAACAACAATAGTAATACACATTACTATAGATCTGGCCACAATTTTAGTTAAAAATAAATAAATAAAGTTATTAGTAGAATGTAAAGAAATAACAGCTTTGAGCTTATATCAAAGACATAGAAATATGTAATGTATTGCACCGATATCAACTGAAATGTCCATGCTAATAATAATGCTAGTGATACCAGTTTTTATAACAGGGCAGCGAGATCTGTCCAACATGACAGGGTGAAGTAGCGCTGCCTGTAGGTCTTTACATGCTCAGATATTTTCTAGTCCAGATAACAGTGGTTACATCGGCACAGATCAGATACTGATCCTGCCCTGAGCCACCAGGAGAAAACATGCTGGGGACAGACTGAAAGATGCTTTTTTTTCAGGCAAGAAAGTAACAAGTTACGTTACCAATACACTGTCCATTCATTCAAATAACACCATTTTATAAAGTTGTTCCAACAGATCTGGTGAGTTGATCTGTGTGCAGCTCTTTGGTAATTTACCCCCCAGACTCCTTCTTTTTGTTTGGATCAGGTGGCCAATTCTTACACATACTGCAACTATTACAAGTAACATCCAAAACAAGCTGAAGCTGAAAAGATGAGACATTCACTGATGATCCAGGTATAGAATAACGCATTTTTGCACAATTAGACCCATAATATACCTGCCTTTATTTTGCAGGTTTTAAATCATGAACCACTTAAGAGATGACACATTGCATACCATAAATTTCAAATCACTTTCCTACCCTCTAAACAGCTGTTGTTTTTCATTTATTTCAGGAGTTAATTGAATACAGTAAATTCTGGAAAACCACTTGCTGATTTACAACCTGTTTGACTAATGTAATCAATAACATTGAACAGCGAACATTCAATCCACTTTCTTTGAGTTACATCACCGCAGCGTAGTCCCAAGTTTCCTTCATGTTGTCTCAATACAGAAGAAAACCAAACCTGACATTAAACATGTGAAGCTCTTTATTTTTTTAATGGGTTTGGTTTCACAACAGCATAGCTGACAAACACAATGCTTCTGACAGCTGACTCTACATGTCATCTACATATTGCCGTAAAACAGTCACTAGACACAACAACTGCAATGGCTCATGGTGATAAAAAGCTTTGATAAAAGTCAATGTTAAGTGACGTTAAAGGTGGGGTGGGTGATTCTTTTTTGCAGCATTTTTTAAAATATTGCCTGAAAACCTGAGGTATATTTCTCTGACTACAGAGTGTCCTGGGGGACACACAGTGTCCATATCTCCCCGCAAGTGTTCATAGTTCAGATGCTTACCGTCACTCCACCAGTACATGAAGTTATTTCCTTATTTGAACTGAATGTAGAGGTTGCATATGCACACTGTCATTGATATATTAATCGTAGGAACTATCTATACCCTGTGTTCAAAAAAGGGGCTTATATGGTTATGTTGAATCTAAACAACCGACGTTTGCTCTCTCCCCGTAGAGGGTTTTAGGGGTATAAAAACCGCACCCGAATAGAGAGGAGGGGGATTTGCCTGACCTCTGCGTATCATCTTTTCCCGGTTCTCTCTGCATTAAGCAGAGGTCTTTAATTTGACTGGGAAATCCTGGACTGTACTGCAGACAGTTCTTTTATGATGCTCAACTTTCAATAAAATCCTTGAAAATGCATCAGCAGTGTTTCTGAAGATCCTTCGTCTCAACTCGGTAGTTTATTCTACAAACCTTTTCACATTCCCACTGCACACACTAAAATAGAATGTTTGCAAAAAACTCGAAACATTTTGGTCCGGTCTAGAGGGTGTATTCAGAGGAAAACTCTGACCAATCAATGTACTGATCATCTTTAGATTTATTGGCTGTCTAATACGTCCATCAAATACCTATGCACACACCCCCACCCCTCCCTTCCCAACGTCTCCCCGCTCCACCCCCTCCCCCTCCCACTCGACCCCTCCCCCCATTTTGCGCGTTCACTGTGTTGTCGTCACTCGACCCCCCACAGCTCTGGCAATCAGGTGAGCAGACACAGCTTCGAAAGCCAACATTCAAGTTAGCTCGCACATATATATCGTTGCAACAATGGCAGAGAAGAAGACGTCGACTGGCAGCAAAACCAAGGGGAAAACTGTTCTTGAAAAAGCAACAGCCATGCGGAAGCTAACAGAAGAACGAAACAGGACAAGAGTGCGGCACGGCTCGGTACGGCTCTCCAGCGCTGGCGCCAGCTAAAAAGTGAAAAGGGGCTCCAGACGGATGCCAAAGTCGCCGAATTTTTACTGGATATGTAAGATGTTGTCTTCTAATTACATAATATTTTGACATACTGGTCGGTTACGGGTATTGTAGGCCTATTCAACCAGTCAGTGAGAAAATGAAAGATGATGACAAACTTATTGTCAATTGAGTGACATAAGCATAATTCCAGCATGTTTCGCTAAGCTACCTACTCTGTCAACTACAAGGCTAAGCTAAGTCTGAGCTTGAGCTCTCGTCATGAAAACTCTAAATACAAAAATAACACGTGAACAATACTGTGATTACCGCAATTTGATTATCGCAAATTTATGGTGACTACAACAGAAAGGTGCCTTTATCCCAGAGATACCCCATACCCCCGTGTGAGTCGTTCCGTTTGTTGCCCGTGAAATAAAGCGCCCGCAAGTAAATAAGTCAGTAACATAAATCATTCAAATTCAGGTATGTGGTAGGCTACTACGGGCAAATGCATACTACTTATAAAATAATCCATGTCTGTGACTGTAACCTATGATGGCTGGCTAGGGACACGATACAGCAGGCTACGTACATCGTATCATTACTGCAATAACAAAGTAATTGACACACGTATCCAATCAACTAGTGGAAATCTAACAGATACTCTAGTTTGAATTTTATGTCAATATTCTTGAAATTACAATAATGAAAGACTGTTTACGTTCATTACGATGTTCACAAATCTTGTGAAGACGACATTGCTTGAAGTTAGCAAAGCGGTCACTGTCATGTTATTGGCATGAATGCTCGTGAACTCCTGTGACCCCTCGAGAGTGTGCACGTTCATGTATCCATGAATCGTGAAGGCGTGGTTTCGAGGGGTGAGCTGAAGAGGAGGAGGCCGAGCCTTTGGGAGGAGGGGAGGGAGTGTATATTTTCAAAATCTCACTTGTGTTGAATAGCTGTAACCGTTTTTTTCCAAGATCTCCCACTCCACCTTTAAGTCAAATGTCAGTAAATTCATTTTTTACATGATCTCTAACCAATGGCTGTCTGAAGATGATAAAACATGAAAGGAAAGTTATATTTTTTCTCTTTTTTCTGTAGTAATTTGTAATTGTTGAGATAAAACATGCAAACCACCATCAGTATGGTCCTATGTATTTACAGTCATTACTGTAATGATTGAAGAGTAATGTGATATTTTAAACAGCAGATTATCTGTGTTTGATTATCTGTAATGAGAGTACTTGGTTAAAATGTCTTTACTCACCCACTCTGACAAAGAAACCTTGTTTAGGTGCATTTTCTTTTGCAAGACAATGGGCAGCAGTGATGACCCACAATTCATTGAGCAGAGATCCTCCACAGAAGGGCTGTGCTCTGTCATGGTTATATGACGGAGGAGTCATCAGGGCCACCTGCAAACTCACACAGAAACACACACAGATACTTCAACAAACACTAAATGGCAGATTGCAACATATATATATATATATATATATATATATATATATATATATATCAGTGGCGATTTGTGATCTTTCAAACAGGGGAAGCTCATATTTGCCGTACATCATAAACCTGTTATTTACAGACATCCCAAGTTCCAAAAAGTCATTTCAGGGAGATGTTTGTCGTTTATTGAGATGTTTACTGGAACTTCTGGGAGACTTGGCCCAATGTTAGCATTGTTTGCCATCATGATGCTAGCTGGTCACTTGGACCTAGCTGTGTATGATTTCACTATCGAACAAAAGGTAATTAAAACTAGAACAACAACAATTACAATAAGAACAAGGAAACTTTAATATTTATAGAACAATGAAATACTTGAGTGTGATTTATTTACAGTGTAAGAGTGAATTATTTCACTCTGGAAAGGCCAACAAATAGTCTCTGTTTGTTATTTGACAAACAGACTGAATATCAAGCAGCTGAGGTGATGTCATGCAGACAAGTCTCCCGGAAGTTCTTGAGAGTGGCTCCGTGATGCCGTCGGGTAAAATATCCCGGATACTTTATATACTTTATACTGATACTTTATACTATATATATATAGTATAAAGTATCAGTATAAAGTATATAAAGTAAGTATATATATATATATATATATATATATATATATATATATATATATATATATATATATATATATATATATATATATATATATATATATATGTGTGGGACCCTCTCAATTCACTGACAATAAATCCAAATAACTTGATCAGTACTCTTAACCCTCATTGTTGTGTTCATGGTCAAATCTGACTGTTTCAAAGTTTTTGTCTGTGAAAAACATGGTTAATATGATCAGATTCAAGATTCCATGACTTTGTACCCAAAGAGGATTTCAGCACACAAAAACATTGTATTCATTTACATACAATTTTGTCTGTTTTAATCAACTTTTGTACACTCTTGGTGTTCCTGGTCAAAACTGACTGAACATTAGAAATGAATGGGAGAGACCAGTATTAATGTAAAAAATTGAACTTAGCTACATCTCCATTTGTCTACATAATGAGGCTCTTGATTCTATATTTGATGAGTCTGATGAATATTAAATTTATTGTTCTTGTTAATTGTTCTGTATTAATGTATTAAGACATGACTTTGAATATTTTAAAATTTACAAGTGTAGTTTTGGAATACGTTTCTTAAACTTTTTAAGTTTAAACTGTATAAGTTCAGATCAATGACACATACAGGCCAAAAATAGAAGTTCAAAATTTGTAATGTTCAAAAAAAGTTATGTTGATAAAAAAATCTAACACAAGAGGTGACAATATATGTGTGATAACATATGTATTATTACAGTTTTTATGATGAACCTTAATAGAGTGATTCATTTTGACCTAGAACACCAAATTGATTAACATGAAACAAACACAACATGAGGCTTCATTTTGTACTAGATCCACCAGCAAGCTTCTGGTTTCTAATCATCTAATCCAGTAAACTATATATCTGAGGATATTGGCTTGGAAACCTGGAAATCTGTGGGATTATTGCTAAATTTGAGTTTCCTAAAATCCCAACCACCTGATTGAATACTATCTACCAATATCTTCCATTGGCTTTTCATCCCATCTCGCCACCCTGCATCCCACACCCCTGTACCTGCCACGGTATCCCTCCTGGCTTGGCCTCATCGCCTCCCACAATCCTCGTTGAAGTCGTCTGCTCTGCTGTGATGTTGGGGAAATTGGTGTAGAAAGGAGAGGAGCGTTTCTCTCTGGGCGCTTCAGGGCCGCTGCTCTGATTCACAGTGGGGCCAGAATCTGATCCAAGTGAACCTCTCTCTACTGCAGAGGGGTTGACCAGGTCTGTATCATTCCCAGCGAGGCCGTTGTAATCAAACAACTCTGTGACATTGTTGTTATAATCATAATCCTCTATGTAATTTTCCAGGGAATAGACAGGATCTAAGTTTCCTTCAGAGGCGTTTATGCTGCTGCTGCTTCTGCTGCTGCTGCGTGTTCGTGGGACTACACTCTTGGTAATGGGCGGTTCAACACTGTACCCTTGGCCACAGCTGAATGGTCCTGATGAGTAAAGTGACAAAATAAAGAGGGATTTATTTCAGTTGTGTCATGTTTTCCACAGCTGAGAAGATTTATTTTGTGACTGTAGGGTTAAGATTCTTATGGGTAGCTTTGATTTGTGATTGACTGTTGGTGCATTTCCAACATTTCCTTTGAAGAAACTCAGAAAGTCACCATGGTCTCACATGTGGTCTAATACAAAAAGTCTAATTTTGTATTTAGTATAAGATTTGTACAGAAGAGACTTAACCCTGATGATAAATTATTTATGCCATATTGTTTCTGAATATTTTCATCACTTTCTGTACACATTCGCTGCAGGAAGAAACAGAAAAAAGGAGACAGAAAAGTATTGGAAAAAATAACCCTCTCTTATTGTCAGAAAAACACACCCCATCAATTAATCAAAAACTAAACATCAAAACACAGCATTTGGTTCCTGGGAAAAAAAGAAAAGGTGGGGGGGTATAACTAACTTAGTTAGTTAGTGGGTTTTTTCAAAGATGTGTGTCACTGGTAAGACATTGCATTGTTTTGTAAATATTGTACCAAAAACACCTGCATTTACTGTAAATAGTTGCATATTGCATATATGAGTGTTGAAATTTACAACTTACAACATTTACAACATTTGTGTTCTAAGTTATAAAATGGTTTGTTAAATATTTGTGATTTTCACAGTAAAAAATATTAATTTTTTCTTCCCGGATTTTATGTTTTTTGTGTAATTTTAGGTCCACTGTGTTAATATAGTAAGTCAAAACGGAAAAAATAAGTGTAAATTAGCAAATGAAAAAACGATACCAAGCCAGGCAAAGTAAACAGTTTTTAAGGTAAAAAAAATCAAGGGATAAATAGCCCTGAGTCCATAGGGTTAAAAGCACAATATGTAATTTTTCTGGATTAAAATGTCTAAAAGTAACTATTGTATTGTTACTTTTTTGTATATTAATTATCAGATTACTATAGGATGGATTCCCATTGATCCATGCTTATCATTATATTCTTTATATACACACACACACACACACACACACACACACACACACACACACACACACACACACCAGTGTTTTACTATCATAATTTTTGTGAGTTGTACAATTTACATCTTGGTAATTTTATAAGTACCTTTAACTGCACAATATATTTCAGTTCATCAGATGTTTGGATCTTCAATTATCAGACCAAACTTAAATGCTAAAGTTAGGATAGTATCTCAAGGAGCACGGTGAACTGCCTATGCGATACACACATTTTTAACGTGAAACAGCTTCATTCAGTGTTTGCTTTGCTGAATGATGTGTGTGGAACGTCGGTTTATTTCACCTGTTGGAATACAGGTCTTCTTGTCCACCGCAAGAGTGTAACCAGCTGCACAGTGGCACACAGACCGCTCCTCCGTCATCACACAGAAGTGGGAACATCCCCCGTTCTTGACTGTACACTGCTTGGCCACCTCTGGAAACAGGTGTAACAAACAGAATCTATTTTGTTCTGTGTGTGTTATTCTTCAACCAATTTAACAATAATGATATAGGAGGTTAAGTACTTCAAGTAAATAAAAAATAATACATTAAAGTAAAGATCCTTGTCTGAGTTATTCACATCCTATCTCCCACACTCACCTATCTCACAGTTCTTGCCACTAAAGGTTGGTGAGCACCAGCAGATGTAAGAATTGACTCCATCTTGACACACACCTCCATTTTGGCAGGGTTTCGGGTCACATTGGTTACCGTCTACACACAAGTGTAAGTATAAAAGACAAATATACACACACATAGACATATTTTTTGGTTTTGTCTTTCACTCATCTTACCGACATAGCTGGCCCAGAATTCCATCTGAAATAAAAAAACACCTAGAGTTGATTGTTCAGCCTTTAAACACACCTAATTGTACCTAGACAATGGATTATTTTTGCGTGTGCACCTACAGTTTTCTGCTCATCCTCAAACACCTCCCTGGCCTCCTCAACTGTGCATTGTTCCTCTCTACATTCCCGCTCCAGGTTGTCTTTCTGCAGCTCTTCAAGATGGCCACTGTTGTACCTGCGCTGGCGATGCAGCACTGTGTGTGCCGACTGCTGGGACACAAACACGGTTCCTGAAAAAAACACACAACAGTAAATTATTTCAAAACCTCTGATCAAATGACCCTCCTGGCCTGGGGCCATTTTTAACATCTATAAATACCTCACAACAAAATACAGCTCCACTGTTTTAATGTCACACTCTCCTGTTCCATGATGATCCAAAGAGGAGGCAAATAGCTAAATTGTTTTGGAACATATTGATCTGGTTTGTAAATCAGGAGCAGTTTGAACTGGAAAAGGTATTGCAACATTTATAAAAATTATAAATGTTGCAATACCTTTTCCAGTTGGTTGTAACTTGTCACCATGTAACCAACAAACTATTAATTATTAGGCTGACTATTCTCTATGACAACGGATCTGACAACCTTTATACAACCACCTTTCATACCCTTAAGTCTTTTTGGATTAAAACATAGATTTTTGAGTTGAATATCACTTTAATTGAAGAAGATGAGCCTTAAAAATGGTCAAATGGTGAGCATTTGTGACTGTCATTCTTTGATCCTTTGGCTGCCTTGTCACCCTCAGTCCAGACCTGCTCCCCTCTTCCTTACCTTTGTCGTCGGTTGGGATCCCCAGTCCATACGCCTCCAGCAGTAAACCAGCAATCAGCACTGGTAAACAAACTCCAGCCATCTTTTTGCCCTCAGATATCTGTCTGCTTTTGCGAAAGCCTGAGCACAGACACTCAGACTAATCCACCACTCCAAAGTACAGATGCACACTGTTTACTCACCTGGTAGGTCTGCGTGTGTGGTGTGTGGGTGTCCAAATTTTTGTGTGCAAACGTGAAATAGAGAAAGAGGGTAAGTGACAGTAGGAAAAAAAGTTTGTGGGAGGTGCATATGTGTGCATGAAATAAAGAAAGAGGTGTAACTTGACAAAAGTTGAAAGGCATTTCATTTGATATTAGTAATGAGCAACAACAAATATTGACTTAATGAGAACAAGGTCGAGTTTTGGACATTGTGGTGTGTGTGTGTTCTGTAGCTCAGCTTATGTGAGGGTTTCCAATGGGAGTAAATACTAAAGGGGCAAACTGCCAAAAATGAATGAAAAAAATGAAGAAAGGCTACAACCTGCAGCCCCTTGAGTGTCCACTTTTTGGTCTGTATAAATGATATTCCTATTCTGGACGACTGACTCACCCATTTATATTTGATTAATGCTTGAAGTTCCGCATAATTAAAGAGTTACTGCTTTGAGTGTAGCTCCCACCCAGCTCCACACCTTCATCCAAATATGGTCATGATAGAGACCAGGAAGTACAGAGGTTTCAAAACATGAGTCACCAAACAAACCTATGATGTCACAGATGCTATGTCCTTATTTATATGGTCTATGGTAAACACACACATAGGACATTACCCTACACTAACCCTGACCCTGACTAACTAACGAAACCTACTAAATCAACCTCACCCTAAAATGTAATGATGTACCTAAAGCGAGGTGGGTTATGTGTGAAATATTGTGGTCAGACTCGTGTGGTGATTTTTAATCTTTGGTCTTAAGAAGAAGCTAGGACAATCCTTAGTGTATCATCACTCGAGTGAACAAATGTTGTATTTCGTCAGGGAACTCAGCGTAAAGCCACTAAGGTGCAACCAAACAGAATGAAACGATAGTGAAAACTGTGCAGCCTGTGCTGTAGATACACACTGAAATAAGAAAGCCATAAACTAAACTCCAGGCTCGATTGTGAGTATTGCAGCCTTTTTGATTAGAGTGTGAGTTACATAGGGTGTGGCTGTGGATAAATCACTGTGGTGACGGGTCAGCTGGCCTTGAGCCAGCAGCTTCTTGGTATCAGCATCCTTCTGCTGAATTATTGGCAGAGAATGAATTAAATGGTGTGAGAGGGAGAGTTGCGTCCCTATTTTTATCACAAATTATGCAAGCCACCAAATTCACCCCCCTTGCACACTATAGATTTTTTACAGTGAAAATAGAATTGGAGGAAGATAGCAATTAGCATGTTCCCTGCCCCTTTGTTAACAATTATGATTAAATCACTGCCTGCTGATTGGTGTCCTGGGACCCGTTTTTTTCCGGCACTCTAGTCACTCCACAGAAGAGGAGGAGTTCTTTGATATAAAGCAGAATTTTATTTCATGTTTATTAAATGATTGCATTGGGGATTGAAATTGGAGAGGGAGAATAACTTGTACCACAAACTGCCAAAAAAAAGAAAAATTAATGATTGGATGTGTACTCCTTTGAGTTGAAAAAGAAGTACAATAAGGAGTATGGAGGACTCCTGGCTGTGGGTGCCTGCCTCTGATCAAGTGATTTCCTCCGCTTTCTTCTCATCAATCAATACAAACATAGATGTCCCCTCACCTTCCTGAAACAGACATTTTGCCACCAGTGTATGACTCATGAGGTCAAGGTCTCTGCAATTTATGTTCCCTTCATTGCTGCTGTGCAACTGATCTGAGAGCAGCTCATTACTCTGACCCACATGTTACAAAGGTAGATCTGGCTTTAGAGATTTTACTAAAATATCTTTAGGTAGAATATTTCAATTGTGTTCAATTGTGCAGTAATTTCCTCTCTACCAGGCGTATGGTTTGTCATAAGAAACCACAATGAAGGAGCTCTACCTTTATTGAAAGGTAAACATGTTAATTTGCTTCTGTTTTCATGAATTCTACTTTCCTGTAAGTGAGTTTATTGACTGATTATTTGATCAGAGTGGGTCATGCTGACGGGAACAGGAACAGTCACATGTGTCACTTTCTGTTCTAATAGAGCAGCTGGTCCCAAAACAGTGATGCTGGAGGCAGAGCGACAGCTGTGCACGGCTCATTTAGACGCTGGAGTCAAAAAATCATCGACCTGTTACACAAGAGTCAGACAAACTTGTGAAATGAGACATTAACATGTAAAAGACGTGTCTCTGAGTGAGACACACAGAGCAGGAACATGTGTGCTGCACTCAGGGAACTTTAATCTATAAAACTATGTGACATGATTCACCATTCGCAAATATTAGTGCAAAGTATTCTGGTAAATCTTTAGTGGGAACAGAAATAGTCATTTCAGGCTGCAGGGATGTAACTTTGAGAGGACACGGGTCTACAGAGAAGCTTTCTGCTTATACAGATTCAGAGAAGTTACATTTCTTTTCTTTCAGTAGACCATAGGTTAAATATTTGTTTGATTACATTTTATTTCATATTATTCATTTTATAAATGCAATAAAAATATGAGTATATTTATTTATACAGTAAATATGTTGATCTTCTTTAACTCTATTTATATTGTACCTCAGGGAGTAGTGTTATAATTTATTCATGTATTATTCTCAGTATCCCTCAGATAATGTAATTTAAGGTGTTTCATTTCTACAACAGGGCTTGATTTAATATAATTATGTGTATACTGTTTATCTGTGTAGACGAGGTTGGACTGAGCTGCACAATGAACAATTTACCTTCAGCAGAAGTCTATTCTAATTATAAGATGTCATGGCTGCTGGTTGCATGTGATAGACAGACCCTTCTTATATAATAAATCTTTTAGAAGCAATTCTGTAAGTTGTTGTGGATAAGCACTGATTAGGTATGATGTATTCACACATTTATGTATAAAACATCTCTCTTTCTCCCTGTATCACATGAAAATCACAAATTTTACAATATGTAATGTATGGAAGGGAGACTTATGCATTCAAGACATTAAAGTTAAAATTGGACATGTAGGTACATGGAAGACACTTAATTTATCTCTGACCCATCTACTTCACACTGGATGCTGATAGGTGGTGACAAACTGAAGCCTTTAGGAGGTTCTCATCAAATGGACTTGAACTGATGGCGTTGCAGGGGGAAGGGAAGAGGAAAGAGAAGGAAAGTGCAAAACTGACTTTAGTAATGAGTCTAATAACAAGCAGAAATGTAGAGAAAAGACCATGGTATTTAACATGAATAGTGTTTGTCTCGGGACCAGAGTTGCAGGACATGATAGCTGCTCCTGCAGGGCATTGCAGTAGCACATCTAAAGTTGTCATTGTCAGCCTTAGTTATCTTCAATACCACTTTGCTCTTATCACTCTTTATTTGCTTTAAGAAATCACAAAATAGATAAAGTGTGATCACACTTTGCTCTTCTCACTCTTTATTTGCTTTAAGAAATGACAAAATAGCTGAACTGTGACCACACTTTGCTCTTCTCACTCTTTATTAATCCACTATTTCTTCTTTTTTCACATTGAAAAGGTTTTGGAAATCTTCAAACATCAACTGTGAAGCTCATCAGCAGATGTGTGCTCTTACTTTTCAGTTTTCTGTAATTTTATATATTGTAATGTATAATGACAGCCTATTTATAAAACTACACTTCATTCTAGGTCATATGCATTATTAATATTTCTATATTTCTTTTGGATCCCGGTTACTCATATGTTTGCAGATTGACATATTATTTCAATGTTCACATGTAAAACATCATAGTATCTCTTAGGAGTGGTTGCTGTTTGTTCTGGTATCTGCTGACGGTTATTGAGATATGAATTATTTACTGTAATATTCAGCTGCAGCAGTGTCACCCACATTTTCTTCAGGAAATGCAAATATTTTCATTTACATTCACTGGAAGATAATATATACTAATAATTAATAGATAAAATTATATATTGTATCTCAGTCATTGAAGGTGTCTCGATAAAGAAATACTTTAGAGTGATACACAGTTTGCAAAAAAAACCCTGTTTACCTCTAACAAAAGGCACTATAGTATAAGCATGAATCTTCCTTTGGATGAATTGCAACACACTGAGGCAACAGATTTGGAAAGAGTCATCTGCTAATATGTATCCTACGTCTGCTTGGGTAAAAAAAGCTATTTTCCAGCACAAATTGACCAAGTGATCAATAATCCGACTCATTTACATATTGCTGGACTGCTGAGTTTGCAGGTGGCCCTGCATCTATCAGATTAAAGACAACCTTGTGAATCTGCTGACCTTCTTTGAGTCAAATATGTTTCTATTGTGCTAGAGCTCCCAGGAAAATCTGGTTAAAGGTCCCACTTTAAAGAAAGAGAGTTTACTCTCTTTGTAAATATGAGATTGTATAAAATCTCTCCCATGTTTGTGAAATATACACAGCTCACAATCAGAAACTGCCTTAAAAGGAGCCATCAGGAACTCTCTCAAGCTGTGATGTCACACAGTCACTGCCCAGCCCCCATTCATAGCCATTCACATCAGCCAAATATATTAAGATGATTTTAAAACCACAAATATATCTGGTTAGTGACATCACAACTTCAACGAGATCCCAGGAAAAGTGTCAAATATGGAACCTTTAAGTTTCTATTGATAATCGGTTTATAAAAGATTTATTAACCTTTAATAAAGTTATTGGTTACAGTGTATGACGTCTGTCCTGCATGTGCAGATTCCTCTTTCTTTGTCTCTCAGTATGCGCGTACACGTGCGCATGTTTGCGCGCGCACGTGCGGCAGCTCCTGCTGTGTTCACTGAGAGTCGACGCGCAGAGTCAGAGGCGGAGAAGCTCCGGGACGGAAACAGGGCGCGACATCAACACCGCTACGGCTGCATGTGTGCGTGTATGTGTGTGTGTATGTGTGTGCGGGTGTGTGTGTAAACGTGCGGGGTGGGTGAGAAAAAAAACAAAAAACAGAGGAGGATGAAAAAGTAAAACCTTGATCCGGCAACTCTCACCTGAAGTTTTTCACCGACAAGCGGCGGCGGCTCCATGAGCGGAAAAATAAAAGCTAAAGAGGACAAGGACCATGGCGCCAAAGGTGAGTGATGGAGAACCAGGCCAAACTCGCCAAAAATGTGAAATCTTCTCTTTTTGCTTTTTAACGGAGATTTCATCATGATCACGAGGAGGAGCCGCTTGTGTAGTGATGCTGAGCTCAGCATCTCCCCGTTATTACACATGGAAACAAACAGGCAGCATAGATTGGATATTTGGTTGGTATTGTGGATATATATATATATATATATATATATATATATATATATATCGAAATTTAAAACATCATAAATATTAATTACACACGTGTCTTTAATGTTGTGTCTTTTACCGTAAACCGTATTCTATGTTGAGCCTGTCTAATCATTGATATTGACTCTTGGCTCTTATTTTCTCCGCTGAAGCATTTTTGGCTTTCAAACCGAATTTCAGCCACACACATACACACACACACACACACACACACACACACACACACACACACACACACCAATTAATTGTCTACCCTATGGACAGCAATAAAATCGACACGCAATACACCGCAATGGAAACTGGGATACTATCATTGCCATGGTGACCAAAAAAGGGAGTTGCCTGCAAGCTCCATCTGTGCACGATTAGACACCCATTCACAAAAAGAAAAAGAAGAAGAAGAAGTGATGGAACGTGCAGGAATTTTACAGAGTGATATATTATCAATATAATCATTTAGAGATATTTTGTAGATCATATGACAGTATATATTTGTCATTATTATTCTTTAGATCATAAGAAAGCATATATTTCTCATTTCCATAAACAATACATGATGGCATTTTTACTCCTAAACATTTTTTATATTGGTTATTGTTTCCTTGGAGCTCAAGTGGAGGTTTCAGTTTACACCCCTTATTATGACTCCACTAGGAGTTTCCTTTATATTAGATCCGTTACTCAAGACGCAAACACATCAATAAACAGAAAAAAAGCAATAAAGCCAAGCCAATAAACAAGGGGGCGATTTATACTCTGATAAATGAATGGTGAGACCAGAACAATAATAACCACTGGAAACCCACCAGTCCTGTAACGCTGCTTTTATTAAAACTATAATTGGTCCATTGTTGATGACACTTACTGAAGACAGAAGTGTGTATTAAACACATATAGGCGGCTATAGATCTTCATGTCCATTGTTATTTCTTTTTATTTTTCAGTATTGGTATGAAGCAAAATACCACATCAGCACAGAGTAATCCCAATAAATAAATATATATTTTTGTGCTTTTACAGCAATAGATTCCACTGCACATATGTCTGCATATTCTGATGAGTGTATTGTCAGTTTGAGATAAATAGAGAATCATTCCTAAATGCATGGAAAATATCATGATTTTGTATCCAGTTTTTAATAATGAAAGTAACAACAAATCAAATTTAGCACTTCTCAAAAGTAGATATTTGAAGAAATGCTATAGTTAAGTCTAAAGAACTTTTTAATTAAATATCTTCAGTAATGACTCAGTCTTTTGCTCAGGTGGACACACATGGATTAAGGATTAAGTTTGGACATGAACTCATTAACATCTTGTTCCTATAGGCTTCTAACTATTGTGTGTGTCTTAGATTGACCATTGACTGTTGTTAATTAACTTTGTTCCACCAATATAACGTTGAACCACATCTGACTTTTCACTGATGTGATGTCATCAAGTCCAGCAACAATCCAAGAAAGAGCACAAAACCTCTAGATAGGATTTAACAGTGAATGATTGATTGATGTTTAATAATTGCACCTGCAACTGGTATTACTTTTACCTTATTACCTTGAAAGTGCTTTCATTGGCATGAGACTCACTAGGATCTATATTGAAAAAGGTCTACAATCTGGATCTTTTTACTGGCCGTGCGATGTTGTGGCATTCAAATAGGTAAATATCAATATATAAATATCATATCGTAAATGTGTTATGACTCCTGGTGACAGCCATCTTTTGTCCTGGCTTATACAGCAGTAGATAGGGTCATAAATTGGGACTCCTGGCAGTTTTAGAGTCTAAATACAAATAGAAATGTCAGCAAGATATGATTAAGTGTTGACCACAACAAAGCTTTATCTCTTCATGTGGTCAGTTGGTCACCAACTATAAAGTCTGATAACATTTTAGAGTCATTATTATTTGTTTGTTTGTATCTCTACAGACCTCCTGTGTCTAATTTGAACACATAATATACAGTACATGATACATTCTCACCTCCCACATCCTCCAGTTGCTGTGTTTTCTGACAATGTGGCTCCATCTAGTGGCTGAAGACCTGACTCACTGGCAGTGGATGACAGATGATTCTCTCCAAGATCTGAAGGGGAAACACAACAGAGATTGTATTTAAAATAGAAAACAGCGATTGGCTACTGGCTACATGCCCAGACTGCGAACCTTTGCCAAAACGTACCTGCTGCCATCTTTGTGGTTTTGCTATTTCAAGCCAAGTCTACGGAGCTATTTTCAGAGGCATTCTGTGTTTCTTCGAAGCCAAAGTGGCATTTTGTTGTATTTTGAGAGCTAAAGAAGGAAAGAAACAAAAGCAAACATAGAGCCACTCAATCCCTCTGCTTGATATAATAGAATTACAGTAGTTCCTGATCACAGGAAGCCACAGTCTAATGATTCAATTAGGTGAGCAAAAACAACATTATTTCCCTTAAAAGGTTGTGTTTTTCTTTTTTTCTTCATGAGAAGCACGTTCATGTTAAATCTTTTTCTACTGGCATTTCAAGATGCTAATTATCATGTTCTGCAGCATCTGATGTACTGTCTTCAACTGCTTTTATTGGCTTCTATTCTGCGGTATCTACTTCAATCTCTGCCTTCTGTTTTATCCCAGTAATATAGACGCTGGTGTGTTTTACCAGACACTAAACACAGGAAGCACTGTAACAGCACAACAATATAATGGGCTGATTATATCCAGTTATGGGTGGCCATGTAGAGTCTGCATGTTATTGGACTGGCAGCATTAAGGTTTGCTCAGTGTGGTTACTTACAGCATTCACTGAGGCTCAGCCACAGACTCACTGAGAGAGCGATGGTGCAAAAGCATGTGTGTGTGTGTGTGTGCGTGTGTGTGTGTGTGTGTGTGTGTGCGTGTGTGTGTGTGTGTGTGTGTGTACTGTGTGAATTTGTCTTTAAAATGCTACAAAAGAGCATTTTGTTGGACTCTATTTTTCTTTGCTAAGGTGTTAGATAAGAGTGTTAATTATTTATTATCCTTTTCCAAATCAACAGAGCATTTTCAGCTCAGCATCAAAGCTAAATAACTCCAGAGTGAAATATTAAAACCCGAGGACTGTTTGTTTGAAGTTTGGCAGCATTGTTTTATACACTTTTTGCTTTAACCTGGAAAGTTCCACCTGAATCTAAAATAATCTGATGTGGGTTTGATCAGGTTTGGCTGCTCAGGATGAGTTTGCAATTAATTAGGTAGGGATTAATCAGAATAGGAAAAGATATGCTATGTTTGGGATTGAGCTATTTGAGGTATTTTTTTTATTATTTTATTGAAGGTAACCAGATTTCATTCAGTTGGAATAACTTATATCTCTTTGTTAAATAGTTCCACATGTATGACGAGTCACAATCACAAAGGCAACTTTATTCTAGAGTCAGGTCTACTGCAGTTTACATATTCACTGCTTTTATAAGTGCTTTTATGAGTTTGAGCTAAAACAACCAGTTGAGAAGTTCAACAAAAAGAAAAAGAATGAAAAACAATTCAAATTTGAAAAGGTCAAACAATCTCTGCAGAAATTTGCTGCTTTTCTTTGTCTTATTTGTTATTGAACTGAATAGTTTTAGGTTCTGGAGAAACCTTATGAAAAAGGCACCCTGGGCTTCAGGAAACTGTAATGAACATTTTTTAAAACTATATTTTTATGTCATTTATCAGTGAATTCATTTCAATCAAATAGTTTTCAAGGAGAAATGATCTTCATGGGTTTTAAAGGGGGCCTACTTTCCAATGTTTCCAGTGTATATTTTAACCTTCATGGTCTATTTATAGACCTCATCGTACTTTTATGGTCCAAAATCACCTAGTTAGACCTGTAGCAGCAATGCAGTTTGCCTTCTTACTAATTAATTTATTAAGTTTAATTAATTAATTGGGCCCATTTAACTGAGACAGAATAAAGTAAAGACATGAATCTGGCATTCCAAGTCTTTAATTATGTGTATATTGCATGTTTAGGTGTTTAGATAAAGGTCAGGGGTCAATGGGAGGCCAATGGAGTTCTCACAATACAGAAAATGTGCTATTATGTGTTTGTATATGTGCCTCATTTGTGTCCCTGAAAGTTGACAGTTACAGTCTAGTTTTTCTCATGTAGATCACACTCACACAAACACAAAAGCCACTAGATATAGATCCTTGGTGTCGGGAACCGAGCAGCGTCTTGGCTCCCTCCCTCTCTTGTTGTGCCAGATCAGCGGGGCCTCGAGATGAATCATTAATGACCGGTTCCAACGGCTTAATGGCCTCTAATGTTCTGTAATGATCTCCCGTCAACGCCATGTGCGCGGCCTTAATGGATCCAATACCTTGGAGGATTCTCTGGTTTGAACTTCAGTAATTCCTCCTCTTTTCGTCGAGCAGCACACCACAGGAAGTGTGAAAAGCCTCCGAGCACTCGGCTCCGGAGCAGGACGGGTGCAGCATGAGTTTCCCTCTCCGCCGATCCACCTCAGGTAGGACCAGAGGGACCCGACAAATAACAGGCTGGGACTCAGTTTATAGGCTACTGTAATACATATGTTTTAGCAGGACTCGGCAGTCTGTGTATGATGGGCTTGTGAAATAGGCACTTATAGGAGAAACGGGATAAGTGGTTAAGTAATCGACTTGCAAAAATAGCTGTCTTCATGATTTTCTTGATGTTATTGGTAACAGCTGGTTTCAGTTATTTTCCCACTTTTGTTAAATTGTGTTTTAAATAATTTGAATTTGTGGGAAATGTGTTTTAAAGTTGAAGCGCTGTCCATGGTGCTGAGAACAGCTCGGGACGCGCCCTTCCTGTGAGCTGCTGCTACAATGAACCTGAACTACCCGAATAAACCCATTATCTCTTAATGGTGCTGCACTTACTTTTTAAAAAGAACACACTAATGTATGTTTAGATGCTGAAAATCTACTGCAACCTCGAGAATAAAACCACACTAAACAACACAAAACATACCTTTTTAATATTAAACCTGAGCAAACAGAACTTGTGTGTTAAATACATTGTTTTATTGTCTTAACATGACTTTAACATAACGGCCTCGAAAACCCTGAAATGTCTCATCGCTAATTTGAACATTTAATCCATTACCATCCAAATCCATGTCGACCTGCAGGGGCGGATTCTATGTTACATGACTTTTCCAGTAGCAAAATAACATGAAGCAGAACAACCTGCCCTCAAATTTGACCTGAGCTAAATGTCACCAAAAATATTTGGAAAATAAACATACAGAAAAATGTCGTGCTCAGCTTATTTAATGGATTCACACATTAATTAATTTAACATCTCTCTCTCTCTGGCCATGTGCTTCAAATATACTATAGTTTCATGAATAACTCCTCGTCCAACCTCCTTTATGATTACAATTTTTGTCATTCAGCAGACGCTTTTATCCAAAGCGACGAACACCTGAGAGTTGATACAACTCAAACACAGTCAAGAGAGAACAACACAAATAACTGCACAAAAGCTAAATTCCTGTCCAGTAGGACCCCAGGTACGGTGGCCTTCAGGTGCAAAATATGACAGTATTTCAGGAAACAATGAAATGTCATATTTTGTAAAATGTTATTGCATTTGGCAGTTTGGAAAGTTGTGTTTTCTTGAAATATGAAATGTGAAATATTGTGTTTTGCACTTCAAGGCCACCGTATCGCCGCTGCCAACAGGCAGTGAGAGAGGCCAAAATATAGAGAATAGATGAGATACAACAGCTCAAGTTCACCATTGAACTGTCTGTTTTCACTGAAACAATCTGTCTGTTCTGTTTTCACACTATTTTCTCTTTCAGTAACCCTTCTAACTTCTTATCCTGGAACCAAATTGTCTTCTACTTCTTCCCTCTGTGTTGTGTGGCTGCTTAGTTGCTTGTTGACCTTTATTGATTTACTTATCGATTTGACTTCACTGTAACATTTCAATTAGTCATTGTGGTGATCCAAGAGGTGAGAATCAACGGTGTTTACTTTGCCCTCCTTCAAAGTCACCTTGTATCAGTTTTGTTTACCCTGCAGCTTACTGTTACAGTTTAGGTGCTCTCTGCACGTGCGTGCATGTGTGCACATGTGCGTGCATGGCTTTTAGGGACACGTCTTGTGGGTTTAAAAGCCTGGATCTCATAAATGAAAGATGAAGGAGCAGACCTTCTGCAGATTTCACTCATTTCATTACACTGGCTGCATGTTTCCTAGATGGTGACGTCACAGATCGGTTTTGAAGTGGTGCCTCTCTGTGTCTCGTGGAACAGGCGGAACATGTCCTGACCCGTCTACACTAACACCTGCCTATCTGCACATTCACAAAGGTCTTACCTAACCAGAGGACCGTGGCAGGGGGCTCCGCTCCAGTGACCGGGTCCTGACCTCGGTTTCTGTCCACAGTCCATCACCTTCTCCTCCTCCCACAGGCTGGGCTGCAGCTCTCCGAGTTCCCCTGCTCAGTAAT
This sequence comes from Lepturacanthus savala, assembly GCA_030544235.1. NCBI lineage: Eukaryota > Metazoa > Chordata > Actinopteri > Scombriformes > Trichiuridae > Lepturacanthus > Lepturacanthus savala. Next base: position 27,000,919 of record CM060479.1, on the reverse strand, counting down.
TTACTGCTCCCTGCATCCTCTCGCCCTCCAACTCATCGATTTCTGCCTTTTCCCACCGGAGAACGGCTCCTCCTCAGCCCGCCGTTTGGCGCCAGGTGCCACAGGTCGGCTTTTTGTCCACCGCCTCGTCTCCTCTTGTGCCACTCAGGAGTTGCAGCTGCCATGCGTCACTGCAGCTGAATCTCGCTCTGACAGCTGTGCTGACAGCAGCCGGCCGACATGCATGAGGTGGCTGATTGGTGCCCTGTATCTGTGTGTGTGTGTGTGAACATCTAGGAAGCCACATCCAGACAGAAGAGTGCCGTCTCCGTCATTCACCTCTTTCTCGCAGGCTGCAGCCTTTCAGCCTTTCAGCGGCTGAACCTCTGCACCAAAAAGCAGATGAGAGCCCCTCCTTTCTCTCTCCCTCTCTGCCTCCACTTTCACACATACACACACATACAAACACACACACACTCCTCCACACATCCACTTCATTTACATTCCCTCTATCTTTACTCCTCACATTTGACTTCATTTTTTACTGTGTCTTCTGATATTGGATAAAATAAAATCCTCCCCCCCATGCTGTCCTTTCATCTTTCTCCATCAACTATTTCTCTCTCTCCTGACTCTTTATTGTTTCCTCTCTTTCATTCATCATTATTTTTTTCATTTTCATTATACATTTGTTTGGTGTATATTTTCCACAGGCGTCTCTCTCTCTCTCTCTCTCTCTCTCTCTCTCTCTCACCTTAAACAGGCTTAATATCTAATTTTCTCTCCTCTGCCTCCCTTTCTCATTATTACTCCTCTCATTCACTCACTTGTCAGTCTCCTCTTTCCCTATTATCTCTGTTTTCATCACCCTCCCTCTGTATTACCCCCCCTCATCCCACATCAGTATTCAATGTAACATACAGCTTATATACCAGGCCACGTGGGGTTCACGGGGCTACAGGTGCCCTATAAGAAACACTCCCCCCATTCCTACCTTCTCTCTCTCTCTCTCTCTCTCTCTCTCACACACACACACACACACATACACGCGCGCGCACACACACTGCACACCTCCACCTCCGCCCCCTCCTCCCACTCCCACCCTCCTCGTTCTGCAGGGCTGCAGCAGTTTTATGAACGGCGGCACGGCTGCATCATGATCCCGTTCCCACAGATGCAGCCCCGAGCTGTTTCATTGACAAACATTCCGGTTGCTGCATTTCTGTCACGGACAGCGAGGAGCGGGGTATCTCCCGGGGAGCGGCGCAGAGCAGCAGCAGCAGGAGAAGAGGAAGCAGCAGCAGCAGCAGCAGCAGCAGCAGCCGTCATCATTATCATCAACAACAACAGCCGCCGGTGTCGTTCGCACCAGTTTATCAGCTGTTGATTCTCGCCTTTCTCGCACCGGGACCGGATCATCACGCGCCCTCCGTTCTTACTCTCCCCCCACGGACCCCGCCAGTTGAATCACCTGAGGGGGAGAACCGGCTCAGACCTCCTCGGGGAGGGGGGGACATGAGGCAGCGTCGTTAACGCTCACTCCCGGGCAGATCACTGGATCTGTTCAACGACTTCCATGAGGCGCCCGGACGCACCGATGGAGCTTTCTGGACGCTTTTTGTCAAATCCCGGATATCTGCGAGACTGCGGCCGGTGTGTGATGCGAACTGAGCCGTGGGTGGTGTAGACCCCGTCCCGCACCCCACACACCCTCACCGCTTGATCCGCGACCCCCTTCCTCTCCCTTCCTCCCCCTTCCCCTCCGACCAGGACGCACAGTCTTGTTTCGCTCCACCGGGGGAACATGTCCCGGGCAGCGGCGATCGCCAGCTCCCTGATCCGTCAGAAGCGGCAGGCGAGGGAGCGGGAGAAGGCGAACGCTTGCCGCGGCAGCGGCAGCCCGAGCAACAGCAAAGGCACAAACGAGAAGCCGAGCAAGCTGAACGTGTTCTCGCGTGTCAAATTGTTTGGATCGAGGAAGAAACGGAAGAGAAGGCGACCACCAGGTCTGATGGCGGAGAGCGAGAAGTGGGACAGACACGCGCTGCATCAGCACCTCATGCATGCATTAGGATCACCATCATCATCTTCATCCCCATCATCATCTTCATCACCATCATCATCATCACCATCTTCACCATCATCATCATTATAAACATCTTCACCATCATTCTCACCATCTTCACCATCACCATCATAATCACCATCACCACCATCATCATTATCATCACTATCATCATCCTCACCATCTTCACCACCATCATCATTATCATCACTATCATCATCCTCACCATCTTCACCACCATCATCATTATCATCACTATCATCATCCTCACCATCTTCACAACCATCATCATTATCATCACTATCATCATCCTCACCATCTTCACCACCATCATCATTATAATCGTCACCATCATCATTCTCACCATCACCATCATCATAACCATCGTATCATCATAACCACCATCACCATCATTATCCTCACCACCATCATCATCATCATCATCATCATCACCATCATCATCCTCATCATCTTCAACACTACCATCATCATTGTAATCATCACCATCATCATTCTCACCATCACCATCACCATCATCATAACCACCATTGTATCATCACAACAACCATCACCATCATTATCCTCATCACCATCATCATCTTCATCATCTTCATCATCACCTACCAACACCATTCCTCTCCTCCCTTCCTCCTTCATCAGTCTCTGGGGATTCTCCTGTAGCAGCAGCTCAGGATTTAATCCTGTTGCATGACACCTAAAATATGACATGAAGCCTCCTAACTTTTTGTTTGCAGCAGCATGTAGGTTACCTGTGATGTCTGATGGAAAACTCAACAAACAGGATTCCCAAGTGAACAGAGGCGTATATCCTTACCGTCACCTTACATCTGTCAATATCTTTGAAATGCATTTGAAGCCATCATGTACGAGGGGTTATGGATTGATATTGGGCCCTCAAGGCCCGGTGAAAATATGAACAGCTTCTCCTCCTCTGACGCATAAGGCTTCCTGAACGCTGTTGGATGTGATACGTGTGGTCAATGACAGTAATAAGGAATGAATGCTGTTCATGTGTCTCCTGTCCTCCTTTTTCACCTCAGAGCCCCAGTTAAAGGGCATTGTGACCAGGCTTTCCAGCAGCCAGGGCTTCCAGCTGCAGATGCAGCCTGATGGCACTATTGATGGAACCAAGGATGAAGACAGCTCCTATGGTGAGTCTACAGAAAATATTACTAATTAATAATATCATTTCCACATCAAATTATTTTATATTTTCCTTCTGTTTTTCAAATATATGGAAAAAACAAATGTGTGTCACTGGCAAGGACGGTAACTACTATCAGTGCTTATGAAGTAAAGGCATAAAGAAGCAAACATATATTACAGAGATTGAAACTAAGCATTTTCTATTACATTACAAACACTACTACATCACTATATTCCTACCAATTTAGCTGTATTACTTAGAGAGGTCCTGTTTTGCCATTTTTCCAGTTTAATATTTAATCATTGTGGTCTATTTATAAAATTCAACATGCTTTTATGGTCTAAAAGCATCTAGTTAGACCTGTTTTTTTTTCATAACAAGGCCTCTTTAAGTACTAGTATTGCAATATACATTATTAAAATGTATTATCTAACAAGAGATTATTTAGTTTGAGTTCAGACAGGTTAAATTAAAATTTAAGACAAGTTTTATTGATTGATTGCCTGATTTTATTTCTCTGTCATGCCTGTAAAATGCCCAAACCACATGGGTTTAAAAGACAGCAAAAGTACCAAAAGTTGCAGTGTTGAACATCTCATTAGATTACAGAATTAGGTCATTTTACATCCCAGACACTATATTCCATCTCCTCTGCTGTTCCCTTCCTTAAAGCACATTTGAAGTTTTTTCATAATAATCCAACTCAAAAACCCACATGGAAGACATTTTACTAAAAAGAAATGCATGAGGAAGTCTGTCTGAGGAGGGAATGTCAAGTGGAATGGAATTAGTAAACTGGGGCATGCTTTTCCTGCAAATGTCAGGTGGCATGGTGTAGTCTATCTGTGCGAATGTCTCCTGGTTAAAGAAGCAATAGATTAAATATTTGCAAGTAATAGAGTGCAACATTCAAATCCCTGAAAACTTGAAAAATACAAGGTCGAACTGAATCGGTTTCCTTCACTTGCTGACTTTCTCTCTCTCACACACACACATGCAGCCCACTGACGTGTGATTGATACGGCTAATTAAATTTTGTTGTTATGGTCGAGACGGCAATCGCTCTTTCTCATGCACAGCTGGTGTCGCCAGCATAGCGCATTCATCTCTGCTCCTTTCTCAGGCCACCGACTGTTGTGGCGCAAAAAAGTGGAAGACGCACGGAGCAGAGGAAGCATACGTTAATAAGATGATTACACGGTGTGTAGCTACATCATGTTAACGCCCACCCCTATGAAATCAGTCGCCTGTGACTGGGTTTGATTGGATAATCCATGTAATCCACATCTCCACATAACCACAGTCATTATAAAGAACATGGTTGGCTAAATGAGTGTAATTAAACAGGGGTCTGACTCATCAAACTCCTAACAATAACTACAGAGCATCCCTGCTACAACCTTTACTGTACAATGTGGAAACTATATGACAATGTGGCTTGTGAGTGTGAAATACCAGGTAAACAACAACAGCAACAACACAATCTGAAACATATCAGTTTTGTGACTTTTCTTTTGTTCCTAAAATATATTTATGGTGAATATTTAGTTATGCACACACTGTAGGTACTTTATGTGCTCACCCAACATTCCTGGAAATCCTCTTGAATTAAATCTGACAGTCTTTGCTTCAAATGTGATATTCTCTGTAATGTGTTAAGCATGTGGAGCCTAAAACTTCTCCAGGTTGCATAAGTAGCTTATGGTTTATGATTTTGTGCTAAAAACAGCCTTTGAACCCTGCAGTGCCAATAAGCCTCAGAATGAGTCCTGAACTCAGTCACTAAACAAAATATCAAATATCCACTCGTCAAATGTGAGGATTTGCTGCTTTTCTCCCTGATTTATGTCATTGTAAATAAGATAATTTTTTTGTCATTTAAATATAGTGCTGTTGTGTCTATGAAACTGTGATGGACATTTCTCATTAGGTTGTGACATTTCTTAGACTAAACGGTTCATTGATTACTTAAAGAATGGTCAACAGTCGATAGCAGAAATAGCTGAATAGGCCGATTCTGCTGCTTTTCTGTTGAAAATTGTCATTATGCAGCCAAATGTTTACCCCTCTGCTGCGTTCCTTCTGATCATTCGCACCCTTTTTATCCCGCGTTCAACACAAGCACTAAATCATTAATGTAATTCAACCTTAGCGCCTGACTGACTTTGTTAAATAGGTTCTTCGTGGCGAATGGAGGTGTCACCATACTAGACACTGATATTGATATTGATGAGGATTTTCTCTGTGTTTCTCTGTGTGTGCACTGGTTGTATGGTGCGTGTGCCTGTATGTTTATCATGTGTGTGTGCGTGTGCATGTGTGTAGCTGTGTTCAACCTGATCCCAGTGGGGCTTCGTGTGGTGGCCATCCAGGGGGTCCAGACCAAACTCTACCTGGCAATGAACAATGAAGGCTTTCTCTACACCTCTGTAGGTCACACACACACACACACACACACACAAACACACACACACACACAAACACACACACACAGACACACACACACACACAGACACACACACACGCACACGCACGCACACACACACACACACACACACACACACCATCATCATTACAGACCATTAAAGACTAAAATCTGTCTTTTGAGGTGGCTGGAGTGATGAAACAGCATCTGTCAGTGTGACTAGTCTATCATTATCTTCCTATCATCACATCAATACTTTAACCAGTGTTGCCTTGTGAGTCAGCTGTATATAATCCAGTGCCTGGGGCTTCCTTATCTGTCTACTGATATTGTGGCTTCTCGGGATTGATTTCAGATTCTTCCTTCCAGCCTCCTTTTGTTTATCTCCCTCCAGTCAGTCTTTGATAGGAAGATTACTTTGCGTCCATTTACTCAAGGCCCCTGAAATTTGCCGCTATGCCTTTTGCTGGTCAGATTTACTCCACATACTCTGTGCATATATTTTTCTGGGACAGTGTTGGCTGCAGTGCAGTGCATCAAGTGGCTCACTTTAGTTCTTGAGTGCTGATGGTGGCTGGCGTAGATGTAATTACGAGAAAGAGTCAACATAAAGAACTTGCGCTTCCTGCAATCTCAACAGGGCTGTGAGGCCAGTAGATGAAAACTAACAGAGGAAATAAAAAAAATTAAATAAATAAATAAAAAGCACAGGCCTTGATGTAATAACAGCCACACTGCTACGCCTGTGCAGGCACGTATAACAGCACCATATCTGACCATCACATCCAGTCCTGGATGCTGTGGGTTGTTATTCTGAGGGTGTTGGCTTCAGTAATAACAACAATATCACTATCATCTTCCCACCTGATATTAAATGCAGAATACAAACACAAGAAAACCGAATATTTCCTGATATATACACACACAAAGCAAACTGTCTGTATTGTTTTAGTTAAATCTACCTGAAGATTGTATAACCTGCCTCATATGCATTCAGGCAGGATGTATGGATGACAATGGGGAAAGAGCATTTTTTCTGCATCTTTCCGTTTCCCACCATCTTTCTCACATTTGGCTGGTTGGTATTCAAGGGACTTGCTGGTTGCTATGGAGACGCAGGAATAAGGAAATGCAAATGTCAACTGCCCTAAATCGGGGCAGTTTGTTCTCGGAGACTATAGCCCGGCCATGATAATGATTCAGGGAGTGGATCAGCTGATGGATGAACACACTTATTGCGATATGGAAGAATGATGGAGCTCCGTCTGCAGTGCAGCGTCCCCCCTCCGCCCCATGCCTACTTAATCTCCTTCTTGTCTTCTTTCTTTTTTTATAATTTGTTTATTCGTCACGTTTCCTCCCTCAGGAGCATTTTACCCCAGAGTGTAAGTTCAAGGAGTCTGTGTTTGAGAACTACTACGTCACCTACTCCTCCATGATGTACCGGCAGCAGGCCTCCGGCCGGGCCTGGTACCTGGGACTCAACAAGGAGGGCGGGATCATGAAGGGGAACCATGTCAAGAAAAACAAGGCCGCTGCACACTTCATACCCAAACCGCTCAAAGGTACGACTATAAATAAGTGAACTGCCCTTCAACACTCAATAAAACATCTTAAAGTTACAGCTGCACTGAAGTAGATCTACATTTTTCCTAAACTTAAAACAACTTCACACACACACACACCATACATACCAGTAACCACCGGCTTGTAAATATGGAGAAAGATTTGTGATACCTTAGATTTGTGATACCTTAGTTCCTTAGTTCTATAGGAGATGTAGTTTTAGGCATTTGCTACTCGATAGGAAAAGTCTGACTGCCCAAAGGTTTTCTCTGTGGTATTTTAGACAAGCCTCAGGTAGTAGCTGGTAGATAACTTTGGATTTTGTTGAATTAATTCATTTGTAAATATATATATATATATATATTGGAAGAGAGAGATGAAAGGTGGTGTAAGTTAGTAAATCAAGATGTCATCTTAAAACAGCTATAATCAATGTCTATAATCAATACTTGTATATTAACAGTGGATCACATGACTTGTTGTGATTGTGTGGTTAATCCACCATTATCAGCTGACTCTGCAGATCCCCTCAGTTGTGCTGACACAGCTGTTTGATTTTTGGTTCTGGGAATGTTTATTGAATGTGCCGTAATGTTAAAATGCCAAGTTTTTCTGGTGTAAAACTAAGGTCATGGTTAAGCTTCAAAAACGTTCTGGAGAGGTCAGTTAAATGTTTACTTCAACATTTCACCTTAAAGCAGGAGTTGTAGGAAAGGAATTGACCCAATCCTGATGGATTTTGAACTCGGATTGGTCCAATTTACCACGTTTGAAATACAAATTCTGGGAACTTGGAAATTACGACATCCTAGTACAAATGGAATTGTATTGTATTGTATTGGACTTGTGTTTTTCAGGTGAACACAATCACGATTCTCAATGAATAGTAATGCTGCTCCTTAGCTTCTGTAATTGTAAATAGACAATGGAAAAGATGATGATATATTGGTTCTGTGTGTGTTCTGTCTCCAAGTAAATGAAAAACAAATGTATTCTTTCTGAGACAATATAGGGTGATATTAGGTAAAATGGGCCATTTAAGGTTTGGGGTCCCAGCCCCTCTGGAAATTAGAGCCAACGACTAAAAGGTGATTTGATTAGTTTATAGTTTCTATGGTGGGTGATACAATACTTCAAATCTAGGCTGCAGCAGAAATGTTCATGTTAAGTAGCCTGACATGACAAATCTAACTAAACCCATTTTACCTGATGAGTTGGTCCATTTTACCTGAAACCACTCATGCAAATAAAAGTGGTACAGTGGATATTTCCAGATTTATAGGACCTAAATAATTATATTTTATCACATAATTCCAACACAAATGATCAGAAACAGTCATTATTAATCATAAATATACATGGAAAAGACATATTTTGTATTGCATTATTGTCCCAAGCAATTTACCAAAAAGGTGACCCAGTTTACCTGATATCACCCTAGTTTGTCATTGTTTATTTTATGCTGATCATTGACTATAAATCATAACACACATGGACAGGAAAGGTTAAAACTTCTCTTTGTAAGAAGTCTTTCAGCAGTAAAATTATTTTATTATCGTAAAACCAGGGTTAATTAAAGTGATGATGGTACGCTCTAAACAAGGCTGTGCATACCGAACCTGATTGAATCAGAGCAATAACATTAATTTAATTCATGATGCATGTCTCTCTCTCTCTGTTTGTGTGTGTGTGTGTGTGTGTGTTTGTGTGTAGTGGCCATGTACAGGGAGCCCTCCCTCCACGATCTGACAGAACTCTCAAGGTCAGGCAGTGGCACGCCGACCAAGAGTCGCAGCGCTTCGGCCCTACTTAACGGCGGAGGGAAGTCGCCCAGCAACAATGACTTGTCCTAGCCCCCCCACCCCTCACACCTCACACACACACATTCACACACATACAACACACACACACGCACAGATCTCAGGCCGACATGCCCACACATCAAGGCTGGTGAGGGGTAGGAGGAGGCGAGGACTAAGGACGAAGGAGGACCGGAATGTGTTCTTCCACTTCACGGAGCCCACTGTGACTGACTGTGATGTAAATAAAATCAAAGGACAATCAATCCATCCGGCTCTGCTGCTCTGGTCTGTGGAGGGACAGGACCTGTGAATCTCTTCCCTTGACTACTCTTCCTGTTGTACCATACCCGTAGTAAACAAGGGAGGGAGAGAGAAACGAGGGATAGTGAGAGTCAGTCAGTCACACAGTCAGATAAACAGACTGTTACAGAGAACCAAAGAGTCCCAAGTATTAACTAACTAAGTTACTGCTATGAAAAGTCAAGTGGCGGGAAAGTTACAGAGCAACATAAAGGAAGCAAGAAGGTCTTTATCTATTCTATCACACGCTATGTTTACACAGAGCTCATGGGGTTAAGTCATATTTTTAAAAATGACGAGCGTATTCCTTGTACACGTATGAGGAGCGATCATTTGTTTGCATGCAGGTGCGCCTGTGTGTGTGTGTGAGTGGTCGGATACTGTGCTCGCAGTAGGTTGTGTGTGTGGGCAAGTGAGAGCGAGTGTGTGTGCACGCCTGTGACTGGGGGGGGGGGATTTTACCTTTTTAAGATCTGTTGTATATCAGACGAACCTCCTGAGGGCCTTTAGCAGGTTAAAATAAGGTTTACTGTATATGCTTCCATGCTTAATTCTTACAAGCAATGCCGTTGTTTATCTTTCTGTTTGTCGTTGTTGTCCCTTGCTGTTTGTTTGTTTGTTGTTGCATGGAAGCTTGTGGACCTCTGCTCAGTAGCAGCATGCCGAAGGTCCTTTTTTTTCCTGGTTGTACGTGTTCCTGACCAAAAGAGAACACTAGTGAGCCAATAGTGTCATACCAGAACACTAGTGAACCAATGTGAGGGTTTTAGAACACTACTGGACCAATAGTATTGCACCAGAACATGAGTGGACCAATGGTGTTGGACCAGATCTTTGGTGAACCAATGGGAGCACAGATTAACTTAATATTTTAGTTCCTGCTGTGGACAAACTAGAAATGCACTAAATAAACTCTTTCTAAAGAAGTTAAGTGTCTTTTTTTGTTATTTCTTTGTTCACAAGGACCTAGATTTACTGTGATGTCAGAGTGATTCAACTTCAGTTTACAGTAGTCGAGTAGTAGAAAACTGTTTCTGTCAGTTCGTTCCAATCACAGATGATGCATTTACATATTTGCTTTGAGTGGCGTGTAGGAAGTTTTGGTTTTATTTTTTAAAGGTTGTGCACCACAAATGAAATCCCACTCACCTCCACTGTAATAGATGGAAAGGGAGAGATCTCAAAACCCAGTAAGACTAATTAAAAAGTTTTTTTCTTTTCGTAATTGGGTGAATTGACCCTTACATTTCAATCCATGCAGTAGAACTTTTCTGCCTTGAGTTATTTTAGTGCTGTATTGAATATGTAACGTGTTCAAAGAAGTCAGTATGCATACTAAATATGCTTTGTTTTAGAGTGTCCTTGAGCATTATTCTACCACAATGCAAAAGAAATGTGCTATCCGGAAAATCAAAACTAATTGCTGACAGCGATGAGACAGCAGGAAACCATTAGAAAATCAAAAAAAAACTTTAGAAATAATGTATATTTTCCTCTTGCCGAGGAAGCCAACAAACTGTTTTTTTTCCCAAAATGGTACTAGAAAGGTTACTGTGTAGTAAATACATTAGTATGTAGTATGGATTTGGAACATACTGTAGAGTGAATGATATAATTGGTGCTATAATTTAATTAGCCACTTGATGGCGCTTTCAGCGCATAACTGTAAATGAGCTGCAGTTGTAGCCTTTTAATCAATGAAAGCACTTAACACTATGGCAACATTCACTCAACATTGGTGGCATTTACCACGCGAGGTGCCAACCTGCACATCAGGATCTAATCATTCAACATCACCCGTCAGGAGCAACTTGGGATTCAGTGTCTTGCCCAAAGACACTTTAATTGGAGGAGCTGGGAATTGAATTGCCAATCTTCTGATTAGTAAACAACTTGCTCTACCTCATGAACCACGGCCAAAACCTGTAATGATGTTATTGGTTTTATACAGAAACCAATGGGAGAAAGTACCAGGCTGAGGCAGAAATGTTCCAGTATAGTGAATTTCACTTAAAGGTCCTGTATCTTAGAAAGAGGTGTTAATTTCTTTCTGATAGAAGAAAGTCTAGGTGATATAATACATATTATAATATATATATAATAATATAATGTAATATAATTACTGCCCCATGTTTTAAAATGCTCAATCCATATAGAAATGCACACAAATACAAATATACAGTCACAGCCCATCCTCTACTCACAGACATTCAAATCAGCCAATTAGAGGAGAGGCTCATTAATATTAATGAAACAGACACAAAACTTCCTGCTCTCTCTGGAACTCCAGAGAGAAGCTTGAGAAAAGGAGAAGGATAAGGATATCAAAACAGGAAAAGTGCCCCCCCCCAAAAAAAAAAAATAAAAATAAATAAATAAATAAAAAACTGTTTGGTAGACAGAGATGATACGATAAAGTAATCTTTACTCCAATATTTGTGTGTTTGTTCATGTCTCTGTGATAAAAGGGCAGGCAGACATTAATCCATAATTTTTCTGTTAAAGGGGGAGCTAAAGCTAATTTCCAACACATCGGTGCAATCACAGAATACAAGATAAAGTGCAAAAGTCAAAGAAAAAAAAAATACACATATAATGGTTAAAATCCAATAATTTCACATTGCAATAATAAACATTACTCATTGGTTGCAGTGTCATACTCAAGATGCTTTCCAAATGGTTTAAATAACACTCTACAATGTGGAATACTTCTCTCACTAATAAAGATAATTTAATGTAATAATAATAATTTATTTACTTTAGATTGTTTGACAAGTATTATGTAAAAAATTGAATAAAATCAGTGGGTGTAGGTAAAATACTTACTTGATTCAGGAAGTCTTGCCTTTAACTGTGGCTCAGCAAACTCTATTGAAGAACCACACTCCCTTTGCTTTGCTTCTCTATGAAATAATCACATTTTTGCTTTCTGCAGCCCTCTGCAAATGTAAACACACACCAACATATGTATATTTCATGTTCATAGCGATCCATGTTAATACTGGACTGGAACATCAGTCAGGTCTGTAATATTTACAGTGGTTGAGGCAGCACCACGCTGCCTGTACTTGCAAGGATTCCACTTTTTCTTTAGGTATGAGGAGCAACGGTTGTGTCAGAGTCTGCCCTCCTCCTCTCCTTCATCTTTTCAGTGCCAGTTTCTCTTGTTCTTCCTTGATTTTAACACATCCTCCTGTCACGGCTCATGTTTTCTCTCCATGAATCCATCTGTTGATCTGTTTAGGTTCAGCCTAGGACCCGTTCTTTGACTCCCACTCCTGGAAACCACCAAGAGAAAAGGCACAGAGTGAGAAAGCCTCTTACACACATCTGTCCTTGATACACAACCACAAACACACACCTACCTTCGCCTTCTGCATGACGTTCCCCTTGGAGGAGGCGTAGAGAGATGGAGGTCGTTTTCTAAGCTCAGATGCTGAGTTGACCGGCACATTATCAGTGTAAACTTTTTCGACTTTGTTTTTCTGTGCCTGTGTTCACATTCAGACAAAAAACACATAAAAACAAATGTTAGATACTTTCGAGCAAAATGGTAAAAATATAAAATGATACAATATACTGTGCCATAATACACACACACACACACACACATATATGTGTGTGTGTATGTATATATATATATTGTATGTGGGTCAGTAAAAAACTGTTGTGTAACCCAAACAACTTGGTACCAGATAGTTTAACAAGTTGTATATTCTAGGTGGATTATATATTTAAAATTTATCATTTGTTTTCAGTTACACCATTTGACATTTTGTGCCAAAAAATCACACAAAATCGTATTATTTATACAAAAAATTTTTAAAAAAAATGACCTTTTAAATAACAAGAAACCAACATGAACACACAATATACATTTTGAGAAACCTGATGAATGCTTCTTAAAATTGTATTTTAAAAAGTTTTGGACTTTCTCATCTTGCCAAACATTATTTGTCACTGACCCATGTACAGTATGTATATGTGAGTTTGGAGCTTGAGTGCTTCCTTAAACTTCTCTCTTTTCTCTTTGTGGTAGATTCTTTTTTTTTTTTTTTTTTACAATTATAAAAGAGACTTTCTGTCTGTGCTGGAGCTGCTACCTTGACATTGGTCTTGGTATCAGTATGAGGACTCATTGCTCCTCTAGCCAGTGATTTTTTCAGGTTTTCTTTGACCCCTGTCAGTCGGAGCTCCAGCTCCACCCTCTCCTCCTCCTTCTGTTTGCACAGTGTCTCCAGCTCGGCTAACCGCTGCTCTGCACCATGACCTGCACACACACAAACACACACATACTCATAGTTAGTGCTGTTACTAAGCATCAACTCTCAGCAGTGCTGCGTGTGTACTGTGTTTTGTCTCTGACCCGTGCCACTCTTCATCTTCTCCTTGAGCTCCTTCTTCTCCCTGCGAAGGGAAATCAGTGCGTTCCTGAGTTCGTCCTTTTGCTTCTCCAGCTCCTCTTTCTGTCTCAGGTACCGCCGGGCGTCCTCCTCTGCACGTGTCTTCCCATAACGTGCATACTGATTTACAGTTTGTACATCTAACAGAAAAACAGGGCAGAAGATCAATAGGACAGACCAATGCTGGTGCTACTTAATAATGAAATAGAGTGTTAGTATTTCAGCCAGATAATTATCCATGTCATCAAATATTTTTTTTTCACTGCAATTATGATCTAGAGAAGCAAAGTCTGACATATCTAAAATTATATGAGGAATGCTGTGGACACATTTTATATCAGATGATTTTACTGTAGCCAGTGTCACTGCAAAAGCTGCAGGTCGAAGTACATTAATCTTACATTTTATAGGTTCTTGTTTTTAGTAATAATTGATTATCTAGGATTTTTTTTAATGTCTTGCCTGTGCACAGGTGAATTCCTTGTATGATTTACCTAAAGGTTCACTGTAGTAAATTAAACAGCATCTAGTGTAACAGACTTGTTTTTATTACCTTGAATGAGCAGTTATCTATTGTCTGTCTGTGAAACCTATCATGTTGCAGTGAGAACTCAGTTGGTCTCTGCACCACTACATGCTGTACCTTTAACTCAAGTCTTGTCTTGATATGCAAATTAGTCAAATGAATTTATTTTTAACTAAATGCAAAAATGATCCTGTTTCTTCAGGACTAGGTATTAAACATCAGATATTAAGATGTGACCATGTGAATTTTTCTATTGTTCTCTGAGTCCTTGTTAATAAAAACATGTTTCTGAGCGAAATATCACATTTCTTAATTTCAAGAGCATGTGGTCTAATTTATCTCCCTAGAGATAAGAACTTCACAAATCTTAATTTAAATAATTTGATGATTTCTATACATTTGACCCATACAAGTTTCTTTTTAATCAAACGCCAAACGACCTTCATCAGGGCAGAAAAAGCCTTTTATGAATCTCATTTGAAGTAATTTGACGCTGCCTTAGGTTTGAGTCATAATAGGTGTCTTTTGCATTAACTAGGTTTAATTATTGAAATTCTTTTTGATCACATTTCAAGATTGTACGTATTATAATGAGGGTCAGTCTGACTTATTTTAAGACATCTTATCACGCAATAATTCACTGACTACACTAGCAGACAAATGTGCTGTTTTTAATTGCGAGCGTGCTCATACTTTTAAAGTTTGGCCTTTGATTTGACGGAGCATTTTTGCAGCGTAATGAACTCTGAGATGAAAGGAGACTCACTGGAGGCGTGTCTCTTGATGGCAGCCTGTTGCTCGGTTTTTTCAGAGTCCCTGCTGGAAAATGAGGCGTGACGTCTCACCTGGCCAGCTTTGCTGTCCACATCCCTATCCTGCGGTGAGGGTAAAAAGGAAGTACCTGATTTAGAGGGTTATTTTTAAGCATCTGTGCTTTTTCTTTTGACTGAACCACACAGCATGAGCCATCAGATATAATGTATAATGTATGCATAAACATAAACATTTTGTTAATATTCCATCCAGGCTGCTTGACTGCAAGCCCGGTGCTGTCATGTATAATCTCCAATGTTTTGACAGCTTGAAGATTAATGATATTGTAAATCATCACTGTTTCAGAGGATGTTTTCTCACCTCAATACTTTCATAGACCTCATCATATGTTCTGGAGTCTATGGAGGCACTGCTGGATGACCCAGCAGTGGTGGTGGCCCACCTGAGAGGAGAAGAAAATTGAAAAAGAAGATCAAGTCCTTCAAGTATAAAACCTTAAATGTATACATGCACATATAACAAACTAAGCCATGACTCACAGGAAGGAGTGTCTGGCAGCATGCCGTATGTCTGTCAGTGTGTCCACATCGATGTAGTCGTAGTGCAGCTCTTCAGGGAGTGTGGCGCTGCCGGTCTCTGCAAACAACACACCCAGCCAACGGCCCAGGTCCTCCGAGCTGCTGGCCTGATGGACACACACACACACACACAATCCCAAACACAAAGCCATGTTTCAGTAACTTTGATTTCCATAATAAAAGTATGCGTCATTGCTGTTAACCCTCTATTGCATGAAATGTTACTTACACATGGTAAAAATGTTTTAAATTTTTTATTACCTAAAATGGCAAAATGGCCTAAATAATAGATGTATTAATAATATATACATATGTATATACAAAGTTGTAAACATACTATAGTATGGATAGTTTCATGTTACGTGACTCCGTTACGTATATCAGAAAAAGAACTTATAAAAATTGAATTAAGTGTAAAAGAAAAAAAATAATAAAGTTTACGTACGCCAGATAGTGAGTTAAATTTTTTTATTTGGTGAAAATTCTCCAAAATTCTTAAAAAAAGACAACTATCAGTTGTGAGACAGTGATGCTCACATGTCAAATATCCATGAACAAAAGGGAATGGCAAACAGGAAATCCTGGTCATGTGACCACAGTAATTGTATTTCCTTCAAAAATAAAAGCTAACTTTTCATGCCTAACTGTAAAAACATAGATTTTATATGGCAGCTTTTTTAGAAAAATGAAGATAAAGTAATTGTTGGCATATGTCAAAACTATGCAATAGAGGGTTAACTTTGTGTTTCATCTGTATCCAAAAGAAAAAAAAACTACATTAGTACCTCTAAAGCTGCCAGTTCATTGCCTCCCTGCAGGATGCGGAACGAGAAGGGATGTTTGGGGCCGGGGCCTCCCGGCACCACCTCTGCACCTTTGAGGGGGACCACGATGACTGGGGGGCGATGGTCCCCAGGGTCCTTCTGCAGGTACAGACTTCCATCTCGCACCACGCACCAACGCTCCTTCCATGAACCGCTCAGACACACACTGAGGAAACCTGTGGTGAAAAAAAAACAGAAGTCAGATCACATCCAAGTGCCTTGTTGTAAGTCAGCCTCTATTTATCTATTAAACTATATTCCATTAAAAGTTACAACCAAATATTTTACAAGCTGTTCTTGCTCAAGGTTAACTGAAAAATTCAGCCTGTCCTCAAATAGGAAATCCACCATCCAACCAACCAGTCTTTCAAACATCAGTTTATGTCCTCACCACAGCGTGGGTTGTCATGGTGACCAGAAGATGAGGGCGGCTCTCCTGGTAAAGGAGGTTTCCGTTTGGAGAAGGTGATGATTCGATTGATTTTCTTTCCTGCCGCTCGGCTCATTGACCCCGTCAGCTCCGAGAAGGCTCCGCGCTTCCCCCTGGCTGAAATCAAACACACCCTGAACAGACTGTGCTGGGGACTTGTTGCATTTCAGGAATTTAATAATAATAATAATTTCATGGATATCTTTTATTTATTCAGCCAAGCTCAACAGCATGTTTATGTGTTCATAGTGAATGTACCAGGTGCTGCAGGGCTCTGCTCAGCCTACTTCCTATGAAGTCAGAGGGACACAATCGCAGGAAGAGGACAGGAAGGATGTCATATCTGCTCGCGCCTCACTTCCTGTCTCTCTCTTTCTCTCATGTCTCTTTAGTTTCAGAGCCCTCGGACAGTAAACAGGTTGTAACAAGACTGCACAACATGAGTTTGACCTATATACTGACCCAACAAATCATGGATCCCCTGGCTTATCCTTCCAAATTTCTGAAGATATATAAACAAAAATAGTGAAAATGCTTTTGAGGAGATACATAATTGTGTGTGAGTGGAATGCATCTTTTCCAATGACAAATCTAAATCCAACGACAGATCCAATGACAGATCTAAATATTGTCATAATAGATATTTAAATGAAAAATGATAAATATGTACATTTTAAAACCTTTCAAAAGAAACAAATATTCATTAAATGGGTCAGTATTAAACACAATTTTGAAGAGCTTTTAATTCATGCAGTGTCTCCCACATTGTTTGTTGCCACCTTCAAATGGTAAACATTGAATAAGTAACAATTCTCTAATTCACAATTTTAAGATACTTATGTCGTACAATGCCGTTTTGCCTCATGTCTTACTTTGAATCCAGAATTTTCCAATATATGCTTGTAAACTAGAAACACTAAATCATGGTGGTAAACCTACTCAGTGTGTCAGAGAGGTCCCGTCCTGGTCCCGGTAGGGTGGGATGAGAGTCTGCTGTTGGTCCGCTGTCTGAGTCTGATGCCTGCCGCTCACACTGTAGCATCTGGCAAGGAAAAAGTAGAAACCTTTACTACTTTTCTTCTCTTAATAAAGGAGACAATATAAAAGAAGAAAGTGCCCAAAAGTTGCTTTTTTGACTCTTATTTTAAAAGATTCCAAGTCGAGTCACCGGAACTTTGTTGCGGGTATGAAGCTGTTTTAAAACCAACCGGCTCATCAACCACAACATACACTAATGCCACCTTACTCACTGCTCGTAAACTAAAAGCAGGAGGAACGGTTGTGTCATGCGTGGGCTGAAAGAGATGATGTCAGACGCAGATGTGGAAAGTATAGATTAAGAATAAAACAAGCCTCCATAAACAGACATTGATATTATAGTGAAGTAAACCTAAGATGTAGTGAGATGCAATTCTTGGAGCCAGAACTTCTGGTTGGACAATTTCATAAGCAAATCTTATGGCAGCAAAAACATAAAGAAGAACAGGCAGAATACGCTAGATGATCCACTCTATTTGTAATAGCCAGCCTTAAATTAATACAAAATGGCAAGGCATCGATTGATTCCCATCCAAATTTTACCAGAAATTTTCTGCTCAACTCCCTCCTTTGTTATTGGATATGTTTAATGAGGCGTTTGAACATGGCACGCTCCCTCTGACCTTAACTCAAGCATCAATAACGCTCATTCCAAAGAAAATTAAAGACCTTGAAGTTTGTAGCAGCTGGCGACCTGTCAGTTTGCTCAACAGTAATGTTAAGTTATTAGCTTATACTAGACCTTTGCCAGTCGCCTCGACCCACGCCTGTTTAACATCATTTCAAAAGACAAGATTAGATAAGGAGTGGATCATAAGGTCATAAGGTCATCAGATCATAAGGAGCTGACAGTTATCCTCGGTTATGGTTATAACCATTTGCTCAGTATAATACTGTAAGAGCCTGAATCACAGGTCCCTGAAATGGTCGCAGAAAAAGCTTCTGATAGAATGCGATGGAATTATTTATTTTCCATTCTAGAAAGGTTTGGATTTGGTCAAAAGTTTTTTGTGGTTTAAATTGTTATACACCACCCTGATTGCTAGTGTAAGAACCAACTTGACACAATCCAATTTCTTTCCTTTAACAAGCAGAGAGGTCCACTATCACCATTACTGTTTGCCATCGCAATCTAGCCACTTTCCATTGTCCTTTAGGAGTTCATCACTTTTTACTGGTATCTCCAGGAATGGGATTGAGCGGAGTGTCTCTTTATGTTGATGACCTTTTACTCTACATCTCAAACCCCACTGTTTGCACTAACAAGGTTTTGGGCATCTTGAATAATGCAAAATTGGTTCCTTTTTTGGCTATGAATTGAACATTAATAAAAGTGATCCTTCCCTCTTAATAATGCAGCAAACCAGATCCCGCCTCAATCACTACCATTCCACTTAGCCTTTTCTTGTTTGGAAATATTTAGGTGTTAACATCTTGAATGATCACCCTATACTGTATAAGCATAACATTGTAAAAGTGTAAGTAATATGGTGAAATGAGAACTGCTATGCTGGAATGCCCTCCCACTGCCACTTCTGGGTAGAATCCATATAATCAAAATGAAAGTCCTATCTCATTTTTTCAGTTTTTACCTTTATACCTGTCAAAGCATTTTTCAAAGAATTGGATAAGATGATTTTGTATTTCATTTGGGCAGGAAAGACTCCCAGGGCAAAATACTATTTTACAAACAACTAAGGATAAGGGTGGCTTTGCTTTGCTGGATTTCAGGGCATACTATTGGGGAGCCAATATTAAAAAATATATATACTTGGCACAACTCCCCCAACACAGATTGGTGTCAGATGGAAGCCTCCTCTTGAAATTCCATCTGTTTATCAGCTTTAATATGTGCTCCTCTAAATGTACAACGTCGCCTCCGATCCAACTGCCAACAGCACTTCAAATTCACCACTCTCTCCTTAATATCCATCTGTGATAACCATAAAGGGCTGGTGAGATTTGAGCAACTTTTTGACAAGGACATTTTTATCTTCTCCACCTCCAAAATAAATGTGCCCTTCCACTTCCTCCACAAGGTGCATCTTTCCAAGGATAAATAAAAAAAAAAACACTTTTTAATACTAGTGATAAGGTGTGAGGGATGCTCCCTGTCACTAGCCAGTCATAAACCAAATTTATTCTTATTCTGGTCTGGTCTATAACACCTTATTGAAAGCTCCATGTAAATATAGAAACCTGTGCTTCGGAGCCCTTTACCTCCATCTTGGGTGTGCCTGAAGACCCTACACCAACAGACCCTTCACCAACAGGGAAAACCATTCTATCGCTTTTGCATCTCTGGTAGCCTGCAGACATATTTTACTTCATTGGAATGACAAGAATCCTCCCTCCACTAACTCTTGGATAAAAGATCTAATGTCATTCCTACATCTACAACAAAAATCAAGTACAGTATTAGAGGTTGTTCTGACAAATTTGATAAAACATGGAATCCCATTCTTTCCTTCAAGATTCATCTATTCAGGAGGAATTGATCTTATTTATCTAGTTGAAAGAAGCTAGAAATTGTTGCAGGTCTGCAGTTCTCTGGGAAACAATTTCTAGCTTCTAGCTAGCAGCTAGCTAGCAGCTCTCACTGTTTTTAGGTCAGAGTTTCAATCAACTGTTTTTTTCATATTTTGATGCTTTTAATGTTTTATGTAAAGCACTTTGAATTAACTTGTTGAAATGTGCAATAAAAATAAACTTACCTTGCCTGGAGATATGGTGGTCAACCTCCAGGCACATGCGAAACACATAAACGTTATTATACTTAATTTTGTCACCTCTTAATATCTTTTTTTGTTGTTGTTTGTTTGTTTATTGGTTCACATGGTTACTGTTCACCCTTCCTTTGTTTCCATGGGGGAGGAGGAGTTATGCTTGTTAGCTGGGTTTACTTATTATTTTCTTATAGCTTGTGAATGCAACTCTACTTGGGGAGGAGGGGATAAATGGGGGAAATGTATCCTCACTGACTGAACATGTATTGTTTTTTGTTAACCCAATAAAGACATATATGGAGAAGAACAGGCACACACACCTTGTCAAGCTCCAACTTCCGCTGTATGATGGGAGAAGTGGATCCATTTACTCCTTCAGCGTTGCTACTTTGGCTGCTAACATCTTGCACCACCTGGATTCAAAAGAAGAAATGTTCCAAACACAACCTGGTGTATTCTCCTCAGCCTCCTTCTTTTCTATCAGTCATGTCTGTCCCACCAGCAGCTCTTTGTTACAGTAAATATTCAGGTACCTTGAGCCATCGCTGTGCCTGCTCTTTACTCTGAACAGCCAGGACTAGAGCTTCGCCTCCGGGCAACGAGAAGCGCAACTCGTGTCTTTTTTTCCGGCCTTCTTTGGGGACATAGATGACGTTGCACAGGTTGAGCGGCAGCTCTGTGTGGGGAGTGCTTTCTTTGATGCTCTTATAGCACTGTACAAAATAAGAGAAAGACTGGGTTGCCATGGAAAAGAGAGATTTCAAGCACCAGTAACAAAATAGTAAGAAAAAACAAAAAACACACTTCGAGGTACATTTTTCCTTCATTTGATATTTCACTCAACAACAAAAACAAAATTATTCCTTAACTACAGATGGCAGCTGTTGAATTCTGGTTAATTTGGGACTTGTGACTGTGTGTACTCGCTTGATAGCAGGTGACATACTCACTCCTATTTACTGTTTCCTCTAACATTCTGACTAATTTTCTACCAATAACACTGGATTTAAAGTCACAGAAAACTTCATATCAAACTTCATATACAACTTTTCTTACATAATAAAATATATATGCATTGGAAAAAAGCCAACTAATATTTTTTGGTAATTGATGTTGGCCAAATTTAAAAATATAAATTATTGACATTAAAGGAAATAATGTAAGTTTGTATGCTCCACTTCAAGTCTCATCGTGGCTGTTGCTGCTGGAGTCCACACAGGTAAGTTTTAAACAACCTTTAATTTAATTTATTTTCATGTTAAATCATAAAGGAATTCTATTTTGAGTTGGGTTGTAATTGAGAAAATGACCAACACATTTAAAGACAAAGCTTTTCCCGTCAGCAGCCGTTAGCAGTTAGTGTCCAACTGATGCTAGCAGGGCTACAACAGTTAGCCGCTAACATTAGCTTGTCTGAGAAAATCCCATTCAAATAGGATGGCATGTTGTCTGCTGCTGACTGGTTGGTATTGTGTTAAAAGGATAGTTCAACACTTTTTTTTTATTTCCTCAGTGTCATGATTCCCATAGTCATAGCAATAGCAATTTTTGAGGAAGTTGATACAAATAAGAGCTAAAAGTTAGTACAATGTAAAATAGGTTAGTAGAACCTACTGTTGAGTTGACAAAAATCTCAATTCAGAGTTGAGCAAAGTCAGACAAAATAATAATAAAATATTTAGTTTAATTGCGCAACCTATAATTTTATCGAAGTTTGTTGCCTTGAAATTTTAAATTGATCCAACTTTTCTTTTTTTTTCAGTGTAGCTAAACAAGAAACAAGTAGCTTCAAGTTTAGAAAAAAAAACCTTAAATGATATATTTTATTTAACAGATAACGCTTAAAAAAGTCAGCTACTCTGCTGCAAAGACTGTGTTGGTGTGGTTTGATCACACTAAACTGACAGGGCTGACAACATCAGCTAACAAACTCACAGCTCAACAGAAAAACAGCACAAGTAGAAATCTGACTTTGATACAAATGAAGTTTACCTGGAGTTTATTATCCCGGACAACAACCAGCTGTTTAGTCCATTGTCCGAAGCGTTTCTTGCGCAGCAGGAAGGCACAGATGCGACAGTCTCTGACGGGTCCATCTGGGCTTTCCTCGGCCGGCCATCTCTGAGGTCGGTCACGGCCCTTGGTGTCATCTTCCTCTTCTTCATACGACTCGTAGGAACTGCTCAGAGCATCTGAGTCATTGTCTAAGCACCAGAAAATAACACTGATCATTAACTAGGTTTAATGCCAGGTGCTGTTCATTCATTTGTTCCACATACTTTATGGTCAGCGTACACCTCTGTATATGCTGCCTGAATAATGCAAGACTCACAGGAGTTTTTTGGGGGTCCATTTATCCTGGTAATGGGGTAGTTGTTGTCGGCATCTTCATAGTAGGCGTCCTCCACAGAGTTCCTGCAAGCTAAGGGAGAAGAAAAAAAAGAAATGAGAATGAGAAACCTATAATTATTCATAAGAGTGCAAATCTGTGTTATTAAGTGTAAGTTTGTGTACAGAACTGACGGTTTATACTGGTGCTGAAGTACTGAGGGGTGGACCCAGGATCTAAAGGAACAGCCTCTTCATAGTAGTCATCAGGAAGCGGGGTGGTTGGCAGAGGAGGGGGCGTGTCGGTTGGTGTCTGGAGAGCCAACATGAAGGTTAAATCAAAACATGAGGCACAAGGAGAAGAAACAGGTGGATAGCGTAGAGGACTTACAGATTTATTAGGGTGAGTCTTTTCCTCCTCCTCTTTGTGCTCTTTCTGCTCAACTGGAGAAGCACTGAGCATGTGCAGATCACAGTCTGCGGAGACAACAGATGGTTGATGTTATCAGTCATGTAAATATGCTTAAAATGTTGACTCATTAAACCCATCGGGATACCACAGCTCATCCTGACAGAGCAGCTCAACTTAGACTCATTACTCAGTTATGTTAGAAGGAAGCACGCATCTTTATTTTTATTGGACACAATATTTGTTTTCATAGTGATCTTCTCATTTTTTAAAGAAGGTGTGCTCCAAATTACCAGCAGGAAACTAGAAAGCTCAGCAAATTTTGCTTTTCTAAGCAAAGAGTCGTGAACCTAAAACTATTTTTTATTGATTTCTACAAAATGAATTTTAGATTAATATATTGTAAATTATGCCATTTGATACATGTTGTGGTATTAGTATTATAAATATACAATAATGACCATTTCTAAAGGGTCTACTCACCAAAATCCTCAAACAGAGACTCTACAAAGCTTGTGCCATTGCCATAGAGACAGCTGTTCATGTAGACGTCCGATCTATTGACTGTGGAAAATATAAATTGGGGATTAGAAACAGGACCAGACTTTGGGTCAGGGGTCACCACTCATGGTAAATTCAGGGAAATTAGGATTAACAGAGGATATATAGATACAGCAAATAGGATTGTATGG
Source organism: Lepturacanthus savala (assembly GCA_030544235.1). Taxonomy (NCBI): domain Eukaryota; kingdom Metazoa; phylum Chordata; class Actinopteri; order Scombriformes; family Trichiuridae; genus Lepturacanthus; species Lepturacanthus savala. Next base: position 26,976,886 of record CM060479.1, on the reverse strand, counting down.
AGCACTGATCCATCAGAAAACAAGAACTTGCAGATTGTATTTTGCAAAGCTTTGCACCAGATGATAGAAGATAAATCAAGTGGGAAAATGTGTGTGAACATACGCCAAATCTCCCAGACTTTCTGGAAATATTTCTGAATCAACGTTCATCTCTTCAGCTGTGAGAAATCAATCTTTGAAGAGAAACATAAAGGACTGAATTTGTGTGGATTATTCTGATCTACTGTGTAAACATCTGAGGAGTCAAGTTTGGGCACGGCAGACTTGTGCTAAACACCTCAGCAGGCTGAACCCTTGTCTCGTTATCCTCTTTAAACTTTACATTTTGTTATCCGCTTACATCAATCCTATTATCCCTTCTGACATCCTGTATCCTCCCAGATAAACAAGGATCCACTGCGAAGGCCTCGGTATTATTTCATGCCACTGCTGCAGCCTTTGCTGCGTTATCTACACTTTTCCGTATCGTGTCTCGTACGGTTCTGTGCAGTTACAGCCTGGTTGGCTTGTGATGGAAAGGTCTCAAAAAGACATGGGTCAAGTAAAAAAGAATGCCTCTGTCCCAGTCAAAATTTGTACACACTGTTAAAGTGTCCTTGAGAAAATTGCTCAATTCCTTGATGCTTTGGCTGAACATCTGCAAGTGTCAAACTGAAATAATGAAGCAGGATGCATCTGAAAAGAAATGCATGCAGACTAAGTCAAATCCAAATGCGTGAATAAGAGTTAAAGGGAGACAGCAATCTAAATGAAATCCAAATGAATCCTTTATTTATCACATAGACACTGTATCTTTGATGTATCAAAACTACTGCAACTGACTCTATAAACAAATATCTGGATATTGTTTTTGTGCTGTAGCTGAATAATTATATCACCATACAGCATCAGCATGTAAATGTTGTGCAAAACAAAAATGTTGGCACTATGCATAAAATATATATATATATTTCTGTTGTGCACTTAATGAATATAGAGGTGTTTGTCACATCACTGTACTTGATGAGACTAATAAGATAAAGGGATAGTTCAACATTTTTGAAAATGAACCCATTGTTATGATTCCCATAGTCACAGTAATAGGTGCTTTACATAATTTGTTGATGGCAGCTGTTTCCAGACCAACTACTACTACAGCTACTACTCAGCAAATATACAATCCAACAACTCCCAAATGCTGTGGTGGATGAGTTGTGACCTGCACATTCACCACACTATGAAGCAATTGCTGCAACATTACGACACATGAAGACACATGAAGCAAATACTCAGGACTACTTTCTTCAGTAAGCCACTTGGCGGAGGGACACAGCATGTGACCTCAGGCAGCGCCGGTCGTTATTGACAGGAGTAGCTGCACTAAACGATCAGATCAGTAGCTGTCTCGAGTGTGAAGTCCGGCTTTACATTTACCTTAAAAACAGTTCAGTCTCGTAACATTCAGTTATTATATCATAGCGTGGTGAATGTGCAGGTCATAACTCATCCACCACAGCTATTGGGAGTTGTTGGATTGTGTATTTTCAGAGGTTTCATTTTCATTCGCTGCGTATTAGCTGAGCAGCTTGTTCTGCTCCACTGGTCTGGAAACAGCTTGTATCTTACAAAAAAAGGTAAAGCTCCTAATGCTATCACTATGGGAACCATGACTTCTCAAAAATCTTAAACTATCCCTTTAAAGGACCAATATTGTAGAAAGTGTTGAGAAACTGCCTTTAAGAGAGCCGCTAGGAGGGATTAAACTATACAGTCACTGCCCACCTACAATTCACAGCCAGTGAAATCGGAGGAGAGTCTCGTGAATATTAATGAGACAGACATAAAACAACCTTTTCTTTCCAGAGGTCCAGAAAAAGTGTGAGGGAGTTGATGCAAATCTAGATGATTTTTGGTGATTAAATGCATGTCTTGTGCGGGACATAAAAACTTCTAATAAAACCCAGGAAAGTGTAAAATATGAGATATTCTATAGCGTAGGACTTGTACCTGTATCCAGGATGTTGCGTACAGAGGCCATCTTGTCAGCAGTGGCAGGACTGACCGTCTCCTGGTCCAGCATCTTCAACAGAGAGCCCAGCTCGTTCACAAGTCGCTCCATCACCACTGATGACCACAACACATATGGAACAACATGTTATTTGGAGAAAGACCATAAAATGCTGTTTGGTGTTGAGCACCATCCACATAACTCTACAGTACATTGCTGACATGTTGATGCTATTACGGAAAGTGCATCCAACATCAATTCAACACACACATGCGAGGCCAAACAGGCAAGTGCCAGTGAAACTGTCAGCTCACGAGGGGCATGAAGTCCATCTGGAACTCAGTTTACCGCCTGTTGCAACAGCTGACGAGGAAGAGAAGTTCAGCATCCCAACATATCTGCAGAGTCACTTTATCCGCCTCAGTGTATTTATTTGTGCCTTTCTCCTTTGTTCCTTTTCCACCACAGATCAAATTCTACTCTCAGCTCGGACGTTTCTAACTTTCTTTGAAAAACGGTTGTTTTCATGTTAAACACTGACATCCTGTGTGTCCGTGTGCGTCTATGTGTGTGTTTTGTTGACCTTGACATTGTTCCAGATGCTCTGACACACTCTCACACATCCTGCTTGCTCAGAGCTGACAAAGAGAGGTGTGGGGAGGTGGGAGTCGGAGAGAGAAAAGGAGGTGGTGAGGAGGAGGAGGGGGCACGACACTTCCTTCCCTCAAGGAAATGGAGCCAAAGTAAAGAAGCGAAACCTTCAGTTCCACTAGAGATAGAGGATACAGTTACAAAAACCGCCTGTAGCACAGCAACGGTTGATTCAGTCATTAGGAAGTCTGATATGGCTTCAAATAACTTTTTGACCTACGAGCCACTTTGCCAGATGATGATATGTTCTGCAGCTCAGGAAACATTTAAATTTAGTAGTCGCCTACTTAATTATGAATGTAAAATTTATGGGAGGAATAAATATCATTATGCTCAAGTAACACTTTGATCCTGTCATGTCTGTATTTTTTTATAATGGGAAGTCAAGTCTTAGATATCAGTGGAAAGTGAAATAAATCCTCTACTATACACAAATCTGAAAAGAGAGAAAGGACCACATCACTTTTACTACTGAACAGAGATCTCAAGAGGAATTTGGCTCACAAATGGTGAATGTGGCTGATGATTGACATGAAGGAAAGAACTTGAGGTAAATGGTGAACTTTTTGATGTGATTTCAGGGCTAATGTAACCAAGACTTGTCATTGAAAGAATAGTGTAGATGACACTGTCCTGGTTCGCAGCTCTTACTGTAAATGTTTAAGAACTGCAAAACTTCAAATAATTTAATATTCATTTCAGGTTTCAGTGAAAATAGCCAGTGGGTTCAGCAAGCGTCATGAAGCTGAAAGTGGTTTCTTGAAGCTGCTGTCGGGGTCAAAGAACTAAGTTTGTTAGTTGACTATCTCCGTATGAAAAATTAACTGGGAAACATATACATGAACTTTGGTTAAAGCATGTAGGTTTCCGCTGAATGGGAGATCCTCCTCAGGGAAATCTTAAGAGCAAAACTTTCTGCATTCTGGTGAATTTTTATGCATCAATTTATGTAAAAATCCAAACACCAGGTGACAATTCAAAACATGACATAAGATGACGCAGTAAGGCTCTCATTCTGTGTCTGTCTCCAATATCTATTCTCCTGTAGATCAACTTTTCTCATTCATCAATTTTTTATTGAGAATAATTATTTTTGAAATTTGCACAATTCCTGGGAAAGAACTGGGCCAAGGGTTGAGATAAATACGATTAAAACTTCCCCCCAGCCCGACAATACTCTATTGTCTCCCCGAGAGCCAAAATTAGACAACGAGCACAATGGTCCGCAAGACCAAAGCAAACAATACAATGTCAGCAACTCAGAGAGTAAAACAAAACAGGAATTAACACACACACACACACAAACACACATACAGTCCAAGAGGGGCGTGGTGCAACACAGCTGCATCATCTCGATCCGCGACCATTCAGGGTTAAAAGATATCCAGCAGCTGTGTGTGCGTGCTTGTGTGTGTGTGTGTGTGCATCGTTTCTCAGCCAGCAGCTGTGGTTTCCTGTCTAAGCTGTCGACAGAAGCTTCTCTCCACTCCTTCCTGATCCTCTCCTCCGTCCTACTGCGACTCTCACCTCCTCTCACGCCCACTTTCCCATTCCTCCTTCTCCGTTTCTCTCCATCCTTCCTGCTGCTCCTCGTCCTGAACTATTGTTCCATCTAAGTTCACACTTGGCTCCTTATTTTTTGGCCACTGTTTGCAAGTTAGTTTTCTTTCCACACCTAATTCAATTAAATGTTTAGAAGAGTTTCCAGCTGAATTTCGTTCAGATTTCAGATCTATTGTACTTTACTGGGAGCAACTCACATACAAAGTATGTAATTGATCATTGTGTTAACAAAGCCAGTAGATAGTTTCCCACTGGGCCTATGGTCTATTTTCTTTTTCTTCAATTCTTTACAGAGTGAAGACCATCCATGCATTTGCTGTCTCTCTCTCTTTCAATCTCCCTCTCTCTGGTCTAATTTGGTGTACATCTCTCCCTCTCCCTGCTCCTTACTCTCCCACTCTTTCTTTCATTCTCTCAGGGGACCAGAGGGTTCAGAGGCTGAGAATCAGCTGTTCTGGAGGCTTGTGGTCTGTCTCACCCACAGAGGGATCTTTGTAACCCCCCATTCCACACATACGCATGCTCACACACTCACACACATGGCGCAGATTTCCTCTTCAACCACCCCCCACCCCCCAACTGATGGAAACAGACATTCACTTAACTTGCAGCGAGGACACGAACGCTATTAATTTGTCTTGCTGAGATATTATCCTATAGAGAGCGAACATGCCGTAACAAGAGGAAAATGTGTGTGTGTGTGTGTGTAGTTTTGCATACATTTGTGTGTGTTTCCGCAGACTGCCTGAAGATGGCCAGTCATGAGACCGGAGCCATGCGACTCTCATTTGAACTGATTTGGTTGCAGCTCTCAACAGAACAACTACACTGACTACACTGTAAAATGGAACTTGTTGTTTCAGAGCAACACATACAAAAAGTTCTTCTAATATATATATTTTTGGCTTGAGATACGTTAATTCCTAAAAACCTGCAGTTTAGGCTGCTGCTGCTGTGTAGAATCAGTCCAAAGTTTCCTGCAGAGATGTTCCTGTGGTTGTTTACAGGGTGGAGACTGAATTCAATACTTACCTTCCTCGTGGTTTGCATTGTTTTAGTCGTTATGAAAAGAAGCAAATGCTACTTATTTTAATGTGTATTCAAGACATACAGCAAGTTTCCATCATGTCTGTTTTCTTCTACTACTACTATTCAATTCTAAAACAATGCATGCTAGGAAATATAATATGGTATAAACCTGTTTCCTTGGAAACATAGCAGCTCATTCACACAATTCATACATTGAAGTCAAAAGACTTCTGAGTCAGCAGGTCTCATAAATATGAGTTTTAAGATGGTGTTGACATTAAACCTTCACATTTAATTTACTTGAAATTTTATACCTTCTATGTTAAGTTAATGTCAAAATGTGACTTGATTCCACTAAATCAGGGTTCCTGCAGGTTTCTTCAACTTAAATTCCAGTCTTTTAAAGACCTTTTTAAGACCACTTATATAAAACATTATATCTATTCCACAGACCTACTGGCAAAGAAATTAAAAATGTCTTTTACTTGTATTTGTACTAATTGCAAGTACTAATTGGACACTGTGAATATGATGTACTGCAGCAAACAGAACAATAAAAAAGTCTAATAATTGATTTTTAGTGAATATTCTCAGGTATTAAATGCATACTACTTCCATATAAAATATTTTTTAAATAAACCTCATGGTGAAATTACATACTGCACACATTTTAAGACGCAGCTATCAAAATTGAAGACTTTTTCTAGTCTTTTGAAGGTATTATTTCTAAATTCAAAAATTCAATGCTTTTAAGACTTTTGTTAAACCCTGTAAATTCCTGTGTGATATTTTACAGTGCACCACCACGGCTGCTGCTGCTGCTGCTGTTTATCCCACCACATAATGCTTATGGGCGGCAGAGTGACAGTGAAAAGACACTTTTCTCTCCTGACTCGAGGCTTTCCCTCCCATCCATTACATGTCGAACCCATCAATCACATAATCCAAGGCTATCCTCCTCCCTGACTCACCTCTCCCATCTAAATTAGCCCTCTTTTTGACTTCATTTCCCAACACTTCAGGCCTTGATGTTGCCTGAAAACACGATACCCTTTAAGTGACACAAACACAAGCTTTTCATGATTTCATTTTTTGAGTAAAGAGATTTCAAGCCTACAAAGTGCATGAAGCTGCTATTTCGCTCTAAGCAGGCAGACTCTTCCTGCCTCCCCCACACTCCCAGAGGCCGAGCTCCCTCCAAATCCCTCTCTCCCCTCCACTCCTTGCTTTCCCCTCCCTCTCCCATCCCTTCCTTTTAACTCTTTTTAACTTGTTTTCCTCATCAGCCTCCCTCTGTCCCTCTCCAGACACCCATCATCTTCAGACAGGGGTCAGAGTTCAGCTTTCGGCGGCCCCAGCAGCTCCCACTGAGACAAAAGTCTACTTCAGAGATTCTGCATCCTGTAGTTCATATTTTTGGGTGACAACAGAAGATGGTGTCAGCGCTCGTTTAAGCGTTAGTCAGCCGCCGTCAAAAAAAAAGAAAAAAAGTCCCCTCCAAAATGAGCTGGTGAGATCTTTAAAAAGACACAGCTGGGCAAGAAGAAGTCGTGGAATTGTCTGTTGTCCACATTCTTTCAGTATCTTATCACTTTCCTCAGATAGAGAATGCTGAGGAGAACATTGGCCCTGCCACAGTGGCACTGGCTGCGTTTTATTTCAGGCTCTTGTGGTGCTGTGGCTTCAACATGTAAGCAGCCACAGGTGAGGAGGAACCCAGCCACATGTCAGGGTTGTTTAGCTCAACAAAAGACAACTCTGTCCCACTGCACTGCCACATTCACTCCAATGTTTCAGCTTAGCTGTGCAGAATCATGTATGTGCATGAGTTTGACACAAGAAGGCTGTTCTCACGTTCCATAAACATCTGTGCTCATTGAAAATATGGACTTACGAGCAGGGTTTGTGACATCACAATTAGCTTGGGGCCAATCCCCATCCAATATTCAACTCAAACAAGCGGGTCATTATGTTCCAAATCAGTCAGAATTCAGAGAAGTGGTTGCAGCACCGTCTCAAAGGAAAGAAAAGTCCCCAGAACTAAGGCCTGTAAATATTTCATTCCAATGTCTTTATTTTCTGTTTTTTGTTTTTTCTCCTCATCTGGGAATCAGTGTTTGGACATTAATATCTTGAAAAGTTTTATTCACAGCCTCATCAAACTATGTAGGCAGGAAGACAATCATGTTCTCAGTATGACTGAAACAAAGTTTATAAATGTTTTGGACATTCATACTGGTTTTCTTTAACTCCTAGACTTTGCACTCATATGACATCAATCAATATTATTTCTTCTAATATAATCTTCTTTTTATGCCATTATTTGGAGTCCCTGCTGCTAACAGACATGGATATATATTAAGAATAAAACAAGGTGGTAGCATTTTATGTCATTTTCATGGCTTCCCAGATGAGCGGTTTTTGAGGTTATAAAAATGAAATAATATCAAGGGGTGAAAAAATATGAAAACAGAGGATTTAAACAGAAATATTTTAAAGGCCTTAGTTTTGGGATCAATTCATTAAACAAAATATGAGCCAGTGCTGCAACCACTTTATCTGATTTGACACAAAATGACCCAAACGTGCTGTGGAAAATTGAAGCTTCCAGTGCACATGCAGCATCTTCTGAGACTGGACTTTAAAGGCAAGTAGAAGATATCTTGTATCTATCAGTTCACCCTTTGAAATGCAAAATAGATGCAAATCTAGTCCTATAGGTTTGGGATTTTTTAAAAATGTAAATAAATAAGGAGTAGATGTCATTTTAATGTTTTTAAAGTGGTAATTATCCCGTTTTTGGTTTTGTGAAAATATCATTTTAAGTAATGAAAACCACAGAAAAATAAACACTAATCCCTGCAGCTTTCTGCACTTTTTAGGCAGTTTAAAAGCTAAGCTTGACATTTGGGGAGATATTTTATCCAGTTTCTTGCCAAAACTAAGATGAGATGATTGATAGCATTCACAGGGAACGCGCTGTACTGTACAATATGAGGCTTAAGCCAATTAGTTAGCCTAGTGTAATGACATAACTGTGCCCAGCTCTGCAAAAAAATAATAAAATAAAATAAAATCATCTAACAGCACCTCTTGGGATCTCTAATTAAAACAAAACTTTAGGCCATGCAAAAACAAAAAAAAGGCCAGAATATTTTATGTCTGGCACTGTCCAAGTTTTAATTTGTAAGTGGCGTAAAGTATGATCATTTCAAATTATAATTGGAATCGCTCAGTTCTCATTTGATTGACTAATTGCATAATAAACCAATCATACAGCATAGTGGCCCTGAGGTTTCCTCACAACAAGAAGGTCTTGGGTTTGAATTACAGCCATTTTCTGTGTGGAGTCTGTACGTTTCCACCCACCATCAAACACATGTATGTTAGGTTTAATTCTCCTGTCAGCGTCCCTCACTGAAGCACCGTAACAGACCTGGAGTCGGTCCACTGGAGTCTAGGATGGGTCAAATACAGAGAATTAAATTCCCCCTACAGGGATCAATAAATTACTTCTACTTCTTCTCTGACACTGATACATAAATAAAACCTTCAACTGGAAACTGTTTTTCCTGTTTGGTACAAGAAGACTGTTATCACCCCATCAGTTTCCGACCCAAGACGGGCTGGATGACACGTACAGAACTGACCTGAACTGCTGCTGCTGCAGCAGATCTGCAGCACAGCTCACACACACTTTAAACTAAATCCCAAACCAAATTACTAAAAACTAGAAAAACACTCTGACACCAAGCATATTGTGACCCCCATCTAGAGTTGCAAAGGGGAGGGGAATTTCCAGTAAATTTCTAGTAAATTTCCAGAATTGTTCCATGCTAACTTAAGATGGGTAATTTTGGAGATATTCAATATTTAGCACCTAACTTACCAGCTCACTAGCTACTGTATAAATGCATGTTTTTAATATTTGCAAGTAAAACATTAATACCATTATAGATTAAATATATTTAGCCCATAATATTATCAAAATTTATTTCACCACGCTATGAGATAATAACAGATTGTTATTATTATTCCAGTTATTATCTCGTAGCTTAGTGAATGTGCAGGTTACAACTCGTCCACCAGTGTCTGGGAGTTGCTGGAATGGTTGTTTAGCTGCGTGGTAGTATCTGAGCAGCTCCGCTGGTCTAGAAACAGTTGGTATCGACATAAAAAGGTAAAGCACCTATGGCTATAACTACCAAGATTATACTGCAATATATTTTCTCCAACTATATTTCAATTTCCTGTTAAGGGCCAACCTTTTGCTTTTGGATTTATTCCCCTTTATTCCCATTAATTCCAATATAAAGTTTCCACTTTTGAAAATGCACTCAATTTTGCAACCCTACACCCATCCAACACTGTTATATGATACTTGCAGGTACTATAGTGCAATCAGTTTAATCACTGTTTGTCTGTAAAACATGGTTATAGATTACTCAAAAATAAAGTTGCTGTTCTGACAAGAAATTATCTGCAAATTTGTGACTGCACAATAATAATACAAAATAATAATGCAATAAATATCAAGAAATATCTATGCAAGTTACAGCCTCAACAGTTCACATCTACCCCAAGCATAGAAAGTATTTTATGTGCAGTCAAAGTCCTCTTTACTATGGTATGTTTACTATGACATACTTTACTATGACGTGTGTTAATTATAATTATGGCTGCTAGGAGAAAACATCACAGATCATTAACAAAATGTAATCATCTATTCATAGGACCATTTTCAACATTTCCTGAAAATTTTACAAAAAATCCAGACAAAACCTTTTTGAGACATTTTGCTAAGAAACAGACAGACAAATGTCAGCAAAAAAGAAATAACCTCCTTGGCAGAAGGAAAACATCTGATTTATGGTGGCGACTTATTTTGCTGTTTGTTCTGAACCGAAGGTTTTGAACTTTCTGACTCGGAGAGAAAGGAAAGCGGAGGTGGTGGTGGTGATGGTGGTGGGGGTCACTGAGAGATGAGGAGGAAAAGGAAATGAGGAAATGTAAGAAACCACAGCTGAGGTCAAAGCTCGCTGGTATGTGTCAGTGTGGTTGGATAAATTACATCAGTTATTAGAGCCTTTAGTATTATCAAACCTGTTTAAAAGACTGCACACAGATGTGTATTCTCCAACATGTAGCTGTAAAAGCATTGAAAGAATGAAATAATATTTTTTTCCCTAAAATTCTACTGAAGAAACTTTGTGTCCCTCTCTGCTTCATTACAGGTTAAAAGTCAACTTAAAATCTAAATTTCTACAAGTGTCTCCCACAAATCATTTATGCAGGACAGCCATGCATATATATATATATATATATATATATATATATATATTGTACTTGTATATATATATAGCCATGCTATGTAAATCAACAAGTATAAATTGCTATTAGTCAATTAATTGGGAGATAATTGATAATCTAATTAAATTGTACTGAAAAAAATGAATCGTCTGATTAATCGTATTGAGAAAATATTTGATAGATTAATCATTTAAAGAATAATGGTTTATCCTAGCCCTATATGACAGTAAACTGTACATCTTTGGGTTGTGGTTTGTTGGTCCAGACAAAACAAGACATTTAAAGACATCACCTTAGTCATTGGAAAACAGTGATTGATGTTTTTCGTTGTGTTCAGACATTTCATTGACCAAACAACAAAGCCAATCGATTGATAAAGAAATCAATAATAAAAATAACTAAGTTGCAGCCCCAGAGTAGTTGCAAAATGTGTCCAGAAAATACCAACATATCTTTTTTTCCCCTGATTCTTATTCTCTCTAAGCTGCTTTTGTAATTCATAGGTTTTTCATTTAAGACATTTTGACATTATCCAATTACAGGTGTAAATAACACAACTAATGAATTCCACTGTTCCACTCTCACAGCTGAGTGGGATACTTGAATAGAACATGGTTATTGTTATTAGTAACACCTCAACTTTTCACTCCATAATGCCTGCTGTGATAATGTTATATCTAGCCATCAGATGCTGTAACAGAGAACTCAGTGTAGTTATTCAAAGGTCCCATGTCATAGAAAGTAATATTTTATTTGCTTTTGATTATAAAAAGGTCTATATGTTCTATAAATACTGTTCCATGCATCAAAGCTTTCACACAGTCCATATTCAGAAGCTGTTCTGTGAAGTTGTGATGTCACAGCTATACAGCACCGCCCTCAGCTATTCAAACTAGCCAATCAGAAGAGAGGTTCATTAATATTAATGAGACAGACACAAAAACGCCCTGTTCTTAGTGACATGAGGGAAGCTTGGGAAAGGAGATGTCAAACTATATTGAAATGATTTTTGTTTTTTAAAACCCCACATATATCATATGTATATATCATTAGTGACATCACAACTTCAAATAAAACACAGGGAAACTGTAAAATACAGGATGTTTACTACAAAATGTTTTAGAATGACAGTTACTTAGTATATATATTTTGTTTTATTTTCATCATGGCGGTCATTAACATCACTTTTATGCAAACAATCATTATTATTATTATTATTATTATTATTATTATTATTATATAGCTGTATAAAACTCATTACTAAGCATTGCTAATTGCCTGGGACTGCTGCGTTTTGTGCTCAGTCTTTACACTCACTGTCAGAATGTTGATTCTAAATTAAGGTTGCGCTATTTCTTTTACCTCCTTTCACACGTCTATTTAAGGGAGCTGGCATAATTGCTGTGGTGTAACTGATACTATGCCTAAATCACCATGGGCCAACTAGACTAATTACCCGTACATGACTGGGCTGTTTTAATGCATGAATGCTTTGCCACTGTTTTTTTCCTACAATGGTCACTGTTTCCTCTCATGATAATGGTGCTCCTCGTTTGCCAGATTTTAGATTTAGGCCAGTGCTTCATCACCTGCCTGGTCAAACATAATGCATCTTCCTGTTTCCAGCGCAGCGGAGCCTGGAGGCGCAGGAACAGAGCGTCTATTCAGCTCTGCGGCTTCCAGCAGCGCCGCTTCCAGCGGGGCACTTCTGTGTTGGCATCAGATTGCATCACCTCTACCTGAGGATACCTCCTCCATCCTCCATCCTCTCACACGGCGGAGTATGACGTCGCTGTTCCGTTACTCACCGAGACTCTCCACTCCAGAGTCTCACAGCGACCCTCGCGGTACGAGATACGGGATCCTTGCATTTCGCGCCTGCTGTTTCCTACACGTGCCACGTATATAAAACAGTGCAGACCGTAACGCTAGGGTTGTTATCAGGGACTACGGTGCATTTGTTTTCTATTATATTGCGTATTTTACTGTAAAACGTGCATTAATGTATTTCAAATTCCTGCTTCTGTTGTGGAATTTCAAGTTTCAGCTGCTCCACAGCGCCCCCGCCTCTGGTTCACAACCCAGCAGGTGAAACCTGGAATTGCACATCCGAACAGATTTTATTTTTTGCGATATTGATGCACAAGCGAGATAAAACGCCATTTTTATTAAACAATTCGCAATATAGAAGCAGAAGGATACACCGTAGACTCGGATAATAACTGTCGCTTTCTGGTAAGTACTCTTTTTTATGATTGGTACACGTCGGAAAAACGCAGGAGCGAAATGTAAGGCGCCGGTATGTCATATTGTACGGGTCGCTGTGAGACTCGGCAGTGCGGAGGCTGCCGTTACTCCAGCGGAGTAACCGGGAGCAGCGGGAGGCGCGCTCGGTTTACTCATGTCGAGGTTTGAAGTTCTGTGGACATTTTTATTTCATGAAACTTCGCCTTAAATAAATACATTTGATGATACTCCTTAAAATCTCACTTATAGTGAGTTTTAAATGACTTTATTTTTTTTTTTTGTATTTCATTCTTTTTCACGTCTTCCTGAATGAAGCGTCTGTAGCCATGTTTATGTCTTTAAATTAACGTTTATCCATCCTGTTCTTATCAATGGAGGCTTCTTCTTTTAAAGTTATGTTAGTTCTTTGCAGTGAATAAATAGTGATGAAGAGTTACGTTAACTCACCGCTCTGGCGTTTGGACTCCATGTCGTTTAATATCCTAACAGAGTTACTCGGCTTCTCTCCGGTAATAATCCTCCAGTTGTTTCATTTAAACGTTCCGGTTGTTAACATGTGAGGCGGCTTCCCACGGAAACACAGCGGAGCTCCGTGAGCCTCGGAGCGGCCGAATGAGTCAGAGCCGCCGCTGAGTGAAGAGCTGGACCGGGCAGCGGCTGGTTCCTCACAGGTCCCCTGGGTCCTAGTGCGAGCCGAACAGTTACTACAGCTCTGTCCTCTTTATACAGAATGTTTGGTTTACACACATATTTATGTTCTGACTCCAGAAAAAGTCACATATTACTTCCTTTTGAGGAGATGCAATTCCTGGAAACCTCTTAGTGTTTCACATTAACTGTCTAATTAACTGTCAATGGTGGAATCTATAGCCTACAGCTACATTTAGTCAATACTTAAAGCAGTGGTTCTTAAACTTTTTTCACATCAAGGATCTTTAAACTCACGAAAACTAGACCCTGTGTCATGAGATTTGTGTTTTAAGCTGTTGTATAAAAGAATGTGTCAGAAACCCAAAGTCAAAATTATGGGTGACTGAAACGGCCATAATCAAGAATAAATAAATGAATGAATCAGTACATAAATAAATATACCACAAAATGACAATACCTTTATCATTTTCTATTTATTTTATTTATTTGTGTATTATTTTCACATTTATTTGATTTTCCAATACATGTGTTAATTTTCCATGTTTTTTTTTTATTTATTCACTCCCCCCACTCATGTTCACCTCAATATATAAAATGGAAAAACCAATTGGAAATTAAACAATTAATGTGCAAAGGGAAAATAATAAACAAATAATAGGAAATGCATTCTACTAAATTAAATAAATGTATTTCATGGCAGTCCTCTATACAAATTGTCCAACATTCTGTCACTGTGGAATTATAGTGAAAATTAATTATTTTCCGTTTTTCTGGGGACCCCTGGCACCTCTTAAGGACCCCACTTTGAGAACCATGGATTTAAAGAACAACAACAATTTACAAGTCTGTTTTAACATAACACTCAGGAACCCAATTAAACATTTGATCATTAGTTTCTTGCTGCACGTTTTTCTCTTGTTCATACTGACCATTAGAAGAGTTCTTCATAATGTGCTATGGTTGTGCCCCAGATCTACATAGACATGCTTTTACATGAAGAAATGCACTGGTTCCAGCATAGAGTGCATTCACTGACCTTCACTATATGATGCTTTATTATTTTTCTTTTTTAAACTGGGACTGATTGTCATGCTTTAAGTTGTCAAACAGCATATGTGATTCATGGCACAATTACATCAGGATGAAAACATACTTTGTCTCTCAACATTGGCCTCCATACATATATTTTTTTTAAAAAATGGGGTCCCATGGGGTGACTGAAAGGTCAAAGTACTTAGACTCTATTGGACGCTTTCTACAACAGAGCTAACATTTCCTGGAGGCACCGGATTGGATCAATTCTTCTATTTCTCAGGCCAGCCTGACATCTTGTTTGGCTTCTTTGTGGTATAATAATAAAATGTGTTTATAAAAACAATTTAAGTGTATTATAATCCATGGAGTTTCTGAATATGTCATCACTTATTTCAACACTAACGATTTTCTGTGTTTATTAAAACGTTTATCCGGAGCTAATATGGAATCGTCATCCACATGAGGATCATAATAATACAATAATAACAAAATACTAGAGTTTGAATCATTTATTTAGCTGCTGTAGTGACAGACAAAGGGTTGCAAATTGTAAATGTACCAATAAATAACAAAAATAACTTAGATTGTATGACATGTACACTTTAATGGTTCCAGTCCCAGCAGCAGATAGCAACATGATCCCATCTCTAACATTCAGTCACTCTCCTAAATCTATTCACTTTCCTTCTGTGACAGGACAACTATTTACTGAACATTCTTCTTTTCATTCTGAATCTGTCGTTGTTTATCCCACTATCTCCCAGTGTTAGTTCCTCCTTCTCTCCAACCATCCTTCTCTTCTTCCTTCTTCTCTTCCTATTTCCTTCCTTCAATTCAGAGTAAAATGTGTTCTCTTTATTCATAGGGTGTTTACATTGTCCATGATGAACACACACACATACACACACACGCAAACACACACACACACACACACACACACATACAGAGAGCGATGAGCTGAGCTGCTTATGTGCAAATGCAATTAAAATTAAATAATTAAAAAATATTTTAGACAGTCAGTGTGTAGCACTAAAGCCTTGTTTTAACTTCACTAACATCTCTGAGCTCGGAGCTATGACACACTTCATTTATATGTAAACTTATAATCACATAAAAAAATGACTGACAGAAAATAACACCAAACAATGATATGGCTTTGGAGAAAAAACTGACATCAAACACATGCCAGTATAAAAAGAAGAAGAAACCCTTTGGTTTTCAGTATTAGCACTTTATAAAAAAAAACACCATGTGTATATTATGTACAGTTGCCCTACTGTTGAGAATAACATCTGCATTTTTCAACTGTCTTAGCTTGAGACATTGAGGAAAGGGTCTGTTTCACTTTCAACATATAGGCAGGTTTGGGGAGAGAGCGGCAGACCCTCAGTATGGCTGAAGAACCTGAGCTACAGTCTTCTCTGACCAGTCATGATAACATGCTGCCACCTGCTGGTAGGAGAGAGGGAAGCAGCTGACTTCTCCCTTTACTGACCAACTGGCCTTCATCTACTGTCTCCTGTGGTCTCCTGCGGTTTCCTTGCTCTACAGTTCCACTTCTTCTTCCTCTCATAGCAGTTCTCCTTTGTCAGCCATCTTCTTACATCTTTCTTAAAAGGTCCAAGCACACAGCAGTTACAGTCCTCACACATCAGGGTGTGGGCAGAGGGTCAGACTTTGTTTTCTCAAAAGAGTCGGACCTGTTTCTTGAGTTCGTTCTTCTTCCACTGAGCCAGACGGTCGAAGGCAGACATGGACATGCCGAAGACTCGGTGGAACTCCTCTGGCGACAGGTGACGCTGTGAGGGGAGACCTTTCAATTAGTGTGTTCATTGCACTCAGAGAACATTTTGTAAAAGGGTGAGCTCCTGTAGCGGTTTACCTCTAGTCTGGATCGGTCCACGTCAGTGGGGAGACGCTGCTGACCTCTGACTGACACCATTAGAGACTTATACGGATAGATCTGACAGAGACAGAGAGTATTACTGCAGAATTTTGTCCACTGCTGTTTGTGAATTAAATTTCACACAACTGAGAATCCAACAATGAATCAAATGCTCCTGCAAAAGACATTGATAAATTATATCAAAGATATTTGTTTGTTTATAGCAAAACATTAAAACCATCACAGTAAATTTGGAATTGTCGACAACATGAACATTATTGAACAGGATTGTTTTTGTTACCCTCTAGTGGTCAATTTCTGTAATGACAACAATGACAGGCTGAAACTAATTAGAAAAATAGATTTGTCCCAGGTCCCATATCTGCACCATCTGGGTTTTATGTGAAGTTTTAATCCCCTAACGTGTTATATTTGTGAGTTAAAGTACACAAACTCAACTCAGAACTTCTCTTAAGCACCTGACTGGAGCTCCAGAAAACACATAAATATTCATGAGCTGGAGGGAGCTACTGCATGACATCACAAATCCAGGAAATACAAACAAGCTGAGAGAGTCCAGGGTGAAGGTTTTTTTTTTCAAAAAGTCCTGTTTCAGCAGTTATGTTTGGCAGGAAAAACACTATTTCCTGTCGACATTGTTTGACATCACACCGTGCTACGGTTAAGAGGAAGTCGTATCCATGGAGACAAAGGAATCAGCCTCGGTTTGCCATTGTTGTTTTTCTGGTATGAATTTCTCCAGCCTTGTGATTGGCTAAAATGTTCTTCCTGTTAAAAGTGCTATCGCCACCTACTGCCTTGGCATGTGCATGACATTGTTTGAGGTAGATTTTGTGGTTTCATGTGGATGGGGATGTTTTTTAATCATACCGGTGGTGTTGATGGGATTTTTTTTTTAAACTGGAGGTCATAAACATTTGGTTTCAAAAATACCTGCATTAGTGTGGACTCTGCATACATCAGGGGTACCCGATCCTGCTCCTGGAGAGCTACTGCCCTGCATTTTTAGGAATCTTCCCACTCAAACTCATTATCAAGCAGCTGAAGCTTGTCAAGGGCTTGATAACAAGTTAATGATTAGAATCAGATGTGTTGGAGTTGGGCTGCAGAGCGGCAGCTCTCCAGGAGCTGGAGTGAGCAGCCCTGCTCTAAATCCAGGCTGTGTGCATTTCTGTGATAACATTTTACCTATTTCTAGTTTGTGTATGAATGTAAAATTGGTTGCAAATATTCATAACTTTCATAAACACTGTTTTGCAGCGATATGAAGAGTACATTCCTTAATGATCTCCACACTCTGGTGTATTATATCCCAATAGGGCACATTTCATGAAAAAACTGCAAAGAATAAAGAATTATGACAAATGTCAGAGAGATTCTGTAGTACACTGTGTAATCTAAAGATTGTCCATGTTTCAAATAAAATTGCAGTATTTCTGGGTGCTGTAAATGCCAACAAAATGTAAGCTTTAAGGTACCATAAGGTGAAAATAGCTGAAAGTTATAGAGACTATTGATCTCTCACCTATCACTCGTATCATTACCCTTTATTTTTATTTTTACTTTTGTGTGGGATATGAACTGAGAGGTCTTTAAACAAGCAGCTTTCTCATCCTTATATATTCTCCACTGATCCAGACCCTTCTTAGCTCAGTAACAATTAGTGAGTGTTGGCGCAGCATCTTACCTTGTATTCTGAAAGAAAAAAAGAACAGGAAAGTTGAGTTAGCTGCTGTATTCATTGTCAGCTCTCTCATTACATCAAATAATATGCATCAGGATGCGAGGTAAATCAGATAAGCAGATTTAGGTCGTACAATAGGCTTACCTCTGATCTGCCAGTTAACAGCCTTACTGCTGTCATACTGGTAATAATCTGCGCCCGCACTCCCAGGCTGCCAGAACACACAGCAACAGCAATTTAGGAAACATGGAGTGAGAGGATGTATTTCATTATTATAATGGAGGGGAAAGATCAAGTGAGAGTTATTAAAAAGTGACATTAATGTTGTTTTCTAGACTCCTACATTATTGTTTCTCAACCGGATGGTTTCATAAGAATTTATTGACAGTTTGGTGTCTCAGGCGCCTTCAGGATATAAACTGATACAAATGAGTTTCAAAGGTTCAGTGGAAAATGAAAGACTTTGCCATATTCTCTTCTACTCTTATTCTCTCTCTGTCACTCACTCACAAAGGCACTCACACATTCCTGCTTACCCTGTTTGGTCCATTTCTGCCGTAGCCTGGCAACGAGGTTGATTTTCCGATGTATGAATCTGAAAGAAAACACACAAACAAGTAAATATGAGAGCACACAGCAGCCCTGTAGTGAAGTTGCTTACGGTACATTTTGCAAAAATGTCTTAAAAAAACCTTGTTTTAATAGATGTTACATATTAATCAACAGGATCTTAACATACAGAATCAGATTTGATTTCATCTTTTTTTTTCTTTCAGGTTAAAGTTGGTCATGACATTGACTTGCACACTCTGCTCCAAACGCAATTACAGTTACACACACCTGGAAGCATCTGGGTGTTGTTCAGCAGCATCTGACTGACAGCTGCAGCAGGATTTGTAAAAGGGGAAAAAGCTTTTTCTCCATCTGGTACGGTAAGAATTCAAAGCAGCAGCTCTTCTGTCATCTATATCTGCTTCTGAAATCTCAGGGATGTTTTCTATTCCCCATGGACTATTACCCATGTACTATAGAGTGCTCCTTTTACAAAAATGTTTTGTTGTTTTTTATTTAGAAAAAGTACAATTTTCATTTTGAGGGAAGTTGGGGTTAGTTTTCTACCCAGGGACTGATGAACAGATGATTTGGGGTTAAAAATGTTGTACTTGGCCCAGATCAGCAACTTTAGATTCAGTTTGGAAGCATAATCATTAATATCTCCACAAACCTGGGAAGGTTTTATCCACATTTTGGTGTCTGGCTTCAACCTCTGGTTAATAAGTTCATACACTTATCAATTACAAACAAACCATATACCTACCAGCCAACAGAAAGAAGATTATTGTATTATCGCTGCTTCTCCTTCTCATTTTATATCTGAATGTAACCACCCATATGCATTTGTAAAATCTTTTTTTTACCTTTTTTACTACTCCTCCAGCAAGGTGGCATCTCTCTTGTTGCTATTGGTAACCACCAGCATCCTTTGTGTGTGGGGTGCAAAGCTGCAGCTGAAGCAGCAGAGGGGAGTAGAGTCTCACTGATACTTTCAAGTCATCTTCCTCAATTCCTTCACTTTACATTTTTACACTTTATCTTCTTCACTGTCTCAAATCCTCACTTCTCGGCTTCATCAATCTGTCTTCTTGTTCCTCGTTCCCTCTCTTCTCTCTTGTCCCCACCCTTCCCTCCGTTCATCTTCTCTTTCCGTCCTTGTTCGCTCTGGTGTTGGAAGTGAATTAAATTACACGGGAATGTCAAAGAGCTGGGATGAAACACCATGATGCAGCAGAATACTGGCCGCTGTGTAGAGTGATGCAGTCACTGAACCATAATGGGTTTGTCGCACACAAATCTCTGTCCCTCTGACACAAAATAGAAGAGCTCTCATAGATTAATCATGGTGTGTGTCTAGTTAATACAGCCTAGATGTTTATGTGCCAGTGTGAAAACATCTCGCTGAAGCATCTCATTCATCAGCATCTTCATGGTAGTGAGTGGTAAGTGCCGGACCAATAAACACTACCGCTATTTAAATCTTTATGGTTTACTTTTCAGGGTAATTTTCTCAATTATTGCTCAATAATCTAATTCTAACAGCTTTTTATGACAGTCTGGTTACATGGGGAAAAAAATTCAATTTGTTGTTATCGGACTAAAATCCACACAGGAGCACTATAAGAGATAGTAAAGAAAAGGACAGTGCATAAAAAATGCAGCCACAGAAACGAAAGCTGTTAAATATGGACCTGAGCTACAGCTACACTCATCTTCCCACCTGTGGTCCAAAAAGAAAGAAGAGTGGGTGTGTGTGTATGTGTGTGTGAGTGAGTTGATAAAAATCTCCCATTTAAAGCTGTGCCGCTGTCACAGCAGAACTGACAGGATGAGGGGGGGATCAGAGGGAAGACGGACTGCTGTGTCACCACCCCCTTCACATGACCTCAGAGATCCAAACACACTGATCAACCACTCACCGCTGTCTACACTGTAGGTGGACCTGGGCGCTGAGGAGAGAGAGACAGAGGGGGTATGAGAAGGAGGTAACACACACAGGACGACATCATCATTTAAACAGATGCAGAAGTACAAACACTTGGAAAAAATGGATTCCAAAACCAGATTATAAGTAAGGATGGATGTAAAATGATGGTCCAGTACCATGAAGAGAATTCAGAGTTCTGCAGAAATCATGGAACTTCCTGTTCAATCAGGCGTGATGTTTGATACATGTTAGTGTGTGTATGATTGTGTTAAGTGCGGTTAACAGGCACGCCACAAGGAGCATATTGTTGTAAAAGTGTGGGAACAAAGAGTGAATTGAAACAAGAGTAGAGTTAGTGTTCAGTGGAAGTGAAATAAAGGAGGCCAGCTGTTACGGGACATCTATAAAACATCAGCTGTGTGAGGAAACGCCTGCATCAGCATGCATAATCACAGCCAGGACCTACACAACATATAACAACATATGAAATATGAAGCAGCATGTGTGCAGCCCTGCAGTATCAGGGTTTATACTCTGGCCAGTCATGTTAAAATGTATATGTTTATGTCACATGCATTTTTGTCATTTTTATGTACTGTGCTACAGCTCCAGATAGATTCTTCTCAACCTGTCGTTTGAAATGTGATGTGATGGTAAAAAAAAAACAAATGCACAGAAAACAGAAATAATGAAGTACACCCGCTATAAAGTGACATGGTTTTTTTGGAATACAAATTTGCACATATCAGGGTAAAGATCTCTGGATTGTTTAGGGTTGTTAAGTGGTTGTGAGCAGATGGCCACAACCACATCCAATAATGATCCACCTGGATGTGACTTTATCGGCCATTAACTGCTTTGAGCTAAATGCTAATATCAGTTAATATCATATCCAACCTAAATTCATTGATTCAAATGTGAACCTCATGGTACACAGTTGGGGACATACAGTTGTGATTAAAATAATAGCAGTGTCTTTAAAAATGTGACTAAAGCCAAAATCCTTAGCAATTTGGGAATTTTGGAATACTGCATTTTATATCCCAAATCAAAATGTGAAGAGAATTTTTCAAATTACTTTACAGAAAATGAAAAGAAATTAATATTATGCTGTTCAAAAAATAGCAGTGCCTGCATTTTACTTTACAAACTCAAATATCTACCGCATAAACTGAATAATCTTTAGGCTTTAGCATTCCTGTAAATCACTAAACTAATATTTTAGTTGTATAACCACTGTTTCTGAGAACTGCTTCACATCTGTGTTGCATGGATTCATCCAACTTCTGGTTCCTATGAACAGGTATCCCTACATCATGATGATTGTCTGATGTTACCAGTGAGTACTGTGACAATTAGAAGATGCCTGCATAAAGCTAATAAAGTCCCACTTAAAAAAAGACATGTGTTTAAGAGGAAACGATTTGCCAAAGAACACGTCAACCAGCCTAAAGAGAAATAGAGAAACAGTTTTGAAAACAACTGTGTGAAAGTAAAATTGTTCTTTTTGGGTCCAAGGACCACAGATAGTTTCTGAAGACAGTGAAGCATGGTGATGCAAGCATTATGATATGGGGATGCTTCTCCCACTATGGTGTTGGGTCTATTTATCACATACAAGGAATCATGGATCAATTTGCCTATATCTAAATACTTGAAATACCCTTGAAATGCATGTTTTTAACAAGACAACGACCCCAAACACTCCAGTAAACCAGCAGCATCTTGGTTCCAGACCAACAAATTTAAAGTTCTGGAGTGGCCAAACCAATCCCTAGGCCTTAATCCCACTGAAAACTTGTGGGGTGACGTCAAAATGCTGTTTCTGGGGCAAAAACCAAGAAATGCAGAGGAATTATGAGGCTTTTCTGCATTTTCTGTAAAGTAATTAAAAAACTGACACATTTTTCTTCACATTTGATTTAGGATGTACAATGCAGTGTTCCCAATACTTCAAAATAAAAATGATTATAAGGATGTTGGCTTTACTCCCACTGCTACTACTTTGAACACAACTGCAGTTCAGACGATGTTCCTCTTAAGTGGGGCATGTAGTCAATAATCTGTAGTGGAATATGTTCTAAAACCAACCCTGGCGACACTCTCTGGTGACCATGCATGTCTCTATAAAATTTAATAGCAGTCCATCAAATAGTTGTTGAGATATTTGAGTCTGGACCAAAGTTGTGGACCAAGTGACACCGCTATCACTGCTAGCATAAATGAACCGGCAAACAAAGTCACAGAGCGTTAATTACTCCTTAGGACTGCATGTCGGTAGACATCCAATTTCTGCAACGAGCCTCTCCTGAAGAATGAACGGGGATGTTTCTAATCAGTATAATAACAGCACACGCAGTGATTACACAGCATGAAGCACCAACATCATCTACACCTCGCTCCATGCTCATCTTCCTCTCTCCTCTCCACCGCTCTCTGACCCTGATTTACTTCCCAGCTTCATGCCATACATCTTCTCTGAACAGCGCCAAATTGCTTTAGCTACTCACCTCCTCTCTCCCTCACTCTCTTTTATTTAATTCACTCTTGTTGGCCCCCTCTCTCTCTCTCTCATGTTATAACACCCCTCTTTTTTATTCCTGTTTGACCTCCACCTGAACATGCATGCATTCTTTCTCTCTCTCTCTCTCTCTCTCTCTCTCTCTCTCTCTCTCTCTCACTTTCTAAGTCTCTCCATCTTTGTCTGGCCCTGACAAGCAATGAATGCAATGAGGAAGGGGATCAATGGGAGGGTTTATACAGGAGTGAGAAACTCCCACCCCTACACTCACACGTTCCTCCTCCAAACCAAGGTGAGTATATTAATTTCCTAACTTCTAATGCAATATGATCCTCATTCTGGCCTTGACCCTAAACTGCTGTGTCAACCCTGATACAAGCTTCTTCTTTAATATTAGCCCTCTATTACATAGTGTTGTCATGTAGCAACAATTACTTGAACTTTGTTTTTCTAAAAATCTGTGATATAAAATCTATGTTTTTATAGTTTATGAGGTCAAAGGACCAGGTTTCTGTTTGCTGGACATTTTACATGTGAGCACTATTGTCTCACTGAATGTTGGATTTTATTCAGAATTTGGAAAAAAAATCACCAAATAAAAAATAAAACTTGAATTTAATTCAATTTTGATACATTTTGTTTCTAACCGCCACTGTAAAATTATAATTTTTTTCTCATTTTACTACTTTCTACTACTTACTACTTACTACTTTTGTTTGAGTCTATAAACTACTGACGACATTTCCCCCAAATTCCCAATAAAAATATTACCATTTAGAGCATTTATTTGCAAAAAATGACAAATGGTCAAAATAACAAAAAAAAAACAAAGGTATTAGACCTCAAATAATGCAAAGAAACAAATTAATTAGAAACATAATATTAATGTTTACACAAGAAGAGTTCAGAAATCAATATTTGTATTGTTGTTATGTATATTGTTCTTGGTTCAGGTTTCAGCTAATCAGTACCTCTTTAAGCAGAATGCTGGAATTCAACAGAAGATGGAATACAATGGTTGTAATACATGCAGAGATGCTGAAAAATGCAGTGGTCTCATATTTTTTCCAGAGCTGTAGATTTGTTGCCATATGGCAACAATATCCAAATATAGAAAATTCCTAGTGCATACATCCTAATGGAGTCCCATTGACTTACATAGCATGAAACTATCCTGACACTATGTATATGTTATATATATGTTTTTTTTAAATATATCTATTATTTCAGCCATTTTAAGGAATAGAAACATTCCAAACATTTTTGCCACCTGTAAGTAATATTTCATGCAATAGAGGATTAACAAAACAGGACCACAAACTTACAGCCATTCAGGGAGCTGTATCCTTCCAGGTTGTTGAGCGCCTCCTTGCTGTTGCAACGCAAACTGCGTCTGCTCCCCCACTGGTCGTTGTTGTGACACCCAGACCGCGCCTTCATCTCCTCCTTCAGGATCAACCTGCCAATCCCCTGTCGGGAAGGGAAGGAGGAGGGAGGGATATAAGGAAGGGGCAAGAGAAGAAGAAGGAGGATAAATGGACAGATGGTTAGGTGCACGTGTTGAGAGATGGTGATGTTATAATGCAGGAAGAGATGGGAAAAGTTTGGACAGACAGAGGGATGGATGTGATGTGGCAGGAGGAGAGAGGAGAGAGGAACGTCACTTTGTGTCACGTCCAGTGAGTGAAGCGGAAAGAAGCACTTAATTAACTCATTAAATATTAACATACACACTCAAAACGCAAACAAGGGGAAGCAGGGGGATGTCTTCTTGTGTCTTACTCTGTTTATATTATGATTCCATCCATCCTCCTCTCCTCCTGATGAAAACCTCCTCGTTCTGGAGACTAGAGAGCAAGACAGAGACAGATTAAATGGGAAGTAAATGGAATCGCATGGGAAGAAAACAAATAAATCTATTTTGACACTCCAAATTTCACTTGTAAAAAAAACTACCACACACTGTCAATCACTAGCAAAAGGATGAATTTAATCATACGACGTTCAGGTGCTCAGACCTTCATCAGGTAGTTTTGACAGGGAGGAAGGACAACACACATGGACCAATCACGTCTCTCATTTTGATGCATCGAGAACACTGCATTTTATATCCTTAATCAAAATGTGGAGGAAAATGTGTAAATTTTTTAATTACTTTACAGAAAATAAAGAAAAATGGATATTAGGCTGTTCAAAGAAATAGCAGTGGCAGCACTTTGCTTTACAAACTCATATTTATTGTTAAACTGGAAAATTTAGCATTCCCGTAGATCACTAGTTACCAGTAACTGTAACAGTTAGAAGATGCATGTGTGAAGATAATCTATCCTCAACAACCCCCTGCAAAGTCCCACAAAAAATGACACATGCTGAAGAGATTACACTTTGACAAAGAACACATGAACTGGCCTAATGAGAAATGGAGAAACATTTTGTGGACTGATAAAAATCCATTTGGGTCAAAGGGCCACAGACAGTTTGTAACAATATATTTAGGAGGAAGGACAGCACAATTTAAATTGAGTTTTAAATAAACATGGACCAATCACATCTCTCTTTGTGTCTGATGGAAATTGATTGGTCCACATACTTAAATTGTGCTTTCCTTCCTCTCTGTCCAAACTACCTGATGAAGGTATGAGCACCGAAACCTTTTATCATTAAATCCATCATTTACTAAAGATTGACAGTCTGCAGGACTTCTTTTTTTTTCTTGTTCCAGTGCAGCTTTTTTTCCTCTCCTACGTGTCCTAAGGTGTAAACTAGTGAGCAGAGAAGTGTGAGGATTGGGGTGGGGGGAAGCAGCACCTTTAGGAGAGCCAGTATATGGGTAATAGTTGGAGTCAGGGTGATAAATGCTGTTACAGTTGGAGGCAGGAAGGCGACTGGAGTTGACAAGGTTCTCGTTGGTCTTTCTCTTGTTGGTTGTAGGAGAAGCAGAAACATCTGATAGACAAGAGGAGAAGTTAAGGAAGGTGACGGGGTGATATGATAGTATACAACCTCTAGTTATGTTGCAACACTCAAAACTGCCAGGAAGGTAAGACATGTAAAACACTGTTGAGATTACATTCATGATATACTGTTCTCATTTTAATTCACCCATAGACAGAAATCCTGGGGGAGGGACACAGGAGAGACGTGACCCCCTATTTCACAAAGTTGCCCCCCTAAAAATCTTTAAACAGAACTACATCATTTTGACTATTAAAGAAATGGTAACTAAATGTACAACACGAGTGCTGCTAAATGTAAAACAAATTGTTGACTGTAATTGTTGAAAAATTATGACCCCCCCCCCTATTCCTCAATGTGGTTTCATCCAGATGCTGTTTTTTCCAGTGGGTGTGGCCAGTGTGAAGATGAGAGTAAGTCATTTAACACACCACTTGTTCAAAATTAGTCCAAAATCAGCCAGTCTGCTGGTTAATATCAGACCTAATAATGAGGAGGGAACAGAAATAAGGGGGGAATGTGGTCCTCCATGAAAGATTTCACTAGTTTCTCCCTCATTGATTCATCATCTCATTTGCCTGAACATTGCCATAACTACTATTTTTACTTTTAATAAAATTGTTTAAAACATTTGAACATGCTGAGGGTTCAAAGCTGCTGGCAAATTGCAAAGGATTGTTCGGGAGAGAGAAAAAAGATAGGGCAGATTATTATGGTAGTATGGTATTTTTTTATATCCCCTCCAGAAATGATTCTCTGAATATTTACTATTTATTGTCCCCCCAGTCAATGAAATGGGATTTTCACCCTTGAATTCACCTCAACGAAAAACATCAGACAGTATAAAAAAAACTGAATATCTTTCTCTAATCAAACATTTCCTTAAGAAGATCTAAGAAGCTTTTGTTTTTAACACAGGATGACATATAATACAACACTAAATATACACTATATTTACACCTGATTATGGTATTTTTCCTTTATATGAAAATTGTTTTAGAAATGTTTCATGCTGTCAATTTAAAACACTCCACACAGCACAGGAGAGAGAGAGAGAGAGAGAGAGAGAGAGAGAGAGAGAGAGAGAGAGAGAGAGAGAGAGAGAGAGAGAGAGAGAGAGAGAGAGAGAGAGAGGATTGTCAGCAGTTTGCAGTTCAGCGTTAATCCTCTGGAGGAGTTTCTGAGGAACTGTAACTCTGTCTGACCTGTCATGTGAGCATTGATGGATGGACTGGGATAATTTGGCCCTGCCTCTTCCAGTTTTCACCTCTTGAAATCGCCAACTGAATCTGTGATCACGCTTCTGCTGCAGTTACAGCTGCCCAACCCCACAGCTTTACTGCTGTCATTTAGTCAGTTTAGTTTTAGCAAAGGTCAGGTTGTTAACTATCACACCATATGACCAAAAACACCACTCATTCATAATGTAATTCTAAATGAAGCAAAGGCAGTGCTTTTAACCCTTCTGTTGTCCCCAGGTTTAGGAGAAAAGAAAGGAGGAAGGAAGGAAGGAAGGAAGGAAGGAAGGAAGGAAGGAAGAAGGGTTGCAGTGATTAATCGATTACTCCATTAGTTGCTATGACTATTAACTAACTGCCAACTACATTAATCACCAACTATTTTGATATTCAATTTCAGTCATTTTTAAGAAGAAATAGTCCAAATTCTCTGGTTCCAGCTTTTCAAATCAGATTATTTTCTGGTTTCTTTAGTCTTCTATAAAAGTAAACTGATGATATCTTGGCTGTGGACTGTTGGTCTGGAAAAAAAGATGTAGATATTTTATATATAATCTTCAGCTTTAGGAAACACTGATCCACATTTTACGCAATTTAAAATTAACTAAACAACAAATTGATTAATCGTTTCAATAATCGATCGATTAATTGACTATTAAAATAGTTGTTAGTTGCAGCCCGAGAAGGAAGGAACAGTGAGGTCAATTTGACCCTGGAGGACATCAGGAAGGTTAATAATTTCTCCTCATCAATATATTACAACCATGATCTCTTCGCCAGATCCTGTAAAGATTGATTCATCACTGACTGCAGATGTAATGCACTTAACTAGAAATATTTTCACAGGTTTCCACCACCTCTAACATTATACTCAATTTCAAACAAATCTCTAACTCCTTTTGGTTGTCACCATTTCCATTACATCACTCTTTTTCCTGTAATAGTTGCTCTGTGATCACATCTGTCTTTTCTTTAGTTAGGTTAGTTTCAGGTCACAGTGACTCATTTATGACTTCACAGCTGTACAAGACTTTTTCTCTTTCGGTACCGATGCGTCAACTCAAGGTCTCTGCCAGTACTGATTTTCCTTTTGATACAGTGCTGTCTTTTCTCCAAATTTAGTAAGTGAACACGTTATATCTGTGGAACTCAATGGAATATTTTTGACTTTTTGGGATCACTGCAGTATGGTCCGCTCTGACTGGCTGAATGTAACTAAAGTAGTAGCAGAAACACATGATTTTATCAGGACTCTGAATATAAAACTGTGTTTAATGTGGATCGGTTGTATCATCCAGTCAGTAAAAGCGTCAAGTTGATTGTACAGTATCTGAGGCTTTGGGCAGGAAAAAAAACAAATGACAATTATTAACACATTTTTTCCCCTAAGTCTCATTGTAAAATGAAAAGATCATAAATTCTCATCTCACTTCCCGGGTCTTGTCTAGATATCTTTAGAAAGTCCAAAATCCAAAGATCTTTCACTTTCATTTGATATTAAAAAATATAATACCTATAAAAATTTAATATGCACAGGAACAATCTGATAGTTGGTTAATAGAAAATCGAAGAGCAGAATTTGAGATGTCTGAAACCTTTATCTATTCATATCAGCCAGTGGCTGGTGGTAAATTACTGCTTCCGTGGTCTCTGGCTACTTTATGTTTGAGTGGAAAAGTGAATGTCATCAGAAGCACTTGAAGTTAGATGGAGTGGAACTGTAATTGAGATTTAGTTTGGATCTTTTCTGTAACTGATTCATTAAGTCAGACAAGTCAGACATGTTTCATACTGAGAATATTCTCAGTATGAATTCCGTCAGACAGCCTAACAAAAGCCATAAAAAACAAATAAACAGCATTGTGAGGAGCTGCCTGACCTTGTCTCTTATAGATGGGAGGTTTCCTGTAGATGTTGGTTTCCTCAGATGCTGAAAACAGAAACAACACAGGAATAAGTGCAGAAAAAAGCAGAAAAAAGGAATGGAGATGGAGAGGAGAGAGGAGGGGGAGTGGGAATAATCTGGATCTCTCTTATTCATCCCCGTCCCACCAAATTAGTTGTATACATTTACAATCTCCTCAGCCATAAAGATGACAGCACAGGTAATAAAGCACGATAGCAGAGGCGGAGCAGCACATCCAGACAAACCTGAGTGACATGCAGAGAGGCTGATTAATACAGATCCAAGGGCTTATTACAGGAAAGAGCAGCAGATGGCACGGGAATAAAGAAGAGGGAGGAGAGCAGTTGAAGGGATGGATGGATGGATGGATGGATGGATGATGGATGGATGGATGGATGGATGGATGAAGAGATGAAGGAAAAGACAAGTGGGAGATTGACAGGAATGCATGACACCTTTCTAGTTCTCATTTGGTGGACAATCATTCATCATGCTAGGTAAGCACTACATACTATACTATAGTGAATTTAAAAATACTTTGTGTTATAGCCTGCAGTAACAAAAAAACATTAAAATACTTCCAACTACAGCACAGAGCCTGTGTCACTGACCCTGCCAAGAGCTTTGACTCCCGATGGGCCATCCTTGCTAAATTTGTATGAACTGGTGGTTCTGTAAAGCACTTTGGATAAAAGCATCAAGCAAACATACAGAGTCCTCCTGAGACCAAAAAAAGAAACATGGATAAATGTGTACTCTAAGTTTAGAAATTCATAATCCTTGCCCTCAGATTTGAAAACGGTGCATTCAAAATTACAGATTTACACATGCATCTTTTTTTTTTTTCTCAGCTGACTCACGAGGAGGCTCCGTACAAATACGTTTTGCAGTTTTGAAAAGCATGAAGGGAGGACTGTCTCAGAGCTGCAGGAGTCAGCAGCCTCTGGAGAGAGAGGAAACACAGTGAGAAATGGACTGGAGGCAGGAGGGAGGAAGGAAGGAATGATGAAGGGACGCACAGCATGCAATGAAAAGTAAAGTGAAGGGAACAAAGACAGAGCGAAACATTCAGGGAGGAGAGAGGGAATATGTCAAGGGTGGAATGTTAAATAAAATGAACTGCTATGATTTGTTAGATTAAAGCTGTCAGTGTGTGATACATGAGAACAGGGGCAGTGCAGTTTTGGAACTTTTTATTATTTAACCCTCATGCTGTGTTCCCTGTCAAATTTGACAGTTTCATTAAAACTCATTATAAAAACTGTAAAAACACATATATTATCACCTCTTGTTGTATTAGAGTTTTATTCATCAACATATATTCCTGTCAGCATTACAAGTTATGAACTTCTATTAGTTATTTATGGTCTGTATGTTTCATTTAAATTCATCTTGAATTCTAAAAAACACAATTTCTGTATTATTTTGACTATAAGAAATAATCAGATGAAATATAGTCACTGTTTACTTTGAGTAACTTTGGGTCAAAGTTACCAAGCACATTTATTTTGAAAATGTTTACAATTTTTATACAGTCAGAAAAAAGTAACACCAGTTGGGTTTGTGGTCAAAAGTGAAAGATTCAGAAAGATTTTATTTGTTTACAAAGAAAATTATCCCAAAACTACACCTGACAATTTCAGAATATTCCAAGTCATGTCTTAATATATTAAAAAACAACTGAAAAGAACAATGAAATTGCAATGTTCATCAGACTTATCAAATATAGAATCAAGAGAGAAAGAAAGAAAAGTTCAATATTCTTGGAACTATGTTGAATGTACCCGAGTTCAATTTAAATTAATTCTGGTCTCCCGCATTCATTTCTAATGATTGAATTAATAATTTGTTGTGTGTGGAAATCCTCTTTCTGGACAAAGTCATGGAATACAGACAGTTTCATGTGAGGTAGAACAATGGTTTAAAAAAAAAAACTGAATTCACATCGCAATGTATTGGAAAGAGCTAGAACCAGCTAATATTTGGCAGATTTGCTTGAAAATGCATTTAATTGAACACAATCCGGTTAAAAGCTGACTGTGAAGGTGGTTGTGTGTCTGGTAGGGGGGCAGCTAATGTAGATCCAGGGTCAGGATCTGGGAGAGGGTCTTAGCTGGGAATATAATCTAAGTAGGAAAAACACCTGTGGGTGATGTTTGTCTCGGTTAGATCTGATGTTACAGGTTAGTATAGAGGTCAGGGGTCAGCATTACGGATGACGGCCTACCTGGCACATGGAAATGCTTGGGGGCTTGGAGGGTTGTGGTGGTGGGTGTGGTGCACCTGGGCTCTGGCTGAGTGTAAAAAGGTGAACTCCTGCCACTCTCACTGCCTGCATTCAGCCAGCCAATCACAGAGGCCCAAGCATGAGCAACAGAACGGCCACGTCCCCAAAACAGAAAGACAGACACACTACAGACAACTTGCTTAGTCACATATTAGACAGAGAGAGAGAGAGAGAGAGAGTGTGTGTGTCTGTGCTTGAGTGGGCGCATTACCAGGGAGATAATAATGCAGAGGAGACCCTCCATGGCGAGGAGAGTCAGTGAAAGCTGAACTGGAGGAATGCAGCGTTCTCAGCTCCACGCCGTCCAAGAGATCCTGGAGAGAGAGAGAGAGAGAGAGAGAGAGAGAGAGAGAGAGAGAGAGAGAGAGAGAGAGAGAGAGAGAGGGTGTGCCTTAAGACTAATTTGTTTTGATTTTCTAAATCCTATAAATCAGACACCATGAGGCTGTTTCCAAAACACAATTTTAATCACTCTGACAGCAGTTTAATATAATTATCTATACTGTGAATGTGCCGCTATCAGTCCACACAAACATAAACTGTCAGATGTGTGAATGTAGCTGTGAGGAGAGACTGTGGGCAGTGAACTGTTTCAGAGAATCACACTGTTCACGCTGCATTTGGGTGTTAAATCCCTTTAACTATGGAGCTGCCATACTATAAAGTGGTAGTTTGGGAAATACTCTTACTCCCTTTCTGGCTGAGGGTTAGATGAGAAGATATCTACTGCTCTCATGCCTGTACACTAAATATAAGTTGTAACCAGCACTTTAGCTTAGCATAAAGACTGGAAACCAATGTAAAAAGCTAGCCTGGATCTTGCTGAAGGTCAAAAGGTCATTTTATCAGAGCCTCTAGAACTCAGTAATTAACACATTATATCTCCTTTGTTTAATTTGTACAGTGAACTATATTAACCCATTTAAGCCCAGAATTTTTTCATGCATATATTTATTTCAGTTGAGTCGCTAACAATCATATTATGTATCTATTTTTTCCATTTTGTATTATTTTATTTGCAGAATATGGCATTTTAATGGCAAATATAGTTGCACTTGCACAAGTATGCTCATAAACAAAAAAATATTTATCTCATCAACAAAATTCTTCTTTTGGGTTATTCTAGATAATTGAAATATTAAATAGATATATACATGACAGGGATGAAAATCATAATAATTTAAATAAAATGACATCTTTCTGGAAGGGTTCTCAGGAGGAAGGGGCAGGAAGTTGATGACACACTTTTTTGCTTAAAACCTTTTCTTTAAGTTGTCTGCTATCATGTCATTAGAAAAAAAATATGAGTAGCATTTAGAATTTTTATTTTAAGTATAAAATGAAGTCATAGACTTAAAGGCTCATAGGCTTCAATGGGTTAACGTCAATTTGTATTTTTATTTGTAGTTACATGCTGGAATAGCCTGCTGGAACTTCCTAGAATTGAAACTGTTTTTTTTTTAAACAACTTAAATTAACTTCAGTTTTTTTTCTCTCCTTTCCAGGCAGCTGTTGTCATGGATCATTTCTCTGAAACACTACTTACTGATATTTGAAACCTGTCCTGATTCCTCTCTGTTCTCCTACTCTCATAAATCAAAATACATCTCATGTGAACTTTATCTCACTGACAGTTACATTTGTTTCTGCCAATGCCTGCAAGATGTTTGTTTTGTTACCAGCTACAATAATAACGTAAGTACTTACATGTGAGTATGATGATAAGGAGCCCAATGACTGGAATAGAAGGAGAAAATGTCAATGTGATACCAACACATTTTTAAAGAAAGTCATTATACTTCACACGTTCTTTATTAGACACATACTGTGTGTGATGTAAATAAAGTCAGAATCCTTATAATCATTTTTATTTTGATTCATTGAGCACACTGTGTTTTATATCCTAAATCAATATGCGAAGAAAAAAATGTGTCATTTTGTTATTTAGTTTACAGAAATGAAGAAAAATATATATTAGGCTGTTCAAAGAAATAGAAGTGTCTGCGTTGGTCTTCACAAACTCAAATATTTACCGTATAAACTGAAAAATCTTCAGGATTTATTATTCCTGTGAATCACTAAAGTAATATTTAGTTGTATAACAGATGTGAAGCAGTGCTCAGAAACCGTGGTTATACAAATAAATTAGTTTAGTGATTCACAGGAATAATAAATCCAGACGATTTTTCAGTTAATAGAGTTTGTAACAGAGTTTGTAAAGAAAAACACAGACACTGCTATTTCTAAGAACAGCCTAATATTCATTTTTCTTAATTTTCTGTAAAAATAATAAAAAAATGGACATTTTTTCTTTACATTTTGATTTAGGGTATAAAATGTGGTGTTCCTAATGCATCCAAATACAAATGATTATAAAGAGTTTGGCTTTACTCATATCTTCAAACACATTGCTATTACTTTGAACACCAGTGTATATATAATACACATATACATAACTAAACAGATGAAATATAAAATATAAAATAAATAATAATCATATAGGTGATTTATGAATTTTACATTTATTTGACATTTTAAAAATAAAAATCACCTGATGCTGTATCAAATTAAAACTTTGATTGATAATGTGTGTGTGTACCTGTCCACAGTTGTATCGGTCCATGCTGTCACCTGTGAGGTGTGTTTGCGCGTGGTCGGCCTGATAAGGGATGATGTCTGGCCGCTGGACGTCATATATGGCTTTGACCCTGGGAAACGATGCCAGCTGCTTGTAGTCTAGAACATTACTGTCAACCTTTGACTGTGGGAGAGAGACAGGTAACACAAGGAGGAAGAGAGAGAGAGGAAATGGAAACTGAGTTATAAGACAGGCTGATGTAAAATGCGCACACAAAACACACACACAGACAAAGCATGACTATAGAATAAAATTTATGTACTAATTACATTAACCCTTGTGTTGTGTTGGTTCATGTTAATGTGGTGTTCCAGGTCAAATTTGACCGTTCCATTAAGACTTATTATAAAAACTGTAATAATACATATATTGTGTTTTTATCCACATATATTGTTTAACATATATTGTTTTTTTTATCCACATAACTTCTTGTGAACATTAGACGTTTTAAACTTCTATTTATTTATGGCCCGTATGTCTCATTGATCTGAACTTATACATCTTGAATTTTAGTTCTACAAAACACTTAAACACTACACTTTCTGGATTCTTTTGACTATAAGAAATAATCAGATGAAACACCATCTACTGTTTATCACAGACTATTTTGGGGAGCTGAGCTCAATTTCCTACATTTATTCTGGTCTCCCCCATTCATTTTTAATGATTGGTCAGTTTTGACCGGGAACACCAACAGTGTAGAAAAGCTGAATAAAATACACACACTTGTATGTAAATGAACAGAGTTTATTTTGTGTAATGAAAAATCCTTTTTGTGTACAAAGTCATGGAATCTTAGGTGAATCTGATGAATGAAACACATTTTCCAGAGACAAAAACTTTGAAACGCTCAGCTTTGACTGGGAACACAGCATGAGGGTTAAGATAGCCAATGTAAATGTGAATCAAGAGTTCTGAAATTGTCTCATAACTACATTTCAAGCATTTTATACATTTTATAAATTTTCACCTGAGAAACTTCTGATTGTAAAGTGTCCTTGGATACGATGAAAGAGTATAAATTCCGTGTCTTATAATCATAACGTCTTCAAAGTGCTGCAGACTCCAGAATATTACCAGACACACAGTGGAGCAGGGAGACAGACAGGCAGAGACCGTCCACCAGTCTGCTCAGAGACAGATAGCGCCAACAGAATGAGCCTTCAGGGAGGCTTTGTGCCTCTGTCTCTGTCCGTTATATTTGATTGACGCCGCTGACAGCTGAAAGCGGTTGCTGGTGTAACCACGGCGACGACAGTACTCACACAGACGAGGCGGTGAGGGGAGCCGAGGAGGGGGGAGGAGCTCGGGGGGGAAATGGACGCTGTCTCAGAGGTGCGTCTCAGCTGGCAGGACAATAGAGATGGAGGTGTCAGAACAGGCCTGAGGTCAAGGTAAAGTTAGCTCTGATACAACAGACAATAGACATGTCTACAGGACATAATAATAACAATGATGTAGAAATCATCCACAACTTTACATGTACAAAAATCCATTTGACCTGTAAGTTGCAGTTTGTTATAAACTCTGCACAGTATTTGAAAAAAAAAAGTTACTGTCATAACCAATTTGCATCACTAAAACTGACATGAATGACAACGAAACTAAATAAAGTGCCTCTGGGTTCATGATGTTACTTTCAATACAAAGTTAATGGTGACTATTATACAATGACAACCAGTGACACATGGCCTGTCACAAATGTCTAAACGTTATTACCAGTTATTAGCAATCACATTCTTAATACTGTTAGTAAGAAATAGAAGTTTATGAAGTCTAACCTGACCTAACACTTTGCTTTTACTCATCAGAGTATTGGACACCAGATGGAGAGATCTCTGGAGTATCACAAACTTAATGAAAGTCACATTATTAGCTGAACGACACATTTGTTGAGTTTAACTTGTGTCTCATCAAATTTTATTTCATAATTGTGAAATGTGTCATAAGTTCTGAAAAAAGTAATTCTACATCTTATACCAGTTTCCAGGCAGCTCAACGAGCCTTAGTTATAGGAAGAGAACAGATGCAGATTTCACCCTCTTGTAGGCATCGGTGGAAAGTAAGTATAATTTCAAGGTACTTTATATGTGATGCTACACTACAACACTACTACACTACACTACTAGCAGAGTATTTTATGCTGCTTTATTAGTACTTTTACTTAAGGATCTGAGAGCTTCTTACACCACCGAATGTAGGTGGTGACAAATAATGTTGGCAAGATGAGAAAGTCAAAAACTTCTTAATATACAGTTTTAAG
This sequence comes from Lepturacanthus savala, assembly GCA_030544235.1. NCBI lineage: Eukaryota > Metazoa > Chordata > Actinopteri > Scombriformes > Trichiuridae > Lepturacanthus > Lepturacanthus savala. Next base: position 26,940,533 of record CM060479.1, on the reverse strand, counting down.
AAGCATTCATCAAGTCTCTCTAAATGTACATTTTGTGTTCATGATGGTTTCTTGTCATTTAAAAGTCCATTTGTGTAATTTTTTTTTTTTTACGAAAATGAAGATTTTGTGTGATTTTTTGACAGCAATTTCAAAAGTTGTAACTGAAAAATAATTTTAAATATTAAATCCACCTACAATATAAAACTTGTTTTTCATTTATTAAAACCATTTTAAGAGCATTAAACTATCTGGCACCAAGTTTTTAGGGTTATACCACATGACAGTTTTGGCATTATTCCAGGGACGAGAAGAGGAAGGTGGAAGTCACGACTTCTCCATCTTCACATTGTGTTATTTCCATTTTCATGTCGCTGTGTCAGTCTAATATATTTTTCAAATATTTATCGATTTATCTTTTTAATTATTCAGGGGCGGATCACTGAGAGGAAGCCTTCTTTCTTTGTTTTTTTGCAGAAACACTCCGATCACATTCACACAGTTTCACACATTGTCACCTGGAAGCTGCAGCACAACCACTGACCTGCTGCCTCCGAGCAGCAGGGGTTAAGGACCTGGCTCAGATTGATCTGTCCGGTTCGAACCATGCATAACCTTTAGGCCAATATTTCCTCCCACCACAAAAATAATTCACTCTCCAGCATGAACTGCATGCTCTAAAACAGCGGTGGGCAATTCCAGTCCTAGAGGGCCACTGTGGGTGCAGGTTTTTGTTCCAACCAAGCACTAACACACCTGATTCTGCTAAGGACCTTCATTAGTAGAATCAGGTGTGTTACTGCTTGGTTGGAACAAAAACCTGCACCCACCAGAATTGCCCACCCCTGCTCTAAAATATGTTAAAATGTGTCCACAGCACTACATCGTACAGTAGTTATAAAATACTTTCTTTTAGTTATTTAAAGAACAACATGCTGCAGGTTGTAAGCCACCCATGAGAAAGATTAGAGATGAAGAACAATAAAAAACACAGACAGGACAGAAACAAAAACAGATAAGAGGGGGCAGGGGATTGTGGGTATTTTGAGTATCACTCACCCTCAGTTTTCTCGCCAGCCGAGCTGCTTCTTTACACATCGGGTGCCAAACCTCTGAACCTGCATGCACACACACAAAACACACACACAAAACACACACAAAACACACACACAAAACACACACACAACAAACAATTTCATCTTTGTTTACTGTGTGTGGGCATGGAGCCATACAGTTTTATGATCCTATGAGGACTAGATCAGCCTTTCTCAAGTGCATCAACATCAATCAACACAAGCGCACACACCTAACACACACACACATAGGGGAAGCAGTTTTCCTGGTCGAAGGACAGAGAAAGTCTCCTCATGCAAAGAGAGAAATCTATACCAATAAACAATAATCAACAATTATTAAGCAATAAAAATGACACATCAGAGCAAGGACGCAATAAAATATCCTTTGAAAATAAATTAAATAGGTTTTGAGATGAGATTGAACACTCGGCAGATTTTTGCTGAGTCTAGGAGCCAGGACAGAAACAGCTTGGTCACCACCAGGGACAAAGGATGAAGGAGTTTATTGTGGATCAGCATGAAGAACATTTAGGATCAGTTGTCATGAGGAATTTCCAATATCAGGATAATCATGAAAATCCTCATGTGAGTGACTGGAAGAAGCTGTCTCACTCACTAACATACAGTCCTACACTGATTTGGGAAGGATGCTCACTAAAAAAAAGATGTGTTCTCTCCATGATGTAGCAAAGAGAATTAGAACCATTATAGGTGAAAAAAACAAATGATGTAGCCAGTGAGGGTAACATTCAGAGAAATAAACTGGATATTCTCTGAGATATTGATTAGGTTAGGAGGTTAAGTCAGGATTATTTCTGAGATTTATCTTGAAAATGTATAACTTTGAAGAATCAGGAAACATCTTACAAGTTTCTTGTAAATTTGCCACTTAAATCTTGGAAGATTTTTTTCTCTGAATATTTCCTACCTAACGATCCTAATGGTCTTCTGTGGTATTGCTATTCAAATATTTCTTTCTTTACTGAATGCCAGATAAACTCTAGAATGACTTAGTGCCACTTTAAGTTTAAAGTATATTTTGATGATTATTGGGATAATAACATGAATCGCAAATTGTTATGGCCAAGATAATTGCTGCTTTAAATTTTCATATCATCCCGTGCTGGGTCACCCCCAACCAGAAGGTCCTGTTCTGACGACCTGAGAGGACTGGAGGACTGACATGGATTAGCAGCTTGCTGATAGATGGTGGAGCCAAATTGCACAGAGCCTTAAAAGTAATTACTGTAGAAGGATTTTAAATTCAATCTGAAATTTAACAGGAAGCTTTTGTTAAGAGAAAAAGTGAGAAACGGAGTGGAAGAGGAAATAAAGTGGAGGAAAAGAGGAGAATGAATGAAGTCTATTAAATCTTATTCATATCAATAAACCAGTCAAGATGTTGTATGCATGTGGATCTGATAGTAATAATGACAGTAACATCTCTGCAGTGCATACACACACACACACTTGAACCTTGGGGGCAAAGCAGGCAACAGTAAGCTGATCACGATTCTATAACTACTATCAACATCATTAATCTGACCTGTGCACACACACACACGCACACACACACACCACACAGACACACACACACACACACACACCACGTACACCAAATCAATACTGTAGATAGAAACCATGCGTGGTGATTCAGAGCACCCCTCCCACCCACGCTCCTTAACTCTGCTGCCGAGCAGATGTATGGCCTCAGACTTGAGGTCCTTTATCTCCTGGATGAGGAGAAAATAAATGGTGCAGAGAAAAGGAATTCAATCTGAAACAGCCCACTGAACATTAGTTCCGAGAAAATTAGTTGCCTGAAATTTGTCGCAAAATAATTATTTAAAAAAGGTAACTCCTCAATCCTTCCGTGTCTTTTTTCCTCACATGCTCCATGTGTCATTTGGAAGTTAAGCCTCAGCTATATTTAGACAGACTGTTATTTTGTGCCTTTTCTTAACTTCATGCAAAACGAGGTTAATCAGTGGCTGAAGTGGCCTCCTTATCTTGTCCGCTGATATACAAAAGAAGGGATAAAGGCAGCCTGTGAATGGGGGGAAGCAATATTGACATATGTGTATGCATCATTGAAATTCTAATGTTAAAAAGCAGCGGGTATTTAAATGGTGCTTTCATTTTTGCTGAATCATGCTGCAAACACATCTTTGGGCTAATGTAACCATTCAAATGTGCACTGTGATGAACTCCTTTATCCACTTGATGTCTGTTGGCTTTTCCTTTCTGAATAGAACATGTATTGAGGGTGAAAGCAGGATTTTTACTGCAACATGTTTGATTCTACCACAAGAAAATATCCTATTTGGCAGCATTCAACTGGATTCTGAACAATTAGAACAACTGAGTTAATAATAAACATGCTATTTTCATCTATCTGCTTATTTAAGATCTGGTAATGAACTGAAACGTCCACAATTACTTCATGAAATAGTTTTCCACTCCCACCACAACAACGCACACACACACACACACACACACACACACACACACACACACACACACACACACACACACACACACACACACACACACACACACACATACACACACACACACACACACACATACACACATACACACACACACACACACACACACACACACACACACACATACACACACACACACACACACACACATACACACATACACACACACACACACGCACACACACACACACACACACACACACACACATACACACACCACTTCTTATTCCAGACATGTATGGTGATTGATTGTGAAGGTGTGTGTGCTCATGTTGTGTGTACTTGCATGTCGTAAATGAGTGTGTCTCACAAGGGTGATTGCTCAGCCCTGGCTACATGTCTGAAGTCATCAAAGGGAGTGGATGTAACCTTGGGGCAGAGATGCATACACACACACACACACACACACAGACATGCACACCTGCACTCATATATAAACGCAAAAAATGTGCAAGCATGCATTCACTGCATTCACGCAGATGCACAGCGTGATGCCTCTGAATGTGTTCAGAGACATAGATTATTGCACACACATATGCCTCCATCCATACCCACAGGCTTCAATGTACAATATGCAAATGCATCGTTTTAGTGGTGGCTGTGAGCAGGAGAGCAGCAGCAGAATGTCAATGTGGCGAAACAGGAGGCGTCGACCTGTGTGGCGAATGTGGTACAGTAGAATTGTGTGAAATCTGAATTATATAGACAAGCAATCCATGTTATACAAAATGTTAACTTTTTTTTTTTACTTTAAGTTGACAATTCTGCACCTTACATAGAATTTTGTCATCAATTCATTTAAAAAAAAAACTGTTTAGAATTGCAGTGCTCTGACTCAGGTATGACCCGTTTGCACAACCATATCTAAGAAAGTATGTTCATATCCAGCTAATTTGCATTAACATCATGCAAATAATGTTAAATATATAAATGCTGCTCAATTTTCTTTTAAAGATATCACAGATCTCGATAGTGTATTTATCTCTCTATCCACCATCTTTATTTTGTTCCTTTTGCTACCTTATATCACCTGTTTACACTGGCAAGAAATGTTGAATATTACAAGTCATTCCATATAAACAGCATGGTTATTATGGTTGCAATGCATTTCCTCCTAAATATAATAGCAAACACACAATAGCTGCTCATGAACAGTATTGGTAAAGCATCAGATTGGGTAATCAATGACATATTTAAGAAAATATATAATAATAAGCTACCAGGTTTACCAGTATCCTACCAAACTACTTGAATGAATGACTGACCTTATTTACTTTAATGACTCTAATCTAATATGTAAAACAGAAGCTTCTGGATGATTCAATTTAAACCTCCGGCGAGGTCGTTTCATTCAGATTAATCCTGTCAGAATAATGGACACAGCAGAGGAGAAGGTTGAGAGGTAATTGACTCCAACCTTTGTGTGTATCAAGAAAAGATGGAGGGGGAAGGTGTGTGTGTGTGTGTGTGTGTGTGTGTGTGTGTGTGTGTGTGTGTGTGTGTGTGTGTGTGTGTGTGTGTGTGTGTGTGTGTGTGTGTGTGCCACTGAGTGACTAAAGCATGTTATATGCAAGATCAATAACCTATATAATGGGACTTTGTTAAAAGCACCCATTTATCAGGCTGACACATTCTCTCCCGACTCTTTCCTCCTTCTCGCTTTGTGTCACACACACACACACACACACACACACACACACACACACACACACACACACACACACACACACAGGCCATCTGGATACTTGCAGGGTACAGCTAATTCAATAGATCCTACAAGTCTATTTTTATGTCTACTATTGTACTAATCCAGAAGCAGCAGAGCCACAGAAATCCATTAACACAGCTGAATCTATGCTATTCCTTTTTATATGGAGTGCGTCAGTGGTCGGGTTCTCCTCTCCTGCCCTTTCTATCCCCTCCTCACCTGCCAGGTACATCTCCTCCCCTTCCAGGAACATCATGTGACAGCGGGCACACCTGGCACAGCTGGGGTGGTAGTGCTTCCCTCCAGCCTGGAGGACAGACCGGAAAGGACGAGAAAAAGGATGCAGGAGTGAGAGGAGATGAGGAAAAAAAGGGAAGACACAAAAGCAGCATGACACAAATGAGAAAAAAGGAGTGGTAATAAGAAACAATGAGAACAGCGAGAGATCCGATAATAAATTGGAAGGAAAAAAGAATGAATGGGGTAGAGGAGATAGGCGAGTGGTGCTTTGTGGTTTTACAAAGCTGCTTTGTCATACACACACGCACACGCGCGCGCACCACACATAGGCAAGGCAAGGCTTATTTGTACAGTACATTTCAACAACAAGGTAATTCAAAGTGCTTTACATAAAACCTTAGAAGCATCAAGGTACAATTTAAAAACAGTTGATCGAAAGCGGAAAAATCTAAAAAATTAAAAATAAGAACAATCAGAAATTAAACTTAATTCAAATTAAATACACTACTCACAATAAGTTAGGGATATTGTCAGAGAGTGGATTTTATACATTTTTGCCGTAATAAACATTAAACTAATGAAAATTGTGTTTTTTCTCCATTATTAGTAATATCAAAGGGAAGTTTCATTTATTTCATTAAAATTCAGATCAAACAGGAAGAGCACTCATTTAAATAACAATATCCCTAAATTATTGTGAGTAGTGTAAGATGAAAAATCCCCAAAATTGAAATTAAATACAAAAACCAAGAACAATGTAATTTAAAACACACACACACACAGACAAAATCATGCGCAAATCTATGAAAACACACATGTCGTACATACATTCTCTCACACACGGTGTAGTAGAGTGAGTAGATGTGGACAGATGGACTCACCTCCAGTACTCTGCCACTGATGTACCTGTTACAGCCCTCACACCTGATCCCAAACTGAGTGTGGTAGTCTGTCTCACAGTAAGGAATCCCGTCCCTGCAGGGACACACAAACAAGCTCTTACTATTAAATATTTAAAGTGGCCACCTTTGTTTAGTGACTTTTGATTTTACAGAAGCCACAAAGTAAGTAAAGGCCTTCTTTGAAATTGTTTGATATCCATACCTAAAACATATAGATATTGAACATATCAATCCACCTACTTGCTGATGTATTCTCCAGTGAGCAAACAGCCACATTTACGGCATTTAAAACAACTGACGTGCCACTGTCTCTCCAGAGCCAGCAGAGACTGACCCTGTTTGATCTCCTCACCACAATCTGCACAGTCTACAGCAGAGGAGGAGAGGAGAGGAGAGGAGAGGAGAGGAGAGGAGAGGAGAATGAGAAAGCACAACACTAGGAAGATAAGAGCAACTTGAACATTTTGAGCATTTATCATCCCTCCACTCTGTCCTTGCCTCTCTGCTCTGCAAACCTCCTTCTCCTCCTCCTCTTTTCTTCATCCCTCTTCTCTTTCATTGTCACCCTGTTTTATTGCCAGATGGAGCAACCAAAACCAGGCTGCAAGTATACCTGGAGCAGTAGGCCACCTTCTGTGTGTGTGTGTGGGTTTGTTCAGTAGCTACAGGGAGGGAATGTTTTGCAGAGTTCATCAGGTGAACATCACAACTCTCTTCTCCTCTGTGTTTTTCTCCTGAAGGGAACAAATACTTTTGTATGCTGTTTGAATCAAATCATGTGTAATGTAGGTGTGTGTGTGTGTGTGTGTGTGTGTGAGTAGTTCTACTTAGAATAGCACACGAAGCCATGGTCACAGATGATCCTTGATTCTAACTTGTCAAAACATGGCTAGAAAACTGATAGAATTGTAATTCTGCAGCATTATTATTAAGATCATTATCAATTGCCAGAAAGGGAAGAGAAAAATGCCTTTAAGTTCAACTTCACGGTTAAGGGGATGCAGTATTTCTGGCATTTTTCACATTGCAGATTTCATAATTTAAATGTATAAGTGCTGTGCAGGTAAGCATGTGTGCATATATTTTATCAATCTAAAAGGTGAACAGAATGTGTGTGTATATGTGTTTGCTTCTTACAGCTTGGTCCATGGACCTTGACTGGCTTGTCGCTCTTCAGAGTGTGTGAGCATTGCTGACACACACACTTTTTCCCGCAGAAGGTCACCCTGTCTCCAATTGGGAAAGGACTCCTGCACATGCACGCACACACACACACACACACACACACACACACACACGCGCACACACACACACACACACACAAATCTTTTAGTAAAGCTATGCAGATGTGGAACTGCAGAAATTCTACATTTTACCACATGTACAGTAGTTAAAGAGTCAGTTCATTCAAAGCCACTAACAGTGTTTATTTGGAGAAGTTTTGATGAATGTTATATTTTTAATATCATACCTAACTTTATGGATGTGAAGGAAATGGCATTTCTGGTTCCTACAGCACTGAAAACTGTCATTTTACAAATCAACAGCAATGTGTTTCATAAAGAGCAACCATTAACCATCACTTCCACAGCATTGGAAATCGTACAGTTTTGGATATTGTTTATAAAATTCTCCACAGACAACATGTACAGTAAATGAATGGAGCTTTAGTATCCAGTGATATATAGGATCAAATTCCTGGGTTGTTCCTTAACAATGAAACAGTGGTGGAGTCACTGGTCCTAGACTGAACGAATATTTTAAAAAAGGCTAAAGATAAAGTATCAAACTGAATCATCCAGTGAATGCCTTTAGGCCTGAGTTTTTGGTTGTTGCCCAGAATGCACAAAGTGCGAGGGCAGAGCTGGCCACACCATCTGTGATGTAGTAGCTACAGTGTATATACAGTATGTATATGTATAGTTCCTAGCACCTTTGTCAGTGGACTCATACAAGTCTGGTCGTTTGCTGTACCTGCAGAGGCTGCAGACGAAGCAGTGTGGGTGGTAGGTCCTGCCTAGGGCAGACACCACCTCTCCAGTGATGTACTCGTTGCAGCTGTCACACTGGGTCCCATAGAGCCGCTGGTAGTCCTCGATGCAGATGTACTCGCCAGAGTGGTGGAAGAAACCCGAATGAACCAGATCGCAGCTGCAGACTGGTCAGACAGAGAGAAAGAAATGAAGAGGCTCACTTCTTTCCTCAGGAATATTAGTGAGATACAGCATACAAAGGAAGCTGTGGGGGGTGATGTAGCAAGAGGAATGTTACTTTACTAAAATATTTAGGTATATATATATATACAGGTCTATATTTAGGTCTTTAGAGCAAACTGTCAAGATTACAACAATAATACATCTTGCATGCATTTCTGATTTTGTGTCTTTAATTAAACCAATATACGATCACTATATGAACTATACTACATTATATGATATGGCACAAATTTAAGATGTAAAAAGCTACATTTTTTGTATTGCTGTAGTCAAAAGATTTATATATAAAGAGTTATATCCATTTGGCCAATCACATGGCTGCAGCTCAAGTTGTCAGCCTGTATTGACACCAGAGTTAATCCACTAATCTAGAGGTTTCGCCTTCTGGTTTGCTGATAGTAAGTGTGTGTGTGTGTGTGTGTGTGTGTGTGTGTGTGTGTGTGTGTGTGTGTGTGTGTGTGTGTGTGTGTGTGTGTGTGTGTGTGGTGATTGAGAGGCTGGGGTTGTTGTGAGTGCAATCTGCTGTTCTTTCTGACCTCTTAGGGGTTAATACTCTAATCTGGTTTTGGAGATTAGACTAGTAGCCATCTAATCCTTTAATTTATACAGTGTAGTGGTTGTATCTTCACATAAAATGAGAATAATATTGTTGTCTGTTCCTGTAAATGTTTTCCTGCATGAGTCCACCCGCAGACCACCGCCAACGACAGGTTTCTCTGATCGTTTACTCACTTATTTTCTCTGTATTGTTATGGAGGTGGTGTTGTGTGATAGATGTGATTGACAAAGAGACGTGTTAAACACACCAGGTTCAGTGTCTACACTGACAGCACAATATATTGCTCTTATGTGAAGTCCTTCAGCCACATGATTCCCTGTGGTTGAGTTGTGTTTAAGGTGAATATGGAGGCAGTGGGTTCACCTCCCATCAATTGTGTTTTATAGCATTTGTAACATTGAACACGACCAAGAAAAAAAAAAAAAGCTCATACATTGCTTCAAGTTCAAAGATTTTTGTCAAACTCGTCCCTATAATGAACAGTATGTTGCAGTGATGGACCTGTAGTGTCCGGTCAGTGGGAGATACAGTATAAACTGCAGTATAGATACAGAATGGCACCACCATACAACCTGCATGTTCTCTAGGTTTGACATCTGGAAGGCTGCCATCAGCTCAACATATTTGACAGTGAATGGAACGTCTGGACTCTAATTAAGCTAATGGCCCTAAACCCAATGGAGTGAATGGATCAGGCAGAGAGAGAGGGGGGAGAGAGAGAGAGAGAATCAGTCTTGCTGCCTAATTTATTTATCTTTAAGAGCTGACCTGAAGACATAAAGACAGTAAAGCAACATTTTATTGTTCTTCTTCATATAGGCCTTGGGCTAAACACATGAATCATTCAACTTTCATTTAGAAAATGAAAGCTTTAAAAGGACTAACATGAAACCTGAGGACTGCAGGAACCACCAGTTCTATTTAAAATCCTGGCTATCTTATTTTATATAGATAATTACATTGTAAGTTCATTGAACATTTTATCCATAAACGCTGACCATAAAGCGGAGTGTCCTTACTGCCAGGAGACACATAACTGCAGCCTGATAAAACCAGCCAGTAAAATGGCTATTTCTTATTTCCAGATTTATTTCGACAGAAAAAGAGTGGTTGACCATTTGTTGTTTTCAGCCTCTCAATTGTGACAATTTCAAGCTTTTCTTTGTCCTATACGATAGCAAACCGAATAGCTTTGGATTGTGAACTGTTTGTCGATAAAAGAAACAAGCATCCATTTAATTTCAGTTTTTTAGTTTCCTGAGATTTTATGGACAAAACAACATAATTGATTGATCAAGAAAAAAAATGCAGAATAATCTATAATGAAAACTAGAAAAGCACTGAGAGTGCAGACCTCCACCAAGGATATTATGATTCCCATCATTGTTGTCCTATACTTAATATATATTATTATACATTTATTTATATTATACATTATACACACATTATCATGGAATGAAAACAAGGTGTAGTCAAAGTTCTCTCTTAGTGATTCTGGCATAATGTGCAAAGAAAACAAGTTTTGCAGGGGCCAGATATCACCACCAGGTCCCAAACAATGACAGCTGTTTGAAGGTTCATTTACCAAACAACAGAAATTCAAAGTGATCCAGAAACCAGGATTTCTTCCTAATCATCACCAAAATGTAATCATCTGTTCATCATACCGTTCCCAACATTCATTGAAAATTTGATGAAAATCCAGCCAAAACCTCTTTGAGGTATTTTGCTAGCAAACAGACAAACAAACAAACAGGCAGACAAACTGGCTAAAACGTATTCTCCTTGGCAGAGATAATAATATTCATTAGTTTGCAGCCAGAGGTATTGCTTGGGTACAGCAAGGTATGACACTCACCATATCTTGACTATGGTTGACACACTTTTAATTATAATTAGTGCTGTTATAGGGCTGCTCAATTACCGACAAAATCATTATCACAATGATTCAAACAATTATTTTTTAAGTTACACAATGTATTTATTCTGCATGAGTGACTGTGCTTTTGTTTGAGATGTTAAACAGATTTGTTGTGTTGCCAGGTAGAGCTCATCCCTTTAAGGTACATTTAGAACAGAAAAAAATGTGCAATTATTTGCAATTGGTGAGTAACTCAACCTAAAGGTTAATGATTATTAATAATCTATAGCTTCTTGCTTTTGCTCTCCGATTGGACCAGATTTCTGCATTTAAAATTACAAATTTTCGAACCCTAACCCCCGGACCCCTAGAAGGTTGTGTCCCTTGCTAAACCTTGCCTTGAACTGATATGGCACCACTGTTTGCAGCCCTAATTTAACCAACAATTCTGAACTTATGATTTGATCCATCAGAGATATGAGACTTTTATTGTTTTCTCACAATCAAGTTCCTCTTTATCATTCTCTTATCAGGCGTTTTATTTTTGTTTCCATATAACCAGGACACTCTTCTCAGACATGAGGGATTCTGTAAAAGTAGTATTCTGTAGTATGTGTGTTTTCTCCTAAGTCTTTGATATGGGATTCTTGTCATGGCAAAGCTGCTGTCGCACAACTTTAAAATGCCAGCCTGACCTTTAACAGCCTGCCTGAGACTAAAGCTGTTCACAGTGGAAGAGTTACAGCTAATACACACACACACACTCTTGTGTAAGTGCTGTATACATATACTGTATATCAATGCGCACACACACACACACACGCCATAAATATGTCAGCCATGCTTTTATTATCCAGAGGGATTCAAAAGACAAAATGCTGATAACATAACATCTGCAAAGCTACGAATGCATATAGAGACACTTTCTCTCTATTTTAGTCTCATTCAAACTGAATCGCACACTTGAGGAGAGCAGCCAAGTCCTTATCTTTCTTCTCGCCCAGCTGATAGCGTTCACACATTCATCACTGTTTAAATGGGAAGCTGTTAAGATGTGGAGGAAAACAGGAAAGAGAGGGAGCTCTGGAGGAAACTCTGGTCTTGGATTTTGAATGGCCCAAAAAAAAAAAACAGCATGCATGCATGAGTATTTACACTGGCTGTGTTTATGATACTCCTAACTCTGTTGCATTTAGCTATTCTCTGGGGAGTTTTTCATACATTTATTTTTACAGGTCTTTTCATCAATCTCATGTTCTTGAGATTTTATATATGTAATATAATATATAAGCACATAATGCATCTAAGCTACAAATTCACGCTTACTGAAGATGAACTATTAGCTTGATTTGGCAGATAATGTGTAGAGATCAAAAATCCTCAGTTCAACCTGTCAAGAATTATACCAATAAACTGAGCTAAAGATTTAATTTTACAGATTTACAACATAATTATAATACAGATGCCACTGCAGTGAGCTCCTAGAATATAAATTAGTTTCTGCCTTCCCCCTACCATCCATTATTCCTGCTGTCACATGACATTTTAGCTTTTCAGGGACAGTCGGGATAAATCTTCCCGCTGCTACTTGAACTTGCTGACGGAAACTTTTATGTCCAAATAGGTCAAAGACTTGTCAGTCACCAGCTCACGTGTCTTACCTGGCAAGTACCTGACGACCCCTGCGTGACCTCACATGATGTCCCAAACTCTGAAGGTTTTCTATATTTAATCTGGGCTCTGTGCCCAATCAGTTGTCACCTCACAGCTACCATGTGGATCATGAAATCCAGCAGACAACAGCCCTAAACACAACCATTTAGTCCTATTTAAAATAAGTGTAAGTTTGGCAAGTGATGAACAAGCTCAGGACCATCACTAATCACTGTAATAATAAAAATGTGCTTAATTTTCATAGCTGGATCTTATATATGTGTAAAACATTAATTTGCATGAAACTGACATCATAGATTTTAATGATTCTTCATTATATGACTGGTATTGTTGATTCAGTGAGAGTAGTGGTGTATTTATGACCATCTACCCATCTGGCCAACCCTAGATGGGGTTTTATTTTCTCTTTCAAAAATTCAATCAAAGTAAGAACCTGCAAGTACATTAGAAGTTTTCATGCATTTCTTAAATGCATAATGCGAGTCAGAAGACCGTGGAGCAGTAGCTCATCCCTCCATCACGGAACCTCAAACAAAAATATAGCCTGCCTGGCCAAAAAAAAAAAGTCACCACCGGGATTTACCTCATGGTTAAACAACCATGTGGAAAGACACGTCTCGTGGTTGTAAAAAACAACATGTTAGTCTGTTTGAGAAGAGTCAAATCATTGGCATCAAGTAGAGAAAACATCTAAGGAGAAACAGAAACTACTAAACTGCCTATGCACATCATTGGAACCAGAGTGGAACCAATGTGGAACCAGAGTGATGGAGCATCAGGGTAAGATGAGAAGCAGATGAAGTGAATGAGCAGGTTATTCCATCCATGGATTGTTTCCTTCCTGATGGCACCAGCGTATTTCAAGATGACGACACCAGGATTCATCAGCTCAGATTGTGATGGAGTGGTTCAGCAGCATCAGACATCATTTTCATACATGGGTTGACACCACAGAGTCCAGACCTTCATCCCATCTTTGGTGTGTGTTGGAGAAGACTTTGTGCTGTGTTTCAACTCTAACGTCATCAATACAAGATCTTGGTGAAAAATGAATGCGACACTGGATGGAAATAAGTCTTGTCACATCACAGAGGTTTATCCAAACAATGTCACAGCAAATGCTGCCATAATTTAAGCTAAAGGCGTTCCAATGAAATGGGTGTGTTGACTTCATTTTTAGGAGTCACTTTATTTCCTGCAAGGCAGTGTATATTGAATCTAAAAGACAGTGAAATAGCCTTTTTTCACAGCCGCCATATTGACAGGAAACAGTAGGTCAACACAGATGATACATACCGATGATACTAATGAAGGATCCACTCTACTCAAATAGAGTCGGGTTCCGCTACAGAACAGAACCTTAATTAGTATCATCTGCAACACTTGTGTTCACTTACAAATTGAAGTCAATACAGCTGCTGTGAAAAAAAAGTCAGCTGAATAAGAAGTGAGGCAGCAGCAGTGGAGCGGTTAGTGATGTTATAGGGACCAAAGAAATGATCAGAATACAGTAACACAGTAAGGCCTTTATAATGTAATGTGTTTCTGATTTAACTAATAATATTCATATCTACTGCTGTCATTGCAAACTAACTTTCTAATGCATGAAGGGAAGAAAGCAATCTCCATTCACTCTCTGCTCCATCAGTTTCCTCATCGCTAGCCTCCTGCTTCCTCCCCCGTCTGCTCATCAGGGGGCAGGTTCAGCTGCAGTTCGTTGGAGGCGCTTAAGTATTTAAATACTTTTCTTTAACAAAATGCTAACAGTGATTTTGGATTTGAATTGCTCGAGGTACACACACAAGCACACAATTGGCAAAAACACAGCAGATAATGATCTCTTTGTTTACTGCCCGCAGGCTTGAGCGAAAAAGGTTTCCAGGGAACGAGCATAAGAAGCATTGGAAAAAAAATAGATTTTAAAAAGAAGGGATGTAAATAAAGATGGATGGAAGAAACGAGAGCTCCTGGAGGCCTGATACACATGTCGGCTGTGTTATCTTTCTGATTTTAGCTTTCAGACACACATAAAAGGCGAACAAGCCAACACACAGGAACAGCAAGGACACACACAAAAGACTGCAGCTGCAGAGCCTGATGCTTCACAGTTTGTCTGTGAAGTCTCTTCTGAAGAAAGAGCCAGGCCATCCGTGACTATCTGGACAGCTGAGTGTACGCTAATACTGACAAAACACACTGGATCCTGCTTGATTTGTGAAATACAAACTTGTTTTGGGTGAAAGCTTTTACCATGTAGGACGAATCATACTGTACAAGTCCATTTTATATGCTCTCCAGACAGTGAAGCACTGGTGCACATAAATTTTTAATAGAAACAAGAAAAACAATATAAAAGTCATTAGAAAATGAGATTTGCTAGTACAGACACTAAATGACCTTGTCAAATGTCCCGATGCACCGTGAACCAACAGAATCAGGTCATTTGAACTATTTGTCCTTTTCTCTACTTAAACATTTCTGGTAAGTGAAATTCTTTTCAGATGCTGAGACAATGATGTTGTACATGTCTATATTTTCTAGTGAAAAAAAAAAAAAAAACGGGGAGGGTAGAGGATTATTTTAGAGGCAAGGCTAAGAACCAGACATGGCGAAAAGAGAAGAAAGGCAAGGGGAGTCAGGGGAGAGATTAGAGGAAACAGAATAGAGGAAGCCTCATATGTGATGAGAAAGGGAAGCAGACAGCGGAGTGAAGGGGGTGAGGATGTGGAGGAAGAGACAAGGGGGACTCAGGGGAGGTATCAATGAGGCTATCGATCTGTCCATCTAGCACACATATGCCATCCTGTCACTGTCTCCCCTCGTCTATTTGCATCAACGTCGGATGGGTTTCCTCGCTGTTACTCCTCTCCATTTGCATGAATGTGATCAGGATGGATGGATGGACCACAGAGAACCGGGTGCAGCATCATTACAATAGAAACTCATTAATAATTGGGCCACCGCCTTCAATTCATAGATAGATAACCTCATCTGAATTAGGTTAACACACTAACACACTCATCTCATATCAAGGGAGTTGAACCATCTCACATGAGAACATTTGCAGAGTCATATTAACTGAGTTACTGAACAGCTAATTCACATTAATTTAGACCTGGGCTAAACAAAGGGGCGATAGAGGGTGGAGTCACTTCAGGAGTGTGTCTACAATTTACGACAGGGGTCTGACAGATACCTTATCCCAGGCCCCATCAGGGGGTGGGAGAGAGACAGAAAGAAAAGAAAGAGGAGATGTGTGTGTGTGTGTGTGTAAGACAGAGAGACAGAGAGAGAGGAACGAAACTGAGAGTCATTGTTTATTTAATCCTGGTGATTTTTCTTTGTTCTAATGTGAAGCGTTTATCAGTCTCTTGAAAGAAACTCAAGTCTCTGTTCCAGGGGGACGTGGAATCTTCTTGACATGTTCTCTTATGTGTTTCACAGCTAAAATGGTCATAACCTACAGTCATGATGCTCATGAAAGAAGTATGAACACATCTACTACACATCCTGTCCAGGTAGGTAAGTGTGTAAATGATTAGAATCTCTGTTATCAGTGTAAGAATAGGTGGATGTTGGCATGTGGTGTAAAGCGTTTGAGTGGTCGGAAGACTCGAACGGTGTTATACATATGCAGGACAGGAGTTTTGAGTCAAATGATTCCTGACACCCTCAGGGGAAAAATCTGTTCTGGGAACTTGGTTGGTACAATGTTTGTCCCCGATTGTGACAAAGGTGGAGAGAGGTTGTGTGAGGTGTGGAGTAGAGGACTGGATTGGGATTCCGATGCTGCAGAACGAGGAGAGAAGAACGAGAAGAATGGAATCAACCGACAAAGTTAAGCCTAACGGGCGAAAATCCCATTTCATTGATAGGGGAGGGAGCAATAAACAGTTTTCAAACAAACAAACAATTTTCAGAGAATAATTTCTGGAGGAGACATGACAAAAAAATAATATACTACCAAACTACTATAATAATCTGGTGTTCTTCTCTCTCCCTAATACTCCTTTGCAACTTGCTTTGCAGGTTTGAGCCCTCAGCATTTTAAATATTCCTTTACATTTATGTGTAAGACAAATGAAATCATGAATCAATGAGGGAAAAACTTTGAAAATCTTTCCGGAAGGACCCAGGTCCTCCTCTCTCTACTCTTCTTCCCGTTCCCTCCTCCCTACCCTGAGTTGCTGCCGCTACCAGAACTTACATCGTTAGAGCTTGTTTACAATCATTAGGTCTGATCTTAACCATCAGAGGCTGATTTTGGACTAATTTTGAATTTCAAAAGTAGTGTGATAAATGACTTACTGGCTTCTACTTTGTAGTTTGATTGGACTGTCAAAATTAGCTGTTAGTCACTAGCCCCACCCACTGGAAAATAGCATCTGGATGAAACCACTTTGAAGAGGGGGGTCATAAGTTTTCAACAATTAAGAAATGCATTGTTTTATATTTAGCAGCACTTGTGTGTTTATTTAACATTTCTTCTATGTTAAAAATTATTCATTTGTGTTTACAAAGATTTTTGGGGTGGAACAACTTTGTGGAAGGAGGGTCACATCCCTTGTGTCCCACCCGGCTTTTCTGGCTATGAGCCTAACCTTACCTGCGATTTTGCTGGCAGATATTGCGATTTCGATTTCATGTACAATTCTCATCAAATCAGGTTTCAGTGCACAACATTTTACAAGCATCACAGAAACTTACATCATGCTATTTAAACAATACAGTGTCATAACTCTAATGCAAGAATGAAAACTAAAGCCAAGAATTGATTTCAAATGTCATCCTATTTATCAGCAAGAAACACACTATAGGCTACATGGAGTGTTTGTGTGGTCAGTGGGAAAGGATGCTGTCTGCAGACCTTTTCAACATCAAGTCAAAATTGCCATTTCCAAAATGCACAGTCAAACTTTGGCTGCTTGAGCCCAAATTAGATCAGATCAAACCCACATTTTCCAGCTCTTTCAGCAGTGTTTCTTTATATTCTGCGTACAGCTGTAGGATGGCATCCAGGTTGAAGTATGTGTGGGAGGGAAGCATATACCTCTATCCAGTGTGTAGAGGAGACTTTTAAATGAGTCTTTGGTGACCTGTTTACAGGCACCATGTCCTTAGCATTGTAGCGTGGTATTGCAGTTGATATCGTCTTCGGCTGGTTTTGTCATATGGAGTCACACTGGCAAAAGAAGCTGTAATTCTAATTTGGCCTGAGTATAACTTACACAATATGTTTCACTGAACTGTCTCGCCATGCGTGGCGATATAAATTGGTTTTGTTTCCACAGGATTTAGCAACTTTAGTGCAACATGTTTTGCACAGCACCCGATTCTGATGTTCCTCTGCAGCCTCGAAACTTGAAACGCTGCCAAATGACCAACGTGCCGTTTTTCTTTGAGTTTAAAACCCCTGACTCCGCTTCCAGGCCGGCTGAAGCCATTTTAGAAATTGATGACCAGCTTACACTGATTGGGCTCCAGAAGATGTGACCTGTCCTCCTCATGCAATATGCTGCTTCTGATTGGTGAGCTTAGCAGGATGGTAGGGAAGTGCCAGGCACATGTAATATATTTAATGAAAAGAAAACCTGAGTTAGGAAAACCCCCCCAAAAAAAATCGCAGCTTTGAAGATCACATTGCCTGAAATCACGTTTTTCGATCTACAACTATAGATTGTTCAGGCTTACTACACAATAAAATAAAGTGGTTTCTATGCAGGATGAGAGAATACACTAAATCTATGGAGCTCTATTGTGCAGGTGTGAATATAGAATGTTTGCAGGTGCAGGCGGGAGTGTAACACACACATTGTGGGAGCAGGTGGTAATGGTCAGAAAAGCAGCAGGAGTGGGATTAAGAAACACGCCCGCACAGAGACCTAGTGAAGAAGTCACAATACACCACGACACTAATAAATATATGCAATCTAACCTGAGGAGAGGTTGATAAAGGCAGTAAACCTGTAGATTTATAGGCCACGATATGGATTTGTTCGTCTTGTTGACATAGACAATGGATGGTAAAGTCATAAATTTCAATAATTTGGAAATCAAATGGTGGAATTATGTACAACAGTATGTTTGCATACCCGGAAAAAATGACATTATTTGCTATAAAATGGGGGCAAATTTATGGACGTGCTCTATGTTTCCTGAGAGAGCAGGAATATACAGGCTAATTTGCGGAGTTGTTTTTCTTCATATGAGCGCTTGTTGAAAACATTGTTGTCATTCATTGTGCTTTTCTTCTTATTGTTTTGAGAGAAAGAAAGGTTTTACTGGTGAAATAAAACATTTAAACTCTAAATGTCCTATGCATTTACTTATAGGAACAGCTTGTTTGGAGGGTTGTATTAGTCCATACTTTTATGAAAAAGGCTTTTCTGATCTCTATAGAAAAGCAGTCGATGATGTAAAGGTTCAGGAGGGTGATGTGATGATGCAGTGAGAAGATAAAGTTCAATTTTAAAGTTAAAGATTTACTGTGGTGTCTATGCCTACTAAAAACATCAGACTTTCTGTTTTGGTTATCATATCCATCCACAGTTTCTGAAATGATTTTTAAGAAAAGGTACTGAACAGTGATATATATCAAGGCCATGATATAAACTTACAGTGATAGATGGTTATATTGTCCTGTGGTCAACTTATCCTATTATATTATCCTATATTTCATCCTGTAGATTCCCAAGCCAGATAAAATAAATAATCTTTTTTTACAGTTGTGGTATCTACACCAGCTTTTCTTCCCAATTGGACATGTCTGAAAAACCACCACAGGCAGGCGTCCAGGAAGCATCCGCATTAGAGGCTGAATCACCCGTTCTCCCATTTTGGCCACTTGTATCCACCGCTGTCATTCTTTTGGTCATTGGTCATCAGACACGTCTCACCAGGAGCAGGGTTGTTTTTGCCAAAGCCCTGAATGTTTTAAAGTGGTGAAGAAACACGGTTTATATCAGTCTCCCTCCTCTGATGCACCAGAGGCTTCAGTGTCTTCCTGCAGCATCAGACTCACAGAGAGGCAGCGGCAGTAGGAAAGTGATCTGTTTCATAGCCTGCCCTGCCCAGAAGAAGTATGTCCTCTTCGCTGGTTCCATGAGTTTGGAGAAAAATAGAAGAAGATGGACCATAGACTGTATGTAAAGAGCATCTCTGTGCTGGTGAAACCACCCACCAGCAGCACCAACACTAGAACTGATGTTTCAGGTCACACCTGACTCGATGTGTGACAAGTTAGGGACTGATAGTTTTTTTCTATATTTTCATTAGTGTCAGTGACTGACAATGTTAGCACTTATGGTCAATTTTAACACCTTTGTTGTTTTCTATTTTCTCTTTTCATTGGATGCAATACACCTCTTTGTGCATTGTCAGGGATAACATCTTTGTGTTGGATAAAAATTTTTTCTGTATAAGAGCAATAACAAAATAAAAAAAGAAAAAGAAAAACATAACTTTGTGCGTTCTTCTTTTTTCCCTCTGGGCTAAGCTTTGGATCTCCTAAAACCCTAGATACACCCCTGCTTCTCACAAAACCTCTCCTCAACTTGGGTTCTTATTTGCTAAGATATGTGCATTGACTGTCTCTGTTCAATCCGTTTTTCACAATGACCTGTAGTGTCATTCTCTAAATGTATTCCATGCAAACACATGCTAGGAATTGAACCAAATCATTTTAAGGCAATTCCATACACCCATCTGACCCTTACTTATATACAGTCTGAAACACACACACACACACACACACACACACACACACACACACACACACACACACACACACACACACACACACACACACATACATACAGTAGCTTCTATGTAGGAAGTTAGCAAGTAGAAGGCACAATTCTGACAGCAGCCATCTTGGCTGTCCTTTGAACCCAGATGAACTACGACACCACCGGGAAAAGTTTTTCTTTTATAGAGTCAGAAGTCAATTTTGGCAAAATTTTTGCCATGTTTTTTCAAAACATGTATTCTTTTTTATTCTTTTATTTCTGCTTTTATTCTTCCTTTTGTCTTGCCCATGTTGTTTATTTAAGAACGCAAAGCAGAGGGTCTTACTTTAATTTGTAATTATTGTATTGTTATTTAAAATTTTTTAAAAAATGGGAAAAGTTCTTCTTCTATTGCAGTTATTGATCTCCCAGTGACTTCTGGGATACCATAGTCTGGTTCGCTTGCACACTGCAAAATAAGACTGTATGATGTAAACCATCTAGGTACGTTCATGTACTAGTTGAAAGGTATTTAGATGTTCTAGATAGTGGATTCCTCATTTTTGCCTCCTATGTAGGGAGGAAGTAGACACACCTGATTCTAATTATCAACTCATCATCAAGTAGCTGAAGCCCGTCAAGGGCTTGATAATAATTAGAATCAGGTGTGTTGGAGTGGGGAGATTCCTGAAATCAGAAGGACAGTACCTCTCCAGGAGCAGGGTCGATGATCTCTGACCTATGTCATCCTGCTCCTTGTTTTCTGTTATTCTTTCATCACAGATCTCCTTGTTGCTCTCCTCTCCATGCTCCAAAAAAAAATCTCTACAACCCCAAATAGTCGAACTAACAGTAGACGTTATTTACCAAACAAAGACACATTGTAACTATCTGGCGACGGTACAAACAGAGAATGTGAGAAGAGAGAGCGGCGGAGGAGGGGAAGAAGGGACAGGAAAAGATAACGAACAGAAAAAAAACAAGCGGAGATGCCTTGTGTACTAAAAGCGGACGATTTCATCAGCTGATGACTCGGCTCAGCCCACAGTCCATTAGCAAAAAGTCATTAAGCTTACTCAGCAAGATCAATTGTCCATAATAATGAATACTTTAATATCAAAGGGAGAACACTCCCTTCATTAAGTCTACATCCTGTCCTGTCAATTCAACAAACAATCAGTCAATTATACAATCGATCATTCAAACAACCCAATAAAAGGAGTTGGACGATAAAATATGTGGATTCTTTCAAAAAAGAGGGGAAAAAAAAGAGCCGTTCTCTGGTGTTTTATGGCTGAGTGCATTCAGGCGGCATATCAAACAAAGAATCGCTGTGGGACAGCGCGGGTCACGGCCTGTGGGAGGAGGTTAGCTGGTTGGAGGCTGACGACGGGCTGAAAAGCTGCTGACTGGAATGTTACAGCTCAGATCGCTGCTGACTGCTGACCTGGCCCTGCGCTGCCTGTTCCACCTGCTCACTGACGGAGCACAAACATGAAGAGACACACGTGCAGCAGGCATGATGTGGTATCAGCCCTGTCATCCAAAAATCAATGCCTCATTTACCCAAAGGTTGAAATGTTCCTTTAAGGTAAGAGTCTGTAAGGAAACATCTGAGTATACATCACTGTGGTTTCAATTCATTGGAATTGGCTGTATTTACTCCTTTATTTGATACCAGATTGCTATATCTGATCTGCTTGAGAGATTTTGAGTTTAAATAGGATATAAAAAGGGCTGCAACTAATCTGAAAACTATTAGAGTTATTTTTTATGTTAATCTCTGAGAAGGTGTGTTATAATTCCCCACAGCTCAATGAGATGTATTAAAACATTGAGTTCTGTCCTACCAACAGCCCAAAACTATTCAGTTTACTTTCATATATGACATATGAGGACTTTGGAACCAGAGATTTCTTCTGACTAAAATGAACAGTTTATCAAAACAGTCACTGATGAATTTTCTGTCAATCATCTAATCAACTAATCACTGCAGTTATTACAGAATATAAATATGAATAATAAACATCAGTAATCACTGGCAAAAAATATATATTCTTAAATGTCTGTTAAATTATTAAAAGGAAAAATAAATGAATATGAAATGAATAGATGAATAACATATATTTAAATAATTAAATACAAACTTTTAAAATGATACATTCAGAGTAGCATACAGGCCAATAATGCTACTAATCCTGAAACCCAAACTTACAGTAGATATTCAATAAATGTCCCCTGTTTGTCATATATTTGTCCCATCAGTGCTTCTGGAAGATACAGGTTCATATATTACAGACCCTCTTGTCATTTCTTTTATTTTTAATGATATATGCTGCATGACTTTGATCATTGATTTCATAGACCAATTTCTTCTTAGTAGAGACATAAGCTATCCTTTATTCAATTGCTGCCTCCTTCTTGTCTGTGTTCTGGTAATTATTGAATATTTAATCATGCAGATCGATGTGGGTGGATTCCACACATGGAAATGAGGAGGCGGGGGTGGGGGGTATGGAGGCAGGTTTGTGTTTGCCAAGTGCATGAAGGATTTTTTTTATTTACCTTGGCAGGTGAAGCATTGGACATGGAAGTGTGTGCTCTTCACACGCACCACTTCCCCACGACACACCTCCCCACAGCGCTCACACACAATGGGAGAATTTCCACGGCTGGAGAGAGGAGAGCTGCTGTTGTTGTTGCCTTCATAAAGACCTGACTGGTACTGAACTGCAGGAGGAAGAGGAGGAGGAGGAGAGAAGATCAGAAAAAACATGTCACTTGTCATTTTGAAGCTTTTCCTTTGATCAAACTATAATAACAATGTGGAGCGTCTGGATCAAAAAGATGCATTTTTTTTTCTCAGGCAAGAAATGTGACAACTAAACACAAAAGATTTAACCCTCTATTGCATAGTGTTGCAATATGGCAACAATTACTTTATCTTTATTTTTCTAAAAAACTGTAATATAAAACCTATGTTTTTACAGCTAGGCATGAAAATAGGGCTTTTATTTTTGAAGGACATCTCATTTATGAGGTCACAGGATTTGCTGTTTGTCAGTCCCTTTTGACATTTGACATGTGAGCATCATTGTCTCAGAACCGAAGGTTGTCTTTTATTCAGAATTCTGGAAAACTTTCAACAAAAAAAAATTGAGCTAACTATTTGGGGTAAGTAAACTTTAATTCATTTGTTTATATGGCATATGGCAACAATATGCATACGCAAATATAGAAAATTCCTAGTGCATAAAACCTAATGGAGCCCCACTGACATACATAGCATGAAACTATATTTTACAATTTGTTTTTTTTAATACATCTATTGTTTAGGCCATTTGATGTTACTTGGGGTTGTCTTATATGTGATGTGGATCTAAATCACACATAAGCCAGCATTGGTTTTCAAATATCAGTGCAGATTTTGATTCGTCCTCTACTGCAACAAATCTCTTCTTCAGTGTCATAAAAGCGCTATGGTAACCAATCCTGGTGGATCAATAAGACTGAGACAAAAAAACACAGAATAAAATAGATAACAGGCCCAAACTACACATGGATACACACACACACACACACACACACACACACACACACACACACACACACAAAGAGACATAAACACACACTTGGCTAAGGGTTTAGAGGAGATGAGGGAGGCTTAGTGACTGACTCAGTCACTAGTGGCTCCAGGAAAGTCTGTTACTCTGCAATGGAGCTCAGCACCACTTACAATCATTCATGACAAGGTACTTAAGAGAGAGACAGATGATATTCCCATTTGAGAAGCTTGAAAAGTCTCAAAACATTTATGAATTAGAATAAAGTAGTGACCGACCAATCGTAGGTTTCTGTCTTTCCGTGCAACTCACCCTTTGCATTGGACAGTAAAGTTGAATATTGAATTTTGACATGTACTGCACACGCAGAGCATGAAAATAAAAGACACAGCGAGGCCGTTTTGGGATTACACCTTGTTCATTCTCATTCATGAAACTGTTCAAATCCCTCTTAGTGAAATAAGTCTTTCTTTTCTTCACACTGTCTGAAACCTGCTGCTCCAGCTCTGGCATCCAACAGGACACAAGTAAACAGAATGAATAGATTGACAGATGATTCCATTGATTCAGATTTTGATTTCTCGTCAGCAGCCTATGAAGCTACTGTATTCTGCTAAACTCAGTTCAATTACAGTTACTGCTGTGACAGCCCTGAGTGTTATTATGCAATGACAGCAAACACGCCAGCAGATTAAGATCATGGCAGCAGGAGACATGGAGACTTGTGGATCTATAAATGTTTTCAAGGGGAGAAGAAGAAAAACGTAAAACTGTGACAAAACAGTCCCTTAACAAATAGTATCATCTGTGTGTGTCTCTCTCTCTGTGTGTGTGTGTGTGTGTGTGTGTGTGTGTGTGTGTGTGTCTGTATGTCACAGAAGCTGGCGTTGGTTCTGTAGCCAGATGGCAGCACAAGGACTGGAACCACAGACGTAGAGAGATCTGAGCCACCTGTGTGTGTGTGTGTGTGTGTGTGTGTGTGTGTGTGTGTGTGTGTGTGTTATCTACTGTGTAACTGAACCAAACTTAAGTGAATATTCTGCATGTCATATTTCTCTGTCCTGTTCTCATTTTTTGTCTCCAGAGTAAATTAAACCCTTTGTGTATGACGGCATCAAATATCCGCTCTGACCTGTAACTGCCTGGATGAAACCAGTCAGCCAGAAGACTTTCGGGAGATTTGCTGGTTTACAGTCGCTGTGCTGACACGGCTGTAATTGCATTGGATTGAAGCCCCGCTGGGGCCTTTTATAAGGTTTAATGTCTCCCTCAGGTTAAAGGTATAAAGCTGAATGGCTGTAGGTGGTGTAAGAAACTGCTTAATGTCTCACACTTTAAAGCACAATGTCACATGTGATGCAGAGCCTGCAGGTCCCTGTGGGAACAGATTTTTGGGATTCCACATTAACAACCAACAGCTTAGACCAAACATGTCTTCTGGCATCTCCTTTCTCTCCACAAAACACATTCTCTTGTTCGTCCATTGATTGCTGTTTTTTCCTGTTCATGCTGGATGAACTGATATGATGGATGCATTGATTGTGCCATGCAGGATTTTTTTTTTCCTCCAGTGTGAAGGAATCCCTGGTGAACAGCATGATCTGTTCCAAATCCCTGCGCTGCTCTCTGCCTCCAGAACCGAGGCGACACAAAACTGACAATGACGCCCGGTGACACCTGTCAATACACAATATCAGCTTCTGTTTCAGCACAGGTCAGCCCCTCATCGGCGCTAATGACATGATGAAATACGGCGTCAATAAGTGAGCCGCTGATCAATAACCCCAGTGAAGGTCTGTTGATATCTACTTCAGAACAAACCCTCCCAGGACAATATGTTATTGATCAAACACACACACACACACACGTACGTGCACTTTAAACTCTACTCACCGTTTGTCGGTCCACTCATGATGAATTCCAACAGTTGAGCAGCTTTAATAATCGTCCTCTCGGTCTGTGTCGGTCATTTATTTGAGCTTCCAGCAGCAGAACAAAAGCTCCAAATATGAATATGAGCTGCTGCCAACTCTCCTTGTCCCTGTCCGACTTTAAACTCTTCCTCCCTCTCTCTGACTCAGTCTGGATGGAGCTTTCTCTGCTCCTCCCGAAAAGCGGATTATTGCCAAGCTGCAGACTCTACTCCCCAATTGATTAAAAAGAAACTGTCGCTGACATCCTCCTCTTCCTCCTCTTCCTCCTGACGCCCTCAGCTTCTGCCTCTCCCAGCCCGCAGACCCCCGGTCCTCTGGTCGGGTGCAGATTCTGCAGAAGCGTCCATTCCTCCCTGGCCGCTCAGTGCGCTCCTGTGTGTGAAGGCTGAGAGACTGAGCTGAGTTCCACAGAGGAGCTGTCACACTCCTCCAGCAGGACGGCAGGACGCCTCCTCTCACAGTGCGAGAGCGCAGAACAGCGGTACAACTCCAAAACTGCAGGAGCGCAAAGACGCAAAACCCAAATCTGACTGCGCAGTAACGAACTTTCAACATACATTTGGGGGAAAATAAGGAGTCAAAAAAGGAGAAATTAAGCTCTGTTATTATTCTTTATATCATTTTAGGTTCACACATCCATAAATGTAAATTCCAAAACTCATCACAACCATTCCATTGAAATGACAGCTGAAACCCATGTCTTGCATACATCTGTGTGTGGTGGTTGTTGAAGCACTGACTCCAGCTGCAGTCCACTCTTTGTGAATCTTCCCCACATTTTTGATTGGGTTTTGTTCTACAATCCTCTCCAGTGTGTGCTAATGTGGTTATCCTTATTGCTGGTACACTTTTTTCTCCCACATCTGTTCCTTTTCTTCATCTCTCAATTAATGTGCTTGAACACAGATCTCTGTGAACAGCCAGCCTCTTTAGCAATGACCTTTTGTCGTACTGTAGACAACTGTCAGGACAACAGTCTTCCCCATGATTTTGTAGATTATAGATTTAGACCTGGAAGACCATTTAAAGACCTTTGCATGTGTCTTGAGTTAATTAGCTAATTAGAGAGTGGCACCAGGCGTCTTCAATATTGAACCTTTCCACAGATTCAAATTTTCTGAGATACCCAATTAGATACTTTCATTAGTTATTATTTATGATTAGCAATCTTAAAAGAAATACACGCTTGAAATAAGTAAGTCTGTGTGAAAGTTTTACTTTTTGAATGGAATTACTGAAATAAATCAACTTTTTCATGATATTGTAAATATATGACCAGCCACCAACCACCTGTAGTAGGATCAGCTGTTACTGATTGGTTGGAACAAAATCCTGCACCTACAGTGGCTCTCTGTGACCAGGGTTGGTGACTCCTGGATTAAGACACTTAAAAGCAGGTCTATACACAAATTAAATACATACAAATTAATATTAACACGCTGTACAGGTTAATATGTGCAGGTAATAGCGTAAATTAAAGGTCAATTTCATGACTTTTCAAGTCTGTCCTACAACCTAAATTAAGTTCACAGGTTACAAGTTGCTTCTTGTGCAAATTTATTTGAATTTAATAACCTTCAGTCATCCAAATTAGTCCTATCAGGTCTTTCAAAGTTACTGTCTTTTTAGTGCAACATTCTCTTTTCACTACAGCTGATCAGGAAACAGTTGACTGCAATTTTGGAATATATCTACTTTATTTGACTAACTGAGATGGTTGAAGAATCATATTCTAAACTCTATATTATATACTCTGCAAGCATGTACCTGCATAGAGTATGAGGTTCTAAATATTGAGATCATTATGACAACTGTTGTTCTGCTTCAACTGTAATGATTTCATTTTCATACAATAGAGACAGGGGTAACACAGTGGAGCAGGGGTTAGCGCTGTTGCCTCACAGCAAGAAGGTTGCAGGTTCAAGACCTCCGGGGTCTGGGACCTTTCTGTGTGGAGTTTGCATGTTCTCCCTGTGTCTGCGTGGGTTTTTACCAGGTACCTCGGCTTCCTCCCACAGTCCAAAACCATGCTGAGGTTAATTGGCAACTCTAAATTGTCAATGGTGTGTGTGCCCCATGATAGGCTGGGGTGTATCCCTGCCTCTCGCCGTAACGTGCTGGGATAGGCTCCCTGAGACCCTAATGAGGAATAAGCAGGTATAGAAAATGACTGACTGACTGACAATAGAGACAATTACAATAGGGATATGAGTCACGCTGACTCATATTCTACTCTACAGTTTGTCCCCTTTGGTCTAATTATACTGTTAATTATGGCTGAAATCCATCAAATAATAACAAATAACTAATACGTATTTTCTGAGATTATCATAGTAGAAAAAGAGGGTAGAACTTCTGATTACAACGGTTTGTATCTGCAATGCCATGACATAATTAACACAAAACAACACTTTCTAATTTCTTCTGGTGCTGGTTTTGAAGATCAGTTACAACATGCATATATATATATGATAACAGGTGTTTTCATCTGATTTATTCTGTAAAAATGCTAAAATCATCCCACTACTTGTAGCTACAAGGAAGCACCAAAAGGTGGCAGCGTTAGTTAACACAACATGTGCTTGTTGGTAGAGAGATGCAAACAGTGGAAAGTTTATTATTAGGTCCCATATATGAAAAAAAGGAAACTCTGACTGGAATCTGGAGCCTGTTTTCTCCCAGGCAGCATGAGGTGTATTCTGGGTAATGTAGTGGTGTCACTAAGATAAGAAATTATAAGAAATAATAATATATGAATCATGTGTCGTAAACAGCAGTTTGATTTACTGGAAAATGTAAATGACGGACTCCATAGATGTGACATGTGATAGATGTGAAGTCTTAACAGAACATACACAGTTTTAAATGACAACTGATGTGAGGTGTTTCTTTGTGTTTCTATGGGAGCTGGAATGCTGCGGTGTGCAGTCCTCCATCACATAAACATGTTTATACAGTTACCTCTCAGTCTGTCCTGGCTCATTTCCCTGCAATTCCAAACAATGTGCAGCATACTTCCTGCAAATACTGGGAAACTGTTACTTCCTAACAGCTCCTGCTTACTTTTCAGCCCAAGAAAGGATCTGGTCCAACACGACACTCTTTAATTGAACAATGATCAATGCACAATGAACAATGTTTGTTGTTGGTTGTGGGTCTTACAGTAGATTCTGTTAGGCAGGCTTCAGGGTCACATGATCAGGGGCGTTGGGTCTTGGCTGACATCTTGAATCCAAAGTCATCTGGGGTCAGCGCAACAACATCACCTGAAGCATCCAGTTGATTTGTCTGTGCGGATGTTCAGGTGTGATTAATGACCTATTGTCAAGTGAGTTTACCTGCTTAGAAGCACATTGGACACAATGGGTAGTTCCTTCTAAAGAACATCGACTGGCAGCTGCTGCTCTCTGAATCTCTGTGTGATTTTATCACACAGAGATTCCAAAAGATGAAATACAGAGGTCAACTATGAAAAATAAAGTGAAAGTGAAGGACACAGCACAGGTGGAAAGTCAATGCGTACATTTACTTAAGTGCTTAGTTGGCCCCTATCTATTTTCACAGCACAAAAGAATATTTAAAATAATCAAGCATAAATAGGATTTTAAGCTACAATCAGATCAGATTATATTGATGACTGGTTCTTTCATTCATCACCCGAATTGATGGATTTGGACTATATTTAATATGGGCTTACTGATGTTGCATTAGTTGTATGGCCACTGTCTGTGGGTGGACTAAACCATTTTAAGCCTCCAAGAGGGGGGCCCTAGAATGTCCAAAGTTGGCACAAGGTTCATTCTCTCATGTTATCAACATTCTCTCATGTTATCAACATTCTCTCATGTTATCAATATGTTTGATACCATATTAAATGATTACACTAATTTACAGAAAGGGCCCAATGCATTTGTTCTTAAAAAAAAAATAAATAAATAAAAAGAAGGATCTCTCTCTACTCAGGCCTTGGGTAGTCCGGTCCACTTTTCCCCCCACTACCATGCCCATGGCTGTACTCATTTACAATTAGTACAATTTATTATTAATATTACAATATAGTGGTACTTGTACTTTATTTTCATTTGGCACTACATCCACTATATTTAAGAGGGAAATATTACTATATTACCTTTTCTGCCGATAATACTTCTATACTTTTACTCAAGTGACATTTTCAATTCAGAACTTGAGTATTTTGTGATAAGGGTATATCTATTTTTAGTAAACTAAAGGATACTTCTTCCACCACTGTACAACAGATGCAGCTGATTGGGAAGTTGAAATACTATGATTGCCCTGATAGGGCTTTAGCAAACAGTTACAGTAACCAACAATGGCTCATGTGCTTGCGTGTGAACACAAAACCGTGGTTCAAGAAAGAAGAAAAACCAGGGTAGAAACCACACACGGCAACTTACCTCATCTGAGGAACAGGAAAGACACATACTGTCTAGAATGTAATAGAAATGTCAATATCAGTAAATCATTTGCACATAGAGTTCAAGATGCTCATATAATTTCAGACAGGGAGTCACATTTTATGTTACCTGCTCCCAGATAAGATGCCAGAGTAAAGCAGTGAAATGGAACAAGCAGGAGGCAGATAGAAAAATTACAAAAGATAAAACAAACATGGTGTGATGACTGAGAGGGGAGTAAGTAGCTACATCCTCTTTCACAGGAAGCACCAGGCTTTATAGGAAACGTGGCCTAATAGCCTATAAATACCACTGCACTCAGATAGAATCCACAACCTCGCCTTGACCAGGGCTTTATTTATTTGTTATAATTTTAACAAGGTGTCACAATATATTTAATGATAATGATAAATTATTAATTAAATAATTAATGATAAATAATGAACATAATTCTCAGATTAAGGGATGTTTGACCCATGGATTAAAAAATGAAAAACACATGCTATCAACAAGTTTTATATTCAAGGTGGATTAAATATTTAAAGTTGATCATACTTTTTTGGTTCAACCATTTGACATTTAGTGTCAAAACATCACACAAAATTGTTATTGTTGCAAAAGAAAATGATACCAACAAACTTTTAAATGACAAGAAACCAAGATGAACACAGAATGTACATTTTGAGAGACCTGATGAATGCTTATTAAATTTGTATTTAAGAAGTTTTTATTTTAAAAAGTTTTTGACTTTCTCATCTTACAAAACATTATTTGCCACTGACCCATTATCACCTCTCCACTGTTTTGATTTAGTTTTTTTTCTCTCTCTACCAATTCCCGAAGGATATACAGCACCTTTAAAGCTGTGGTGTGCGACTTCAGTCTCCTTCTGCTGGCAGTGATTATAATTACAAAAACGTGGTGTTGCAGTTGAATTAATTGTTTATAGTGTCACACAACCAGAATTTCAGCAGGGGCACAAGATTAAAAATCCTCTGTCAACTGACGCGCAGAGATTTAGCTGCTGGTGACAGGCTTAATCCACATCATGTGAACTTGTTTGGCAAGAGCTTGTACAGATATTAATTTATATGTAAAAGTTTCACGTTGCAGAATTAATTTTGGAAAAATAGTGAAAAAGCTCCTTGGCTGAAATGGATGCATCAGCAGCTTATTCAGAACATAATTTCATGCATTTCTGCAGTAGTCATATTGAAATGTATAGAAACTCTTAGCAGTATGTTTACAATAATCGCTCTAAACACAGCTGAAACCTGTTTGGCCTTTCAAAGTGAGTAATTTTTACTTGGAAACACGAGGAGACGGGTCGGTGGGGATAGAAGAGTGGCCTGGAGAGGAGAGGGGGAGCATGTGGAGGATAAAGAAAGGAGAAGATCAAGAGCAGCGGTCTCTGATGAGATAAGAGACACAATCTGTCTCTGCAGGAGGGAGGGAGGGAAGGACTAGACCCTCATGGTGCTGTGTTTGAGTGATTATATGTTGTTGGAGTCATCTAAAAGATAAATTACAATATGCAAAAATATAGACAAAATAAATGATATTTAAGTGAATTTCTGTAGTTCTAATTCATTCTTGTTATTTAATGATATGATAATGAAGACCAGTGCTGCATGCATGTTGCAACTGTATGTGTGTGTATGTGTGTGTGTATTGTGGAGACACAGGTCTGTTTCTGGTGACCCCTCCCATTTAGAACACATAAATTCCACCCTGGTGTAATACATGTAAGTTGTGTGTGTTTGTGGGTATGTCAGTCAAGAAATGGGACAAGGTGAAGGTGAGTTCACTGTGTGTGTGTGTGTGTGTGTGTGTGTGTGTGTGTGTGTGGTGTTTGTGTGTGTGTGTGTGTGGTTGTGTGTGTGTGTGTGTGTGTGTGTGTGTGTGTGTGTGTGTGTGTGTGTGTGTGTGTGTGTGTGTGTGTGTGTGTGTGTGTGTTATTACTGATCTACAGTGTCTAGCTCCACCTCTTCACATTGCAGGATCTGTCTGTGTCAGTGTCCTGTTCTTTACAGTGAGATTTATTGTTGATAAATCAGAATCTTGAACTCAAAGGTCACACCCTATGCCCCAAATTCTTAAGATTTACTGCTGGGTGAAAACATGTTCCTACTCTTTCTTTAAATAAAGATAAACCACACCTCATACACAATGTATTTTCTCCCATTTTGACCCAAAATATATCACCATCCTCATTATATCATGATGATTATTATGGCCGCCGGTCAGCTGGGATACATGTTTTTTTGTGTAAATCCACTGCATGGATGATTTTACCTTTTACATGGAAGACATAAATCCACCTCAGTCAGCCACTTTTGACTGATAACAATGTCGGGATGACAATACAACTTTTATCTGCAAAGCTACAGGAGGAGACAAATAATTCCTCTTTGAAAGGTTAGAGTGCTCATGACTCAAAGTCCTTTGTTTAAACACATCAGCATTGTGGCACTACACTGTTGTCGTAGATTAGACATGGAAGCCTAAACAACTACTCTGGCTCGCTGCCGCCTCCCTCTCTCACATCGTTCAGACCTGGGTGTGGAGCCAGTTTCTCTCCGACCGTGGTTGTAATCCGAAGGAGTTTGAGCAGCTGTGTTTGGACAGACAGGAATTCTCTGAGCCCTGTGAGTGCAGTAAAAAAAGAAGAAGCAGGATAGTCCTGTAAAAGACAATCCCCAGCCTGAGGAGACGGGGGATTGAGCATCAGTTGAAACCTGAGGAAAGTGACTCAGGAGAAATGCTACAAGCAAATGTTTGTTTTAACCTCCTGAAGCATCAGCATGAGGCACATTCTGGTATTATCTTCTGACGTTAACCTTCTCATAGTGTTATTTTGCTGTTTAACAGGTTGGTTTTGACCTATGTCTTAAATCAGCTGTAAAATACACCTAAATCCATTATCTATCACCAATTTGTTTGCTTACCTGGTTAGTCTTCTTTAACCATGAAAATATTGGAATTGATACCCTTTGATTTTAATTTTAAAAATGTCAAATGAACCTCAATAGAATCATTGAATTAAAGGTTGTTGTGTGATCTGACTATTGCCAAAGGGAATAGAATACATCTATTGAATAAATGTATTTTATTTTTTTTTTCATTTGAATATATTATAACATCTATGGTGTTACGGGTCAGTTTTGACCCATATTTATTTACTTTAATAATAAAGCTAAAATATGTTTTTTTCAGCAAGAGAACTTTGATACAAGCACTAAATGAAGATCAGAACAAGTCAGCTGACTGTCAGTTGACTTATGATTTCAGTTTTGTCTCTAATTATTGCTTCATAGTCTTATTTTTATAACTGGGTCAAACTGACCCTAACAACACAAAGGTCGTAATTTAAGCCAGAGAATTTTATAATTTAGTGAAAACCCTTTTTTATTTTATTTTGTTGAACCTTGATGCAAATAAACAAATTTAAATGGTTATTTAATGCATTTAACTGAACCTAACACAAGAGGAAGGTTAAAGTTGCAGAACATTATATAAGTAAATACAAGTGAAATACACTACAGTTTAAAAGTTTTAGAACACACATTATTAAATTTTTATTGAAGTTGAATCAGTTTAATTCCAATGAACCTTATAGATTTATTAGACCCCTATATATATTTGACTGTATATATGACAGCAGAGAGTGTATTAATACTGTCCCATGTTTAATAAACACTCAATCCACAGAGAAACATA
Source organism: Lepturacanthus savala (assembly GCA_030544235.1). Lineage (NCBI taxonomy): Eukaryota > Metazoa > Chordata > Actinopteri > Scombriformes > Trichiuridae > Lepturacanthus > Lepturacanthus savala. The sequence goes on along the minus strand of CM060479.1, from coordinate 26,906,446 downwards.
CACAGCCTGTATTCAGAAACTGAGCCTTAAAACAAGCAGTCATGACTTACGTGAAGTTGTGATGTCACTACTATACAGTCACCACCAACACCCCCCACAGCCATTTAAAGAGGAGGAGGAGAGGCTTAGAAAGAAGCTGGAGAAAAGAAGTGTAAAACTATACTGAGATTATCTTTGCTGCTTCAAATCTTGTTAGTGATGTTAAAATTCACAATAAAAACAGTAAAGTGTAGAATATGGGACATTTAAATGGTACAAAAATAATCAGTTAACTACCCAACGACCCAAAAAAGACAGATATCAATGTTCATGAATCAAGTAATAGTTAACAACTTAGACTTACAGCTTTTCTGCAGTAATGGACTTAAATAAAGTGTAAAGTTGATCCAACCAAGTTTCTCTGGTTAATTAACCCCCGTCTGTATATCAGCATGGATGAAGCCTGATGTCTGGGTCTTTTCTAGGACTAGAGCTCTAGAGCTAAGCAGAACCCCATGATCTAGACCTAGTTAGTCAGGAGTTCATCCTACAGCAACATAAACCACATCCAGATCATCATCTGTCACATGACACATTCAACTGGGACCATTTATATAAAATCTGAAGAATAAAGGTGTTCTAAAACGTTTGACTGGTGGTGTATATAAGCCATATATAATATTCTGCTTTGAATTACAAGAAGCCATTCTGCAAGGAAAATGAACACAAGTGTGTGTATAATGTAGATGAGATTTTCGTCACATGAAATAAACATAAACATAATAACGACATAATGGGCTATTATGAAAATAATCTTCACAGAATGAATTAATTTCCATTTCCAAAGATGGTGAAGTGCATAATTGTGTAATTATACCTGTAATCTATCTGCTGAGAAGTGTCTCAAAAACAACACTTCAAAAGGGAAGATGAATGACACGTGGGCAAAAGGACACAGGTAAAAAGTGCAGGAGATGGAGGAAAACATGGGGAAGCTGAAAGATGAGCAGGAAGAGTTAAGCAAGGGGGGGAAATCATGAAAGAGGAGGTAGAGGGGAAGTTATGAATGAGGAGGGAGGAGAGATGGAGGAGGAGAGAGTAGACGGGAGAAAACGAGAGAGAGTTAAAAGGAGAGAGGAGAGGAAGGTGCTGGACGGCAGAAACTGTATTTATCTTTCTACTCACATCCCTCATTCCTGATTTGAAAGAAGCAGACACTTCCTTTCAACACCCAATAAATAGTAAGTAAGTAAATGAGTGGAGAAACCAAATGAATACAGATGCCTCCACACAGGTGCACTGCATGGTCCAATTCAGTAATAATAAAAATGCTGAGCAGGCCCACTTCATTCTGATTTTGTATCAAGATGGCAAAGAGCAGAAGGTCTTAAAAAGAGGGTTCATCAGGTGACTGAGAATGTCGACACAAGACGTGATCCGACACGTCGACAGCTCCACAGACATGGCTTTTACAGCAGGGCTGCACAGCATAAACCCCTCATTACAAAGATGAAGGCACGCCTGAGATTCAGCAGTGTAAAAAAAATCAAAGGCATGCATGGAAAGAAATGATCTGGTCAGATGAGTCACCGTCACCATGTTCTTCACAAGTGGCTGAGTGCATGTGTGGCGGACGCCAAGAGAGCAGGACGGGCCTGGACGCTGCTGGACCCCCCACCCCCAACCCCCCTCCTCTGTTATGCTGTTTGGTTCCTCATGGGGAGAGAGAAGAGTTACTGCAAATCAATACATAGTCGTTTTGAGTGATCATCTTCATCCTGATTTGAGTGGTCTCTCCCAGGATGACAACGCCCCCACCCATAGGGCATAGGGGTCACGCTTTGATGAGGATGAAGATGTTGTGAATTATATCTCCACCATCATGATCAAAATACCAAAAGTGAATATGAACATGAGTGAATATCTTTTGGGAGAATGGTGTTTATTAGTGTTAATATTCTCCCCAAAATAACATGAATTAGAGCCTTGGGTAATAGTTGCAGGGTTATTTTTGTTCCTTTATTTTTAGCTGTGCAATCCGCTTGTTGACTTGATAACCATGTCACACAACTTTCCATTATCTTTCTCTAGTTTTTAAAAATGAACCCATTCAAAACTGGACGCAGACCCAGACCTAATTAGTGCAGGTAGTAGCCTGCTGATGAATATAGTGAGCCTGTGTTACCATGGCTACAGCAGCACCATCGCCTCTATCAGCATCACTGTATTAGGCATGCAACATTTATTTGTTTATTAGGCTATTTTCCCAGTTTCCTGTTATAACCTTTCCTGGGAATCAAGAAATAGTTGTGATCAGATTTCCTAGGAATCCCTGGTCCTGGAGTTAAACCCTGACCTACACCTTACTGATATATTTCATCATTTTTTCCTTTAATTTGTCTGCAGCTGTATATAAAGAATCAATTTTTCTAAAGAGGTCACTTGTATGACAACTGCAAAGTGCAGGGTTCAAAGTTAATGTTCCTATCGAATGGAGTCCATGACCCTGAACGTTTCTTGTTTTTCCGTGTCCAAGCTGTACACTCATCACATCTGTCAAAACAGCTGTCTCAGGAAGGCAGAGGGGATGCTGGCAAAGATACATAAACATGGTGTAGGAGGCGAGCAAGGGATCGTGGACCGGATTCTACACTATATACAGTGTGTGTGTGAAGCACATCTCTTTTATTTGTTCCAGGCCAAGAACTCGTTCCGTTAAACTGTGCCACACTGCACCGATCACATGCCTCAAATCAACCAGTCATCTGGGGGCAGAGAGGCAGGGGTGCAGGTTTTTGGTCTGAACACTTTTCACTATGTGACGAGTAAAAAGATGATTGAGATAATTAATAGGGACGCACTGAATGCTGCCTTCACATGGCATGGGAAAAATGACCCTTTCGTCTTGTGAAGTGGAAATTACAAGTGTGTTATGCTCAAGTGCTTTTGTTGTCGTAGTGAAGTGAAACATGGCGGACACAGAATTTATCCTGTCCTGTTGCTATGGTAAAACCATCAGACATGCTGATTCATCTTCTACAGCAGGGGTCTTCAACCTTTTTTAGCCCAGGGACCCCTTGGGTGTCAGAAGAACAGAGCAGGGACCCCCACTTAAAATTCTTCTTTTATTATTATAATTAGTAGTAGTAGTAGTAAAAGTAGTAGTAATAATATGATTCGTGATTAACCCATCAGGTCTCTACAACTCTATGCGTCTACAACAACTATGGTAGCTAACTAGCTTGTTTTTCGGCTCTGAAGTTGACCGTAGCGCTAAGACTGACGTGATGGGAATCATGTCTATGTTAATAGACTAAAATAATTTTTGTCAAAAATGAAGTTAATGAAGTTTTCGCAATCATATTATAAATATATATATATTTTTAACTCACAAAATTTAGGTAAAAATAAAGATAATTTCTTTTTCATTTGGAGGACCCCCTGCAGTACCTCCACGGACCCCCTATTGAATATCACTGTTCTACAGCAAGAAGAGAATCGATCAAACCGCAAACAATAAAGTTATTTTTTAAAACACTAAGTGTAAAGAATAATAAATGATGTATTATTCATTATTATCATTATTATTATTAAAATATTACACACTAACAAACTAAGGGTGACATGGTGGAGCAGGGGTTAGCGCTGTTGCCTCACAGCAAGAAGGTCGCAGGTTCAAGACCTCCTTGGTCCTGGGTCTGTGTGGAGTTTGCATGTTGTCTACGTGGGTTTTTACTGGGTACTCTGGCTTCCTCCCACAATAGGCTGGTGACCATCTGGGGTGTATCCCTGCCTCTCACCTCTAATGCACTGGGATTGGCTCCAGCAGACCCCTGTGATCCTAATGAGGAATAAGCGGGTATAGAAACTGACTAACTAAACAAACTAAAAGCAGCAGAGAATGTTTAACAGAGTGTGATGCTTACCATTTACGACACTTGGAAAGTTCAAAGTTCATCTCATCAAGTCGTTTATCAGCTTTTGAGTAGAAATCATGACGTGAATGGGTGTTCATGTACAATTTCTGTTTCTGGTATTTATGATAATTATTGTACCACTTGAAGGCAGGAATAATAGCAAGTGTTCGACCTCCCTTCACAATATGCTACAGCAACATTAACACAGTGTGTGTGTGTTTGTGTGTGTGCAGTGGCAACATAAATAGATCATTCATTCAGCATTTAACACCCTTTGTCAACAGACAGAAACAGAGTAAAGCAGGTGTCCTCCTCATCAGTAAACATGAAGATCACCAAAATGAAACAAACAGTAACTCAAGACAACGTTACTTGTCAGACAAATCACACTGATGCACAACAGCAGCACCACAAGATCTGTTCAGCCAAGCTATTTCCCATTCATAACATGCCTGTTTATCGTTTGATGTCCAGTATTACTACTTTACTGCATAATAAAATGAATTCTGTTGATGTGAGGAGTGAATGAGTAGATAAACCAACAAAATTAAATGGACTAGTATTTATGTTAAATAGGAATGGTACTTTACAAAATATAATATACAAAATAAGTTCATATTGGACTCTAAAATCTTTATTTTCGGTGGCTTCAGTGTGAATCACGTGACTTATTTAATTTATTTGCTCTAAGATTTGTTTTGATTTGATTTTTTCGAATACTAACCCAAACCCAGCCTAAATTGAAAAAAATATGTATTCATTTAGCACATATAACACACAATGCAATGCATGTTGGCTTTTGACTGAGCTTCAATCATTCAGTCTAACTAAAGGTGATCTACGAGCAGAATGTTAGAGTGTAAAAAAACTCGGGAGCACGAGGAAAGTAAATCACAGCATGATGAAGGTACTATAACCTGGACTCTAGTTTAGCTGAAACTGTCATGATGTCTGATTGAAGCTCAGTCAAAAGTGAACGTCAATATCCAATAAGGAGCCAACTTCAACAGATCACGTTGCACCAACTTCAGTCCTAATTGATTCCTGTATTAAATAAATTATACCAACTCAAAGTTTACATGTGTAGGAGCCAGATAGTGTGTAGTTTATCATGATGATGTCACTGACAGGGATGGTCATGTGACCTGGCAATTTATTATGTTTTTTGATAGTCTTCAGCATCATGTTTACTGAGTTGCAGCAACAATCAACACTATCTCCATGGAGACTAAAAAAAAAAAAAACTATCTCATGGCCACACATTAATTATCACGTGGGCACGAGATAGTATAGCATTATTTATTAATGGCACCAGAGTGACTCCGTATTTGTACTGATGTATGTTTTATCACATTGAACAATGCTTTTCTTTAAAAACTCTTATTGATGTGTTATTTTTTAATGAGATCATTCTCCAAATCCTCACTGCTGTTCATGCAGTCATTCTCAGATTTTAGAGCAAAAACAATAGTCATAAATGCAGACTACTGGATGTAGGACATACTGTAGCAGCAGGAAACAGTCCACCATGGTCCCAGTACCAGAACAGGATATAGTGCACTGAGTGGTTCTCAACCTTTTTTTGGCTCGTGACCTCTTTGACGTCACAAAACTGGCAACCCCAGACATTCAAAACACAGACAATGTAAATCATGTAATAGTTTGTTATACTGTGCTGCAAGTAAAAGTGTATTTATTTGGACTACATTTCATCTCTTTTGTGTAGATTATTGTGGACAGAGGCAGTATAACCAGGATGAGAGTAGTGCACACTTATTTTATAAAAAATCCTGCTGACCCTATTTCAATTCCACGAGACCCCGCTTGGGATCGTGACCCCGAGGTTGAGAAACCCTGCTGCACCAAGTGGGCCTCTCTCAGAACAAAGCTGGTAGATGAAAGATGTAAAACAAACGTGGCTTTGAAGATTTGTTAACATGTTTTGGTGATGAAAAACGCTCATTTGTGACAGCTGACAAAAAATGCAGCTGAAACACACAGTTTTTGCTGCTTCTCAGCACATTTCAGCCACCCACTTCATATCTATCAACAACATTGTGCAGCAGCAGCTGCATCATAGATCGGTCCCACCCTTTGGGGGTAGCATTCAATACGTAGGCAGTTACTGTTATTTCTGATGACAGTTTTAAAAGCTTGTCACTTTTACTGTTTTTTGAATAAGTCCACAAAATAAGACTTATTGACACTCGTTTGCGAGAACAATACATGAAGCATTTTAAATCGCCACCTGCGATACGAAATGTCCCCTCACCTTGAAACGGCTCATAGAGAATGGTGAGACAGCAACATAAAGAGTAGCCTGAGCTCTGACAGCTCTTTCAGCGATACTTTAGGAGGCAGAAGGTGTGGTAAGAAGAGGAGGATTTGCAGAGAGAGGGCGAGGGGAAGGGATAGGACTGGGACAGGAAGAGGTGTGGAGAGGAATTTGTTGGGGCTAAACAGACAGGAGGAAATGACCATACTGACCGCCTCATGTCTCATCTCCCATAGGGTGACACGTAAAAACGCTGGCAAGACAAACAATAGTTTCATAGAAGACTTTCTGCTCATATTATGTATCTAATCATATCGCTGTTCCTTTTGCTCGCATGAAGACCTTCAGATGAAATATTTGCACCAATGTGCTGAACATACAGTAATTCATCTCTGTAAAAAGATATCTGCATATGACTCAGGCTCTGAAGATGAATCAGTCAATAGTGACACAGAACTTTATCGCTAATCAGTTCTTGCAACATGGATGTTTCTATGCTGCTCACTGATAAATGAATGTTCTAAAAGATGATTAAAGATAATTAAAATGTAAGGAGGTGAAGGAGCGGTAGAGAATGAAACTCAAAGCAATGTTGGTTCTCACTATGGTTTAGGTGTTTCCTCTTGGGGAAAAACACAGTATAGGCCTGTGTCAGTGATGGCGTATATCCTGTATCACATTAAATCCCTTTGACGTTGAAATTTCATAGTATCTATCTGCATCTCTTTTGCATTTTAACAAAGAGGCGTATTGCTTAGGCAGCAGGAATGTATTATATGTTAAGTTTGTGATGGGACTGCTGAGGCTAAACCGCTCATGCTCTCATCTGGGTTAATTGTGTTCATTGCAACTCTGCATCAAAGATTATTTTGTGTGATACAGCTGCAACTTATAAAAACCTCCAACACATGTGGTGCATGTGGCTTTTGTTGTGCACATGTACGTTATCGTCATCATAAAACAGACACAACGCTCAATGAAATGATTCATGGAAAATACTGAACATTATGACCTGGTTCATTTTCAGGGTAATTTGAACAGGTTCTTTTGCAATCGACAATAATCACATTTGATGGAGATATAATTCCCTGCATTAAGACTAGAGCAACAATATATTAAAGTACACTATACAACATTTTTCAAATCCTCCTGATGTCTTAAGGTTTTATGGGACATCTTCAAGCTTTTTCAGTTGTCCTAGTGCAGTGTGTTTTTTTTATTACGACCAATACTGCTACTATAGAAGCAAGAGATGAGTATTTCCAAAAAAACAGATCCATATCTACTAAAAATCTGCACACTGAGAGACACACTTTCATGCTGCACATGAAAATATGTAATTATTTTAATTACTGTAATAATGTAATTATTTCCTACTTTTTAGACAATTTCTATTAAAATCTAATTCTAAAATCTTTTCAGTTTCATTACACAGCTAGATGCAATTCATCAGTGTAAGGAATAATATTCCAAACTAAATTAGTAGTTTTTAAATGTTCTATTTTCATTAAATCTTTATGTTGGACACTTTTCGGGTCATATTACTCTAAAAAACACCTTTAAGATATGAAAAGTCCAGACTTGCGTCCAATCAAGCTAATTCGGCACCTGTGTGAACCCACAGATAAATAGAAAGATAAAATAGCAGTACTCCAAATAAAAAAAATGTTTCAAGACTTTGACTCAGACTAATGAAATCAACCTGATGTAGCAATAAAAATGTGCATGTTTTCTGCTAATCACATAAAGCAAGAGGCAGAACTCATATTACTGAAAATGCTGTCACTTGCAGTTGGAAGAGTTGCCCTCAGTTCCCCTCACCTGCATTCAACATGCAGCTATATCCTCTGCAGTACATGAAGTTCATTTTCATATTTTCTGATGTTTATGATTCTCTGTTGATTAGTGTAAGAGATGCAGGTGTAGTTGTGAATTGCTCGGTTGCAGCACTTCAGCTGAGCTGGTGTGAAAACAGAAGCTGTGGTTTTCCTCAGCAGCTTCAAATATGAACTTGAAGGAGGACTGTGTTAAAAAGAGCAAAAAGAGAACAAGAAAAAAAAAAAGAAAAAACACGAATGTTTCCCAGGGGGCCACTGGGTGCTGTCGAGCTGTCAGAAAGCTGCAAACATGCGATAAACTCTAAAGACATTCCCTGTCCTCTGATAGGCTACTGTCCTGCTGTGATGTCACCAGAGCTCGTGTATATAAGGGGCAACTGGCTCAGCTGCTTCAAAAGGGCAAGTGTAGTTAAGGGCTGAAAGAGTGTGTATACATGCACGTGTAAGGGAAAAAAGGAGCAGGACAGTGTGCGTATCACACACATTTATGACTCAGAGAGAAAGAGGAAGCGAGACCAAACGCTGCTGATAAACACATTATAATGATACTTTGTGCTGTGGATTTAAAAGATTTTGGATTATCAAATTACTGGATTGTACAGAACAGGACAGAACATGGAGGTAGGATCACTAACTGCAATTTAAAGTTTGCTTTACATTAAATTCCTCATGCATGCACTGTATTATCATGTGTGCATGAATATACAGTTTAAAAAAGACAACATGGATGCCATGGCTATTTTAAGAGTTGTTTTTAAGTGTCTTCTGGTTCACACATGTCAGTAATATGAAAGCACTGAAAGGATTTCAGGGATAAACATCACCTGAATATCATTCTGAAATCAGTATTCATACATTTGACCTGTAAACTCTCAAATATTAAAAAAAAAAAATCATTCAGATTAGTTTTCCTTTAGTCTAAGAGCTTCCAAATGAAAACCACATCTGATCACACAGAAGTGTGGAAATGACTCCAGTGTGAGGGTGTTTCTCATATTCCCTGAATCCAAACTAGCTGTCTTCTTCATCATGTATAGCTTATTTTAACAGGACAGTGTAAAGAATTATAGCTCAGTTGTTATTTGAGCAAAGTTGACAAAGATGTCTCGCATGTCTCATAGCTTTGTCTTCTGACATTAGTTTATTCTAACACCAGCAAAAGCTATGTGCATGCATAATTGTGTTTGCACTTGCACTTGTGTCTGTGTGTTTGTGCACATACTACTATGTGCATTTTTTGCCCATTTAAGTGCTCAGTAACATTACCACAACCAAGCTCTGCCTAAATATTGGGATATTTGTGTCTTTATAAATCTTTTGTGTTTGATGTTTGGCCTCCCAGAGCTGGTCAGTTGTCTTTCTGTGTGTATCTCACTGTTTAAACAGCTCAGGAAAAGGATGAGGAAGGAGCAGAGTCTCTTGTGCAAGATTGATTATGAATTAGACAAGGTAGATGCCTAGATTATTGATCTGATCAATGAGGGCAGTTAATAAGAGACTTTTATAGGCTTATCAACATAAATGTTGGCGGCTTCATGGTTCCACGGTTTCATGGCTTTAAAGCAACAAGTGCAATGAACTGAACATTTTACAAACCAATGAAAGTAGCAAATCATTTCTGTGGCTATATATAGTGTATTGTAATGTCTTAGTATTGGTTTGTGTGCGATGCATCTTCAGCTGTCAGGAACTCTGCTATGCTTCATTTATATAATTGAACATTCTCCTATAAGAATCGGTAATGAAAGATTGATTTTTTTAAACTGTGTATAGCAGTTATTTTTCCAGTACATCCATCATGTGCCCCATACTTTGACACCCCTATATTCTCTAGATGCAAATCTGCTGAGGTTGAAACATTTTAAGGGCAATGACAAACTTACAGCTATATACCACAGACAACATGATTGACAGCATACTTATGCTGATAAATAATATGCAGTGCTGTGCCACAGTGACATGATGACAGTGCTTTGTTCAATTAGGACAGCAATTCATCACATCCGTGAAATGATTGTCATAAACATGCAGTCTTGTCATGATCCACCCCGGCATTTTGAAATGAATCCCAGAGTGTAACACTTTGCTCATTGACCGCGGGGGAACTGGGTAAACACTTGTGAATCAATGAACCTCTTTATAGCCAGCATTAATATCTGTTGTGACTATTTGGATTGTGTTGGAATAAAGCCAACATAAACACACATATAAATTCTGAGTGTGTAGAATCTCCAGTTAACCAAACAAACTCTACATATAACAACAGGAAAAATTAACACCTACTACCGCAGAGCACCTAATTACCTGAACCTTGGTTTAAAGAACTTGCAGCAACAGTTATCATCATCTGTCTCTCAGAATAGTAAACAGGTGTCACTAGGTGTCAGCTACCAATTAGGTCATAGCTCTTTAAAATAAAAGCGTTCATGGTCAGTATTTTATTTCATCTACAGCAAGTTACTACTAATATAACAGGAACTGATGATAAGCCAGTAGTTTAGTCTCAGACATAAACAAACTGATGTGCAAGTTGCCCCGTACATAGATTCCAATGCATTGCTTACTATCATTCAGACTCAAATACAAAATTACAAAGTTCATCTAAAAATCACATTTGTTTGGAAAGATGTAGGAGTCTCAGCATCTTGCCATGGTGGTTGTTTTATGCTATAAATGTCTTTTTATGAATAAAACTCATTGACCTTTGACCTATGTATACCCTGAGGCAGGATTTGAAAAGAAATTGGATGATTGATTGGAATGTCACTTAAGGAGACACCTTCTCCAACTTTCTGGGGTTGACTGTACCAGCCTGTGGACTGATGTCTAAGGACTTAAGGACTTGCCTCTCTTCTGCCACTATCAGTGGTGATCATCTGGCATAACAAAAATTATGCTATTAGACTAGAAACACCCTGCAGATATTAACACTCTAGCTAATGAGACGATTTGCTGCCTCTGTCAACCAACACAAGATTCAATACAAAACACGACTGCAATGATGAGTTGCCTGCTTTCGAGACATGCACGCACACACATACACACACACGGCTAAAGTTTCCGATTGTGGTTAGGTTAGGGTTTGAGTCAGGCTCAGATGGTTAATTGACGTATATATTTGGAAATTGCCCGATATTGTCTCCCATTAGCCAGAGAACAGCAGAAGCTATTTGGAGGATGTGTGTGTGCGTGCTTTGGGACATGCTTTGTTAAAGCCTGGTGTAGAAAACAATGTTGTGTTATGAGAAGTATAAGGGAGGAAAGACATCGCCTGCAACTCACTTGACAATCCACCATCAATAGTGTCGCAACTGCTTCTGCACTTTTTTAATTCATGAGCACTAAGTCTTCCCTGGTGAACAAGCTTGGCATTTGTGGGGAGTGATCAGGTTAGAAGCCAAATAGGACACCAGATATGTAATGTTATGCTATCAAAGACAGCGACAAACCAAAAGATGCATGCACACCAGTGAACTTGATGAACTCATGATGAACATCAAGTCACTTATATCATCCCCAATGAAAGAACATACTGTAGGTCATTATCTGCAAGATAGCCGGAAGGATACTTTTGAAATTCTCAAAATACCAGCCCAATACAGAAGCAATTTGTCATGTTCTTTGGCAGATAGTGTAACTTTAACTTGCTCAATATTGTAACCCTATTCATTTCCATTTGCGTTTGGGCAATGCTTTGCAAAGCTTAAATTTCATTTTAGGGATACACTGATCTCACACATACACACACACACTGGCCTAACCACACTGGAGGGTGTAGAGTACACTCAGGCACACTGTGCGGGAGCCACCCTTCCTCACTTACCACTGTAGACACTTGACTATATTACTACTGCTGCCTGAGGCTATTCATTATAAGTGTATTCTCAGTTTGTGGATAAAAAATATTTTTCATTTTCTTTGCATGTTGCAGCTTCAATCAAATGCCCACCTGTATTTTTCACCAATTTGGATGACACCGTCTCAACAAAGCAACAGGCCACAAACAGTGTGAGAGTCAGAGCCTGAAATAGACTCAACCTTTTTCCCATCAGAATGTGTTTATATTCACCATTACACAGCTCTTAACAGCAAAATGCAAATTGAAAAATGTGTTACAAACAAATGAGTGATAGGTTTTACGTCTCAGTGATTTTCATTTTATCTTTAGTAAATTTTGAACAAAGCTGCCTCTGTGTGTTGTGACTGTAGATCATGGAACCTGTGAGTACTGTGTCAGCGCTGGCTAACCAATCACAGCACAGTAACTCCTCCCTGGTCTATAGCGATGCTGAGCTCGTGCTGCTGGGTGTTGCAATGGCCATTCTGGTTCTAGCCATAGTTTTTGGTAAGTTTGGAAGCTTTTTTAATTGGTTGATCTTTGTTGGTTGTTTGGCTCCATTGACACTTGTAGTTCATATCTATCTTTCTGTCCAGGTAACATCCTGGTGATCATCGCCATTCTGCGGTTCCAGCGGCTCCAGACGGTCACCAACCTCTTCATTGCCTCCCTGGCTGTTGCTGACCTCATCATGGGCGTTGCTGTGGTCCCTTTTGGATCCAGCTACATCCTGCTGGGAACATGGCAGTTTGGAAACTTCATGTGTGAGTTCTGGACATCAACCGATGTGCTGTGCGTGACGGCCAGTATTGAAACACTGTGTGTGATTGCTCTGGATCGATACCTCGCCATCACCTCACCGCTCCGCTACCCGACTCTGCTCACCAGGTATGATCAAGACTGAGATTCTGGTCTGGCTATGTGGTTTAAAATTGACTTCAGTTTTAAACTTTTAAAGACTTGACTGTTAAAGCCAACATGATATTAAAGAAGTCTAATATTTCTCACCTATCTGGTTACCCGCTTGTCTCCTGCTGCTGACCAGGGGTCGGGCCTTCATGGCGGTCCTTGCGGTTTGGGTCGTGGCCTCCCTCATCTCCTTTCTGCCCATCCACCTGAAGCTGTGGGTGTCCAAAGATGATGAAGCTCTCCGGTGCTTGGATGATGAGTACTGCTGCGAGTTCAACACCAACGCGGCATACGCCGTTTCTTCCTCGATCGTGTCATTCTACCTGCCGCTGGTGGTGATGATTTTCCTGTACTCCCGGGTGTTCCAAGAGGCCCAGAAACAGCTGGAGAAAATCAGAGGGAGGGAGCGGCGCTTTTGTAACTTGCATTACAACGCACAACTGGCTTATTCCGATGATAGCCCTGCGATGGATAAACTCAGGGCAGGAACCGAGGTGGCCGAACAAGCGGGAGAGGATAGACTAAACATGCAGAAAATAGGAGGTATAAACACCGGAAAGGAGGAAAGGGGAGGTGAGAGTAAGCAAAATGGAGGAGAGAACAAAGCGAGGACAGAAAAACACTCTGCCACGAAGCGAAATAAGTTCTGTCTGAAGGAGCACAAAGCAGTGAAGACTCTAGGGATCATCATGGGAACCTTTACATTGTGTTGGCTGCCCTTCTTCATCCTCAATATCCTCATGACCTTCCACAATCTGGGAGACATTAAGCTGCTCTTTAGACTCTTGAACTGGCTTGGCTACTCCAACTCAGCCTTCAACCCACTTATTTATTGTCGCAGCCCTGACTTCAGACACGCCTTTCAAGAGATACTTTGCTTGACAGGTAGGAGGGGGGGCTGGGGAGGGAGGAGAGGATGGGGATGTTGCAGGAAGAGGGATTGTTACTCGAAGCCCTCGTGTGGGACTATAGGAAACCTGAATGGTGTCAGGGGGTTGGATGGTCAGCTGAGGTCAAGGTGGAAGGGCAGTTTGGATAATTCTACTCGAGAGAACCCATTGACTCTGGATCCTGTGATGTCTTCCTCTGAGCAGGTTTTAGAAGTAGCACCAGGTTCCCTGACAAACTGGCAGACAAACAACTCTGCTAATGGGAAGCATAAAGAAGATCTGGCATCAATTGCTTGACCAATTAAGAGATTCTACTTTAGATTGTGTGCATAAAGCTGTGCAGTAAACATTGATGAAGTTTGTTTTTGGTTGGAGAATGTCTACTTTTTGCTCTTCGGTGAGGCTGTAACTTGTGGCGTTGTTAGCTAATATTCCATTAAGTGTGCTTCAGTCAACGTCACTGGGTTTTACTTGCAATTGATGTTCCTCTTTGCTGCTGCAGTTTTGATAATTCCAGTTTTTGTAATCATAACTACAAAGGCAGCTACACAAGTAGAACATTAAAAGAGGTCTGACTTATATCTACAAGTCACAACCGCAATACAGGTTTTTGAGATGAAAAGAGGCCAGTTAGTTGATGACTGCAATGCTTGTGCATCAGTCTCAAACACAGCAAACATCATGAAAGTGCTCTAGAAACTTGAAATCCAATAAGATGCTTCCTTTTTTTACCACCACCCTGTAAACACCAAATAGATAACAGATAGATGATGTAATAATGGACTGCATGTAAATGCTACTGAAATAAAGGAGGCTTACTAATAAGTGAGCAGGTTCTAATGACTGCAGGATAATGAAATACCAAAAGAGTTTGAATAACATGCATTCTCATGCATTCCAAGATGTTGCTATACTGGCAGTCAAATAGTAAAATCAGAGGTAACCTTTGCTTAAAAGTCCAAAGCAATCCAAAGAAATTAGCGGACTGTGAACAAGAAGACATGCAGCCAAAGAGACTGTAGACTGTAGGTTACATACATGCTGCAGCTACAGTATCTATACAAGGTATCATAGCGGTTGTGAGTGTGTAGCAGTGTATTGCTAAAACAGATTTTGTGCTTTAATAAGCTCATGATTTGAATGTTGCTCTCTGATTGGTGCACAGCATATTAATTATCACAACAAGTCAGTGAATAGACCACTGACAAATCATAAACGTGCATAAAGGTGTAAAAGTTAATTTCCAAGACAGGAAGCAGGAATTTATTATTAACATTTACAGTTCTAATAACCTCAGCTGCCCTGCGAAAAGTAGAAAGCTGCACATCGAGACAAAACATCATTAAACCTGAGATTTGCTTCTTTAAATGTAGATGATTTGTTTGCCCTGAGGCTAAAAGATGATTACTTATAAAACTCTCCAGATTCTCAATGGTCTGCCTATTTCCATTCCATCCTGATAACTCTCTATCAAAAGCATTTACTTGTGTGTACATTTGGATCTCAGATAAAGAACTGAAATCCAAACTCATGACTATCATAACTGTTCTTTTTCTGCCTGCGTTGCCTCTCTTTCATCATGCATCACTGGACTATTTTCTCTCTCTCTAAACATCACCGTCTACCCACTCTTTGCGTCAATGTGTCTGCTTTAGCTCTGTTGTAGTAGGAACATCGTAATCTTTCAATGCTGGAGAGATATTTTTTATGTTCCAATAACAATGTCTGTTATACTTGCTGTAAAAACATAGCAATCAGATTACAGATATTTGACATGCTTATTGTCTTTTACAAGGCTTAGAAATGTGGGAAACGAGGAAAGAATGTTTAGAATGGTTTCTATGTCATTCATTTTCAAATTCACTGATAAAATATCTCACATATTTAGACCACATAGAATCGCTTTATTTTATATTCCAAGTGGAGAGATTACAGTGTGTCAATAGCCTCCACAGCATTCTATTACAGGCCTAGATCATTTACGTTAAAATTTAAACCTGCACAAGTTATTGAGGGTGTAATAATTGTGTATTGTGTACTGTAATTATGATCTGCACAGTATGTTGTGTGTACAGTTGATGTGATTTGTATTTGTATCTGTCTGTGCATTTTAAAGCTTGAAACATTAGATATTTGTAATTTACTGTTATATATATATATATATATATGAAATGTGGATTAACTCATGTTGTTTTGTCTCATCTGTACCGGATGAGTTGGGTTGGGAACCAAAACTCGGTTCCAAATTAGAACCGAACACCACAAGCCAGATAGTTTTCAGTTCTGCGTATCGGCTCCTAAAACTTTTTTTTTTTTTTTTTTTTTACAAATCTCTAGAATGCATGTGATCATAGAATTGTAGCCGTGGGTATTAGCTCATTATACCATGGCCAAGGACCAATCAGATTGCCTGATTTGACCTATCAGTTTTAAAACATAAGGCACAGCTACAATACTGTGGATCTCCCATTTTGTTGACATTCGCTCGTGTTTTTCTTACTCAGTTGATTTATTTTCTGATTATGACTTTTTTTTACAAAGAGAATAATTACATCTGCTTGGTTTGAGGGTTAAAATGACCTCTGGACAGGATGCTTATTGATGTCTTTGACCTCAACTAGTACATATAGGGGAAAAAAAGGGTTTGTGAGTCACCAGAGTAGTAAAATGGATGCAAACCACAAGCACTTGTTTTAATGAACTACTCTGTATTGATGGTTATAATATTTATTTAAGACACTTTTAATGGACATGGCTGTGTAAACATGGCTGTTTGTAAGTGTTTAATTAACATTTAAAAGAATTCAAATATATTTATCTAAATATTTGACCCCTGTTAATTATATTGGAACTGAAACTCGCAAATAATAAGAATCAGAAATAATAAGCAGAACTGGATTTGATTAGGTTTGAATGATACCCAACCCCTTCAGAGGAGCAATGTTTACTACATCAGGATGATTCAAATTCAATAGTTGGCATGATGAAAAAAAACATAATAACTGAGTTTAAAATACATTCTGATGATTTGCCTGAACTTTACTGGCACTAATGGCACTGTTCCATGTGATGCTTGTGATTTATCTGGTTCTCCAAAAGAACAAAATGTTAAGTCTTGTGTTTTTGTGTCACTTCTGTCAATACTGTACATGTGGACATTGGATTTCAGAGTTTGAGTGGCACTGAAAGACGTTTACACTAATTTTATATTGCGTTTGTGTGTTTATCTGGATACTGAGGTGAACTGAAACTTTCAATTTTCAGTGTTCAATCCAGAGGAAACAACGGAATTTTCTACCTCCATCAGAGTCGCATGAATGTCATCTCATCTCTGTAAATATTTATTCATAAGCTGTTGTGTTTGTGAGTAAAAGGAAATTTGAAATCATATTGGTTTTGAGTCTGTTGCATCTACTGTATGTGGGTGTGCATGTGTGTGTTCGTGTGCATGTGTGTGATCACAGTAAAAAAAGAAGAAGGTAGGTTTAACAAAACAGCAGACAAGTAAAGTTAAATTATCTTAATTATCAGAAAACATCATGTGCCATCCATCATGTGTTATCTGATTCAATCAGTCAATTACATGTAATTAATCTCTGACTTTCTGATAAAAAAAATTATGCCATAAATCATAAAGTGTTACAGAAATTATTCCTGTCCATTTTACAGTGCCAACAACAGTATTGACAATTTTTCATCTTTTTATCTGTACATAATGACACTTCATAATAGAAATGATGATTTTGGTTCATTTTGTAGAAGTCAGCTGTTTAAAAATCAGTCTGGCAAAGTAGGAGCTACATGCTTTTAAAAAGACAGCCATAATTTCTCATATGATGATTAATTACCATAATACTTGTGATTTAGGAAAACCTTTGCATTAAAAGGCTCTTTGTCAACAAATAAAATGGAAAATGTGATTCTCATCACACTGCACCTTGAACATTCTTTCGCCTGTGAGACAGAAGCTTATTGTTCTTATTCAGCCATCCAGTTATTCACCAAGACTCAGCTTGCCTGTTTGCGTTGAAGCAGCTGTGTGTGTGTGTGTGTGTGTGTGTGTGTGTGTGTGTGTGTGTGTGTGTGTGTGTGTGTGTGTGTGTGTGTGTGTGTGTGTGTGTGTGTGCGTGTGTTTGTGTGAGAAGCATAAGGAACAGCGACAGGTGCAGGTGGTCACAGCAACTACAGTATCAGCTGCTGTAGAGGAAATACAATCACCTACTGCCTCAATGCACACACACACATGCACACACACACTCAGGTTTACAGTGTGAACACACAGTGTGTGTGTATGTGTACATCTCTGCCCTCTATCCAACCCCCGATCCCTCAGCTCTTCCAATCAGCTGCTCCTGGTTCTTGCCTGGTCTGAGGCTCCCAGAGTTTTGGAACAGTTCACCCTTTTCAATTAAGTTTCCTTTGTAGACACTTTTAAGGATAAACTTGAGACACACATTTTGTTCTCAGGCCTTTGACTGTAACTTAGGTTTGATGTTTGACTTTTTACTCTTCTTTGTTTGATATTTTCCGACAGTTCTTCTAATCATGGATTTGTCTTTTGCTTATGGGATAGTCTGTTATCTCTACTTGCTTTGGTGCTCTTACCATCGTATTTTATTTATCTTGTTTTAAAATTAAACTTGATTGGAAAACTATAATTGATAGTCCTTCGATTGAAAACAGTTTGTGTGGATTGTGTCTTTTATAAACAGAATTTATATAACTGAAAGATTCATTAAACATACAAGCAGAGCACCATTGTTTTACTGACCTCTTCTGGTTGGAAGATTCATGTCTGCTGCACCTGTAAAACACCTACATACCATATTTTCCCAACACTATGCAATGGTATTTCTAAATTACCCCTGGAGTTCCATGAAAATAAATTGTCCATCTCATTATGCTAGTTGCTAATTCAGGTTGCTCAATGATTCAACACCAAAACACATCCCCAGTCACATTTGTGTCTATAACAAATTCCACTAACATGGTTTGATCACAGGAAGTAGTGTATTTTTATATTATTAGTAATACGATTTATATATTTTTTAAATAATTTATATATTCTATATACAGATTTAATCATTTAATAGCAGAGCTATTTCCCACATATAGCGTCTCTTTGTGTTTCTGTTTTAGCATTTGACTTAATTTGATTCATTAGACAGATTGATAATTGACGAGTGGAAAGTGGCGTGCTGCACATGCTTTCCATCCTGTGAGCTTCCTCTTCCACCTGTGAGCATCCTGCCCCCTCACTTCCCTCATGTCAAACATTTGTTTGGGCGTGTCTCGGTTTTATCCTGTTACGAGGTGTTAACTTGCATTATGGAGTTGACAACAGGCTACCACATGAAGCATCCTGTGTGATCACTCCCTCAGCAACTGACATGCACATTTCCATGCAGGACAACACACACACACATAGGAGAGCACGCAATCACACACACACACACACACACCCCTGTTGACAGGCAGATGCAGTTTAATCTCTGTAGATCAATGCAAAGACCCTGTGGACTCTGGCCTTTTTACATAGGCTGGAGCTATGCCTCGTTGTTTATAACTTCATGCAAACACATGCAAGTACACATTACCATGCACACACTCTGGCTATGTAGAATATATATGCACAGATACGTAATGCCCTGTGAGTGTGTGTGTTTGTGTGTTTTGCATTACAGAGAGGGAGAGATGTGCCAAGAGAATCTCATGATCACAGAGAGTTTATAGACGGTGAGCTTGTGTTGCTGCCGGAGCTAAAGCCAACCCGTCATCTCCTGCCAAAAAAACAAGAAAGACAGTGAGAACAGACAGATATTCAGGCTGTGGGTCTGTCTGTGTCACACATTTCTCTGAAAGTGTTAGTGAAACCAAAAAAAGCTGTGGTGTATATCTATAGGGGCCATTTTTTTTAAGAGGCCTTCTGAAACGGCCACAACCCCTGTGTCTAGTTGCAATATATACATCTCTAAATGTGACTTCCTTCAAGGTCTAGGCAACTTTTGTACTGTTATTATATGTTTAGATTTTTGCTTTCATTAAAGGAAACTAATTTTGTTGAATGATTCCATTGTGTCTGCAGTATTCTCTTTACTAGTCATTTTACAATGACAGCTTTTCATGTTTTTCTTGCTCAGTAGATTTACTTTCTGATTACAACTGAATTCTTCCCTTTAGTAGTTTCAAGAGTGCTTCTTTCTAAAAGAGAAAAAATCAAATTGATTTGAGGTTTAAAATGACCTCTGGGCAGGATGTTTATTGATGTCTTTGACCTCAACTAGTAAATATAGGGAAAACAGTGTTTGTGAGTCACCAGAGCAGTAAAATGGCCTAAAACCACAAGTAATTGGTTCAGTGAACTGCTCTGTATTGATCACTACAAGACATTTTCAATGCACATGACTCTGTAAATATTGTTGGTTTTTTTTTTTAAGTTTAGTTAAAATTTAAAATAATGAATATATAATGAATCTAAATATTTGATCCCTGTTAATCATATTGGAACCGGATCTCATAAATGATAAGAGCCAGAATGGATGAGCAGAACCGGAATTGATCAGGTTTGAATGATCCCATCCTGATGTTTACTACATCAGGATGATTCAAATTCAATAGTTGGCATGATGAAAAAAACATAATAACTGAGTTTAAAATACATTCTGATGATTTGCCTGAACTTTACTGGCACTGATTGCACTGCTCCATGTGATGCTTGTGATTCATCTGGTTCTCCAAAAGAATAACATGTTAAGTCTTGTGTTTTTGTATCAACAAATTGAATTCATTAATAAATTTCAGATTTTGTTGAATGATTCTGCAGTATTGTCTCATCTAGTCATTTTACAGTGATGCATTCAGTGCCATTATGAAACATGTAGCACATAATTTAAAACACTTAATGACCGACTAAACAGTGAATCTATCAGTGTCATGGTCCTGGTGTTATCTGTCTGCCAGCTGATCACTCTCCCTCCCTTTCCCTCTCAGCAGGTGCAGGCAGAAGGGTGGGGCTGATCCTTCTCTGGAGTGAGGCTGCAGACACACCTGCCCTGCTTCTCCAATCAGGTTCCCTATTTTAACTCCTCACACTCACACTTCCCTGTGAGATGACCGTACTGCCCCAGAGAAGGATCTCCCGGCCCTCAAGTCTCTTGCTCGTTCTCCCTCTGTATCTTTTGAGTGAGTTTTTGCAGTCCTGGATTTTTGGTTTTCTCCTCCTAGCAGTCCCTGTAAGTCTAGTGTGTTTTCCCCTTGCATGATTTTCTGCTAAAACTTTCGTAGGACTTTTGTTTTCAAGATTTTCTGTTTTCTATTTTTTCCCCCAGAAGGGTGTTTTGTGTTTTGTTTACTTTTGAAAGTAATAAATTTAGTTCTCAACGTCTCTGCATCTGGGTCCAAACTCTCTTTCACCAACGAAACCACAACAATCAGATTCCTGTATGATCTAAATGTATGTTCTTATGGTATTTCATGATAAATTTCATTTATTTTTTTTATTACACAGGGTCTGCTGGGTCTGGTGGACTCATTGAATTTTGGGGCCCTTTATTACACATTGAAACCTTTTTTGTTAAAATACTCAGCAGATTTTTATTTTTATTTGCAAGTAATATAAACAACATTTTTTTTTTTTTTTTTTACATTTGTTCCCTTTACATTTATAAATGGAACTGCTACTTGTTTTCTTTATCTTTTATTAAAATATAACAAAATAAGGAAATTCATCATATATCATCCATAACTAGATAATTATCAACAACCAAGTTTTTCCCAAACTATAGTGTGTTCATTTAATTAACTTAAATTTAATTGAATTTCATTAGAAATGTAACCTTCTCAGGTCAGTTTACAGAACATCTTTGTGAAGAACATATTAATCCCACCTATATAGATGAACAAATAATTATTTGTATAATTTTTCTTAAGCAAAACTGAAAATGGGTCCCACAAACCCCTATAAGGGTTAAACCAATGGTTTTGCCAGTGGAAGGTTTCTTTAAAGATATGAATGCACAATGCAACGTTTTGAATATTTAACAGTTTGTCTAACGAGTGAAGGCCGTTTTGTATCTAGACTTATTGAAAATGACAACTAGTGGAAAACTGGTTGTTTAAAAGCTCTAAATATGCATGCATGCGTTCCACCCATTTCCCTTTTCTAACAGAATCTATGCATGGGTTCCTGTGTGTGTGTTCCTGGGGCCCATGTGACCGTTGCTCTACAGTGGCCTGCTGTTTGCTCAGAGACATTACATAATGTTTGGATGTCCTTGGGTGCTCGGGTGGAGACATCTGAGAGTCACCCGACACAAGCACCCTTCCTGAACTGAGGTAATCGACTCAAAGAGGGCAAGCAGATGCACACAGAAAAACAGAGTTTTTTTTCACCTTTATTTAACCAGGGATGTTGCTTGAGATCAAATGATCTCTTTTTTGAGCAAGGCCTGACCAGTATGAACAAACTCATTCATTTAACCTCTGGTCAAAGTAGAAATCATAGAATACAGAAAACAGGCAGATTCAGGTGTTGCCATAGAGATGGTGCTTTATCTTTACCGGGTCTATAAAGAAGCCCTTCAGAAGTCCTGTCAGGCAGTTTGAAAACCATCAAGGACACTCAGGATTCTGGCTCATAGATAAGGAGCCTCCTACAAGTGATAACTCTTCCCTTGATACAGCTGTTCTTATCAGGCCCATGTTAGAAAAATGTAGATGTAAATCAAGTCATAAACTAGGGAAATATATTACTTATAGTTTCACAAACCAGCAAGAGCGTCCAGCAAGAGCCTCAGATTATGACTCATAGTTCCTCTTCATTATTTCTTCACACAACAATTACGACCAAAAACTACATGTATTCGTGTTCTCTTTGGTGGGAGAAAACACGGCCCAGTCTCCAACCAAAACATGACTCAAAGCTGCACCATCAGTTCTGGTTACTTTGGTCTATAAATAATGCCTTTTTATCTCACTCACACGTCATCCTGCGTCAGCGTACATGTTGACCACACGGCTAACTGTAAATGAGATCCTTCATCGGGGGTTTGGATTGTGGTCCTGACCGCTGGTGCCGTGCGTTTTTTTTTTTTTTTTGTGGAAGTGGAAGAGCGTACATATTTGAAAAGAATTTGAAACCCAAGAAGTCTTCGCTCAACACAAACCTTATCAATCATCAGACTGAGAGAAGCCCGTCTGTGGAGTGTATTTGGGGCCTCGGTGCCATTTGGGAAGTTGAAAGTCAAACAGCTCAGGGTGTTGAGCCTCCAAAGCTCCTGTATAAATTTACATGACAGTTACATATGTCTCTGAGGAGAACAGATGACCCCGAGTGGCTGTACTCAATCTGTGAGGAGAATTTCACACTAAACCTTGTCATGGTATTTCAATTATAGATTTTTGGATTTTAAATTTGTACTTCAAAAGATAATTAATGTAGAAATTATAGGTGATTGTTTTGTTATTTTGGAAATGGTTAAATTCCTTTAGGAAGTACAGCAGTTGCCCAAGATACAAACATTCGTAGATACGAACAACAGCTGATTGATGTCCATAAATGTTTGTAAAATGCTGTATAGCATTCGTGAGTTTGCATTTTGAACTGCATGCCACATTCTTGGATGCTTAACTGTTGGCTGGTAAAGCAAAGGCTAGTACTGGCAAAAAACATTTAATGTATAAAGATTTATGAATTTATGAATCTTATTTCTTAACTTTAACTCAAACAGCAGCTCTTCTATAAAAAGCTCTCAGCTCTGCTGAAAAAAGTGAATATTTTGTTATGAAATGGTGATATTATAATATTGATACAGTATTGATAAATAAAACAAGCAAATCTAATAAGGTAAAACAAGATGTGCTATTTTCCATTTCCATAGAAAATGTCAATTAATTGAAATTTTTCTTAATTTTTAATTTTTTTCACATGACCTTTGCTTGGCCAGCACCCAATGATATCATACTGCTGTGTGACCTCTGAGGTTTCTGAGCTCATAACACGTGTGGCTGTTGTTTAGATATATTTGATGGCTTTGCCACATGGCCCTCTCACCTTTCAGGATCACACAATGTCTTGTTGAAATGAGATCTGGGTATTTCCCGAGTGTGTGTAGCTTCTAAAAGGTTTGTGGCTCTGCTGTGCTGCCAAGGCTGCGACATATGGTGTTACCTCAGTGGACAGCACTGGCAGCAGGCTGCATGTGTGGATGTGTTTTTATCTACATATTGACATTATTGCAACGAATTGGTGTGTGTGTGTGTGTGTGGGGGGGGGGGGGTTCCTGGTGCAGTTATATCCAGATATTCCTGATAGCAACAACTGATTTGTCATCCACCATCCAAGAATGAATTTTATTCGTGTGTGTGTGTGTGTGTATTTTATATATTTTTTCAACAAACATTTATTCACATTGTAAGTTCAGTACCATCTCTCTAGACTCATTAGGGCTATGGGGCATTCACACTGAGCCTTATTGTTATACCGTGTTTTTTTTTTTCTTATTTCTCTTCCAGGTGGATTTCGGCACCTTTGAAAGGAAAGGAGTTTTTTTGTGATTTGCACATTGTCATTACCCTGGAGCATGATGGGAGGCCCCAGAGCATCATGGGGTGACTGTACTGTGTCTCTATGGGTCACATAATGTGGAAGTAAACCTGGAACCCGGAGGAACTTTTTCAGAGTATGCGCCAGGCAAGCAACTTCCATTGAAATGAATGTTGGCCATTTTTCTGTTCAGTATCCAGTTCTATAATCCATCCATGGTCTTGATGGTAATGGTGTGCTTTTACTTTTATCTGCAAAATATGAATGTTTCATGATGTAAAGTAGGAAATATAGTTTTTGATCAATCACTGATCAAATACCATGATCATTTTTGCAGACATTTTGAGTTTATAATGGGAGCCTATAGGACTTAATGATGGGGCTTCAGTGGGTGACATCATCGCTGAGAATGTAGAACAAAAAATAAATCTAGAATTTTTCTCTTTCCACTCTCCTGTCTGCCACAATTTACAACATACACACATGATTTTTTCCAACATTGGAGATAAACTTGTTTTGATTCTCACAATGTGCTCAAAATATCTGAGAGATTTTCTTAATTTGAACCGGCAGCCTCTATGTGAGACCACATCTGTCTCTGCACTCACTGACTCCAATACAAAGATTTTCAGAGAAGCAGAGTGGACATCTGTTTTAAACTTTAAACATTGTCCCCAAAATATTTCCTGTAGAAACACCAAATCACACCAGAACTTTAGAAGTCCTTACAGCGGCGATGGTCCATGTTATTTCTGATAGGAGCTACGGTTTTGTCAGTGAGAGCGTTGCCATGGTAACCTTTGAGGCTTAGGCCACAGCTCATTAAGGTTTATAATGAAACACTGCATAGTTGTGACATCACAACCCCACAGAAGTCCAAACAGCTCATTGTGAGGCACAATTTCTGAATTGGGCGGTGAGTATTTCTCTGTGGATTGAACGTTTTGAAACATGGGACAGTATTTATATAATTATATGATTCCTTATAATTAAAACACAATAAAACTATCACTTCCTAAGTTAGAGACCTTTAATATCTCCCATTACAAAGTCAATAATTCAAACACATGAAAACATTAAAAATGTTTATAATCAGCTTGAGAAATCTTGACACCGACACTGAACCAAGTTTCCATTTCACATAAAAAATAGCAGTTAACAAATCATAATCACTGATGTTTTAGTTCCCATTTTGAACAGACTCCTCACACTGAGGAAGTAAACACCACACTCACCAAACACTGGCTTTCATTTACTGTGCTGCTGTGTGTACAACGCAGAAGTCTCCTGTCACCAATCTAAGAAATCCAATCAGTGCTTCTAACAGCATCGGATTACGTTACATCAAGCCAGATTAGAATTGATTAGATTAACATCAGATCATCACTTAGACACCTTCTTATCCAGAGGAGGCCAGCCTGAGCCACTTTAATTCACGCTGGCTGTCTAGGGCTGTTGTTTCATTGTGACTTTTATTATCAAATCATGCCAGGGCACATTAGGAGACAACTCTGCTAGAAAAATCTAATTTGACTCACACTGCTACCGAATAATCCAAACAAGACACGGAGGTGTCTCGGGCTCACTTTGTGACCACAATTGTCTGTTGGCTGGAGGCGATCCAGCTGTGACGCACAACAACAGCGATGTCAACTTATATGGAGAGAGAAATAATGTGGATACATAAATTAGGGCGCTGCATGGAAGAAGTATTCTTACTTTTTATGTATCGTCTGTGAGAGTCATGTGCATCTGATCTTGGGAAAGTACATTGAATTAAGGCTGAGGCCTCCATCTTCAGAAGTTTTGTATCAAGCTACCAGTAAAATACCTATTTAATCCTTCCCTTGTCAAACAGGAGACTCTACTGGTTTATTTCATTACATTGCTAATTGTCCTTTAAGCTGGGCCAAACCCTGCTGGATTTTTTCCATAGCCAGGCTTATTGCGGAGGCCACTTCAGAGACAGGCAGAGTCCAAACAATTTAGTTAAAAGGTTGCGATGTTAAGGAGGGGAAAAGGAAAGTTGATGATTGCGTTTTGACCCCTGTCATTTCATGATACTGCTTGTCCAAAGATTTAATGTCACTGCATTCTTTATTGAAGAATAAAGCTTTGTGTCCTCATTTGCCTTCTCATTTGATAACTGGAGCCACTATTGCAAAACAAGGTCTATGAAATTTTCTTCGGCCGCTCAGACGTCATCGAGATACACAATGTTGCTGTTTCTGAAAACAGTTTACAACCCTTCACTTTGTCTTCTTGCTGGTGCCTGAGGCGATGCTGATCTTGATGAAACCTCTTCGGATCATTTGGGTAATTGCTGCAAAATTGAAGCAACCACACAAGCAACTGAGTAAAGTAAATGTGTATTTAAGACTGCGAGTAGCCAAGCCGTGATTACAGCTCTGTCCTTATAAAAACCTGATTTGCCCTCAGCAGCAGATTCATCTCTGCACAATGTGCTAACTGTTGGAGACGCATTTAAAGGACAGACTAAGGCTTCTGAGGTCGATCATGTATTACATTTATCTGACCAACTGAAAGAACACAGCTTAACCCTTAATGCTGTTCATATCCTGATGCTTCACTATAAATAGTCACAATACTACATTTTTGAAAAATGAATGTGTTTTACAATCATATGTATCATATAAGTCACAAATAGGTGATTTATCTTTTAATAACAATTCAGAGCATTTTTGTTGGGTTTGAACTATAACAGTCAGAATTATTTCAATGAATTTTGTTGATAATGACTGTGATTCAGCAGTGTATGAAGCCATGTGTTAGTCATAAAACCCAACTACATACTGGTTTGAAAATTTCAAGCTAAAAATAAACAAATGCAAAAAACATTTCTTTTCCTTTGTGCTATGCAGAAGTTGCATCTCCCCCTTTGTCTCCTTGTGCAATTGACTGTGGAACGGCAGATTGATCCGGGCAAAGGTCAGACTACTGTGCTGTTGTAGCTGGTGCACGTCTTTGTATGACGTAAATCACAATGGCCTTTTCTCCTGTTCCTCGTTGTTGTCCTCTTCTAAATCTTCTCTTCAACTCATTGTTTTTCATCTTGGAATAACAGATCCACTAAACCAGTGAAACAGGGGATCAGGCACTTTTTTTCTATTCCCCTAAAAGTTGCTCTCTGCTCAACAGACCTTTTGCAACCACTAAGTTGTAGTGACATTGTCATGTTCATCCTTGGAATCTTTTTCCTCTGCCCCGATGACAGATATACACACACCAATTTATATTTCACTGTTCCGGGATTCCCCATAACTACCCTTTACCTTGATTTGACCCCCTCCAGTGACTTTATCCCTTAAATAAATACAGGAATAATTGACCCAGAACAAATACATTATTTTGTATAAGCTTTAGGAAAGGTCATACATTTCAGAATGTAATTTAGAATTTGTTATTGCTCTTAAAATGAGTCAAGTTTGATTTAAACAGTATTATATCATCATGTATCATTATTCATGCAAACGTTACTGCAATATTCTTTGACATGTGGACACTTTTCTTTAAAAATGTCCTGCAATGGGAGTGAGATATCAGGAATTGGGTGCATTTACCTTCAATACGAGTTTTAAATAAATATAATCTATAGCTGTACTACAATGGTACATCTGCTTGGGCACTTTGTTTAAATTAGTTAGAGAAGAGACATCTGCCATTCATTTTACACATTTAAATGTTTGTATTCCACTTGGTGATGGTGTATGAATCCTAAAATCCAGCCAATAGGATCTTGTATGACATATTGTAACTTTTTGAGGTAACTTTTCAACTTAGGGAAAGTGAGGTGACCATCAATGTAATTCTGAAAGTATACACAATAATGAATATTGCTTGTAGTAGCTGTTGAGATATTTGAGATATAAGACATATTTTGGTAGAGGAAGAGAGGTAAAAAAGTCTTTCGGTCATGAGCGATCCATCAGGGTATCATTCCATTGTCCAGTTCACCATCCTAAATCACACACCAGAGTGTCAGAGTTATGTAACTCTGATATTTCTTGGACATCAAACACTCGTTGTGAGGTTTAGCTAACAGGAGTGAAATGAATTGGTGTAAAGGTTTACATCAAGAGAGATTACAGCTGTAGCTACAGTATATACAGTAGATGTTCAGAGAAATAGCCAGCGAATCTCTGTATAGCAGAAATTTACCATAACAAGTCAGGTCTCTGAGGGTTTTACTTTGTGACGTACACACACACACACACACACACACACACACACACACAGCCATGCAGAAAGAGAAGAAGAGAGAGTGAGACAGACTTTGGAATGATAAGATATACGAAGCCACCAGTACCGCAGCAGTAATGCCCAAAATTAGTAAGAGGATGTCATCTCTCTCTGACTCTCTCTCTCTATCTCTCTCTCTCTTAAACCTGAATCATAAAATCCAAGTCAAACCTTATTATCAGCTCTCATAATGGTTGTAATTTAAGCTTATTATGGTTGTGTTGATGTATTTAATAACCAGACATCTGGTATAGTTTTGTGACTGAGGGCTACTGTACTTGTTGTTAATATGGAGCCCATGAGCATCTATTAGAGGAAAATGTTTCTTTTCATTTTGCTGCACCCTGAGTTTGAAGCAACAACATGAAAATAGATCCATTACAAAGCTAAAATGTGACAAGAAGCCATCATTTGCAAAAAGCTCTTTTGTTTAAGCAATGGGTTTTATTGCATCTGTTTCAGATTGGGCACATCTGCGTTTCAGGATATTCCCATTATTTCTTACCGATTTGTCCCAGCTGGGTTAGAATTTAAAGGGGAGTGTCAATGAACAACTCCTGCATCTCAGTGACTAGACAGTTCATAGATTTTCAAAGGAACTCGAGTCTGGGCTCGGACTCAAAGGACTTTTAAATTCTTGTCCAAAAGCCAGCGCGGTGTTGAATTTATTGGATGTTCGGGTCATAAACAGGTCTGTCTTAAGAGCTGTCCTGCATTTGGCTTGAGTCATTGTTCTCCTTGTGACCTTAAAAGTCTGCCTGTGTCTGCACCTGACTGGCCAACCCCCACAGCAGGATGCCGAGTCCATGCATCACAGGCAGGATGGTGTATGAAGGTCATGTTCAGTCACACAGAATCTAAACATTTTAAACAGATGAGGGGTTTCGCCTATAAATTTACACGGCCGCTGTCACGTCACATGAAATTTTTTTAAGCTCCGCAGCCATCTACTGAAACTGCGGCCCTTGGGTTATTATCATTCTCCTCTTCAATCGATGTTGTTTTTTCAGCATCACATATATTTTCATCCTCCTACAATGAAAGTGTCTGTGTTTTTGTAAAGTCCATTTCATAGTGATGGTTTACCACATGGCAGCCAAAAGATAAAACAGAGGATAATGAATCAACAACACAGATTAGTGAGGAACTGTAACAGCAGGAGAGAAAGACACTGATATCATCCGCCTATTAATTATCATCATATGATTACATTTTGCACTTCAAGGACACAGTTGTTTACTTTGTTCTTTCCCTAGTATATTAGGTTAGATTTTGTTTGAGAAAAACACCTAATGCTGTTTTTCTGAACAGTCCCACAACTATTTGTAAATGTAGTTTTTGTTTGTGTTTTTATTAATTTCAGCAAACCTTGTCTCAAAACAAGACTGTGTATGAAATAAAATCATACACTTGATTTAGAAATGCACAGAAATAAATCTGTCTGTATGTCCTGTACATATTTCGACAATCATTCACCAAAGCACTGTTGCCTCACAGCAAGAAGGTCACAGGTTCAAGACCTCCTTGGTCCTGGGTCTGGGACCTTTCTGTGTGGAGTTTGCATGTTCTCCCCGTGTCTGTGTGGGTTTTCACTGGGTACTCCGGTTTCCTCCCACAGTTCAAAAACATGCTGAGGTTAATTGGAGACTCTAAATTTCCTGTAGGTGTGAATGTGTGAGTGAATGGTGTGTGTGTTCCACGATTGGCTGGCGACCATCTGGGGTGTATCCCTGCCTCTCACTGTAATGCGCTGGGATTGGCTCCAGCAGACCCCTGCGACCCTACTGAGGAATAAGCAGGTATAGAAAATGACTTCCATATAAGTGAAAGCCATTTACATCTATATTGATCATCATTGGGCATTTTGACTTTGTCCAAATTGTTTTTTTCATTACGTCTACAAATTTCAAAGCAATCCCCACAAAATTTGATAAAGGACATCTCTGGACCAAGCTGGGAAAAGTTTGGGTTTTTGATATTCCCTGTAGTTTAGCTATAGCTGACCTACAAAGTTTGCTCAAATGCTATAGGTAAGGCTAACAGAACAAAAAAGTAATACATCTGGAATCTGAACCACTTCATTCTATAGCAACCACATTGGATGGATGTGTTTAGACGATAGACAGTCCATAACCTTGCCATTTGGCCAATAGATGACACTGTAACACCACCATCTAACTACAAAGCAAAGCATCTCTGTCTGCCTGTATGTATATGTGTTAATTCCCTTTGCATATCCATAACCATTCAGCCAATTAACCTCCCACTTGGTGTGTGTATTGCTGAGGTCACAATAGAATGCAGTGTCAAGTGTGATGGCGATTGGACGAGTGGTGCAAGCAGCACTTCTGTCTGAAATAATTTCAGTTTTCAGACATCTGTACAGTTGGAAAATACTGAATTGAGGGTCCTGAATTTATTTTTTTATTACATATCTATGGCTACAGAATAATAGATATCTACAGTCTAAAAGAAAACCTAAACACAAGAGTTGTCCAGCATCTTGTGCTTGATGCCACTTTTATCCTTAGGGTCTACTTGACCTGGATTTCTTACAGCCTGCCTTGTATTTTCTGTGTCTAAATGTACACATCAATCCTCTTCTTCCGTCTCTGGGTCTGTGCCCTGTCCCCATCCCACTTTTTGTTACCAAGGTTGTGTGAAGCAAATCAGTATGTGGGGGGTTGCAGTTGACTCTGGCATGTAATAGCAAATCAATAAAAGGACAATCGACTGTGCGTCATCTGTCAGCCTCCATCACACACAGCTCCTGTGTGAATGAGTTTAAAAGCCACTGTCCCTCCAGTCAACATCACATGTATTCTGCAGGTCTGGGTTTAGGGGAAAAGGGCGCACTGTTTGACAGATAAGAGTAAATCAATGGCTCCGCAGATGGGGCTGTTGAACAACTTCAAATGGTCAGAAGACAATCCAGTCGATTGGAACAGCAGCATTTGATAGATAATAAGTCACATGTGAGGGCCCAGACTTTCAGCGAATGTGAGGTCTGGCAGTTAAGAATAAATCAATGACAAGCATATTAACCCCTGTGTCAGCTGTTCTGCTGTCTGGATGAAAGAGGTGAAAGGAAGCAGGAGACAAATAGGAGAAGAAAGGGTGTCGATAGTGAAAAAAGCAACAGTGATAGCAATTAGAGAGTAAAACCAGATATAGCAGAGTCAAAGTCACAAGTCTGGGAAAAAACACAGTCTGCTGGTCCATGTCTGAAAACCTGTTTTTTATGTGTTTTTTTTTCAGCTTGAAAACAGGAGTTATTTGTATGGTTTGGTGCCTGGAAAGGAGACTGAGACTGAGCAATTACTACCTCAGTGGCTAGAATGAATGAGTGTGGCTATTTGCAATGTTCTGCTCTCTCTCTTTCAGACCACAAGCCATTTTCTTTCTTTTTTGCCAGCGCACATGCAGGAATACAAACAGAATATTTACAGATGGTTAACATCAGACACCAGGACATGCGAAAATGTCTCATAGGCCGGAAAAGCAGGAATAATGTGTTTTATCTGTGTAGATAGAAATAAAGGACAGATTCTGTTTCTTTAACTACAGCACATCTGTAGAACATTAGTCCAGACCTTTTAGTTCCCATCACATACTAATAAAGGCCTCACCAGTGTCTCTCTATCATGTTCTCATTCTGCCTGTCTCACACAGACACACAAGAGATCTAGAGGCGTCATGTTCTCTAGAGTTTTGGCCTCAGTCTGCAGTTGAAACTCTGCAGCACCATCTACTGCCTGAGGCACATACAGCACAAGACTGTACATTATCTCTCTTATTAGTGCAGATATCCATCAATGACAGATCCTACTGCAGTTCAAAGCTAGATATTCCATTACACTAAGGCATTTAATTTAAGTTATGTAGCAGAGTTATGCAGGAGTTATTGTTATATATCTGGTCTGTATTTGATTTGTTATCTATTCATATTATCCCATTATTCTAATATCATCTGGGCCCCAGAGCCTCCAGTAAAGTTTCTGTTGTTAAAAGCCTCATGATCAGTTTCCAGTGGCTACAAATATGACAAATATATACATTTTTTCTGCTATCAAAGCTGCCTTCTTGCATTTAAGGCTCCAAGCCAAGGTCAAGGATTGATTTTAAGATTTTGCTGTCAGTTTTTGAAGGGGTGAAGGGCCTCCGTACCCAGCTGAGTATTAGGTCAATTAATCAGATGCTTGTAGATGCAGGTCTGAATCTAGGTTCATAATCACAGGTGACTGAGCCATCAGGGTCACTGCCCCCACTCTGTGTGATATCTTACCATTGCATCTAAATGCTTCCGGACCTCAGATGTCTTTAAGTCTCTGCTGAAAACGCATCTCTTCTTTTTGTGCTGTGTATAGTTTTCTCTTCTTTTACTTGTTTGTTATCTGTTGTTCTTGTTGTTGTCTGGTGCATATACTTGTACAGCACTTTGTTTTTGTATGTAAATGTATAAATCAAGTTTAATCTATCTATCTATCTATCTAAAATGAAGACTATTATAGTCTGCAGGTGTTAGCTGCAACACCAGATGATGCTGGGCGGAGACCTGAGTGACCTTTAACAACTACTACTAGACTACTTTTCTACTACTACTACTACTAGACAAAAAAACTTCCAAAAATTGGCAACCACAATGATGATACTATAGTAAAGAACATTGAGCTAGAGCCTTTAGTTACCAAGCCCGTCTTATGGAACCAACTCCCAACTAATATTAAAGAGGCCGACACAGTCTGAAACCATTCCTGTTCCAAAAGGCCTATGGTCAGGGTAGCTAAAGGTAGACTTAAACCCAAAGTTCAGTCTAAACTGCCCTAGGAGTGAGAATGCTGGGGGAAGTACAGTCACTGAGCCCTATCATCTCTTTCTGGTACCATGTACCACTGTCTGTCATTAATAAACAGTATCAGTGGCTACTGTTTCAGTCCAACCGCACGAGGCCCAATGATGACGACTCCTGATGCGACTCATCGAGGCCCATGATGAACCTAACAACTACTCCTTCACCTGCCTGGTTGGACCTGTCCCTCTACCCCCGCCCTAGGGCATCTCTACAGACTGAAACATCTTTACAGACTAATACGTCATCATTATAGACTAATACTTCATCATCAGATGGATGTCTGTCAGTCCTGGTTCATCTATAGCCTGTCCGTCCATGGGAGTGGGTCTCTCCTTCACTGTGGTTCTCCCAGAGGTTTCTTCTTTCCCACTGGGTTTTGGAGTTTTTCCTTGTTGAGAAGGAAGGTCTAAGGATGGGGGATGTCTGGGTCACTTTGGACTGAATTTTGTGAAGCATTTTGAGACAACTGTGTTGTAAAATTGGGCTATAAAAATACACTGAATTGAATTGACTTTGCTTTAGGTTTGTTTCACACATATATTCACATATATTTATCAATAGGCTTCGACTTGATCTGAACTCGTAAATTTCATCTCGAATGAATGCTATAAACGTTCATAAAACACTTGTATGTGCATCTCAAGAAGTAATCTATTGCCAGCAATTACACAACTGTTTTTTTTACATAAGGCCTAATGTGGGTTTTTGCAAACTGTAAAGATTCAAAGCCTCAGTAATCTTGATATAAAATCACTCTTTTATCCCAAGGAGCCACTTTCCTCAGGTTAATTGACACAGAACCACTTCGCCCAACAAAACGCGAAAAAAGGCGATATTTCCTTGTGCATAATGATGTCAAGTGTATTCAGCTTATAACATCATATTACCTCCTGCAGTTGATCAGAAAATGGGTTTTCAAAGTAATATCTTCCCTGCATAAACAAGTCTTCTTTCAGGTCCTAGCAATGGTAAATGATTGTAATTCCAGACAGCTTTGTTGTAAAATTACCCTCGCTATCCCGTTGCTCTTGTTCGTGTGTGTGTATGTGTGTACTTGGGACACGTGAATGACTATGTGTGTGAATGTGTGTGTGTCTGTGTGTGTCAGTGTGTCAAGTTACACTCAAGTCTCTTTAGGACAGTCCTAAAGATAGTGACCAGGCAGGAGTGTGTTGGTCTGGTGTAACATTGCAGCATTCAGATGCAGACATGGAGGGAGTAGAACTGCTGAGACAGAAAGAGAAGAGAGGATTATCAGGCAATGTAGTGTGGAACATAACAAATTAGAAGTGAAGAGATAAGAATGAGAAATAATAAAATAGAATAGTATAGCATAAACATAACATAATAACCACACCTACTTTTTGTATTCTGTCATTAAATGTGATTTTAATGTGCAATAAATTCAAAAGTAATATGTGTTTGAACCACCATTGAACCCTCCTGTAACAGAAAAGAATCAGTTTAATTTCACTGTTTAAAAACGATCAACCGATTTTTACACTTACAAAATAGTCCAATCAATGAAAAGCTTCCATGCAAGACACTACAAAAAGTAGAATAGAATGGAATTGATTGTACAATAATTACATTTCACTG
The DNA here is from genome assembly GCA_030544235.1 of Lepturacanthus savala. NCBI lineage: Eukaryota > Metazoa > Chordata > Actinopteri > Scombriformes > Trichiuridae > Lepturacanthus > Lepturacanthus savala. The sequence goes on along the minus strand of CM060479.1, from coordinate 26,871,546 downwards.
TGTGATATAAAATCTGATCTTTGTCTACAATAAATTTAAAGCGTGTTTAAACCAATACAGTTACTGTTTAACCATTGAATGCGACAGAATAGAAGACCTCTACACATTCCACTCAATGTTTCAAAATATTATCAACCTAAACAATAAAACCAATTGGTTGAAATGAAAAAAAAAACAGTCCAATCAATATAAACTTTATGTGCAAGAGACTGAAATGGAATAGAATAGGAATATTTGAGAATGATTTGTTTTTCTACAAAAAAGAAAGTGTCTTATAATGAAAATTAAATTCTGAGGTGTAAGTAACAGCATAAGTCTACATTTAACTGTGTTGTAAAAGCATGATTTTCCTTGTCGAGCTGCAATGATTAGTCAATTAATTGATTAGTTGTCAACCACTACATTTATTGTCAAGTATTTGGACAAATTAATCAATTTCAGTTATTTTTAAGAAGAAAACTTCTTAATTCTTTGGTTCAAGCTTCTAAAATCTAATTATTTTCTGGTTTCTTTAGTCTTTTATAATAGTAAACTGATGATCTTTGGGTTGTGGACTGTTGGTCTGGACAGAAAAAGACATTTTAGGTTGAATCTCCAGCTTTGGGAAACCATTTTACACCATTTTATGAACCAATCGATTAATCGTTTCAATAACCTATACATGAATCTATTATAAAGAAAAAAAGTCCCACTTCCTTGTCGTTTAATTATAGAAGAACAGCATCTTCTTCAGGACAGGAAACAGCTTCCCATCAAACATGATGTCATGTGTCAAACACATTATCAGCAGCGCGGTCTAAACCAAACTGAGCCCTAAGAAGAGGCGTCATGTTCGCCTTTTGTTCTCCTCCGTGCTCTCTACTCTCTGTGGACGTCTTCCTCAATTAAAGCCGCTCTCTGCTCGGTCACCTTGTGGCGACGCCGTCCTTCTCTCCGCCTTCCCCCGCAGATACGGATGGTGATGCACCGCCAAGGCTGAGAGAGAGAGCGAGAGAGAGAGAGAGAGAGAGAGAGAGGAAGAAAGGGAGGAAACGAGGAGGAAGGAAAGGAGCGGAGGGAAGGAAAGGAAGAAGGGGAGGGGGAGGAGAGAGGGGCTAGTAGATGTAGCTCTAGCTGTGGGCCGGGGGGTGAGCTACCCAGCCCGGGCTGCTCCGCCGAAACATCCATGGGTGGCTGTGTCGGGAGCCACCATGACTCTTCGGGCAGCTTAAACGAGAACTCGGACGGAACTGGAGGTAACTTATAGGGCTTATTAACTAACCAGCCCGCTGCCTGTAAGGTTGTTGTTTTTTAGGGGTGGAGGAGGGGGATGGGGGGCTTCCTCTGGGCTCTGCATGTTATTCTGGCTGCCTTCCCTTTTTATTTCCGAGCCAGACAGAGCCGGGGAGACGCGGCAGCCCGCCCCGGCCTCCCCCCTCCTCACAGCGGGCCTCGAAGCGAGAAATGACGCCTCGTCTGCTCGCTACTTTCCAAAGTGGGAGATATTGTGCGCGCGCCGCTGCCTCCCTTTGTTCTTTGCCGAGGTCTGAGCTAGTCAGGCTACAATGTAGCCGAGTTAGCCCCGCTAGCTTTTCTGCATAACAAATATGGGTCAGAGACAGACGCGCAGGAGTGATAGAGTCAGATTTAAATGATATCCGGTCTCTGCTCATAAGTTGCTACTAGTTTACTACACGTTGCACCTTACGGTGATTACTGCGTTTGGTTTTTATTGACTGTTTGCATAAGTGTGGAACTGAAGTGTTTGGAGAGAAGAGGTGTCAAACTTACAGGCTGCTTCAGCCTTATGATAAAAAGGGAAGTGTTTTTAACACTTAGTTTTGTGTTGAGAATAAGGCCCGAGGGCTGTAAATTATGTAGGTAAAAGTCAATTCTGATTATACGCTTTGATACTATCGCGTGTTTCAAAACGCTCGAGCAACAGAGAAATGCGCGCAGCCTTAATTCACAAACTGCGCCTTTAAAATGAGCAGTCGGGACTTCCGTGAAGTTGTGATGTCACACATACAATCCCCCCCCCATTCACTGTCATTCAAATCAGCCAATCAGCTGGAGAGACTTATCAATATAGGCACACAGATACAGAGATGTTAAACTATATTTTGATGATTTTCTTTCAATTCTCTATTCTGAACAAACAGCAGCAATTGCAGGTCTGTCTGTCCTCCTATGTTGCTCTACCTGGGGTTTCCTCCATTTTTTTTCCTTTTTCCCATTTAGTTTTTTTAAATATTTCTTTTTCTTCTTCGACTTAAGGAGTCCAAAGAGAGGGGATGTCGTATTGCATTTCCCGTCCAAGCTTGGTTTCCTGTGAAGCCCCCTGAGGCCGATTTGTGATTTTTGGGCTATACAAATAAAATTGACTTGACACAAATATCTTGTTAGGGACATCAAGTAAAAACCAGGAATAGTGCACAACATGAGGCATCCATCCTGCCCACCGACTGTTATCGGAGCATCAGAACAGGGGACCAGGTGTATTTATTGAGCTATAAACCGTATTTCATGAGGTGCCCAATGTTGTTGGATGTGGAAACTGAAGCTGTGACATTTTCAGTGTAGCTTCATGAAATAAACATGTACTAAAAAAGAAGGTTATTATTTATTACAGAACATAAGTCATCTTCTGGTAAGACCATAAATTCTGAAAATAACTTGGATGGCTTTTTAAAACATTTCAATTAATCATTTATATGATCCAAGTGAACCTTTTTTTTTTAATGTTAAATTCAGCTTATCATATGTAAATATTTTCAAATTTTTTAGTCCTCTTAAGTAAAGTGAATATCTTTAGGTTGTGGACTGTTTGGGACAAAGTATAACATTTTAGGTTGTAGACATTTACCAGACCAAACAACTAATTTATTAATAGATACAATAATCAACAGATTAACCAGGAATGAAAATACCAGTAGCAGCCCTAAATGTGTAATGGTATTTCATGGAGACATGTTAAAACATCTCCTTTATCTATCTTTCTTTTAACCATCTCCCCAGGCCACAGGACACCTGCTCCGTCACAATCTTTATCAAGATAAGGTGCTGTAGACAACTGTGATCTCTAGTATCTGGTTTGTTGCTGGGCTGAAAAAAAGGTTCCTCCACTGGCCAGGGAGTTATTTTAATATCACATTCCGATTTAGAGATAGCGCTGGGTTTGAGGGGGGCTGAGCACTTAGCAGTAGAGATGCTGAAATATAGGCTAGCCTGGTTTCCTGTGCTGTATGTTGTCCTCCTTGTGAAAATGAATGTGTAGTAACTTAGAGGCTTTGTGGTGTAAAACAGAAGCAGCCGTCACTTGACACCTCGCTTCATCATGATGACAGAGACAAAGTCATTAGACTGGAAAACATGTGAAATCATCTCCATTTCACTGGTGTCTTTACTGGGCTCTAACTGCTTCAAGCTCAGTGATATTTTAATGTAAAACTGCACAAAGTGACCCCCACACACCCCTAAGGATTACTGTGAATTACTGAAAGGTAGAAAACGAGGCTGTAGTGCTTAAAGACAAATTATGGGCTGACAGATGAGCTAGAAAGTAGGATAATACACAAGTATGAATACAGTCCAGCAATCAAGTTGATGGTAACATACACACAGATCACTATCACTCAAAGGAAACTTTCAAGGATATTTTTCATGTACTTTTCCTGTCTCGTTTCTTACTTGATATGAATCATAGTATCATAGTCTGGTGTCTTAATCATCCATTTTTAAAGGAGCTGCCTCTCATGCAGTTCTTGACATGACAGGTAAATTATATCATTGCTTGCATTACATATTAGGGAGCAAGTCAAAGTATGTCGTCAATCAGTCAGTTGGAGGTCTTATTTACTACAAACTGTCAGTTGAAGGTTGTTGTTATCAGGCTGTGCCATGAGATCAGAGTACATGTGTACCAGCAGCAGGTGTAACTCAACACCTTGATCCGTCATTCTCCTCTCTGCTGTCTCTCCGTGTTGCACACAAACAAACACACACCCTAAACATGCACACACACACACCTGCACACATTGTCCTGTGCCTGTCGTCCCTTTCCGATCCAGATGGTGTTATTCATCAGCCGTTCTGCTGCAGACGGAGCTCTGCTAGATGCTGCAGCTATAACCTCTTTACTGGGTTCAGTGATGGAACGCTTCCGTCCGCTCTGCTTGGTGTTATAGATTATTATATAATATTAAAACTCATCTGAGCTAAGTTGTGTGCACCAGCGATTTTAAAAAAGACTGATGCTTTATTTTGGATAAATCTTAACTCTTCTCATTTTGTCCCTGCTTCCCTTTTTTTATCTTCTGTGTATTCCCCCGCCTTCTCTTTCTCTCTTTCTCTTTGTCATCTTACACTCCATATCTGTCTGCTTTCTCTTCCCTACATTCACATTTATTTCCTATTTCCTCATCTTGGTGATCCCCTTCTCCCTCTATTCCTTCTAAGCTCCTGTCTGTTTCCTCTATATATTCCTATTTTTATCTTTATTTTCCCCCATCCACACTCATTCTCTCTTCTTCTGTTCCCTCCTGTCTTCCTGTATCTTGCTTTTCTCTTCATCCCTATTTTCCTCTTCTCTCATCCTCCCTCCCAGTGGCTCTGGGGCGTAACCAGCCCCTGAAGAGAGAGCGGCCTAAATGGAAAAGTGACTACCCGATGACTGAAGGCCAGCTGCGCAGCAAACGAGATGAGTTCTGGGACACGGCGCCAGCGTTTGAGGGCCGGAAGGAGATCTGGGATGCGCTGCGGGCTGCGGCCAGTGCCTTTGAGAGCAACGACCACCTGCTGGCTCAGGCCATCCTCGACGGGGCCAGCATCACACTGCCGCACGGTAACACACATCCCCATGTGACCAGTGGTAGACGTATAGCTGCGGGTGGTTAGTTTACTCTCTGTGAAACACTAGCTGTGAGGTCTTCATGTAGAACATCACAGCTGGTGATTACCAGACCCAGGAATTTACCCCCCTCCCCCTACAGAAACTAAACTTAGTAACTCAACTGTATAGAATTTCTTTGGAGTTTAAGCATCTGCTGATGGTTGCAGCTCCATTTTTTGTACATGATGTTTCGTTTTCCTATGACTTTCGAAAGGGTTTTTGGATTACTGCACTTCAGGAAACATGATTCGAGGTGCTGAAACTTTAGATATGCGATTATGTTGGTCAATATTGAAATCACAATCATTCAAATGATTATTACACAATTTATTTATTCAGCATAAGTTACTGTGCTCTTGTTTGAGATGGTTAAACAGATTTGTTGTGTTGCAACGTACATATCATCTTAAAGCAAATCTTGCATATTGTGAGTAGTGTACATGTATATCTCAGTCGCTATCACACTAGCACTCGCAATCTTGCTCTTTGTCTTTCAGAAATTCTGTAATGAAAAATGTCAAATATCATTGTAACTTGATTACATGATTTTGGAGATTGTTTCACACTAAAATTAAAATCGTAATTAAAATTCAATTAATTGCACATCCTTATGTGTAGTGTGCATAAGCCCTCAACATACAGGCTGAGCTCAGTTCTTGCACCAAACACCATGGGAATTCATGTAGTTTGTATTCCTAGCGCTGTATGTTATTATGTTATGTTTATATATGTTATGTTATTGACAAATTTCAGGCTAAACTTTAAGATGTGTATGTCTTAGATAAAAGTATGAAGTGTGACACTGCAGCAGCACACACGTTTACTTGCCTCAAAGCAGCCGGATTCTAGCTTCATATATATTCAGAGACAGCTTTTGGTGGATAATGAAAGAACCTCCTCCATGTTTCTCTAGCTAATTCATTATGGCTTTGCAGGACATTATAGAGAAAAGCAAAAGTTGTGAAACCACCATGCTGAGCCATGACATACATTCCTGCCACAGCAGCCCTTAACACTGGATTTCATCCTCAATATATGAACAGGGCAAATTAACAAAGCTAAAGGTTGTAGTTACACTTCCCCAGGAAGTACTCTGTACATCCTCTATAGTTTCAAGACTCAGCGGAGGTTTCATAAAGTGGAAATGAATTCTGCCATAATAACTATTTCCGTATTTCGGGGTGGTTTGTGTTATACTTTCGACGACTTGCACAATAGTTTTGTGAACACAGACTGGCTATACTTATACAGGGTTAAAATGCTGAACCTCCCAGTGAATCTCAGTGACCGCATTTTAGTGTTTAGACTAGCTATTACGAGGCACTGCAGAAGGAATCGATAAATAATAAATGGAGAGGGGCGTGCTATTGGTCTTCTGAAAGTAGGATTTAAAGAAGTAATCACTCATGTAAGGATACCGAAGATGGTGTATCTTCAAAAAACTGAGCGAGTGAGGGGGAAAAATCAATAAAATTGACATGTCTCCGATTCAGAAAGGCCAGACAGTAATTATCAGATGCTTGAGCAGGATTTCTATTTATGAATCAGTATCGTTCTCTTAATGCCTAACTCATATCACCATTAGGTCACATTACACCAGCAGAGGAAAGAAAAAGTGGTCACATTCTTGTTAAACGTAGGCATAGTGAGTTATGGTTCCTGTTTTGTCCTGGTGCTGATGTTCACCTGTCCCCAGACTTTCATACAGAGTGCAGAAGTGTGCAGTTCAGTGGAAATAAATATAATGTGGTTACAATGTGCCAATTTAATACTTCTGCTCAGCAATCATGTACTTATTGGGATCCTATGCCTCTTATCTCTAACCACACTGGCACGGCACCATGGCTGCTGTTTATTTTAAGTCAATAAATAACACGGCGGTAGCTTTACTCTGGATTATCATTCATTTCCGGTTTATTCGAGGCTATTGATTTCTGAGATTTTGCTGGAAAACTCTGCAGTACCAGTGGGCAGAAAGAGCCGGTTAGTGACAGGGAAAATTAATCTGAAGGTGTCAAAGCTGGAAAAGAGTTTTTCCTAAATAAGATTTTGATATAGAGGTTACTGACAGACAGGTTTTTCGTGAACATGTTCAGTGTCTTGTCCTGCTTCTTTCCTCTCGGTAGTTTGGCCAGGTCAGATCAGATCCCGCTGAGCTGCAGCTGTGGATTCCCAGGACCTGATGTCACCGCTTCACCCATCCAACACTTCAGCTCAATAAACAGCCAGATCACTTTAATATGTTCACGACTCGGCTTCATGACACTGCCTTGTACATTTAAGAGTAGAGCTAAGGGAAAGGTCCGTCTTCCTGTTTTTTTTAGCCTCCTTTTCTTCTCACTGCTCCAGTTTCCATTTGTTAATTCTACACTGACAATATGTCTCTGGCCCTGCTCCACCACCTTAGTCAATATAACAAAGATGTTAGCAGCCTAGTCTAATACCTTAAAGCTGTAGGGTGTGAGTTTCTCCAGCTGCTGGCAGTGAGAACCTATTACACCTGCACTGGAATCTTCTTGTTTTGTCTTGTTAGGGGAGGTTTTGATACCCCTAACATGATATATTTGCAATTTAAAATCAAAAAAATCAGCTCTCCAGCATATTGCTGGAGCTCTAGAAAGCACAAGTTGGTTTTGGTCTATCTTCCATATATTTATGAGCATCTCTTCTGATTGGCTGCTTATTGCTTCAAAGTAGCAGAAGTACAAAAGGTGGAGGCAGGTTGGCTGTGCTGGGAAAAGTATCATCACAAAGCACAAAGTCACTTGTGTTGAATAAATGCATTGTGTAACTAAAAAAATAATCATCAATACAATATCGGCCAAAATAATCGTGATTTTTTTTTTTTTTCCCATAACCAAGCAGCCCTTAATCCATGGGACAGACCCAATCTAGAGCCAAACAAAACATGAATACATGTATGATACAGGCCAATAACCCTCTATTGAATATTTGGTAGTTATAAGAACTGATTAAAAGCTTTAACTCAGTGAAAGTGAAAATAATATATATATTTTTGGGAGATTTTGATGGGGAACTTTTAGCTCCCTCAGATGTTGAGTTGGAGTCTTTCTTTTATTTAAATCTGATATCCCACAAAAAAATCCATCAAAATTAGTGATATTACTATTCATTGACATATCCCAGACTATTCCCCTGAGCATTAAGTTTCCTGAAAATATTAAAATGTTTGTTGTTAATATTAAAATGTTTTCCTTGTGCATAAAAGAGCAATGAGATTAAATTTTATCAACAATCCATATTAGCAGAGGGCTACCCAGGAGTAGCTAGAGGAAGTCTCACTCCCTATAGATTAGATGAGTATGCATTCAAATGTCTGATCCCTGGTATACTGACAAATGCAGGAAGATTTACCTATTGGTGACTAAATTATATTTTGGGAACTTTGGCAAATGTTTGAATGTTAATGATATGTATTTATGTTTAAAAGTTGCACACTACAGCTTTAATAACAAGGCTAGTCTTTGTGTGTGTGTGTGTGTGTGTGTGTGTGTGTGTGTGTGTGTGTGTGTGTGTGTGTGTGTGTGTGTGTGTGTGTGTGTGTGTGTGTGTGTGTGTGTGTGTGTGTGTGTGTGTGTGTGTGTGTGTGTGTGTGTGTGTGTGTGTGTGTGTGTGTGTGTGTGTGTGTCTTTTTTTGTGTCTTATTGTGCTGCGTGTCTGACTCTATGGTGAAAGGGAAGTGGTCTGTATCTAGTAGAGAGATGTTATTCAGATGACGTTCATCTTTGTCTGCAGCATAAGCAACAGAATGTGGTTTAGTTGCATAAACAGCAGCTTTTTAAAAGCACTCAATGATCGTCTGTTAACTTTGAAAAGTATGAACTTCCTCCTTTATTCTCACTTAAGATGAATTTATTTCATCTTTAAATACAGTTGTCTAATAAGCCTATTATGTTGAAAGACAAGAAGTTAATTCCCATCTTTAGTAATTAAATTTGTTCATTTATTCTTGTTTAGATTTGTTTCAATAAGAAGTTAGGTAAAAGAGTTTGATTCAAACAGAACTACACGTGTGTTGCCTGTTTCATTATAAACCATATGGTAGCAATTCAAATAGGCCCCATTTCAAATCCTGCCTCATATGCAGCTGTCTTTTATTGATTTTTAACTGCTCAACATTTTCCCATGACTCTTTTCTATTTGACTATGTTAATGTGCTTGAAATCATCACCATCAAACTGCCGTTGGTTTTTCTCATTGTCAGCATCTGTAAAAAGAACAAACAAGTCATCAATTTTTTTTATTTGAACAGCAAAATCCGATTTGACTGATAGAAGTATATGCTTTGAAAGCAGTATTCCATTAATATTCTGCAGCTGAAACTTGAACATGACTTTAGAACAAAAATGGAGAATAAATAAGCAACTGAGACATAAACCTAGAGATGGATTAGGCTTTTGTGACGCTAGGCTACAACAGCTTCCACATACTGAGACGTCTCTGCAGGCTTTTAACAAGATGAAACTTGTCTTTCATTAGTTTAGTCTCAGTGGCTGGTCTAAAAGCAGATTAACATCCTTGAACACAGTTGGGTAAGATGCTGAAATGTCTGAATCTTCAGATTTATTTGCACTTGGCTATGTTTCTGCTACGAGCCATTGACCCTTTATTGAATATTTGGTAGTTATAGGGACTGTTTAAAACCTTTCAATGAACTCAATGAATGAGGAAATAATATATATATTTTTGGGAGATTTTGATGGGGAACTTTTAGCTCCCTGAGATGTTGAGTGGGAATCTTTTTTTTTTTGTCTGATATTGCACCAAAAATAATAAGCCATCAAAATGAATGATAAAACTATTCACTGAAATATCCCAGACCCCTGAACATATCCTGAAAATCTTAAAATTTTGGTGTTTTTTTTTTTTTTTACTTGAATGATAATAATAAAAATGAGTTGATATCATCACAACAACTTTGATTCCAAAGGTTAACTTTCTATTAGTTAATGATTTGATTAAAAATGTATAAAGTACCTTAATATATCATATTTTTATGTCAGCATTTGATGGGGGTATTGTAGTCTTTTAAAGTTTGGTACAATGGTTAAAAACATTTAACCACAGACAGATGGAGTCTGTTGCGTGCATGTGAGTTGCACATCATGTGGCTTTTAGTGTGTGCATCTGTTCTAAGTCGCTGTACAGTTCAAGCATTCTCTCTTTAAATATCACTCTCGCTCATATATTCACTCTGAGGTGAGGCCTCTCACCTTTGTAGCAGTTATCTCGATAGTCAAACAACATCCTGTGGGCTTTTGCTGCCTCATATCACTTCCACTTACCGTATAACTCGGTGGCTTTCAGGTTGCTAGGACCTCAATTAGCACAGGAGCAGTGTAATTAACTTTTATCGTTCATCATTATTCATTTCTGAAAAGACTGAAGAGATGGGCATCTTGTTTTGTGGGGATTTTCAATTTTTGGAATTACACTACTCAAAATAAGTTAGGGATATTATGAGAGAGTCAGTGGTTTTTTGGTGTTTAAAGTGACTTTTACTATTGTAATTACACAACAATAATAACAAAAAAGGTGAATAACTGAAAACATGTTTTATATTCTAGTTTCTTCTAAATAGCCACCCTTTGCTCTGATTGATAAGACACACCTATGAAGTGAAAACCGTTTCAGGTGACTACATATATATATATATATATATATATATATATATATATATATATATATATATATATATATATATATATTATATATATACACACTCCAGATCAAAATCTTAAGACCAGTTAAGAAATTGCAAAAAAATTGAAATTGCACTGTTGGATCTTAAGAAGGTTCTAAGTAGAGTTTCAAAATTCAAACAGAAGAATTGAGAACAAGAGACCAAAAGTTTGTAGTTTGCAATTTATTGAAAATGACCATTTAACTGAAATAGGCTGTTCATCAGCTGATCAAAAGTTTAAGACCACAACTAAAAAAATAAAAATAAAAAGCCAAAAAGCAGAAATTTAAGTGTGAAAAATTGACTCAGTAATGAGTAGCTCCACCATTATTTAGTATTACTTCAAAAATTCTTTTTGGCATGCTTGATATGATGAGTGTTTCCAAAAGGCTGGTGGGAATGTTGTGCCACATGGTGAAGATGGCTTCACGAAGAGCATCCACAGTCTGGAACTGATGTCCATTTTTGTAAACTTCTCTTGCCATCCATCCCTAAATGTTCTCAATTGGATTAAGATCAGGGGAACACGCAGGATGGTCCAAAAGTGTGACATTACTCCCCTGGAAAAACTCTTTTGTCAGACGGGCATTGTGAATTGCAGCATTGTCCTGCTGAAAAACCCAGTCAGGACCACACAGACGAGGGCCCTCAGTCATGAGGGATGCCCGCTGCAACATCTCCACATAACCAGCTGCTGTTTGACACCCCTGCACAACCTGGAGCTCCATTGTTCCATTGAAGGAAAAAGCACCCCAGATCATGATGCCCTCCACTGTGCCGTGTTGAAAACATCTCCGCTGGCATCTCCTTGTCATGCCAGTAACGTTGGAAGCCATCAGGACCATCAAGGTTAAATTTTTTCTCATCAGAATAAAACTTTCCTCCACCTTTTAATGTCCCATGTTTGGTGCTCCCTTGCAAAGTCCAAACGGGCAATTTTGTGGCGTTGAAGGAGACGTGGCCTTTGAAGACGTTTTTGTTTATGAAGCCCATCCTCCGCAGATGTCGTCTGATTGTTATTGGGCTGCAGTCAGCACCAGTAATGGTCTTAATTTGGGACGAGGATCATCCAGTGTCTTGACAGACAGCCCTTCGGATCCTCCGGCTCAGGGCTGGTGTTATTTTTTTGGGTCTGCTACTTGACTTTTTTGCTCCATAAACCTCAGGATCTTTTAAGAAATGCAAAATGACTGTCTTACTGCGTCCAACATCAGCAGTGATGGCATGTTGTGAGAGGCCTTGTTTATGCAGCTCAAGAATCCTACCACGTTTGAAGACAGTGAGCTTTTTTCCCTTTGCCCTCACCAGATCTTGGCAGTGTGATTAGTTAACAGGGAATGACCAGGAACTCAAATTGTTTTTGTTTGTTTTCACAGATTTTGGCTTTTAAAGGGTGTGGTCTTATCATTTGGATCAGCTGCTTAACAGCCAATTTCAGTTACATTGTTGCTTTCAATAAATTACAAGCTCATTTATTTTTTTCTCTTGCTACCATTTCTTCTTTCTGCATTTTGAAGCTCTACTTAGAATCTTCTTTAGATCCAACAGTGCAAAATGCATTTTTTTGCAATTTCTTAACTGGTCTTAAGATTTTGATCTGGTGTGTATATATGTATATGTAGGTGGTGTATTTGGTTCTGAATATTTATTGGGCAAAACAATACAAAACATTTCTGAAGATGAGCATTATGGAAGACTTTTGGATTTTATATTATTTTAAAGGGGAAAACATTTTGCCACAATAAAATCACCTGGTGTTTTTCAGGTATGAAAAAGAGAGCGAGGATGATTCTAAAATTCCCTTCAGGACCCCTGGGCCCCCCCCTGCAAATATTAGCGTGTTGAGTTTCAGCCTGACATCTTCACTACATCTTATTTCCCTCTCTGCACCAGCTCTTTACTCTCAGTGTCTGATTCACAGTTGGTCAACAGTGACATGTCATTTAATGTGTTATTCCATCAGACTTGTGGTATTCCCTTTCTCATGCTTTCACTGTGATTGTCCCTCACACTCTTTGTTCTCTATTTAAAAAAACACTCTCATTTCTCTATTCAATTGTACTACAGTGACTTTGTGAGTTGAGGGTCAAATTTTTGTTACTTTAGGTGGAAAAAATCATGTTGACTTTCAGTTTTATGACAGCAATAATGAAAACAATATTAGGAACACTTTTTAAAAATGTAAAACAGAAAATGTGCCTGATTGTATTACATTTACTAATTTCAATAGAACTAATTTCAATATATTTGTCATCCAAAATATTTACATAAGCTAGTAATTATCTTGTATAGGAACATCCCAGTCAAACATTTACCTAATACACACTACTAACAATAAATTAGGGATCTTATGAGAGACTCAGTGGGTTACATTACATACATTATTAAATACTAAATACAATACTAAACTAATGAAAATGGTGTTTCTTGTCATTTATTATTAGGAATATCAGAGGGAACTTTAACTTATTCCATTATAATTTAGACCAAACACTCATGTAAATAACAATATAAATGAATAAATAACTTATTGTGAGTAGTGTATATACTCACCATTACCATTCTGTGTAGGTGAGGTATTGTATAGGACCCTGTATCCAAGAGTATCCCAGAAGATTTTCCTGGTAGAATAATAGTCATCATTAGTCAACTAATTGTATGTTTATGATATTCATTTTATGAATTATGTGTATATAATATTAAATGATCACTTTCTGTTTCTGTTAAGTGATAATGTAATGTTTCACTAGTTTAATGGTGTAAGTCAATAATAGAACATCTTACCTTTTTCTTTCTGTAGATCTTTGTAATCATTCACTTTATATTCGTCTTAACCAGAGTCAAAAATACACGGTCCTGCCAACATTAGGCAAACATTACACGTATGGTTCAGACATTAATGTGTTTTCCTGCAGATCAGCATCACGTCACCCTCTTGGCATCTTTAATCTTCTCAAAATGGTCCCACACTTTAGATTTCCAGCCTGATGTAGTAATGTTTAAACTGTTTATTGAGACAGTAAGTTTACAACTGACAGAACATCTGGGCTTCCTGTTATTTATTTCAAATTATTTTTTTTTTTAATGGACCAATGAAAACTTGGTCGACCAAGAGTTTTCTTATTGATGTTTGATGGACTACTAGGCAGCATCCCCAGTGATGTGAGATTTATACGTTCCTGCAAGTTAGTAAGTCCTGAAGTAACTTGGCAAAGTTTCATTTTTTACTTTGAAATAAGATTTAGATAACTGGAGTTGTTTCACCAACAGACTCTGGCGCTACAACAAAATACACCACAACTAACAGCAATGACAGAGAAACGCCACAGAAAGACATGTCTCGGACGTGTCTTTTTGTAGGTGTTGACCCAAGGCTGTGCAATTAACTGAATTTTGATTGTGATTTCTATTTGCGTGTCAAGCGATCTCCATACTCTCAAAATCGAGTTGAAATGATTTTTGACATTTTTCTTTACCGAGAGTTAGTGTGAAAGCAACATAACATGGGAGATTTGCTATAAAGTGATGTCCATGTGAAAAGCACAGTCACTCATGCAGAATAAATCCATTGTGTAGCTAAAAAATAATGTTTTGAATAATCGTGATTTCACTATTGATCAAATTAATCATGACAGTGATTTTTTTCCCTGTATTGACCCGTTGTCTCGTTCCTCCAGGAGCTCTGACTGAGTGTTACGATGAACTGGGGAACCGCTACCAGCTGCCGGTCTACTGCCTCTCCCCGCCCATCAACATGATCGAAGAACGCTCCGATGAGCCCGACGGGTCCGACCCGGACTCTGGTGCCGCGGACCCCTCCGCGGGCAGTGGTGGCGACCCCGGCTCGGGCGGCGAGTGCCAGCTGCGGCTGCGGCTCTCCACGGGCCGCGACCTGCGGCTGGCAGTGCGCTCCACGGACACGGTGGGCATGATGAAGCGGCGGCTGCAGAGCCAGGAGGGCGTGCCCGCCACAACCCAGCGCTGGTTTTTCTCAGGTCGGCCGCTGACAGACAGGCTGCGCTTGGACCAACTCAACATCTCCAGGGACTACGTGGTCCAAGTCATCCTCAGCCAGCCGCCACCACCGGAGCTGGTGTCGATACCGGGACACACACCAGAGGCCTTTGGGCCAGTCGCAGTGGAAGGAGTGGCCACACTGCCGCAAGAGCCCACACCAGTGGAGAATTAAACCCCCTCCATCCCCCTGTGTCTGGTAGCCTGGAGGTGGGCATACCAGAGAGCTGGCAGTATAAAGGAGGAGGATAACAAGGGAGAAAAAAAGAAAGAAAGCTGATTCTGTCTTTTCTCTTTTGGTTTGTTCTCGTCTCTACTCCTCCTTCTCTTCTCTCTCTTTTTTTTTTCCTCTCCTCTTCTCAGTTGTTTTTTTGAAGGGCTTTTTTTTGGGCCGGGGTCAGCTTGTTCTGCCGGAGAAAAAGGACTCGTGAATAGACAAAAAAGACTCTTCCCTTTGGTTTTACATGTTGAAATTTTTGACCTTTTTGAAGTCTTTTTAACTGTTCCTATGGAAACCAAACAACAAAAAGAGAACTTTGTCAGATGGCTTAAAAGGATTTTTTCTTTGCATCACTGGTGGTCGAATGTTTCTGTGTTTCAGTTTCCATTTTCAAGTTCTGCTCTGACAATGTCGGGTCAGCAGAAGTCTGTTATATGAGGCTACAGGGTGATAATATACATTTTCATTACACACATTTCCCACTCTTGACAGTTCAGAAAGAAACAAGTAAGATAGTTTAACACTTATGACAGTTATTCATTTCTTATTTATCCTTTAATTATGTGAATCAAATCAAGAACTCTTCATCACTTGTGGATTAAGTCAGTATTCTAACAGCTGTAAAGAAGGGTCGGTATTTCTAGTTCACAAACAGAAGTGTCCTGCCTCATGTCGAGAGGCTGCAGTCAGGGCACGACTGGATGTCGCTGGATTAAACACTTTATTTCACTCTGCTTCACAGAACAATCAGAGCAATCATGTAATAAACAATTAAGTAGTCAGCCTACGTGTGCGAGTGTGTGTGAATAAGTGCGTGTGTGCGCGAGTGGATGTTCATATATATAGATGTATATGATCAAGACACAACCACACTTATTCATGTGGCAAAGGATGCGCATCAGAAACACAGTTGCATATTTTGATTAAAAATAGAATGTTTTTAATTAAAATTGATCATTGTTTCTATTCCTCGATCTCTGTGTAATTGTTTGATTTTAATGTTTTTATGTCAATATGGACACAGGACACATTCCCTGCCAGTTTAACCAATGGGAAATAATCACTGTTAAAAAGGCTAAAACTATGCAGTGTGTTGGATGTTTTTTAAGGCAGTCAAAGCATATGTGGTTCTTTGTTAATTTTAGAACCTATTTACTTTTAATCATAAATATCAAGATGTATTAAGGTCATTTTCTTGCAATATATCACATTCTAAAATCACAATTTTGATTGTGTTGTAATAATCATACTGTTATTCACACTACGGGTTCCTAATAGATGGCATCTTAGCACCCATATACCAATATACAGTATAAATAATAAGCTAATACCATACAATAAAATCACAGCTGACTTAGAGGTTGGTCTCTGACTGCAACAATACTATACAGCAGAAAAACTTCCCTTTTCCTTTTGGGTTCTTCCTGCCTCCTTTCAACTTCCTTCTTTTAGATCTACTCATTCCAACCAGACTGAAAAAGTCCTTGAAAAAAAGCACATGCGTCATGCCAGTGATGGAACAAGGAAGGGTTTTCCACCCGTCTGTTTATCAATCATATACACTACATGTCTGAAATAAGTTCTGGAGCACTGATTTGGAGGGAGACGAGTTAATGACTCACTTTGATGCTTTTAAATGTGAAAGGTCACTGCATGTGTTGTGCCTCAGAAGGGAAGTGGCTATGAGATAATGGTCAGTGTGGCAGCGTCCAGCCTTGAATTACCTTGCATTCTAAAAGTGGCTTCTGTCTGGAAATACCTCTGCACATGACACCTGCTGCAGGTTAAAAAAAAAATTAAAAAAAATCTGTGTTCTGAGACATGCATGACAGCTTCATGGGATGTAGTAAAGTTGTGGTGCAGTTTTCATTTTTGGAAAGACACTATTAATCATTGTAGGCATACAACGAAGTTGTCAGGACCAGAACAGGACACAGGCGCAGAGTTGGAGTGGCAAACAGGCTTTAATGGGTACCAGTAGGAAAATCTCTCACGGTGAAGGAAATGAAGTGGCTGTGAAAACTATGACTATGAATCTATAAATTTATCTATGACTATAATTCTATCTATGACTATGAATCTACCTATGAATCTATCTATGACTATGAATCAAACAAAAGGCGCTAAAGCCGGAGGATAACCTAATCTAGAAAACAAAGGAAGCTAAACTGAAACTCAGTCCTAAAAACTGGAGGCACACTAATCTAATAACAAGAAACAAAAAAATCACTCCTGAGGAGGAAAAACAAAAGGAAAGCTGAACTGGAAATCTAGGACAAGCTAATCTATGAAACTTACAACTCAAAATCACTCATGAGAGGAACAGGCAAGAACAGGCACAACAAGGAAGCTATGGCTGTGGACTTAGAAGGGCTGGAGTGGACATACAGGACGTAACACTCTGGCACAAGACAAGGGGAGACGCAGACAATATATACACAGGGTAATAGGGAACAGGTGGAAACAATCAGGGCGGGTAAGACAATCAGACCAGTGACACATGAGGAAGGGCAAGTGACCTGAAACGAGAGGAGAGTTATCTTTCAAAATAAAACAGGAAATGACAAGACATGGAGACAAAACAAAAACCCAGCTTGACCTCACCAACAAAATTATGTTTGGTAACTCTTAGAGACCAGTAACATTAAAAAGAGCAAAATAAAAAAAAAATAGGATAAATGTGGTGAGATAACTTCCTCTAACCATATATAACCAATAAAGGAACTTGAACGAGGCTGTATAAAGAGGTATTGTAAGTTAAGATTTAAAGGTCCCACATCATGAAAATGGCCACTTTCCCTTTCGTGATTGGGTTGGCTCTATATAAAGTCTAGAGGTTAGATACGAACTGTCCCATGCATCAAAAAACACTCAAACAACTGAGAAATGCACACAACCTGGATTTTGAAACTTTGCCATTTTGCTCATGAATATTTATGAGCCAGATCAAAAATGTCTTTTGCTTTCTGTAGCTTCAGCCCAGGCACTTGAGAGAGCTCTGAAAAACTCCACTGAATTAAATTTTTGTACTTCTAATTGCAAATACATAATCTAAAGCAGAGTTCTCCAACCCTGCTCCTAGAGAGCTACTTCCCTGCATGTTTTAGGCCACAATCAAAAAACCTGATTCTAATTGTCAACTTGTTATCAAGCAGCAGAATCTTCTCAGGTGCTTGATAACAGGTTAATTGTAGGAATCAAGTTTGTTGGAGGGAGATTCCTAAAATAATAAAGAGTAGCTCTCCAGGAGCAGAGTTGGTGACATCTGATCTAATAGGTATCAAATTTAATAAAACCCAGAAAAGGTCATGATATAGGACCTTTAAAAACAATGTGATGGGAGAGGTGTTGGTGATATTTTTAGTCTTCAGTTCTCAGAAGACTGTTAGTTTGAGCTTACTGCTGCACTTGTTTTTTCAAAGAAGCATTGAAACCAGCCCTTGCTGTTTGAGTAATGTGCTAGTGGAAATGTGATTCAATACAAAGGTGGTGTATAAAATATCAGAACAGCACCAACCTTTAGTAACAGTCATCTACCCGTTTGCATAAACACAGAGCAACAATGCCATAAAGGTTAGTGAGAGAAAAATGAATAATGGAAACTCCTCAATAAATGATTGTACGCAGTACAGGTAACTTCCCATGAGTGCCGTTTATAAAGTAAAATCTTATCACGTGAAAATATCTAGTTTCTGGTATTAGTCCAATATTGAGTAGAATTATCTCCACTGGTAGATTATTTTTGCCTTTTTATTCATGTTTTTTTTTATTTTGTTCAATTTATTATTCTTTTCTTAAAAACATATGAGATAAAACCCGAAGGTAATGTTGGTTTTAATCAGATTAAAGATTTTCAGATTTTCTACAGTATCAAGAAAATAAATTATCTGCCAATGGAAAACAATAATTCAAGTCAAGTCTACTGAATATTGTACCAAAAACAAGATATTTTCACTTTCTAATATTTCATTGTATTTCTCATGGTTTGAAACAGTTACATGAATAACAGATTTTTTTACTTCATCCCAGGGACTCCCTTATCATTTCAGCTTTCTCATTCTTGTTCCTTAGAACTTTTATGGCCATTTTCCAGGGTATTGTCATATCTAAGTCTTCTCCAGTTCCCTTTCCCAGCAGTTTCTGTCTCTTTTATTCTCCTGACTGACTTCCCCCACAATGGAATATACTGAAATGATACGTTTGTCATCAAATTTCTTTCAGATCTCGTCACATGAATGAACAAAAGATTATGTCAGATGAAAAATGTGTCATAATCATAGATAAAATTGATCTGTTCCTCACATTCACAATTCATTCAAGTGTGGCTTTGGGCTTTTATTATATCCAGTACATTATGATCTTACGTAATCAGCTGTTGCATTCTCAGGTAATAGGTTACACATACTGATACTGATCCACATAGTTCCTCTTAAGGTTGGGGGTTTTTCAACCTTCTGCTTCTGTATTGCATAAATACAGCGATGCTGGGTTCACACAGACAAACTCAACTCACCGTTGACAAGGTAAGATCAATTATACTCATTTTCTTCTCTCTCTCCTGTTTTCTTTTTCATCTCCAGCACTCTGTCTGTTATTTAAATAAATTGATGTTAACATCTGTTTCTAATAGTAATATCAGACTCATATTAAGTTTATTGAGAGGAATTGTGTGATTGTTGGTATGAAAAAGGAAAGAAATGCAATCTTAATCATCCAGATGATTAAGTTATAATTTATGTGTATGCGTTTGAACTTTGAAGATGTTTTTTCTCATCCAATATGAGTGTATTTCCTTATAGTATCTTTAGTAATGGTAGGTAAAAATAAGTACAGTTACTCAACTACTGAAATTAATTTTATACATACAGTAGTTGAATAGTTTTTCTTCACTATACCTCACACAAGATATAACTATATTTTTGCTGTATGTACTAGTTACTTAAACACCACATACTAAATTAAAACTTCGTATATGAATCATCTTAGTTTGGTTACAGTCTCTGCAGTAAACCACACTATTGGTAAATACTAAATTACTACACAGTTTGATTCATTTTGTTGATAAAACCCCACTAACATATATTCCTTCTCTCCAGATGCATGCATTGCTGCTTTTATTCCTGCACGCTGTGCTGTGCTGTGCCACACCTGACAGCCACCAAGTCAGCACTGACCTGCTGATGGATAACGGTTGGTGGCTCCTCTGTTTTCTACTAAATATCTTGCTTCCTTTTCACCAATCTCCTCACCTCACATACTGTACAAAACTGAATGTGTGTGTCTGTGTTTTTTTGTCTGTGATTTATCTAGTTCTGGTTCTGAGGGTTCCTCATGAACGGGGTTCTTGGAATGTGAATCTGACCTGTGGAGAAGCTTATCAAAACCAGGCTGTGATTTGGAAGAAAAATGGTAATATAACCATTATTACTGTGACTACATCTACCACAAATAGCACAGTTATTCTAATGCTACAATGCAAGTAAATGCTTATCCAACCCTTTGTTATTGCTACATGGTTATTGTAAAATGCACATGGTATGAGATAGGTGAGTAGACTATTTCACATGGAATTATTGGAAAAATAGATACATATATTATTATATACATCATTATGAATTCTATAAATATCTAAATATAAAGACATATTAAGAGTATAATACAAGTATAAGTATATATAGTAAAATATGCCAGGATAGACATATATATATATATATATATATATATATATATATAAACTGAAAAATCTTTAGGATTTAGCATTCCTGTGAATCACTAAACTAATAATTAGTTGTTATAACCACAGCTTCTGTGAACTGCTTCACATCTGCTTCCATCAGGAAAGCGGTACAGGAACATCCGCACCACCACCAATAGACTGAGGGACAGCTTCTTCCCAGAGCTGTCAAAGCTATCACCCCCTGCACTACAGGAAAATAAACTGAAGCTACTACACACTGCACTTTTGTCCATTAACCACTTGACTGCACCTTAGCGTATATTGTACATTTCTTATGTACATATTACAGTTCTCATGTACATACTCTTCATCTTTCCTTATTATATTTATATTTGTTTGTTGCATGCTCTTTCCTATTTATTATTTTTATCTTATTACACAGGGGTTGCAATGGAAATTTCATTAACATGTCAATGTTTAATGACAGTAAAGGCAATTGATTGATGTGTATGGAGTTGACCAACTTCTGGCTCCTATTAACAGGCATCTCAGCCACATAATTCCTCTTAATTTCTTGGTTTTGCCTCAGAAACATCATTTATGATGTCACCCCACACATTTGTAATGGGATTAAAATCCAGGGATTGGGTTGGCCACTCCAGAATTTACATTTTTTGGGCCTGGAACCAACATGCTGCTTATTTACTGATGTATAACTCACATTTCAAGGGTATTTCCTCTTCAGCACAAGGCAACATGACCTCTTCAACTATTTTGATACTAACTACTATATATAGAGAGAGAGAACTTTTCTAGTTATATAGAATAGTACATATTTTCAGTATTATTTTTTTTATTTTGTATTGTATGTATGTGTGTGTGAACACTGTCTCTGTCTCAGGCATGGACCTTGATCCAGCTCTGCGGGGGAATAAGGTGGAGGTTCTGGTGGAGGAGATGGATGGTGGAAACTTCACTTGTCACCTCAGCGCAGACGGACAATACCTCAACCACACTTTGATCCTGATCCAACTCGACCCAGACAACAGGACTGTCATACTGGAAGAAAAATCCCCTGAAGACGGTAAGATAGGAGAGATGGAGGGAGGGACAAGAAGGAGCGCTGTAAGGGAAAGCACAAAAGAAGAAAAACAAACAGAGAAAGATAAAATATTTGACGTGTAATTGAATCCGAAAACAGTCATTTCACTGTAAGAAGACGGAAGAGATGTCACTGAATGCCGGGTTAAGAAAGAATACTGTGAAAAAGGAGATAAAGGAGGCGGAGGGGGGGCAGACAGGTAGCAGAATCTGGTCCAAAAACTAGACAACACTCAAAAGATAAGATGAACAGTAGGGCATGAGTGAAAAAAGAAATGAGTAAAAGGGGACCAGCGGTAGAGCGATGGTGACCAAGGGGGGAAAAAAGAACAAGACAGGACTTATAATAAAGAGAAGGTAAAGAAGGAAAGCAAAACTGCATGGTGTCAGTGTTATTTTGATGATAATACTCATTGTAGCACAAACAAGTCACCCTCATTATGTCACACCGCATAATCATATTGTAAGTAGTTCTCAAAAAAACACACGCACATCAAACCTGTTGCTTCTTAGCAACAGTGTTTTCCACAGGCCTTTTACAGCCTTTTACACATATGAAAACCTCTTCAGCACTTTCAGTTCTGCAGACACAGCCTCCTGCATTCGGTTTTTGTGCCACAAGGCATTAAACCTTTGTATTGAAAGGTTTGATTTATCGATGACCTGTAGGTTCATGAGAAAGAGCTCAGACATAAAAGAGAGATGCAGGTTCTTCTGAATAAGAGCATTAGGCACAACAAATGAATGAAAAGGCTTCTGTTCCTCCTGCAGGTCACATCCACTGTTCAGCACCAAACTATAAAGGCTCCTTCCACTGCACCTGGAAGAGAACACAGAGCAGATCCAACGCCGCTGTGCTCCTGGTGAAGGCAGAACGGTGACCACACTCATCCTACTAATGTCCATCAGCAGGATTATACTGTGTCTAGATCTAATGATACCAACCGGTTTGCTTTTGAAACAGTAATTCCGAAAAGATTCCCTGTGAGCTGGATGCTGATGGGTCAGGGGTTCGCTGTGAGGACGCCCACTGCCCCTTCAAAGAGGAGCAGAACCGCATCTCCCTCACTGTTTATATACGCAGCTACTCCCGGCTGGAGGCCCACACCAAGGTCTTCTACCTCAGAGACATCGGTGAGTCACAGAAATACTTGATGATGTATAGAAACAGCATGTTTGTGAAGAACTGGAGAAAGATCTGTTGCGATGCATGTTATATTCTTCTATTTATTTACTTTATTTGATAAGTGGCAATGTTTTCAGACCTCAAACAATGCAAAGAAAAAAGATCAAATTCATTTTAAAACAACATAATACTAATGTTTACACTTAAGAGTTCAGAAATCTCTCCACAGTCTCTACCATTGTTCTTGGGTGACTTTATTCCACTCCTGGTACCTCTTTAAACAGAATGAGGTGTTCATATATTGTAATTTAACAGACCCTAGAATGGAATGGCTGGAATACATGTAGAGATGTTGATATCAGAAAAAAAAAGGCAGGGGTCTATTTTTTTTTCCAGAGCTGTATATATAGGTATGTGTGTGCATGTATATAATTGACTGTTGTGACAGTGGAGTGATTATTTTTTTGTTATTTGCATATATATGTGTCTATATTCATTGTCTGCTGTAACAAATGATAGACATGTGGGTTTCTGCCTGCTTTTCAATAAAAAAAGACAATTTTCTTGATGAATCTGCTCACTCTTCTCCACTTCATTCCGTACAACGGTTAGTGACTCCGGCAAAGGTCCCCGCCCTGCATGTCAGTGATGGGAACATGTTCAGCTGGAAATACCCTGAGAACTGGGAGGAGCCCGTCAGCTTCTTCAGTCTGCAGTTCCAGGTCAAAGTGGTCCAGGACAAGCATCCCTGTAGCAGCAAAGACTTCATAATGGTAACCAACACATGCAGGATGTAGATGTAGAGAGATTGTATTTTTGTTAGCAGATTAAATACACAACAATTCTTTATATTTGATGTGTCCCCTCTTCTCTCATGCAGCTTAATACCACTGAGGAAATGAAGTATATGGTAAATGTCAAAGCCAAGAAGTATGTTTTCTGTGTGCGGGCTCAGGACAAGCACACCGGAGGGCCCTGGAGCCACTGGAGTCAATACACGTGAGTCTATCATTTAGATCAGTGGTTCTCAACCTTTTAATGACAAGGACCCCTAAACTGACACAAATTAGACCACAGACCCCAATCTGATAAGATTTTTGCTTTTAGATATTAACCCTCTATTGCATGAAATATTACCTAGCCCTGGTAGAACATGTTTTGAATGTTTTTATTACTTAAAATGGTCTAAATAATAGATTTAAGAAATATGAGAAAAAGTTGCAAACATAGTTTCATGCTATGTACCTAAATCAATGGGATTTCATTAGGTTATATATTGTTTATTTTGTTTTCCTTTGTTTTTTATTGAATTAAATGTAAAAACAAACAAACAAAAGTTTACTTATCCTATATAGTGAGTTAATTGTTTTATTTGGTGAAATTTTTCCAAAATTCTGAATAAAAGACCTTTGGTTAGGAGATAATGATGCTCACATGTCAAATGTCCATGAGCAACAGATTCTCCTGGTCATGTGAGCTCATAAATTGTATGTCCTTCAAAAATAAAAGCCCCATTTTTACACGAACTGTAAAAATATAGGTTTTAAATCACATCGCTTTAGAAAAATGAAGATAAATTAATTGTTACCATATGGCAACACTATGTAATAGAGGGTTAAAGAAAGTGTGTGAAACCCATGACTAAAATGTCATTGGGTTACTTATGGATGGGCTTATAATTAAAATAAATGATTCCCCTTTTTACTGATTTTCACTTTGACCACCTGGAACCACCTTAAGGAACCCTGGACCCCACTTTGAGAACCACTGATTTAGATGAACTAAGATTAACCCCTATAATTTAAACACCATCAGTATTTCATCTGATCTATACTGTTTGCTTCTGTCCTGTCCCACAGAGTGACCAAACACACCTCTAGACGGCAGTAATGACTGATTCAGGAAAACATTTTTACCAGTAGACTCCTTTTTGGTCTTCTCTTTTTTTAAGCAATTCCCAAAACATTATTCTTCAGGGGTGAAAGTATAAATGTACAGTATTTATTGATTTCATGTAATCATTTAAATTGTCTGTGAAATGACATCTATCACGGTATATTGTTTTTTTTTTGTAATGATTCAATTTAAATACTTGCCCCTTGTAACTTATTTATAAAAATCCATTGCCATGCAGAATTGTTTGTGAAATCTTCTGACATTTATATAATAAATTTATATTTGATATTATAAATTTGAGGACTACTCCAAATCCTTAATTTATATTTAATTATCTACAAATAAGCGAGTAATTAATTGTAATGAAATGTACAAATATAGCACAGATTACTCATATAAACATATGGGACAATGAACTTTACAGGCAATTTAGGTACAAAAAAAGGTTTATTGTCATATTTACAGCCAGGATGTCAGGGATGTGATGAGGAAAATACAAAGCAGAGCTCTAGAAATGAGAAGGTCTTGAGGGTCTAAGAGTAAACCTGTAAACAAAATCTAATAAATCACATCCCTGGTGTTTTTATGAGCTTCAGGTGCTACTTGTTCATAAAGGTGGAAATCACCACCTCTCCCTTCCTCATCCATAACTTAAAATAATCGACAATAAGTGCAGACACATTAGTTTCAGAAGCTCCAAAAAAGGTTAAATGCTTGCTGTCAGTTTTTTTGTAATCCTGCCATCAGCCTTCATCTCCACTTTGTTCATTAAAATTTGAATGTAACAAAAATACAGAAACATGTACCAATACTAATGAGTTCCACATAAAAAACAAGTAATTCTGTGTTTGAGAGTGCGTGTCCAGCCATGCGGCAGATGTAACAAGGAAATGCACAGAAAACATATATTTCTCTTGCAAATTTACACACACCCTCAAACCTGACCATTTACAGTATGTGTGTACAGTTTGTAAATCTACGACATCCTTCAACCCACTCGCCTGTGTCCAGTGAGCCCTGCATACGAGAAACAACAAATAACAAAGGTTTTACCATCCATACATGCACGACAGTCGATTCTTCTGATGAACGTATTTTAGCTACGACCAGTCTCAATCTCATCAGTTTTTAATCTCACAGTAGCTTTCATATTATTTGCATATTATTATGTCAAGTTTTTTAGGTTGCATGCATCTTCTATGATGCTTAGATTTATCTTTTGATTTTGACCATTGCTCTCAACACGTTCAAATTAAAACTGTGAATGCATATTTAGAATTGCTTTTTGTTTGCTGATGTAAAGGTGGTGTACACTCAAGACTGAATATTTTCAAACACTGGTTAACTGTGGACTTCAAGATGCATCTTACACACCTGACTGTAGTAGATATGTAGTTTGTGGGTCATGGTGGCCTGTAGTTTTTTGGTTTGTTAACTCCACAAAGGTAAATAATGTATCACTTAGACTGGTAGTAACTGCCATTGTTAATGTAAATGCAAACAAGATTTGGGAAAAAATGTGAAAGGCTCGGGAGGGACAGAGAACATGCAAATATATAAATGGGGAAGCCCATCTCAGTCCTGAGCGTTAGTGGAGGATTTGGAATGAAGGACTTGTAATCGCCGGCTTGGTGTAAATCCATTTGTGTTGAGAACTGGATGATGAGAATGTGGAATGATGCAGTCAGTCCTCAGTGGTGCTGCCTCTTAGACAGGTACCTACACACACACACACACACACACAGTTAAACTGATACACAATTCATAACTTCTAGAATTTGATTTAATTTTTCTTTTTTTTAATGATAGTGGCATAATTAAGTAAACCTTTGATTGCATGAAATATCAATTAGACATGGTAAAAATGCTTTGAATGAATTTATTACTTAAAATGGCCTAATATGTAAGAAAAAAATTGTAAACATAGTCTCAGGATAGTTTCATCAATGGGAATCCATTAGGTTGTATATACTAGGAATTTTACATATTTGCATGTTGTTTCCATATAGCAACAAAACTCTTTTAGTATATTAGGAAAAAAAGATCAAAATTGAATTAAATGTAAAAAAAAAAAAAAAGTTTACCTAGTAAGTTAATTTACTTGGTTTAGAATTAGTCAGTCAGTCATTTTCTATACCTGCTAGGCATCTGTAAAAACTTTGATTTTATATCACAGCTTTTTAGAAAAATGAAGAAAAGTAATTGTTGCCATATATCAACAATATGCAAATAAAGGGATAATATTGCAGTATGTGAACCCACTTCTCCCAGTGTTTGTGGTTGAGTCCAACAAATTCATCAAGTTTTGCGATTTCTTTCAGGTATTGAGCCAGTTTATAGAGCTCCCTGTCCTTCTCTCTGTTGAGATGGGCCTTCATGAATGGGCGGATCTAATAAAACACAAACATACACACAAAATCACCTTCAACATGTCATGTGCATAATGCTGACAAAGATGATGAGGGTGAAATAAATGGCACCGACAACAACTGGCGGTTTACCTTTAGTCCATTTTGCGGATTCATGAGGAAGTTTCTCCCGATGTCATCAAACATGATGGTGTTTTTTCTGTTGTAAAATTCTTCATACTTCCCCCATATCACACCCAGTGGCTTCACCTGAAGGTATACATACCATCAAACACGCAGCAACAGGACACTTCATATATATGAGTTATTCCTGTCTTTGTATATGTGGCCGTTTCTCAAACTGATCCGTCATCTCTACCCCTGCAGTGTCCCTCCCCATTAAGTCACCTGCAGATGTTGGATGGCTCTACGCAACATAAATAATCGCAGCAGAGAAACAGGCTGACACTTTCATTTACGATGAGTTGTGTGTGTACCAACCTCCACGACCCCTCTCTTAGGGGTGTGTACCGTGATCATGGCCGCGCTGTCCAGCATGAACGTGATCTTGTAGTTGGGGTTGTCTATCACTCCTAACTCCTACACACACACACGCAGAAAGAGAGTTATGTTATTGTCTAATCCCATCTGAACTCAAAAACTGTGAGTTAAATTGATTAACACTGCCACCTTTTGGTAAAAAAAGGTACCGTACAATAACGGGATGATGATATTTGAAGACGACACAAACAAGAACAAAACCAGTCCAACATACATACCTTCATTTTGGCGTCAATCCACTTCATACTTGTAGCAGCTGAGGAGAGAACGCAAATGTGTGAGATGAATATTCCACAAGTAGAGATTGAATATTGGGTATTGGCACATACGTGATAAAAAAAAAATTAAATTGCCACAAAGTCTAACCTCTCTCTCTCCACATCATCTCCTCTTTACATCTGCATTGCACATGTTTCACATTCAAAGAAATTAGCAGTGATAAATATTTTAAGAACCACCGTGGACTCATGGTCTGTAATGGATGCTATTCAGCCCCTATTAAGAAGAAGAGAAAGTACATACACCAGATTACGATGTCATAATCCTCGTAGGCTGACGTGAGAAACTCATGAAGGTATGGCCTCATCAGCTCCTGACCCGTTTCTGCACACGACTTGTGATCTGAAACACGTAGGATGCAGACATCGATGCATGTGAGTGGATGGATATGATGTATTGATATTTTTGCTAAGCATCCAGTTCTGACTATAGAAGCAATCAAAAAAAAAAACAGAATTAAAAAAATATTTTTTCTCAACTCTATGGGCCTTTCCCCATTTGCAACTTGCATGAGTAAACGAGATAAGGAACAGCTTTGATGCGATATTAAAGGAAATGCTGTGTAATGTAAAGTTACAGTGTTTAAAGGAGCATGCTATGATTTAATTTAATTCACTCAATATGTTTTACAAGATTTTTTCTGCTCCCTCACTCATTAACACCCATTATACATCCTGAGCCACAGCCACTCTCAGCAAATGTCTGTATCATTGTCACTCACCAAACAGCGTGTAGTCCACGTCCAAAACCAGAAGCCGTTTGCCTTCTCTGGGAGGATTCAGCTCCTCCACCTTATAGTCCTTCACTCTGCGGGCTATCTTAGCCAGGTTCTCCTCTCTAAAGAGATCAACGTTATTTATTAGATGCACACAAACATATGTTCCATTTTCTTCCCACAAATTTGCCCTTGCGTCTTTACAGACACATGAAAATATCTGACCTGTTCTCCACTTCAATGACCTCCTCCTCGATGTCAAAGTCATTGACCACGTCGTCGTTCTCTGGGGGAGGGGCTAGAACATCTTCCTTCATGAAACAGAACACACACGGTTTCATTTTACATGTAAGCCTGTGGAACATTTAGTACACCCACATAAACCATCCACTTGCCTGGATAGCCAACATGTGGTCAACAAACATGAGAACATGCTGTAGTTAACAGCATAATTAGCACCTAAGCATAGTCCCAACCACATATCTTTATAGTCAATTGATATTTCTGTGCCACTTACCAGACTCTCCTCCCTGGTGCCCATCATCATGATCTTAGTGTTAGGTTTCAGCTTCAGAGAGCCCAGTTTAACCTCATCCTCCGCAGGTTTACCTGGATGCAGGAATCAGAGACAATGAGCAGGAGAAAAGTGAGATTTCATGAACAAAAAAAAACATGAACTCTTAAATGGGATATAAATGATTTACAGACTACAGACAAATAAATGACATTCAAGCGTGCTGAAAAATGGGACAAATAAAACAGTAACTGATGATGACTGTAGATCAATACAGCCAAAGCCTGGGGAAATGTAAGGGTACATTAAACAGGTTTTTTACAGATACTTAGGTTCCAAGTACGAAGATGAATAAAGTCATGATATCTAGATAAGTATCTAGTTTGGATCTCATATGGTATTGTTTACAGTAGCAGTATTTATACTTTACTTGAGTTTTTATTCTATCAACTTTCATTTTTACACGACTATATTTCCTCTAACAATTTTCAGAAATTATATTAATTAGAAATGTGGTGGAAACAGTGATCGATACGAGCACAACTTGTGACATCACAAGTAGTTTGGAAGTCAAACCAATTGAGTTTACACAAATGTGATGTGGAAACCTGATGCCTCCAGTGATGCACAACCACCATGAATAAATTTCATCATTCTCAAAACTCAGACCTTTTTACTTTTACTTTTAATACTTTAGTACATTTAATATTAGAAAATTACTTTTAAAACATACACTTTTCCTCAAGTAATATTCTAATAGGAGACTTTAATCTTCTACAAAAGTCCTTCTCTGGTATCATATCTGTGATTTTACGCCTGCGATCACGGACGCCCTCTCACCTTTGACCTTGAGTCCCAGTAGTTTCTGTCTCTCTGGCAGCACCCCAGTCAAGCTCTTAATGGACTGTTTCAGGTCCATCACTGTGTCCTCCTCAGACAGAGAACTGATGGAGTACTCCTGACCTCCCCACTTTATGATCACTGACACTGACATGGCTGACAAGTTTTCACACACACATGTATATATATACACACGCACACACGCGCACGCACACACACACGCACACACACACACTTGGCTGCGGCTGGCGCACAGACAAGCGCACACACGTCCAAGCTAATAAAGAGAGAACAGGCAGAGTAACAGAGAGGAGTCAGGCAGTACCACACAGAACGGAGCTAATAATGAAACACAGAGCAAAACATGACATCACTTCTATTAATCGTGTGTCGTTGTGGCTGGATAATTTAAGACACAACCGCCAAACGTCACCTAATCAGTGAAGATAGTTTGACAAGTCCCTGGTGTTGATATTTTTAGCATGAGATGGCTAGCACAGACTAGCAGCAATGTAAAGGCGTGCGGTAACCAGCCAGGCAGCTAGCATTAGCTGACTGAGCTCCACGGTCGGTGTTTGCTCACCTCACAGAGCGAACTAACGCGCGGTTCTTGGCAAACACTGGGATTCCGTCGGGAAGTTGAATGAATGAATGAAGTTTGCTGCTCAGTTTCATTCATCGAGTGGCTCACGCTCCGTTCTTCCTGGCGTCCCGAAAACTTCCGGTAGTGACGTAGCGGCCAAGCTTCGTTACCATAGTGACCACGCAATAAAATAAAATCGTTTTATAATAATCATGATAATAAATGTACTCTTTAATGGCCAACTTTGATATTCTATACGTTGAGTTTTTTTTTAAATAATTAACAAAATCTATTTCTAAATCAATTCCTTAGTTTCTTTATTTAATTCAATTAATATACTATTTAAATCACTCAATTTCTCATTTTCTCAATTCCAAAATTAATTTGGAATGTATTAGTATTTAGAATGTTACTTAATTTGAGTAGTCTAATGGAGTATAGTAATCTGTAGTGTTTTACATTTAAAAGAACCCTCCCAACACTGAGTTTGACCAACAAATATTTACACTAATCCATGATCACAATCTCAGTTCACAGAGGTCAAAGGATTGGTTTACAATTGTTTAAAATGTCTTTAAACAGCAGTCAAATGTTCATGTGAAAGCTGAAATTGGTTTGGCTAAGTGCAATCATTTAAACAGGCTAAAAATTCCCTTAGAACATGCTTGTGATAGGGGTCAATGTCGGAATTTTTACAGGCAGGAGCATCAAACTCACTTTCATCCTGGGTCAAATCAGCGTTCTGGTTTCCATCAAAGGGCCAATTGTAAAGATCATATATATGTATCTACATATTATTATATATGTACTACATATTAAATATTATTATATTAGATAATTGTCTCTCCACTTATAATAGTGCTGGTGACAAGTTTTTAAAAAGAATTAAAAATATGCTGATGCAGAAATAATGTTATATTGTTGTTAGCATCTAATTATTAAAATGCTGCAGCAAAACATTACACCACAGATATTATGTTATTTTTTTTTCTATTTTCAAAGATTGAAAGAATCTATGGTTTTGTGTTGCTATGCTACATTTTAAAGAATAGAAAGTAAGAAAGTAATGACACTGTACTTCAACAAATGAAAATAAGGAGGGAAACCTGTTTTTAAACAACCTTCATGGCCAATTGAGAAAAGATTTTGGACTTAACGAAGTCGTACAAAGACAATGTGACCAGTGTGTCTCCGTTAAGTTCAAACATTTATTCACTTTCCCATCCCTCAATAAATCACATGAGTCTGTGAAAGCTCTTGAGGGGCCACAGAAAATGAGGTGCTGGTCCAGATTTGGCCCCCGGGCCTTGGGTTTCACACACATTTTGGGGATCAAACTAGTTATAAATTCCAGTATTGGTTCGTCCAGCCTGGGCCACACTGCGCATGCTCAGTACATCCTCCTCGGTACTTAGGGTAATGGCTGCTACGTGAAATGAGCGGACGGGCCGCATCCTTTGAGCGTGAGGCGCTTCCATCGAGAGGACCGTTAACTCGGGCGGTGCCGAGTTAAAATGGTCGATATCCGACCCGAAAAGCAATCCCGAAACCGTTGTACATACCGCAAACATCGTCCTTCAGAGGTAAGTTGTCCCCTTTTCGTGTTAGTGTTGGCCGGGTGCCAGTCAGGCTGCTAGCTAAGCT
Organism: Lepturacanthus savala; assembly: GCA_030544235.1. Lineage (NCBI taxonomy): Eukaryota > Metazoa > Chordata > Actinopteri > Scombriformes > Trichiuridae > Lepturacanthus > Lepturacanthus savala. Next base: position 26,839,454 of record CM060479.1, on the reverse strand, counting down.
ACAGGACTACTTAGTGGTGGGGAAGGGGGGGGACACTTTGTGCTAACGCTAATCTTCAAAAGGTTTCGGTCGTCTTGCTTTTACGTGAATGTGTGTGTTCGCCGAATGAATAAAAGCTATAACGTTGTTCATGCTTTTATTCCTCGGTTTTTGACAGAAGCTAACTCCTCGGAGGAGCTAGCTGATGTTAGCTTGTATCGCTGGCGCTGCGCCCGCTGCTGCAGCTCATCCTCCACAGCACTAACATGGCTACAGACAACTTCTCTGGCTCTGTTTCGCATGTCCAGCTCCACACTCGGAGTCACCGAGAGGTCTCGTTTTTTTTGTTTTTGTGTCTTATTTTCACTGCGATATGCAAACCAGCGGAGTCGCTAAGTGTTGCGGTGTTTTGAGGCGCAGCAGGCGGATAGTTTTTTTTTTTTCTCTCTCCCGTCGAGACTGCGGGGTTACTATAGTTCATCGCTACCATAATGCTTTTATTTTACTGAACAATGAAAGGTATACATCGATAGAGGTACAAATAATTACATAATCACATAAACAATACCAAAATCAAAAGATATTTTACTAATACGTTTATTATAGTAAGAATAGAAATCCAAAATTATAAATACACAATAATATTTGGTTCGATATAAAGGTAAATGGTTCATAACCGATTAAGATCTTACTACTTATTATTTTGCAAGATTGATTAAATTAACTAAAGAGTTCAGTTCTAGAATAAAGGGAACACATTTATGTATCTATTTAGAAAACTTCTGTTTGTGAATAAATAAATTCCCTTATAAAATAAGCAAGTTAATCAAATATTAAAGTGCAACACCTTTTTATTTTTATTTACAAAAAGTGCAATACAAAGTTGAAATGAACAATGTATAATGTATAAAACAGTTATTTATTCAAATATTTAAAAAAATCATAATAATCACAACATAAAGAATATATAACAGGGAAAATAGAAATAAATAAAAGAAAACTGGTGACAGACGTATTCAGGTAATTCAGGTGTATATATATATATATATATATATATATATATATATATATATATATATATATATATATATATATATATATATATATATAAAACATTTTATATAAATGTTTTACATGTTTGCATGTATGTGTTTACAGACTTTAAGTAAATATTTCTAAATTTGTTCACTTACCTCCTTTTCCTATTTGTTACAAGATTCAGTGATCCAAACTAATATTCATTGTCTATCAAACAGTAATTTAAAAGTTTTGGATTTACGTATTCTGGCTTTATGTATATGTTATGTGCCTAACAAAATAAATAATGATTTACTATGGAATCATTGTCTTTATGTTCAGTGTAGGTGAAAATATTCTTTCCTTCAACGGGATTCAAATGCAAAGTCTTGCTAAACACAAAGCTCTCCAAGTGTTTCCCAAAATGTAACATTAAATGATCACCTATTTAAAAAAAAAAAAGGATTATAACATGCATCATAATTGATGCAGCACTCACTCATCCTTATTTTGTGTAGTGGCAGTGTTTTGGTTAAGCGAATAATGTAAACAAACCCGATTAGATCAAAATCCTGTCACACTACAACGTTAGCCTGTAGCTGTTAATGGATTACAGTGGTAGACGGCGTGTTATATAAGATCGGATTCAGTGAACTGATCTCTCTCTGGCCAGTGATAGTCAGAGTGAATTCAGTTATGTAAGTTAACAGGATTTTGTCCATAGCTGCAGGAATATAAATGGATGGAAACTTTATTGTAATCAACATTGTAGAAGTTGGGCTTTAGAAACAATACTGAAAATGTCTTTGAAACATGGAAGGTAGCCAAGTATATTACTGTAATACAAAACTACATCAGTACCAAGTAATGGTGTAGTTTTGACGTCCTTGTACTTTAATGGAGTATTTTCATTTAAGGGGAATAACGTACTTTTGTCCTCCACTACTTTTGACAGCTTTAATTAAATCTTCAGGTGAAGATTTGACATCAAATAATGTATTTTAATGTGTACTGTCTAAATTGTTCTATTTATTGTTAATGTTATGCACAAAAAGCTGCTATTAAATTTAATTAAACTGACTTTTACTATTTATCTGCTCAAAGTATTTCAAATTAGATTTACATTGATAAACAGTAAAATGCTCTAACGTGTCTGTTAGTGACAAAAACAAAGTATAAGTCTGTATATTGAGGATACTTGAAGTACTGATAATAGTTTTGTACTTCTACTGAAGTAATGTTTTAAATTTTTGACTTTTACATATAATGGTGTATTTTTAGACAACTGTACTTAAGTAAAGGATCGGAGTATATCCTCCAGCACTCCACTGCTACTGCAGAAACAAACAGGAAAGATCACACAGAATATTCTTTATCAAGATGGACATGCTAAAAATGTGTGTCAGCATCACCGCTGTCTTTTGTGTATGTTCATAAAAACATATTAAATTTTCTGTGTTCATGGTTTGTTGTTATCATGTGATTTATGAAAAGATAGACCATAATTCCAGATGTAGTTATCTGTGAGAAAGACATCTGTTCGGCTCTTCTGTTGGGGTTTTGTTACTTTTGTTAGTCCTGGAGAGTGAGAACTATCAGAAATTATCAAATAATTGTTGAGTTTCATTTAAATGTAGGGTCAATTTTTTTTTTTTTTTTTTTCTGAAGTACCTTGACCCTGACCGCATCACTGTTGTGCTCAAATGACGTTAAAGAACACCCTCTCCGTAATATTGTTTAATTGTTGATGACCATGGCTCTGGTGCAGCAAAAAAATAAAAAGTACAACATACAATTAAAACTTTCTATAGTAAAATATGCAGAAGAAAACTTGGGATAAGCAGCCATCAGATGTTTAACTAGAGTTCTGTAATCTAAATGTAAGTTATACTGTTGTCGTTGTGGGTTTAAAAAAATAATTTGAGTGTTTTCAGAGATTTGCTGAGCAAGATTTTTGTCAGGAAGGAATTAACTGCCTGGTCTCAAATAACTGCCTGATCTGTTAAGTGATTAAAACAACCCCCTGGCTATTACTTGATAATCAACGGTGTGTTGCTACTGAGTTGTTAGATGTCAGGCTGATTGCCAACAACCTGTCATTTGGTACTGAATCGCTGTGTTTTATTGTTTATAGAAGAGTCAGTGCAGTAAATTATATCCTGTGTCTAATGAGTAAAACAGTGTAACAGTTATAAGTAGATTATGACTTTTCAGTCATAATTGCTTTGCAAATTATTAGTTGAATTTGGTCATTGATGGGTGATGAGTTGAAAAAATAATCAATTAGTACCCTGCAATTATTGATTTGCGCTTCTGGGTCAAATGCCCATCCCTACCTGCTATTTCATGTTAAAACGGCTGCTATGAAAAAAAGTCTTAACAACGTAGTATTATTGGATATTTTCAGCAATTTGAGGAAGTATATCCAGTACAGATTTTTTAAGATGACAGACATCCCTATCTGGTCATTATGCAAATAAATTATTTCTTAATTGAATTTCAGATATTTTCATGGACAATCTATATGCTTTCCAGTTGGAAATTTAGGCCCATGTTTGCTTCGTCTAGACAGTGTTTTAGTACTTTAGTAAAGTAATTAGTCAAACTTGAGAGAGTTGCACATACAGGAAAAGTACCAGAGAGTATAACCACAGAGGTTTTTAACTGAGCAGCTCTCATGTTAAGTTCTGTGCAAGTGGGAGTAAACACAAAGACCTGCCTGAAGCATTTGCAAGTCTAGATTTGACTGCAAATTTTAGTTGTGGGTGAATCAGTAGCCATGCAGCAGCTGTTGTGCAAACTATTCTTTGTGTATTACACTGCCAAAGTCAAAGTGAACTTTATTGTCAATTACACTATGTAACATTTACATACACATTCAAACATTTACCACAAACATACTAAATAAATATAAATGTACATAATATCGCTTTTAGAACTGGAACAACTGTGCAGCATTTCTATGAAACGCCTGTTTCAGTGTATCAGTACTTGTGGTTCTTCTTTCAGCCCCAGCTACTCTCTCTCTCTCTCTCTCTTTCACTCTTTCTCTCTCTTTCTCTCTCTCTCTCTCTCTCTCTCTCTCTCTAGTGATTCAAAATCACAGGTGCATCTGCATTAGAGATGTATAGATGGTTTATTATTTCATCCACAACTGCATCACAAAACACATCTGTCCACCATCCATCCACACCAATGTTTTTGACCAATTTTCAAATGTAATTAAAACATTTTTGTCACATCTGTGGCCTGAGCCGAACCACCAACTGCACATCTCTAATCTATGTGGACTTTAAACAGTGGACCATCAAGTAGCCAAATCCAGGGCACAGGCCACACTTTTGTCTGCTGGAGGAGATTTTGGCTTGTACTTTGAATTTAATCCTAAATTGAGCGGTGTAAAGCTGCAAATGATCCTAAAAGTATCAAGAGCACAGACATAACCTGAGACATGTCCGCCATCTGTGAGCATGCAGGAGTCGTGCTTTGACGTCATGAATCCAAAAAAGATCTGGATTGGAGTCCCTACACGAATCGACTGGATCTGAATTTTTCGAATCTCTCCATTTATTTATCCGGTTTGACAAATCTCCGGATTAGTGGCCCGATTAGAAAAGAAAAAAAATTACATTTGTGTAGTTGGTGCTGGGGGTAGTTTATTTAAGAGTCATTCTTACCCAGACGAGTGACCTTTGTGCCGGGACAAGTGGAAGTTAAATGTATTTGTCTAAATGACACCTCATATAGTTAATGTCGAGTTCTGCGGATTGTGGTCAATTATGAGCCTGGATTGTAGTTTTATAGGCTCCCAGTTGTAGTTGTTTTGGCTCAGATTCTGCTAACATCCATTCTGCTAATGCATGTCAGTGCATTGAACTCAATAAATGTGATTTTACATAATGTATAGCATTATTCTCTGGTGTTTTGGTGTCTAGACACAGTAGTAGTAGTAGTACACATCTTTTTGCTGTAATCTAAAATATGAATAGGCTTATGAAATTGTTATAGGATAGTAAGGATAGTAACAGCTTCACCCATCAGCTGAATGCTGAGACCTTGGCTGTTGCTGGTTAGTTTATCGACCTACTGTGTGCTGCCAGCCACAAAATATCGACTATTAGGAGGAAAATAATCAATTTTGGTTGTAGACTTGTTGGTATCAGCAGCAGTGGCTGATAGGAAAAATTGCTTCTTTTTGAGTGTTTCTCCTCAGTCTGTCTCTATCTTCCTGTAGCCTCCCTTCACTCCACACCCCATCTCTCCTCCTTTTTCTTCATTTGTTGCTTTCATTCTCTATAACTTAATTCTGTCTCCCCTGCATTTTATTAAACATCTGTCTTCACCCTTTTGCCTCGTCCCCTATTTCTCTGCAGTGTACCCATCGTTAACATCCCGTCTTAGTGGTCAGTTCTGCCTGAGGATCCGAGGTGAAGCCATGGCAGTGAAGGACCGTGTCGAGGCGGTGCTCAATGTGGGCCTGCGTGTCCCCAGCATCATGCTGCTGGACGTCCTGTACCGCTGGGACGTCAGCTCCTTCTTCCAGAAGATCCAGCGCTCCAGCCTCTCCAACAACCCCCTGTTCCAGTACAAATACCTGGCACTCTACCTCCACTACGTAGGTCAGTATTAGAGACACACACACACACACACACACACACACACACACACACACAGAGCCTGTTCCAGTACAAATACATTCCTCTGTATTAAGTTCTTAGAGGATTAGGATTAGCATTTTACACATTGGCTAAGGTAATTCATGTAGGTAATGGGCTGTAGCCGTTGGTATGTTAATGTTATCTGTTATGTTATCATGACCCGTACAGTAGGTGTTTTGTTTGAACTATTTGACTGGGTTATCAGCTTATAAGGCTACTGTTCTCCTGGCTTTATCGGTCACTTTATCGTCACTGCAGTCCTCCAACTACCCCCACCCCCCCAACAGTCAGACAGCGACTGAGGGCATCAGAGCACTACACAATGCTAGGTTAGTCTGTGGAAAACACTGGGTTCAAACAGTCATATATCGATCTCTTGGTTGAATTTGCATTTTTTTTTTCCAAATCTCTGTATATAACTTGGTCATTTGCAAAATGTTCACATATGATGGCAGACGATAAGTTGTTAGTTTGTATTTTGTAGTGATCCCAGGCTGGTCAAGGATTGTGTGGCATGATGACAAGTGGATTATTACCAAACCATCTCATTTAGCTGATGGTAAAATACAAAAAAGCCTCAGCTCAGTTTTCCTTTTCCTGCTGTGTGGTTCTGGCCCCAGTAGCGGAATTCTGGTAGTGTGTTTACCAGTGAAAATTAATGGGCTACCACTTACTTGTAGGTAGCTCTGTCAAACACAACAGTTAAATATTTAGAAACAACAAAAGCATTCTGAGAGAGCCAATCCCCCTCAACATTGAACCAACTTTCCCTTCAATTTTTGGTTGTTTTTGTACGCTTCAGTTTATTTTCACCTGCCAGCAAAAAGCTTCACAAGAAGAGAACAATGTGAGCAGGGGCTGTACTTGCCATGATTTTCATGGCAAACAAATCAATTTAAATGAGTGTTCACTTCTGACCCATGAAATCAAAGGCAGGATTATGATTTTCACAGTTTCCACTGCACCCCCGCCTACACAAGCATGTCTGAAGGAAAATATGACAACGCTTCAAAGAAATCCCAGCACAGCTGCTAGTTATTGAGCTCACCGGTAGGCTGCAGTACTCTTCACCATGACCATTGACAGATGATGGAGAAAGTGAACTGGAGAATCCTCTGTTTATACGTCTCATCTTTTTCTATCACTCTGCTATCTTACGGTTAGCCAATTAGCTGTTAGCCTACACATTGCTGTTGAAACACTAATCTTAGTGCTACCTAAACCTTATGTCTAAAACTGTCATAGCTGTCTCAAATGGCAAAGCTATTTTTCTTAAGACAACTTCTAACTGAACTTTCTGTCCTTAACTTGCAGCTACAGTTACCACCACAAGTTTATTTACAGTCTTACCCTCTCATACACAACTAAGCTGTCAACACTTTAAATACACAAATCTTGTAGTGGTGGATCAACATCATAATTCATCCATATCAAAATTACTTCATCCATCAGGTTTCACTAAAATCCATAACTGATTGGCATGTCCTGTGACAGACAAGCTAGTGAAAACATAACCTCTGTGGTGAAGGTAATTAAGTGACTTCACTGCAGTGAAACGTGGCTTTAAAAACATTCCTCCTAGTTGTGTCCCTGGGTTGAACTTCAACTGGGTGGCTGCCAGTTGTATGACAAGTAATTTCCACCTAATTTTGGTTTGCCAGAATGTTTACATGTATTGCTTGTCTATCTCAGCTTCTCTTAACCATGTGATCCAAGCAATGACACACCATTTTAACAGGTGTTATTCGTTCACAAAAGGTCAACAATCCCCCTGAACACACTTTGAAAAAAGGCTTTATAAAAGATCCATGAGTCATATTGCCGCAGAGCCAGTCATTGAGTGATAAAACAAGGTCTGTGCAGTGTAGAAACTGGGAGCCAGAGAGGCGTAGATGGAGCAGGCCAGATGTATTTCCAGTGAATCTGTCACAGAAAGTAATAATGATGTGACCGTGAAATTGACACAGCAAAGCGGTCGGACTGTGATTTGAAGTAACTAAAAAATGACAAGTACAGCATTGAGTTGAGTTTTCTTTGTGTGTCTGTGCATGTCTGTGTGCTGTCAGACTTGGCTGCAGTTGGTTAATGAGCCAATAGGCTTGGTATGTGCTGATGAGAGCTTTGGACAGACAGACAGACAGAAAACGGGAGAGAGGCAGTAAAACCAAAGTAATTGTTGCGAACTGCTGTGTTTTTTGGACATGGTTTTAATGAAACGATTGTTGTACGATAAGACTATTGGCAGCAATGAATGTTTAATCAAAAGCGACTGTTTAAAAAAAAATTAAAAAAAAGGACAATTGCAAAGGAAATATCTGTTGAATACAAAACATCCCTATATCCTTATGTGATCGAAAACATAACATGGCTTAGCCACAGGGAGGAGTAAAGATTCATTAGTTATGTCTTTTCATTTCTTACTTGTGCTGACTCATTTTGTTCTGTCACACCGTACAGGTTACATCCTGAGCTTGGTGCTCCTGACCCTGCCTCGTCAGCACCTGGTTAAACTGTACCTGTATGTCCTTACAGCCCTGCTGCTGTTTGCTGGTCATCAAGTCTCAAGGTAAACACACACACTACTTACAATATAAGGAAGAGACCTACCCATCTGAGGGCAGCACAGACCCTAGATTGTTTTTAAACGGTCATTCTTAAAGGATTTTTCATCTTAACCCCTGTTCTCTACTTTAGGTTACATGTTTTATAATGCTGTAGCAGATTTACTGTGAATGAAAGTCCAGTACAAATTAAATGCATTATGATTATTATTATTATTATTATTATTATTATTATTATTGTTATTACAGTCACAGGTAGCCATAAGATACAGCTATCCTGTATACTGCTGCTCTAACGAATACCTTTGCAAAGACTTCAAAATGTGGGTGTTTGAGACAACAAATTGTGTGTATTTGTATAACTAAATGAGTTTAGGCCGATGTTCTATTCTGTTAGGTGATACTGGGATTTCCTGAAGGTCTGTGAATGCATAATGAACACTGAGTTTGGTTCTCCTCTCAAAGAAGAAAAGACAACAACATTTGTGAACTTATCTTACCAAGTTTGTTGTTTTTGGCGTTGGCTACAGCCACAGTAGCCTGTGTTAATGTGAGGAATAAAATAGCAGCTAAACCAGCTTAGCATGTGGTTGGTTTTACAGAGATGTTACACTACTATGCATGCACAGATGCAGATTGTTTTCTTTTCCTCAGAGGGATGTAGGCGGGGTGGGGGCATTTGTTGTAGAGGCAGCTGTCTTAACTATAAAGCGCTGCAGGAAACCCTGTAATTGTAACATTTTCAGATATGGGTGGTTGTTAAAATGACTTGTTAAAGTTCTTATATTTGCAATGACATTGTAGCCATTAGTCAATGCACACTATAATGTACTGTATCTCTTTTCAAGGTAAGTGCTAGAAAGGTTGGGCTTGATCTATACTGTAGGGCAGTGGTATACAATAAGGTATAATCAATTTCCTTGTAAGTTGAGCATTTTGACCTCTCTTTGTCAGGGATTATGTCCGTAGTGAACTGGAGTCTGGATATGAAGGACCGGTCTACCTGGAACCCCTCTCCATGAACAGATTCACCACTGCGCTCATAAGTACATTATTATATAAATAGAATGCATGAAGTCACACGTACATATGAGCACCACACACACACACACACACACACAGGAGGATGCAGTTTAGTAGCTCCTTTCTTAGCTAATGGAATTCAGACTCCTATTTTATATCTCTGTCATTGTTTCCTCCTTCATTGTAGCCAATGCATCTGGAATATGGAAAATTAATTTCATAGAGAGGAAGGGACATTACCTCAACTTGAGCTTCCAGGCTCAAGTGACTGTGGCAGCCAGCATCTACTCTCCTTCAGGAAGACACTGAACCCTTACCAGCTCCTAAATTGCTGGTCTGTAACTTGTCTGTGCTTCAAACTTTCTGTAGAGAGGAGAGTTAAAATAGATTCAAATTCCTTGGCTGTGGTAAACAAGCACATCCCCTTAAGGTAATATTACTTGGCCACTTTTGGTACAAACCGTACTGAACATGAACATTTATTCTCGCTACAACAATTTTTGAAACAAAAAAAATGTACAGTTGCCATGTTCCTGAGTCTATAGGACCTGGTTTCATCTTACTGGAGTGTAGAGAATGGAGTCTTCCTGTGCTATAAATAGGCCATTCTGAGTGCTGATTTCACTGCACAGTGAAAGCCTGAGAAAGTGAAAATAATATGGTTACAGTGATAAAGATACACTGCTGTAGAGAGTGAGGGATGGAATAAAGTTACCTAATATAAAACCGGCTCCATTAAATGATTTATTTTCTTGTCTTTTGTAGTTAACATTGACACAGATACAAATACAGAGTTTTTGTTAATTCATTTTGAGCTCTTGATGCCACAAAAATGGATAGCAATGTGGATATTCCTGTGTGTCTATGTCTATGTCATTGTGTTTGTGCATCTCTTTCAGGTCAGCTGGTCGTATGTACGCTGTGTTCCTGTGTGATGCAGACCAAGAGGATTTGGCTTTTCTCAGCTCACCTCCTCCCTCTGGTGGCCAGATTGTGTCTGGTCCCACTGGAGACCATCGTCTTCATAAATAAGTTCTCCATGATCTTCACAGGTCTGGAGGTCATTTACTTCCTGGCATCAAACCTACTTGTACCATATAATTTGGCCAAGACTGCATACAGGGAGCTGGCTCAGGTAAAACAGCAGTTAATTTGACCTGCTCTAGCCTAATACCACACGCTTTTGCCTTTTTTTAATACTATTATTTTCTCATAGATAATGTCAATGTAATTTTTACCTTTTCCTGAAGTGCCCCATCTCTCATCTTCCCCATCTATGTCTCTCTCTTTGTTCCCCAGGTGGTGGAAGTGTATGGGCTGCTAGCTTTGGGTATGTCTCTGTGGAACCAGCTAGTCCTCCCTGTTCTCTTCATGTGTTTCTGGCTGCTTCTGTTTGCACTGCAGATCTACTCGTACTTTAGCACCAGAGACCAGCCTACCTCAAGAGAAAGGCTCCTTTTCCTCTTTCTTACCAGGTAGGACCATGACATCACTGTAAAATAGGTGGGAACATTACAAGCTTATAGGTGTAGAGTGCTGAACTTCACCTATTTAGTTCCACATAGTTAGACCCATATGACATGCCATATAGAAAGCATTGTTGATGACCTAAACTACCTGAACTAGGATATAGACAAGTATCATGTATGTAATATATATGAAAGTAAATAGTCCTATAAGACAAGCTACGTAAACGCTTTACATAGTAAAAACAAAAGTAAACTATACTTTCACAGTTTTATACAACTTTCAAGGAAATTTTGAAATCCTTTGTTACTTTTTACCCATAAACACAACAACAATGATCAAAACATTAAAGAGCTGATGCTGTTTTGCTGGTTATTTGCTGTCTTGTAATTATTCTGTATGCTGCTTTCTCCTTTTTGTCCTCAGCATCGCAGAATGTTGTAGTACACCATACTCCCTGCTGGGTTTGGTTTTTACCGTCTCCTTCATCGCTCTGGGAGTCCTCACACTCTGCAAGTTTTACCTGCAAGGTTACAGAGCCTTTATGAATGACAACACAATGCACAGGTGAGTGTGTGTGTGTTGAGCACACAGTGTGAGTATTTGTTGGTATGTGTGGATATGTACTTTTAATCGCTGTGTGCTTGTTTGTCACCTGTTTGTGCAGGGGAATGACCGAAGGCATCACCCTGCTGATCCTCGCTGTCCAGACCGGCCTCATCGAGCTGCAGGTCATCCACCGAGCCTTCCTCCTCTCCATCATCCTCTTCATTGTTGTTGCCTCCATCCTGCAGTCCATGCTGGAGATAGCAGACCCCATAGTCCTGGCCCTGGGAGCATCCAGAGACAAGTAAGATGGCCCTAACATACATCTGGTTTTTCAATTACCAACAATATATATTTTTGTAAATGTTTGTATTTAACTTGCATGATAACTTTTTCTTTACAAATTGTATTCTTGAATCTCAAAAACATGACTCATCAAGTGTCATGTAATTTCAGAAAGACTTTCAAATTTTAGTTGAATGTTTCATCATGGACAATATAGTTAAAGATGAAAACTAGATGACAATTTTTTATTACCTAAGAAAGGAAACAACAATGGTAGCTGCAGCGTGACTGAGTAAAATGTTGTGTTGGAACAGATGCAGCTGATCATCATCTCTCCTTCCCTCCTCTGTTTGTCCTTCAGGAGTTTGTGGAAGCACTTCCGAGCTGTGTCTCTGTGTCTATTCCTGCTGATCTTTCCAGCCTACATGGCCTATATGATCTGTCAGTTCTTCCACATGGACTTCTGGCTCCTCATCATCATCTCCTCCTCCATTCTCACTTCACTGCAGGTAACAAAGATGCAGGTCACACACACTGAGCAAACAAAGTCTCTGAAATGTGTTAAGTATTGTTGTTGTTCTCCCTCAGGTGCTCGGCACTCTGCTGATCTACATTCTCTTCATGGTGGAGGAGTTCCGTAAGGCTCCAGTGGAGAACATGGATGAAGTTATCTACTGTGTCAACGGCACCTACAGATTGCTGGAGTTCCTGGTGAGTGTCACACTAATACAACTCACACTCATATAATACAGCCTCACTATCTCCTCCACCTCACTGTCACTGCTGTCCTGTGACAGGTGGCGGTGTGTGTGGTGTGCTACGGCGTGTCGGAGACGGTGTTCGGGGAGTGGAGCGTAATGGGCAGCACCATCATCCTGGTCCACTCGTACTATAACGTCTGGCTGAGGGCCCAGCTGGGCTGGCAGAGCTTCCTGCTCAGGAGAGACGCTGTAAACAAGATCAAAAGCCTCCCTACAGCAAGCAACACACAGCTGGAGCAGTACAACGACATCTGTGCTATCTGCTACCAGGTACTAGCTGCTTCTCTCTACATTTGTTGATTTAAAGAGTATGAGAGGAGGATACATTACCAGCTTCAAATTAAAGCTATGTTAATAAGAAGTTTTCTTCAACATTGACAATAGTGGTTCTGAAACAAATCCACTGTCAAAGGAAACCTGAAGACACAGCCCGTGTGTTTTTGTGCTTTTCTTCCAGGACATGAACAGTGCTGTGATCACTCCATGCAGTCATTTCTTCCATGCTGGCTGTCTGAAGAAGTGGCTATATGTCCAGGAGACATGTCCACTCTGTCACTCACAGCTCAAGAGCCAATCACCAGCCACCCCTGTCCCCAACCAAGAACCGCCTGCAGCCAATCAGAGCCCTGTGGGCCAGGAAGAAGCAGCAGACGACCAGAAGCAGAAAGAAGGTGCTGCTCCAGATGACAGGAAGGAGGAGGGAGATGACAGACCTGCCATGTCAGCTGGAGAATCCTCCACCTCCTGTTCTCACCTTGTCAAGGCCTCCTCCTCCTCCTCCTCATCTTCACCTCTTCCTCCTCCCACACTTGTGACTGAGTCTCCACAGAACAAATCACCCCCAGATCAGACATCTTCATCCTCTGACACATCGAACATCCACCCCTCTCCTCCTCCATCTCCCTCCACATCTCAGCCCTCCTCGTCACAGCTGATGGCCCAGTCAGACACGACACCTACTGAACCTGAGCCCGAGTCCCAGCCTCAGCAAAACCCAGACTCTCCAGTGGACAGCAAGGGGCCCTGGACTGGTCCACTGTCACAGCCCGAGCAGCCCCCTCCACCTTCTGAGGAGCAGTCTCCTCCTCCATGAGCTGAGCCCTACCGCAACACACAACATGCATGCATGCGCATATAAACACAATCTAAATACTCCATCTGCCAATTATCTGCCTATATTCTACTTGTCCAGCAGTTCAATGTCTTCACAAAATATTGACATTTTGTTTTTAGGGAATTGTCCAGAAAGAGCTTATCTCCATGTTTCCAAGGCGACATTTATGCCACTAATTATTTAATTAGTGTAGGCATACATTTTTTTTTAGTGTATTCAAATTTTACAAAAACATGATATCCAGGAATGTGATAAGAAAACAGAAATCCATCTCTACATCATGTCCAAGAAATGTGAAATCCTGAAAGGAACTGAAGTATTGCATCATTGCCGCTGTTTCCTGGACACATATTGACATTTCTAGAATAATGTCTTGTCTCATTTCAATCCCAAACATTTCATGTGATGGTTTCTCCCATCCTGCCTTTGTTTGTGCAGCTTCACACTCATTGCTGCACGTTTCCCAGCGTTTGGGTTTTCTCTGTCGTCCTGTGTGTGCCATGATCTAAAGAGGAAGGGGTCGGATGTTTAGGACTTTTTGTTTTCCTTGATAGACTATTGATCACTGCTAGTTGCATTTTAAACAGCAACAAAAGTCTTAACACTTAAGTCTACGAAGATCTCCATCAGTACTCGAAAATTCTTGTTCTCCATTTTTGGATGAGTGTAGTTTGGTGTATTTATAAGCATTAACAAAGACTGAATGTTGTTTCTCAAGGCCATCACGTGACCTAAAGCCTGGCGCTAAGTAGAGGATACATGGTGTAGGTGAGTGTTGCAGTGTGAACAAATCAACAGGTTCACATGAAATAACATTTCATGTGTGAAGCTGTAAAATTACACTGCTTCAATATCTGAATCAAAAGTTGTTTGGCTGGTCCCAGCAAAAACAGTTCCACTCCTCATCGCCAAACTTTTCTATTACTGTTAAATAAATGTTATTTTTACATTTCTGCTCTATTGGAGACAGACGGACTGAAAACAAAAGAGTAGAAGAGAGGCAGGAGGTGAAATGCAACACATGCCGCTGTTTGTGTTTGGATCCTCCAGCGGTGTCAGAACATGGAGTGGAACAGAGCCAGAGAGGAGCTCAAGTTGACTTTATTTCATTAATGGTACTCATCCCCGCTCCCCTTCCTGAGCTCAGCTGACTCACAGACACATTCAACTAGTTCCTGTTTGCTACTGATCCAGCGATCGCTCCATGGCAGAAGCCAAATCACCACACTCCATCCATCTCCTTTAAAACCAGTCCCATCAAAGTGTTTTCATAGGTGATCATCATCCTCCTGCTGCTCAGTCAGTTCAACTCCATTAAATGTTACTACCAGCAAAACCAGCCATTTAATAGGAACGCATCCCCCCACCCCACGCATGCTAACACACACACACACACACATGCACACGCCTGCCTGGAATTTGGGGCAGAACGGGGAGAAGTGTGTGCTGAGAAGTCTTGAGTGTTTGAAAGATTTCCAAACTTGATGCACGCTTATATGTAGAGCTTGCACGCTGCCACGGTTACCATAGCATCTATTTGTTTGTCCCCAGTGAGTTCTAACCTTTGCGACTGACTGTGTTTTTTTTCTGCCATTTATTTGTGTTTTTTTTCTCCTTCCTTTTTTTTGGGTTGCATTTGCACTAATGTCATTTATACTAGCAACGCTCCAAAGCTGTCCTGTGGCTGTCGGCAACCAAATACCCTCTGATGTGTTTGTGTACGAGGAAACAGCCCAATCTGTTTGTGTGTAATGTATATAAATGTTGCCCTGTATGGCATCTATATTAAACCAGAGGAGTGTTGATATATATATAAATAAGATCAGGGCTTGATTTCTCCGAAGCTTCCTAGTTGTCCGGTGCCCTTTGTTATTTTACACGTCTGTGAACAAAGGCGACGTTTTGCCTGAGAAGCTTCCAGAGGGGAAACCAAGCGTCTGATCAGTGAGACCAGCCAGTGTTACTGCTTCTCTGCTCTGTATGACGCGTCCTCAAGCTGGTGTGATCACTCCGGTGCCCTCTACTGTTAGGAGTGGGATCAGCATGACGCAGATGGACAGGAGAAGCACTACTTTACTCAACAGTATTACTTACTACCACTATTAATTAAGGTCTTATTACTACAACGACTTAATTCTGGACATTGGAAGCAATGGCTACAGGGCTGAGAATGAATACATGATTAATGTAGGATCACGCCCGGCCAACGCTGTTTAATTGTTTTCTTTCTTTTTTTTTTTTTTTTTTTTTTTTTTTTTTTTTTTTTTTTAAAGAGATGAAATGTAGAGTTTGATGTATTTTGCACATGTTCTTCAGAAAGGTGAACATATTCTTGAACGACTTTACATTTTATTAATCAGCTTCATTCCATAAATGTCGATTTCAAACAACAAACTTGAAATGGTTACAGATTCGATCAGCTTCATACACACATTTTGGTACTGGCAGGATAAAATGTCATCAGACGCCACCACAGGCTGATGACAGGCAGTCACCACTGGCAGAGGAACCTGTCAGCTATTGATTCCAGATGTATTTGTGTGCTTTATACTCCTGGCTATGAACTGTGACATGTATCTTCATACTGTCTGGGACAGTTTTACATCAAATGTGGCAAAAATAATCTATGTTTATATAGTTGATATTTTGACTACATAACATTTTCATCCAATTGCTAAAAAAAACAGCTTATGGACATTAAGAATTTTCAATGTTTAAATGCATTATTTGCACTCGAGTACATCAATTATATTGACTTCATGTGAAATTATTGATGGGTTCCTTATTTTTCTGAGCTAATGTGCCATCAAATGCATAAACCCTCATTGTTGTCAATTAACTGCCATTATTTTTCATTATCACTCTTGATTGACTTGCACAGAAACAAGTAACTGTGCTTTTAATGTTCTAAAATGTGTTAACTGTTTTCTTGTACAATACTGTATTTTATTCAAAACCGTATCTATAGAATTTGATGGAAAAGCAGGAGAAATCAATATCTATGGCCTGTGTATCGGATGTTACAGTGCAAGACGGTTTTTGAGACTCAATTTATCACAAGACTTAAAAAAAAAATGATGTTGATGTAAGCAAATATGGTAATGGAATCTGTAGCTGACACAGCACACTCAGGCCACATATTTTTTTTTCTGAATGAGCATTTTGTAAAACAACAGTTACTGTCCAAAACCGATGCCTCTCACTTTACAAATGTGTTGAGATTTACATAAGAAAGCCTGATCATTTTGTTTCTATTATCAAATATGTATTTCTTCTGTCTCATTGTTTCTTTTTTTTATTATTTTTCCACACAAAAAGAACCTGATCTGTAAAAACCTGACTGAATGCCAGTTGTGTTCTGTTAAAGCGCTCCAGTTTTGGACTTTACACCTGGCATTGCCTTGGTTATTTTACAAAATTGAATGTCAGAAATAAAATGAACCATCCACTCTGGACTCAGCCTTTTAATGCTTGGATTTACCACATATTGTGTAATATGTACTGTAATTGTACTTTATGTATAATTATTCATTCAGTAGCATAGCAGTTTTGTAGACATGTGAAGTGGTAATTATTATTATTAGTTGTTAGGCTTGTAAATATATTTACTTAACTTATGCAGTATCTCAAAATTCATAAATACTAGCAATTCAGAGCAAGAAAAAATTGTAAGCATTACAACATTCTATTATTAAACATGCATTTTATTTATAATTAAGATGAGCCTTCATCACAACAGACATTTTGACTTGATGCACAGTTGTTACTAATAACAACAAGGGCTGGGTTCAAGTGTAGGACCACACCATAAGTCCTTTACATGTTAAACTGTGGAAGACCTCGTTTTGTTGCCCATGAAACACAGTATTCGCTTGCACATTTAATTAGTTGATTTTTTAGATCAGCAGGAAGGATCTGATACTTCTACACAGCATTACATGCTGAAATGACTGAAAATAACTTAGTAAAAACACTCTCTATGGTGTCTCTTGGCATGCGGGTGAAGGCAAATGCTCAAACGTGAACTTAATTACAACAGAATAAAAGGTAGTTACAAAAATAAATAAATAAATTGATGGTGAATGTTTTTTGAAGCTGCTTCTGGCACATGACATACAGTTGTGTTCAACATAATAGCAGTGTGTTTAAAACATGAGTAAAGCCAAAATCCTTATAATTTTTATTTTGGTGCATTGAGAACACTGCATTTTATATCCTAAATCAAATCAAAATGTGAAGATGTCCCATTTTTTATATTATTTTACAGAAAATTAAGAAAAATTAATATTAGGCCGTTCAAGGAAATAACAGTATTTGAGTTTTTCAGGGATTTTCAGGATTTAGCATTCCTGTGAATCACTGAAGTAATGTTTAGTTTTAGAACCACAGTTTCTGAGACCTGCTTCACATCTGTGTTGCATAGGGTCGACCAACTTCTGGCTCCTATGAACAGGTGTTTCAGCCTCATAATTTCAGATTTAATGGGATTAACGCCTAGGGATTGGGTCGACCACTCCAGGACTATAATTTTGTTGGTCTAGAATCAAGACGCTGCTGGTTTACTGGTGTGTTTGGGGGTCGTCTTGTTGAAACTCACATTTCAAGGGCATTTCCTCTTCGACTTAAGGCATCATGACCTCTTCAAGTACTTAGATTATTATTATTATATTTAGAATCACATTGAAGACTTTTGGGCTGACATCAAATATGTTGTTTCTGGGGCAAAAACAAGAAGTTCAGAGGAATTATGAGGTTGAAATATCCGTTCATAGGAGCCAGAAGTTGGTCGACTCCATGCAACACAAATGTGAAGCAGGTCTCAGAAACCATGGTTATAACAAATAAATATTACTTTAGTTATTCACAGGAATGATAAATCCTGAAGATTTTTCACTTTATAAAGTAAATATAGAAGTTTGAACAGCCTATTATTCATTTTTCATAAAGTCATTAAAAATGACACATTTTTCTTCATATTTTGATTTAGGATATAAAATGCATTGCAATGCATTGAAGTAAAAAGGGTTTGGTGTTTTTTAAACATACTGCTATTATCTGAACACAACTGTATGTCACAAGCAAACATTAGATATTCATTAGTGGCAGATCCAATAGTTTTAAACTTCAGCAGAGTTCCTACCTTCAAGTGAGAAAATCATTATATCTCTATCTTGTTGCTTATGTATGTATGTATGTTCCAGTTAATTGTTATGACCCATTTTGATTACTATTTAACAACTGAAAAAAATAAATTTTGCACCTGGATTTACAGCAAAATTTTGAACAAATTTATATATCAAAGTCAATCACAACACCATTGAAATATGGCCATTTAGATATTAATTTAGTTGAAATGATTGTGCACGTCATGGTAGTTTATGTCAAATCTGCCAGGTTTTTAGCGCCTATAATACATTTTCTACAACATTAACTCAGTGTAGCTTTTATACTGATCAGATATATTATGTTATATTTTTTCTTCCACCACTGGGTCATCTCTGACAGATCTTAGTGTTAGATCTTCCTCCACCACTGCTGCTGGCAGCCCTGATGGAGTCTGCAGTGTATACTGACTCACCACTAGACAGCGCTGTAATTCTACTGTTGCCTTCATCACTGAGTAAAAGCTTTTCTCACATTCAGCGACACACAGATGCCACAGTTCAGGCCTAACACCATTCTCTGTTTAAGCAACTGCTATGTGGCCTTGAAGAAAATATTTCCTCTGTCTCAAACTTGACAGAAACATGTGTTCACTGTTATTTATTGCATCTGGATGGGCAGATATTGCGGCATACACTCACTATATGGCTTGTTGTAATGCCATTTCAAGTGAATCTAAGCCACCTTTCACACAGGGATTGATTACCTTGTGCAATTTCTTTGCAAACACCTTATATTGCAGTGTGGAGTAAAGGATCTTTCATGAATTGTTTTAACAATTATATCCTTCAACATTACTCATTTTTATCTTCACTGAGAAGCTATAGCGCCTCATCGACCTTGTATGTGGGCGCATTCAGCGTTCGCCAGTGAAGCTGAGTGTGCTGCTGCAGTCTCGACCAGGTCTCCCTCGTAAATGAGATCCCTAATCCCTGTGGGACTAACCTGGATAAATAAAGCCTGACGACACCCACAAAGCATGTAATGTACAAATAGGAGTGTATGCGGTACAAGAGAGTTCGGTCGGGCCAAGAAAACAACACTCGAACACTGTGTTCTCTGTTTTCCAATAAAGTAACGCAGCAACATTGTGTGAGTCAACAAGGAGGTGCAGACAGAGAAAGATATGGGATAGGAGCAGAGGAGGAAATGGACAGAGCCATGTGAAGGGAGGGTCTTTGTGTGTGTGTGCGTGCGTGCGTGCGTGCATGCGTGCGTGCGTGCGTGCATGCGTGTGTGTGTGTGTGTGTGTGCATGTGCTTGTTCCCTAGAGTCCACCCTGGAGATCGCTTGGGAAAAAGACCTCTAGGTCTGCCTGAGGTCTGACTTACAGCCAAGAAAAGCAAGACAGAAATAGTGAGAGAGAGAAAGAGAGAAGAGAGAGAGAAGAGAGAGAGACTTTAACTTAACCTGAGAATCAAAGACGTGGGCATAGAGAGAGTGAGAGAGATGGAAGATGTAGAGGGCGTGAGAGGAAGGAGGAGCCAGGAGGATGGCAAAAGAGTATGGACAAAGAGCTTTGTATCTGAGGAGAAAATGTATGGAAAATAAAAACATTCACATGGTGTCACACACACACACACACCAGCATACACACACACACATACAGCTGCTGATTGGAACCATATGCCGACAGACAGAGAGAATAATGGGAAACTTGTGAATTGTTTGATTTGTTTTCCCTCTTTGTTGCACTGAGATGAGGAGGGAGAGGAGTGAGATGGCGGGGGCGGAGGGCGTCCGTGACCGTACCGTGATGATCAGCCATGGGAAATTCCAGCGAGTAGATGTGTCCGCTGAGCAGCATAGACAGGTCCGCTCCATTAACTGTGTGCAGGGAGGGGTGGGGGGGTGGGGTGGGGGGACTTCCACACTGTGTGAACTTGGAACTGGAGCAACAGGGTGCCAAAAAAACCCATGCGCTCCGCCTGATGCTGCTCTGATGCTGAGCGATCGCAGCAGGCCCATGATGCTGTTGACCAATCCGCCTCCCTCTGTTTTCTCACCCGCACATAAATAACACATTTTTTACGGTTCCCTCACAACAGACCCCAAAGCATCTGTTTTTTTAATGGCTAAATTCAATTAACTATTTAATGGGACACAGAGAAAAATAACCCGACACCTGTGTCGTTTGCATCAAGAAGGACAAACACGTCTCAAGGGCACAAAAGATAAAAATAATCACTGCTATTGGGGAAAATACACTGATTTGCACGTGAATATAAACAGTGGGTGACATGGATCACAGCATGATGGAATTAAAATAGTAAACCTCAGAAGAGGACACGGGAAAGGAATGAAGCAGCTCTTCATCTGTTTATTTTCTTGAGGGCAGCAGTGTGATGAGGAGACAGAACACGCTTAAGACGACATCTGTACACACAGACACTAGGAGCTTACACACATGTACAGTGGGTATGGAAAGTATCCAGACCCCCTTCACTTTTTCACTCTTTATTATAGTGCAGACATTTGCTAAAACCATTAAGTTCACTTTCTCCTCATTAATGTTCACACAACACCACATATTGACAGAAAAACATGAAATTGTTGACATTTTTGCAAAACTAAAATATCACATGTCCATAAGTATTCAGAACCTTTACTCAGTAGGCCAGTAGCCCAGTCTGAGGTCCTGAGCTCTCTGGAGAAGGTTTTGGTTCAGAATATCCTGGTCGCATTCATCTTTCCTTCGATTGTAACCAGTCGTCTTGTCCCTGCAGCTGAAAAGCACCCTCACAGCCTGATGCTGCCACCACTGTGCTTGGGACTGTATTGGAGAGGTGATGAGCGGTGCCTGGTTTTCTCCACACATTCTGTTTAGAATTAAAGCCAAAACGTTCTATATTGGTCTCATCAGACCAGAGAATGTGATTTCTTATCATCTTAGAGTCCTCCAGGTATTTTTTTTAGCAATGTCCATGTAGGCTTTCTTGTGTCTCACACTGAGGAGAAGCTACCGTCGTGCCACTCTGCAATAAAGCCCCGAATGGTGGAGGGCTCCAGTGATGGTTGACTTTCTAGAACTATCACCCATCTCCTGACTGCATCTCTGGAGCTCAGTTACAGTGATGTTTGGGTTATTCTTTACTTGTCTCACCAAGGCTCTTCTCCCCCGATTGCTCAGATCTAGGAAGGGTTGTGGTTGTCTCAAACATCTTCCATTTAAGGATTATTGAAGCCACTGTGTTCTTAGGAACCTTAAGTGCAGCAGAAATTATTTTGTAACCTTGGCCAGATCTGTGCCTTGCCACAATTCTGTCTCTGAGCTCTTCAGGCATTCCTTTGACCTCATGATTCTCATTTGCTGTGACATGCAGTGTGAGCGGTAAGGTCTTATATAGACAGGTGTGTAGCTTTCCTAATCAAGTCCAGTCAGTATGAGCAAATACAGCTGGACTCCAATGAAGGTGTAGAACCATGTCAAGGATGATCAGAAGAAATGGACAGCAAATATATGGGTGTCACATGTGATATTTCAGTTTTTCTGTCAATATGGGGTGCTGTGTGTACATTGATAAAGGAAAAAAAATAACTTAAAATGATTTTAGCAAATGGCTGCAATTTAACAAAGAATGAAAAAATTGAAACAGGTCTGAATACTTTCCATACCCACTGTATCTTTGTGGATTTGTGTGTTAAAGAGCGGGAGAATGGAGGTTTTGGCCAGTTACACTTGTTCCTAGATTCTAACAGAAAAATGCAGAGGGAAAAGTGAAAGGAAGAGGAGGGAAGAATGAGTGGGAGACAGAGAGAGAGAAGAGAGGGAGGTGAAGGAAGAGCGAGGCTGATTTGCTGCAGATGCTTCATTCTACTGGGAAAATGACATAAGGATGATCTTTTATGGAAATGGGTGTGTTTATATTTCTGTGTGGGTTTGTGAAAAAAGGAATTGTCTCCCATGTTTAAAACAAAGTTTGACCAGCCGAAAGGGGCCAGCAGTAGGTTAATGGTTGGAGAAGTGAGTCTGCAATCATGTGGTGGTTTAGATTTCGTCTGGGAGAAAAAAAAGAGAGAGAGAGATGGAAGAACAGATGAAGTTTTACCCTCAATAACGGCTCCTGAGAAGGCAGTGTAGTCTCTTCTATGAAGGGATCCATTTCATTCAATTTATGTGAAATCCCCCTTTATGTTTGTTTGTTTTTTTTAAACAAAGACTGGTTTAAACATCTTCACTACATGATTGCATATTGTTTGAATGTTATATTCTCCAAATTGACCCTCTTTCAAAATGTTAAATTAAACATTTCTGATATTTTTATAGTGTTATGATGTTTGATGTTTATGCGACAAATTCCAAAACTTGAGGTGAATGTAAAATGCTCCCTGAGAGTCAAAGCCAGGGCTCAACCCACTCTGAATGCTTTATATGCAATGTTATCTCTACTTCGTCCTCATAATAATGTGGATTTGTGTTTTTTAGACTGGGAGTGTCTCTCCCAGTCTTTCTTGTGAACATATTTGGACACAAGTGTGGAGCTGGGTGGGAGCTGTGCCGAGTAGTCAACAGCCACCTGTCATTCAAAGTAGTATATACTTAATTATGTGTAAATTTTGTGCTTTTTTAATGTAATGGAGTTGTTAAGTTGTCATCAATAGGGAAATTATCTATAGACCAAAAATGTTTTGTGCACTTCCACATTGATTTCATTTTTTAGCTCATTCATTGGCCCAGGCAGAAGGGCATCCTTAAAGGGACAGAAACTAATTGACCTGAAAAAAAGGTCTTTGTACTGTTAGTCATCCAAAGACATTGCAATAGAGCCCCAGACTATACATATGCCTATATACATATACCTGGAAATGTGTGTATGGCCCTGTTAAAAATGCAATAACTATTTTTGGCCACTTGGAGGCAGCAGAGATAAGCTGTAGACACAGGAGTGACATATTATTGCGTTTTAAGTTGATATGGTGAATTAGTCAGTGATTTACATGTCCATCAGACACAGAACAACACTAGTACTCACTTTAAAGTTACAGTAGGTAACTGTCCTGAATTTAAATATCTTAAAATTATTAAACCTATGTTAAATATTTTGTTGAGTTGTGTAGTTAAAGTTGTGTTTTCTGCATGTTTTACACAATTAAATGTTTTAGATCATCAAATAAATTCAAATGTCAACACAAGTGAACACAAAATGCGTTTAGAATGAAGTTCTTATTATTAGAAGAACTTCTAAATCTAAATAATTATTCATTATTATTAAAAGAGAAAAAAAATCCAAACCTACATGGCCTACTGAAAAAGCCTACTGAAAAAGTGACTGCCCCTAAACCTAATAACTGGTTTTCATCCTTATTAACTGCAATCAAGTATTTGTGATAACTGGAGTCAATGAGTCAGGGCTGTGGAGTGATTTCGGCCAACTCATCTTTGCTGAATTGTTGTAATTCAGGGTTAGGGTTAGACACATTAGATGGTTTTGGAGCATGAACCTCCCTTTTTAAGGTCATGCCATAGCATCTTAATAGGATTCAGGTCAGGACTTTGACTAGGCTACTCTAAAGGCTTTATTTTGTTTTTCTTCAGCCATTCAGAGGTGGACTTGCTGCTGTTTTGGATCATTGTCCTGCTGCAGAACCCAAGTTCATTTCAGTTTAAGGTCACAAACAGATGGCTGGACATTTTCCTTCAGGATGAATTGAACGACAGCAGAGTTCATGAATCCATTTATCACACAAGTATTCCATGTCCTGAAGCAGCAAAACAGCCTCAGACCATCACACTACCACCACCATATTTTTTTCCGCCAGATGTAATAGGACGCACACCTTCCAAAAATTCAACTTTTGTCTCATTAGACCACAAAGCATTTTCCCAAAGGTCTTGGGGGTCATCTTGGGAGGTCATTTTCTGGCAAAATTGAGACGAGCCTTAATGTTCTTTTTACTCAGCAGTGGTTTTCATCTTGGTCAAGTCTGCCATGCAGCCATTTTAGCCCAGTCTATTCTTAAGGTTGGAGTCATGACCACTGACCTTAACTAAGGCCTGGAGTTCTTTGCATGTTGTTGTGGGGTCTGCTACAGTTAAGTTATGTTTTTACAAGCGGGGCAATTATTTCTTCACACATGTAGATTTGGATTTTTCCCCTTAATAATAAAAACCTTCATTTAAAAACTGCACGCTGTGTTCATTTGTGTTGTCTTTGATGCATATTTAAATTTGTTTGATGATCTGAAACATTTAAGTGTGACAGTCACGCAAAAAAATAAGAATTCAGGAAGGCTTT
Organism: Lepturacanthus savala; assembly: GCA_030544235.1. NCBI lineage: Eukaryota > Metazoa > Chordata > Actinopteri > Scombriformes > Trichiuridae > Lepturacanthus > Lepturacanthus savala. Next base: position 26,814,644 of record CM060479.1, on the reverse strand, counting down.
TTCACACCATCATCAAAACCTAGAGAACTAAGAGACTTTACGTGGTTGCCTGTCAATGTCCCCAATGCACCCGTGGTTTTCCACCTGAAATGGTCAATGTTTTATCCGGTTTTAGCCATATTTACTCCTCATATTTTAACTATCTTTAACTGGATGAAGGATTTCAGCAGGTCACTGCTATCTGGGGACCACTAGTGACAAAAAATTACATTATTGTGCCTTTATGTTTATATTTAATCATTATATTCATCAAATAGTGGTTAACTTTGTCATGTGGTGTAGAGCAGGTAGTGTACAGATGGAAACAAGGCTGATGAGAGCTGTGAGAATGAACGATGAGAGCTGTGAGAATGAACGATGAGAGCTGTGAGAATGAATGATGAGAGCTGTGAGAATGAACGATGAGAGCTGTGAGAATGAACGTATTGTAGGAAGAAAAAAAGCAAAACAATGAGCTGAAAGACACAAACGAGCTCTAACTGGGAGTGAACCAGTAGTATACTGTATACCTATGCACAATTGATTAAAAATATATTAAATGATGAAGAATGCATGTATGAACTGTGTCACACAATTAAGAAAGCAGCAAGCATGGAAATGAGCTACAACTCAAATATGGCTGATGCAGGAATTTTTTGTGTGTGAATGTACTATGTTTCAGCCAAAGCAACAGCCATGTGAATGTGTCATGACCACATCTCTCCCTCTTTTTCTCTGTCTTCTGTATTCTCCCATGGGAAATGTGGTGCTGTATCCTGTGTGTCTGATGATGTGTCCTCTATTCTTAAATGGAAATTATGACTGTTCAGGCACATACACATGTATTTTTGTCATTTCAGAGAACATTGCGTTAAACTGAACCCTGATCCCTGGAGACTAAACTTAATGTAAACATTTACTTGTTTACCTTATGGGGACTGGATGGGGAGTCCCCATAATTTCACTGTGTGAAGATATTCATGTCCCCACAATGCCATTGATACAAGTATATTGTTTTACTTTGGGTAATAGTTTATAGCTTTTCTTTAAGTTTCTTATAGAGCTCATATAATTTATTTAATTAATATTTTCCACATCAAGTTGATATTAAATGCAACCAGAGAGAGTTAATCCAAGAGCTGTAACCATTTGGCGTCGGACATTTGAACACTACAACAGTGTCTCTGTTTCTCCTGAAGTTGGAATCATAACTCTGACTCTCATTATGTCTCCTCTGCTTTAACACCACGCCTCAGGCCCTCGGTTGTTATTTTAAATCTTTACTAATTGTCGGACTTTGGCTTGGTTCCTTTCCATCACCTTATGAAATCCAGTTCATGCAATTAATGTGTAGGGTGTTCTCTGTGTGTGTGTATGTGTTGAGTTTTACTGGCTGGCGATATCAATGTATTCAGGGCATGCTTATGTAAACAGAGTGAAGTCACATGCAGGGATCATTTCCACTTTCCTTTACATGAATAATATTATTGTAAACTATCTGTGACCTAACCTTTTCTGCTATAACTTTCCTGCTAAATTAAAACACATGTGGCTGTTTTGGGGAAGGCTGGCCCACATTCAAATGCTGGATTACTGATTGATGACATCACGGCTCCCCAGCGTGAAAGTGGCAGATTACAATGACTGAGAGCTTGTAAAGTTTGACTCTATGCTGCATTTTAGCTCCTAGTCATGAAAGTAATGCCACAACTTTTCCCCCTGTAGGATTTTAGTTTTCATAAATAATAATTACAGGTGTGAAATGTGTTAATCTTTGCTTCTGATTGTCTTCACCAACTGCCTTTTTATTTTATTTTATTTTTTACTGTATTTCATTGGCAGTGAACAAATGGGGGTGTTATGTGAATGTAAGCGTGTGTGCAAAAAAGGATGTTTTTTCTGCAAAAAGCACAAAGCATGTGGGGAAGCGGGGTGTGTACGGTGGTGGGTGAGGGTCTGATTTCAAGGTCATACAGGAAACGCCTGTGCAGATGGAACAGTAACATGGACACACTGAGAACTGTGTACAGGAAACAGCCTACACCACAGCTGTGTGTGTGTGTGTGTGTGTGTGTGTGTGTGTGTCTGTGTGTGTGTGTGTGTGTGTGTCTGTGTGTCTGTGTGTGTCTGTGTATTTATATGTGTGATTAACAGAAGTTTGCTATTATATACAATATATATATAATGCAGTAACAGAACTAGGTGGTATTATGCACCACAAGTGAAAACATCAGTAACTCCATCTCTTTTATTCTCTCCTCACATGTTTGATTTACACAAGACTGGATCCTACAGCCAGATTCTCTCATGAAGTTTCTTTTTATTGTATATTTGTAGAAACAAACACATAATCTTGACATTTGTTTTAAATTTGATGTCAATATCCGTTATTAGAAAAAGAAACCGCAAGACTATTCATTGCGCAAAAATCTAATGACTTTTGTAACATTTTCAAGTGTAGTAAAATGTCACAGCAGTGGTCGGTGATTTGGAGTTTAGAAAAAAGAAAAAGCTAAATTCAGCTTCATGAAATGTTGTTTTTTTTTCCTTTTTTGCTTTGTAATAAAGATCAAATATCCAATACTTTTCTGGATTTTGATACCTTAACATGATGTGGTTTTAAGCACCAAAAATCAACTTGTTCACACTTTTCTATGGAGCTCTATAAAACGCATTGTATTTGTCTTATTAATATTCATGCTAACAAGGCCAGGTGTGTGCAGGTAAGAAAAGTAAATAGGATTTGAATTTCTCTATAAAGCTCATCACGACTTTATAGTTTTACAAGTATTTCTGTCACTTTTTTAGTACAAATAAGTGCAAAAATATGAATGCCTTTCATAGGATCCTGTCTAAAAATGTAGCTGTTACCCCATATTTCCACAAGTCTCCATGGATACAACTTCCTGTATACTGTCGCACAGTGTGACGGCAAACAGACGTTGCAGTACATGTTTTACTTTTTTGTGGAAACTACGTTAATCAAAGACAAAAGTTGACCAGACAGTTGCAAGAGATCAGCTTGGAAGTGGAATCTCTGAAAAGCATTTTAGAAACAGGGTCAGGTTTTTAATGGATACTGGATTATATAGCAGGATATAGTAAAATAAAGTGCTAGCCCTGCAGATGGCAGCATTTGGATGCAGGCTGCCTTAAAACTTCAAAGAAGAAGAAGAAACTGCTGTGTTCCCATTCATACATGACTGCTTTTTGAAAAATGTTCACCTTGGACTCTGGTTTCAAAAAGGTTTCAGAAACCCATAACTGTGGTTGCAATGAAAGGATGAACCATGCAGAGAAACACATGGTTTCAAAATACCCACATGTAGATGGACCCTAAATGTCACAAAAATCTAATTCTGGTACATGTTGATCCTATAGAGACTTCCTCCTATTTCTGTTTCCTGTCTGGAAGCAGTATGTATGTAATAGACCTGATTTGTACAGGAAACCTTACATATACCAGTAGGACAAAGGGAACCCCCCCCCCCCCACACAGACTTTCACATAAACTGACAATACATATATTTACATCATCATATTTGCATGACATACTGTATATTTCATTTGTAGGCAATTCAGATTTTATTCATATGGCTATACTGATAAAAAGAAAAAAATATATAATTTTTTCTGCTGAGCAGGTACTATCAACTTGAGTCTTTACAAATTCAATATTTTTCAATAAAAAAATCTGTTTTAGATAACAAAATCCACTTTAATTTTATGCTTTTCATAGTATTTTTTAGCACACACACACAGACATACAAACCTTCCTTTACTTGGTCACCGCTTTGATTTGATTGACAGACAGACAGGTAAACCACAGGGCATCCCAAGGCTGCTTGTGTGTGTGTGTATGTGTGTGTGTGTAACGTAGCCTCATCACTATTCATCAGGTTCTGCTGTATTTGCGTCTCATCTGCATATTGGTCCAACAGGGAACAGATTAGCATTAGAGAGGGAGAGAGAGAGAGAAAGATGGAGGGAAGAGGAATCACTTTAATTTTTAACAAGATGATATGAAGGAGACACAAAAAGACCCAAGTGCTGCTGACACAGCCAGGAAAGGAGAAAAGACGGGGCCGGGGTGTGTGTGTGTGTGTGTGTGTGTGTGTGTGTGTGTGTCTGTGTGTGTGTGGTGTGGTGTGGTGTGAGACAGCTACACAGCATCACTAGCATGAATCAAAACAGAGTGAGGGGTGTGGAAATGGAAATAAACAGTGGATCAGTGTCTTCCAAATGAAAATAACATTAAAGACAATAGTGTGTTAATGTTGCTATTGATCTGTGTGTGTGTGTCGGCTCCTCTCAGTCACCGTGTGTGTTTGTAGGAACTCCGCTGAACTCGCACATCAAATGTTCATAAATAAATAAGTGGGATAAACAATGTACCGCATTCGCAATGGAGTCAATATCTCATTAGTGGACTGCACACAGGCACACACACACATTTCCAACATGCATTACTTTGTTCGCTGCATGTTTTTTAGTCGACCTTCATATTTTATCCACACGTCTGGTGTGAGTAAGCTCTTCATTAAGTTGTTTTAAAACTGTAAACAATGTCCTAGTTTCGACACCTACTCTGGCCAGATTTAATTGGAGTTGCACTGATTATATATATATATATATATATATATATATATATATATATATATATATATATATATATATATATATATATATATATATATATATATATATATATATATTTATGTGTTAGTATAACAATACAAATTAAATATTCTACAAGACACAATTCAGGCTCCTTTGGCACTTCCACAGCAAGTGTGCCAACATTTTTATAAGAGCTTGTATAATCATACCAGCTCATGAAGTACATATTATATTTGCTAATGAATATTTTTCAACTAAAAGGAACTAAACCACAAAGACATGTTATTATAACAGGGGCATTTTCACAATAGCAGCACCTGACTCTGTTTGACCTAAATAAAATGGAACCTTCATTAATATCATTGTTAATATCTCCGTTTATTTCATGTCAATATGGCTGCTGGGAAAAATCTATAGGTCCAAAATCACTTATCATTCCTTCACTGCTCTCTATATAATTATCACTAAATAGGTAAATATTTTAGATAAAGTCTAAATTTCTGAGGGCACAAGGATTATACAGTTAGCATCCAGACACTCAAATACAACAGTTATGTCTATATAGTAAAAAAGAAGTGATTTCAGACACAGTCTCAGTTCTTATCACTGGGAAGAACAGCAGGAAAGTCACCTGTCAATCACATCAACACCAACATGGCAGATATTAAAGCTATTAGAAGTCTTCAAATCTTATTTATGGCTCAGTGATACAACTGTCATGTGGTGTAGCCCTAAAAACCTGGTACCAGATACTTTAACTCTCTTAAAAAGGGTTTAAAAAATTAAAAACACATGTTATCAACAAATTGCATATTGTAGATGGATTATATAATGGTTACATAATTTGACATTCTGTGTCAAAAAGTCACATATTCCATGTGATTATTATTATATATTATGTATTTAAAATTATCATTATCAAGAATAATCAGCCCTTCTTGGTTATACCATTTGACACTTGCCAAACATTATTTGTTTCTGAACCTAAAAATATTTTCCAAAATGACCACCATGACCTTATTTTGCTTTTTCTCTTGTCAACATCTGGGCACATTGTAGAGACAGGTTAAAACCCTTCCCCCACACTGTGGTCTATGAAAATTCATGAAATCCCAGTTTTCTCAGCTTGTGTTAACTTTGAAACACTCTCTATACACTGACATCTGAACCACCACACTATCACAGTTCTTTTGCTGCAGAAAAGTCTCTTGGGCACATTCATGTCTCCATCATGGGAACATCAGGCCTGTGGCGTTTTCACATGAGTGTCCTGTAAAATAATCAGTAGCCTCCACTCTCTTTATCCTCTCATTTGTCTCTTTGACACACACCTCTTCTCCATCCCTCACTGTCACCAGTCTCTCCCTTGAGGTCCTCACAGACCTTGATCTGCTGTTTCCTTGCTGCTACCTTTCAGCCATGTTCATACCTTTTTATCCATGTCTTTCTTTTTCTCTCTCTTTCTATCATTTGACTCCCTCAGTGCCTTGTGGTCCTTTTATTTCTTGCTCTTACCAAAGTAAAGCAAATAGTTTGCACGCTGCAAAACTGAGCTGGTCTCTGTAATAAAAGAAAATATTTGTGGCAACATAAAACAATAGTGAGTGTGCAGGCTTAATGTCTGTCTAAACAAGAATTCAAAGAAACTTAAAAAAAACACATGTTTGTTTTTACCATAACAGTCCAGAAACAGTGTTTTTATAAGGAGCTGGGCCACCAGCCTCTAACTTACCTTGTGGGGGGATGTTAGCATTATCTAAATCTCTCTATATAAATCTCTTGGGTTGAGATCCAGTGTCTGCAAAGGCCATAGAGTATGATTTAGTTTTGCAGACAATTTTGCAACAGAATGTGCAGCAGCAGAAATATATTTCCTTCTTACCCCTGTTGACCCAGTTGCCAGAGGAAAACTACGACAGTTTACACTCCTGCAGCTACCTACTAAACGTATATCATATCACTGCTTTTTTTTATACGTATCACATTTGCCCATTTAAACACATTTTTTTCAAAGATTTCATGCACATATGTATCCTGTACATCCATGTGTATGGCTATTATAGTTGCCTCTTGCACAAATATGCCCATAAACAAAAAATACATTTATCCCATGAACATAAACTCTTTTTGGGGGATCATTCTAGAGACTTGAATGATTGAATAGATATATACATGTCAGTGAAAATCATAATAATCTAAATAAAATGACTCTTTCTGGGAGGGTTTGTCTTTACCATGTTCTCAGGAGAAAGGGGCAGGAAGTTGATGATGTCATATAAGAGCACTTGGAAACTTAACTTTTTGCTTAAAATGTAAAAAGTTGTCTACTATCGTCAGAAAAAAAAGCTGTATGAGTAACATTTAGATTTTTTAATTTAAGCATAAAATCACAGTCATAGACTTAAAGACTTTAAATAGGTTTTAATGGGTTAAATGCAGTTTTATGGTGTGACAATGCTGTGGTTAAGGTGTTGGTGTTAGCATTAGGAAAGAATCATGGTTTGGGTTAAAATGTTTAACATGATCATCATGATCACAACATGATGAGACAAACATGAGGTGATGTTACAAAATGTTCAGTTAACATTGTTGAACAGGCGTCTCCTGCAAGACTTCCAACTCTGTACAAAGTGCAGAAAAAAGGACGTCCAGCCAACCATCCTCTGAAATGAAACTTAAAAGGACGACTGAGATCCTTAAATCTTGATTGTGATTTTGCAGAGAAGTAATCAGTCAGTGTTTTAGAGACTGGGCTGTCGTTGATAATACGCATGATGGTTGTTTGGCTGCACAGCAGATGACCCCTCCTCTTCCTGATCAGTTTGTCCTGGTTGTGTGCAAGGTTCTTGTTGACAAGTTTTCAAAAAGCTGGTGAAAGTGTTTTCATGTCTTCAACAACATCCTCCAATATCAAGTCTTCTAACCTCTTGATGCTGAAGAATCTCAGAGCAGGAGCATGTTAATTTAGTCTGTTTTGTGGTTTTATCTCCACTCTCATGCTCTGCTTGCTTCCCAACTAACTTCATGTTACTATGGCACCTCTGTAAATGTTAAATTACTGCTGCTATTTCAGGAAGTGGACAGTTCTTTAGGTGTAGCACACAAAGTGAATTTGATTACGATGTTCTACAAATCCTTGTATTTCACAAACATAAAGTAATGAGGGTGTGTCCATCTGGAGAATGTGTTATCCATCATTTCTGCAGGTTCACTCATCTCCATCTCCAAAATGAAAAGGAAGTGAAATGTACAAAGAAAAAACAAAAAAAAAAGACAACTTCAATCCAGGTTAAAAATGCATTGTAATTCACATTACTGACATTTGTTCCAAGTAAAATATTACCTTTTTTTCTCTAATGTCATACATTACTACATTAAAGCAAAAATCAATGCATTACAGTAATTTATTACTTTTGTAATGCATTACACCCAACACTGTACACTTAAATGGTCAAAATGACAAGAAAGGTGCTATACAAATGTAGTCAATTTACCATTTATTTTTATCTAAACCATGAACCAGTTCATGACGAAAGAAATACTACAAAGTTTTATATGTAAAATCACCAAACTTACACTTCAAGATATAAGAAACTGAACGTTTTTTTGTTTGATTTCCTCAACTTTGTTCCTTCTCTCATATTCCTGCCGGAATGAATGCCAGTAAACAAACAAGTGTTGCCTGTATAAGAACTGATCTGTTTGACTGCAAGTTCACTCCTGATGGATTCTCATGCACACCCTTGATCTTTTCAGTTCCAGCTCCCATCGAGCCCCTTGATGATGATCAGGCCTCAATGTTCCCTGATCCTCCCTCCCATACGTCCCACTGGGCCCCTCAGCACTGGTTCTGCCCACTGTAGTGCCACTCCTAAAGTGTCGAGGCTCCCCGAGGACGTGGACTGGATGGTAGTCCCTAAGGGAGCTGGCACTAGTGTGTTCTCATCTCTCTCTCTCTCTCTCTCTCTCTCTCTCTCTCACACACACACACACACACACACACACACACACACACACACACACACACACACACACACACACACACACACACACAGTTTTCCTCTCCTCTTCAGACAGCAGTGGTCTCAGCGGGGCTGCCCTGGAGCGCTGCTGCAGCATGCTGGGTACCTGAAAAGCCAATGATACCAGGACAGGGCCAGAATGTTAAGTGGTGTGTACATGGGTGTGTTTGCATGTGTGTGTGTGTGTGTGTTGCCTGAGTGGGGTCAGATGTTAAGTGGTGGATTAATCAGTAGTAATTGTGTGTATGGTCCATTAAGGCAAAGTCTGGCTGACAGACAAGGGTGAGATAGAGGGAAAAAAGCGATGGGTGTGTTTATTTATGAAGGAGTGTGCATGTGTGCGTGTCGACCAACAGAGAAGTGAAACCAGCAGGAGAAAAGGCATTTTTACTGTACAACCCTCTCGACGTATATGCCCTCTATATCTTTTTATAAATTCCCGCTCTTGTTTGGTTTTCGTGCCCCCCTGGCATCAACCTTCCTCTCTCTCTTTTTTTTTTTTAAAGGAATTCATCCATCTGTGCCCAGAACTGTTGCGAAGTTTCTCTCCTATTTTTAGAGGCAGGAATTAATGAACAACGGTCACCGTTGTACAAAAAAAACCCCAGTCTTCTTTCTGCTATCTGTCTCACTCCTGCATGCACGCAGGCACGTACACACACACATGCACAATTTTCCCCCAGTGACTGGCTGATTTGGTATTCAAGTGCTGTTGCAGGCCCAGCAGGCCTAAAGCTCTCTTCGTATTGTTTTATTACCCAGGGGCTAGGCCTCGCCACACACACATGCATGCATAGCACATGCACACACACATATGCACTAGCTTAGATCATAGCATACAAGTGCAAAGCAGGATTAGCATATTAGCATATTAGCATCCTGTCTGTCAGTTGGCGCTGGTTTTCTCTCTCTCTCTCTCTCGCACGCTGTCAGAATGAAGAGGAAGAGTTTCATGAGGAGAAGGCAGAAGGGGGAGAGAAAGAGAGGGGGAAATTGGGGGGAGGAGGAGGAGGGAAAGGAGGACAAGAAGTAGGTGGAGGGCCTCGCTGCAGTAGACAGATGGTAGTCCGATTCCATACTGAGTTGACAACAGGCCAAGAGCGAGAAAGACGAGAGAAAAGGAGAGAGAACGGGACAGAGAGAAAGAGGAGAGAGAGATGAACCTTTCCTCTACTTCTTCATCTCTGCTGTCAACCTCTCACTCACTTTCGCTGCCAGCTTCGATGCTTTTTTTTCTCCTTTTTTACCCGTCTCTCTCCCCTTCTACTCATCTCTCTCTCAGCCACGCCATTAATCTCTCCATTCGCACCGCTGTTTGTGTCGCTCATCCGTCTATAGTTTGTCTCATTCTTTTCAATGTAATCATCCATCTCCCTCTCTGCTGCTCCAGGAGGAAGTTGGCTGGCCAAGGTTGGATCCAGAGAGAGAGAGAGAGATGTGGGGTCATATAGTAAACTCCTACTTCTTTGTATGTCAGCGTAGTTTAGAACTAAAGTTAGTGAAGAGGTTAAGGCCTGACAACAAGTGTGGTTGGACTACCTGACCGTTTCCATCCTCCAATGAAGGTTTCAGCTAAAAGTGTAAGAAGATATGGTGCCATGATCTGTCTGACACAACAGGGGGCAGTATGGTTCTGTACATCAGCTCCTTCAGAGGCCCATACACTCCTTGACTATACTAGACAGCATGTGAAATGCAATTAAATAGAGTAGAATCAGACCTGTGAGCTCATTTGAAAGCCATTTATATGTTATTTTTGTAGAACTTCTAAATAAACACTAATAAACTTTAATAGTTACAGAAAATGTTCAAACGTTTGGGAAATGTAAAACATTTTACTTCAGATACATTTAGAAGTGGTTGAAGAATGACACTGTTCTCAGATTTATTTCCCCCCATTTTGAAATATATAATTGTGTTTGGTAGTTGCTGCAAAGGAAGAAGAGAAGAGGAGGTGCAGCAGGCTCCATAAAAGAGACTTAAGTGGAGCTCCAAACATCGCTTTTCATTCTTTTTCTTTTAGCTTCCTCCTGTATTTAAAAAAAAGATGAAATTTGAACCAACAAAGGGTTGATCTTCATTATAATTCGGTGTTTTCCCAGCAGTGTGGAAAACTGGTTGTCGCAACTTGGGGGTCTAATGTGGTGAAGAAATCTTAAAAAAAAAAAAAAAAACAGTTTTAGTGCCAGTTTTGTAGTAACCACAGTGAGTTTTAATCAAGATAGAAAATAATTCCCTTGTGTTGCTGAAGACACTGAAGTTGAAATGCAGTGATTAATCCTTTCATACATCATCATTCATTACAGCGCACAGTCACCATTAATAAACATATTTCTTGACAAATTTCAAGCAAATATATCAAGATTCCTTTTCCCTTGTTATAATGGTTAAAGCACTAATTAGCCCTGAAATGTTGATGGCCTTGAAAGCATGATAATCTGTGTTCTTAAAAACAATCCTTTGTGGAGATAAATGCCTCTGACATATGAGAGTGTTATATGATATTTACACTAAAACCCATCTTATTTGTGTGAGTCTTGTCTCGCTCCCTTGAGAGAATGGAACTGACAGTTTTTGATGCTAATATTACCCCCAATATGAGCATACAGCCTTGCATTCATCATATCCGTGTTTGTATCTATTAGTGCCGGCTGTTGGGGCTTCATCAGTTTTGTTTTGTAGAAACACAAGAGGCTTTTCTAAGTTAAAATTATTTTGCGCATTTGTGACATTGGTTTACCAGTGTTTGTGCATGTGTGTCGCTGCACGAGTGTGTGTGTGTTCACACATTTTCGCCTGTGTGATGTACTGATGAGAAACAGCAAAATGACAGACGTGAGCTGTGTAATGACAGTGTGAGACTTCTGTCACTTTTCAAACAAATTTGTTTGGAGTGTGCATGTGCGTGCATGTGTGTGTGTATGTCTGCACCAGTGTGTGTGCTGTAATTTATTTGTCATCTGCCAAGTAAGACAGACTATCTTTCATCCTCTTCCTCTCATCTCATCCCTGATAGAGAATGTGAGTTGTGTTTGCACACACTCGTACAGACAGACACACAAACACACACGCAGACACTGGTTGTTTGTCTCAAAACGAGCCCATAATTATACTGTGTTTATACTTTGTCTTCGAACAGAGTGCTACAAAGTGTTGAATCCTGTTTTGTTTTTGCAGCACAGAAATAGTTTGCTTTGTCTCTGTAATGATGTTTCACATCACTGTGACATATTACACTGTAACAGAGTCAATGTGTGTGTCTGCATCCAGCATGCATGCTATTGCAACACAGGTTTTGTCTGCATGTTTGTGCTGTGCGTGTGTGTGCGGGCGTGTGTGCGCGCTTCCTGCCATGCATTACTATGTGTTTGAGAAGAAGTGAGGAAGTTGTCGTGACACTAATCACTGTGGATACAGAGAACTGTGGTTACTCACCTCACCCTGGAGTGTGTTAACATGTCAGAGGTGTTTCCAACTTTTTTTTTCTCACTCAGCTTGTCTCATGACTCCTGCTTCATAACGCTGCACTCATCTCTGCCACACAGCCCTGCAGCACTGAGTTAAAACCAGAACAAACAAGGGCCCGGCAACAGTTAAATATCTTGAACTTAAAGAAACATAACAATTCTTACATTAAATTGCAAATATTAGTCTGAAGGCACAAGGATCCAGGCCAAGCCAAGTGATATATGGGTCAGTGACAAATAATGTTTGACAAGATAAGAAAGTGAAAAAAAAAAATAAAAAATACAGTTTTAAGAAGAATTCATCTCTCTCAAAATGTACATTGTGTCCTCATGTTGGTCTCTTCTTATATAAAAATATCATTACAAACATCATGAGTTTATTTTTGACACAAAAGGTCAAATGGTGTAACCAAAAAAATGAATATATAATTTACCTACAATATAAAACGTGTTGATAGCATGTGTTTTTAATTTTTTAATTAATTTTTTAGATAAACTATCTGGTATCAAGTTTATAAAGTTACACCACATAACACATTTGTCACTGACCCTTATCTATATGTCAAATCATTTGAGAAGATCTAGAAATGTCTTTATACTGAACTGGCTTTACCACTATAAATATTTCCCTCTGAAGCCGACTGTACAGACTTTAGCTGTATTGTAGTGTTAAGTGTTCCTATGTTTGTGTGACAGTTGAGACTGAGTGGTGCTAATAAAATAAATAAGAGCCCTGACAACTTCCACATGAAGTTACAATTATTCCAATTCAAAACTGTATCCAACAGCAAAACATCACAGTAACTCACATCTCTGGGTATAACCACTATTTTTACTACTTAAATTATACCTGTACTCAGCCATGCAGCATTTTATGTTAGCTCTGAGCATTGGAGTGAATGATCCACACATGGGACACATGAATGATTTGGTTTCACTCTTTCGGTCTCCTAAAATCCTGCTTGAGTTAATTTAAGCCTGTATTTTTCTGTTTGTTCAGCTACAGAAGAGTGTTGGTGTGCATCTCTTAACACTCTCCGGTATTCAGGTGTGTGTGCGTCAGGAGATCGCTGTGGTCTGGTTGCGGTAGATTCCATTCAGTCACATACATATTCATGATAGGAAATGGGAACGATGCCCAAAATACGGAAGAATGCGGCTCCCATTAACAAGTGAATGTCTGTCAAAGTTGCATGAGCTGACACGCAAATATGCATATATATACACAGAGTGAGGAGTATTATCTTTAACACTAATCATTGCCATAACAAAACTTAAATCAGTTTCAATCAAAGAGGGAAGCTAGCTGCACCGGGAGGAATGTGACCTTAGATGTTTGCACTTTTCTTTCTTCCCTCCATCTTTCTCGCTCTCTGATTTTACCCTCCGGCTACCTTCTGGCTGTCCCCTGAGGCATCATGGTTAAATGTGTATCTGCTGGGCGAGTTGTGGCTTGTTTGTGTGTGTGTGTGTGTGTGTGTGTGTGTGTGTGTGTGTGTGTGTGTGTGTGTGTGTGTGTGTGTGTGCATGTGCGTGCGTGTGTGTGAGGGTGTATGTGTGTATTTTTTTTGAGTCAGTGTGTGTATGTTGGGACTAATGAGTATATTAGCAGTTTTAGACCTACATATAGACAACTAGATAGATAGATAGATAGATAGATAGATAGATAGATAGATAGATAGATAGATAGACAGACAGATAGATAGATAGATAGATAGATAGATAGATAGATAGATAGATAGATAGATAGATAGATAGATAGATAGATAGATAGATAGATAGATACACAGATGGACAGCAGGGTGTATCTATAAATACCCCCCGTCACTTAATTACATGTTGTGTGTTCAGAGAACAGATTCCTGATGCAACCAGCTGTAACTGGCACAATGGACGTGGGCCCAGTTTTGCAATATCCCAACTAATGGTGGGATATGGTGCAGGAAAGCCGCTCCCTTGTCAGTATTCAAGGGCAAATGTCCCTCGAGGGCCATCAAAATGCAGCGTGGGACGACAGATGGGGGAGCGGTACTGTACTTTCCCAAGTTTGGTGTGGTGTCAAACACCCTCGTTTGAGCTGAAACACAAGAGAGATGCCAGGAGAGATGATTGGGGCTTGTGTGATTGTGTTTTCTTGTTGTTTATTTGTTTATGTGTTTGTTTTTTGTCAATTTGAGGTCGCCATCATGACATGTTCAATGATAAAACAATATTTTATACTGACTTTCAATCAAATAATAGTATAATTATATTATTGTATTGGGTAACTTTTTACATATTTCTGTCCAGTAGGATGATTGACATGAAATACCAGGCTGGTGATTTGAGGAACTCTTTATGTAGGACTCAATAAAACATTAAACCCCAAAAATCCAACATTATAGAAAATGGGAAAAGAGACACCTCATTATATAATAAACATGTCTAAGGTAAACTATGACTCACTCTCTCTAATATCTAATGAGAGGACAAACAGAAACAGAAAGACACAGTCATTTTGGAATGTGTTCTTTAAGCAAGCTTGCAGTGGTGATGTAAATGTAAATCAGGTTATCACATTAACACTGGGCCAGATCGTAATTTTAATGTAAAGGGCTCAAATCCAGTGATGAACCCACAGAGAATTACCAACAACTATGCAGTTCACCCCAGTGTTTAAACATCTTTCAGACCACTGTGTGGGTTTTCTGAACCACAGCTTTACTGTTTGGTCCAGTCTTGCTGCTCTTATTAGTGCTGTTTCTGGTTGCAGACTGCTACATTCAGAAAAAAATAAAATAAAACAGTCCACAGCCTGCAGAGCACTAAACAACATACAGACACCTCACTAGTGACTAATGAAGCATTTGGCAACAGAACAGTCTGATGGTGGAGACCAAAGCAGAGCTAAAAGAAGACTGAATATTGATCTTACATTTATCAGGTTGCCAGAAACATGAGTCTAAATAAATTCAAATGTTGCTCTGTGACAAATCTAACATTGAATGTATAGTTATAATTCTATGAGGTGGTAATATGAGTTTTGTGTTGTTGCTTTTTTGCCCCAAGTGACTAAAACATCTATTAGATTAATTGGAGCAGCTAGAATTTGGCATACATTTGCCACACTGTACTATATATTGATATTGGAAAAACATTATATTATTCGCTTTTTGTTTCTCTCTCTCCCCTTTTGAGTTCTTTTCATAGAAGAAGGATGAAGTGACAGAAATAAGTCAGAATGATGGAGGGATGGTGGATTTTTAGAACAGGAAAGAGACATCAGTCTTGCTGCACTATGAATAGACCCCTGCAGCTGTCTTGCCTTCTCACTCAGTAACACACACACACACACATACGCACACACACATAGAGACAAACACACATGCACCATCTTGTCCTGGGTGGCCACCACAAATGAGCGGCTGCAGCTGCCCCTAAGCCTCGGCCAGGACCTGATCTTAGCCCCAAGCTGCTCTCCAAGTTCAACAGTATGACTTACCAATCATTCCCTGCAGGCCACAGGCTGATGAACACATTATGGAAACCATTAGACCGCTGTGTTTAAGCCTCTGTGTGGATGTGTGGATGTGGTATGTTTGCTCTTAGCTGTATACATGGGCGAAAAAAAGGTCAAAAGGTTTAAGAGTGTCAGGCCAGACTGGTTTGCTTTATGAGCTACAGTAAGTAAGGATGAAGTGAGCGCTGTGTATTATCCTCACTCAGAGTTAACAGAGATTACAAATCTCCACTTATCAATATCATATATGAGCTCTGTATTTTCAAGCTTTTTTCTGATTTCTCTGCTCTTTGCCATGTTCACGATACTCTGTACATTATCTGATTCGATAAAGAGTCTGATGTGCCTCTGTAATTGACTGGTGATTCCAGCCACCAACCTTTCTGCATTTTATAGCACTTTCTCTCCTCCGTTTCCTCCTTTCTGCAGTTTAGCTATCAAATTTAAACTGAAGAGGAGAGATTAAAGAAGGGAAAAAGCTCTCTGTTAATATAAATAAGTTAACACACTTTAATGAAACAGTTTGTTCCATCAACTTATAACTGACCTGAAAACCATTCCTCTTATGTGGAGTTGTCTATAGTCTATATAATAAAAGCTATGATTTTCTCAAAAATACAAGGACGCATTAGTGTGTAAAGGTTTATCAAAGTTCAACTTTACAGGGAAATAAGCAATATAAGCAAATCCGCTGATTGCACCAATTCAACTGATAGGGATTGATTTCAATTTGAATTTATTGATGAATAGTTTTGTTTGTAAAATGTCAGAAAATAGAGAAAATAAAAGCTTGTTATAATTTTCCATTGGTCAAGAAGTTGACAGGTTCAAATGTTTAGTTTTTTTCCAACCAACCACCCAAAACCCAAAGATGAGACATCTGTGACAAAGTAAACAACAAATTCCTCACATTTGAGAATCTGGAACCAAAGCAAATATTTGGAATAATTTTATATTATTATTCAATTATTAAATTGAAGCTGGTGTAGGTGTAAGGTTGCCAAATCACAGTTAAGAAGTTTCATAGAAAATAAAGCCCCATTGGAAGATTTGAACACTAAAAGGTACTGAAATCATTTACACTACTATTTAACAACAGAATAATGAATAAATAATAATTTGAAAGTCTCTCAGACCTAAACAATGATAAATAACAGAGTCTCAGTACTGTGGGAATGAACCAGAATACAACACTTCCCCTCCAAGCATTACAACCCAGATAGTTATCATACCTGACCTCTCCGCCCTGATAACAATCAGCCATTACACATGATCGCTGCTCAATTAAAGCAGCACACATGAAGGGCACTGTTTCACATGTTCAGATATACACACACACACACACTGCTGCCTCTATAGTACAGCATGTCACACACACAAACGTGTTACATGCTGTAACAATTTGCATTGTTGTGTTAACTTCAACTAAGCTGCAAACACTCATCACAATAAGAATACAGTGAACCAGTGTTGCCACCCATGAGTCAGGTGTACTGGAATCATATGTATGTGTGTGTAGGTGGGATTTGTTGTGAGGGACAAAATTCAGCTGATTAAACCTTAATCTAATAGATAGGTGTACTAATGTAGAGTGTGACAACTCCCTTCTGTTGCTGCTCTGCTTGGCCTCGTTTTGTTTTCCTCCCATTTCTGTTAGTGGAAACAGGAGTTGATTTGTCATTTCTTTCAGCATTCAACTGGCATTAGGACTTACAGGGACATGTCTGTATGTGTTACAGGAACATTGTGTGTGTATATTTGTATTACTGGCACTTTGTGTGCGTGTATATGTGCCTTACAAGGGCATTGTTTTGTGTGTATGTGTATATCTGTCATACATGGACATCATGTGTATATGTGTTACAGTGACTTTATGTGTTTTTTCTTAGAAGGACATTGTATGTGTGTGTTTGTGTATGTGTGTTACAGGGATATTGTGTTTGTAAATGTTGTTGTATCTGTGTATGTACACACCTCCTTACATCGCTAATTACTATTTGCTAATTGCTATTTACTGATTTTGTCACATCTCATTTAAGTTAGAGCCTTCAGTTACCAAGCCCCTCTTAACTCCCAACTAATATTAAAGAGGCCGACACAGTCTGTGCAGTTAAGGTTAGACTGAAAACATTCCTGTTCCAAAAGGCCTATGGTCAGGGTAGCTAAAGGTAGACTTAAACCCACAGTTCAGTCTAAGCTGCCCTAGGAGTGAGAATGCTGGGGGAAGTACAGTCACTGAGCCCTATCATCTCTTTCTGGCACCATGTACCACTGTCTGTCATTAATAAACAGATAATAATCAAGTTTATACTTGGTCTTTTCGTCACTATTCACCCGGAGTCCTTCTCCACATTCCCCTTCAGGGGAATGATTACTGTTTCAGTTTAACCACACGAGGCCCAATGATGACGACTCCTGATGCGACTCATCGAGGCCCCTGATGAACCTAACAACTACTCCTTCACCTGCCTGGTTGGACCTGCTCCTCTACCCCCACCCTACGGCATCTCTACAGACTGAAACATCTTTACAGACTAATACAACATCATCAGATGGATGTCTGTCAGTCCACGATTGGCTGGCGACCATCTGGGGTGTAGCCCTGCCTCTTGCTGTAATATGCTGGGATGGGCTCCAGCAGACCCCTGCGACCCTAATGAAAAATAACTGGGTATAGAAGATGACTGACTGACATTCATCATTGGAGGCCTAATATGCTGTACGGTTCTGTAAGACACTTTTCTATGGGGAATTGTGTCAAAAGTGAGTTTGAAAAAGTTTCATTTCATGCTTTGGCTTCTCATTCAGGATGGCACGGTGGACCAGTGGGTAGCACTGTTACCTCACAGCAAGAGGGTTGCAGGTTGAAGGACTTGAGTTAAGACTCTGCCCATAGGTGTGAGTGTATGAGTGAATGGTATCAGTCTGCCCCACAGTAGACTGACAACCTGTCTGGGGTGTATCCCTGCCTCTCACCCAAGGTACGCTGGGATTGGCTCCAGCAAACCTCCGTAGACATTGTGAGGAATAAACAGGTATAGAAGAGGGATGGATGGATGGATGGATGGATGGTTTCACATTACGGATCAGCTCGGACAAAATAATAGTTGCTGCAGTTATACATGCAGCTATACGCTATAATAAAAGTTGGCAGTGAGAGAAACTTAGAATGAATAGAATGAATACATGTCACAATCTGCAAAACATCCTTATCTTCTTCTCCTGCTGTTAAACTCTCTCTTCTTAATGTTCTCACTGTCCAATTATAAGCAATCCAAGGGCAGACACATACACAGTTGTCAAAAATATATTTTTTTAATTGGACATATTTTGAAAACCTGTGATTCTGCAAGATTTCAAGAGATTCAATATGATCAAAATAACTGTGGTTCCAGATCAGTAACTGTATAGCATGTAATGTGAAATCGCATTGCTATGTTTATTATACAACTTTATAAACAGACTGGTGTTATCATCACAATTTTATCTGCTTTTCTAACTATCTACATTGTAGTTTCTTTTTTGTAGAGGACAGTTTTATTTCCACCAGAAGCAGATTAATCCAACTCAAATTATCAAATAACTTCCAGCAAGATCGGATGAGACATTCTCATATTCCAGCAGTTGTTTTTGCTAATGTGAGATACATTTAACTCTCATACTGAAGTGTTTCATATTGACTCTTCTCCCTTGACACACTTTCTTTCTCACACTATTTTTTTTTCCATATTACCTCCCCCCTCTATCAGCAGATATCACCACTCTACACTACTGTATAGTTTCTTTTATTTATGTTTTTCTTTTTCTCTCTGAACTGATGATGCCAAGCCTCTATAACAACCTGAGACACACACACACACACACACACACACACACATGCTTTGTTTAACATGTGAAAGCACAGTTCAGATCCTAAAAACGAGGCCCAAGGGCTTTCTGGCAAAACTGCATCCTGACAATCTTTACAGCTTCAAACATTGAATGTTATGAATGTGTGTTTGAGTGTGTGTGTGTGTGTGTGTGTGTGTGTGTGTGTGTGTGTGTGTGTGTGTGTGTGTGTGTGTGTGTGTGTGTGTGTGTGTGTGTGTGTGTGTGTGTGTGTGTGTGTGTGTGTGTGTGTGTGTGTGTGAGTGTGAGTGTATGTGTGTGTGTGTGCACACACACATACACTCACACATATGTTTGTGTATGAATTTATGCCATAAAGAGGGAGGGTAGGAGGGCTTGAAGATGCATTGAAGAGGATTTTGTTAAGAACTTAATTGCTTTTCACACGCCTCTGACAAAATATAAATCACATACTGTTTGATATGAAATCTGAAATGTCAACATTTGTGGATTTTCATTATCACCTCCAATAATCAGTGATTAAATCTTTGAAGCTAAACTTCCTTTAACAGCTGCCAACAGACAACTCAGATTTGCAAAACCATCTTTTACACCACTCACACAAATTGTTATCATGTTCTCATGGTCTGCATTTGCTGTTCTGACTAAACACAGGGAATTTACTGCTTCGTTATCAGTGCACTGAGGGTTAAGATACTGTAGCTCAAACAACAATACATCTGAGTATACATGGTGAGAACATATTGTTGGATTGTTGCTTATGGCTGAAGACCAAAAAAAAATACTTTCCAGAGAAATCTTACATTATCAACAACATCTAGTCAGTTGGTGAGTATGTGGTGTGCGAATTTTTTCTAAATCCAGGTTGTATTTCTTCATGTTTTTCAGTATTTGATGCAGGGAACAGATTTACCTAAAACCTACCAACCTACTTATCTAGCGAAAAAAAAAACATGAAAGTATTTATTTGCATTATATCTAACTTTTATACCATAGTTGTCATTAACCCTCTATTGCATAGCGTTGCCATAGGAAAACAATTACTTTGACTCAATATTACTAAAAAGCAGCAATATGAAATCTATGTTTTACTATTGAAAAATGTAAAATAAAATTGCCTTTTTACTTTGAAAATAACCACATCACATGACCAGGAAATCCTATTTTCACTCCTTTATAAATGTACTGATAAAAATCTTGTGAACCTGCAGTGCACATTTGTTGCAATGAACCTGTATTTCGCAGCACATTCTGGGCCAAAAATTAGAAAGAGCCCTATACGATAAAATTTGCATGGTGTTGCCACATAGCAACACCATGCAATAGAGGGTTAACAATATTATAGATGGTGAGGATGCTTTATTCAAGTGTACTACTTTCTAATGTGATGCATCTTCCACCTCAGTGGGTTCAATGCTATTGTTACTATAACTGATGGAGAAAACTATATAAATAGCAAAAGCTGTAATAAACCTTCTAGTTAATATTTTAAACATTGTTGCATCCAAGACATTATGTATGTCAAGAGACTTCCTGGCAAAATTAAGGTTAATAAAAATTCAGCGGATGATCCGTGTAGAAACACTGCTGCAGCCATGAACTGATGAGTTTTCTGTTATTTGGGTTACTGTGTGCAAATGAGTGTTTGAACCCAGACAGGAGTAGAGAGTCACAACAGGAAGCCCTGAAAAGCTTCATTACCGGGTCCAGTTACAATTAGTCCGCCAACAAGAACAAATGTGCATGCAAACACACACATACACACACACATACACACACACACGCACACACATGAAAACAGCTGGATCATGTCTCTGATTGCCCTGCCATCAGGCCAGGTGTACGTTATCTTATGTGTCAAGTATGTGTGTGATTATGTCCAGTGTCTCTCTCTCACTCTAATTAAACAGGATTTCAACACAACAGTTGCCTTAACCAGTGTCTAACCTGACCATCTACTCAGTTACATGTTCATCACACACACATACACACACACTTACTTGTGGACCACTGTTGTTTTGGTCACTTGTGAGGACCACCCTTTTGAGACTCAACTGAAAAAAAAAATAAAAATCAGGATGAATCAACATAAAATTATTTCAAATTTCCAATTGAAATAATTGTGAAGGCATGCACACTGCCTCAATCTCTCATCAGCCCATTCTTTTTCAATGCTTTTCCCCCCGAAGATGACCTCTAAAGTCTGCAGAGTGTGTGTATGTGTGTGTGTGTGTGTGTGTGTGTGTGTGTGTTTGCTTGCACCACATGTGTCTGCTGCTACTGACAACCTAGAGACATGTGATGATTGAGATTATGCAGGGCTGTGGCTGGTGGACAGACGCCCCCGCAGCCGACTCTAATAATTTGTATTTATTGTCACATGTGTCAAACTAACCATCTGCCACCACAGAAGGCTGTAACATTCTATAAAACAATTTTATAAATACTTTTAAACCCCAAAGAAGCCGTATAATTTTTGGTCCTGCTGCTCTCGTGCTCTCTGCCAACCTGTTTGATGTCCCCCCTTGTTTTTTTCGCTGCATGTTTTATGTTCTCCTCATTCCTCTGGCTTTGCTTGTTACCCCCGTCTCGCTGCTGATTGAAGGAGAGCTGACAGAGCTAACCAGAGTTTTACTGCCTCCTTCCTTCTCACCCACCTCCCTCATCCCTCTAAAGTCTTCCAGAGAAAACAGAACCTGATAGACTTTACGACCTGATTACTGCCCGGACGCACTGCTGGCTACTCCCCCACAGCGCCACAAACACACACACACACACACACACACACACACACACACACACACACACACACACACACACACACACACACACACACACACACACACACACACACACACACACACACAGCCTCAGCAATGGATGCTGGTATGGGGAGAGGCTCAACAAGTTTACCTGTCACCTGACATTACTAAAACTCCAAACAACCGCTCACACCATGGAGAAAAAGCTAAACTATTCCAGCTCCAAACAGCAGCAACACTATTTGGGAATGGGCTTGTAATAAATGTCAGTCCATTAAACAGAGATAGCTCCCTGTGCCTGGGAGCTATCTAAGTAAACATAGACATGACTGTGTTTCTGTAAATCCACACAACACCAGCAGCGATGGAAAAAAAAACTCTGGGAACAGCTAGTTGTATAAATAGTAGACCAATGAGGTGATAAACCATTTTCCAGTTTCCTGCATTCCTGGTGGGCGGAATTAGACAACATGTCAACATACTATCACATGAACGCTCACCTGCCTCTTTGAGTAGCTAAGTGTCGCCGTGGGAAACAGGCGCCTCCCACAGGGTGGAAGAGTCATTTTCATTACTCATCTGTGCCAGGCCAAACATACTGTATGAAAATAGCACCAAAAACATTATTCAAATATGTGTTTGAAAGTGTTTGTGTTTGTTTGTTTATTTAGTTACAAATCTGGTAAAGCTGATCTATTGAAATTTGAAGGTTATTTAGCTGATATTTTATGAATGTTATTCATATGCTATGAAGATACATGCAATTGAGTATGCTCTGCAGGAAAAACACACACACACACACACACACACACACACACACACACACACACATGCATGCATGCATGCATGCAGTAGCATGCTTTTATTGAAGTTTTTATTGCTGATACACACAGTATGGTATAGACACACCATAAGAGCAGTGGGAAAACATAATAGCTTTTATAATACTGCACATTTTCCTGCACAAAGAAAACCAATAGCCATAAACATTTATAATGCACCGAAAGCAAAATTAGATAAGATACTGTTTAAATTGGTAAGACTGTCATAAGCCTAACCCTTACCCTCACAGGCAGTCAACCTTAGAAACATAGTCAATGCCATGGTGAACTACGCAAATTCCATTCACAACAACATTACATTAGCTCCATATGAAAGCTGCACTGAATTACCAGAATCGTGGTTTAAGGGACATTCAAAATAAAAGCCCAAAATTATGTCAAAAAATTAATGGAGAAATAAAGAATGAGTAAGCCTCATATCAAAATAGTGGATTTTTTGGACCTTTAAATTAACAGTAAATTAGAATTAATTTTTCCCATGCATCAATCACTTGATCCATGGAGAAATGTGCACAGCCTGCCTTAATATGGCTGTTTGCACTTTTGTGAATTTACAATATCACACCTAAATAGTCAGAGGCACATGAATAAAAATGAAACAGACCAAGATCACCCTGTACCTTCTAGAGCTCCATAGAGCTCTAGAAGGTACAATAAGATGATTTTTGGCCATTCAAACCATAAATATATCATGTTAGGGATGTCACAACTTCCAAATCAAACAGAAAAGTGCTTGATATGGGACCTTTAAAGAGCCATGTCTTTGCATTCTCACAAAGAGAGCGTCATAATTTCCAACTTTCCAGAATGTCTGAAAGGCAGCTCAATTGCCTTGTTCTGCTGATGTCATCAAGGGAAAGGTTTTCAGCAGAGATGATTGGCTGGCTTTTAGGAGCTGTCTGTCCTGGCTTCTCTATCTGCACCACAGCTCCCATGAGCACTCTCTGCTGTCGTCAGGGGCTGTTGGACGGCACCTGTGGCCTGTTGACGACTTAGACATCAGAAGTAGACATATGTCATCGAACACATATTTACAAGCACTGGCATAGCACAGTAACAGCATGTTTGTAACACTAGTAGCTATAGGAGTGTAGAAAGGACATTGGAAAAAAAGATGTATATTCAATAAAATTTGAAAAAATAACCACAAAAAGACAGATGCAAACACTCTAATGCAGGTATGGACACACACTCTGAGCTGATGCATTGGTTGCATTAGTGTGTGTCATGATGCTCTGCTACAGTAGGTCTCTGTGCCTGAATGTAATGTAATAAAAAGAGCAGCTCACTCCCACACAGACCTGCCTGTGCAGCAAAGTACTCTGGGTATAGCCACCACAGGGTCCCCCGAGATGCAACACGAAACCGCTGAAAACGGTCTTCTCTGCATGCGCTCATTTACACACACCACACACACACACACACACACACACACACACACTGCGGCTACTCACGCAGAGAAAAAAGAAAGGGGAAACCTTTATGAATAAACAGATGAGAGTCCATTAGTTGTAATGTTATTATCCAGCTGCCTGACCTACGACCTCGATGAGGGTGTGTGTTTATGTGAGCAAGAGGCAGGGAGTGATAGATAGTTGAGAAGTCTATTTTAGTAGCCAAGAAAACACGTTTTCCAAAGGGACGCTTTTTCAGAAGCAACACATTAGCCCTTTAATGTTTTTTTTCCCTAGGATGACCATGCCAATCTCTCACCATCTTACACAACATCTTATTATTGCTGTGTTTTTAACTCACTCTATCTCCTACTGTAAACATGTTTTTTATGTTCTATGTTA